>OV277349.1:28100424-29575178 GCA_922984085.1 Sicus ferrugineus
CCATTTGCTGCCACCGGTCTCGACTTCGCGGGACCGTTTGACATTAAAAATTATACCGGCAGGGCGTGCCTCATCACGAAAGGCTACGTCTGCATAGTCGTCTGCTTCGCGACCAAGGCTATCCATCTCGAAGCTACCAGTGATCTCTCGACGACCACCTTTCTCACTGCGTTCAACCGTTTCACCGCACGCAGAGAATGTCCCAAGGATTTATACTCCGACAATAAGAAAAACTTCATTGCAGCATCTAAAACCCTGATGCACGATTGGAAAGCTTTCCTCCAGCAAAGTTAGGACGCCGTCCTCACTCAATTTTCCTACCAAAACTTGCAGTGGCACTTTATACCAGCCGCTGCAGTAGTACCTATAGGCCGGTTCTAATTCATAGCAACTCCTGTGTATTTCGGAGGATCCTCCTCCAAAGGTGGATGTGTGTGTGTAAGAGTGAGACGGTGGGCGTAGTGTATGTAAGAGTGAGAAAGAGGATTGAAAGTTGGAAGTTGGCGGCTAGCGGCTGACGAACGGACAGACGGACGAACAGACGGACGGACGGCCGGACAGACGATCAGTCGGTCGATCGGGCAACGGTCGGTAGGCGAGATGGTGTGGAAGCAGGGAGAGGGAGGGGTGATATGATATGTGAGTACTAGGAGATCATAAGTAGCAAGAGTGAGTGTCAGTGTGCGACTTTTGTTTTGTTCGTTTGTTTATTGAAGAAGGCGAACTGTGGCTTGTGTCTCGCATAGGGTTGGTGAGTGGAGTTATTTTTGGAAATTTAGGAATTATGTTGTTGTAGTTGTTGTTGTAGTTTTAATGTTTGTATGTAGGATACAGAGCTGAGGAAATGTGTGTGCTCGCGGGTGTCAGCTTGCTAAGAAGAGGGTGCTTAAGCAGAAGCTGTGTAAGCAGAAGTAGTGTTGTAGTTGTTGTTTATTTAATTGTCTCGTTTTTGAGACGCTGCCCCAGAAGTATAGTAAAATTTAATGCAAACATTAAGGGAGCGGTTCAAGCTGTGGTGGATCCACGGTCTGAAGCGCGGAGTTGTTATTTTAAAAAATTTAATATTTTTATGTAGGATACAGAGCTGTGGAAACGAGTACGGGCGTGCATAGCGGCTGCGCAAGCAGAGGTTGTGTTGTTAGTGGGAAGTGTATTAAAATGTCAAGTGACTGCGTGCTCCGTATCTTGGCACGCATGCGGTTGACGCAGAGAGATGGTTGAGGAATATTTGACACCTCTGTTTTAGCTGTGAAGTATTTTAAATACCACAGGGAGGTCGATGATTTTATTTTATGACTTGTTAAAGAATATTTTTTAAAAAATATCGAAACATGCTGTCTAACAGTTATTAATATAAACATTTTTCAAAATTTATGAATTATTAAGGTTTTTAAGTGAAATGTTGTAATTGGATGAGGGTAGAATAGGGATATGTAGAGTGAGTGTCAGTGTGTTACTTTTGTTTTGCTCGTTTTTGTTTATAAGAGAAGGTGAACTCTACCTTTTGTAGCATAGGGTTAGTTGGTTAGTTGGTCAGTGGAGTTATTTTTAGGAAATTTAGGAAGTATGCTGTTGTAGTTGTTGTAGTTTTAATATTTGTATGTAGGATACAGAGCTGTGTGAACGAGTGCGGGCGCGGATAGCGGCAGCGTAAGCTGTGGCTGCGTAAGCAGTGGCTGCCTATGCAGAGGCTGCCTAAGCAGGCGTAGAGTTGTTGTTTATTTAATTGCTTTGCTTTTTAGACGCTGTCTCAGAAATTTAATGTAAACATTAAGTGAATGGATTGAACTGCGGTTTGGTGGACATGTATGAACTGGAGCGTGGGGCTGCGTAAGCAGAGGTAGTGGTGTTATTCTTGTTTTATTTAATTGCTTGAGATCGAACTATAGCTTGATTCGAATTTTGGTGGAATTGAATTGTATTTAATGTTTTAATAGCACTTTACTGAAGACATTGGGGAAAACAACTTTTTTTTTTGTTGTTGCTGATGTTGTTGGTGTTGTTTTGTCATCTTAACTTTTTAATATCGTTAATTTCTGAATATAACGCTAAATATTATATTACACAATTATGTATACTATACACTATACACACAATACACAATTATGTATACTATACTGTAAGCGTATAAAGTACTTATTGTTTGCTGTATGTGTGTGCGTGTGTGTGTTTTGTTAAGGAAATCACAGATATTAGTATGAGTCATCAATTTCCCATAATTTATTTTACAGAGACGCGTTTTGTATACTATTGTTCTTGTTGAAAATTTAAGAGAAGTGAATCGCTACGGCAGAGGAGTATAAAAGGAGCAACAAGTTATTACAGAACTTCATTAATCGTTTGATTCTCCAAGAATCAAGCCGTGAAAGCTCCAAATAACTTTTGAGAAAATAATCATATATTTTGTACAGTTTAAAAGTATTAAATAAATTATAATTATATTTATAACTAAAAACAGTAAATAAAAAATTATTTACTATTATTCAAATTGGATAAAACGCATTAGTTGGCAAAACTAAAACCCAGAGCATTCACAAAGAGTACATTAAAGTGTAAACTAAAACTTAAAGTTTTTATAAAAAACACTCAAATTTTTAAGAAGACTGAACTGAAATCTACTTCATTAATATTATTATCATCATAATCATGTCATCATCATTAACAATAACGACATCTTCAGTTAAATCTTTTCAAAATGAAAGGATTCATTTGCAGTGTGTGTGGGGTTCGTTTCACCAAAAATCGCAGCCTTAAACGCCATGTTTTAAACAAACATGATGAAAAACAAGCATTCGATTGCAATGAATGCAACATTAAATTTACCTGACGCGATAACCTGAAAAGACATGTAAATTTATTTCATCCACAACCAAGCTGTGCTTCACCAGTAAAACGTATTCATAATGAAAACTTTTCAATTTGTTCCGATTGTAATGAGAAGACCGAAGAAGAAGATTGTAATTTCGAAGAAAGACTGGAATTATCACACTAGGAGCAATAAACAAAAAAAATGCTGACATCCCGATTAACGAGCACTTTAAAACAATAAAGTCAGCCTTCAATGAAAGGATTGAAACGCTTATACTCGAAAACATGAACAAGGGTTTGCTCATTCCAGAAACGTTTTTACAGTAAACAGGGACATCATTATAAAAGCCTTGGAAGATTTACTCGAAAAGCACTTGGGCTATAAATTCAATTTAGTGATATTTTGTGAGTATGTGAAGATGAGTATTGAAGAAGATATGGTTGTGGATGTAAAATCGTTCCAAACCAAAATAACTTTAATACAGACAAGAGAAGATATCGAAAGCAGCTACAATAATATGATTTATCAGATTTGCAAGAAAATGTCTGAGTTTCAGGAAAGGGATGGTGGCTGGTCTCTCATAAGGATATGTCACGTGGAGTTCAATATTAATCAATATGGACTAATAAGGGAATATCTATAAGAAAAATATTGTTATTTATTAAATTCAATTTACAAACAAAATAATAAACTAAAATATAAATACAGATATTAAGCAAAACAACTTTTAGATTTAAGAAGTTGTATAAATAAATTTGAATATAAAAACCCCATAAAACAGTCGATTAACTACATTTTATCAAATTAGGACAGCACCTGACTTTGAACTGATTGCACTGATTTAACTAATCTGCTCTTATAACTGACTTTGAAATACATTTTAACCAACTATATAAAACTTAGCCAGTATAAGAATGCCTTCAGCAATCGGATCGTCTGATTGATGAAGGACGTTATAAAGAAAAGACTTTAATATTTACATCCAACTATAAATGAAAGCACCACGGCACTTTCATACTAGTATGCAAATAGCCTTTGAACTGATCTGACCTAATCGCTGATCTGATATCAGTTGCAATTGATCTGATAGCCAATATATCTGATCTAACTCGATCTGATCTCATCTAATAGCTGATAGCTGTTGCACCTGATCTGATCTGATAGTTGATATATCTCATCTGATAGCTGATATCCCAGATCTAATCCGATCTGATTTGATTTGATAGTTGATACACCTAATCTTGATAACTGACTGTTACAGCTGACTTAAGACACTGAAGATGAATATTAAACTATTGAAAGAACTTGTAAAAACTAGACGAGAACTTAAACAAAAATTTAGGTACCTTTTTCTCTCAAATGGATGTTTCAGAGGAAGATGTAAACAAATCAACAAAATTCTATCAACAAATTCTAACACAATTAGAGGAACAAAATGAGCTAGACAACGCATATGGACCGAACAAAGGATCGAATGGTGAATGGAGGTTCGGAAATAGCGCTTTGGAAATGTATGGTGATAAAGTATTCATCTCAGACAAACTTTTTGGAAACTCACCCCCTACTTCTTTCAACCTTACACCCGGTCTCTTTGAATTATTGTTTTATAAGACACCATCAAATTACAACGAAGCAGATCTACGGGCTTACAAAACAATTCTAATCAATACTAATGCTCACAAACGTAACTATGATGAAAATAAGCAAATTAAGGGAACTAAGGCTTACAATTACAAGTACACCAACAACATAAAGGGATTATTAACGTCCACACCTCTTCACCATAAAAAAGGAACGGGTGTGATGAGTTTACACCCTCAAACACCTAATTATATTCATCAGAATGATACTAAGGCTATGCATATTGTAAAAGCACTAACCAATGATAAAGAATCATCAACGACATACAAAGGAAATGGTTTAATGCAAGTAAATTCACAGAAACCCGAATTTATTTATTGGAATGATCCCAATAAGCTGGTAGATAGATTACACCTTTTGGTATTATCTGCTTCGGATGAAGATAGCTTCTATATCAACGAAATAATTTCCATTATCGAAGAATTACGAGAAGCCAATATAATTGAGTAACTTTCACATACATACCTTGCATACCAAGAGAACATCTTATCAACAGATAATCATACATAACCACATCATTTTTATGAACATGTAAATCGAAATTAGCTTTACAATTGTATTATGATTTCTTGAAATATGTATTATTGGAACTATTGTATTTTTATTAAAATTAAATGCGTACATGCGTATATGAACAACATAAATAAGCGTTTGAGTTGTTTTATTTTTTCAGCAATAAAATCCATATAAATACGGTCGCTTACATTGATATATACGACCTTTATGTTTCTTTCCTGATATGATATCACTGAGGAACTGTCCTTATATATATATATATATATATATATATATATATATATATATATATATATATATATATATACCCTTGTCTTGATCATTGCTCAACTGACCGAAGCTGCAGCGACCCCTGTGCCGGTGCAAGCTGAGATACCCCAATCTGGCTATAATCTTAGCCTACCCCTTGCGACACCCAAGCCTTCCATGGCGATTACCTTTCGTGGCCCTCTTTTAGGGACATGTTCACGGCCCTTTGTATGTTCACGTCCCACGGAGAAGCTTTTCCACCTGAACCAGAAAACTACTTCCGAAGCGAAAGAAATCGCGCAGAAATCCCCTCTCACGAACGAAGGTTTTTCCCAAGCGTGGAAAAATCTGTCCGACAGATACGAGAACAGGCGCGTGCTCACCAACGCCCATTTGAAGAAGCTCATCAATAATATTCTCGCCGCACTCGCGCTACAATGTGTTAATACCTACCATTGGGACGCGATAATTGTATTTTTGTGTTCAAGCAAGCTCCCGGAAGCAACGCTTTCCCTCTGGGAGCAATCTCTCACTAGCAAAACGGAGATACCAAAATAGACAGATCTGGACGCGTTTCTCACTCATCGCTTCCAGACCCTTGAAACGGTGCATGATATCCAATGCACTCCCGCCTCGAAGTCTACGCAGCCCCCAACCCCAACTCACTCGACTACAGCCTCTACGCGTCGACACCTTTCAATTGAAAGTGTCCCAAGATAGCTGCCTTCTTTGTCAGAAGCAGCACAAGTTGAGATTTTGTTCTCAGTTTCTCAGCTTGCCCGTTCCACAGCGGCTGAATACCGTTAAGAAAAACCGCTTGTGTAGCAACTGCTTGACCAGATCTCATTCCGTGAAAAACTGTCCAAGCAGATTCAATTGCCTCAAATGCAATGGCAGGCATCACACCCTCTTGCATCGTGAGCATGCTTCATCCTCCTCGAATGCTGCATCAGATTCGACCCCACGTGCCTCACAACAAGAGCGGCGGTTTGACAACGCTCCGCGTGCTGAAGCCCCTGTCTATTCAAACTTTATTCCAGGTTCGACTAATCATGCTTCTCAGCATGATGAGTCGCATGAGCTTCTCGCATTCTTCGATGCGACCTCCCACGCTTATACAGTCCACTCCTCCCCCCACACAGCAACGAAATCAAGAGCAACGGTATGATAACGCTCCGCGTACTCGTGTCCCTGCCTATTCGAACTTTATACCATGTTCGAAAAATATCAAGATCGATCAAGATTTTCTTCTGAATTCGCCACTTGATAACAACTTTAAAATCAACGTGACGGCGCTCGTGCTCCCACAAATTACGGGGCGGTTGCCCTTCCACTCGTTAGACAGGTCACTTCTCAGTGGCCTCCCTCAAGACACCGAGCTCGCAGATGTCAATTTCTCCAAAAGCGAGCAGGCGACGTCTTCATCGGAGCCGATTTATACCCAGCAATCCTGCTGGACTGCATCCGCCGCCAAGTGCTAGGCTCCCTCATGGCTCAGCAAACCGTGTTCGGTTGGATCCTAACCGGCCCGATTCCCACCATGCAATCTGCAACTGCACCCATCAAAGCGGCTTAGACAACAAAGTCACCTTCGAACGACAGTTCGAACACAGACAGAACAACGTTTTTGGGAGGTGGAGGAACTTCGCGAAGAAAATTTCGTTAAAACAACGCGAAGACGCGATGACGGCCGCTACATCGTGTCACTGCCTTTTAAAGTCGGCTTTCTAGACACGCTCCGCTCAGGGGACTCGAGACATTCAAAATGTATCACCAAATCTTGGTCGACCCAAAGCACAAGATAACGGTAACGTTTGGAGTTAATTGCGCCCCTTTCCTTGCCATACGCACCCTTCTTCAATTGGCAGACGATGTGAAGTACAAGTTTCTGCTTGTGGCACACATTCTACAGCATTCCATGGACGTGGATGATGTGTTAGCAGGCACGGATGACCTGGTGACAGCTACCCAGACCCGCGACCAACTCATAGCGGCTCTCCACTCAGCAGGTTTTTTCCCTTCGCAAATGGACTGCCAACCATAAAGGCATTCTGGCAGAATTGCCGGCATCCCATCTACTCCACACCGATTTCCTGACTCCCGAAGATTCCAGCATTGCTAAAATGCTTGGAATTCGCTGGAACGCGACCCATGATGACTTTTACTTTATCGTCCAAGCAGCGTACACAAAACGGGAAATGTTGTCTCTGGTCGCCAAGCTGTTCGATCCAGCCGGTTGGCTGGCTCCGATCATCGTTGCAGCGAAAGTTCTGATTCAACAAGTCTGGTTGGACTGTTGTGGTTACCTCCTGGAAATGATGATCCTCCCAAAGAAAAGACCGGAATGCCTTCTAGTGTTCTTTATTTTTCCTCTCAACTATGCAGCGGCAGTCTACGCGCAGTGGGCTCACAAACAGAACTCTACTTTTAAACATTAAATCATTTTTACTTAAGCTCGCAGACGTAGCCGTCGGCGAAACTAAAGTGGACCGGTATGTCGCAATTCCACTATTTTGCAATATTAAATTCTTAATATTAATATTTGCCAATATTAACGTTGGCAGAATTAAATTGGGAACGATTTAATTCTTCCGCGTTTGCTCTTTGCTTTTTATTTTAGCTAATTTTATTTATTCGGAAAGCTTCTTGGCTTGAGCTCGAGAAAAGCTATTTGGTGGCAATTAGCTTCCACACTTGCTACCATGCAGACGGTGCTGGTTACTATCTTGGCTTTCCAGAGCTTTGCCCGGAGTTTATAATTAGCTTCCACACTTGCTACCATGCAGAGTGCTGGTTGCTAGCTTGGCTTTCGAGCTTCCCAAAACAAAATGCTTGGCTTGCACTAAAGGCTGAACTTGACCTTGACTCACTAACTGAGTTATTAACAAGTGCCAATGTTCTTGCCTTGATAGTGTGAATGCGACATACAACATCCCTCCACCCTTAGGGAAAGAAAAAATTAATATCGTGAAGCGATATTAATTTTTTCTGTACAATATGATACAGGAGTGGTTTATTCTAATTCTCTAATATTATGTAACTTAAATCTACTTTAAGTTCTACCTTAGTGTATCCTCGTTGTTCACGTGTGTTGTGGTTGTTGTGTGTGAAGTCACGCAGCTCCTGGACTTGTTCCCATGTACTCTCTAAGCTGTACCAAACGCTGTACTTATTGCAGTTGTAGATCCTGGTTCCTGGATTATCCTGTTACACTTAGCGAACCAACAGCACCATGAACTCAGACCACGAAAGTATCCCGTCCACCACAACCATCGGTTTGTACTTCCAACTGCATTCCAATCAGAGATATTAAACTGCAGCCAACTTCGTTGCTATTTTCATTGCGTCTTTTCTAATTACTTAATTAGAAATTCGTCAAGTGCGATCAATGCACCTTCTTCAACGATTGTCTGCACGGAGTTTGTTTATAAACGTGCAATTAAATAGAATCATGCTCTGTAATGATGTAGTGTGATATCCGTAAGTATGACAGACTACAGCCTGGTTCAGTGTCAAAGACGACCTTTTGTCCCGAGATAAACTTCAGGTGTGGTGTGTTCATTGCCTCTCAGATTGGTGACGACATCCAGGAAATTGATTGGTACGTAGCGGTATTAAAATTTTAGAGTTTCCAGAAAAAAAACGCGAATGACATCTCTGGATCAAGTCGGTAGCATAGCAGCGACATGTGAATTTTGGGATTTTTGTCGCCGTTGTTGTTGCTGCTTGCTCGATGTTGTTATGGGTGTTGTTGTCTTAACTATATCTATTGAATACAAATTACTGTATTATACAAACAGTATATTTTCACTGTTTACACTCTATTGTATAATGCTATATTAGCGAGTATATAATATTGAATTATAATTACATTTTTAATTTACTTTTACTAAACAATTTATTTAATTTTAGTAATTTCATTACATATAATTGAATTGAATTGAATTGAAATTTACTGAGCCTTTTTTTTAGCAAAACTATAAGTTTACAAAAATTGAAATTACAATTGTGGACAACAATTAAAGACTGTAATGTATTATCTAAACAACATAATGTATATGTACAGCAGCATCAAACTTGTTAATAAGAAGAGAACATTGAAGAAAACAATAACATGAACATTAAACGCTCTTGCTCCCGGAGCTGACATTTCATTAAATATAACTAATTAAAGTAACTACTAATTAATTTCTCCTTGAAAATACCATATTCTAATACATAACATAGTACATTATTTTTCAATTTATTAATAGTTTTCTTCTTCTTTTACTCATTTTAGCTTCGTTTTAATAAGCAAATTTTCTTGCTTGCTGAAACGATTTTTTTTCTCTCTTCTTTCCCTTTTTAATTTTTAGTTTTTCGTTATTAAACGTTCGCAATTAAACGCGTCGCAAGCATAAAGTGCTTGCGGAGTGCAATGCCCTAAAAACGGCTTGAAACAAATCTTCCTCATGTTTGTGTTTTTTTTTTAGGTTTCGAATTTCTTTGCAAGCAGAATTTTAACTGCTAAGTGCAATGCCCTGAAGGTGGCTTGAAGCAATTCTTCCTCAGGTTTTTTTTTCTTTTCTCTGGTTTTGAATTCCTTCAGTTTTCAAAAACCTGGGATGTTGCTGTTTTGGAGCAACTAGGTAATTTGTACCCTTTTTTGTACAAATGCTGTAATTTGCCTTTAAGTAAGCAGGTCTTTGCTTACTGAAACGCAGGTAGTTAAAAGTTAGTGACTAGTTTCAATTAGTTGTGTTAGTAAAAATTTTGTTTTTTTTTTATTTTCTTTTCGTTTGTTTTTTTTTTTTAAACCTCTCCTTTTTTTATATTTAATTTTTTTTTCTCTTATCTTATTCTACATATTTTCTCTTTCTGATTTTTTTTTTTAAAATCTTAAAATATTTTTTAATGTTTTCTTTTTTTTTTCTTTTGTATATTGTGTATATTTTTTTTCTATTCTTTTCAATATTTAGGGTTAGTTTGTAAGTAAGATTTCGAATCGTTGGACATTGTTTTAGGCCATCTTTGCCAATGTCATATCCTTTGAATTGGTGAGGATTGCATTCTTCTCGGCTCAACTTCCAGCGAATGAACTAAAATTGAATTCTACTATCTTTCATTAGCTAGAAAATATATAATACACACTGAAATAATCTAAAATGGAACTGGATTACTTTTAGCTCGCATCCAATATGTCTCACATATTGGTTTGAGTCTTTGAATATGTACTGTGTAATATGTATTGTGTAATGTAATGTGCACCTTATGAATATGTATTCACATATTAACCTGACCTATTCTCCCTATTCACCCATTGACCTGAATGCGTATACCCAGTGTTCATACGCACCTAATGTAGGGTGTAAAACATGTCAGCTGTTATGCATTTCCTGCGGATGTTTTCGCGAATATTGATTATTTTACTTAATATTAATTTAATTTTTTTTTTCCAATTTCTATTCTCAAGTTATAATTTATATCAGTGTTTGCTCTGATTCCTTTCTTAATGTCTGTATAATAAAAAGATAATTTTATATTACCATATAATATGTAATATAAAATTATATTACCATATAATATGTAAAATAAAAATTATAAAATTAACATGTAATATAAAATCTTATCAATCCTATTCTATATATTTATTCTATCTTACTCATAATAAGGTGGCTATTGTTATTATCATTACTTTCCGATTAATCATATTTTCTTATCTACTATTATATAATTTTAGTAAGTTATTGTGGAAAGGTTTTTCCCTCCCCTTAACATTTAAAACTGTCGTAATTGGACTTTTAATTTTTGCTACCTTATATGGCCCTACCCATACTGGGGAAAACTTATTCTTCCTAGTTTGATTCTTAATCAATACACTATCTCCTACCTTAAATTCTACTAAATTTAACTTAGCATCATATTGCTCCTTTGCTATTTGCTTGGCCCTCTCTTGACTTTTCCTCACTATTTCGTGAGCTCTTTGTATTTGAAATTTTAATACTTTATTCGGATCTTCGGCATTATATACCGGACTACACTTTCTTTTTAAGTTAGTCGGCATCTCTGTATCAAATCCAAATAAAGTACGGAACGGTGTCTGTTTGGTCGTAATGTGGGGTGTGTGGTTGTGAACATGCATCGCTGCAGTTAACCATTGATCCCAATTCGACCTGTCTTCTTTAGCAAAACTACGCAAATATTCCGCTAAAGGTCTGTGGCTTCTTTCTAATGAACCATTAGCTTGCGGATGGTATGGAGTGATATGTAATTTTTTAATACCCAACAATTTACAAGTATCTGAGAAAAATTTCGAAATGAAATTAGTTCCGTTATCTGTAATTAGAATTCGCGGAATTCCGTAACGCGTGATCACTTCATCATAAAAGGCCCTGGCAACAGTACTGGCTTCCGCGTCTGGGAGAGCTGTACATGCCATAAATTTCGAAAAATCATCCTGAAAAGTTAGAATGTACTTATTTCCGGACACAGTTTCTGGTAGAATACCTACTATGTCCATGTAAACTTTATCAAATGGCTTCATTTGTGTATCTGTTAGCACCATGGGCATTTTCGTTAATCTCGAACTTTTGTTCGCTTGACATTTCGGACATTTCTTAACATAATCTTTGATTTGTCTTTGCATTCCTGGCCACCTATATTGTTGCCTGATTCTTAGGTAAGTTTTCACCGCTCCTTGGTGACCTCCTAATGGTGTATTATGGAAATCTTTTATAACGGTCTCTATTTCTTTTGGGTTTTCTAATAAAATTGTGTTTCCGTTTTGTGTTATACCTGGAGTGTCAGGTTCTACAGACATCGGACTTGTACCTGTTTTATCACTACTTTTCTGATACTTCATTTCTATTTCCCTTGTTCCAGACCGGGTCTGGACTGCTGTCACTACATTACGATTTTGAGGAATTCTACTCAAAGCGTCTGCGCATAAATTTTTCTTGCCTGGCTTATATATGATTTCGAAATCATACTCTGACAACTTGTGTCTGAATCTTGCCAGTCTTGATGTTTGGTCTTTTAAATTGGCTATTCCTTTCAATGGCTGGTGGTCAGTAAAAATTTTAAAATGTCTGCCTAGGAGATATGCTCTGAAGTTTTTTGTGGCCCAAACTATTGCCAAGAATTCCTTTTCTATTGTTGAATATCTTTGTTCTGTGTCGCTCAGCGCTCGGCTAGCGAAAGCTATTGGTTTATCTTCGCCTACGTTTCCTTGAGAAAGGACCGCGCCTAACGCTTCATTACTTGCGTCGGTAGTTAAAAGAAATTCTTTTGAAAAGTCTGGGTATACTAGCACTGGTGGTGACATGACTGATTCTTTTAACTGTTCAAACGCTCTCTGGCAGTCTTCTGTCCAGACGAACTTAGCGTCCTTTCTTAACAACTTGTTAATGGGAAGCGCTATTTTTGCGGTTCCCGGTATAAATTTTCTATAATAATTCACAAGGCCCAAGAAGGCTTGTACTCCCTTTTTATTTTTAGGAGGTGGAATGTTTTTGACGCACTCCACCTTGCTGGGGTCTGGAAGTGCTCCATGTTCTGAACACTTGTGACCTAAATATACGACTTCTCGTCGTAGAAATTGGCATTTGCTAATGTTTAACTTTAAGTTATATTCCCTCATGACCTCGAAGATTTTGCCTAACCTTTCTTCATGTTGGCCCAAATTGGTTGCATATACGACTATGTCGTCTAAATAAACGAAGCAATCCATACCATGAAGTCCTGTCAGAATATGGTTCATTAGACGTTGAAACGTCGCTGGGGCGCCGGTCAAGCCAAAAGGCATTCGGTTGAACTCAAAATGTCCTAAAGCTGAACTAAATGCGGTCTTCTCTTTGTCCGCCTTATCCATTAGGACTTGGTACCCACTTGCCAAGTCTAACGTCGAGAAATATCTACTACTTCCTAACTGATCCAATATCTCATCTATCCTAGGAAGTGGAAAAACTTGTTTTATTGTTGCTTCATTTAATTTTCTAT
This sequence comes from Sicus ferrugineus, assembly GCA_922984085.1. Lineage (NCBI taxonomy): Eukaryota > Metazoa > Arthropoda > Insecta > Diptera > Conopidae > Sicus > Sicus ferrugineus. The sequence continues at coordinate 28,113,617 of OV277349.1, forward strand.
AATCTACTACTAGACGCCATTTCTTTTCTCCGTCTTTTCCACTCTTCTTTGGAACCAGAAGCAGTGGAGAGTTCCATGGAGATACACTTGGGGATATTAAATCCTCCTTTAGCAATTTATGAATTTGCCTATTCATTTCTTCTCTATGTGTTTGAGGAATTCGGTACTGCTTTTGGTTAATTGGTGGTTGATCCACCTTTATTGGTATTTTATGTGTTAGTACTGGGGTGTATGTCAATTGGTCACCCTCCAAAAGAAAAATATCATTATATTTCGCACATAGTTTTATTATGGATTCTCTTTCCTCTTGGTTTAAGGAAGGATCCAAATCTAAATCTGTCATTAAAGTATTTATTCGTTGCGCTATGTCCGCATTACTTATACTGTTGACGGTAGTCCATTGATTGTATGAAACATCACTTAGCCTGTATTTGTGGAAATCACTAAATTTCGGTACAAAGTTGTCACTAAGAATGAAATCTTTTACCGTTGAATTTAGGATGGGTACCTTGACCTCTTTATTTTCCACATTTGCTAGTGTTTCCCCCAGGTAGACTCCTGGTGCAATCTATGTTTATGAACTACCACAGTCATAACTTTAGTTTTGATTTTTAACGGCGTTATTCTAACTGTTCTTGCTTCAATTGTTATATTACTTTTGTTTCTTTGATCTACTGTATTTCCGATGCCTAGTAATGGCAATTCAATTATAAATTCTTTATTTTCATTAAATAGTGTTAAGTTTTTACTGAGCGTGTTTATAATGGATCTGTTCCACATGTTGTCCCTGCCCAGTATGCCGTCCGCCGGTACTCCTTGTTTAAGTGACACAACGTGTAGCGTTAAACGTAAAGGCTGTACCTCATCATGGCATATGTTAGTGGACCCTATTGTGGTTATACAGCCTCCAAATGCTCCACTTAATTCCTTTTTAACCCTTTTATTTATAACGACATCTTCCTTTAATGCGCATTCTTTTACTAGGCTTGTATCTGCTCCTGTATCCACCAGTAAAATGAGTTTTCCATTTCTCGCCTCTACGCAAGGCATTTCAATGAACACATCACTTAACGTGGCTAAATTCCAGTTAGATACTTCCTTTATAGTATTTTTATCATCATTATTTAAATTATACGTTAACCATGAACATATTGTTTTCATGTCCTGTTTCTGTAAATTTGAAATGAAAATTCTAAATTTCGTTAATACTTTTGATTTTATATTACTTGCAAGTGCTTTTACATCTGTAATATATTCTGATATATTAAGACTAATGCTCCTTGCTTTATATCGTTGAAAATTTAAAAACATTGCTTTTATAATCGATGTGCATGCTAACTGTGTAATTAGCAAGATGATTAGTAATAACTCTGTTCCCATTTCTATTAACATCTTTGCTTTATTGGTTAATTTATTCACTGTCTCATTTACTTTATCGCTTTGTGCTATAATTTTTACTATATTATTATTGTACCTAATGTTTTGATCTCTTTTAGGTTGCAGCATTTTTGAAGTTGGTAACGTATCCACTATCGCTTCCGATGTTGGACGTACGGTTACTGCTTCAGTTATTGAGGCTGGTAACGTATCGACAATCGCTTCCGATGTCGGAGTTACAGTTACTCCTTCACTCGACGAAATTGGTAACGTATCCACAATCGTTTCCGACGTCGGACTTACAGTTACTGTTTCGCTTGGTGAAGTTGGTAATGTATCCACAATCGTTTCCGATGTCTGACTTACCGTTATTACCTCATTAGGCCTCAAATTACTGTCATTATTGGGTTCCCAGATTACTGGCCTGTTCTGGGCCCTTGCCAGTTTCCCTGGCGATTGCCTTGGAATTTTTCCCAATTTCTTCTAGCCTCGCAATCTGCCATCATATGTCCTGGTCTGTTACACCAATGACATATTGTTTGTTTCGTTTCGTTTGGCATGTTCACAGGACTCCGATTCATCTGCGCCCCCTTGAAGGTAGTCGAATTTGGGTTCACTCGGTTATTTTGCTTTTGATTCCATTTCGTTTGGACTTGTTTTTGTTGCCAATTTTGCTGGGGTTGCTTTGGTTGCCAACTTCGTTGGTGTTGGTTCCATTGTTGACTCCCCTGGTTCCAGTTATTAGGCCCTTGATTTTTGTTGTTCGACCCACTTCTGTTGTTTTCATTGTTAATACACCTCCAGTTTGTCTCGTGTCCATATTTTAAACACTTTTGGCAATACGGTGTGTTTTCCCTGATTAAACACTTTTCTCGCGTATGCCCACGTTTATTACAAAATGAACAAACTATGTTCTCTTGTGGTGCTCTCGAAACGTTCTGCCTTTCTTCTAGTCTTTTATAAGCCACTAGATTATGTACAGGCGGTCCTGTGTAGGGTTCTACCGAATTCATATTAATTATGGGTGTAACCGTTGGTTGATGGAGGGAATTATTTCTTTGTATTTCAATCAGCGTGTTCACTGCTATTTCTATCATTTCCTCCATACTTTTCCCTGTAACACTTAGCATGTGAATTCGTAAAGTTGCATCTTTTAACCCTGTTCTAAACGCCTTATTTGCTGACGTCTCTACCATAGATACAAGTGCGCTGTCGCCCTGTCCATTATAGGTATCTTTTATTACTTGTAGCGCCTGTGCTTTTTTGGTATTTAGGCGTCTTGCGTACTGCCGAATGTCCTCATTGTGCAATTGACTGCAATTCTGTAGTTCTGTTAACGTTGAGTCTAACGAAATCGTTGGTAGGTAGGCTCTTCTTAACACTAGGTATAATTCTTCTAGGCTGCTGAAACGTTGTGAGCCTACTAGATCATAAGCGTCTCCATACAATCTTTGTTTGATACAATCTATATACTCTTGTATATTTCCTGTAGTCGCTTCCCTTGTAGCTAACTCACACGCCTGTATAAACTTATACACCTCACCTCTTAAGTCTGGTGACTGTGTCCCTGAAAACAGTGGAACAAGACTGCTTGTTATCTTCGCGATTTCTGCTATACCCATCTTGATTTGATTTGCCCCTGATTGCTTAAACGTAAGAAATGAAACTGAGTTATATTCCTTTGGACTGACTATAGCAGTGGTAGCTTGTTTATGGTATAGTGTCTGATCGTTAGCTAATTCTATTTCTTGTTTCAGCCGTTTGTTTTCCTCTTTTAATTCTTGGATTCTTCTGTTCGCTTCTTCTAAAGAACTACAGTCTTCTCTTGATTTCTGTGCAAACCCCTGTTCTAGTGTTTTATTTAACATTTCTTCGGTTAGCCCCTTTTCCTTTAATAATTCCCTTAGTTTTACGTTCTCGTCCTCTAAGTTCCTTAATATATCCTCCTGAAACACTTTATCTACTAAATAATTATCGTACCTATTCTTCAGTGCCTTAAATTCCGATTCCCATACCTTCGAATTTTCTGTCTTATTCTCTATTATCTGGTGTAGGAATTTAAGCAATTCCTCTACTATCGCGTCTGCTCTTTCTACACTTGAAAGGTCTCTTAGGTCCCCTACTCTAGACTTTATCAATTCTAAGTTTTCTTTGTTGCCCACTGACGTTTCAGATCCTTATGGGTTCTCTCTAATTCTATATATGCTTGTTCTTGCAACGACTCGGCCATTAATTACATTGCTTTTCGTTCTCTTTTAATTTTTTTTTTCCTCTCATACATTTAATATTTTCAATTAAGTAGCATTTAACCTGACTAGTTAGCAAAACTGCAGCAGTCAGCAATCCTCTTGTTTGCTACTACTGACCTAATTTCCCTTTCGGAATAACAAAATCAAGGCCAGCGACAGTGGCTGCATTAAAACGAGCGTCGAATTTTTGACTTGCTCCTCAGAGTCGAACGAAATAAAACCCACAAAACAAAAACCCCACGTTTACAATTTTGCAAACGCTTCCGTTCTGACGCGCTAACAAGCAAAACAATAAAAAAAACACAGTAACTTTTGGCTGAAATGTGATCTCAAGCAGGCGCCGACGCCACTCTTGAGTTTCGCTTCACGTTCATATTCTACAACAAATATCCACTTATTTTCATTTCATTTAATAAAATGAATAAGCGGTCTGCTTCTTATGAGTTAGCTTTCGACTATATTAAAAAAAACGCATTCTTAACTTATTTATTGCATTTATTTATTTCATTAATTACTCATTACAACTGTCTCCATTCCTAAAGTATAATTTTTCTGCCCCCTGGAAGTTTTTACACCTGTTGTCGCGCTCTTCCTTCCGATCTACGTTGTTCCAGCTGTTCTTCTAGGCTCCCTATTTCTTCCCATGCTCTGCGTGATGCCTCCCATGGAACTGGATTAGTGGTCTCTCGTACCAGTGCCCTCAGGTATGTTAGGCGTTTCCTGTCCTGCGCTAGTTTACCGCCACGACGCTTCTTCGGTGTTTTCGGTGTCGCAGTTGCCATTCGCTCTCTTTGCTCCAGCTGCCGCTTACGATATTCCTCTATCGTTAATTTTGCTGGTCCTTGTTTCTTTATTTCCGTCGGAATATCCTTCGGTGCCTGTGCCGTACTCTCTGTGGCACGTATTCCATTGAGTCTTCTCAGTACTGGATATGTTCCGTATCTGACCACGAATAATCACTTCTATATTTTCCACAAAAACCATTTAAAATAAACAATAACCTCGCTTGCAATAAAATTTAATTTTTAGAACTCAATTTTATTCAGCAAACGACTCAAAAATTATAGATTTTAGCTCCCGATTTTAATCAGTTCGCTTTAACGGGGCATTTACATACACCACTTCGCGCTGGACAGGCAAAATGCCAATGTGGAACTCAGAAAAGCTTACACCGTACATAACTCCGTTAAAGAAACAAATTATCCTTACGGGTTTTGTTATTGACAAAATTTTGTAAAGAGGTTACTTAATTGAGTGCACGTAAAAAAATGTTCCCTTAATAAGGGATCCTTTTAATTCGGAAAAATTAAAAAATAACTTTTTATTCTTATTATTCGCATTACTACCATTATCATATTAAGAATTTATATAATTTTACTCAAAAATTTATTCATTCCCCAACAATTCACTTCTAAATATCACTTTAAAACTATTTAAAACTTTTGAAACTATTTAAAAACCTTCCAAACAACTTCCCATAGTGAAATGGTCGACCTCAGCAAAGGTTTCGTCCGGCTTGCAACGCCATTGGACAGACAAGGGTGCCTGGCTTGACGCTGGCACTCCTTTTATTTATTTTCACTTCATTTCATATATAGGAGTGAATACTATATATTTCATATTTTATTTTCACCAAAATTTTCACTCACTTACCTTTAACTTCCCTCGAGCGATCCTCGGCTCGAAAATCCGGCTGCGCCAAAATGTTGTGGTTACCTCCTGGAAATGATGATCCTCCCAAAGAAAAGACCGGAATGCCTTCTAGTGTTCTTTATTTTTCCTCTCAACTATGCAGCGGCAGTCTACGCGCAGTGGGCTCACAAACAGAACTCTACTTTTAAACATTAAATCATTTTTACTTAAGCTCGCCGACGTAGCCGTCGGCGAAACTAAAGTGGACCGGTATGTCGCAATTCCACTATTTTGCAATATTAAATTCTTAATATTAATATTTGCCAATATTAACGTCGGCAGAATTAAATTGGGAACGATTTAATTCTTCCGCGTTTGCTCTTTGCTTTTTATTTTAGCTAATTTTATTTATTCGGAAAGCTTCTTGGCTTGAGCTCGAGAAAAGCTATTTGGTGGCAATTAGCTTCCACACTTGCTACCATGCAGACGGTGCTGGTTACTATCTTGGCTTTCCAGAGCTTTGCCCGGAGTTTATAATTAGCTTCCACACTTGCTACCATGCAGAGTGCTGGTTGCTAGCTTGGCTTTCGAGCTTCCCAAAACAAAATGCTTGGCTTGCACTAAAGGCTGAACTTGACCTTGACTCACTAACTGAGTTATTAACAAGTGCCAATGTTCTTGCCTTGATAGTGTGAATGCGACATACAACAGGACAAAATCGACTGGGATGACACTCTGCCTTAGGTAACTCACGCTAACTGGTTAAGTTTTCTACAGAATTACCAGCACATGCGGTTCATCCGCATCCCGCGATGGGTGAGTTACACTCCCGACAGCGAAGTCGAACGCCATGCCTTTTGCGATGCCTCACAGAAAGCCTACGCAGGAGTCATCTATGACTCGCATCAAGGTCGCTCAGGAAGTCAGTTGGTCTGGCTGAAGAAATCCCCATGCGTTTGGGCGACGTTTGTTGCAAATCGATTTGTCAAAATCATCGAGAAGGTACCACATTCGCAATGGTTTCATGTGGAATCCCAGGACAACCCCGCGGATTTAGCCAGGCGTGGTGCTACGCCCCAAGATCTCACGGAGAGCACCCTCTCGTGGAATGGATCTGCTTGGTTCGCCCAGGACAAGAATCGCTGGCCCGAATTTCGCGCCTCAGACGAATATGTCACCACGCTGGAGCAGAAGACTGTCAAAACGCTGCACACCCATTGCGCTCCCGATGAGGAATCTCTCGAACGGAGGAATCTCTTTTCGTCGCTGCCACGAGCCTTACACGTATGCGCATACGTATATAGATTTCTCCACAACGCTTATCCAGCTCAGCGTCACCTACATTCGCACCCCAACCTGCACTTCCCACCGGGAGAAATAAAGGAAATTTATATTTTAAAATAAAAAATAAACGCTGCCTGGCGATCTCCTGCCAGAAGATTGATTTTGCGGACGAGTACGTCGCTTTCGAAAACCACACGATGCTGCGTTCTAAAAGCAGCTTACTTTCGTTGAACGCCTTTCTCCACACGGACAACACGATGCGCGTTGGCGGGCGGTTGTCCTCTTGTCCCAATGCCATACGGTTGCCAATTATCGCGATTGCTCATCCGGTTTAAACATATATATATATATAATATCTCTACAAGGGGGCAACCAATTAGTTCTTCGTCTGGTCCGTACACAATTCTGGATCCCCAAGGTTAAAACCTTATCAAAACGACGACTCATACCTGCAAGCCTTGCATCCTACATCGGAAGAAGCAACGAACCCTGTACATGACAGCCTATTAATAACACATTTTCTTATTACAGATCCCACATGTATTTAATATGCCGGCAGTATGTGCGGTCCCGGAGAGGACGTCTGCTGGCTCCACCCGGGGCAGTGCCCCCCCGTTCGGTCCAAGCTCTGCGCAATTCCTCACTGCCCACTGTTCTCGTGAGCCATCCCCACCGACCGATGTCCTCGTTCTTGACGTCTCTGCCGAGGAAGCCCAGGCGATTGATACGGCACGCCGCTCCCCGACTACGCCCGCCCGGGCATTCCAAGGTGTTTTGGCGCAGCACGAGGGACTATTCTCCGATCAGGCCCCAACTTCCAGGCCAACCTACATGGGACGCGGGGCCACCAGACTTCGAGCCCGGTCGGTGCCAGTCCCGAGGCACGTCATGCAACGCGCACCATCAGAGCCGGCCCCAAGACGTGCGCCTTCACCACTAGTAGAGCCGGCCCCAAGACGTGCGCCTCCTCCACTACTAGAGCCGGCCACAGGACGCGCACTTACATCATCACCAGTTCCGGCCCCAAGACGCGCTCTGGCGTCCACCTGCCCTAAGGCTTCCAGCTGGTGGACGGGAGCGAGAGTTGTGTTGCCCTCTGTGCGCAGGGCAACGTGTGCTGCGTCGCTGCCATCGGTTCCTGCAGCAGACCATCGTGCAGCGAAATCTGACGGCGCGAGTTCGGCACGTGTGCCTAAACTGTTTGGCACGTTCGCCCCGGCTGCCCGCTTGCCAGAGTCCCATGCGCTGCCGAATGTGCGGAGAGGCGCACCACAGCCTTCTACATTTAGCGCGAGCTGATGCGCGGCGCCAGTTGTCGGGGTTTGGGGGTTTGCAGTCCTGCAAGGCGGGCGGTATGTTAATGACAACTGCCGCTCGCCAGAGGTGCTCCCTCATCGATCGGTAGGGTGTCAGGAGTGAGAACTGCAGTTCTCTCTCTTGTCAGCCTGCCAATCATGAGATGCGCCTCTCTCGAAAGTGTAAGCTCGGCTGCAGGCTCTCCCCGCGGCGACTGGCGTTGCTCTTCTGGCTTCCAGCGATCGCCGCTGGACCCACACCAGTCACTTCCTGTTTTAAAGTTGCCGCGCACGGAGTGCACCCCTCTACTGCGCCGATTGGTATCTGAATTTTGTAAGATTAAATAAAAGTCTCAAGTAAAAACTATTGTGAAACTAGATATAAACATTGCTGAATTTTGAAACCGTACATTTTTTGCGATTTTGAAGAAAAACAGGAACCTTGACTCGTCCGATTCGAAATTAGTCATGTTGCCCCAGTAACTCGACACAAAATCGGAACCTCCCCCTTTATGTTTTCAGCATTTGCTAATTTTCTCATTCTAGACATGAATCCCGAAACCACATCCCCAACCGCCAGGGACGCCTCGGGCACACGAGGTCCAAATGAATTCTATCGCAGCTTCTTCATCTGCAACATGTCCCATCTGGAGTGAGAGTTTGATGAGAAATTCTACCAAGTGACCAAAGGCCACTCGGACACCTTCATCCCAGCTTCTGAGCCAATACTGGAAGCTGCGGCTCCCTCGATGTCCACCCCTGCTGATGACCAACCCCAAGTCCAGGATGAACCGATGTCGGAAGATTCCTTTAGCTGCCTCCCGGCAGCTCTTGCCCCGGAAGACCGCGGCCCGAAAACCCCATCCGGACACTCTCCAGCCGACTCCCCGGCAGCTGAAGAACAGCCATCTACCAGCCGCAGTCTACCTCGCACCATCTCTCCATGGCGGACGAATTCTCGCGGACGCATCCCATTGGCATGGGAATCCTTCCCGGCCAACGAATGCATTCCCTCCCTTGCCGCTCAACTGTCGAAGGCAAACGGAACGCGCCCATCTCAGGGTCGTTGCCCTCATCTCGGAGGGCACTAGTTACGCGAGAAGAGGCACTAACGTGCAAATTATGTGCCGGATGGCACGATTTCTTAAACAAACGCATCAGAAACGTTCCGAAACAGTGCCCCGTTTGCGATTTTGTTTTAATTGTCTGGCCTTCTCGCACACCGATGCTTGGTGTCCAAGTCAAGCAATGTGTCGACGGTGCAATCGACCGCATCACACTCTCTTGCACCCGTCGGACTCGACTCCGCGGTCCACTCCTCGTGAACCCCCTCCTTCTCGCCATCGCCAATCTACTACGATGGTACGACGACTACTCTTCCTCCCGCCGAACTTCCCTCGATGTCGGTATCCCGAGTCTCCTTGGCGCCTGCGATGCAACGATCCGTAGTACTACGGCCCACGACGAAAGTGAGGGTGCTCGGATACGATGGTTTTATGTACGAGCGCGCCTTACTGGATTCCGGCTGCGAGATCTCTCAAATTTCTCGCAAGCTGGTACGCACCCTCGGCCTTACTCCGGTACAATTCGGCAAGGATTTGGTCGTGCTGCTGACACTCCGTTCTCGTGGAGACCAGTCAGAACCCATCGAATTTCACGCTCTCCTCACGGACTGGGAAGTCGTCACCCCCCTAGTTGCATCGATGCCCGGATACGACACTGCTTTTCCAACATAAAGTTGGCCGACCCCGATTTCTACACGTTCCACACCATTCGATTACGTCTCGGGGCCGATATTATCACTAGGCTGTTCTTACTTGGACCTTTGCCTTACGTCCACGGGCAGCCCTTCGCCCAAAACTCCATCTTTGGATGGGTGCTGTCCGGCCATATATGTACCTAAGGTGTGACAGCACTTGCGTTGATGTCCCCGAATCAACGCCATCTATTTGTCCGTAGTCCATATTCTGTCCAACCAGCCGGTCCCCCTCCCCCGTTGGAGCTCACGGCAATTACGTTGATCTGATCCGCATCTCTCGTCGCTTAGATCAACGTCCAGTCCGTCCCGTACGAACCCCCCTACTTCGTACGGCTTCAATCGGTGCTAAGGTTGCAGTACTGCAAGGCGGGCGGTATGTTTGCGCCAAACTGCTGTTTAAAAAATTGCCAAACTGGTGTCAAAATTTTCTTCAAGTTGTCAAAATTGCATGTATTTTGTTTGTGTAATTTACACACTTCAGCCTGATTTCACTAACCAGTGAAAGCGAAAAAAGAGTTTCCACTCTTGTTGTCTTTGCCAGTCCAACAGAAAATATATAATGATATGAAATTGAATTCAAACACAGGGCCGCTCAGAGCAGTGCATTGCTTTATGAGCCTAACTATTATGGATTGATTAGCCAGTTCTTCCTAGCTCGGCCGTTAGTGTCAAAATCAGTATATACCTTATGGGGATTGCGTGTATTCATTTAGCGAAAACATGTTGAAAGCAACACGAAACCAAATATCGAACGAGATCGGATATTTTGGTGAACACTACACCGATGACAGCAAAATGTGGTTTCCAACTCTTCTTCTGACTCATTTGGGTTGCCGACCCTTTTTGGCTTCTATGTTTGTTTTTTGGAAATTGCATGCGATTTTTCAAGAATACAATAACTTATTTCAAGTCCGTTTAACATAAAATTTTTTTATTTTATGTTAAATTCTTAGAGGATATTTATATATTGGCACGGTTGGATAACATTATAATACATTTTTAAAAAAACTTGTACTATTATAAAATACTTAATTTTTATGTTTTAAGAAATAAATTATTTGTTTGAATTAAGAAGTCTACTAACCTATTTAATGATCAAAATCTTTTTGGTTTTTTGCAAAACAACCTATTATAGTTATGATTTTTTCTTTAATCTGGCATTGCTCTTAATTATGGTAATTGTCGGCGATTAGTTTGGTAATAAAATGATAATAGACGAAAAATTAATTGAATTGGTGCACAATTACCCTTACAAGGAGACTAATTGGGGAAGAGATCGGCACTCGTTTGGGAAGCACAGGTAGGTCTAAATTTTTTCTTCATATACGACAACCCGAAATATCTTTATTTACAGGTGACGAATGCCAAAAAAGATGGTCTGCGCTGAGCGACAAATATACAAATTGAAATAAGAAGAATAAAAGATTCCATTTGTTACGTTAATTTCAAAATCCCCACATTACAATTACTTCCCCATATATTCTAACTGGCAACTTCAACAGCTGATTTTTGCGTATTTTCGAATTGTCTCTCTCTTCACCATTCTTATAGTCTGTTTCCATAAAATGGTTTTTCCAGGTTTTTGGACTAAACCGGTTTAAGGCCGAAAACCACCCGTAAACTTTTTAATTCCATTGAAATTGTTGCTGAAACCAAAATGCTTTTGGGTTTTAGCCTCAGCTTTTAGTTTGCAAGTCTGTTTCGAAGTTCGGAATTGCAGACACACTATTTTTCTCTTTGTCTAGTGCAAATAAGTTAGAAAGAGATAATTTATGTCACCAAACTATTTTGCCAAATGTCAAAAAAACTCGGCATACTGAGAGGAATTTCCTATCAGAATCTTGATTGAAGGTAAATTTACGTTAATTTAAACAAGTAAAATATATAAGAAATGATAAAAATGTGTGTGTTTTCCAGATGGATAAATCATCAAAACGTATGGTATGGTCGACGGCAGCGGAGAATATTCTCTTGGACCTCTGGCAGGAGAACATCAAAGGATTGCATGGAGCTAGAAAAAACTATTTCAGGGTGCTGAAATATTGCGATGATACAGATAAAGAATTGAAGAAAGGAATGGAGGCTCAGCAACAAATTGGCATGAGATTGTTAGAGTTAGAGGAGAAAAAGGTCGAGATTATGGCACAAATAATGGCAGATTGTAAAAATATGTCTGCCTGCATTACTGATTTCATCAAGTCACAAAAATAAAAACAATAATGAAAATAAACCATGCTTTTTCTTACTGAAATAGGAGCAGAGTGCGCTTGGAACTATTTCTGCTTGTGCTCTATCACGAGACAAGTCCGTTGTGGTGCTTGGGAATTGCCACCCCCTCTCAATTCTTCGCTGTGGTCTTGACCACTGAGGTACTACACCATCGCTCTCACCCACAAGGAAGTTGTGGAGCACACAGCACGCCTTTATGACAGCATTGGCGTATCCAATTTTGTTGTCCACGCCTTTGCCAATGCGACGGAATCTATGATTTTTTGAAATCTTAATAAAGGAAAGTTAAACACAAATTATTCTTACGATACCTGACTTTAATGTGACCGAATGTATTTTCCAATACTCTGCGGGCTTTTGATAAGTTGCAGTTGAATGTGCGGCGTTCCACACTATTTTCCAAACTGAAAGGGTAAGGCTTCATCAAGGAGTTTTTCCCAATTCCTGGAAGATTGCCAATGTGCAGCCAGTTCCCAAAAAAGGTGAGGCTACGAATCCTGCAAATTACCAGCCCATAGCGATCTGCTCAGTGCTCTCCAAAGTCATTGAGAGCATTGTAAATTTTAACTTGATGAGGTATCTAGAGAGCACCGAGTTGATCAGCGATCGCCATCGTGACATCCTTACAGAAATGTTATTCGTTATCTTGTTTTATATCTTTTTTTCAAACTTTTATATAGCCTTTTAACTCTTTTCAAACACCAATTGTATCAAATTAATTTCATTTACATTTTGCAAAAGTGTGTAACGAGCCTTCTCTATTGTAAATACTTGGCCTTCGAGACCCAACACCTTGTTGGGGTTTTTTCCCCCGTAGATCGGCTTTTGTTTTAATTCGCGAAGCTGATAGCTGGGAGGGCAATTCGTTGTAAAACAATGTTTTCCTTTTTTCCGGTGTGAAGTCGCCGAATATCAAGTGCTCCCGATCTCGCGAATATGCTCGAATCGTTTGGTTTTCTCCCGACGGATGTGTGGCCTTCTGCTTCTTTTTAATGTCTGCGCCACGGGTGTCCACCTGTGGCCTGTGTTTTGCTTTTCGCTCGTCGCTGAATTCTTCGCTGGCTGTGGCTATCTTTGCCGAAGCCGGTTTCCTTTTCCTATAGGTCCTGTCCGACCCCGTTTCCTTCTGTCCAAGCGTTTGCTTGTTTTCGCTTCCGGTTTGGTTTGACCGTCAGCGTCTGTGGTTGGCGGGATTCCTGTACCCTGAACCAGACGTTCGCTGCCAGAAACTCCCTTGGAAGTATGGTCATTTTTCGCTGCCGCCTGTTGGTACGTCTTTAGCTCGCTCACATGAGCCGTTCTTGTCCGAGTCTCACCTTCTTTCTGTAAACGGACGATCACTGGTGACACGAATCCGATTACCTGGCATGGGTCGTCGAACTTCGGAGACAATTCCGCCGCAAAGCTGTCGATTCCTTTTGACAGCGGGTGCTGTCAAACAAGTACTGACTGCCCAATTTCCGGTTTCCATTCCGGCGTCGCAAGTTATAGTGGTGCGCCTGAACCTGCGTTGCCTTTTCCAAATTTCTCACCACCAATTAGAAGACTTCTTTTAGATTTTCCCCTTCTCTGTGAGTTGTATGGGTTCCTGACCGCTGCCCGACATTTGTTCGTCGTAGTAGGTTCCCGGAAGTCTTGGTTCTCGTCCTTGCGTGAGATATGCTGGGCTGTATCCTGTGATCTCGGATACGCTGCTATTCATGGCTAGCGTAAATTCTAGAAGCAGTTCGTCCCAGTTCTGGTGCTTGTTGTCCGAAAGTTGTGCTATTACGGTTTTTATCGTCCTATTGATTTTCTCCGTGGGATTCTCCTGTGGCGTGTATGGAGCAGTAAACTGTTGCTTCACACCCATTTCCTGGAGGAAACGACGAAAATTGCGACTCGCAAATTGTGTCCCATTGTCCGTTACTAGTATCTTGGGTACTCCGAACCGGGCTAGAATGCGTTCTCGGAACGCTAGCTGCAAGTGTTCTGTTGAGCCTTTGAGTAAGGGTATCATTTCAGTCCACTTTATCAAAGAATACTAGGAGAGTTGTGTTTCCGTGTGTAGAACGCGGTAGCAGACCCACAAAATCCGCACAGAGTATCGCCCAAGGTTCTTCTGCCAATTGGGTGAGCATTTTCCCTGCTGCTTTTTGCTGGTTCGGCTTGTAACGTTGACACGATTCACATTGGCACACATATCTTCTAGCATCGTGAAACATTCCTGGCCAGTAATATTTATTCGTTAGCCGGCATATGGTCTTGCGGACTCCTCCGTGGCCGGCGCACGGATGGTCGTGATTTTCTTTAAGTACTCTGCCTCTCATTGAACTAGGCGGACACAATTTCCCCGGCGTGCAGTCCTCGTCTCCAAGTCGATTTGGAATATGACGGTTATAACCAGTTTTTGTTTATAGCTGGGGTAGCGTCAGTCGCCCCAGCGTCCATTTTGGAGGAACTCGTAACCCTCAAAGTTCCAACCACCGCGACAGTCAGGAATTACACACGATTTGCTGTGAAGCAAATCTATCGCTGAAATTTCAGCTCGGACGTATGCGGGTTGGTGTTCGTTTTTTTTCCTTTATTTAATATTTTATTTAACTCACAAGCGTTTTACAAACTTATTATCTACGCCACTGGTTACAATCGGTCTGTCAGGCCGAGTGCCTGGCGACAGAGGATCACGTACAATAGTTTATATGTACAGAAGACCGGGGAGCCGAGTGCTCCGCGGCAGAGGGCCGCTTAAAATGATGGTGTAAGCTCCGAAGAACTGATTCGGCCGAAGCCTTGAAATTCCTGAAGAAATGATTCCGGCTAGTCCTAAATACTGGTAACTCCCGAAGGAGTAATTCCGGCTAATCATAAATACTGGTAACTCCCGAAGGAGTGATTCCGGCTAATCCTGATTAGTGGTAACTCCCGAAGGAGTGATTCCGGCTAATCCTGAATACGCCCAAAAATACTTCACAAATACGCTTAGGATACGCCAACAACTACTTCTATTCTACTCAATGTATTCGAGTTGATCAACTCGTTTCAAATATGAGCTACTCGTTATGCGATAGTTGGGGCTGTCGAAAGAGAAAGCGAAAATAAGCTGGTCGCATAATTATATTTTTAGAATTGCCGCTGCTCTAATTGTGCGTATGTCTTATTCTTTGAGCGTATGTATATACTATCGTGTGTTTTCGAGGGCTTAATTTGTTTTTATAATTTCCTGGTTCAATTCTTGTTTGTTGTTATTGTTAGTTAATTCTTTCTTGTGTATTCCTTATTGTGAACTTATGACTATTTTAATGTTATTAATTCGGATATTGTTATTATTATTATTTACGATATTAGAACTTATTTTAATTTAAATGCTAATAAATATTTAATTCAAGGGAATTTCTTCTATATTTTGGTTTTGAACAAAAAATATATAAAATTTCTACCAAACAACGGGATAGAACAAAAAAGGAAGCGTATAGACACTTATTCGGTTATATTTTTAATATACCAATCGGTAAAATCATTGCGCTGTTATATTTTAAATGTTTCGTGACATTTTAAAGAAAACCAATTATCCAATTTATTCAAAAAAATATTTTAACATTTCTCTGGGTCCAATAAAGTCGTCACCAGTGGTCTACAGCAGCATAATGAACCAGATACGTAAGTGGACCATACGTTTTGATGACAGGATGAACCCACTTGAGTCTGTCGAGCGGCTAGAAGAACTAGCAGATGTTTACAGAATAGCTCGAGACCTACTGCCGAAAGCCATGCCAGAGATTATGCAAGACTTTCTCAAGTTTTTCCTGTCCTCTCTATATCAAGAACGACTCGATGACGATATGCGGCAGAGATTCCAGGGACCCACAGAACTCTTCAAGGACTACGTCAGAGCAATGCAGACCATGCGTCACACCGATTACTCCTACGAGAAGAAGATCGAGCGGATCTACATAAATAGTCGGCGAGAGTATCAAACTTTTATTAAACGACAAAAGTTTAAACCCTTGGAGGATTTGGTTTATCTGGGTGACCAATACGAGAATATCCTGAGTCACCGCAAGACGACATCGGCACCTGAGGTCCGTGAGGCTAAGCATCGCACCGTCGAGTCCTGCCTAGAAGCCCAGAGCGTTCCGCAAAAAAGTGAAGCTTTCATCAACACCAACATCGCATGCCGTCGCTGTGGCCTGCACGGACATTTCGCAAGGAGTTGTAGAAATCCAACAAAACTATTCTACTGCCAATGTGGTAAGCAGAGCGTAAGGACCATTGAATGCTGAAAGAAAAAGTCGAGAAATGCCAACGGCCCGCAACAGTACCGGAGAGTGCTGACGACCATGACCACCAATCTCCGAAAGGACCATCGCCATTCAAAGTTACCAGACCACACCTTACGGCCGACATCTACATGGATGGGAGGACAGTAACTGCAACGGTAGACACAGGAGCGACAAGCAGTTTTGTATCGGAGGCGTGTGTCAAAAATTTGGGAGACTCTGCACGCACCGCCTACAACAGAATGAGAGTGCGACTACCCTCCAAGTAAAGACAGCCTTAATTTCAGAAGTTCAACTTGGTAGCCGAAGACATCTCTTAAAGTTTCTAGTGTTACCAACCGCTATTGACTCTGTAACACTGGGGATGGATTTCTTGGCAGAAGCAGAAGCGAAGCTGAGGTGCGATGGGCACGAGACAGACTTGAAATCAGACCCAGAAGATAGCCACGACTCCGAAGACATGCTGTGGACAGTGAACGAAGTTCAAGACGGCGACGATGTAGAAGTTTAAGACGGCGACGATGTAGAAACTTTTCTGGAAAGAGAATTGGAGCAGTTCGAGGCCATGACTGGTGTAACCGATGTAACGAGTCATCGAATCAACATGCGAGATGAAATACCAGTCAAACAGAGATATTACCCCAAAAATCCGGCCATGCAATCAATTATAAACAGACAAACTGGCGATCTCCTGAAACTGAAGTGCATAGAGCCGTCGAAGAGTGCATATAGTTCGCCAATAGTTCTCGCCAAAAAGAAGTCGTGCGAGTGGAGGTTGTGCATAGATTACCGACAGATCAACGCGAAGTCCATACCGGATGCCTACTCACTGCCACGAATAAACCACATTCTGGAGAAGTTGAGGGAAGCGCGTTGCATCAGCACGATTGACCTGAAAAATGGTTATTGGCAAGTCCTCGTCGAGCCGAAGAGCCGAAGATACACCGCATTCACCGTTCCCGGGAGGGGCCTATTCCAGTGGCGCTTCATGCCCTTCGGGCTACACTCTGCGCCGGCCACCTTTCAGAGGCTCCTGGACCAAGTTATCGGACCAGAGATGGAGCCAAACGCTTTCGCCCACCTCGATGCAACATCTGAGTAACGTTTTCCGCCGTCTTCGCCGGGCGAATCTACGGATCAACAAGGACCACCAAGGAGTTGAAGCCACCTACGAACATCAAAGAGCTGCGAAGGTGCCTAGGTACGGCGTCATGGTACAGGAGGTTTGTACCGGATTGTTTACCCAGGATTGTTACCTATTAACCCATTTCTCCAGGATTGTTTACCCATTAACGAGCATGCTGAAGAAAAACAAGGGGCATTGGGGCTCTGATCGACAACTGGCGTTTGATGAACTGAAGAGAAAACAAACTGAAGCACCGGTGTTGGCCTGCCCAGATTTCACCAGGCAATTCACGCTACAAACGGACGCAAGCGACGTCGGTCTCGGAGCAGTCCTGACACAAGAACAGGAGGAAGGCGAGCGCGTGATTGCCGATAAAACCACTTTGGGTACCGGTAAAGAACCCGCAGAGCGGGTACCAAGAGCTACGCACTTACAGCAGATTTTCAAGAACGCACGACAAAATATGCAGATGGCGTCGAACGAGCGTGCGAGACACTATAAATTTAGACGAAGGGCTTGAAGACCAGAAATTGGAGATATGGTACTGGTACGGTCACACCACTTGTCAAAGGCCTCGGAGAACTTCGCTGCTAAGCTGGCTCCAAAATATGACGGTCCGTTCCAAGTCGTCGACTTCATCTCACCGGTGATCACCACCATAAGGATCAACCCAAAAAAGACAAGGACAGCTCACATCGACGACCTCAAGGCCTACAGTCCTGCGGATGACACCTAGCAAACGGGAAGTGGGGACCGTCGAACCGAGACATCGCACTACACAACTCCCTCATCAAACTGAAGAGCAGCCCAAAGGGAACCCCTACGGAAGTGCGGAGAGTAGCGCGATAAATAATTGTAGCACACCACAGGACGTAACGGGAAAAATTCTGCATAAAAGGGAGCGTCATCCGAGAACACTAACTCTGTTGTGCAGTGATCACCAGAGGTAGCACATCGCGAAACATTAAGGCAATTTGGAAGACGATAGGGAAAACATCAACAGCAACCATGGTGAAACAGCAAGACTCAGGGAAAAAGATTCGGCCAATCTCCGCCGCACCGTGGCTAACCCAGATGCCTCATGGAGCCTCTTATCCTACTCCACCGATGAAGAAACAGGGACCCTGTTGGTCTACCCAGAGGGTAAAGGCCATCCATCCGAGGACGACTACAGGCTCTCAGAAGGTCGATTCCTCAATGACGTCAGCGTTGAATTCTACATGAGGTGGCTAGAACGCAACACACTCCTTAAGGCTCTGACCGGTAAGGTGCGCTTCATGGATCCGTTTTTCTACCACGCAATGGTGCGCCATCCCTACGACCATGCCCGGATTAGAGTGCAGTTGCGAACAATCAACATCTTCCGAGAGGAATTTGTGGTAATACCAGTCAACGCCAGGAACCACTGGTTCGCTGTGGTGGTGGAGCAGGACATACCCCAGGACTCAGTCCCGGAGAGACGCCGCATCGTCGTACTGGACTCCTTAGGATCAAACCCAAGGCGAAACAACATCCTACCAAAGAACGTCAGAAGAATGCTAACGAGCGAGCATCGCTTCAACTTCCCAGAGGCACCGAGGTTCATAACGTTTGATGATGAAAACTCGCCTATACTAGACCTTGAGGTACCCCTACAAGTCGATGGGTTTAATTGTGGCATCTATATGCTGGTCACCATCGAGAAGTACTTCATTAATCGACAACGTGGCGGCCCTCCAGAACACTGCGAGTGGGGCAGTCGCATGGAATACCTGGGTGCTCGCTCGCGAATCGCCACCATCATCCGAGCCTTGTCCAGTGCTGCCGGTACACATAAACAATTTCCTGCTCTACGCTACGCCACCATTGGGTAGGAATCATCACCCCATGAGCCAGCAAAGAGACCTCGCCTAACCCACGTACAACGAATCGCAGTCGATGCCGAAGAGACTCCGACCGCAACAGCCGCAGCAGACGAATCTAAAGCCAGTCCGGCAGGCACTACGAGCAGGGAGATTTCTCGCCCATGGAAGGCTCTGGACCGTGATGGATTCCCACAAACACTACAAACAGCGTACAGCGTGCCAAAGAGAATCATAGGCAAGGTCAGCGGAAGAACATCCGAACAGAAATCGAAGGCCGCAGAAGAAAACCAAGTCCGCATCACTCGAGAAGGCCACGTACGAGCTGAAAAACCTTCCCGGAATTAGGAAGGGGATGTGACGACGCATTTCGGCGCTACGAAATGCGCCCACAGATTTAATGAATTTAGTTTTTTTCCTTGTATTATAAATTATCTTATACTCCTTTTTCATATTTTTTTTACAATATGTAATACTTCTAAATTAAGTATATTTCATTAGTTATAATGGTGATGGTATTTATTTTAAATTTTAGGGCATATATAATTACCATTGTAAAATAGTTACAATAGCGCTGAACGTACGGTAAAGAGATAGAGTTCGAGCAAGACAGAGCTATGTTCGTTGTGGTGAAGAAAATGAACGAAATGGCGAAACGCAAACGCTTCGAAACATTAAAAAGAACGATACAACACATAAAACGCCAGTTGCTCGTGGACCGTGACACGCGTAGAATCTAGTGGTAGGAGGCGGCTCCCTTGCCTCTAGTCGTTACACGGGTGATCTAGTGGGGTCGCTCGTGCTGTGGTTGGAGACGGAAGGAATATTATCCGTTGCCTCTCCTCTCTGCAGCCGCTCTCGTTGTCGAGGTCTCAAAGGGATGGTGCAGTGGATCGTTTCGTGGAGACCGAAGCGACGAACCTGAGAGTGCAAGATGCTGATCCAGTGGATCGCCATTCTGCTCTCACTGGAATGCGGTTGCGTTCTCTCCTCTCTGCAGCCGCTCTCGTTGCTGAGGCTTCAAAGGGATGGTCCAAGGGATCGTTTCGTGGGAGCCGACGCGACGGACCTGAGAGTGCAAAATGCTGCTCCAGTGGATCAGCGTTTTGCTCTCATGGGAATGCTGTTACGGCCTTTCCTCTCTGCAGCCGTTCTCGTTGCCGATTGCGTTCTCTCCTCTATGCAGCCGCTCTCGTTGCGGAGGTTTCGAAGGGATGGTCCAATGGATCGTTTCGTTGAAGCCAAAGCGATGGACCTGGGGGTGCAACAAGCTGGCACACGGCTGGCACATTCTGTGCTCACGGGCACACGGCTGTATCCTCTTCTCCCCTCCCTACACCCCCTCGCCGCAAGTTTACCTTTGAGAAGCCTGCTCACCGGAGAATCCCTGGTCACGCCCACGACCCAAACGTAATCAAGATTGTGGTTTCTTTCGCGCAGAATCAAGCAAGTAACAAGTACGATTACTTCGAGCTCCAAGGGAAACTTATAGCAAAACACGAGCGTGTTAGACACACCGAAAGAAACACACTATCGTTAGCCCTGACGAATTAATATTCACGAGCTCCGCTAGACATCCTGGCCGCCGTCTTTCTACACGACAGTTTTCATCGCCACAACAACGCCAGTTTTTTTTCCTACCGAAGTTCCTACCGAAGTTTCTTTTTTTCATAGCGAAGTTCTTTTTTTTTCTTAACGAAGTTCTTTTTTTTGCAACGAAGTTCTTCTAAGCACCGAAGTCTTTCTACGCACCGAAGTTTTAATTACATTGAAGTTCACTTGAGACGCATCGAAGCTTTATTATTGCAACAGAGTGTTCTCGCACACCAGATTCATGAAGATAAACAGATTCGCTTGTAACCATTACTACAGCTAAGACACCTTGTTAGCCATAATCTAATTAGATGATAAGAATTGGATTTAGAAAATAAATGTGTTAAATAACAACTAACACTGGTCCCGTCTATCAATAAATTTTCTTGAATATTCGACCCTGGATAGCCGTGAGCCTACCCTGGCTATAGACAAGGTCCACGGACCTAATGAAGAAACACCGCCTCTAGGAGACCGAGGTGAAAAAGGTAGTTTCAAGTGGCGCCCGAACAGGGACCCAGATAACAAGGTTAAACAACAAGTAACAAGCGAAGAGTAAGAAAGAACAACAAGCGGAAGCAAAGAAAAGAAAAAAACTGTGCGTAAATAATTAGCAACTCGAAATTTAACACTTGCCACAGCTAATTAACAGGGTGCAACATGGTCAAAAGATGGATAGTCGCCCTCAAGCGTGAGGATATGGTAAAATTAATGAAGGAGTTTGGTCCAGACACCGACGGCAACGTATAAGACTTAAAAGGCATATTTTCGACGTTTACTACGAGAGAAGATATCAAGCCAGAACAAGTAGAGCGCTTGATGGAATTAGAACGCCGGTACGCCCGTAGTCCATCACCAGTTCCTAGTCCAGCACCATCGCCAGGCCATTCGACGATTCAACTCACAGCTCCGAAGACATCACTCGCATCTCAATCGAACACCTGTATTCAACACCCAACTCAGTCAGAGTCGTCACCAGTGGTCTACATCAGCATAATGAACCAGATACGTAAGTGGACCATACGTTTTGATGACAGGATGAACCCACTTGAGTCTGTCGAGCGGCTAGAAGAACTAGCAGATGTTTACAGAATAGCTCGAGACCTACTGCCGAAAGCCATGCCAGAGATTATGCAAGACTTTCTCAAGTTTTTCCTGTCCTCTCTATATCAAGAACGACTCGATGACGATATGCGGCAGAGATTCCAGGGACCCACAGAACTCTTCAAGGACTACGTCAGAGCAATGCAGACCATGCGTCACACCGATTACTCCTACGAGAAGAAGATCGAGCGGATCTACATAAATAGTCGGCGAGAGTATCAAACTTTTATTAAACGACAAAAGTTTAAACCCTTGGAGGATTTGGTTTATCTGGGTGACCAATACGAGAATATCCTGAGTCACCGCAAGACGACATCGGCACCTGAGGTCCGTGAGGCTAAGCATCGCACCGTCGAGTCCTGCCTAGAAGCCCAGAGCGTTCCGCAAAAAAGTGAAGCTTTCATCAACACCAACATCGCATGCCGTCGCTGTGGCCTGCACGGACATTTCGCAAGGAGTTGTAGAAATCCAACAAAACTATTCTACTGCCAATGTGGTAAGCAGAGCGTAAGGACCATTGAATGCTGAAAGAAAAAGTCGAGAAATGCCAACGGCCCGCAACAGTAACGGAGAGCGCTGACGACCATGACCACCAATCTCCGAAAGGACCATCGCCATTCAAAGTTACCAGACGACACCTTACGGCCGACATCTACATGGACGGGAGGCCAGTAGCTGCAACGGTAGACACAGGAGCGACAAGCAGTTTTGTATCGGAGGCGTTTGTCAAAAATTTGGGAGACTCTGCACGCACCGCCTACACCAGAATGAGAGTGCGACTAGCCGATGGCACTACCCTCCAAGTAAAGACAGCCTTAATTTCAGAAGTTCAACTTGATAGCCAAAGACATCTCTCAAAGTTTCTAGTGTTACCAACCGCTATTGACTCTGTAACACTGGGGATGGATTTCTTGGCATAAGCAGAAGCGAAGCTGAGGTGCGATGGGCACGAGACAGACTTGAAATCAGACCCAGAAGATAGCCACGACTCCGAAGACATGCTGTGGACAGTGAACGAAGTTCAAGACGGCGACGATGTAGAAACTTTTCTGGAAAGAGAATTGGAGTATTTCGAGGCCATGACTGGTGTAACCGATGTAACGAGTCATCGAATCAACATGCGAGATGAAATACCGTTCAAACAGAGATATTACCCCAAAAATCCGGCCATGCAATCAATTATAAACGGCCAAATTGACGATCTCCTGAAACTGAAGTGCATAGAGCCGTCGAAGAGTGCATATAGTTCGCCAATAGTTCTCGCCAAAAAGAAGTCGGGCGAGTGGAGGTTGTGCATAGATTACCGACAGATCAACGCGAAGTCCATACCGGATGCCTACCCGCTGCCACGAATAAACCACATTCTGGAGAAGGTGAGGGAAGCGCGTTACATCAGGACGATTGACCTGCAAAATGGTTATTGGCAAGTCACCGTCGAACTGAAGAGCCGAAGATACACCGCATTCGCCGTTCCCGGCAGGGGCCTAATCCAGTGGCGCTTCATGCCCTTCGGGCTACACTCTGCGCCGGCCACCTTTCAGAGGCTCCTGGACGAAGTTATTGGACCAGAGATGGAGCCAAACGCTTTTGCCTACCTCGATGACATCGTGGTGGTCAGCAGGACTAAAGAGGAACACATGGAACATCTGAGTAACGTTTTCCGCCGTCTTCGCCGGGCGAATCTACGGATCAACAAGGACAAATGCCACTTCTTCAAAAAGGAACTGAGATACTTGGGTCATCTGGTCACGTCCTCTGGAATAAAGACAGACCCTGATAAGGTCGCAGCCATCAAGGAGTTGAGCCAACTACGAACATCAAAGAGCTGCGAAGGTGCCTAGGTACGGCGTCATGGTACAGGAGGTTTGTACCGGATTTCACCAGGATTGTTTACCCATTAACGAGCATGCTGAAGAATGGCAAGGGGCATTGGGGCTCTGATCGACAACTGGCGTTTGATGAACTGAAGAGAAAACTAAATGAAGCACCGGTGTTGTCCTGCCCAGATTTACCAGGCAATTCACGCTACAAACGGACGCAAGCGACGTCGGTCTCGGAGCAGTCCTGACACAAGAACAGGAGGAAGGCGAGCGCGTGATTGCTTATGCCAGCAATCCGACACCTACAAGGGGCGGAGAAAAATTATTCGGCCACGGAAAAAATGCTTGGTGTTAGTATGGGCGGTGCGGAAAATGAGGCCATACCTGGAAGGCTATCATTTCAAGGTTATCACGGACCATATGGCGCTCAAGTGGCTGAACGGTATCGAAAACCCTTCCGGAAGAATTGCACGCTGGGCTTTGAAGCATCAACAATACTCGTACGAGGTATAGTATCGCAAGGGAAAGTACGACGTCGTTTCAGACACACTGTCACGTCAACCTAGAGGTGTCGTGGAAGTCAACATGGGGCTAGACGTCACGAGGTCCACCTGCAACTGGCTGGAGTCTCAGAAAACCAAGATCGTCAAAGAACTAGAGAAGTATCCCGACTACGCTATCGAGAACGGCCGCCTCTACCGTCACATCCCGCACGAGGCGGGTGATGACGACGAGGAACCAAGGAAGCTGTGTGTGTGCCGTCCAGATCGCCAAAAGGTGCTAGTGGAAAACCACGACCAACTGAGCGCCGGTCATTTGGGCGTCCGAAAGACCATCGCCCGAATTGCAAGGAATTATTACTGGCCCGGTATGTTCCTGGATATAAGTCGGTACGTGAGGCACTGCGATTCTTGTCAGCGGTACAAGGCAGAGCAAAGGAAACCCGTTGTCGAGATGTTGACCAGAGTGCCTGAAGAACCATGGGCCACCATATGCGCAGACTTTATCGGCCCTCTTCCACGCTCACAAAAAGGAACTAACATGCTGCTTGTATTTCTAGATAACTTCTCCAAATGGGTGGAGATAATTCCCTTGCGGAAGGCTACAAGAACGACGCTACAACGAGCCCTTCGTGAAATAATCGTCTCAAGATTTGGAGTATCTAAGGTGCTTCTCACCGATAATGGCGTGCAGTTCACTAGTCGAAAGTTCAAAGAATACCTAAGAGAAATTGAGGTGCGCCAGCAATTTACAGCACCCTACATACCACGTGAAAACCCTACAAAGCGCGCAAACCGGACCATCAAGACAATCATCGCCCAGTATACAGGTAAATATCAACGTTACTGGGATGAGAATATCCCAGAAACAGCCCTCGCCATCAATAGCAGTACATCTAGTACTACCGGCTATACGCCTGCCTTCTTAGTACAGGGACGCGAGCCAAGGCTACCCAACACCCTCTACGATGAAACCACTTTGGGTATCGGTAAAGAACCCGCAGAGGGGGTACAAAGAGCTATGCACTTACAGCAGATTTTCAAGAACGCACGACAGAATATGCAGATGGCGTCGAACGAGCGTGCGAGACACTATAAATTTAGACGAAGGGCTTGAAGACCAGAAATTGGAGATATGGTACTGGTACGGTCACACCACTTGTCAAAGGCCTCGGAGAACTTCGCTGCTAAGCTGGCTCCAAAATATGACGGTCCGTTCTAAGTCGTCGATTTCATCTCACCGGTGATCACCACCATAAGGATCAACCCCAGAAAGACAAGGACAGCTCGCATCGACGACCTCAAGGCCTACAGTCCTCCGGATGACACCCAGCAAACGGGAAGTGGGGACCGTCAAACCGAGACATCGCACTACACAACTCCCTCATCAAACTGAAGAGCAGCCCAAAGGGAACCCCTACGGAAGTGCGGAGAGTAGCGCGATAAATAATTGTAGCACACCACAGGACGTAACGGGAAAAATTCTGCATAAAAGGGAGCGTCATCCGAGAACACTAACTCTGTTGTGCAGTGATCACCAGAGGTAGCACATCGCGAAACATTAAGGCAATTTGGAAGACGATAGGGAAAACATCAACAGCAACCATGGTGAAACAGCAAGACTCAGGGAAAAAGATTCGGCCAATCTCCGCCGCACCGTGGCTAACCCAGATGCCTCATGGAGCCTCTTATCCTACTCCACCGATGAAGAAACAGGGACCCTGTTGGTCTACCCAGAGGGTAAAGGCCATCCATCCGAGGACGACTACAGGCTCTCAGAAGGTCGATTCCTCAATGACGTCAGCGTTGAATTCTACATGAGGTGGCTAGAACGCAACACACTCCTTAAGGCTCTGACCGGTAAGGTGCGCTTCATGGATCCGTTTTTCTACCACGCAATGGTGCGCCATCCCTACGACCATGCCCGGATTAGAGTGCAGTTGCGAACAATCAACATCTTCCGAGAGGAATTTGTGGTAATACCAGTCAACGCCAGGAACCACTGGTTCGCTGTGGTGGTGGAGCAGGACATACCCCAGGACTCAGTCCCGGAGAGACGCCGCATCGTCGTACTGGACTCCTTAGGATCAAACCCAAGGCGAAACAACATCCTACCAAAGAACGTCAGAAGAATGCTAACGAGCGAGCATCGCTTCAACTTCCCAGAGGCACCGAGGTTCATAACGTTTGATGATGAAAACTCGCCTATACTAGACCTTGAGGTACCCCTACAAGTCGATGGGTTTAATTGTGGCATCTATATGCTGGTCACCATCGAGAAGTACTTCATTAATCGACAACGCGGCGGCCCTCCAGAACACTGCGAGTGGGGCAGTCGCATGGAATACCTGGGTGCTCGCTCGCGAATCGCCACCATCATCCGAGCCTTGTCCAGTGCTGCCGGTACACATAAACAATTTCCTGCTCTACGCTACGCCACCATTGGGTAGGAATCATCACCCCATGAGCCAGCAAAGAGACCTCGCCTAACCCACGTACAACGAATCGCAGCCGATGCCGAAGAGACTCCGACCGCAACAGCCGCAGCAGACGAATCTAAAGCCAGTCCGGCAGGCACTACGAGCAGGGAGATTTCTCGCCCATGGAAGGCTCTGGACCGTGATGGATTCCCACAAACACTACAAACAGCGTACAGCGTGCCAAAGAGAATCATAGGCAAGGTCAGCGGAAGAACATCCGAACAGAAATCGAAGGCCGCAGAAGAAAACCAAGTCCGCATCACTCGAGAAGGCCACGTACGAGCTGAAAAACCTTCCCGGAATTAGGAAGGGGATGTGACGACGCATTTCGGCGCTACGAAATGCGCCCACAGATTTAATGAATTTAGTTTTTTTCCTTGTATTATAAATTATCTTATACTCCTTTTTCATATTTTTTTTACAATATGTAATACTTCTAAATTAAGTATATTTCATTAGTTATAATGGTGATGGTATTTATTTTAAATTTTAGGGCATATATAATTACCATTGTAAAATAGTTACAATAGCGCTGAACGTACGGTAAAGAGATAGAGTTCGAGCAAGACAGAGCTATGTTCGTTGTGGTGAAGAAAATGAACGAAATGGCGAAACGCAAACGCTTCGAAACATTAAAAAGAACGATACAACACATAAAACGCCAGTTGCTCGTGGACCGTGACACGCGTAGAATCTAGTGGTAGGAGGCGGCTCCCTTGCCTCTAGTCGTTACACGGGTGATCTAGTGGGGTCGCTCGTGCTGTGGTTGGAGACGGAAGGAATATTATCCGTTGCCTCTCCTCTCTGCAGCCGCTCTCGTTGTCGAGGTCTCAAAGGGATGGTGCAGTGGATCGTTTCGTGGAGACCGAAGCGACGAACCTGAGAGTGCAAGATGCTGATCCAGTGGATCGCCATTCTGCTCTCACTGGAATGCGGTTGCGTTCTCTCCTCTTTGCAGCCGCTCTCGTTGCTGAGGCTTCAAAGGGATGGTCCAAGGGATCGTTTCGTGGGAGCCGACGTGACGGACCTGAGAGTGCAAAATGCTGCTCCAGTGGATCAGCGTTTTGCTCTCATGGGAATGCTGTTACGGCCTTTCCTCTCTGCAGCCGTTCTCGTTGCCGATTGCGTTCTCTCCTCTATGCAGCCGCTCTCCTTGCGGAGGTTTCGAAGGGATGGTCCAATGGATCGTTTCGTTGAAGCCAAAGCGATGGACCTGGGGGTGCAACAAGCTGGCACACGGCTGGCACATTCTGTGCTCACGGGCACACGGCTGTATCCTCTTCTCCCCTCCCTACACCCCCTCGCCGCAAGTTTACCTTTGAGAAGCCTGCTCACCGGAGAATCCCTGGTCACGCCCACGACCCAAACGTAATCAAGATTGTGGTTTCTTTCGCGCAGAATCAAGCAAGTAACAAGTACGATTACTTCGAGCTCCAAGGGAAACTTATAGCAAAACACGAGCGTGTTAGACACACCGAAAGAAACACACTATCGTTAGCCCTGACGAATTAATATTCACGAGCTCCGCTAGACATCCTGGCCGCCGTCTTTCTACACGACAGTTTTCATCGCCACAACAACGCCAGTTTTTTTTCCTACCGAAGTTCCTACCGAAGTTTCTTTTTTTCATAGCGAAGTTCTTTTTTTTTCTTAACGAAGTTCTTTTTTTTGCAACGAAGTTCTTCTAAGCACCGAAGTCTTTCTACGCACCGAAGTTTTAATTACATTGAAGTTCACTTGAGACGCATCGAAGCTTTATTATTGCAACAGAGTGTTCTCGCACACCAGATTCATGAAGATAAACAGATTCGCTTGTAACCATTACTACAGCTAAGACACCTTGTTAGCCATAATCTAATTAGATGATAAGAATTGGATTTAGAAAATAAATGTGTTAAATAACAACTAACACTGGTCCCGTCTATCAATAAATTTTCTTGAATATTCGACCCTGGATAGCCGTGAGCCTACCCTGGCTATAGACAAGGTCCACGGACCTAATGAAGAAACACCGCCTCTAGGAGACCGAGGTGAAAAAGGTAGTTTCAAGTGGCGCCCGAACAGGGACCCAGATAACAAGGTTAAACAACAAGTAACAAGCGAAGAGTAAGAAAGAACAACAAGCGGAAGCAAAGAAAAGAAAAAAACTGTGCGTAAATAATTAGCAACTCGAAATTTAACACTTGCCACAGCTAATTAACAGGGTGCAACATGGTCAAAAGATGGATAGTCGCCCTCAAGCGTGAGGATATGGTAAAATTAATGAAGGAGTTTGGTCCAGACACCGACGGCAACGTATAAGACTTAAAAGGCATATTTTCGACGTTTACTACGAGAGAAGATATCAAGCCAGAACAAGTAGAGCGCTTGATGGAATTAGAACGCCGGTACGCCCGTAGTCCATCACCAGTTCCTAGTCCAGCACCATCGCCAGGCCATTCGACGATTCAACTCACAGCTCCGAAGACATCACTCGCATCTCAATCGAACATCTGTATTCAACACCCAACTCAGTCAGAGTCGTCACCAGTGGTCTACATCAGCATAATGAACCAGATACGTAAGTGGACCATACGTTTTGATGACAGGATGAACCCACTTGAGTCTGTCGAGCGGCTAGAAGAACTAGCAGATGTTTACAGAATAGCTCGAGACCTACTGCCGAAAGCCATGCCAGAGATTATGCAAGGAAAGGGTCTTCACTGGTTCCGCAACAACAAGAAACCTTGGCTACGATGGTGTGAATTTAAAAAAGACTTTCTCAAGTTTTTCCTGTCCTCTCTATATCAAGAACGACTCGATGACGATATGCGGCAGAGATTCCAGGGACCCACAGAACTCTTCAAGGACTACGTCAGAGCAATGCAGACCATGCGTCACACCGATTACTCCTACGAGAAGAAGATCGAGCGGATCTACATAAATAGTCGGCGAGAGTATCAAACTTTTATTAAACGACAAAAGTTTAAACCCTTGGAGGATTTGGTTTATCTGGGTGACCAATACGAGAATATCCTGAGTCACCGCAAGACGACATCGGCACCTGAGGTCCGTGAGGCTAAGCATCGCACCGTCGAGTCCTGCCTAGAAGCCCAGAGCGTTCCGCAAAAAAGTGAAGCTTTCATCAACACCAACATCGCATGCCGTCGCTGTGGCCTGCACGGACATTTCGCAAGGAGTTGTAGAAATCCAACAAAACTATTCTACTGCCAATGTGGTAAGCAGAGCGTAAGGACCATTGAATGCTGAAAGAAAAAGTCGAGAAATGCCAACGGCCCGCAACAGTAACGGAGAGCGCTGACGACCATGACCACCAATCTCCGAAAGGACCATCGCCATTCAAAGTTACCAGACGACACCTTACGGCCGACATCTACATGGACGGGAGGCCAGTAGCTGCAACGGTAGACACAGGAGCGACAAGCAGTTTTGTATCGGAGGCGTTTGTCAAAAATTTGGGAGACTCTGCACGCACCACCTACACCAGAATGAGAGTGCGACTAGCCGATGGCACTACCCTCCAAGTAAAGACAGCCTTAATTTCAGAAGTTCAACTTGATAGCCGAAGACATCTCTCAAAGTTTCTAGTGTTACCAACCGCTATTGACTCTGTAACACTGGGGATGGATTTCTTGGCATAAGCAGAAGCGAAGCTGAGGTGCGATGGGCACGAGACAGACTTGAAATCAGACCCAGAAGATAGCCACGACTCCGAAGACATGCTGTGGACAGTGAACGAAGTCCAAGACGGCGACGATGTAGAAACTTTTCTGGAAAGAGAATTGGAGCATTTCGAGGCCATGACTGGTGTAACCGATGTAACGAGTCATCGAAGCAACATGCGAGATGAAATACCGTTCAAACAGAGATATTACCCCCAAAAATCCGGCCATGCAATCAATTATAAACGGCCAAATTGACGATCTCCTGAAACTGAAGTGCATAGAGCCGTCGAAGAGTGCATATAGTTCGCCAATAGTTCTCGCCAAAAAGAAGTCGGGCGAGTGGAGGTTGTGCATAGATTACCGACAGATCAACGCGAAGTCCATACCGGATGCCTACCCGCTGCCACGAATAAACCACATTCTGGAGAAGGTGAGGGAAGCGCGTTACATCAGGACGATTGACCTGCAAAATGGTTATTGGCAAGTCCCCGTCGAACTGAAGAGCCGAAGATACACCGCATTCGCCGTTCCCGGCAGGGGCCTAATCCAGTTGCGCTTCATGCCCTTCGGGCTACACTCTGCGCCGGCCACCTTTCAGAGGCTCCTGGACGAAGTTATTGGACCAGAGATGGAGCCAAACGCTTTTGCCTACCTCGATGACATCGTGGTGGTCAGCAGGACTAAAGAGGAACACATGGAACATCTGAGTAACGTTTTCCGCCGTCTTCGCCGGGCGAATCTACGGATCAACAAGGACAAATGCCACTTCTTCAAAAAGGAACTGAGATACTTGGGTCATCTGGTCACGTCCTCTGGAATAAAGACAGACCCTGATAAGGTCGCAGCCATCAAGGAGTTGAGCCAACTACGAACATCAAAGAGCTGCGAAGGTGCCTAGGTACGGCGTCATGGTACAGGAGGTTTGTACCGGATTTCACCAGGATTGTTTACCCATTAACGAGCATGCTGAAGAATGGCAAGGGGCATTGGGGCTCTGATCGACAACTGGCGTTTGATGAACTGAAGAGAAAACTAAATGAAGCACCGGTGTTGTCCTGCCCAGATTTACCAGGCAATTCACGCTACAAACGGACGCAAGCGACGTCGGTCTCGGAGCAGTCCTGACACAAGAACAGGAGGAAGGCGAGCTCGTGATTGCCGATAAAACCACTTTGGGTACCGGTAAAGAACCCGCAGAGCGGGTACAAAAAGCTACGCACTTACAGCAGATTTTCAAGAACGCACGACAAAATATGCAGATGGCGTCGAACGAGCGTGCGAGACACTATAAATTTAGACGAAGGGCTTGAAGACCAGAAATTGGAGATATGGTACTGGTACGGTCACACCACTTGTCAAAGGCCTCGGAGAACTTCGCTGCTAAGCTGGCTCCAAAATATGACGGTCCGTTCCAAGTCGTCGACTTCATCTCACCGGTGATCACCACCATAAGGATCAACCCAAAAAAGACAAGGACAGCTCACATCGACGACCTCAAGGCCTACAGTCCTGCGGATGACACCTAGCAAACGGGAAGTGGGGACCGTCGAGCCGAGACATCGCACTACACAACTCCCTCATCAAACTGAAGAGCAGCCCAAAGGGAACCCCTACGGAAGTGCGGAGAGTAGCGCGATAAATAATTGTAGCACACCACAGGACGTAACGGGAAAAATTCTGCATAAAAGGGAGCGTCATCCGAGAACACTAACTCTGTTGTGCAGTGATCACCAGAGGTAGCACATCGCGAAACATTAAGGCAATTTGGAAGACGATAGGGAAAACATCAACAGCAACCATGGTGAAACAGCAATACTCAGGGAAAAAGATTCGGCCAATCTCCGCCGCACCGTGGCTAACCCAGATGCTTCATGGAGCCTCTTATCCTACTCCACCGATGAAGAAACAGGGACCCTGTTGGTCTACCCAGAGGGTAAAGGCCATCCATCCGAGGACGACTACAGGCTCTCAGAAGGTCGATTCCTCAATGACGTCAGCGTTGAATTCTACATGAGGTGGCTAGAACGCAACACACTCCTTAAGGCTCTGACCGGTAAGGTGCGCTTCATGGATCCGTTTTTCTACCACGCAATGGTGCGCCATCCCTACGACCATGCCCGGATTAGAGTGCAGTTGCGAACAATCAACATCTTCCGAGAGGAATTTGTGGTAATACCAGTCAACGCCAGGAACCACTGGTTCGCTGTGGTGGTGGAGCAGGACATACCCCAGGACTCAGTCCCGGAGAGACGCCGCATCGTCGTACTGGACTCCTTAGGATCAAACCCAAGGCGAAACAACATCCTACCAAAGAACGTCAGAAGAATGCTAACGAGCGAGCATCGCTTCAACTTCCCAGAGGCACCGAGGTTCATAACGTTTGATGATGAAAACTCGCCTATACTAGACCTTGAGGTACCCCTACAAGTCGATGGGTTTAATTGTGGCATCTATATGCTGGTCACCATCGAGAAGTACTTTATTAATCGACAACGTGGCGGCCCTCCAGAACACTGCGAGTGGGGCAGTCGCATGGAATACCTGGGTGCTCGCTCGCGAATCGCCACCATCATCCGAGCCTTGTCCAGTGCTGCCGGTACACATAAACAATTTCCTGCTCTACGCTACGCCACCATTGGGTAGGAATCATCACCCCATGAGCCAGCAAAGAGACCTCGCCTAACCCACGTACAACGAATCGCAGCCGATGCCGAAGAGACTCCGACCGCAACAGCCGCAGCAGACGAATCTAAAGCCAGTCCGGCAGGCACTACGAGCAGGGAGATTTCTCGCCCATGGAAGGCTCTGGACCGTGATGGATTCCCACAAACACTACAAACAGCGTACAGCGTGCCAGAGAGAATCATAGGCAAGGTCAGCGGAAGAACATCCGAACAGAAATCGAAGGCCGCATGTACCAAGTCCGCATCACTCGAGAAGGCCACGTACGAGCTGAAAAACCTTCCCGGAATTAGGAAGGGGATGTGACGACGCATTTCGGCGCTACGAAATGCGCCCACAGATTTAATGAATTTAGTTTTTTTCCTTGTATTATAAATTATCTTATACTCCTTTTTCATATTTTTTTTTACAATATGTAATACTTCTAAATTAAGTATATTTCATTAGTTATAATGGTGATGGTATTTATTTTAAATTTTAGGGCATATATAATTACCATTGTAAAATAGTTACAATAGCGCTGAACGTACGGTAAAGAGATAGAGTTCGAGCAAGACAGAGCTATGTTCGTTGTGGTGAAGAAAATGAACGAAATGGCGAAACGCAAACGCTTCGAAACATTAAAAAGAACGATACAACACATAAAACGCCAGTTGCTCGTGGACCGTGACACGCGTAGAATCTAGTGGTAGGAGGCGGCTCCCTTGCCTCTAGTCGTTACACGGGTGATCTAGTGGGGTCGCTCGTGCTGTGGTTGGAGACGGAAGGAATATTATCCGGTGCCTCTCCTCTCTGCAGCCGCTCTCGTTGCCGAGGTCTCAAAGGGATGGTGCAGTGGATCGTTTCGTGGAGACCGAAGCGACGAACCTGAGAGTGCAAGATGCTGATCCAGTGGATCGCCATTCTGCTCTCACTGGAATGCGGTTGCGTTCTCTCCTCTCTGCAGCCGCTCTCGTTGCTGAGGCTTCAAAGGGATGGTCCAAGGGATCGTTTCGTGGGAGCCGACGCGACGGACCTGAGAGTGCAAAATGCTGCTCCAGTGGATCAGCGTTTTGCTCTCATGGGAATGCTGTTACGGCCTTTCCTCTCTGCAGCCGTTCTCGTTGCCGATTGCGTTCTCTCCTCTATGCAGCCGCTCTCGTTGCGGAGGTTTCGAAGGGATGGTCCAATGGATCGTTTCGTTGAAGCCAAAGCGACGGACCTTGGGGTGCAAAATGCTGGTCCAATGAATCGGCATTCTATGCTCACGGGCACACGGCTGTATTTTCTTTTCCCCTCCCTACACCCCCTCGCCACAAGTTTAGCTTTGAGAAGCCCACTCACCGGAGACCAGGGATTCTCCGGTGAGTAGGCACGGCCACGACCCAAACATAATCAAGATTATGTTTCCTTTCGCGCAGAATCAAGCAAGTAATAAGTACGATTACTTCGAGCTCCAAGGGAAACTTATAGCAAAACACGAGCGTGTTAGACACACAGAGCGAAGCACACGATCGTTAGCCCTGACGAATTAATATTCACAAGCTCCTTTAGACACCCTGGCCGCCGTCTTTCTACACGACAGTTTTCATCGCCACAACAACGCCAGTTTTTTTTCCTACCGAAGTTCCTACCGATTTCAGATTTTTTAATATGAGTGTAAAATTAAATCCGCTTTGAAAACTACCGGATTCAACTTGCTGTCATATTGTTTCTTACCTACTTCTTTGGCCCTATCCTGATTCATTTTAACCAGCTCGTGGGCCCCTTGAATTTTAAACCTTTAAATTTTGACCGGATCGTCTATAGCTGAGTTCCAATTGTCCATTGGCTTGAGAGTGATAAAATGTAATATGTAGCGTTTTAATTCCTATCGTTTTACACATGTCAAAAAACACTTTCGAAATCAAATGTGTACAATTATCTGTTACCAATACCTTTGGAATTCCGTGACGAGTTAATACCTCGTCGAAAAATGCTTTGGATGTTGTACTTGCTTCCGCATCTGGAATTGCCACGCAAGCCAAGAATTTTGAAAGATCGTCTTGAAAAGGCATACAAACACAGATAAAGATCTGTTTTTGCATGCTTGGCCACCTGTTCTGTTTCCGGATTCTCAGATACGTTTTCACTGCTACTTGGTGACCTCCTAAGGGTGTATTGTGAAAGTCCTTAATCACATTTTCTATTTCCTTTGGATCGGATAATATCGTGTAACGAAGTTTCTTGCCGGGGTATACTCAGTTTCGCCAGAGTCCCGTACCGAACACTTAAATAAAAAGCTTTCGGTTTTCTTTTCACAGTTTTTCGACTATTTATTCACCGTAATTCAAAGTTTTATTTTTCGATATTTTATTGCTAACAGTATTTCTTAAAACTAGTTCCTTTAGTTCTAACGTCCGCTTGATAGCACTCAGTCCGTAAAAATACAAAATCTATATACACACAGAGTTCTAGAATACGAGGTTTTATGATTGTCGGCGTCAGCCACTACGAGGTACTAGAATTTACTTTGATTCAGGATTGGCGTCCGCTTAAAAGCCACGACGAGGTACTAAAATTTACTTGAATTCGGGATTGGCGTTCGCTTAAAAGCACTCGGCCACGACTAGGTACTAAAATTTACTTGGAATTGGGATTGGCGTCCGCTAAAGAGCACTAAGCCAGGACGAGGTACTAAAACTTACTTGGAATCAGGATTGACGTCCGCTTAAAAGCACTCAGCCAGGACGAGGTACTAAAATTTACTTGGAATTGGGATTGGCGTCCGCTTAAGAGCACTCAGCTAGGACGAGGTACTAAAATTTACTTGGAATTGGGATTGGCGTCCGCTTAAGAGCACTCAGCTAGGACGAGGTACTAAAATTTACTTGGAATTTGGGTTGGCGTCCGCTTAAGAGCACTCAGCCACTACGAGGTGCTAGAGGTTCAAGGTTTGACGACTTACCACTTGGAGCACGAGATTCCAAAAGAGATCGAATTCAGCGCGGTGGGCCCTTTTATACACCGACCAAAACAACTTCGCTGCAGTCGTTGTTCTTGTGCACATTCCGGAATTTTCTAATGTGCATAGCGGCACACAACGTAGTTGTTGTTGTTGTGCTTATTTCTAGAAATATTTCTTGTGACTTTGTTAGTAGTTCTATTCCAGAATTTTCTAATGTGCATAGCGGCACACAACGTACTTGTGTTTGTTGTGCCTATTTCTAGAAATATTTCGTGTGGTTTTGTTGGTAGCTTCCCACGCTCTAATTTAATTTTTGCTTGCTAGTTTCGCGTCTCAGTCTTCGTTGTAGTTGTTGTAAACAGTATTCCACCGGATTTTATTGGTAATTTCCCAAGGCTCTGCTTTAATTTTTGCTTGCTGGTTTCGCGTCTCGGTCTGTGTTGTAATTGTTGTAAAAAGTATATGGTTCATGTATGCTGTGTGACTGTTGTTTTTTTTCCTTTTGTTGGAAAGCGAGTTAATGTGGTTATTGTTGTTATTGTTAGCTTTGCATATTTTCGTCTTTGCTACGTTGCCTTTTTTTTCTTTTTATTGTTGTTGATAGAATTTATTCCACCTGAAGTTGGGTCCGCACAACCCAGGTCACCGCGTTTTCAGTTTACGTTTACTAAAAACGGGCTCGGTTGGGATGCAGGCCAGGTTCTACACACGGAGTTGTAAGATAAATATTTTTTTCTTAGAAAGAAAAATATTTTCTTACAATCGCTAAATTCTCCTCTAGTTGTTGAGGTTATACGTCCACAGCATTATCCTCTTCGACTACAGTGGCGTAGCTAGGGTGTGGCGCGGTGGGGCGGGGGTGGCTGTCCGCCCCTGCGGCTGAACACTTTATTAAGAAAATTACTTATTATTATATTAATTTCGTATTATAAGAACATGTTGATTCAATTCTACTTTAGGACGTCACTTTGTTGCGGAAATTTGAATGCCAAGATAAGAGTAGTTTATATTAATTGTATAACCACAATGCAACGATGCGACGCCGTCGTCGTCGGCGTCGTCGTATTCTTTCTCAATTGGAAACTATTGGAAACTACTTTTATTTTGTTTTTGGTTTTATGTACATTTTTTTAGGAATTTGTTCAAAGCAGGCGACACTGTTTCCCAAAATAT
Organism: Sicus ferrugineus; assembly: GCA_922984085.1. Taxonomy (NCBI): domain Eukaryota; kingdom Metazoa; phylum Arthropoda; class Insecta; order Diptera; family Conopidae; genus Sicus; species Sicus ferrugineus. Next base: position 28,150,611 of record OV277349.1, read on the forward strand.
GAGCACGCCGTTGAGAGTCGTAAAAAAATTTGAAAATTTTGTTGCGACGATAGAGTCGACGACGTGTTCCATTTTATTTTTCCATAGGAACATCGTCAATGACAACGACGTCGCTACATTGTCGTTATACAACTCTGCTCACTACAAGATGGCGGCATTATGAAATTTATACTGTTATTTAAAAACGTGTATCCAAATCAAGTAATGATATTTTATTGTAATGAAAATTTTGTCAGTTTGTGAAAATCTTTAGAAAAAAAAAACGGTTTTCGGTATCGGTATCAACCGATTCGCCCATTATCAATACCAACTGCCCTACATAACAAGAAATATTTGTTTAAAATTTCGACGCAATATCTCTTCCGTTATTCCGTAATCGTGGTTTCAACGGACAGACATACAGACAGACAGACAGACGGACGGACAGGGCTAAATGGATTCAGGTGGCGCTGTGCAAGAATATATATACTCTTCTGTATCTATCTCGTCTCCTTCTCTGCATTACAAACGGAAGAAAAATGTGAATATACTTTGGGTGCAGGGTACAATTAGGATTATCAAAAAGTTTGTGTGAAGTCTACTTTTCAAGTAGTACTTAACTGGTCATGGCATCCTGCAGCTTTGTTTTCCCGACTTTTTCCTTAATATTTTTGTTGAAATGGATACGATTTTTTTGTCGTAAAAGTTTTCTTCAAATTTTTGAAGTTTTATCAACTTTTCGCGTTTATCAACGTTTATCAACTTTTATATAAAAGCAACTTCTTTCATCCTATTAATTTTTTATTTCAATAGCGAATGTTAGGTTTCACAACAAAATTATGGCTTGAATTTTCTCATCAATTGAAAGGTTGAAGCATTGAACTTTAAATAAAAATTTGACAATGCAGACATGTAGCACATTTAGTATTAAATTTCAAATATTTAGCATTGTTATTTCATTAACAACAGTTTTTTTTTGTTCTTATGGAGCAACAAAGAGCACATTGAGAAATGTTCTTTGCTTCAACAAAGAGAACACTGAGAAATGTTTTTTCTTTTATTTCAGCTTTTCCTACTTACAATTTGACTTAATCTATTTCTATTGATTATTGATTCTAATTTACGATTACAGTTCTTGGCTTAAGTTGTCGGCATAATTATAGTTATAGGGTTCTAGATCATAATTCTGGGTCAATATTAAAGTTCACGGAATATTTGTTTTAGTTCACTTGTTTGTTTCTCAATTTGGTAATTCTTACAAGCACTTGAACTTCTAGGGATTTGTTAGAGAATCTGTTTTTCTTAGTACAACAAGCACTTGAACTTAGTACAACAAGCACTTTGAACTAGCCTTTTGAAATTTAGTAGTTCGTCCCAGTTCCGATGCTTGTTGTCCGAAAGTTGTGCTATTATCGTTTTGATCGTCCTGTTGATTCTCTCCGTGGGATTCTCCTGTGGCGTGTATGGAACAGTAAACTGTTGCTTCACACACATTTCCTGGAGGAAACGACGAAAACTGCGACTTGTAAACTGAGTCTATTATCCGTTAGTAGTATCTTGGGTACTCCGAACCGGGTTAGAATGCGTTCTCGGAACGCTCGCTGCAAGTGTTCTGTTGAGGCTCTGCGTAAGGGCACCATTTCAGTCCACTTTGAAAATTTATCAAAGAATACAAGGAGAGTTGTGTTTCCGTGTGTGGAACGCGGTAGCGGACACACAAAATCCGCACAGAGTATCGCCCAAGGTTCTTCTGCCAATTGGGTGATCATTTTCCCTGCTGCCTTTTGCTGGTTCGGCTTATAACGTTGGCACGATTCACATTGGCACACATATCTTCTAGCATCGTGAAACATTCCTGGCCAGTAATATTTATTCGTTAGCCGGCATATGGTCTTGCGGACTCCTCCGTGGCCGGCGCACGGATGGTCGTGATTTTCTTTAAGTACTCTGCCTCTCATTGTCCTCGGTACACACAATTTCCACGGCGTACAGTCCTCGTAACCTAGTCGATTTGGAATATGACGGTATAGATTCCCATTCTCCAAGTTGTAGTCTCGGAACTTCTCCGGATTTTGTTCCACTTCTCTGACCTTTGTTTGTAACCACTTGCAGGGCTGTCCGCATGTCTCCTCTGTTGCTATTCTGGCGACGGTTTCTTGCGGCTGTCGGGATAGTGCATCCACGATTAAATTCAGTTTCCCCTTCCGGTACTGAATGTCAAAAGAAAACTGGTTAAGCCCCAAGGCCCATCTCGCTATTCTCCCGGAGAGACTGTCAATAGAGTTTAGCCACTTAAGCGCCAGATGATCTGCGATTACCGTGAACCGGTAGCCCTCAAGTCAAGCGAGCATCTTGCGAATACCCCACACTATGGCCAGGCATTCCTTCTCTGTTGCCGAGTAATTCTTTTCGGCCTTGTTGAGATGTCGGCTGGCGTATGCGATAAAACGCTCCTGACCTTCCAGTTGTTGTGTGAGCACGGCTCCTAGTCCAAAGTCGCTCGCATCTGTTTGCAGTTGTAGCGAACCAACAGGTTGCTACAAATTTGATATATATTTTTTTTATTTTATGTAATGACGCGACCGAAAACCGAACTCTCACGGTAATGCGTGGTTCGTTGGAATGGAATCGAGACATAAAAGGGGTGCACCTCTCTGGGAAGCCGAGTAGTTCTGCTAAATACCTGAACCGAGGGAATCAGGCCGGCTACTTCAGAGGAACATTTACCATGAAGGTAGCGCTAAAATAATGATACACACCCTACATCACGACGACGCTCCAAGGTTTTAATAGAGCTGGATACCCTACTGTCCCCTATAAGTTTTAACGCACGACATTGGACACGGTCGAGAAGCTGAAGATATGCCCGCGAAGCTCCCGACCATATATGCGAATTGTACTCCATTTTCGGACGGATATAAGTGGTGTAGATACAACGAAGATCGGTTGGAGTGAAGTATTTCTTACACCGCTTAAGAAAGCCTAAGCACTTGGCTGCTTCTTTCGACACGTCAAAGATGTGATCGTTCCAGCGAAGATCGCATTGGATTGACATACCGAGAACATCAAGAGCCTCCGACTCATTAATATCCACACCACCCATATTTAGAGGCGGGAAGTTGTCACCCGCAAAACGCTTGTGGGTTAACAAACAGAATTGGGTCTTCCGCGCATTAAAGTCGACCCGATTCGCACGACCCCACTCCTGGATTTTGTTGAGGTCGGATTGGAGTGTGTCATTCATAATTCTGCGTCTTCTAGTGATCTCCAGAATGGAAGGACGCCTGGAAAATGAATATGAATGACAAATGCTGCTGTCATCAGCAAACGAGTAGACAGGGTTTGATGTCAATGACAGAAGGTCATTGATGAAAATAAGAAAAAGTGTCGGAGACAGGACCGAACCCTGCGGAACTCCAGCATTAATGGAGTGCTCTTCGGAAGCAAAGCCGTCTATTAAAACCCGAATAGAACGGCCGCTGAGGAAACTCGATATCCATAGAGTGAAAGTATTACCAACACCATAAGCAGTCAGTTTAGACACGAGTGCTTTATGCCACACCCGGTCAAATGCCTTGGAGATATCCAGAGCAACAACCTTGCTCTCACCGAACCGGTGAATGTAACTGCTCCACCGCTCAGCGAGAAACGCCATCAGATCGCCGGTGGAACGGTGAGCACGGAAGCCGTACTGGCGATCACTGATCAACTCGTTGCTCTCTAAATACCTCATCAAGTTAAAGTTTTGTTTAAACTAAAAATATACCTGAATTACGAATAATTACTAGATTTAATTACTATTTACACATGAAGGAATAAGCTAAACAACAACAAACCAGAACTAACTAAACCACAAAACCAGAATTGAACCCGAAAAATTGTAAAAACAAATTAAGCCCTGCAACACACGCTAATATATATGCTCCGAGATATGACATACGCTCAAGTAGAGCAGCGGCAATTCTAAAAATAGGATCATGCGACAAGCTTATTTTCACTTTCTCTTTTCCTTTGCGCTTTCGCTGCCGCTGATCTAAAAATAGAATCAAGCATTCGGAGCACTCGGACGGGGAGCACTCGGCTCCCCGTCTCCTGTACATACCAATTGTTGTACGCGACCCTCTGTCGCCAGGCATTCGGCATGACAAACCAATTGTAACCAGAGGCGTAGAAAATAAGATTGTAAGACTTTTTGTGAATTGGATCGAATAATAAATAAAGAAGAGGAAAAAACGAGCACCATCCCGTATACGTCCGAGCTGAATTTTCAGTGATTGATTCACGACAAAACGTGTGTAATTCTTGACCGTCGCGGTGGTTGGAAATTTGAGGGTTACGAGATCCCCCAAAATGGACCCTGGGGCGACTGACGCTACCCCAGCTGCAAACAAAAACTCGTTACACAGTTGAAATCTCTCATTGAAATCTGGACACGCCAGTATTGGTGCCTTCGTGAGTTTTTGCTTTAGGGTTTCGAACGCTTCCTGTTGTGCTTCGCCCCATTTCCAATGTTTTCCTTTTCGTAGCAGTGTGGTCATTGGCTGGACGGTCTTCGCGAAATCTGGCACGAACCTGCGATACCAGGAGGCATTGCCCAAGCATCTTCGCAGTTTTTAGTGGTGGTTGACGGTTTTAAATTCTGTATCGCCGAAATTTTATCTGGGTCTATCTGAATGCCTTGTTCGCTTGCCATATGCCCCAGGTATTTCAATTCTTTCTTAAAGAACTCACACTTGTTGACGTTGAGTTTGAGATTTGCCTGTCTCAAACGCTGGAAATCCTCTCGAAGATTCCCGATGTGCTCTTCCGCGGACGATCCTGTGACAATTATGTCGTTCGAGTAGGCGAAAGCTTTAGGTTCCAAATCGGGACCGATAACTTGGTCCAGAGCCCGCTGAAAAGTGGCTGGAGCCGAATGTAGCCCGAAGGGTATCACTCGCCACTGCAAGAGTCCTCTTGCAGGTGCAGTAAATGCCGTGTATTGCTTACTGTCGTCCGCCATCGGAATCTGCCAGTACCCGCTCCTTAATTCAAGGCTGCTGATATACTTTGCATCTCGCAGCCCCGCCAAAATTTGCTGAATTATCGGAATGGGGTATGCATCGCGGTAATCCGAGTCCTGCTCACGACACTTCGCGTCGCTCCCGTGTCCACTGTCGTCTGTATTCGTTTGCCTTGGATGGATACCATGGCCACGATGCGAATGTCATCGCCGAGTCTCTCAAAGAAACGACTAGGTAGGAAGAAATCTAGGAAATCTGGATAAAGCCTCCCATGACCGCCGATGATTATTATTATTTCGATATCAGAGCAAGGCTTTGCCTTCCAGAAACTCTGGCATTGCGCGTGGCAACATATTACTGTCGAGCCCATATGTTTCTGCAAGTTCCTCCATCCGCTCCACGAAGGCTGAAGGGTCAACACCGCCATCATACCTCACTGGCCATTTCCTCACCTTGTCGATAACATCAGGGTACGAATGACGCTCAATTATTTCCCACAGGTTGCTGTCCATCACCCGTGGGGTGTTTACGCTCCCTAGGCCAATCGGGCTGCGTTCCCTCGTTGGAACATCCATCATCAGTACCTTCGGCAGGTCACTGGGATCCGGTGTTGCGTGTCCATCTTCCGCTTCATATGCCCTCAACCTTCGTTCCACACTCTCCGCGGGGCGCAATCAGTTCAGTTGGTTCAATCAGTGCAACCAGTTCAGTCAAGCCGGTTCAGTTGTTCAGAAAGTGCAGTCGTTTAAATCGTGCGGTCAGGGCAGTCAGTTCAGTTGCTTCAGTAAACGCAGAAGTTCAAAGTCAACTCAATTAAGGTCAGTTGAGGAGCTCAGTTCAGAAAAGTGTAACATTACTGCGTTGTCGATGTCTCACTGCGTTATTGAGATCTCTGCTGTTCTACCGGGTCGTTCTATTTACCAAGTCGTTGTACTCACTGCGTTTTGAGATCACTAGTATTCTGCTGAGACGTTGATATCTCACTGCGTTATTGAGATCTCTGCTGTTCTTCCGGGTCGTTATATCTCACTGTGTTTAGAGATCACTGGTGTCCTGCTGGGTTGTTGTATCTCACTTCGTTTTTAGGTCACTGGTTGTTGACATCACACTGCGTTTTTGATTTTCACTGATGGTTCTGTGAACCGATATCTCGACGAGTTTTCGAGATCGCGGTTGATTCTCTGGTACGCTGATATTCCCACTGAGTTGCTCGCTATTCTGCTGTCTGCACTGGCGGAAAAGTCTACAATCCGCCGCGACCATTCTCAGGTCTATCTGGTGAGTTTGCTTAATGCAGCTTTCTATAGGAGAGCACACCAGCCACTGTGACTAAAACTCCTATGTTTTTAGTTTGCCAGGGAACAGGAGGGTGTACAAGCCACTACAACTGTGTGCTTCTGGCGCTTTAGCTTTTACGACAGGAGGGCGTACAAGCCACCACAACTGCGTATTCTCCGGTGCTTTAACTTTTGAATTTTTGTAACTTAAATAAAGTACAGTACCTTGGCTTCTGGCTGGGTGTTGTTAAACGGCGCACAGGTTTGAAAGATATTGCTGTTCGCCGAACTTCTCTGGACAATCTGGGCCTCTGACGGAAACTTTGAATTTTGGATTTCATCCAATAACTTTGCACTTTTTTTTTCCTTGTCTTGACTGCGCTGATTAGCTGACTGCACCGCTGAACTCGGTGAGTTGACTGACTTGACTCGCTTAACTGACTTGATTCACTTGACTGATTTAACTCACTTGCCTGACTTAACTCACTTGACTGAACTGACTGAACAACTAAACCGTCTGAACTGAACCCACTGAATGGTCTGAACCCGCTGAATCGTTGAAACCACTGAACTTTTATACTCGCTTGAGTCGCCTTATAGAATGTTCTATTTGAACGGAGTACGGTAGTTCGTACTCCGTTAAGCCGTTTTACTTATTTAACCATGCAAAAATATTTGTTTAAAAGAAACCTCTTTTTCAAGGTTAAGAAGTTATACGATCAGTTCACTGCCGTCTCCTTACATGCATTGTTTTTGTAGTACATAAGCTGCAAAAATGGGTCACAGCTTAGATCAGCTGAGCGCTGATCTTATGTGTTCGCTGCACTCTCTGACATAGTGTAATGTACAAATCAAGTTATCGATACGCAGCGCGATTTGGTTTCTCGCTCTGGCTGCTCTGCTCGCTGGTATAATTTGTACATACGTGTTGTCAGCTGCCATCCCGCTCTGCCGCTCAGTTCATTTTACGCGTAACATGCACTTTCACTTTTTGTGCATGCTTTCTCCTGCCCGTCAGTGTGTGGGCGTTTCTAACGAACCTCTTTAACTTTCGCAATCGTGTGTGTGCTTTATGTTGAGGACTGTTCCCAGCATTATCATTGGGAACAGTTGTTAGGTGTGCTCGACTGCTTAGTTTGCGCGAGCAAATTTGGGTCGTCACAAGATACAGTTATACAATATTTTGTTTGTTTTGCATAATTTATTAGTACACGTATTATATGACAGGAAATATATTTTAAAAAGTACACAATTGCAGATTTTTAATTATTTTATATTAATCTTATACTAACCTATGAGACATACACGAAAAATGTCAAAGTATTACATAGATTCGTTTTCTTTTGTAGGCATAAGAATCTGTGTAGTTTTGACAACTTATTATGTGTTGCTACTTTAGAACTTTCAATTGTGTTTAAATACAAATGTATTTACCGGATTATTCTTGTAAACTCACATCCTGCGTTCAGTTCCTGTGTTCAAATTATCAATGATCAAAAACGAGGTTTCTGTAAGCTTTCAGAAACATGGGATGGGAACTCGTAAGAATTGACCGGCTTATGCTTTTATCTGTCATTCTTCATGAGTTTGTATACTATTTCAATCGGCATAGTGTTACCATGTATAATGAATGCTAAGTATGAGAGCAATTGCTTAAATGAGATCTTCCACATTTTTATACATGAAGAATTTATTTATTTGCTAAATTGTGTCATGATTTTAAATGTTGAACATTTTTAAAATTTTCAACATGATTTCAATTAAAATTAAGTAATTTTGTAGACGTTGCTCCAATTTTAACATGAACATTTCAAATAGTCCAACATTACTTTTGGTATTATCCCCGCAATTTCTTATGTAAATTTAATGTGGCGTAACCTGGCAATAATGGTTAGCGCCAGGGAAAATCATCAATTAAGTAGAGAAGGTGCATTGTGTGAAAATATTGAAGTTTTATTTTGAAAATATTGAAGTTTTAACTAGGAAAATAATTATAATAACGCAAATAAATTCAATATTAAATGTTAACGCTAAAAAATTTCACTGACAAAATGACCACAAACACCGACAGAGTAGAAACGATTGGTTTTCTTTTGCGAACTATATGACAGATGAACGCATGCATTCGAATGTTATAAAATTCGTATGTTTTCATCAACAGCTTTGAAAAGCATGTAAAACTAGCAACAACAAACGTTGCAAACACATGGGATGGGATGCGTTCAGTTTTATTTTTTTTCTGACAAAAAACATATGTTTTAAGAAAGTAACAAAAGAGAATAGAGAATAAAATCGAACTGAACGCAGGATGTGAGTTTACAGAATAATCCGGTTAGTTTTTAATGTTGTGTTTCAGGCTTTAGATTTCGGTTTTCTTTATCTGATTTTCTTACTGGCAAAATATAATATCACATCACAAAAAAAACTCAAAATCTGTTATTACCGTCAATTCCTGTTTTGAAAAGTAAACAAAACAATAGCAAAAGAAGAAGAGGAAGAACACTTTGTGTGTGTCATATTAGAAATAGATCCATCCCTGTTTTTTTTCCAGACAATTGATCTCAGAAAAATGATTTTCTCTTCATATCTCATCAGAGCCTATGTGATTTTGACCGTTGATTTTGTGTTTTGCGTTTAGTGCAACGGATGTGTTTAGTGCCTCCAATTCTGTTTAAGGCTTAACAGCATATCTATCAATTACAGTTGATTTTGCTTTTAGTGCTTCCATTAAGAGTTGAAGTGTTATTTTTTTTATAGGATTTTAATATATTTCGGCGTGGGAATCTACTGATTACTGGTTAGAATTTTTAAAGTGTCCTGTCTAGTAAGTGTTGTGAAAAATGGCGGCGAACGATAAATCTCTCGACGACTCCTTATACCCCATAGCTGTTCTGATTGATGAATTGAAAAATGAAGATGTACAGGTAATTATTTAGGGTATGTAACTAATATGAGATCCCTCCAAAAACATAAAACAGTTCAGCAACCGTAGAACCAATTATGACATTTTATTTATGTTATACTTCATAATACCCACTTTTCTATCTCGAAATAGTGAATATTAAAGGAATCCCGAAAATATTCGGTTGGAAGGTTCGTCCTGTAATTATACCCTAGACATGAAGGGAGTAGGGTATATTAACTTTGTTCTTCCGGTTGTAACGCAGAGGAGCCGAGATAGATATAGAAAAGTATATATATTCTTGCTCAGCGTCACCTCCTGAATCGATTTAGCACTGTCCGTACGTCTGTCTGTCTGTTGAAATCACGATTACGGGAGAACTAAAAGGGATATCGCGATAAAATTTGGCACAAATATTCTTTGTTATGTAGGGCTGTTTGGGATTGAAAATGGGCGAAATCGGTAAACAGCCACGCCTGCTTTACATACGGAATGTGCTTTTACCTCGTTTCAACAAGTGTTAAAATCTGAATATTTCATAGACCGTGTGAAATATTAAGGTGTAATTTTATTCTGGAACATATTGCGTCATTACTAAAATGTTTGAAAAAAATGGGCGTGCCACGCCCACTGATAACAAAGTTGGAAATATCTAATCAACGGTATAAGATATTGATATGTAATTTTATCAGGATATATAGGGAAGCAATACAAGTAAGCTCGCCAAAAATGGGCATGCCACGCCCACTTATTGTATGAGTGGGCGTGGCACGCCCATTTTTTTCAATATCCTCTAAACGGTATAAGACATTAATACGAAATGTTATCATGAGGTATCTACACGTATTACCAATTTGTATAAATGGGCGTGGTCCGCCCACTTATGCAAAAGTCAATATCCCATAAACGGTTCAAAATATTAATACCTTCGTAATTCTATCTAGCAGTACCTAGAAACATTACCTGTCAGTACCTAGAGACAAAACATTTTCCCAAAATGAGCGTGGTCCTCCTACTTATACAAAAGTTGTTAAGTGGCGCAATTATAATTTTTTCAGTTACTCGGGTAACAACACTCTTAGGGCCTTATTTTGTATCTGCGGAACGGTAGCGACGGCTAAGCTTCTGCTTCTGTTCCCGTTGCTGTTAAAACCGTATTTTGTAACTCTTACGTTGAGCCCCGTTGAGCGCACTGGGCTTTACGTCTTTTGCGTTCCAGTCAGCTGGTATGGAAATGTTGTGTATTTGGTGTACACAAAGACGACATTCACACGTCTCTTTCCTTCTTATGATTAGATGCATGCAATGAATTTGTTCTTATACCTGTTTTCTTTTGCCTCGATCAACTTTTGTTTATCAAAGCCAGCTGGCAGGCAGTGTGTTTGAAAACGGGAAACAATGGGGTGAGGGAAATGTTGGAGTGGCCACTGACGCCACATTTCTGGCTGTGCACGGCTGAGATTTCTGAAGTGGGTAGCTGCTATAGTTAGCTTTCGAACGATATACAACGTTTGTTGAGATTATGTTTTTCGTTGAAAAAAAAAGTTTGTCGAAATGCATGAAGTGCTATAGGAGATGCACTGGGTGAGGGCAATGTTGGAATGGCCACTGACGCCACATTCCTCGCTGTGCACGGCTGAGATTTCTGAAGTGGGTAGCTGCTATAGTTAGCTTTCGAACAATATACAACGTTTGTTGAGATTATGTTTTTCGTTGAACAAAAAGTTTGTCGAAATGTATGAAGTGCTATAGGAGATGCACTGGGTGAAGGCAATGTTGGAATGGCCACTGACGCCACATTCCTGGCTGTGCACGGCTGAGATTTCTGGAGTGGATAGCTGCTATAGTTAGCTTTCGAACGATATACAACGTTTGGTGAGATTATGTTTTTCGTTGAACAAAAAGTTTGTCGAAATGTATGAAGTGCTATAGGAGATGCACTGGGTGAGGGCAATTTTGGAATGGCCACTGGCGCCACATTCCTCGCTGTGCACGGCTGAGATTTCTGAAGTGGGTAGCTGCTATAGTTAGATTTCGAACGATATACAACGTTTGTTGAGATTATGTTTTTTGTGAAAAAGATGTTTGTCGAAATGTATGAAGTGCTATAGGAGATGCACTGGGTGAAGGCAATGTTGGAATGGCCACTGACGCCACATTCCTCGCTGTGCACGGCTGAGATTTCTGAAGTGGGTAGCTGCTATAGTTAGATTTCGAACGATATACAACGTTTGTTGAGATTATGTTTTTTGTGAAAAAAATGTTTGTCGAAATGTATGAAGTGCTATAGGAGATGCACTGGGTGAAGGCAATGTTGGAATGGCCACTGACGCCACATTCCTCGCTGTGCACGGCTGAGATTGCTGAAGTGGGTAGCTGCTATAGTTAGCTTTCGAACGATATACAACGTTTGTTGAGATTATGTTTTTCGTTGAAAAAAAAAGTTTGTCGAAATGTATGAAGTGCTATAGGAGATGCACTGGGTGAGGGCAATGTTGGAATGGCCACTGACGCCACATTCCTCGCTGTGCACGGCTGAGATTTCTGAAGTGGGTAGCTGCTATAGTTAGCTTTCGAACAATATACAACGTTTGTTGAGATTATGTTTTTCGTTGAATAAAAAGTTTGTCGAAATGTATGAAGTGCTATAGGAGATGCACTGGGTGAAGGCAATGTTGGAATGGCCACTGACGCCACATTCCTGGCTGTGCATGGCTGAGATTTCTGAAGTGGGTAGCTGCTATAGTTAGCTTTCGAACGATATACAACGTTTGTTGAGATTATGTTTTTCGTTGAAAAAAAAAGTTTGTCGAAATGCATGAAGTGCTATAGGAGATGCACTGGGTGAGGGCAATGTTGGAATGGCCACTGACGCCACATTCCTCGCTGTGCACGGCTGAGATTTCTGAAGTGGGTAGCTGCTATAGTTAGCTTTCGAACAATATACAACGTTTGTTGAGATTATGTTTTTCGTTGAACAAAAAGTTTGTCGAAATGTATGAAGTGCTATAGGAGATGCACTGGGTGAAGGCAATGTTGGAATGGCCACTGACGCCACATTCCTGGCTGTGCACGGCTGAGATTTCTGGAGTGGATAGCTGCTATAGTTAGCTTTCGAACGATATACAACGTTTGGTGAGATTATGTTTTTCGTTGAACAAAAAGTTTGTCGAAATGTATGAAGTGCTATAGGAGATGCACTGGGTGAGGGCAATGTTGGAATGGCCACTGACGCCATATTCCTATCTGTACACGGCTGAGATTTCTGGAGTGGTTAGCTGCTATAGTTAGCTTTCGAACGATATACAACGTTTGGTGAGATTATGTTTTTCGTTGAACAAAAAGTTTGTCGAAATGTATGAAGTGCTATAGGAGATGCACTGGGTGAAGGCAATGTTGGAATGGCCACTGACGCCACATTCCTGGCTGTGCACGGCTGAGATTTCTGGAGTGGGTAGCTGCTATAGTTAGCTTTCTAACGATATACAACGTTTGGTGAGATTATGTTTTTCGTTGAACAAAAAGTTTGTCGAAATGTATGAAATGCTATAGGAGATGCACTGGGTGAGGGCAATGTTGGAATGGCCACTGACGCCACATTCCTCGCTGTGCACGGCTGAGATTTCTGGAGTGGGTAGCTGCTATAGTTAGCTTTCGAACGATATACAACGTTTGTTGAGATTATGTTTTTTGTGAAAAAAATGTTTGTCGAAATGTATGAAGTGCTATAGGAGATGCACTGGGTGAGGGCAATGTTGGAATGGCCACTGACGCCACATAACTACACTGTGGCTGTGCACGGCTGAGACTCTGGAGTGGGTAGCTGCTATAGTTAGCTTTCGAACGATATACAACGTTTGTTGAGATTATGTTTTTCGTTGAACAAAAAGTTTGTCGAAATGTATGAAGTGTTATAGGAGATGCACTGGGTGAGGGCAATGTTGGAATGTTGCAAACTGGCGCCACATTCCTGGCTGTGCACGGCTGAGATTTCTGGAGTGGGTAGCTGCTATAGTTAGCTTTCGAACGATATACGTTTGTTGAGATTATGTTTTTCGTTGAAAAAAAAAGTTTGTCGAAATGTATGAAATGCTATAGGAGATGCACTGGGTGAGGGCAATGTTGGAATGGCCACTGACGCCACATTACTGGCTCTGCACGGCTGACATTTCTGGAGTGGGTAGCTGCTGTAGTTAGGCAATGTTGGAATGGCCACTGACGCCACATAACTACACTGTGGCTGTGCACGGCTGAGACTCTGGAGTGGGTAGCTGCTATAGTTAGCTTTCGAACGATATACAACGTTTGTTGAGATTATGTTTTTCGTTGAACAAAAAGTTTGTCGAAATGTATGAAGTGTTATAGGAGATGCAATGTTGGAATGTTGGAAACTGGCGCCACATTCCTGGCTGTGCACGGCTGAGATTTCTGGAGTGGGTAGCTGCTATAGTTAGCTTTCGAACGATATACAACGTTTGTTGAGATTATGTTTTTCGTTGAAAAAAAAAGTTTGTCGAAATGTATGAAGTGCTATAGGAGATGCACTGGGTGAGGGCAATGTTGGAATGGCCACTGACGCCACATAACTGGCTGTGCACGGCTGAGACTCTGGAGTGGGTAGCTGCTATAGTTAGCTTTCGAACAATATACAACGTTTGTTGAGATTATGTTTTTCGTTGAACAAAAAGTTTGTCGAAATGTATGAAGTGCTATAGGAGATGCACTGGGTGAAGGCAATGTTGGAATGGCCACTGACGCCACATTCCTGGCTGTGCACGGCTGAGATTTCTGGAGTGGATAGCTGCTATAGTTAGCTTTCGAACGATATACAACGTTTGGTGAGATTATGTTTTTCGTTGAAAAAAAGTTTGTCGAAATGTATGGAGTGCTATAGGAGATGCACTGGATGAGGGCAATGTTGGAATGGCCACTGACGCCACATTCCTGGCTCTGCACGCTGACATTTCTGAGGTGGGTAGCTGCTGTAGTTAGCTTTCGAACGACATACAACGTTTGTTGAGATATGTTTTTCCTTGAACAAAAAGTTTGTCGAAATGTATGAAGTGCTATAGGAGATGCACTGGGTGAGGGCAATGTTGGAATGGCCACTGGCGCCACATAACTGGCTGTGCACGGCTGAGACTCTGGAGTGGGTAGCTGCTATAGTTAGCTTTCGAACGATATACAACGTTTGGTGAGATTATGTTTTTCGTTGAACAAAAAGTTTGTCGAAATGTATGAAGTGGAGGAGATGCACTGGGTGAGGGCAATGTTGGAATGGCCACTGACACCACATTCCTCGCTGTGCACGGCTGAGATTTCTGGAGTGGATAGCTGCTATAGTTAGCTTTCGAACGATATACAACGTTTGTTGAGATTATGTTTTTCGTTGAAAAAAAAAGTTTGTCGAAATGTATGAAATGCTATAGGAGATGCACTGGGTGAGGGCAATGTTGGAATGGCCACTGACGCCACATTACTGGCTGTGCACGGCTGACATTTCTGGAGTGGGTAGCTGCTGTAGTTAGCTTTCGAACGATATACAACGTTTGTTGAGATTATGTTTTTCGTTGAACAAAAAGTTTGTCGAAATGTATTAAGTGCTATAGGAGATGCACTGGGTGAGGGCAATGTTGGAATGGCCACTGACGCCACATTCCTGGCTGTACACGGCTGAGATTTCTGGAGTGGTTAGCTGCTATAGTTAGCTTTCGAACGATATACAACGTTTGGTGAGCTTATGTTTTTCGTTGAACAAAAAGTTTGTCGAAATGTATGAAGTGCTATAGGAGATGCACTGGGTGAGGGCAATATTGGAATGGCCACTGACGCCACATTCCTCGCTGTGCACGGCTGAGATTTCTGGAGTGGGTAGCTGCTATAGTTAGCTTTCGAACGATATACAACGTTTGTTGAGATTATGTTTTTTGTGAAAAAAATGTTTGTCGAAATGTATGAAGTGCTATAGGAGATGCACTGGGTGAGGGCAATGTTGGAATGGCCACTGACGCCACATAACTACACTGTGGCTGTGCACGGCTGAGACTCTGGAGTGGGTAGCTGCTATAGTTAGCTTTCGAACGATATACAACGTTTGTTGAGATTATGTTTTTCGTTGAACAAAAAGTTTGTCGAAATGTATGAAGTGTTATAGGAGATGCACTGGGTGAGGGCAATGTTGGAATGTTGCAAACTGGCGCCACATTCCTGGCTGTGCACGGCTGAGATTTCTGGAGTGGGTAGCTGCTATAGTTAGCTTTCGAACGATATACGTTTGTTGAGATTATGTTTTTCGTTGAAAAAAAAAAGTTTGTCGAAATGTATGAAATGCTATAGGAGATGCACTGGGTGAGGGCAATGTTGGAATGGCCACTGACGCCACATTACTGGCTCTGCACGGCTGACATTTCTGGAGTGGGTAGCTGCTGTAGTTAGGCAATGTTGGAATGGCCACTGACGCCACATAACTACACTGTGGCTGTGCACGGCTGAGACTCTGGAGTGGGTAGCTGCTATAGTTAGCTTTCGAACGATATACAACGTTTGTTGAGATTATGTTTTTCGTTGAACAAAAAGTTTGTCGAAATGTATGAAGTGTTATAGGAGATGCAATGTTGGAATGTTGGAAACTGGCGCCACATTCCTGGCTGTGCACGGCTGAGATTTCTGGAGTGGGTAGCTGCTATAGTTAGCTTTCGAACGATATACAACGTTTGTTGAGATTATGTTTTTCGTTGAAAAAAAAAGTTTGTCGAAATGTATGAAGTGCTATAGGAGATGCACTGGGTGAGGGCAATGTTGGAATGGCCACTGACGCCACATAACTGGCTGTGCACGGCTGAGACTCTGGAGTGGGTAGCTGCTATAGTTAGCTTTCGAACAATATACAACGTTTGTTGAGATTATGTTTTTCGTTGAACAAAAAGTTTGTCGAAATGTATGAAGTGCTATAGGAGATGCACTGGGTGAAGGCAATGTTGGAATGGCCACTGACGCCACATTCCTGGCTGTGCACGGCTGAGATTTCTGGAGTGGATAGCTGCTATAGTTAGCTTTCGAACGATATACAACGTTTGGTGAGATTATGTTTTTCGTTGAAAAAAAGTTTGTCGAAATGTATGGAGTGCTATAGGAGATGCACTGGATGAGGGCAATGTTGGAATGGCCACTGACGCCACATTCCTGGCTCTGCACGCTGACATTTCTGAGGTGGTTAGCTGCTGTAGTTAGCTTTCGAACGACATACAACGTTTGTTGAGATATGTTTTTCCTTGAACAAAAAGTTTGTCGAAATGTATGAAGTGCTATAGGAGATGCACTGGGTGAGGGCAATGTTGGAATGGCCACTGGCGCCACATAACTGGCTGTGCACGGCTGAGACTCTGGAGTGGGTAGCTGCTATAGTTAGCTTTCGAACGATATACAACGTTTGGTGAGATTATGTTTTTCGTTGAACAAAAAGTTTGTCGAAATGTATGAAGTGGAGGAGATGCACTGGGTGAGGGCAATGTTGGAATGGCCACTGACACCACATTCCTCGCTGTGCACGGCTGAGATTTCTGAAGTGGGTAGCTGCTATAGTTAGCTTTCGAACGATATACAACGTTTGTTGAGATTATGTTTTTCGTTGAAAAAAAAAAGTTTGTCGAAATGTATGAAGTGTTACAGGAGATGCACTGGGTGAGGGCAATGTTGGAATGGCCACTGACGCCACATAACTGGCTGTGCACGGCTCAGACTCTGGAGTGGGTAGCTGCTATAGTTAGCTTTCGAACGATATACAACGTTTGTTGAGATTATGTTTTTCGTTGAACAAAAAGTTTGTCGAAATGTATGAAGTGCTATACGAGATGCACTGGGTGAGGGCAATGTTGGAATGGCCACTGACGCCACATTCCTGGCTGTGCACGGCTGAGATTTCTGGAGTGGATTGCTGCTATAGATAGCTTTCGAACGATATACAACGTTTGGTGAGATTATGTTTTTCGTTGAAAAAAAGTTTGTCGAAATGTATGAAGTGCTATAGGAGATGCACTAAGTGAGGGCAATGTTGGAATGGCCATTGACGCCACATTCCTGGCTGTACACGGCTTAGACTTCTGAAGTGGGTAGCTGCTATAGCTAGCTTTCGGACGATATACAACGTTTGTTGAGATTATGTTTTTCGTTGAAAAAAAAAAGTTTGTCGAAATGTATGAAGTGTTACAGGAGATGCACTGGGTGAGGGCAATGTTGGAATGGCCACTGACGCCACATAACTGGCTGTGCACGGCTCAGACTCTGGAGTGGGTAGCTGCTATAGTTAGCTTTCGAACGATATACAACGTTTGTTGAGATTATGTTTTTCGTTGAACAAAAAGTTTGTCGAAATGTATGAAGTGCTATAAGAGATGCACTGGGTGAGGGCAATGTTGGAATGGCCACTGGCGCCACATTCCTCGCTGTGCACGGCTGACATTTCTGGAGTGGGTAGCTGCTGTAGTTAGCTTTCGAACGATATACAACGTTTGTTGAGATTATGTTTTTCGTTGAACAAAAAGTTTGTCGAAATATATTAAGTGCTATAGGAGATGCACTGGGTGAGGGCAATGTTGGAATGGCCACTGACGCCACATTCCTGGCTGTGCACGGCTGAGATTTCTGGAGTGGATAGCTGCTATAGTTAGCTTTCGAACGATATACAACGTTTGTTGAGATTATGTTTTTCGTTGAAAAAAAAAGTTTGTCGAAATGTATGAAATGCTATAGGAGATGCACTGGGTGAGGGCAATGTTGGAATGGCCACTGACGCCACATTACTGGCTGTGCACGGCTGACATTTCTGGAGTGGGTAGCTGCTGTAGTTAGCTTTCGAACGATATACAACGTTTGTTGAGATTATGTTTTTCGTTGAACAAAAAGTTTGTCGAAATGTATTAAGTGCTATAGGAGATGCACTGGGTGAGGGCAATGTTGGAATGGCCACTGACGCCACATTCCTGGCTGTACACGGCTGAGATTTCTGGAGTGGTTAGCTGCTATAGTTAGCTTTCGAACGATATACAACGTTTGGTGAGCTTATGTTTTTCGTTGAACAAAAAGTTTGTCGAAATGTATGAAGTGCTATAGGAGATGCACTGGGTGAGGGCAATATTGGAATGGCCACTGACGCCACATTCCTCGCTGTGCACGGCTGAGATTTCTGAAGTGGGTAGCTGCTATAGTTAGCTTTCGAACGATATACAACGTTTGTTGAGATTATGTTTTTGTTGAAAAAAAAAAGTTTGTCGAAATGTATGAAGTGCTATAGGAGATGCACTGGGTGAGGGCAATGTTGGAATGGCCACTGACGCCACATTCCTCGCTGTGCACGGCTGAGATTTCTGAAGTGGGTAGCTGCTATAGTTAGCTTTCGAACGATATACAACGTTTGTTGAGATTATGTTTTTCGTTGAACAAAAAGTTTGTCGAAATGTATGAAGTGCTATAGAAGATGCACTGGGTGAGGGCAATGTTGGAATGGCCACATTCCTGGCTGTGCACGGTTGAGATTTCTGGAGTGGGTAACTGCTATAGTTAGCTTTCGAACGATATACAACGTTTGGTGAGATTATGTTTTTCGTTGAAAAAAAGTTTGTCGAAATGTATGAAGTGCTATAGAAGATGCACTGGGTGAGGGCAATGTTGGAATGGCCACATTCCTGGCTGTGCACGGCTGAGATTTTTGGAGGGGGTAACTGCTATAGTTAGCTTTCGAACGATATACAACGTTTGGTGAGATTATGTTTTTCGTTGAACAAAAAGTTTGTCGAAATGTATGAAGTGCTATAGGAGATGCACTGGGTGAGGGCAATATTGGAATGGCCACTGACGCCACATTCCTCGCTGTGCACGGCTGAGATTTCTGAAGTGGGTAGCTGCTGTAGTTAGCTTTCGAACGATACACAACGTTTGTTGAGATTATGTTTTTCGTTGAACAAAAAGTTTGTCGAAATGTATGAAGTGCTATAGGAGATGCACTGGGTGAGGGCAATGTTGGAATGGCCACTGACGCCACATTCCTGGCTGTACACGGCTTAGACTTCTGGAGTGGTTAGCTGCTATAGTTAGCTTTCGAACGATATACAACGTTTGGTGAAATTATGTTTTTCGTAGAACAAAAAGTTTGTCGAAATGTATGAAGTGCTATAGGAGATGCACTGGGTGAGGGCAATGTTGGAATGACCACTGCCGCCACATTCCTGGCTGTGCACGGCTGAGACTTCTGAAGTGGGTAGCTGCTATAGTTAGATTTCGAACGATATACAACGTTTGTTGAGATTATGTTTTTTGTGAAAAAAATGTTTGTCGAAATGTATGAAGTGCTATAGGAGATGCACTGGGTGAAGGCAATGTTGGAATGGCCACTGACGCCACATTCCTCGCTGTGCACGGCTGAGATTGCTGAAGTGGGTAGCTGCTATAGTTAGCTTTCGAACGATATACAACGTTTGTTGAGATTATGTTTTTCGTTGAAAAAAAAAGTTTGTCGAAATGTATGAAGTGCTATAGGAGATGCACTGGGTGAGGGCAATGTTGGAATGGCCACTGACGCCACATTCCTCGCTGTGCACGGCTGAGATTTCTGAAGTGGGTAGCTGCTATAGTTAGCTTTCGAACAATATACAACGTTTGTTGAGATTATGTTTTTCGTTGAATAAAAAGTTTGTCGAAATGTATGAAGTGCTATAGGAGATGCACTGGGTGAAGGCAATGTTGGAATGGCCACTGACGCCACATTCCTGGCTGTGCATGGCTGAGATTTCTGAAGTGGGTAGCTGCTATAGTTAGCTTTCGAACGATATACAACGTTTGTTGAGATTATGTTTTTCGTTGAAAAAAAAAGTTTGTCGAAATGCATGAAGTGCTATAGGAGATGCACTGGGTGAGGGCAATGTTGGAATGGCCACTGACGCCACATTCCTCGCTGTGCACGGCTGAGATTTCTGAAGTGGGTAGCTGCTATAGTTAGCTTTCGAACAATATACAACGTTTGTTGAGATTATGTTTTTCGTTGAACAAAAAGTTTGTCGAAATGTATGAAGTGCTATAGGAGATGCACTGGGTGAAGGCAATGTTGGAATGGCCACTGACGCCACATTCCTGGCTGTGCACGGCTGAGATTTCTGGAGTGGATAGCTGCTATAGTTAGCTTTCGAACGATATACAACGTTTGGTGAGATTATGTTTTTCGTTGAACAAAAAGTTTGTCGAAATGTATGAAGTGCTATAGGAGATGCACTGGGTGAGGGCAATGTTGGAATGGCCACTGACGCCATATTCCTATCTGTACACGGCTGAGATTTCTGGAGTGGTTAGCTGCTATAGTTAGCTTTCGAACGATATACAACGTTTGGTGAGATTATGTTTTTCGTTGAACAAAAAGTTTGTCGAAATGTATGAAGTGCTATAGGAGATGCACTGGGTGAAGGCAATGTTGGAATGGCCACTGACGCCACATTCCTGGCTGTGCACGGCTGAGATTTCTGGAGTGGGTAGCTGCTATAGTTAGCTTTCTAACGATATACAACGTTTGGTGAGATTATGTTTTTCGTTGAACAAAAAGTTTGTCGAAATGTATGAAATGCTATAGGAGATGCACTGGGTGAGGGCAATGTTGGAATGGCCACTGACGCCACATTCCTCGCTGTGCACGGCTGAGATTTCTGGAGTGGGTAGCTGCTATAGTTAGCTTTCGAACGATATACAACGTTTGTTGAGATTATGTTTTTTGTGAAAAAAATGTTTGTCGAAATGTATGAAGTGCTATAGGAGATGCACTGGGTGAGGGCAATGTTGGAATGGCCACTGACGCCACATAACTACACTGTGGCTGTGCACGGCTGAGACTCTGGAGTGGGTAGCTGCTATAGTTAGCTTTCGAACGATATACAACGTTTGTTGAGATTATGTTTTTCGTTGAACAAAAAGTTTGTCGAAATGTATGAAGTGTTATAGGAGATGCACTGGGTGAGGGCAATGTTGGAATGTTGCAAACTGGCGCCACATTCCTGGCTGTGCACGGCTGAGATTTCTGGAGTGGGTAGCTGCTATAGTTAGCTTTCGAACGATATACGTTTGTTGAGATTATGTTTTTCGTTGAAAAAAAAAAGTTTGTCGAAATGTATGAAATGCTATAGGAGATGCACTGGGTGAGGGCAATGTTGGAATGGCCACTGACGCCACATTACTGGCTCTGCACGGCTGACATTTCTGGAGTGGGTAGCTGCTGTAGTTAGGCAATGTTGGAATGGCCACTGACGCCACATAACTACACTGTGGCTGTGCACGGCTGAGACTCTGGAGTGGGTAGCTGCTATAGTTAGCTTTCGAACGATATACAACGTTTGTTGAGATTATGTTTTTCGTTGAACAAAAAGTTTGTCGAAATGTATGAAGTGTTATAGGAGATGCAATGTTGGAATGTTGGAAACTGGCGCCACATTCCTGGCTGTGCACGGCTGAGATTTCTGGAGTGGGTAGCTGCTATAGTTAGCTTTCGAACGATATACAACGTTTGTTGAGATTATGTTTTTCGTTGAAAAAAAAAGTTTGTCGAAATGTATGAAGTGCTATAGGAGATGCACTGGGTGAGGGCAATGTTGGAATGGCCACTGACGCCACATAACTGGCTGTGCACGGCTGAGACTCTGGAGTGGGTAGCTGCTATAGTTAGCTTTCGAACAATATACAACGTTTGTTGAGATTATGTTTTTCGTTGAACAAAAAGTTTGTCGAAATGTATGAAGTGCTATAGGAGATGCACTGGGTGAAGGCAATGTTGGAATGGCCACTGACGCCACATTCCTGGCTGTGCACGGCTGAGATTTCTGGAGTGGATAGCTGCTATAGTTAGCTTTCGAACGATATACAACGTTTGGTGAGATTATGTTTTTCGTTGAAAAAAAGTTTGTCGAAATGTATGGAGTGCTATAGGAGATGCACTGGATGAGGGCAATGTTGGAATGGCCACTGACGCCACATTCCTGGCTCTGCACGCTGACATTTTTGAGGTGGGTAGCTGCTGTAGTTAGCTTTCGAACGACATACAACGTTTGTTGAGATATGTTTTTCCTTGAACAAAAAGTTTGTCGAAATGTATGAAGTGCTATAGGAGATGCACTGGGTGAGGGCAATGTTGGAATGGCCACTGGCGCCACATAACTGGCTGTGCACGGCTGAGACTCTGGAGTGGGTAGCTGCTATAGTTAGCTTTCGAACGATATACAACGTTTGGTGAGATTATGTTTTTCGTTGAACAAAAAGTTTGTCGAAATGTATGAAGTGGAGGAGATGCACTGGGTGAGGGCAATGTTGGAATGGCCACTGACACCACATTCCTCGCTGTGCACGGCTGAGATTTCTGGAGTGGATAGCTGCTATAGTTAGCTTTCGAACGATATACAACGTTTGTTGAGATTATGTTTTTCGTTGAAAAAAAAAGTTTGTCGAAATGTATGAAATGCTATAGGAGATGCACTGGGTGAGGGCAATGTTGGAATGGCCACTGACGCCACATTACTGGCTGTGCACGGCTGACATTTCTGGAGTGGGTAGCTGCTGTAGTTAGCTTTCGAACGATATACAACGTTTGTTGAGATTATGTTTTTCGTTGAACAAAAAGTTTGTCGAAATGTATTAAGTGCTATAGGAGATGCACTGGGTGAGGGCAATGTTGGAATGGCCACTGACGCCACATTCCTGGCTGTACACGGCTGAGATTTCTGGAGTGGTTAGCTGCTATAGTTAGCTTTCGAACGATATACAACGTTTGGTGAGCTTATGTTTTTCGTTGAACAAAAAGTTTGTCGAAATGTATGAAGTGCTATAGGAGATGCACTGGGTGAGGGCAATATTGGAATGGCCACTGACGCCACATTCCTCGCTGTGCACGGCTGAGATTTCTGGAGTGGGTAGCTGCTATAGTTAGCTTTCGAACGATATACAACGTTTGTTGAGATTATGTTTTTTGTGAAAAAAATGTTTGTCGAAATGTATGAAGTGCTATAGGAGATGCACTGGGTGAGGGCAATGTTGGAATGGCCACTGACGCCACATAACTACACTGTGGCTGTGCACGGCTGAGACTCTGGAGTGGGTAGCTGCTATAGTTAGCTTTCGAACGATATACAACGTTTGTTGAGATTATGTTTTTCGTTGAACAAAAAGTTTGTCGAAATGTATGAAGTGTTATAGGAGATGCACTGGGTGAGGGCAATGTTGGAATGTTGCAAACTGGCGCCACATTCCTGGCTGTGCACGGCTGAGATTTCTGGAGTGGGTAGCTGCTATAGTTAGCTTTCGAACGATATACGTTTGTTGAGATTATGTTTTTCGTTGAAAAAAAAAAGTTTGTCGAAATGTATGAAATGCTATAGGAGATGCACTGGGTGAGGGCAATGTTGGAATGGCCACTGACGCCACATTACTGGCTCTGCACGGCTGACATTTCTGGAGTGGGTAGCTGCTGTAGTTAGGCAATGTTGGAATGGCCACTGACGCCACATAACTACACTGTGGCTGTGCACGGCTGAGACTCTGGAGTGGGTAGCTGCTATAGTTAGCTTTCGAACGATATACAACGTTTGTTGAGATTATGTTTTTCGTTGAACAAAAAGTTTGTCGAAATGTATGAAGTGTTATAGGAGATGCAATGTTGGAATGTTGGAAACTGGCGCCACATTCCTGGCTGTGCACGGCTGAGATTTCTGGAGTGGGTAGCTGCTATAGTTAGCTTTCGAACGATATACAACGTTTGTTGAGATTATGTTTTTCGTTGAAAAAAAAAGTTTGTCGAAATGTATGAAGTGCTATAGGAGATGCACTGGGTGAGGGCAATGTTGGAATGGCCACTGACGCCACATAACTGGCTGTGCACGGCTGAGACTCTGGAGTGGGTAGCTGCTATAGTTAGCTTTCGAACAATATACAACGTTTGTTGAGATTATGTTTTTCGTTGAACAAAAAGTTTGTCGAAATGTATGAAGTGCTATAGGAGATGCACTGGGTGAAGGCAATGTTGGAATGGCCACTGACGCCACATTCCTGGCTGTGCACGGCTGAGATTTCTGGAGTGGATAGCTGCTATAGTTAGCTTTCGAACGATATACTACGTTTGGTGAGATTATGTTTTTCGTTGAAAAAAAGTTTGTCGAAATGTATGGAGTGCTATAGGAGATGCACTGGATGAGGGCAATGTTGGAATGGCCACTGACGCCACATTCCTGGCTCTGCACGCTGACATTTCTGAGGTGGGTAGCTGCTGTAGTTAGCTTTCGAACGACATACAACGTTTGTTGAGATATGTTTTTCCTTGAACAAAAAGTTTGTCGAAATGTATGAAGTGCTATAGGAGATGCACTGGGTGAGGGCAATGTTGGAATGGCCACTGGCGCCACATACCTCGCTGTGCACGGCTGAGACTCTGGAGTGGGTAGCTGCTATAGTTAGCTTTCGAACGATATACAACGTTTGGTGAGATTATGTTTTTCGTTGAACAAAAAGTTTGTCGAAATGTATGAAGTGGAGGAGATGCACTGGGTGAGGGCAATGTTGGAATGGCCACTGACACCACATTCCTCGCTGTGCACGGCTGAGATTTCTGAAGTGGGTAGCTGCTATAGTTAGCTTTCGAACGATATACAACGTTTGTTGAGATTATGTTTTTCGTTGAAAAAAAAAAGTTTGTCGAAATGTATGAAGTGTTACAGGAGATGCACTGGGTGAGGGCAATGTTGGAATGGCCACTGACGCCACATAACTGGCTGTGCACGGCTCAGACTCTGGAGTGGGTAGCTGCTATAGTTAGCTTTCGAACGATATACAACGTTTGTTGAGATTATGTTTTTCGTTGAACAAAAAGTTTGTCGAAATGTATGAAGTGCTATAAGAGATGCACTGGGTGAGGGCAATGTTGGAATGGCCACTGACGCCACATTCCTGGCTGTGCACGGCTGAGATTTCTGGAGTGGATTGCTGCTATAGATAGCTTTCGAACGATATACAACGTTTGGTGAGATTATGTTTTTCGTTGAAAAAAAGTTTGTCGAAATGTATGAAGTGCTATAGGAGATGCACTAAGTGAGGGCAATGTTGGAATGGCCATTGACGCCACATTCCTGGCTGTACACGGCTTAGACTTCTGAAGTGGGTAGCTGCTATAGCTAGCTTTCGGACGATATACAACGTTTGTTGAGATTATGTTTTTCGTTGAAAAAAAAAAGTTTGTCGAAATGTATGAAGTGTTACAGGAGATGCACTGGGTGAGGGCAATGTTGGAATGGCCACTGACGCCACATAACTGGCTGTGCACGGCTCAGACTCTGGAGTGGGTAGCTGCTATAGTTAGCTTTCGAACGATATACAACGTTTGTTGAGATTATGTTTTTCGTTGAACAAAAAGTTTGTCGAAATGTATGAAGTGCTATAAGAGATGCACTGGGTGAGGGCAATGTTGGAATGGCCACTGGCGCCACATTCCTCGCTGTGCACGGCTGACATTTCTGGAGTGGGTAGCTGCTGTAGTTAGCTTTCGAACGATATACAACGTTTGTTGAGATTATGTTTTTCGTTGAACAAAAAGTTTGTCGAAATATATTAAGTGCTATAGGAGATGCACTGGGTGAGGGCAATGTTGGAATGGCCACTGACGCCACATTCCTGGCTGTGCACGGCTGAGATTTCTGGAGTGGATAGCTGCTATAGTTAGCTTTCGAACGATATACAACGTTTGTTGAGATTATGTTTTTCGTTGAAAAAAAAAGTTTGTCGAAATGTATGAAATGCTATAGGAGATGCACTGGGTGAGGGCAATGTTGGAATGGCCACTGACGCCACATTACTGGCTGTGCACGGCTGACATTTCTGGAGTGGGTAGCTGCTGTAGTTAGCTTTCGAACGATATACAACGTTTGTTGAGATTATGTTTTTCGTTGAACAAAAAGTTTGTCGAAATGTATGAAGTGCTATAGGAGATGCACTGGGTGAGGGCAATGTTGGAATGGCCACTGACGCCACATTCCTGGCTGTACACGGCTGAGATTTCTGGAGTGGTTAGCTGCTATAGTTAGCTTTCGAACGATATACAACGTTTGGTGAGCTTATGTTTTTCGTTGAACAAAAAGTTTGTCGAAATGTATGAAGTGCTATAGGAGATGCACTGGGTGAGGGCAATATTGGAATGGCCACTGACGCCACATTCCTCGCTGTGCACGGCTGAGATTTCTGAAGTGGGTAGCTGCTATAGTTAGCTTTCGAACGATATACAACGTTTGTTGAGATTATGTTTTTGTTGAAAAAAAAAAGTTTGTCGAAATGTATGAAGTGCTATAGGAGATGCACTGGGTGAGGGCAATGTTGGAATGGCCACTGACGCCACATTCCTCGCTGTGCACGGCTGAGATTTCTGAAGTGGGTAGCTGCTATAGTTAGCTTTCGAACGATATACAACGTTTGTTGAGATTATGTTTTTCGTTGAACAAAAAGTTTGTCGAAATGTATGAAGTGCTATAGAAGATGCACTGGGTGAGGGCAATGTTGGAATGGCCACATTCCTGGCTGTGCACGGTTGAGATTTCTGGAGTGGGTAACTGCTATAGTTAGCTTTCGAACGATATACAACGTTTGGTGAGATTATGTTTTTCGTTGAAAAAAAGTTTGTCGAATTGTATGAAGTGCTATAGAAGATGCACTGGGTGAGGGCAATGTTGGAATGGCCACATTCCTGGCTGTGCACGGCTGAGATTTTTGGAGGGGGTAACTGCTATAGTTAGCTTTCGAACGATATACAACGTTTGGTGAGATTATGTTTTTCGTTGAACAAAAAGTTTGTCGAAATGTATGAAGTGCTATAGGAGATGCACTGGGTGAGGGCAATATTGGAATGGCCACTGACGCCACATTCCTCGCTGTGCACGGCTGAGATTTCTGAAGTGGGTAGCTGCTGTAGTTAGCTTTCGAACGATACACAACGTTTGTTGAGATTATGTTTTTCGTTGAACAAAAAGTTTGTCGAAATGTATGAAGTGCTATAGGAGATGCACTGGGTGAGGGCAATGTTGGAATGGCCACTGACGCCACATTCCTGGCTGTACACGGCTTAGACTTCTGGAGTGGTTAGCTGCTATAGTTAGCTTTCGAACGATATACAACGTTTGGTGAAATTATGTTTTTCGTAGAACAAAAAGTTTGTCGAAATGTATGAAGTGCTATAGGAGATGCACTGGGTGAGGGCAATGTTGGAATGACCACTGCCGCCACATTCCTGGCTGTGCACGGCTGAGACTTCTGAAGTGGGTAGCTGCTATAGCTAGCTTTCGGACGATATACAACGTTTGGTGAGATTATGTTTTTCGTTGAAAAAAAGTTTGTCGAAATGTATGAAGTGCTATAGGAGATGCACTGGGTGAGGGCAATGTTGGAATGGCCACTGACGCCACATTCCTCGCTGTGCACGGCTGAGATTTCTGAAGTGGGTAGCTGCTGTAGTTAGCTTTCGAACGATATACAACGTTTGTTGAGATTATGTTTTTCGTTGAACAAAAAGTTTGTCGAAATGTATGAAGTGCTATAGGAGATGCACTGGGTGAGGGCAATGTTGGAATGGCCACTGACGCCATATTCCTGGCTGTACACGGCTTAGACTTCTGGAGTGGTTAGCTGCTATAGTTAGCTTTCGAACGATATACAACGTTTGGTGAAATTATGTTTTTCGTTGAACAAAAAGTTCGTCGAAATGTATGAAGTGCTATAGGAGATGCACTGGGTGAGGGCAATGTTGGAATGGCCACTGACGCCATATTCCTGGCTGTGCACGGCTGAGATTTCTGGAGTGGGTAGCTGCTATAGTTAGCTTTCGAACGATATACAACGTTTGTTGAGATTATGTTTTTCGTTGAACAAAAAGTTTGTCGAAATGTATGAAGTGCTATAGGAGATGCACTGGGTGAGGGCAATGTTGGAATGGCCACTGACGCCACATTCCTGGCTCTGCACGGCTGACATTTGTGGAGTGGGTAGCTGCTATAGTTAGCTTTGGAACGATATACAACGTTTGGTGAGATTATGTTTTTCGTTGAACAAAAAGTTTGTCGAAATGTATGAAGTGCTATAGGAGATGCACTGGGTGAGGGCAATGTTGGAAAGGCCACTGACGCCATAATCCTGGCTGTACACGGCTGAGATCTCTGGAGTGGGTAGCTGCTATAGTTAGCTTTCGAACGATATACAACGTTTGTTGAGATTATGTTTTTCGTTGAACAAAAAGTTTGTCGAAATGTATTAAGTGCTATAGGAGATGCACTGGGTGAGGGCAATGTTGGAATGGCCACTGACGCCATATTCCTGGCTGTACACGGCTGAGATTTCTGGAGTGGTTAGCTGCTATAGTTAGCTTTAGAACGATATACAACGTTTGGTGAGATTATGTTTTTCGTTGAACAAAAAGTTTGTCGAAATGTATGAAGTGCTATAGGAGATGCACTGGGTGAGGGCAATATTGGAATGGCCACTGACGCCACATTCCTCGCTGTGCACGGCTGAGATTTCTGAAGTGGGTAGCTGCTATAGTTAGCTTTCGAACGATATACAACGTTTGTTGAGATTATGTTTTTCGTTGAAAGAAAAAGTTTGTCGAATTGTATGAAGTGCTATAGGAGATGCACTGGGTGAGGGCAATGTTGGAATGACCACTGACGCCACATTCCTGTCTGTGCACGGCTGAGATTTCTGGAGTGGATAGCTGCTATAGTTAGCTTTCGAACGATATACAACGTTTGGTGAGATTATGTTTTTCGTTGAAAAAAAGTTTGTCGAAATGTATGGAGTGCTATAGGAGATGCACTGGATGAGGGCAATGTTGGAATGGCCACTGACGCCACATTCCTGGCTCTGCACGCTGACATTTCTGAGGTGGGTAGCTGCTGTAGTTAGCTTTCGAACGACATACAACGTTTGTTGAGATTATGTTTTTCCTTGAACAAAAAGTTTGTCGAAATGTATGAAGTGCTATAGGAGATGCACTGGGTGAGGGCAATGTTGGAAATGCCACTGACGCCACATTCCTGGCTCTGCACGGCTGAGATTTCTGAAGTGGGTAGCTGCTATAGTTAGCTTTCGAACAATATACAACGTTTGTTGAGATTATGTTTTTTGTGAAAAAAATGTTTGTCGAACTGTATGAAGTGCTATAGGAGATGCACTGGGTGAGGGCAATGTTGGAATGGCCACTGACGCCACATAACTGGCTGTGCACGGCTGAGACTCTGGAGTGGGTAGCTGCTATAGTTAGCTTTCGAACAATATACAACGTTTGTTGAGATTATGTTTTTCGTTGAACAAAAAGTTTGTCGAAATGTATGAAGTGCTATAGGAGATGCACTGGGTGAAGGCAATGTTGGAATGGCCACTGACGCCACATTCCTGGCTGTGCACGGCTGAGATTTCTGGAGTGGATAGCTGCTATAGTTAGCTTTCGAACGATATACAACGTTTGGTGAGATTATGTTTTTCGTTGAAAAAAAGTTTGTCGAAATGTATGGAGTGCTATAGGAGATGCACTGGATGAGGGCAATGTTGGAATGGCCACTGACGCCACATTCCTGGCTCTGCACGCTGACATTTCTGAGGTGGGTAGCTGCTGTAGTTAGCTTTCGAACGACATACAACGTTTGTTGAGATTATGTTTTTCCTTGAACAAAAAGTTTGTCGAAATGTATGAAGTGCTTTAGGAGATGCACTGGGTGAGGGCAATGTTGGAATGGCCACTGGCGCCACATAACTGGCTGTGCACGGCTGAGACTCTGGAGTGGGTAGCTGCTATAGTTAGCTTTCGAACGATATACAACGTTTGGTGAGATTATGTTTTTCGTTGAACAAAAAGTTTGTCGAAATGTATGAAGTGGAGGAGATGCACTGGGTGAGGGCAATGTTGGAATGGCCACTGACACCACATTCCTCGCTGTGCACGGCTGAGATTTCTGAAGTGGGTAGCTGCTATAGTTAGCTTTCGAACGATATACAACGTTTGTTGAGATTATGTTTTTCGTTGAAAAAAAAAAGTTTGTCGAAATGTATGAAGTGCTACAGGAGATGCACTGGGTGAGGGCAATGTTGGAATGGCCACTGACGCCACATTACTGGCTCTGCACGGCTGACATTTCTGGAGTGGGTAGCTGCTGTAGTTAGCTTTCGAACGATATACAACGTTTGTTGAGATTATGTTTTTCGTTGAACAAAAAGTTTGTCGAAATGTATTAAGTGCTATAGGAGATGCACTGGGTGAGGGCAATGTTGGAATGGCCACTGACGCCATATTCCTGGCTGTACACGGCTGAGATTTCTGGAGTGGTTAGCTGCTATAGTTAGCTTTCGAACGATATACAACGTTTGTTGAGATTATGTTTTTCGTTGAACAAAAAGTTTGTCGAAATGTATTAAGTGCTATAGGAGATGCACTGGGTGAGGGCAATGTTGGAATGGCCACTGACCCCATATTCCTGGCTGTACACGGCTGAGATTTCTGGAGTGGTTAGCTGCTATAGTTAGCTTTCGAACGATATACAACGTTTGGTGAGCTTATGTTTTTCGTTGAACAAAAAGTTTGTCGAAATGTATGAAGTGCTATAGGAGATGCACTGGGTGAGGGCAATGTTGGAATGGCCACTGACGCCACATTACTGGCTCTGCACGGCTGACATTTCTGGAGTGGGTAGCTGCTGTAGTTAGCTTTCGAACGATATACAACGTTTGTTGAGATTATGTTTTTCGTTGAACAAAAAGTTTGTCGAAATGTATTAAGTGCTATAGGAGATGCACTGGGTGAGGGCAATGTTGGAATGGCCACTGACGCCATATTCCTGGCTGTACACGGCTGAGATTTCTGGAGTGGTTAGCTGCTATAGTTAGCTTTCGAACGATATACAACGTTTGGTGAGCTTATGTTTTTCGTTGAACAAAAAGTTTGTCGAAATGTATGAAGTGCTATAGGAGATGCACTGGGTGAGGGCAATATTGGAATGGCCACTGACGCCACATTCCTCGCTGTGCACGGCTGAGATTTCTGAAGTGGGTAGCTGCTATAGTTAGCTTTCGAACGATATACAACGTTTGTTGAGATTATGTTTTTGTTGAAAAAAAAAGTTTGTCGAAATGTATGAAGTGCTATAGGAGATGCACTGGGTGAGGGCAATGTTGGAATGGCCACTGACGCCACATTCCTCGCTGTGCACGGCTGAGATTTCTGAAGTTTGTAGCTGCTATAGTTAGCTTTCGAACGATATACAACGTTTGTTGAGATTATGTTTTTGTTGAAAAAAAAAAGTTTGTCGAAATGTATTAAGTGCTATAGGAGATGCACTGGGTGAGGGCAATGTTGGAATGGCCACTGACGCCACATTCCTGGCTGTGCACGGCTGAGATTTCTGGAGTGGATAGCTGCTATAGTTAGCTTTTGAACGATATACAACGTTTGTTGAGATTATGTTTTTCGTTGAAAAAAAAAGTTTGTCGAAATGTATGAAATGCTATAGGAGATGCACTGGGTGAGGGCAATGTTGGAATGGCCACTGACGCCACATTCCTGGCTCTGCACGGCTGACATTTGTGGAGTGGGTAGCTGCTATAGTTAGCTTCGGAACGATATACAACGTTTGGTGAGATTATGTTTTTCGTTGAACAAAAAGTTTGTCGAAATGTATGAAGTGCTATAGGAGATGCACTGGGTGAGGGCAATGTTGGAATGGCCACTGACGCCATATTCCTGGCTGTACACGGCTTAGACTTCTGGAGTGGTTAGCTGCTATAGTTAGCTTTCGAACGATATACAACGTTTGGTGAAATTATGTTTTTCGTTGAACAAAAAGTTCGTCGAAATGTATGAAGTGCTATAGGAGATGCACTGGGTGAGGGCAATGTTGGAATGGCCACTGACGCCATATTCCTGGCTGTGCACGGCTGAGATTTCTGGAGTGGGTAGCTGCTATAGTTAGCTTTCGAACGATATACAACGTTTGTTGAGATTATGTTTTTCGTTGAACAAAAAGTTTGTCGAAATGTATGAAGTGCTATAGGAGATGCACTGGGTGAGGGCAATGTTGGAATGGCCACTGACGCCACATTCCTGGCTCTGCACGGCTGACATTTGTGGAGTGGGTAGCTGCTATAGTTAGCTTCGGAACGATATACAACGTTTGGTGAGATTATGTTTTTCGTTGAACAAAAAGTTTGTCGAAATGTATGAAGTGCTATAGGAGATGCACTGGGTGAGGGCAATGTTGGAAAGGCCACTGACGCCATAATCCTGGCTGTACACGGCTGAGATCTCTGGAGTGGGTAGCTGCTATAGTTAGCTTTCGAACGATATACAACGTTTGTTGAGATTATGTTTTTCGTTGAACAAAAAGTTTGTCGAAATGTATTAAGTGCTATAGGAGATGCACTGGGTGAGGGCAATGTTGGAATGGCCACTGACGCCATATTCCTGGCTGTACACGGCTGAGATTTCTGGAGTGGTTAGCTGCTATAGTTAGCTTTAGAACGATATACAACGTTTGGTGAGATTATGTTTTTCGTTGAACAAAAAGTTTGTCGAAATGTATGAAGTGCTATAGGAGATGCACTGGGTGAGGGCAATATTGGAATGGCCACTGACGCCACATTCCTCGCTGTGCACGGCTGAGATTTCTGAAGTGGGTAGCTGCTATAGTTAGCTTTCGAACGATATACAACGTTTGTTGAGATTATGTTTTTCGTTGAAAGAAAAAGTTTGTCGAATTGTATGAAGTGCTATAGGAGATGCACTGGGTGAGGGCAATGTTGGAATGACCACTGACGCCACATTCCTGTCTGTGCACGGCTGAGATTTCTGGAGTGGATAGCTGCTATAGTTAGCTTTCGAACGATATACAACGTTTGGTGAGATTATGTTTTTCGTTGAAAAAAAGTTTGTCGAAATGTATGGAGTGCTATAGGAGATGCACTGGATGAGGGCAATGTTGGAATGGCCACTGACGCCACATTCCTGGCTCTGCACGCTGACATTTCTGAGGTGGGTAGCTGCTGTAGTTAGCTTTCGAACGACATACAACGTTTGTTGAGATTATGTTTTTCCTTGAACAAAAAGTTTGTCGAAATGTATGAAGTGCTATAGGAGATGCACTGGGTGAGGGCAATGTTGGAAATGCCACTGACGCCACATTCCTGGCTCTGCACGGCTGAGATTTCTGAAGTGGGTAGCTGCTATAGTTAGCTTTCGAACAATATACAACGTTTGTTGAGATTATGTTTTTTGTGAAAAAAATGTTTGTCGAACTGTATGAAGTGCTATAGGAGATGCACTGGGTGAGGGCAATGTTGGAATGGCCACTGACGCCACATAACTGGCTGTGCACGGCTGAGACTCTGGAGTGGGTAGCTGCTATAGTTAGCTTTCGAACAATATACAACGTTTGTTGAGATTATGTTTTTCGTTGAACAAAA
The DNA here is from genome assembly GCA_922984085.1 of Sicus ferrugineus. NCBI lineage: Eukaryota > Metazoa > Arthropoda > Insecta > Diptera > Conopidae > Sicus > Sicus ferrugineus. Next base: position 28,184,264 of record OV277349.1, read on the forward strand.
AGTTTGTCGAAATGTATGAAGTGCTATAGGAGATGCACTGGGTGAAGGCAATGTTGGAATGGCCACTGACGCCACATTCCTGGCTGTGCACGGCTGAGATTTCTGGAGTGGATAGCTGCTATAGTTAGCTTTCGAACGATATACAACGTTTGGTGAGATTATGTTTTTCGTTGAAAAAAAGTTTGTCGAAATGTATGGAGTGCTATAGGAGATGCACTGGATGAGGGCAATGTTGGAATGGCCACTGACGCCACATTCCTGGCTCTGCACGCTGACATTTCTGAGGTGGGTAGCTGCTGTAGTTAGCTTTCGAACGACATACAACGTTTGTTGAGATTATGTTTTTCCTTGAACAAAAAGTTTGTCGAAATGTATGAAGTGCTTTAGGAGATGCACTGGGTGAGGGCAATGTTGGAATGGCCACTGGCGCCACATAACTGGCTGTGCACGGCTGAGACTCTGGAGTGGGTAGCTGCTATAGTTAGCTTTCGAACGATATACAACGTTTGGTGAGATTATGTTTTTCGTTGAACAAAAAGTTTGTCGAAATGTATGAAGTGGAGGAGATGCACTGGGTGAGGGCAATGTTGGAATGGCCACTGACACCACATTCCTCGCTGTGCACGGCTGAGATTTCTGAAGTGGGTAGCTGCTATAGTTAGCTTTCGAACGATATACAACGTTTGTTGAGATTATGTTTTTCGTTGAAAAAAAAAAGTTTGTCGAAATGTATGAAGTGCTACAGGAGATGCACAGGGTGAGGGCAATGTTGGAATGGCCACTGACGCCACATTACTGGCTCTGCACGGCTGACATTTCTGGAGTGGGTAGCTGCTGTAGTTAGCTTTCGAACGATATACAACGTTTGTTGAGATTATGTTTTTCGTTGAACAAAAAGTTTGTCGAAATGTATTAAGTGCTATAGGAGATGCACTGGGTGAGGGCAATGTTGGAATGGCCACTGACGCCATATTCCTGGCTGTACACGGCTGAGATTTCTGGAGTGGTTAGCTGCTATAGTTAGCTTTCGAACGATATACAACGTTTGTTGAGATTATGTTTTTCGTTGAACAAAAAGTTTGTCGAAATGTATTAAGTGCTATAGGAGATGCACTGGGTGAGGGCAATGTTGGAATGGCCACTGACCCCATATTCCTGGCTGTACACGGCTGAGATTTCTGGAGTGGTTAGCTGCTATAGTTAGCTTTCGAACGATATACAACGTTTGGTGAGCTTATGTTTTTCGTTGAACAAAAAGTTTGTCGAAATGTATGAAGTGCTATAGGAGATGCACTGGGTGAGGGCAATGTTGGAATGGCCACTGACGCCACATTACTGGCTCTGCACGGCTGACATTTCTGGAGTGGGTAGCTGCTGTAGTTAGCTTTCGAACGATATACAACGTTTGTTGAGATTATGTTTTTCGTTGAACAAAAAGTTTGTCGAAATGTATGAAGTGCTATAGGAGATGCACTGGGTGAGGGCAATGTTGGAATGGCCACTGACGCCATATTCCTGGCTGTACACGGCTGAGATTTCTGGAGTGGTTAGCTGCTATAGTTAGCTTTCGAACGATATACAACGTTTGGTGAGCTTATGTTTTTCGTTGAACAAAAAGTTTGTCGAAATGTATGAAGTGCTATAGGAGATGCACTGGGTGAGGGCAATATTGGAATGGCCACTGACGCCACATTCCTCGCTGTGCACGGCTGAGATTTCTGAAGTGGGTAGCTGCTATAGTTAGCTTTCGAACGATATACAACGTTTGTTGAGATTATGTTTTTGTTGAAAAAAAAAAGTTTGTCGAAATGTATGAAGTGCTATAGGAGATGCACTGGGTGAGGGCAATGTTGGAATGGCCACTGACGCCACATTCCTCGCTGTGCACGGCTGAGATTTCTGAAGTTTGTAGCTGCTATAGTTAGCTTTCGAACGATATACAACGTTTGTTGAGATTATGTTTTTGTTGAAAAAAAAAAGTTTGTCGAAATGTATTAAGTGCTATAGGAGATGCACTGGGTGAGGGCAATGTTGGAATGGCCACTGACGCCACATTCCTGGCTGTGCACGGCTGAGATTTCTGGAGTGGATAGCTGCTATAGTTAGCTTTTGAACGATATACAACGTTTGTTGAGATTATGTTTTTCGTTGAAAAAAAAAGTTTGTCGAAATGTATGAAATGCTATAGGAGATGCACTGGGTGAGGGCAATGTTGGAATGGCCACTGACGCCATATTCCTGGCTGTGCACGGCTGACATTTGTGGAGTGGGTAGCTGCTATAGTTAGCTTCGGAACGATATACAACGTTTGGTGAGATTATGTTTTTCGTTGAACAAAAAGTTTGTCGAAATGTATGAAGTGCTATAGGAGATGCACTGGGTGAGGGCAATGTTGGAATGGCCACTGACGCCATATTCCTGGCTGTACACGGCTTAGACTTCTGGAGTGGTTAGCTGCTATAGTTAGCTTTCGAACGATATACAACGTTTGGTGAAATTATGTTTTTCGTTGAACAAAAAGTTCGTCGAAATGTATGAAGTGCTATAGGAGATGCACTGGGTGAGGGCAATGTTGGAATGGCCACTGACGCCATATTCCTGGCTGTGCACGGCTGAGATTTCTGGAGTGGGTAGCTGCTATAGTTAGCTTTCGAACGATATACAACGTTTGTTGAGATTATGTTTTTCGTTGAACAAAAAGTTTGTCGAAATGTATGAAGTGCTATAGGAGATGCACTGGGTGAGGGCAATGTTGGAATGGCCACTGACGCCACATTCCTGGCTCTGCACGGTTGACATTTGTGGAGTGGGTAGCTGCTATAGTTAGCTTCGGAACGATATACAACGTTTGGTGAGATTATGTTTTTCGTTGAACAAAAAGTTTGTCGAAATGTATGAAGTGCTATAGGAGATGCACTGGGTGAGGGCAATGTTGGAAAGGCCACTGACGCCATAATCCTGGCTGTACACGGCTGAGATCTCTGGAGTGGGTAGCTGCTATAGTTAGCTTTCGAACGATATACAACGTTTGTTGAGATTATGTTTTTCGTTGAACAAAAAGTTTGTCGAAATGTATTAAGTGCTATAGGAGATGCACTGGGTGAGGGCAATGTTGGAATGGCCACTGACGCCATATTCCTGGCTGTACACGGCTGAGATTTCTGGAGTGGTTAGCTGCTATAGTTAGCTTTAGAACGATATACAACGTTTGGTGAGATTATGTTTTTCGTTGAACAAAAAGTTTGTCGAAATGTATGAAGTGCTATAGGAGATGCACTGGGTGAGGGCAATATTGGAATGGCCACTGACGCCACATTCCTCGCTGTGCACGGCTGAGATTTCTGAAGTGGGTAGCTGCTATAGTTAGCTTTCGAACGATATACAACGTTTGTTGAGATTATGTTTTTCGTTGAAAGAAAAAGTTTGTCGAATTGTATGAAGTGCTATAGGAGATGCACTGGGTGAGGGCAATGTTGGAATGACCACTGACGCCACATTCCTGTCTGTGCACGGCTGAGATTTCTGGAGTGGATAGCTGCTATAGTTAGCTTTCGAACGATATACAACGTTTGGTGAGATTATGTTTTTCGTTGAAAAAAAGTTTGTCGAAATGTATGGAGTGCTATAGGAGATGCACTGGATGAGGGCAATGTTGGAATGGCCACTGACGCCACATTCCTGGCTCTGCACGCTGACATTTCTGAGGTGGGTAGCTGCTGTAGTTAGCTTTCGAACGACATACAACGTTTGTTGAGATTATGTTTTTCCTTGAACAAAAAGTTTGTCGAAATGTATGAAGTGCTATAGGAGATGCACTGGGTGAGGGCAATGTTGGAAATGCCACTGACGCCACATTCCTGGCTCTGCACGGCTGAGATTTCTGAAGTGGGTAGCTGCTATAGTTAGCTTTCGAACAATATACAACGTTTGTTGAGATTATGTTTTTTGTGAAAAAAATGTTTGTCGAACTGTATGAAGTGCTATAGGAGATGCACTGGGTGAGGGCAATGTTGGAATGGCCACTGACGCCACATAACTGGCTGTGCACGTCTGAGACTCTGGAGTGGGTAGCTGCTATAGTTAGCTTTCGAACAATATACAACGTTTGTTGAGATTATGTTTTTCGTTGAACAAAAAGTTTGTCGAAATGTATGAAGTGCTATAGGAGATGCACTGGGTGAAGGCAATGTTGGAATGGCCACTGACGCCACATTCCTGGCTGTGCACGGCTGAGATTTCTGGAGTGGATAGCTGCTATAGTTAGCTTTCGAACGATATACAACGTTTGGTGAGATTATGTTTTTCGTTGAAAAAAAGTTTGTCGAAATGTATGGAGTGCTATAGGAGATGCACTGGATGAGGGCAATGTTGGAATGGCCACTGACGCCACATTCCTGGCTCTGCACGCTGACATTTCTGAGGTGGGTAGCTGCTGTAGTTAGCTTTCGAACGACATACAACGTTTGTTGAGATTATGTTTTTCCTTGAACAAAAAGTTTGTCGAAATGTATGAAGTGCTTTAGGAGATGCACTGGGTGAGGGCAATGTTGGAATGGCCACTGGCGCCACATAACTGGCTGTGCACGGCTGAGACTCTGGAGTGGGTAGCTGCTATAGTTAGCTTTCGAACGATATACAACGTTTGGTGAGATTATGTTTTTCGTTGAACAAAAAGTTTGTCGAAATGTATGAAGTGGAGGAGATGCACTGGGTGAGGGCAATGTTGGAATGGCCACTGACACCACATTCCTCGCTGTGCACGGCTGAGATTTCTGAAGTGGGTAGCTGCTATAGTTAGCTTTCGAACGATATACAACGTTTGTTGAGATTATGTTTTTCGTTGAAAAAAAAAAGTTTGTCGAAATGTATGAAGTGCTACAGGAGATGCACAGGGTGAGGGCAATGTTGGAATGGCCACTGACGCCACATTACTGGCTCTGCACGGCTGACATTTCTGGAGTGGGTAGCTGCTGTAGTTAGCTTTCGAACGATATACAACGTTTGTTGAGATTATGTTTTTCGTTGAACAAAAAGTTTGTCGAAATGTATTAAGTGCTATAGGAGATGCACTGGGTGAGGGCAATGTTGGAATGGCCACTGACGCCATATTCCTGGCTGTACACGGCTGAGATTTCTGGAGTGGTTAGCTGCTATAGTTAGCTTTCGAACGATATACAACGTTTGTTGAGATTATGTTTTTCGTTGAACAAAAAGTTTGTCGAAATGTATTAAGTGCTATAGGAGATGCACTGGGTGAGGGCAATGTTGGAATGGCCACTGACCCCATATTCCTGGCTGTACACGGCTGAGATTTCTGGAGTGGTTAGCTGCTATAGTTAGCTTTCGAACGATATACAACGTTTGGTGAGCTTATGTTTTTCGTTGAACAAAAAGTTTGTCGAAATGTATGAAGTGCTATAGGAGATGCACTGGGTGAGGGCAATGTTGGAATGGCCACTGACGCCACATTACTGGCTCTGCACGGCTGACATTTCTGGAGTGGGTAGCTGCTGTAGTTAGCTTTCGAACGATATACAACGTTTGTTGAGATTATGTTTTTCGTTGAACAAAAAGTTTGTCGAAATGTATTAAGTGCTATAGGAGATGCACTGGGTGAGGGCAATGTTGGAATGGCCACTGACGCCATATTCCTGGCTGTACACGGCTGAGATTTCTGGAGTGGTTAGCTGCTATAGTTAGCTTTCGAACGATATACAACGTTTGGTGAGCTTATGTTTTTCGTTGAACAAAAAGTTTGTCGAAATGTATGAAGTGCTATAGGAGATGCACTGGGTGAGGGCAATATTGGAATGGCCACTGACGCCACATTCCTCGCTGTGCACGGCTGAGATTTCTGAAGTGGGTAGCTGCTATAGTTAGCTTTCGAACGATATACAACGTTTGTTGAGATTATGTTTTTGTTGAAAAAAAAAAGTTTGTCGAAATGTATGAAGTGCTATAGGAGATGCACTGGGTGAGGGCAATGTTGGAATGGCCACTGACGCCACATTCCTCGCTGTGCACGGCTGAGATTTCTGAAGTGGGTAGCTGCTATAGTTAGCTTTCGAACGATATACAACGTTTGTTGAGATTATGTTTTTGTTGAAAAAAAAAAGTTTGTCGAAATGTATTAAGTGCTATAGGAGATGCACTGGGTGAGGGCAATGTTGGAATGGCCACTGACGCCACATTCCTGGCTGTGCACGGCTGAGATTTCTGGAGTGGATAGCTGCTATAGTTAGCTTTTGAACGATATACAACGTTTGTTGAGATTATGTTTTTCGTTGAAAAAAAAGTTTGTCGAAATGTATGAAATGCTATAGGAGATGCACTGGGTGAGGGCAATGTTGGAATGGCCACTGACGCCACATTACTGGCTCTGCACGGCTGACATTTCTGGAGTGGGTAGCTGCTGTAGTTAGCTTTCGAACGATATACAACGTTTGTTGAGATTATGTTTTTCGTTGAACAAAAAGTTTGTCGAAATGTATGAAGTGCTATAGGAGATGCACTGGGTGAGGGCAATGTTGGAATGGCCACTGACGCCATATTCCTGGCTGTACACGGCTGAGATTTCTGGAGTGGTTAGCTGCTATAGTTAGCTTTCGAACGATATACAACGTTTGGTGAGCTTATGTTTTTCGTTGAACAAAAAGTTTGTCGAAATGTATGAAGTGCTATAGGAGATGCACTGGGTGAGGGCAATGTTGGAATTGCCACTGGCGCCACATTCCTCGCTGTGCACGGCTGAGATTTCTGAAGTGGGTAGCTGCTATAGTTAGCTTTCGAACGATATACAACGTTTGTTGAGATTATGTTTTTGTTGAAAAAAAAAGTTTGTCGAAATGTATGAAGTGCTATAGGAGATGCACTGGGTGAGGGCAATGTTGGAATGGCCACTGACGCCACATTCCTCACTGTGCACGGCTGAGATTTCTGAAGTGGGTAGCTGCTATAGTTAGCTTTCGAACGATATACAACGTTTGTTGAGATTATGTTTTTCGTTGAACAAAAAGTTTGTCGAAATGTATGAAGTGCTATAGAAGATGCACTGGGTGAGGGCAATGTTGGAATGGCCACATTCCTGTCTGTGCACGGCTGAGATTTCTGGAGTGGGTAACTGCTATAGTTAGCTTTCGAACGATATACAACGTTTGGTGAGATTATGTTTTTCGTTGAAAAAAAGTTTGTCGAAATGTATGAAGTGCTATAGAAGATGCACTGGGTGAGGGCAATGTTGGAATGGCCACATTCCTGGCTGTGCACGGCTGAGATTTCTGGAGTGGGTAACTGCTATAGTTAGCTTTCGAACGATATACAACGTTTGGTGAGATTATGTTTTTCGTTGAACAAAAAGTTTGTCGAAATGTATGAAGTGCTATAGGAGATGCACTGGGTGAGGGCAATATTGGAATGGCCACTGACGCCACATTCCTCGCTGTGCACGGCTGAGATTTCTGAAGTGGGTAGCTGCTGTAGTTAGCTTTCGAACGATACACAACGTTTGTTGAGATTATGTTTTTCGTTGAACAAAAAGTTTGTCGAAATGTATGAAGTGCTATAGGAGATGCACTGGGTGAGGGCAATGTTGGAATGGCCACTGACGCCACATTCCTGGCTGTACACGGCTTAGACTTCTGGAGTGGTTAGCTGCTATAGTTAGCTTTCGAACGATATACAACGTTTGGTGAAATTATGTTTTTCGTAGAACAAAAAGTTTGTCGAAATGTATGAAGTGCTATAGGAGATGCACTGGGTGAGGGCAATGTTGGAATGACCACTGCCGCCACATTCCTGGCTGTGCACGGCTGAGACTTCTGAAGTGGGTAGCTGCTATAGCTAGCTTTCGGACGATATACAACGTTTGGTGAGATTATGTTTTTCGTTGAAAAAAAGTTTGTCGAAATGTATGAAGTGCTATAGGAGATGCACTGGGTGAGGGCAATGTTGGAATGGCCACTGACGCCACATTCCTCGCTGTGCACGGCTGAGATTTCTGAAGTGGGTAGCTGCTGTAGTTAGCTTTCGAACGATATACAACGTTTGTTGAGATTATGTTTTTCGTTGAACAAAAAGTTTGTCGAAATGTATGAAGTGCTATAGGAGATGCACTGGGTGAGGGCAATGTTGGAATGGCCACTGACGCCACATTCCTGGCTGTACACGGCTTAGACTTCTGGAGTGGTTAGCTGCTATAGTTAGCTTTCGAACGATATACAACGTTTGGTGAAATTATGTTTTTCGTTGAACAAAAAGTTTGTCGAAATGTATGAAGTGCTATAGGAGATGCACTGGGTGAGGGCAATGTTGGAATGGCCACTGACGCCATATTCCTGGCTGTGCACGGCTGAGATTTCTGGAGTGGGTAGCTGCTATAGTTAGCTTTCGAACGATATACAACGTTTGTTGAGATTATGTTTTTCGTTGAACAAAAAGTTTGTCGAAATGTATGAAGTGCTATAGGAGATGCACTGGGTGAGGGCAATGTTGGAATGGCCACTGACGCCACATTCCTGGCTCTGCACGGCTGACATTTGTGGAGTGGGTAGCTGCTATAGTTAGCTTTCGAACGATATACAACGTTTGGTGAGATTATGTTTTTCGTTGAACAAAAAGTTTGTCGAAATGTATTAAGTGCTATAGGAGGTGCACTGGGTGAGGGCAATGTTGGAATGGCCACTGACGCCATATTCCTGGCTGTACACGGCTGAGATTTCTGGAGTGGTTAGCTGCTATAGTTAGCTTTCGAACGATATACAACGTTTGGTGAGATTATGTTTTTCGTTGAACAAAAAGTTTGTCGAAATGTATGAAGTGCTATAGGAGATGCACTGGGTGAGGGCAATATTGGAATGGCCACTGACGCCACATTCCTCGCTGTGCACGGCTGAGATTTCTGAAGTGGGTAGCTGCTATAGTTAGCTTTCGAACGATATACAACGTTTGTTGAGATTATGTTTTTCGTTGAAAGAAAAAGTTTGTCGAATTGTATGAAGTGCTATAGGAGATGCACTGGGTGAGGGCAATGTTGGAATGACCACTGACGCCACATTCCTGTCTGTGCACGGCTGAGATTTCTGGAGTGGATAGCTGCTATAGTTAGCTTTCGAACGATATACAACGTTTGGTGAGATTATGTTTTTCGTTGAAAAAAAGTTTGTCGAAATGTATGGAGTGCTACAGGAGATGCACTGGATGAGGGCAATGTTGGAATGGCCACTGACGCCACATTCCTGGCTCTGCACGCTGACATTTCTAAGGTGGGTAGCTGCTGTAGTTAGCTTTCGAACGACATACAACGTTTGTTGAGATTATGTTTTTCCTTGAACAAAAAGTTTGTCAAAATGTATGAAGTGCTATAGGAGATGCACTGGGTGAGGGCAATGTTGGAATGGCCACTGACGCCACATTCCTGGCTCTGCACGGCTGAGATTTCTGAAGTGGGTAGCTGCTATAGTTAGCTTTCGAACAATATACAACGTTTGTTGAGATTATGTTTTTTGTGAAAAAAATGTTTGTCGAACTGTATGAAGTGCTATAGGAGATGCACTGGGTGAGGGCAATGTTGGAATGGCCACTGACGCCACATAACTGGCTGTGCACGGCTGAGACTCTGGAGTGGGTAGCTGCTATAGTTAGCTTTCGAACAATATACAACGTTTGTTGAGATTATGTTTTTCGTTGAACAAAAAGTTTGTCGAAATGTATGAAGTGCTATAGGAGATGCACTGGGTGAAGGCAATGTTGGAATGGCCACTGACGCCACATTCCTGGCTCTGCACGCTGACATTTCTGAGGTGGGTAGCTGCTGTAGTTAGCTTTCGAACGACATACAACGTTTGTTGAGATTATGTTTTTCCTTGAACAAAAAGTTTGTCGAAATGTATGAAGTGCTATAGGAGATGCACTGGGTGAGGGCAATGTTGGAATGGCCACTGGCGCCACATAACTGGCTGTGCACGGCTGAGACTCTGGAGTGGGTAGCTGCTATAGTTAGCTTTCGAACGATATACAACGTTTGGTGAGATTATGTTTTTCGTTGAACAAAAAGTTTGTCGAAATGTATGAAGTGGAGGAGATGCACTGGGTGAGGGCAATGTTGGAATGGCCACTGACACCACATTCCTCGCTGTGCACGGCTGAGATTTCTGAAGTGGGTAGCTGCTATAGTTAGCTTTCGAACGATATACAACGTTTGTTGAGATTATGTTTTTCGTTGAACAAAAAGTTTGTCGAAATGTATGAAGTGCTACAGGAGATGCACTGGGTGAGGGCAATGTTGGAATGGCCACTGACGCCACATAACTGGCTGTGCACGGCTCAGACTCTGGAGTGGGTAGCTGCTATAGTTAGCTTTCGAACGATATACAACGTTTGTTGAGATTATGTTTTTCGTTGAACAAAAAGTTTGTCGAAATGTATGAAGTGCTATAGGAGATGCACTGGGTGAGGGCAATGTTGGAATGGCCACTGGCGCCACATTCCTGGCTGTGCACGGCTGAGATTTCTGGAGTAGGTAGCTGCTATAGTTAGCTTTCGAACGATATACAACGTTTGTTGAGATTATGTTTTTCGTTGAACAAAAAGTTTGTCGAAATGTATGAAGTGCTATACGAGATGCACTGGGTGAGGGCAATGTTGGAATGGCCACTGACGCCACATTCCTGGCTGTGCACGGCTGAGATTTCTGGAGTGGATTGCTGCTATAGATAGCTTTCGAACGATATACAACGTTTGGTGAGATTATGTTTTTCGTTGAAAAAAAGTTTGTCGAAATGTATGAAGTGCTATAGGAGATGCACTAAGTGAGGGCAATGTTGGAATGGCCACTGACGCCACATTCCTGGCTGTACACGGCTTAGACTTCTGAAGTGGGTAGCTGCTATAGCTAGCTTTCGGACGATATACAACGTTTGTTGAGATTATGTTTCTCGTTGAACAAAAAGTTTGTCGAAATGTATGAAGTGCTATAAGAGATGCACTGGGTGAGGGCAATGTTGGAATGGCCACTGGCGCCACATTCCTCGCTGTGCACGGCTGACATTTCTGGAGTGGGTAGCTGCTGTAGTTAGCTTTCGAACGATATACAACGTTTGTTGAGATTATGTTTTTCGTTGAACAAAAAGTTTGTCGAAATATATTAAGTGCTATAGGAGATGCACTGGGTGAGGGCAATGTTGGAATGGTCACTGATGCTACATTCCTGGCTGTACACGGCTGAGATTTCTGGAGTGGTTAGCTGCTATAGTTAGCTTTCGAACGATATACAACGTTTGGTGAGATTGTGTTTTTCGTTGAACAAAAAGTTTGTCGAAATGTATGAAGTGCTATAGAAGATGCACTGGGTGAGGGCAATGTTGGAATGGCCACATTCCTGGCTGTGCACGGCTGAGATTTCTGGAGTGGGTAACTGCTATAGTTAGCTTTCGAACGATATACAACGTTTGGTGAGATTATGTTTTTCGTTGAACAAAAGTTTGTCGAAATGTATGAAGTGCTGTAGGAGATGCACTGGGTGAGGGAAATGTTGGAATGGCCACTGACGCCACATTCCTGGCTGTGCACGGCTGAGACTTCTGAAGTGGGTAGCTGCTATAGCCAGCTTTCGGACGATATACAATGTTTGGTGAGATTATGTTTTTCGTTGAAATAAAGTTTGTCGAAATGTATGAAGTGCTATAGAAGATGCACTGGGTGAGGGCAATGTTGGAATGGCCACATTCCTGGCTGTGCACGGCTGAGATTTCTGGAGTGGGTAACTGCTATAGTTAGCTTTCGAACGATATACAACGTTTGGTGAGATTATGTTTTTCGTTGAACAAAAAGTTTGTCGAAATGTATGAAGTGCTATAGGAGATGCACTGGGTGAGGGCAATATTGGAATGGCCACTGACGCCACATCCCTCGCTGTGCACGGCTGAGATTTCTGAAGTGGGTAGCTGCTGTAGTTAGCTTTCGAACGATACACAATGTTTGTTGAGATTATGTTTTTCGTTGAACAAAAAGTTTGTCGAAATGTATGAAGTGCTATAGGAGATGCACTGGGTGAGGGCAATGTTGGAATGGCCACTGACGCCACATTCCTGGCTGTACACGGCTTAGACTTCTGGAGTGGTTAGCTGCTATAGTTAGCTTTCGAACGATATACAACGTTTGTTGAGATTATGTTTTTCGTTGAACAAAAAGTTTGTCGAAATGTATGAAGTGCTATAGGAGATGCACTGGGTGAGGGCAATGTTGGAATGGCCACTGACGCCACATTCCTGGCTGTACACGGCTTAGACTTCTGGAGTGGTTAGCTGCTATAGTTAGCTTTCGAACGATATACAACGTTTGGTGAAATTATGTTTTTCGTTGAACAAAAAGTTTGTCGAAATGTATGAAGTGCTATAGGAGATGCACTGGGTGAGGGCAATGTTGGAATGACCACTGCCGCCACATTCCTGGCTGTGCACGGCTGAGATATCTAGAGGAGGTAGCTGCAATTGTTGCCTTTCGATCGATATACAAAGATCATGTGTTTTACTAAACGAATAAGTAGTTCTAAGTGACGCCTTATAGTGGTACTTCTTCGTAAGTACGAATCTAAATTCGTATTTTGGGTTTGTGACTTTGCTAAATTCGCGTCGTATTTACGAATTTAACTTCACGCACTTCTTATGAGGTAATGGGTTAGGTGAACACTGACGTAAAAATACCGTTTATTCTAATATTGCTGTATTACAGAAATTTATAATTATTAATTGCAGGAATTAATTTTTAATGTGCATTTTCAGCTTCGCCTTAATTCTATTAAAAAACTTTCCACCATTGCTTTGGCTTTAGGCGAAGAACGAACTCGCTCGGAACTGATTCCGTTTTTAACGGAAACTATTTACGACGAGGATGAAGTACTTTTGGCATTAGCAGATCAATTGGGAAATTTTACAAGTAAGTAAATATACCTAGTAAAACAATGGAAACCTTACGTACATATACGAGTATAAACTTTAGTATGAGTAATACTCGTAACGTTCATTTGTAGGAATCCTTATTTTTCCTTTATTAATAAAATCGGTTTTATTTCTTCAATCATATTTACCTTTAAACTCCCTTAGCTAAAGTCTGAGAATTCATTTCGTTCAAAAAACAGACGAAATCTACGGACAAATAAGAAGTGATCATAATTTGATTATAATTTGAATATTTGACTTCTTTTGGTACTTGGAGACCTGAAATTTGCTCCATACGTTTTTGGGCATCTATATCCCAAATCTGAAAAATCCAAAACAGCTTCACAAATTTTTTAAAATTTAACCCTGTCCAATATTCATAGAACAAAATTTTCTCTCGCAGAAAATGAATTTTTGTTTGTTTGTCAAGTATGTATTCCCACACCATTCATCAGATTGCAATGAACTTTTTGTGAGTTTTTGTGCCCATGTCTGAGAATGTTCTGCATTTTTTTTTATTTCTGTTTTTTTATCCAACTGTATTCTTGAAGTAAGTTGATTTGCCAAGTATACTGTACTGTTGAAAAGTGGAGTGTCATCATTTTTTCCGAAACACGAATCCAACACGACTTTGCAACGGTCCAAGGCTTTCAGTGCAAAAGATGATGAACAATATCATCGAAACTACAAATTGGTCATTCTGTACTTTAAGCACGAAAGAAAAAGACATCACGAGCTTCAGAAACAGACTAGCAATGGAAAGTAAGACTGGTAGCCATTCGAGTACGAAATGCTCAAGCCTGTCGTATGAAACAGTCGAGCAACGGGAAGCCAGACTGACCAGATACAGTTCCATTCAAACTTTGGTAGCTTTTGGTCGCTAAATCTGCACATTGCTGCTCACGTTTTTTGATAACGCCATTCGCTAAGGGAGTAGCAGCTGGTTTCCATACTAACATATCAAAATGCTTAAGAATTCCTTCCATTTACCAATTAGTTCGGCCAGCCAGTATCATATCGTCTGTGTACAGAGCAATCAAGCTTAATCCCACTTTGGTTCGTTTGAAAAACACACATATTAGCCTGGCATCTTTTAGAATCCATTTCTAATAAAATCTATTAATTTTCGGCTCCATTCCCTTGTAGCCTCTTTGAGTTCATATAAGGGTTTATTAATTCGCACGCCTTTGAATTTGAATCGTTCGTGTACATTAGATGCTATGTATGCTATATACTTGTAAACCTCATCCTTAAGGTTACCGCTTAAGTATGCCGTCACTATATCTCCATGGTTTACCAGCAAGCGATGTTTAGCAGCTAGCGCTAGTAATAACTCTACTGTAGAACGCCTTACCAATGAAACAAATATATCTTTGGGATCGACATTATACTTCTGAGAGCAACCTTGGGCCACCAGCCTAGCCTTGCTTTACACTTTTCAATTGACACCCATCTGGTTTACGTTTCAACGCAAACACCCATCTGCAGCCAATAATATTTTTTCCATGCGACCTATCTAGGAGAGTCCATGTATTGTTTTTAATCTGTGCAGCCAATAATATTTTATAATACTCTTCCTTCATGGCATTCTCCTATTTCATTTATATATCCAAATTTACCACTGCTGGACGTGTCAAAAATTTAGCATCTTAGCTTTAAAATTTAGCGGTTCATAAAAATTTTGGTCTGCCTCGTTTTCTTTTATTATCAAATATTTCAAAACCTTCAGTTTCTGTTTCCTCATCTGTACATGAGTTTTCCTCGGATTTCTCAGTCGCGATTTCCGAAGCAGGATTTTTGATTTATTTTGCATGTTGCACAATTTTCACATTGCGGTTTCCTAAGGTACTGCAATCTCTCAGGAATTTTCAGGCATAGCAACTGCGAACAATATTTTTGGTTAATAATTTCTTTAAGTCAAATATATTGTGACGGCGAAATCCTCACGATGAATTTCACCGCACAAACAATACGTATGTAAATATTATATTTGTTTTGATTGAAATACAAAATTTGTTAATGTTGTGGGATGGTGTACAGGTAGTTTGGCAGACGGGACAGGTCTGATTCATACCCAACCAGGTAATCAAGCAGTCCTTGTGGAACTCGTGCCCACAAGTTGTTTCGGCTAGTTTGATGCCGGACCGAAAAGTCTCATTGCGTATGGCCAAAGGAGGCTTTTCCTTGCGGGACTGAACCACTTCCGCAGGCCTACGATCCTCTGGCATGAGGGGTCTGCCTAGATGGAACCAACGGGAGTCAGAATTTAAAAGATTGAAACAACCTCACCTACGCTACTTCAAACCAGAGTGTCGCGAAACCGAACTGGCGGGCAGCGTAAAAAATTAACTAAAGCCCAAAAGGGGAATCGACAAACGTGAAACAGGAATTAAACCGCGAAGGACGTCAGCGCAGCTTATGAACACCCAAGATAATTCTTTAATATTAATATATGGTGGCTGATGGAAGTCAAGCACAACGAAGAAAAAATAAACTATCACACCGATTCTAAATTCAACACTGACGATACCGGAATCAAATTTAAATTTGAAATGCATAAATTTTCTTAAAATAATTTTCAAAACCGGTTAAAAAAATCGTTACAATTTATTGTACTAAAAGTAAGGCAAAATTCTCTTTTAAAAAAATATATATTGGTGGTGCGCTCCCCTCCGCACAGCTTTCAGAAAGCAAGCCCAACTTTCTCCCTCCCTTGACCAATCAAATCAGGCAAAATATCGCTTACTCTGTCATATACTCCATTTCTTTTGATGTCAGGAACATTTAAAAGAGATCAAATTTTAAAAAAAAAATTTTATCTACAATAATGTAACTTTTTTTATTTATGACGAATGAAACCAAGCTCAGGGGATGCCCCCTATCCATCCACAGCATTTGTTGGTTCCGAAGGGATGACAGGTTAGTGGGAAGGGGGAAAGAGGGAGTAGTGACAGTTTACACTTCGCTTAAAGGTTTCGACGCTGTAAGTGGGCGGGAAGACATTCGCAGGGATTTTATTACACAATCTAATGACGCGACCAAAAAACGAATTCTCACGATAATTCGTGGTTCGTTGGAGAGGAATCGCGACATAAAAGGGGTGCACCCCTCCGGAAAGCCGAGTAGTTCTGCTAAATACCTTAACCGGAGGAATCAGGCTGGCTACTTCAGATGAACATTTACCATGAAAGTAACGGTAAAATAAGTAAGAGTGTTCTGCCTGGCCGAAATCTAAATACCCTACACCCGAGCAACTGAAAAAATTATAATTTCGCCACTTAACAACTTTTGGCAAGCTTATTGGTAATTCTTTTTCATTCATTTTTGGCAAGCTTATTGGTAATTCTTCCCTATATATCCTGATAATTACATATCAATATCTTGTACCGTTCATTAAATATTGCCAACTTTGTTATAAGTGGGCGTGGCGCACTCCCATTTTTTTCAAAAATTTTAGTAATGACGCTATATGTTCCGAAATAAAGTTATACCTTAATATCTCACACGGTTTATGAAATATTCAGATTTTAATATTTTTTGAAACGAGGTGCCTTTACATTCCGTATGTAAAGTAGGCGTGGCTGTTTACCGATCTCGCCCATTTTCAATCCCAGACAGCCCTACATAACAAAGAATATTTGTGACAAATTTCATCGCGATATCTCTTCGTTCTCTCGTAATCGTGATTTCAACAGACAGACAGACAGACGGACGGACGGGGCTAAATCGATTCAGGAGGTGACGCTGAGCAAGAATATATATACTTTTATATATCTATCTCGTCTCCTTCTCTGCGTTACAAACGGAAGAACAAAGTGAATATACCCTACTCCCTTCGGGTGTAGGGTACAATAATAATACACACCCTACATCACGACGACGCTCCAAGGTTTCCATACAGCTGGATACCGTACTGTCCCCTATAAGTTTTAACGCACGACATTGGACACGGTCTAGAAGCTGAAGATATTCGCGAAGCTCCCGACCATATATGCGAATTGTACTCCATTTGCGGACGGATATAGGTGGTGTAGATACAACGAACACCACCCATATTTAGAGGTGGAAAATTGTCACCCGCTAAACGCTTTTGTGTCAACAGGCAGCATTTTCAATGATCTCCAGAATAGAAGGACGCCTGGAGGATAAATATGGATGACAAATGCTGCTATCATCAGCAAACGAGTGGATGGGGTTTGATGTCAATGACAGAAGATCATTGATGAAAATAAGAAAAAGTGTCGGAAACAGGACTGAACCCTGCGGAACTCCAGTATTGATGGAGTGCTCTTCAGATGCAAAGCCGGTCTATCACAACCCGAATAGAACGGCCTCTGAGGAGACTCGATATCCATCGAGTGAATGTATTACCGACACCATAAGCAGCCAGTTTAGACACGAGTGCTTTATGCCACACTCGGTCAAATGCCTTGGAGATATCCAAAGCAACTCTCTCTCCGGATTGGTGGTTACTCTCACCGGATTGGTGAACACAACTGTTCCACCGCTCAGTGAGGAACGCCATCAAATCGCCTGTGGAGCGGTGAGGACGGAAACCGTACTGACGATCACTGACCAATTGGTTGCTCTCCAGATACCTCATTAAGTTAAAATTTATAATGCTCTCCATAACTTTGGAGAGCAGTGAACAGATTGCTATGGGCCGGTAATTGGTAGGATTCGTAGCCTCACCTTTTTTGGGAACTGGCTGCACATTGGCAATCTTCCAGGAAGTGGGCAAAAATCCTGAAGTAAACGATAAATTAAAGAGATTGCGCATAGACAGCGTTTCGCCCTCAAGCCACGTACATTAGTGGAATCTATGCGGAATTTTGTCATCGCCGCCCACTGTAAGGAAGTGTAAGGTCAGCTGTACAAGCGGCCACGCGTACGTCGCAAGCAAAGCAAAACGCGACAAGACAAGTGTTATGCCTTTACCTTGCCGCGCTCCAGCCCACGGTGCACTCACAGCCGCCTGCACATCTAACGGGACCAGGAAGAAGGAGGAGTGAAAACAAACGAAATGCTGAGCTTTACTGTGGCGAGAATAAATAAGCCCCTCGCTTGGTTCTCTGCATTGTGTTAGATTGAATTTGTTTAATTTTATTATTGATGCATGTTTATAAGTTATATTATTGGTTTTGGATAATGTGAACTGTTTCTATTTTCTTATGTAAATGTGTTTCTATTTTTTTTGTGAATATGTTCGGTTTTGATGTCAATTATTTTTTCGCGAGCACTCGACACGAACAATGAACCGTGGTGGGAAGTAACATCCACCTTCGCCCACGGTCACATCACAACTCAGATTTTGTTGGCTTGACATTTTGAACTCGTGACATAGGCCTTTATCTGTATTTGCATCCCTGACTACCTGTACCGTTTCCGGGTTCTCAGTTATGTTTTTACCGCTCCTTAGTGACCTCCTAAGTGTATTGTGGAAGTCCGTAATAACAGTTCCTATTTCCTTTCACTCGTTTCATTTGTTGATTTTCCTGTTCTATTGCCTTTGGTTTGGATCTAGTTTGTACAGCTTTTATTTCCGAATTAGCTAGCGAAACCCGACTTAGAGCGTCGGCATTTAAATTTTTTTTCCTGGTTTGTATATATTTTCGAAATCGTACTCTGATGGTTTATGTCTGAACCTATTAAATCTTGATGTTTGGTCCCACAGGCTGGCTATGCCCCTCAGCGGCAGGTGATCTGAAATGTATGAAGTGCTATAGGAGATGCACTGGGTGAGGGCAATGTTAGAATGACCACTGGCGCCACATTCCTGGCTGTGCACGGCTGAGATTTCTGCCGTGCTGCTATAGTTAGCTTTCGAACGATATACAACGTTTGGTGAGATTATGTTTTTCGTTGAACAAAAAGTTTGTCGAAATGTATGAAGTGCTATAGGAGATGCACTGGGTGAGGGCAATGTTGGAATGGCCACTGACGCCACATTCCTGGCTGTGCACGGCTGAGATTTCTAGAGTGGGTAGCTGCTATAGTTAGCTTTCGAACGATATACAACGTTTGGTGAGATTATGTTTTTCGTTGAACAAAAAGTTTGTCGAAATGTATGAAGTGCTATAGGAGATGCACTGGGTGAGGGCAATGTTGGAATGGCCACTGGCGCCACATTCCTGGCTGTGCACGGCTGAGATTTCTGGAGTGGGTAGCTGCTATAGTTAGCTTTCCAACGATATACAACGTTTGTTGAGATTATGTTTTTCGTTGAACAAAAAGTTTGTCGAAATGTATGAAGTGCTATAGGAGATGCACTAGGTGAGGGCAATGTTGGAATGGCCACTGACGCCACATTCCTGGCTGTACGCGGCTGAGACTTCTGGAGTGGGTAGCTGCTATAGTTAGCTTTCGAACGATATACAACGTTTGTTGAGATTATGTTTTTCGTTGAACAAAAAGTTTGTCGAAATGTATGAAGTGCTATAAGAGATGCACTGGGTGAGGGCAATATTGGAATGGCCACTGACGCCACATCCCTCGCTGTGCACGGCTGAGATTTCTGAAGTGGGTAGCTGCTATAGTTAGCTTTCGAACGATAAAACAACGTTTGGTGAGATTATGTTTTTCGTTGAAAAAAAGTTTGTCGAAATGTATGAAGTGCTATAGGAGATGCACTGGGTGAGGGCAATTTTGGAATGGCCACTGACGCCACATTCCTGGCTGTGCACGGCTGACATTTCTGGAGTGGGTAGCTGCTATAGTTAGCTTTCGAACGATATACAACGTTTGTTGAGATTATGTGTTTCGTTGAACAAAAAGTTTGTCGAAATGTATGAAGTGCTATAGGAGATGCACTGGGTGAGGGCAATGTTGGAATGGCCACTGACGCCATATTCCTATCTGTACACGGCTGAGATTTCTGGAGTGGTTAGCTGCTATAGTTAGCTTTCGAACGATATACAACGTTTGGTGAGATTATGTTTTTCGTTGAACAAAAAGTTTGTCGAAATGTATGAAGTGCTATAGGAGATGCACTGGGTGAGGGCAATATTGGAATGGCCACTGACGCCACATTCCTCGCTGTGCACGGCTGAGATTTCTGAAGTTAGCTTTCGAACGATATACAACGTTTGTTGAGATTATGTTTTTCGTTGAAAAAAAAAAGTTTGTCGAAATGTATGTAGTGCTATAGGAGATGCACTGGGTGAGGGCAATGTTGGAATGGCCCCTGACGCCACATTCCTCGCTGTGAACGGATGAGATTTCTGAAGTGGGTAGCTGCTATAGTTAGCTTTCGAATGATATACAACGTTTGTTGAGATTATGTGTTTCGTTGAACAAAAAGTTTGTCGAAATGTATGAAGTGCTATAGGAGATGCACTGGGTGAGGGCAATGTTGGAATGGCCACTGACGCCACATTCCTGGCTGTGCACGGCTGAGACTCTGGAGTGGGTAGCTGCTATAGACAGCTTTCGAACGATAAAACAACGTTTGGTGAGATTATGTTTTTCGTTGAAAAAAAGTTTGTCGAAATGTATGAAGTGCTATAGGAGATGCACTGGGTGAGGGCAATTTTGGAATGGCCACTGACGCCACATTCCTGGCTGTGCACGGCTGACATTTCTGGAGTGGGTAGCTGCTATAGTTAGCTTTCGAACGATATACAACGTTTGTTGAGATTATGTGTTTCGTTGAACAAAAAGTTTGTCGAAATGTATGAAGTGCTATAGGAGATGCACTGGGTGAGGGCAATGTTGGAATGGCCACTGACGCCATATTCCTATCTGTACACGGCTGAGATTTCTGGAGTGGTTAGCTGCTATAGTTAGCTTTCGAACGATATACAACGTTTGGTGAGATTATGTTTTTCGTTGAACAAAAAGTTTGTCGAAATGTATGAAGTGCTATAGGAGATGCACTGGGTGAGGGCAATGTTGGAATGGCCACTGACGCCATGTTCCTATCTGTACACGGCTGAGATTTCTGGAGTGGTTAGCTGCTATAGTTAGCTTTCGAACGATATACAACGTTTGGTGAGATTATGTTTTTCGTTGAACAAAAAGTTTGTCGAAATGTATGAAGTGCTATAGGAGATGCACTGGGTGAGGGCAATGTTGGAATGGCCACTGACGCCATATTCCTATCTGTACACGGCTGAGATTTCTGGAGTGGTTAGCTGCTATAGTTAGCTTTCGAACGATATACAACGTTTGGTGAGATTATGTTTTTCGTTGAACAAAAAGTTTGTCGAAATGTATGAAGTGCTATAGGAGATGCACTGGGTGAGGGCAATGTTGGAATGGCCACTGACGCCACATTCCTCGCTGTGCACGGCTGAGATTTCTGAAGTGGGTAGCTGCTATAGTTAGCTTTCGAACGATATACAACGTTTGTTGAGATTATGTTTTTCGTTGAACAAAAAGTTTGTCGAAATGTATGAAGTGCTATAGGAGATGCACTGGGTGAGGGCAATGTTGGAATGGCCACTGGCGCCACATTCCTGGCTGTGCACGGTTGAGATTTCTGGAGTGGCTAGCTGCTATAGTTAGCTTTCGAACGATATACAACGTTTGGTGAGATTATGTTTTTCGTTGAACAAAAAGTTTGTCGAAATGTATGAAGTGCTATAGGAGATGCACTGGGTGAGGGCAATATTGGAATGGCCACTGACGCCACATTCCTCGCTGTGCACGGCTGAGATTTCTGAAGTTAGCTTTCGAACGATATACAACGTTTGTTGAGATTATGTTTTTCGTTGAAAAAAAAAAGTTTGTCGAAATGTATGTAGTGCT
The DNA here is from genome assembly GCA_922984085.1 of Sicus ferrugineus. Classification (NCBI taxonomy): domain Eukaryota; kingdom Metazoa; phylum Arthropoda; class Insecta; order Diptera; family Conopidae; genus Sicus; species Sicus ferrugineus. The sequence continues at coordinate 28,205,944 of OV277349.1, forward strand.
ATAGGAGATGCACTGGGTGAGGGCAATGTTGGAATGGCCCCTGACGCCACATTCCTCGCTGTGAACGGATGAGATTTCTGAAGTGGGTAGCTGCTATAGTTAGCTTTCGAATGATATACAACGTTTGTTGAGATTATGGTTTTCGTTGAACAAAAAGTTTGTCGAAATGTATGAAGTGCTATAGGAGATGCACTGGGTGAGGGCAATGTTGGAATGGCCACTGGCGCCACATTCCTGGCTGTGCACGGTTGAGATTTCTGGAGTGGTTAGCTGCTATAGATAGCTTTCGAACGATAAAACAACGTTTGGTGAGATTATGTTTTTCGTTGAAAAAAAGTTTGTCGAAATGTATGAAGTGCTATAGGAGATGTACTGGGTGAGGGCAATTTTGGAATGGCCACTGACGCCACATTCCTGGCTCTGCACGGCTGACATTTCTGGAGTGGGTAGCTGCTATAGTTAGCTTTCGAACGATATACAACGTTTGTTGAGATTATGTGTTTCGTTGAACAAAAAGTTTGTCGAAATGTATGAAGTGCTATAGGAGATGCACTGGGTGAGGGCAATGTTGGAATGGCCACTGACGCCATATTCCTATCTGTACACGGCTGAGATTTCTGGAGTGGTTAGCTGCTATAGTTAGCTTTCGAACGATATACAACGTTTGGTGAGATTATGTTTTTCGTTGAACAAAAAGTTTGTCGAAATGTATGAAGTGCTATAGGAGATGCACTGCATTCCTCGCTGTGCACGGCTGAGATTTCTGAAGTGGGTAGCTGCTATAGTTAGCTTTCGAACGATATACAACGTTTGTTGAGATTATGTTTTTCGTTGAACAAAAAGTTTGTCGAAATGTATGAAGTGCTATAGGAGATGCACTGGGTGAGGGCAATGTTGGAATGGCCACTGGCGCCACATTCCTGGCTGTGCACGGTTGAGATTTCTGGAGTGGTTAGCTGCTATAGTTAGCTTTCGAACGATATACTACGTTTGGTGAGATTATGCTTTTCGTTGAACAAAAGGTTTGTCGAAATGTATGAAGTGCTATAGGAGATGCACTGGGTGAGGGCAATATTGGAATGGCCACTGACGCCACATTCCTCGCTGTGCACGGCTGAGATTTCTGAAGTTAGCTTTCGAACGATATACAACGTTTGTTGAGATTATGTTTTTCGTTGAAAAAAAAAGTTTGTCGAAATGTATGTAGTGCTATATGAGATGCACTGGGTGAGGACAATGTTGGAATGGCCACTGACGCCACATTCCTCGCTGTGCACGGCTGAGATTTCTGAAGTGGGTAGCTGCTATAGTTAGCTTTCGAACGATATACAACGTTTGTTGAGATTATGTTTTTTGTTGAACAAAAAGTTTGTCGAAATGTATGAAGTGCTATAGGAGATGCACTGGGTGAGGGCAATGTTGGAATGGCCACTGGCGCCACATTCCTGGCTGTGCACGGTTGAGATTTCTGGAGTGGTTAGCTGCTATAGTTAGCTTTCGAACGATATACAACGTTTGGTGAGATTATGTTTTTCGTTGAACAAAAAGTTTGTCGAAATGTATGAAGTGCTATAGGAGATGCACTGGGTGAGGGCAATGTTGGAATGGCCACTGGCGCCACATTCCTGGCTGTGCACGGTTGAGATTTCTGGAGTGGTTAGCTGCTATAGTTAGCTTTCGAACGATATACAACGTTTGTTGAGATTATGTTTTTCGTTGAACAAAAAGTTTGTCGAAATGTATGAAGTGCTATAGGAGATGCACTGGGTGAGGGCAATGTTGGAATGGCCACTGGCGCCACATTCCTGGCTGTGCACGGTTGAGATTTCTGGAGTGGTTAGCTGCTATAGATAGCTTTCGAACGATAAAACAACGTTTGGTGAGGTTATGTTTTTCGTTGAAAAAAAGTTTGTCGAAATGTATGAAGTGCTATAGGAGATGCACTGGGTGAGGGCAATTTTGGAATAGCCACTGACGCCACATTCCTGGTTCTGCACGGCTGACATTTCTGGAGTGTGTAGCTGCTATAGTTAGCTTTCGAACGATATACAACGTTTGTTGAGATTATGTGTTTCGTTGAACAAAAAGTTTGTCGAAATGTATGAAGTGCTATAGGAGATGCACTGGGTGAGGGCAATGTTGGAATGGCCACTGACGCCATATTCCTATCTGTACACGGCTGAGATTTCTGGAGTGGTTAGCTGCTATAGTTAGCTTTCGAACGATATACAACGTTTGGTGAGATTATGTTTTTCGTTGAACAAAAAGTTTGTCGAAATGTATGAAGTGCTATAGGAGATGCAGTGGGTGGGGGCAATGTTGGAATGGCCACTGACGCCACATTCCTCGCTGTGCACGGCTGAGATTTCTGAAGTTAGCTTTCGAACGATATACAACGTTTGTTGAGATTATGTTTTTCGTTGAAAAAAAAAGTTTGTCGAAATGTATGTAGTGCTATATGAGATGCACTGGGTGAGGGCAATGTTGGAATGGCCACTGACGCCACATTCCTCGCTGTGCACGGCTGAGATTTCTGAAGTGGGTAGCTGCTATAGTTAGCTTTCGAACGATATACAACGTTTGTTGAGATTATGTTTTTCGTTGAACAAAAAGTTTGTCGAAATGTATGAAGTGCTATAGGAGATGCACTGGGTGAGGGCAATATTGGAATGGCCACTGACGCCACATTCCTCGCTGTGCACGGCTGAGATTTCTGAAGTTAGCTTTCGAACGATATACAACGTTTGTTGAGATTATGTTTTTCGTTGAAAAAAAAAAGTTTGTCGAAATGTATGTAGTGCTATAGGAGATGCACTGGGTGAGGGCAATGTTGGAATGGCCACTGACGCCACATTCCTCGCTGTGCACGGCTGAGATTTCTGAAGTGGGTAGCTGCTATATTTAGCTTTCGAACGATATACAACGTTTGTTGAGATTATGTTTTTCGTTGAACAAAAAGTTTGTCGAAATGTATGAAGTGCTATAGGAGATGCACTGGGTGAGGGCAATGTTGGAATGGCCACTGGCGCCACATTCCTGGCTGTGCACGGTTGAGATTTCTGGAGTGGTTAGCTGCTATAGTTAGCTTTCGAACGATATACAACGTTTGGTGAGATTATGTTTTTCGTTGAAAAAAAAAGTTTGTCGAAATGTATGTAGTGCTATATGAGATGCACTGGGTGAGGGCAATGTTGGAATTGCCACTGACGCCACATTCCTCGCTGTGCACGGCTGAGATTTCTGAAGTGGGTAGCTGCTATAGTTAGCTTTCGAACGATATACAACGTTTGTTGAGATTATGTTTTTCGTTGAACAAAAAGTTTGTCGAAATGTATGAAGTGCTATAGGAGATGCACTGGGTGAGGGCAATGTTGGAATGGCCACTGGCGCCACATTCCTGGCTGTGCACGGTTGAGATTTCTGGAGTGGTTAGCTGCTATAGTTAGCTTTCGAACGATATACAACGTTTGGTGAGATTATGTTTTTCGTTGAACAAAAAGTTTGTCGAAATGTATGAAGTGCTATAGGAGATGCACTGGGTGAGGGCAATGTTGGAATGGCCACTGACGCCACATTCCTCGCTGTGCACGGCTGAGATTTCTGAAGTTAGCTTTCGAACGATATACAACGTTTGTTGAGATTATGTTTTTCGTTGAAAAAAAAAAGTTTGTCGAAATGTATGTAGTGCTATAGGAGATGCACTGGGTGAGGGCAATGTTGGAATGGCCACTGACGCCACATTCCTCGCTGTGCACGGCTGAGATTTCTGAAGTTAGCTTTCGAACGATATACAACGTTTGTTGAGATTATGTTTTTCGTTGAAAAAAAAAAGTTTGTCGAAATGTATGTAGTGCTATAGGAGATGCACTGGGTGAGGGCAATGTTGGAATGGCCACTGACGCCACATTCCTCGCTGTGCACGGCTGAGATTTCTGAAGTGGGTAGCTGCTATAGTTAGCTTTCGAATGATATACAACGTTTGTTGAGATTATGTTTTTCGTTGAACAAAAAGTTTGTCGAAATGTATGAAGTGCTATAGGAGATGCACTGGGTGAGGGCAATATTGGAATGGCCACTGACGCCACATTCCTCGCTGTGCACGGCTGAGATTTCTGAAGTTAGCTTTCGAACGATATACAACGTTTGTTGAGATTATGTTTTTCGTTGAAAAAAAAAAGTTTGTCGAAATGTATGTAGTGCTATAGGAGATGCACTGGGTGAGGGCAATGTTGGAATGGCCACTGACGCCACATTCCTCGCTGTGCACGGCTGAGATTTCTGAAGTGGGTAGCTGCTATAGTTAGCTTTCGAATGATATACAACGTTTGTTGAGATTATGTTTTTCGTTGAACAAAAAGTTTGTCGAAATGTATGAAGTGCTATAGGAGATGCACTGGGTGAGGGCAATGTTGGAATGGCCACTGACGCCACATTCCTCGCTGTGCACGGCTGAGATTTCTGAAGTGGGTAGCTGCTATAGTTAGCTTTCGAATGATATACAACGTTTGTTGAGATTATGTTTTTCGTTGAACAAAAAGTTTGTCGAAATGTATGAAGTGCTATAGGAGATGCACTGGGTGAGGGCAATGTTGGAATGGCCACTGGCGCCACATTCCTGGCTGTGCACGGTTGAGATTTCTGGAGTGGGTAGCTGCTATAGTTAGCTTTCGAACGATATACAACGTTTGTTGAGATTATGTTTTTCGTTGAACAAAAAGTTTGTCGAAATGTATGAAGTGCTATAGGAGATGCACTGGGTGAGGGCAATGTTGGAATTGCCACTGGCGCCACATTCCTGGCTGTGCACAGTTGAGATTTCTGGAATGGTTAGCTGTTATAGTTAGCTTTCGAACGATATACAACGTTTGGTGAGATTATGTTTTTCGTTGAACAAAAAGTTTGTCGAAATGTATGAAGTGCTATAGGAGATGCACTGGGTGAGGGCAATTTTGGAATGGCCACTGGCGCCACATTCCTGGTTGTGCACGGCTGACATTTCTGGAGTGTGTAGCTGCTATAGTTAGCTTTCGAACGATATACAACGTTTGATGAGATTATGTGTTTCGTTGAACAAAAAGTTTGTCGAAATGTATGAAGTGCTATAGGAGATGCACTGGGTGAGGGCAATGTTGGAATGGCCACTGACGCCATATTCCTATCTGTACACGGCTGAGATTTCTGGAGTGGTTAGCTGCTATAGTTAGCTTTCGAACGATATACAACGTTTGGTGAGATTATGTTTTTCGTTGAACAAAAAGTTTGTCGAAATGTATGAAGTGCTATAGGAGATGCACTGGGTGGGGGCAATGTTGGAATGGCCACTGACGCCACATTCCTCGCTGTGCACGGCTGAGATTTCTGAAGTTAGCTTTCGAACGATATACAGCGTTTGTTGAGATTATGTTTTTCGTTGAAAAAAAAAGTTTGTCGAAATGTATGTAGTGCTATATGAGATGCACTGGGTGAGGGCAATGTTGGAATGGCCACTGACGCCACATTCCTCGCTGTGCACGGCTGAGATTTCTGAAGTGGGTAGCTGCTATAGTTAGCTTTCGAACGATATACAACGTTTGTTGAGATTATGTTTTTCGTTGAACAAAAAGTTTGTCGAAATGTATGAAGTGCTATAGGAGATGCACTGGGTGAGGGCAATGTTGGAATGGCCACTGGCGCCACATTCCTGGCTGTGCACGGTTGAGATTTCTGGAGTGGTTAGCTGCTATAGTTAGCTTTCGAACGATATACAACGTTTGGTGAGATTATGTTTTTCGTTGAACAAAAAGTTTGTCGAAATGTATGAAGTGCTATAGGAGATGCACTGGGTGAGGGCAATATTGGAATGGCCACTGACGCCACATTCCTCGCTGTGCACGGCTAAGATTTCTGAAGTTAGCTTTCGAACGATATACAACGTTTGTTGAGATTATGTTTTTCGTTGAAAAAAAAAAGTTTGTCGAAATGTATGTAGTGCTATAGGAGATGCACTGGGTGAGGGCAATGTTGGAATGGCCACTGACGCCACATTCCTAGCTGTGCACGGCTGAGATTTCTGAAGTGGGTAGCTGCTATAGTTAGCTTTCGAATGATATACAACGTTTGTTGAGATTATGTTTTTCGTTGAAAAAAAAATTTGTCGAAAGGTATGTAGTGCTATAGGAGATGCACTGGGTGAGGGCAATGTTGGAATGGCCACTGACGCCACATTCCTCACTGTGCACGGCTGAGATTTCTGAAGTGGGTAGCTGCTATAGTTAGCTTTCGAACGATATACAACGTTTGTTGAGATTATGTTTTTCGTTGAAAAAAAAAGTTTGTCGAAATGTATGTAGTGCTATATGAGATGCACTGGGTGAGGGCAATGTTGGAATGGCCACTGACGCCACATTCCTCGCTGTGCACGGCTGAGATTTCTGAAGTGGGTAGCTGCTATAGTTAGCTTTCGAACGATATACAACGTTTGTTGAGATTATGTTTTTCGTTGAACAAAAAGTTTGTCGAAATGTATGAAGTGCTATAGGAGATGCACTGGGTGAAGGAAATGTTGGAATTTCCACTGACGCCACATTCCTGGCTGTGCACGGCTGAGATTTCTGGAGTGGGTAGCTGCTGTAGTTAGCTTTCGAACGATATACAACGTTTGGTGAGATTATGTTTTTCGTTGAACAAAAAGTTTGTCGAAATTTATGAAGTGCTATAGGAGATGCACTGGGTGAGGGCAATTTTGGAATGGCCACTGGCGCCACATTACTGGTTGTGCACGGTTGAGATTTCTGGAGTGGGTAGCTGCTATAGTTAGCTTTCGAACGATATACAACGTTTGTTGAGATTATGTTTTTCGTTGAACAAAAAGTTTGTCGAAATTTATGAAGTGCTATAGGAGATGGACTGTGTGAAGGCAATGTTGGAATGGCCACTGGCGCCACATTCCTGGCTGTGCACGGCTGAGATTTCTGGAGTGGGTAGCTGCTATAGTTAGCTTTCGAACGATATACAACGTTTCTTGAGATTATGTTTTTCGTTGAACAAAAAGTTTGTCGAAATGTATGAAGTGCTATAGGAGATGCACTGGGTGAGGGCAATGTTGGAATGGCCACTGACGCCACATTCCTGGCTCTGCACGGCTGACATTTCTGGAGTGGGTAGCTGCTATCTCCTATATCACATAGGAGATGCACTGGGTGAAGGCAATATTGGAATGGCCACTGACGCCACATTCCTGGCTGTGCACGGCTGAGATTTCTGGAGTGGATAGCTGCTATAGATAGCTTTCGAACGATAAAACAACGTTTGGTGAGATTATGTTTTTCGTTGAAAAAAAGTTTGTCGTAATGTATGAAGTGCTATAGGAGATGCACTGGGTGAGGGCAATTTTGGAATGGCCACTGACGCCACATTCCTGGCTCTGCACGGCTGACATTTCTGGAGTGGGTAGCTGCTATAGTTAGCTTTCGAACGATATACAACGTTTGTTGAGATTATGTTTTTCGTTGAACAAAAAGTTTGTCGAAATGTATGAAGTGCTATAGGAGATGCACTGGGTGAGGGCAATGTTGGAATGGCCACTGACGCCATATTCCTATCTGTACACGGCTGAGATTTCTGGAGTGGTTAGCTGCTATAGTTAGCTTTCGAACGATATACAACGTTTGGTGAGATTATGTTTTTCGTTGAACAAAAAGTTTGTCGAAATGTATGAAGTGCTATAGGAGATGCACTGGGTGAGGGCAATGTTGGAATGGCCACTGACGCCACATTCCTCGCTGTGCACGGCTGAGATTTCTGAAGTTAGCTTTCGAACGATATACAACGTTTGTTGAGATTATGTTTTTCGTTGAAAAAAAAGTTTGTCGAAATGTATGTAGTGCTATATGAGATGCACTGGGTGAGGGCAATGTTGGAATGGCCACTGACGCCACATTCCTCGCTGTGCACGGCTGAGATTTCTGAAGTGGGTAGCTGCTATAGTTAGCTTTCGAACGACATACAACGTTTGTTGAGATTATGTTTTTCGTTGAACAAAAAGTTTGTCGAAATGTATGAAGTGCTATAGGAGATGCACTGGGTGAGGGCAATGTTGGAATGGCCACTGACGCCACATTCCTCGCTGTGCACGGCTGAGATTTCTGAAGTGGGTAGCTGCTATAGTTAGCTTTCGAACGATATACAACGTTTGTTGAGATTATGTGTTTCGTTGAACAAAAAGTTTGTCGAAATGTATGAAGTGCTATAGGAGATGCACTGGGTGAGGGCAATGTTGGAATGGCCACTGACGCCACATTCCTGGCTGTACACGGCTGAGATTTCTGGAGTGGTTAGCTGCTATAGTTAGCTTTCGAACGATATACAACGTTTGGTGAGATTATGTTTTTCGTTGAACAAAAAGTTTGTCGAAATGTATGAAGTGCTATAGGAGATGCACTGGGTGAGGGCAATGTTGGAATGGCCACTGGCGCCACATTCCTGGCTGTGCACGGTTGAGATTTCTGGAGTGGGTAGCTGCTATAGTTAGCTTTCGAACGATATACAACGTTTGTTGAGATTATGTTTTTCGTTGAACAAAAAGTTTGTCGAAATGTATGAAGTGCTATAGGAGATGCACTGGGTGAGGGCAATGTTGGAATTGCCACTGGCGTCACATTCCTGGCTGTGCACGGTTGAGATTTCTGGAATGGTTAGCTGTTATAGTTAGCTTTCGAACGATATACAACGTTTGGTGAGATTATGTTTTTCGTTGAACAAAAAGTTTGTCGAAATGTATGAAGTGCTATAGGAGATGCACTGGGTGGGGGCAATGTTGGAATGGCCACTGACGCCACATTCCTCGCTGTGCACGGCTGAGATTTCTGAAGTTAGCTTTCGAACGATATACAACGTTTGTTGAGATTATGTTTTTCGTTGAAAAAAAAAAGTTTGTCGAAATGTATGTAGTGCTATATGAGATGCACTGGGTGAGGGCAATGTTGGAATGGCCACTGACGCCATATTCCTATCTGTACACGGCTGAGATTTCTGGAGTGGTTAGCTGCTATAGTTAGCTTTCGAACGATATACAACGTTTGGTGAGATTATGTTTTTCGTTGAAAAAAAAAGTTTGTCGAAATGTATGAAGTGCTATAGGAGATGCACTGGGTGAGGGCAATGTTGGAATGGCCACTGACGCCATATTCCTATCTGTACACGGCTGAGATTTCTGGAGTGGTTAGCTGCTATAGTTAGCTTTCGAACGATATACAACGTTTGGTGAGATTATGTTTTTCGTTGAACAAAAAGTTTGTCGAAATGTATGAAGTGCTATAGGAGATGCACTGGGTGTGGGCAATGTTGGAATGGCCACTGACGCCACATTCCTCGCTGTGCACGGCTGAGATTTCTGAAGTTAGCTTTCGAACGATATACAACGTTTGTTGAGATTATGTTTTTCGTTGAAAAAAAAAGTTTGTCGAAATGTATGTAGTGCTATATGAGATGCACTGGGTGAGGGCAATGTTGGAATGGCCACTGACGCCACATTCCTCGCTGTGCACGGCTGAGATTTCTGAAGTGGGTAGCTGCTATAGTTAGCTTTCGAACGATATACAACGTTTGTTGAGATTATGTTTTTCGTTGAACAAAAAGTTTGTCGAAATGTATGAAGTGCTATAGGAGATGCACTGGGTGAGGGCAATGTTGGAATGGCCACTGGCGCCACATTCCTGGCTGTGCACGGTTGAGATTTCTGGAGTGGTTAGCTGCTATAGTTAGCTTTCGAACGATATACAACGTTTGGTGAGATTATGTTTTTCGTTGAACAAAAAGTTTGTCGAAATGTATGAAGTGCTATAGGAGATGCACTGGGTGAGGGCAATATTGGAATGGCCACTGACGCCACATTCCTCGCTGTGCACGGCTGAGATTTCTGAAGTTAGCTTTCGAACGATATACAACGTTTGTTGAGATTATGTTTTTCGTTGAAAAAAAAAAGTTTGTCGAAATGTATGTAGTGCTATAGGAGATGCACTGGGTGAGGGCAATGTTGGAATGGCCACTGACGCCACATTCCTCGCTGTGCACGGCTGAGATTTCTGAAGTGGGTAGCTGCTATAGTTAGCTTTCGAACGATATACAACGTTTGTTGAGATTATGTTTTTCGTTGAACAAAAAGTTTGTCGAAATGTATGAAGTGCTATAGGAGATGCACTGGGTGAGGGCAATGTTGGAATGGCCACTGGCGCCACATTCCTGGCTGTGCACGGTTGAGATTTCTGGAGTGGTTAGCTGCTATAGTTAGCTTTCGAACGATATACAACGTTTGGTGAGATTATGTTTTTCGTTGAAAAAAAAAGTTTGTCAAAATGTATGTAGTGCTATATGAGATGCACTGGGTGAGGGCAATGTTGGAATTGCCACTGACGCCACATTCCTCGCTGTGCACGGCTGAGATTTCTGAAGTGGGTAGCTGCTATAGTTAGCTTTCGAACGATATACAACGTTTGTTGAGATTATGTTTTTCGTTGAACAAAAAGTTTGTCGAAATGTATGAAGTGCTATAGGAGATGCACTGGGTGAGGGCAATGTTGGAATGGCCACTGGCGCCACATTCCTGGCTGTGCACGGTTGAGATTTCTGGAGTGGTTAGCTGCTATAGTTAGCTTTCGAACGATATACAACGTTTGGTGAGATTATGTTTTTCGTTGAACAAAAAGTTTGTCGAAATGTATGAAGTGCTATAGGAGATGCACTGGGTGAGGGCAATATTGGAATGGCCACTGACGCCACATTCCTCGCTGTGCACGGCTGAGATTTCTGAAGTTAGCTTTCGAACGATATACAACGTTTGTTGAGATTATGTTTTTCGTTGAAAAAAAAAAGTTTGTCGAAATGTATGTAGTGCTATAGGAGATGCACTGGGTGAGGGCAATGTTGGAATGGCCACTGACGCCACATTCCTCGCTGTGCACGGTGAGGGCAATGTTGGAATGGCCACTGGCGCCACATTCCTGGCTGTGCACGGTTGAGATTTCTGGAGTGGGTAGCTGCTATAGTTAGCTTTCGAACGATATACAACGTTTGTTGAGATTATGTTTTTCGTTGAACAAAAAGTTTGTCGAAATGTATGAAGTGCTATAGGAGATGCACTGGGTGAGGGCAATGTTGGAATTGCCACTGGCGCCACATTCCTGGCTGTGCACAGTTGAGATTTCTGGAATGGTTAGCTGTTATAGTTAGCTTTCGAACGATATACAACGTTTGGTGAGATTATGTTTTTCGTTGAACAAAAAGTTTGTCGAAATGTATGAAGTGCTATAGGAGATGCACTGGGTGAGGGCAATTTTGGAATGGCCACTGGCGCCACATTCCTGGTTGTGCACGGCTGACATTTCTGGAGTGTGTAGCTGCTATAGTTAGCTTTCGAACGATATACAACGTTTGATGAGATTATGTGTTTCGTTGAACAAAAAGTTTGTCGAAATGTATGAAGTGCTATAGGAGATGCACTGGGTGAGGGCAATGTTGGAATGGCCACTGACGCCATATTCCTATCTGTACACGGCTGAGATTTCTGGAGTGGTTAGCTGCTATAGTTAGCTTTCGAACGATATACAACGTTTGGTGAGATTATGTTTTTCGTTGAACAAAAAGTTTGTCGAAATGTATGAAGTGCTATAGGAGATGCACTGGGTGGGGGCAATGTTGGAATGGCCACTGACGCCACATTCCTCGCTGTGCACGGCTGAGATTTCTGAAGTTAGCTTTCGAACGATATACAACGTTTGTTGAGATTATGTTTTTCGTTGAAAAAAAAAGTTTGTCGAAATGTATGTAGTGCTATATGAGATGCACTGGGTGAGGGCAATGTTGGAATGGCCACTGACGCCACATTCCTCGCTGTGCACGGCTGAGATTTCTGAAGTGGGTAGCTGCTATAGTTAGCTTTCGAACGATATACAACGTTTGTTGAGATTATGTTTTTCGTTGAACAAAAAGTTTGTCGAAATGTATGAAGTGCTATAGGAGATGCACTGGGTGAGGGCAATGTTGGAATGGCCACTGGCGCCACATTCCTGGCTGTGCACGGTTGAGATTTCTGGAGTGGTTAGCTGCTATAGTTAGCTTTCGAACGATATACAACGTTTGGTGAGATTATGTTTTTCGTTGAACAAAAAGTTTGTCGAAATGTATGAAGTGCTATAGGAGATGCACTGGGTGAGGGCAATATTGGAATGGCCACTGACGCCACATTCCTCGCTGTGCACGGCTGAGATTTCTGAAGTTAGCTTTCGAACGATATACAACGTTTGTTGAGATTATGTTTTTCGTTGAAAAAAAAAAGTTTGTCGAAATGTATGTAGTGCTATAGGAGATGCACTGGGTGAGGGCAATGTTGGAATGGCCACTGACGCCACATTCCTCGCTGTGCACGGCTGAGATTTCTGAAGTGGGTAGCTGCTATAGTTAGCTTTCGAATGATATACAACGTTTGTTGAGATTATGTTTTTCGTTGAAAAAAAAATTTGTCGAAAGGTATGTAGTGCTATAGGAGATGCACTGGGTGAGGGCAATGTTGGAATGGCCACTGACGCCACATTCCTCACTGTGCACGGCTGAGATTTCTGAAGTGGGTAGCTGCTATAGTTAGCTTTCGAATGATATACAACGTTTGTTGAGATTATGTTTTTCGTTGAAAAAAAAAGTTTGTCGAAATGTATGTAGTGCTATATGAGATGCACTGGGTGAGGGCAATGTTGGAATGGCCACTGACGCCACATTCCTCGCTGTGCACGGCTGAGATTTCTGAAGTGGGTAGCTGCTATAGTTAGCTTTCGAACGATATACAACGTTTGTTGAGATTATGTTTTTCGTTGAACAAAAAGTTTGTCGAAATGTATGAAGTGCTATAGGAGATGCACTGGGTGAGGGCAATGTTGGAATGGCCACTGACGCCACATTCCTCACTGTGCACGGCTGAGATTTCTGAAGTGGGTAGCTGCTATAGTTAGCTTTCGAATGATATACAACGTTTGTTGAGATTATGTTTTTCGTTGAAAAAAAAAGTTTGTCGAAATGTATGTAGTGCTATATGAGATGCACTGGGTGAGGGCAATGTTGGAATGGCCACTGACGCCACATTCCTCGCTGTGCACGGCTGAGATTTCTGAAGTGGGTAGCTGCTATAGTTAGCTTTCGAACGATATACAACGTTTGTTGAGATTATGTTTTTCGTTGAACAAAAAGTTTGTCGAAATGTATGAAGTGCTATAGGAGATGCACTGGGTGAAGGAAATGTTGGAATTTCCACTGACGCCACATTCCTGGCTGTGCACGGCTGAGATTTCTGGAGTGGGTAGCTGCTGTAGTTAGCTTTCGAACGATATACAACGTTTGGTGAGATTATGTTTTTCGTTGAACAAAAAGTTTGTCGAAATTTATGAAGTGCTATAGGAGATGCACTGGGTGAGGGCAATTTTGGAATGGCCACTGGCGCCACATTACTGGTTGTGCACGGTTGAGATTTCTGGAGTGGGTAGCTGCTATAGTTAGCTTTCGAACGATATACAACGTTTGTTGAGATTATGTTTTTCGTTGAACAAAAAGTTTGTCGAAATTTATGAAGTGCTATAGGAGATGGACTGTGTGAAGGCAATGTTGGAATGGCCACTGGCGCCACATTCCTGGCTGTGCACGGCTGAGATTTCTGGAGTGGGTAGCTGCTATAGTTAGCTTTCGAACGATATACAACGTTTCTTGAGATTATGTTTTTCGTTGAACAAAAAGTTTGTCGAAATGTATGAAGTGCTATAGGAGATGCACTGGGTGAGGGCAATGTTGGAATGGCCACTGACGCCACATTCCTGGCTCTGCACGGCTGACATTTCTGGAGTGGGTAGCTGCTATCTCCTATATCACATAGGAGATGCACTGGGTGAAGGCAATATTGGAATGGCCACTGACGCCACATTCCTGGCTGTGCACGGCTGAGATTTCTGGAGTGGATAGCTGCTATAGATAGCTTTCGAACGATAAAACAACGTTTGGTGAGATTATGTTTTTCGTTGAAAAAAAGTTTGTCGTAATGTATGAAGTGCTATAGGAGATGCACTGGGTGAGGGCAATGTTGGAATGGCCACTGACGCCACATTCCTGGCTCTGCACGGCTGACATTTCTGGAGTGGGTAGCTGCTATAGTTAGCTTTCGAACGATATACAACGTTTGTTGAGATTATGTTTTTCGTTGAACAAAAAGTTTGTCGAAATGTATGAAGTGCTATAGGAGATGCACTGGGTGAGGGCAATGTTGGAATGGCCACTGACGCCATATTCCTATCTGTACACGGCTGAGATTTCTGGAGTGGTTAGCTGCTATAGTTAGCTTTCGAACGATATACAACGTTTGGTGAGATTATGTTTTTCGTTGAACAAAAAGTTTGTCGAAATGTATGAAGTGCTATAGGAGATGCACTGGGTGAGGGCAATGTTGGAATGGCCACTGACGCCACATTCCTCGCTGTGCACGGCTGAGATTTCTGAAGTTAGCTTTCGAACGATATACAACGTTTGTTGAGATTATGTTTTTCGTTGAAAAAAAAGTTTGTCGAAATGTATGTAGTGCTATATGAGATGCACTGGGTGAGGGCAATGTTGGAATGGCCACTGACGCCACATTCCTCGCTGTGCACGGCTGAGATTTCTGAAGTGGGTAGCTGCTATAGTTAGCTTTCGAACGACATACAACGTTTGTTGAGATTATGTTTTTCGTTGAACAAAAAGTTTGTCGAAATGTATGAAGTGCTATAGGAGATGCACTGGGTGAGGGCAATGTTGGAATGGCCACTGACGCCACATTCCTCGCTGTGCACGGCTGAGATTTCTGAAGTGGGTAGCTGCTATAGTTAGCTTTCGAACGATATACAACGTTTGTTGAGATTATGTGTTTCGTTGAACAAAAAGTTTGTCGAAATGTATGAAGTGCTATAGGAGATGCACTGGGTGAGGGCAATGTTGGAATGGCCACTGACGCCATATTCCTGGCTGTACACGGCTGAGATTTCTGGAGTGGTTAGCTGCTATAGTTAGCTTTCGAACGATATACAACGTTTGGTGAGATTATGTTTTTCGTTGAACAAAAAGTTTGTCGAAATGTATGAAGTGCTATAGGAGATGCACTGGGTGAGGGCAATGTTGGAATGGCCACTGGCGCCACATTCCTGGCTGTGCACGGTTGAGATTTCTGGAGTGGGTAGCTGCTATAGTTAGCTTTCGAACGATATACAACGTTTGTTGAGATTATGTTTTTCGTTGAACAAAAAGTTTGTCGAAATGTATGAAGTGCTATAGGAGATGCACTGGGTGAGGGCAATGTTGGAATTGCCACTGGCGTCACATTCCTGGCTGTGCACGGTTGAGATTTCTGGAATGGTTAGCTGTTATAGTTAGCTTTCGAACGATATACAACGTTTGGTGAGATTATGTTTTTCGTTGAACAAAAAGTTTGTCGAAATGTATGAAGTGCTATAGGAGATGCACTGGGTGGGGGCAATGTTGGAATGGCCACTGACGCCACATTCCTCGCTGTGCACGGCTGAGATTTCTGAAGTTAGCTTTCGAACGATATACAACGTTTGTTGAGATTATGTTTTTCGTTGAAAAAAAAAAGTTTGTCGAAATGTATGTAGTGCTATATGAGATGCACTGGGTGAGGGCAATGTTGGAATGGCCACTGACGCCATATTCCTATCTGTACACGGCTGAGATTTCTGGAGTGGTTAGCTGCTATAGTTAGCTTTCGAACGATATACAACGTTTGGTGAGATTATGTTTTTCGTTGAAAAAAAAAGTTTGTCGAAATGTATGAAGTGCTATAGGAGATGCACTGGGTGAGGGCAATGTTGGAATGGCCACTGACGCCATATTCCTATCTGTACACGGCTGAGATTTCTGGAGTGGTTAGCTGCTATAGTTAGCTTTCGAACGATATACAACGTTTGGTGAGATTATGTTTTTCGTTGAACAAAAAGTTTGTCGAAATGTATGAAGTGCTATAGGAGATGCACTGGGTGTGGGCAATGTTGGAATGGCCACTGACGCCACATTCCTCGCTGTGCACGGCTGAGATTTCTGAAGTTAGCTTTCGAACGATATACAACGTTTGTTGAGATTATGTTTTTCGTTGAAAAAAAAAGTTTGTCGAAATGTATGTAGTGCTATATGAGATGCACTGGGTGAGGGCAATGTTGGAATGGCCACTGACGCCACATTCCTCGCTGTGCACGGCTGAGATTTCTGAAGTGGGTAGCTGCTATAGTTAGCTTTCGAACGATATACAACGTTTGTTGAGATTATGTTTTTCGTTGAACAAAAAGTTTGTCGAAATGTATGAAGTGCTATAGGAGATGCACTGGGTGAGGGCAATGTTGGAATGGCCACTGGCGCCACATTCCTGGCTGTGCACGGTTGAGATTTCTGAAGTGGTTAGCTGCTATAGTTAGCTTTCGAACGATATACAACGTTTGGTGAGATTATGTTTTTCGTTGAACAAAAAGTTTGTCGAAATGTATGAAGTGCTATAGGAGATGCACTGGGTGAGGGCAATATTGGAATGGCCACTGACGCCACATTCCTCGCTGTGCACGGCTGAGATTTCTGAAGTTAGCTTTCGAACGATATACAACGTTTGTTGAGATTATGTTTTTCGTTGAAAAAAAAAAGTTTGTCGAAATGTATGTAGTGCTATAGGAGATGCACTGGGTGAGGGCAATGTTGGAATGGCCACTGGCGCCACATTCCTCGCTGTGCACGGCTGAGATTTCTGAAGTGGGTAGCTGCTATAGTTAGCTTTCGAACGATATACAACGTTTGTTGAGATTATGTTTTTCGTTGAACAAAAAGTTTGTCGAAATGTATGAAGTGCTATAGGAGATGCACTGGGTGAGGGCAATGTTGGAATGGCCACTGGCGCCACATTCCTGGCTGTGCACGGTTGAGATTTCTGGAGTGGTTAGCTGCTATAGTTAGCTTTCGAACGATATACAACGTTTGGTGAGATTATGTTTTTCGTTGAAAAAAAAAGTTTGTCAAAATGTATGTAGTGCTATATGAGATGCACTGGGTGAGGGCAATGTTGGAATTGCCACTGACGCCACATTCCTCGCTGTGCACGGCTGAGATTTCTGAAGTGGGTAGCTGCTATAGTTAGCTTTCGAACGATATACAACGTTTGTTGAGATTATGTTTTTCGTTGAACAAAAAGTTTGTCGAAATGTATGAAGTGCTATAGGAGATGCACTGGGTGAGGGCAATGTTGGAATGGCCACTGGCGCCACATTCCTGGCTGTGCACGGTTGAGATTTCTGGAGTGGTTAGCTGCTATAGTTAGCTTTCGAACGATATACAACGTTTGGTGAGATTATGTTTTTCGTTGAACAAAAAGTTTGTCGAAATGTATGAAGTGCTATAGGAGATGCACTGGGTGAGGGCAATATTGGAATGGCCACTGACGCCACATTCCTCGCTGTGCACGGCTGAGATTTCTGAAGTTAGCTTTCGAACGATATACAACGTTTGTTGAGATTATGTTTTTCGTTGAAAAAAAAAAGTTTGTCGAAATGTATGAAGTGCTATAGGAGATGCACTGGGTGAGGGCAATGTTGGAATGGCCACTGACGCCACATTCCTCGCTGTGCACGGTGAGGGCAATGTTGGAATGGCCACTGGCGCCACATTCCTGGCTGTGCACGGTTGAGATTTCTGGAGTGGGTAGCTGCTATAGTTAGCTTTCGAACGATATACAACGTTTGTTGAGATTATGTTTTTCGTTGAACAAAAAGTTTGTCGAAATGTATGAAGTGCTATAGGAGATGCACTGGGTGAGGGCAATGTTGGAATTGCCACTGGCGCCACATTCCTGGCTGTGCACAGCTGAGATTTCTGGAATGGTTAGCTGTTATAGTTAGCTTTCGAACGATATACAACGTTTGGTGAGATTATGTTTTTCGTTGAACAAAAAGTTTGTCGAAATGTATGAAGTGCTATAGGAGATGCACTGGGTGAGGGCAATTTTGGAATGGCCACTGGCGCCACATTCCTGGTTGTGCACGGCTGACATTTCTGGAGTGTGTAGCTGCTATAGTTAGCTTTCGAACGATATACAACGTTTGATGAGATTATGTGTTTCGTTGAACAAAAAGTTTGTCGAAATGTATGAAGTGCTATAGGAGATGCACTGGGTGAGGGCAATGTTGGAATGGCCACTGACGCCATATTCCTATCTGTACACGGCTGAGATTTCTGGAGTGGTTAGCTGCTATAGTTAGCTTTCGAACGATATACAACGTTTGGTGAGATTATGTTTTTCGTTGAACAAAAAGTTTGTCGAAATGTATGAAGTGCTATAGGAGATGCACTGGGTGGGGGCAATGTTGGAATGGCCACTGACGCCACATTCCTCGCTGTGCACGGCTGAGATTTCTGAAGTTAGCTTTCGAACGATATACAACGTTTGTTGAGATTATGTTTTTCGTTGAAAAAAAAAGTTTGTCGAAATGTATGTAGTGCTATATGAGATGCACTGGGTGAGGGCAATGTTGGAATGGCCACTGACGCCACATTCCTCGCTGTGCACGGCTGAGATTTCTGAAGTGGGTAGCTGCTATAGTTAGCTTTCGAACGATATACAACGTTTGTTGAGATTATGTTTTTCGTTGAACAAAAAGTTTGTCGAAATGTATGAAGTGCTATAGGAGATGCACTGGGTGAGGGCAATGTTGGAATGGCCACTGGCGCCACATTCCTGGCTGTGCACGGTTGAGATTTCTGGAGTGGTTAGCTGCTATAGTTAGCTTTCGAACGATATACAACGTTTGGTGAGATTATGTTTTTCGTTGAACAAAAAGTTTGTCGAAATGTATGAAGTGCTATAGGAGATGCACTGGGTGAGGGCAATATTGGAATGGCCACTGACGCCACATTCCTCGCTGTGCACGGCTGAGATTTCTGAAGTTAGCTTTCGAACGATATACAACGTTTGTTGAGATTATGTTTTTCGTTGAAAAAAAAAAGTTTGTCGAAATGTATGTAGTGCTATAGGAGATGCACTGGGTGAGGGCAATGTTGGAATGGCCACTGACGCCACATTCCTCGCTGTGCACGGCTGAGATTTCTGAAGTGGGTAGCTGCTATAGTTAGCTTTCGAATGATATACAACGTTTGTTGAGATTATGTTTTTCGTTGAAAAAAAAATTTGTCGAAAGGTATGTAGTGCTATAGGAGATGCACTGGGTGAGGGCAATGTTGGAATGGCCACTGACGCCACATTCCTCACTGTGCACGGCTGAGATTTCTGAAGTGGGTAGCTGCTATAGTTAGCTTTCGAATGATATACAACGTTTGTTGAGATTATGTTTTTCGTTGAAAAAAAAAGTTTGTCGAAATGTATGTAGTGCTATATGAGATGCACTGGGTGAGGGCAATGTTGGAATGGCCACTGACGCCACATTCCTCGCTGTGCACGGCTGAGATTTCTGAAGTGGGTAGCTGCTATAGTTAGCTTTCGAACGATATACAACGTTTGTTGAGATTATGTTTTTCGTTGAACAAAAAGTTTGTCGAAATGTATGAAGTGCTATAGGAGATGCACTGGGTGAAGGAAATGTTGGAATTTCCACTGACGCCACATTCCTGGCTGTGCACGGCTGAGATTTCTGGAGTGGGTAGCTGCTGTAGTTAGCTTTCGAACGATATACAACGTTTGGTGAGATTATGTTTTTCGTTGAACAAAAAGTTTGTCGAAATTTATGAAGTGCTATAGGAGATGCACTGGGTGAGGGCAATTTTGGAATGGCCACTGGCGCCACATTACTGGTTGTGCACGGTTGAGATTTCTGGAGTGGGTAGCTGCTATAGTTAGCTTTCGAACGATATACAACGTTTGTTGAGATTATGTTTTTCGTTGAACAAAAAGTTTGTCGAAATTTATGAAGTGCTATAGGAGATGGACTGTGTGAAGGCAATGTTGGAATGGCCACTGGCGCCACATTCCTGGCTGTGCACGGCTGAGATTTCTGGAGTGGGTAGCTGCTGTAGTTAGCTTTCGAACGATATACAACGTTTCTTGAGATTATGTTTTTCGTTGAACAAAAAGTTTGTCGAAATGTATGAAGTGCTATAGGAGATGCACTGGGTGAGGGCAATGTTGGAATGGCCACTGACGCCACATTCCTGGCTCTGCACGGCTGACATTTCTGGAGTGGGTAGCTGCTATCTCCTATATCACATAGGAGATGCACTGGGTGAAGGCAATATTTGAATGGCCACTGACGCCACATTCCTGGCTGTGCACGGCTGAGATTTCTGGAGTGGATAGCTGCTATAGATAGCTTTCGAACGATAAAACAACGTTTGGTGAGATTATGTTTTTCGTTGAAAAAAAGTTTGTCGTAATGTATGAAGTGCTATAGGAGATGCACTGGGTGAGGGCAATTTTGGAATGGCCACTGACGCCACATTCCTGGCTCTGCACGGCTGACATTTCTGGAGTGGGTAGCTGCTATAGTTAGCTTTCGAACGATATACAACGTTTGTTGAGATTATGTTTTTCGTTGAACAAAAAGTTTGTCGAAATGTATGAAGTGCTATAGGAGATGCACTGGGTGAGGGCAATGTTGGAATGGCCACTGACGCCATATTCCTATCTGTACACGGCTGAGATTTCTGGAGTGGTTAGCTGCTATAGTTAGCTTTCGAACGATATACAACGTTTGGTGAGATTATGTTTTTCGTTGAACAAAAAGTTTGTCGAAATGTATGAAGTGCTATAGGAGATGCACTGGGTGAGGGCAATGTTGGAATGGCCACTGACGCCACATTCCTCGCTGTGCACGGCTGAGATTTCTGAAGTTAGCTTTCGAACGATATACAACGTTTGTTGAGATTATGTTTTTCGTTGAAAAAAAAGTTTGTCGAAATGTATGTAGTGCTATATGAGATGCACTGGGTGAGGGCAATGTTGGAATGGCCACTGACGCCACATTCCTCGCTGTGCACGGCTGAGATTTCTGAAGTGGGTAGCTGCTATAGTTAGCTTTCGAACGACATACAACGTTTGTTGAGATTATGTTTTTCGTTGAACAAAAAGTTTGTCGAAATGTATGAAGTGCTATAGGAGATGCACTGGGTGAGGGCAATGTTGGAATGGACACTGACGCCACATTCCTCGCTGTGCACGGCTGAGATTTCTGAAGTGGGTAGCTGCTATAGTTAGCTTTCGAACGATATACAACGTTTGTTGAGATTATGTGTTTCGTTGAACAAAAAGTTTGTCGAAATGTATGAAGTGCTATAGGAGATGCACTGGGTGAGGGCAATGTTGGAATGGCCACTGACGCCATATTCCTGGCTGTACACGGCTGAGATTTCTGGAGTGGTTAGCTGCTATAGTTAGCTTTCGAACGATATACAACGTTTGGTGAGATTATGTTTTTCGTTGAACAAAAAGTTTGTCGAAATGTATGAAGTGCTATAGGAGATGCACTGGGTGAGGGCAATGTTGGAATGGCCACTGGCGCCACATTCCTGGCTGTGCACGGTTGAGATTTCTGGAGTGGGTAGCTGCTATAGTTAGCTTTCGAACGATATACAACGTTTGTTGAGATTATGTTTTTCGTTGAACAAAAAGTTTGTCGAAATGTATGAAGTGCTATAGGAGATGCACTGGGTGAGGGCAATGTTGGAATTGCCACTGGCGCCACATTCCTGGCTGTGCACGGTTGAGATTTCTGGAATGGTTAGCTGTTATAGTTAGCTTTCGAACGATATACAACGTTTGGTGAGATTATGTTTTTCGTTGAACAAAAAGTTTGTCGAAATGTATGAAGTGCTATAGGAGATGCACTGGGTGGGGGCAATGTTGGAATGGCCACTGACGCCACATTCCTCGCTGTGCACGGCTGAGATTTCTGAAGTTTGAAAAAAAAAGTTTGTCGAAATGTATGTAGTGCTATATGAGATGCACTGGGTGAGGGCAATGTTGGAATGGCCACGGACGCCACATTCCTCGCTGTGCACGGCTGAGATTTCTGAAGTGGGTAGCTGCTATAGTTAGCTTTCGAACGATATACAACGTTTGTTGAGATTATGTTTTTCGTTGAACAAAAAGTTTGTCGAAATGTATGAAGTGCTATAGGAGATGCACTGGGTGAGGGCAATGTTGGAATGGCCACTGGCGCCACATTCCTGGCTGTGCACGGTTGAGATTTCTGGAGTGGTTAGCTGCTATAGTTAGCTTTCGAACGATATACAACGTTTGGTGAGATTATGTTTTTCGTTGAAAAAAAAAGTTTGTCGAAATGTATGTAGTGCTATATGAGATGCACTGGGTGAGGGCAATGTTGGAATGGCCACTGACGCCACATTCCTCGCTGTGCACGGCTGAGATTTCTGAAGTGGGTAGCTGCTATAGTTAGCTTTCGAACGATGTACAACGTTTGTTGAGATTATGTTTTTCGTTGAACAAAAAGTTTGTCGAAATGTATGAAGTGCTATAGGAGATGCACTGGGTGAGGGCAATGTTGGAATGGCCACTGGCGCCACATTCCTGGCTGTGCACGGTTGAGATTTCTGGAGTGGTTAGCTGCTATAGTTAGCTTTCGAACGATATACAACGTTTGGTGAGATTATGTTTTTCGTTGAAAAAAAAAGTTTGTCGAAATGTATGAAGTGCTATAGGAGATGCACTGGGTGAGGGCAATGTTGGAATGGCCACTGACGCCATATTCCTATCTGTACACGGCTGAGATTTCTGGAGTGGTTAGCTGCTATAGTTAGCTTTCGAACGATATACAACGTTTGGTGAGATTATGTTTTTCGTTGAACAAAAAGTTTGTCGAAATGTATGAAGTGCTATAGGAGATGCACTGGGTGGGGGCAATGTTGGAATGGCCACTGACGCCACATTCCTCGCTGTGCACGGCTGAGATTTCTGAAGTTAGCTTTCGAACGATATACAACGTTTGTTGAGATTATGTTTTTCGTTGAAAAAAAAAGTTTGTCGAAATGTATGTAGTGCTATATGAGATGCACTGGGTGAGGGCAATGTTGGAATGGCCACTGACGCCACATTCCTCGCTGTGCACGGCTGAGATTTCTGAAGTGGGTAGCTGCTATAGTTAGCTTTCGAACGATATACAACGTTTGTTGAGATTATGTTTTTCGTTGAACAAAAAGTTTGTCGAAATGTATGAAGTGCTATAGGAGATGCACTGGGTGAGGGCAATGTTGGAATGGCCACTGGCGCCACATTCCTGGCTGTGCACGGTTGAGATTTCTGGAGTGGTTAGCTGCTATAGTTAGCTTTCGAACGATATACAACGTTTGGTGAGATTATGTTTTTCGTTGAACAAAAAGTTTGTCGAAATGTATGAAGTGCTATAGGAGATGCACTGGGTGAGGGCAATATTGGAATGGCCACTGACGCCACATTCCTCGCTGTGCACGGCTGAGATTTCTGAAGTTAGCTTTCGAACGATATACAACGTTTGTTGAGATTATGTTTTTCGTTGAAAAAAAAAAGTTTGTCGAAATGTATGTAGTGCTATAGGAGATGCACTGGGTGAGGGCAATGTTGGAATGGCCACTGACGCCACATTCCTCGCTGTGCACGGCTGAGATTTCTGAAGTGGGTAGCTGCTATAGTTAGCTTTCGAATGATATACAACGTTTGTTGAGATTATGTTTTTCGTTGAAAAAAAAATTTGTCGAAAGGTATGTAGTGCTATAGGAGATGCACTGGGTGAGGGCAATGTTGGAATGGCCACTGACGCCACATTCCTCACTGTGCACGGCTGAGATTTCTGAAGTGGGTAGCTGCTATAGTTAGCTTTCGAATGATATACAACGTTTGTTGAGATTATGTTTTTCTTTGAAAAAAAAAGTTTGTCGAAATGTATGTAGTGCTATATGAGATGCACTGGGTGAGGGCAATGTTGGAATGGCCACGGACGCCACATTCCTCGCTGTGCACGGCTGAGATTTCTGAAGTGGGTAGCTGCTATAGTTAGCTTTCGAACGATATACAACGTTTGTTGAGATTATGTTTTTCGTTGAACAAAAAGTTTGTCGAAATGTATGAAGTGCTATAGGAGATGCACTGGGTGAGGGCAATGTTGGAATGGCCACTGGCGCCACATTCCTGGCTGTGCACGGTTGAGATTTCTGGAGTGGTTAGCTGCTATAGTTAGCTTTCGAACGATATACAACGTTTGGTGAGATTATGTTTTTCGTTGAAAAAAAAAGTTTGTCGAAATGTATGTAGTGCTATATGAGATGCACTGGGTGAGGGCAATGTTGGAATGGCCACTGACGCCACATTCCTCGCTGTGCACGGCTGAGATTTCTGAAGTGGGTAGCTGCTATAGTTATCTTTCGAACGATGTACAACGTTTGTTGAGATTATGTTTTTCGTTGAACAAAAAGTTTGTCGAAATGTATGAAGTGCTATAGGAGATGCACTGGGTGAGGGCAATGTTGGAATGGCCACTGGCGCCACATTCCTGGCTGTGCACGGTTGAGATTTCTGGAGTGGTTAGCTGCTATAGTTAGCTTTCGAACGATATACAACGTTTGGTGAGATTATGTTTTTCGTTGAACAAAAAGTTTGTCGAAATGTATGAAGTGCTATAGGAGATGCACTGGGTGAGGGCAATATTGGAATGGCCACTGACGCCACATTCCTCGCTGTGCACGGCTAAAATTTCTGAAGTTAGCTTTCGAACGATATACAACGTTTGTTGAGATTATGTTTTTCGTTGAAAAAAAAAAAATTGTCGAAATGTATGTAGTGCTATAGGAGATGCACTGGGTGAGGGCAATGTTGGAATGGCCACTGACGCCACATTCCTCGCTGTGCACGGCTGAGATTTCTGAAGTGGGTAGCTGCTATAGTTAGCTTTCGAATGATATACAACGTTTGTTGAGATTATGTTTTTCGTTGAACAAAAAGTTTGTCGAAATGTATGAAGTGCTATAGGAGATGCACTGGGTGAGGGCAATGTTGGAATGGCCACTGGCGCCACATTCCTGGCTGTGCACGGTTGAGATTTCTGGAGTGGGTAGCTGCTATAGTTAGCTTTCGAACGATATACAACGTTTGTTGAGATTATGTTTTTCGTTGAAGAAAAAGTTTGTCGAAATGTATGAAGTGCTATAGGAGATGCACTGGGTGAGGGCAATGTTGGAATGGCCACTGACGCCATATTCCTGGCTGTACACGGCTGAGATTTCTGGAGTGGTTAGCTGCTATAGTTAGCTTTCGAACGATATACAACGTTTGGTGAGATTATGTTTTTCGTTGAACAAAAAGTTTGTCGAAATGTATGAAGTGCTATAGGAGATGCACTGGGTGAGGGCAATGTTGGAATGGCCACTGGCGCCACATTCCTGGCTGTGCACGGTTGAGATTTCTGGAGTGGGTAGCTGATATAGTTAGCTTTCGAACGATATACAACGTTTGTTGAGATTATGTTTTTCGTTGAACAAAAAGTTTGTCGAAATGTATGAAGTGCTATAGGAGATGCACTGGGTGAAGGCAATGTTGGAATTTCCACTGACGCCACATTCCTGGCTGTGCACGGCTGAGATTTCTGGAGTGGGTAGCTGCTGTAGTTAGCTTTCGAACGATATACAACGTTTGTTGAGATTATGTTTTTCGTTGAACAAAAAGTTTGTCGAAATTTATGAAGTGCTATAGGAGATGCACTGGGTGAGGGCAATTTTGGAATGGCCACTGGCGCCACATTCCTGGTTGTGCACGGTTGAGATTTCTGGAGTGGGTAGCTGCTATAGTTAGCTTTCGAACGATATACAACGTTTGTTGAGATTATGTTTTTCGTTGAACAAAAAGTTTGTCGAAATTTATGAAGTGCTATAGGAGATGCACTGTGTGAAGGCAATGTTGGAATGGCCACTGACGCCACATTCCTGGCTGTGCACGGCTGAGATTTCTGGAGTGGGTAGCTGCTATCTCCTATATCACATAGGAGATGCACTGGGTGAAGGCAATATTGGAATGGCCACTGACGCCACATTCCTGGCTGTGCACGGCTGAGATTTCTGGAGTGGATAGCTGCTATAGATAGCTTTCGAACGATAAAACAACGTTTGGTGAGATTATGTTTTTCGTTGAAAAAAAGTTTGTCGAAATGTATGAAGTGCTATAGGAGATGCACTGGGTGAGGGCAATTTTGGAATGGCCACTGACGCCACATTCCTGGCTCTGCACGGCTGACATTTCTGGAGTGGGTAGCTGCTATAATTAGCTTTCGAACGATATACAACGTTTGTTGAGATTATGTGTTAATCACATAGGAGATGCACTGGGTGAAGGCAATATTGGAATGGCCACTGACGCCACATTCCTGGCTGTGCACGGCTGAGATTTCTGGAGTGGATAGCTGCTATAGATAGCTTTCGAACGATAAAACAACGTTTGGTGAGATTATGTTTTTCGTTGAACAAAAAGTTTGTCGAAATGTATGAAGTGCTATAGGAGATGCACTGGGTGAGGGCAATGTTGGAATGGCCACTGACGCCATATTCCTATCTGTACACGGCTGAGATTTCTGGAGTGGTTAGCTGATATAGTTAGCTTTCGAACGATATACAACGTTTGTTGAGATTATGTTTTTCGTTGAAAAAAAAGTTTGTCGAAATGTATGAAGTGCTATAGGAGATGCACTGGGGAGGGCAATGTTGGAATGGCCACTGACGCCACATTCCTCGCTGTGCACGGCTGAGATTTCTGAAGTTAGCTTTCGAACGATATACAACGTTTGTTGAGATTATGTTTTTCGTTGAAAAAAAAGTTTGTCGAAATGTATGTAGTGCTATATGAGATGCACTGGGTGAGGGCAATGTTGGAATGGCCACTGACGCCACATTCCTCGCTGTGCACGGCTGAGATTTCTGAAGTGGGTAGCTGCTATAGTTAGCTTTTGAACGATATACAACGTTTGTTGAGATTATGTTTTTCGTTGAACAAAAAGTTTGTCGAAATGTATGAAGTGCTATAGGAGATGCACTGGGTGAGGGCAATGTTGGAATTGCCACTGGCGCCACATCCCTGGCTGTGCACGGTTGAGATTTCTGGAATGGTTAGCTGTTATAGTTAGCTTTCGAACGATATACAACGTTTGGTGAGATTATGTTTTTCGTTGAACAAAAAGCTTGTCGAAATGTATGAAGTGCCATAGGAGATGCACTGGGTGAGGGCAATTTTGGAATGGCCACTGGCGCCACATTCCTGGTTGTGCACGGTTGAGATTTCTGGAGTGGGTAGCTGCTATAGTTAGCTTTCGAACGATATACAACGTTTGTTGAGATTATGTTTTTCGTTGAACAAAAAGTTTGTCGAAATGTATGAAGTGCTATAGGAGATGCACTGGGTGAGGGCAATATTGGAATGGCCACTGACGCCACATTCCTCGCTGTGCACGGCTGAGATTTCTGAAGTGAGCTTTCGAACGATATACAACGTTTGTTGAGATTATGTTTTTCGTTGAAAAAAAAGTTTGTCGAAATGTATGTAGTGCTATATGAGATGCACTGGGTGAGGGCAATGTTGGAATGGCCACTAACGCCACATTCCTCGCTGTGCACGGCTGAGATTTCTGAAGTGGGTAGCTTCTATAGTTAGCTTTCGAACGATATACAACGTTTGTTGAGATTATGTTTTTCGTTGAACAAAAAGTTTGTCGAAATGTATGAAGTGCTATAGGAGATGCACTGGGTGAGGGCAATGTTGGAATGGCCACTGGCGCCACATTCCTGGCTGTGCACGGTTGAGATTTCTGGAGTGGTTAGCTGCTATAGTTAGCTTTCGAACGATATACAACGTTTGGTGAGATTATGTTTTCCGTTGAAAAAAAAAGTTTGTCGAAATATATGTAGTGCTATATGAGATGCACTGGGTGAGGGCAATGTTGGAATGGCCACTGACGCCACATTCCTCGCTGTGCACGGCTGAGATTTCTGGAGTGGGTAGCTGCTATAGTTAGCTTTCGAACGATATACAACGTTTGTTGAGATTATGTTTTTCGTTGAACAAAAAGTTTGTCGAAATGTATGAAGTGCTATAGGAGATGCACTGGGTGAGGGCAATTTTGGAATGGCCACTGACGCCACATTCCTGGCTCTGCACGGCTGACATTTCTGGAGTGGGTAGCTGCTATAGTTAGCTTTCGAACGATATACAACGTTTGTTGAGATTATGTGTTTCGTTGAACAAAAAGTTTGTCGAAATGTATGAAGTGCTATAGGAGATGCACTGGGTGAGGGCAATGTTGGAATGGCCACTGACGCCATATTCCTATCTGTACACGGCTGAGATTTCTGGAGTGGTTAGCTGCTATAGTTAGCTTTCGAACGATATACAACGTTTGGTGAGATTATGTTTTTCGTTGAACAAAAAGTTTGTCGAAATGTATGAAGTGCTATAGGAGATGCACTGGGTGAGGGCAATGTTGGAATGGCCACTGACGCCACATTCCTCGCTGTGCACGGCTGAGATTTCTGAAGTTAGCTTTCGAACGATATACAACGTTTGTTGAGATTATGTTTTTCGTTGAAAAAAAAGTTTGTCGAAATGTATGTAGTGCTATATGAGATGCACTGGGTGAGGGCAATGTTGGAATGGCCACTGACGCCACATTCCTCGCTGTGCACGGCTGAGATTTCTGAAGTGGGTAGCTGCTATATAGCTTTCGAACGATATACAACGTTTGTTGAGATTATGTTTTTCGTTGAACAAAAAGTTTGTCGAAATGTATGAAGTGCTATAGGAGATGCACTGGGTGAGGGCAATGTTGGAATTGCCACTCGCGCCACATTCCTGGCTGTGCACGGTTGAGATTTCTGGAGTGGTTAGCTGTTATAGTTAGCTTTCGAACGATATACAACGTTTGGTGAGATTATGTTTTTCGTTGAACAAAAAGTTTGTCGAAATGTATGAAGTGCTATAGGAGATGCACTGGGTGAGGGCAATGTTGGAATGGCCACTGGCGCCACATTCCTGGCTGTGCACGGTTGAGATTTCTGGAGTGGTTAGCTGCTATAGTTAGCTTTCGAACGATATACAACGTTTGGTGAGATTATGTTTTTCGTTGAAAAAAAAAGTTTGTCGAAATGTATGTAGTGCTATATGAGATGCACTGGGTGAGGGCAATGTTGGAATGGCCACTGACGCCACATTCCTGGCTGTGCACGGCTGAGATTTCTGGAGTGGGTAGCTGCTGTAGTTAGCTTTCGAACGATATACAACGTTTGGTGAGATTATGTTTTTCGTTGAACAAAAAGTTTGTCGAAATTTATGAAGTGCTATAGGAGATGCACTGGGTGAGGGCAATTTTGGAATGGCCACTGGCGCCACATTACTGGTTGTGCACGGTTGAGATTTCTGGAGTGGGTAGCTGCTATAGTTAGCTTTCGAACGATATACAACGTTTGTTGAGATTATGTTTTTCGTTGAACAAAAAGTTTGTCGAAATTTATGAAGTGCTATAGGAGATGGACTGTGTGAAGGCAATGTTGGAATGGCCACTGGCGCCACATTCCTGGCTGTGCACGGCTGAGATTTCTGGAGTGGGTAGCTGCTGTAGTTAGCTTTCGAACGATATACAACGTTTGTTGAGATTATGTTTTTCGTTGAACAAAAAGTTTGTCGAAATGTATGAAGTGCTATAGGAGATGCACTGGGTGAGGGCAATGTTGGAATGGCCACTGACGCCACATTCCTGGCTCTGCACGGCTGACATTTCTGGAGTGGGTAGCTGCTATCTCCTATATCACATAGGAGATGCACTGGGTGAAGGCAATATTTGAATGGCCACTGACGCCACATTCCTGGCTGTGCACGGCTGAGATTTCTGGAGTGGATAGCTGCTATAGATAGCTTTCGAACGATAAAACAACGTTTGGTGAGATTATGTTTTTCGTTGAAAAAAAGTTTGTCGTAATGTATGAAGTGCTATAGGAGATGCACTGGGTGAGGGCAATGTTGGAATGGCCACTGACGCCACATTCCTCGCTGTGCACGGCTGAGATTTCTGAAGTGGGTAGCTGCTATAGTTAGCTTTCGAACGATATACAACGTTTGTTGAGATTATGTTTTTCGTTGAACAAAAAGTTTGTCGAAATGTATGAAGTGCTATAGGAGATGCACTGGGTGAGGGCAATGTTGGAATGGCCACTGGCGCCACATTCCTGGCTGTGCACGGTTGAGATTTCTGGAGTGGTTAGCTGCTATAGTTAGCTTTCGAACGATATACAACGTTTGGTGAGATTATGTTTTTCGTTGAAAAAAAAAGTTTGTCGAAATGTATGTAGTGCTATATGAGATGCACTGGGTGAGGGCAATGTTGGAATTGCCACTGACGCCACATTCCTCGCTGTGCACGGCTGAGATTTCTGAAGTGGGTAGCTGCTATAGTTAGCTTTCGAACGATATACAACGTTTGTTGAGATTATGTTTTTCGTTGAACAAAAAGTTTGTCGAAATGTATGAAGTGCTATAGGAGATGCACTGGGTGAGGGCAATGTTGGAATGGCCACTGGCGCCACATTCCTGGCTGTGCACGGTTGAGATTTCTGGAGTGGTTAGCTGCTATAGTTAGCTTTCGAACGATATACAACGTTTGTTGAGATTATGTTTTTCGTTGAACAAAAAGTTTGTCGAAATGTATGAAGTGCTATAGGAGATGCACTGGGTGAGGGCAATATTGGAATGGCCACTGACGCCACATTCCTCGCTGTGCACGGCTGAGATTTCTGAAGTTAGCTTTCGAACGATATACAACGTTTGTTGAGATTATGTTTTTCGTTGAAAAAAAAAAGTTTGTCGAAATGTATGTAGTGCTATAGGAGATGCACTGGGTGAGGGCAATGTTGGAATGGCCACTGACGCCACATTCCTCGCTGTGCACGGTGAGGGCAATGTTGGAATGGCCACTGGCGCCACATTCCTCGCTGTGCACGGTTGAGATTTCTGGAGTGGGTAGCTGCTATAGTTAGCTTTCGAACGATATACAACGTTTGTTGAGATTATGTTTTTCGTTGAACAAAAAGTTTGTCGAAATGTATGAAGTGCTATAGGAGATGCACTGGGTGAGGGCAATGTTGGAATTGCCACTGGCGCCACATTCCTGGCTGTGCACAGTTGAGATTTCTGGAATGGTTAGCTGTTATAGTTAGCTTTCGAACGATATACAACGTTTGGTGAGATTATGTTTTTCGTTGAACAAAAAGTTTGTCGAAATGTATGAAGTGCTATAGGAGATGCACTGGGTGAGGGCAATTTTGGAATGGCCACTGGCGCCACATTCCTGGTTGTGCACGGCTGACATTTCTGGAGTGTGTAGCTGCTATAGTTAGCTTTCGAACGATATACAACGTTTGATGAGATTATGTGTTTCGTTGAACAAAAAGTTTGTCGAAATGTATGAAGTGCTATAGGAGATGCACTGGGTGAGGGCAATGTTGGAATGGCCACTGACGCCATATTCCTATCTGTACACGGCTGAGATTTCTGGAGTGGTTAGCTGCTATAGTTAGCTTTCGAACGATATACAACGTTTGGTGAGATTATGTTTTTCGTTGAACAAAAAGTTTGTCGAAATGTATGAAGTGCTATAGGAGATGCACTGGGTGGGGGCAATGTTGGAATGGCCACTGACGCCACATTCCTCGCTGTGCACGGCTGAGATTTCTGAAGTTAGCTTTCGAACGATATACAACGTTTGTTGAGATTATGTTTTTCGTTGAAAAAAAAAGTTTGTCGAAATGTATGTAGTGCTATATGAGATGCACTGGGTGAGGGCAATGTTGGAATGGCCACTGACGCCACATTCCTCGCTGTGCACGGCTGAGATTTCTGAAGTGGGTAGCTGCTATAGTTAGCTTTCGAACGATATACAACGTTTGTTGAGATTATGTTTTTCGTTGAACAAAAAGTTTGTCGAAATGTATGAAGTGCTATAGGAGATGCACTGGGTGAGGGCAATGTTGGAATGGCCACTGGCGCCACATTCCTGGCTGTGCACGGTTGAGATTTCTGGAGTGGTTAGCTGCTATAGTTAGCTTTCGAACGATATACAACGTTTGGTGAGATTATGTTTTTCGTTGAACAAAAAGTTTGTCGAAATGTATGAAGTGCTATAGGAGATGCACTGGGTGAGGGCAATATTGGAATGGCCACTGACGCCACATTCCTCGCTGTGCACGGCTGAGATTTCTGAAGTTAGCTTTCGAACGATATACAACGTTTGTTGAGATTATGTTTTTCGTTGAAAAAAAAAAAGTTTGTCGAAATGTATGTAGTGCTATAGGAGATGCACTGGGTGAGGGCAATGTTGGAATGGCCACTGACGCCACATTCCTCGCTGTGCACGGCTGAGATTTCTGAAGTGGGTAGCTGCTATAGTTAGCTTTCGAATGATATACAACGTTTGTTGAGATTATGTTTTTCGTTGAAAAAAAAATTTGTCGAAAGGTATGTAGTGCTATAGGAGATGCACTGGGTGAGGGCAATGTTGGAATGGCCACTGACGCCACATTCCTCACTGTGCACGGCTGAGATTTCTGAAGTGGGTAGCTGCTATAGTTAGCTTTCGAATGATATACAACGTTTGTTGAGATTATGTTTTTCGTTGAAAAAAAAAGTTTGTCGAAATGTATGTAGTGCTATATGAGATGCACTGGGTGAGGGCAATGTTGGAATGGCCACTGACGCCACATTCCTCGCTGTGCACGGCTGAGATTTCTGAAGTGGGTAGCTGCTATAGTTAGCTTTCGAACGATATACAACGTTTGTTGAGATTATGTTTTTCGTTGAACAAAAAGTTTGTCGAAATGTATGAAGTGCTATAGGAGATGCACTGGGTGAAGGAAATGTTGGAATTTCCACTGACGCCACATTCCTGGCTGTGCACGGCTGAGATTTCTGGAGTGGGTAGCTGCTGTAGTTAGCTTTCGAACGATATACAACGTTTGGTGAGATTATGTTTTTTGTTGAACAAAAAGTTTGTCGAAATTTATGAAGTGCTATAGGAGATGCACTGGGTGAGGGCAATTTTGGAATGGCCACTGGCGCCACATTACTGGTTGTGCACGGTTGAGATTTCTGGAGTGGGTAGCTGCTATAGTTAGCTTTCGAACGATATACAACGTTTGTTGAGATTATGTTTTTCGTTGAACAAAAAGTTTGTCGAAATTTATGAAGTGCTATAGGAGATGGACTGTGTGAAGGCAATGTTGGAATGGCCA
The DNA here is from genome assembly GCA_922984085.1 of Sicus ferrugineus. Lineage (NCBI taxonomy): Eukaryota > Metazoa > Arthropoda > Insecta > Diptera > Conopidae > Sicus > Sicus ferrugineus. The sequence continues at coordinate 28,239,223 of OV277349.1, forward strand.
CTGGCGCCACATTCCTGGCTGTGCACGGCTGAGATTTCTGGAGTGGGTAGCTGCTGTAGTTAGCTTTCGAACGATATACAACGTTTCTTGAGATTATGTTTTTTTCGTTGAACAAAAAGTTTGTCGAAATGTATGAAGTGCTATAGGAGATGCACTGGGTGAGGGCAATGTTGGAATGGCCACTGACGCCACATTCCTGGCTCTGCACGGCTGACATTTCTGGAGTGGGTAGCTGCTATCTCCTATATCACATAGGAGATGCACTGGGTGAAGGCAATATTTGAATGGCCACTGACGCCACATTCCTGGCTGTGCACGGCTGAGATTTCTGGAGTGGATAGCTGCTATAGATAGCTTTCGAACGATAAAACAACGTTTGGTGAGATTATGTTTTTCGTTGAAAAAAAGTTTGTCGTAATGTATGAAGTGCTATAGGAGATGCACTGGGTGAGGGCAATTTTGGAATGGCCACTGACGCCACATTCCTGGCTCTGCACGGCTGACATTTCTGGAGTGGGTAGCTGCTATAGTTAGCTTTCGAACGATATACAACGTTTGTTGAGATTATGTTTTTCGTTGAACAAAAAGTTTGTCGAAATGTATGAAGTGCTATAGGAGATGCACTGGGTGAGGGCAATGTTGGAATGGCCACTGACGCCATATTCCTATCTGTACACGGCTGAGATTTCTGGAGTGGTTAGCTGCTATAGTTAGCTTTCGAACGATATACAACGTTTGGTGAGATTATGTTTTTCGTTGAACAAAAAGTTTGTCGAAATGTATGAAGTGCTATAGGAGATGCACTGGGTGAGGGCAATGTTGGAATGGCCACTGACGCCACATTCCTCGCTGTGCACGGCTGAGATTTCTGAAGTTAGCTTTCGAACGATATACAACGTTTGTTGAGATTATGTTTTTCGTTGAAAAAAAAGTTTGTCGAAATGTATGTAGTGCTATATGAGATGCACTGGGTGAGGGCAATGTTGGAATGGCCACTGACGCCACATTCCTCGCTGTGCACGGCTGAGATTTCTGAAGTGGGTAGCTGCTATAGTTAGCTTTCGAACGACATACAACGTTTGTTGAGATTATGTTTTTCGTTGAACAAAAAGTTTGTCGAAATGTATGAAGTGCTATAGGAGATGCACTGGGTGAGGGCAATGTTGGAATGGACACTGACGCCACATTCCTCGCTGTGCACGGCTGAGATTTCTGAAGTGGGTAGCTGCTATAGTTAGCTTTCGAACGATATACAACGTTTGTTGAGATTATGTGTTTCGTTGAACAAAAAGTTTGTCGAAATGTATGAAGTGCTATAGGAGATGCACTGGGTGAGGGCAATGTTGGAATGGCCACTGACGCCATATTCCTGGCTGTACACGGCTGAGATTTCTGGAGTGGTTAGCTGCTATAGTTAGCTTTCGAACGATATACAACGTTTGGTGAGATTATGTTTTTCGTTGAACAAAAAGTTTGTCGAAATGTATGAAGTGCTATAGGAGATGCACTGGGTGAGGGCAATGTTGGAATGGCCACTGGCGCCACATTCCTGGCTGTGCACGGCTGAGATTTCTGGAGTGGGTAGCTGCTATAGTTAGCTTTCGAACGATATACAACGTTTGTTGAGATTATGTTTTTCGTTGAGCAAAAAGTTTGTCGAAATGTATGAAGTGCTATAGGAGATGCACTGGGTGAGGGCAATGTTGGAATTGCCACTGGCGCCACATTCCTGGCTGTGCACGGTTGAGATTTCTGGAATGGTTAGCTGTTATAGTTAGCTTTCGAACGATATACAACGTTTGGTGAGATTATGTTTTTCGTTGAACAAAAAGTTTGTCGAAATGTATGAAGTGCTATAGGAGATGCACTGGGTGGGGGCAATGTTGGAATGGCCACTGACGCCACATTCCTCGCTGTGCACGGCTGAGATTTCTGAAGTTTGAAAAAAAAAGTTTGTCGAAATGTATGTAGTGCTATATGAGATGCACTGGGTGAGGGCAATGTTGGAATGGCCACGGACGCCACATTCCTCGCTGTGCACGGCTGAGATTTCTGAAGTGGGTAGCTGCTATAGTTAGCTTTCGAACGATATACAACGTTTGTTGAGATTATGTTTTTCGTTGAACAAAAAGTTTGTCGAAATGTATGAAGTGCTATAGGAGATGCACTGGGTGAGGGCAATGTTGGAATGGCCACTGGCGCCACATTCCTGGCTGTGCACGGTTGAGATTTCTGGAGTGGTTAGCTGCTATAGTTAGCTTTCGAACGATATACAACGTTTGGTGAGATTATGTTTTTCGTTGAAAAAAAAAGTTTGTCGAAATGTATGTAGTGCTATATGAGATGCACTGGGTGAGGGCAATGTTGGAATGGCCACTGACGCCACATTCCTCGCTGTGCACGGCTGAGATTTCTGAAGTGGGTAGCTGCTATAGTTAGCTTTCGAACGATGTACAACGTTTGTTGAGATTATGTTTTTCGTTGAACAAAAAGTTTGTCGAAATGTATGAAGTGCTATAGGAGATGCACTGGGTGAGGGCAATGTTGGAATGGCCACTGGCGCCACATTCCTGGCTGTGCACGGTTGAGATTTCTGGAGTGGTTAGCTGCTATAGTTAGCTTTCGAACGATATACAACGTTTGGTGAGATTATGTTTTTCGTTGAAAAAAAAAGTTTGTCGAAATGTATGAAGTGCTATAGGAGATGCACTGGGTGAGGGCAATGTTGGAATGGCCACTGACGCCATATTCCTATCTGTACACGGCTGAGATTTCTGGAGTGGTTAGCTGCTATAGTTAGCTTTCGAACGATATACAACGTTTGGTGAGATTATGTTTTTCGTTGAACAAAAAGTTTGTCGAAATGTATGAAGTGCTATAGGAGATGCACTGGGTGGGGGCAATGTTGGAATGGCCACTGACGCCACATTCCTCGCTGTGCACGGCTGAGATTTCTGAAGTTAGCTTTCGAACGATATACAACGTTTGTTGAGATTATGTTTTTCGTTGAAAAAAAAAGTTTGTCGAAATGTATGTAGTGCTATATGAGATGCACTGGGTGAGGGCAATGTTGGAATGGCCACTGACGCCACATTCCTCGCTGTGCACGGCTGAGATTTCTGAAGTGGGTAGCTGCTATAGTTAGCTTTCGAACGATATACAACGTTTGTTGAGATTATGTTTTTCGTTGAACAAAAAGTTTGTCGAAATGTATGAAGTGCTATAGGAGATGCACTGGGTGAGGGCAATGTTGGAATGGCCACTGGCGCCACATTCCTGGCTGTGCACGGTTGAGATTTCTGGAGTGGTTAGCTGCTATAGTTAGCTTTCGAACGATATACAACGTTTGGTGAGATTATGTTTTTCGTTGAACAAAAAGTTTGTCGAAATGTATGAAGTGCTATAGGAGATGCACTGGGTGAGGGCAATATTGGAATGGCCACTGACGCCACATTCCTCGCTGTGCACGGCTGAGATTTCTGAAGTTAGCTTTCGAACGATATACAACGTTTGTTGAGATTATGTTTTTCGTTGAAAAAAAAAAGTTTGTCGAAATGTATGTAGTGCTATAGGAGATGCACTGGGTGAGGGCAATGTTGGAATGGCCACTGACGCCACATTCCTCGCTGTGCACGGCTGAGATTTCTGAAGTGGGTAGCTGCTATAGTTAGCTTTCGAATGATATACAACGTTTGTTGAGATTATGTTTTTCGTTGAAAAAAAAATTTGTCGAAAGGTATGTAGTGCTATAGGAGATGCACTGGGTGAGGGCAATGTTGGAATGGCCACTGACGCCACATTCCTCACTGTGCACGGCTGAGATTTCTGAAGTGGGTAGCTGCTATAGTTAGCTTTCGAATGATATACAACGTTTGTTGAGATTATGTTTTTCTTTGAAAAAAAAAGTTTGTCGAAATGTATGTAGTGCTATATGAGATGCACTGGGTGAGGGCAATGTTGGAATGGCCACGGACGCCACATTCCTCGCTGTGCACGGCTGAGATTTCTGAAGTGGGTAGCTGCTATAGTTAGCTTTCGAACGATATACAACGTTTGTTGAGATTATGTTTTTCGTTGAACAAAAAGTTTGTCGAAATGTATGAAGTGCTATAGGAGATGCACTGGGTGAGGGCAATGTTGGAATGGCCACTGGCGCCACATTCCTGGCTGTGCACGGTTGAGATTTCTGGAGTGGTTAGCTGCTATAGTTAGCTTTCGAACGATATACAACGTTTGGTGAGATTATGTTTTTCGTTGAAAAAAAAAGTTTGTCGAAATGTATGTAGTGCTATAGGAGATGCACTGGGTGAGGGCAATGTTGGAATGGCCACTGACGCCACATTCCTCGCTGTGCACGGCTGAGATTTCTGAAGTGGGTAGCTGCTATAGTTAGCTTTCGAACGATGTACAACGTTTGTTGAGATTATGTTTTTCGTTGAACAAAAAGTTTGTCGAAATGTATGAAGTGCTATAGGAGATGCACTGGGTGAGGGCAATGTTGGAATGGCCACTGGCGCCACATTCCTGGCTGTGCACGGTTGAGATTTCTGGAGTGGTTAGCTGCTATAGTTAGCTTTCGAACGATATACAACGTTTGGTGAGATTATGTTTTTCGTTGAACAAAAAGTTTGTCGAAATGTATGAAGTGCTATAGGAGATGCACTGGGTGAGGGCAATATTGGAATGGCCACTGACGCCACATTCCTCGCTGTGCACGGCTAAAATTTCTGAAGTTAGCTTTCGAACGATATACAACGTTTGTTGAGATTATGTTTTTCGTTGAAAAAAAAAAAATTGTCGAAATGTATGTAGTGCTATAGGAGATGCACTGGGTGAGGGCAATGTTGGAATGGCCACTGACGCCACATTCCTCGCTGTGCACGGCTGAGATTTCAGAAGTGGGTAGCTGCTATAGTTAGCTTTCGAATGATATACAACGTTTGTTGAGATTATGTTTTTCGTTGAACAAAAAGTTTGTCGAAATGTATGAAGTGCTATAGGAGATGCACTGGGTGAGGGCAATGTTGGAATGGCCACTGGCGCCACATTCCTGGCTGTGCACGGTTGAGATTTCTGGAGTGGGTAGCTGCTATAGTTAGCTTTCGAACGATATACAACGTTTGTTGAGATTATGTTTTTCGTTGAAGAAAAAGTTTGTCGAAATGTATGAAGTGCTATAGGAGATGCACTGGGTGAGGGCAATGTTGGAATGGCCACTGACGCCATATTCCTGGCTGTACACGGCTGAGATTTCTGGAGTGGTTAGCTGCTATAGTTAGCTTTCGAACGATATACAACGTTTGGTGAGATTATGTTTTTCGTTGAACAAAAAGTTTGTCGAAATGTATGAAGTGCTATAGGAGATGCACTGGGTGAGGGCAATGTTGGAATGGCCACTGGCGCCACATTCCTGGCTGTGCACGGTTGAGATTTCTGGAGTGGGTAGCTGATATAGTTAGCTTTCGAACGATATACAACGTTTGTTGAGATTATGTTTTTCGTTGAACAAAAAGTTTGTCGAAATGTATGAAGTGCTATAGGAGATGCACTGGGTGAAGGCAATGTTGGAATTTCCACTGACGCCACATTCCTGGCTGTGCACGGCTGAGATTTCTGGAGTGGGTAGCTGCTGTAGTTAGCTTTCGAACGATATACAACGTTTGTTGAGATTATGTTTTTCGTTGAACAAAAAGTTTGTCGAAATTTATGAAGTGCTATAGGAGATGCACTGGGTGAGGGCAATTTTGGAATGGCCACTGGCGCCACATTCCTGGTTGTGCACGGTTGAGATTTCTGGAGTGGGTAGCTGCTATAGTTAGCTTTCGAACGATATACAACGTTTGTTGAGATTATGTTTTTCGTTGAACAAAAAGTTTGTCGAAATTTATGAAGTGCTATAGGAGATGCACTGTGTGAAGGCAATGTTGGAATGGCCACTGACGCCACATTCCTGGCTGTGCACGGCTGAGATTTCTGGAGTGGGTAGCTGCTATCTCCTATATCACATAGGAGATGCACTGGGTGAAGGCAATATTGGAATGGCCACTGACGCCACATTCCTGGCTGTGCACGGCTGAGATTTCTGGAGTGGATAGCTGCTATAGATAGCTTTCGAACGATAAAACAACGTTTGGTGAGATGTTTTTCGTTGAAAAAAAGTTTGTCGAAATGTATGAAGTGCTATAGGAGATGCACTGGGTGAGGGCAATTTTGGAATGGCCACTGACGCCACATTCCTGGCTCTGCACGGCTGACATTTCTGGAGTGGGTAGCTGCTATAATTAGCTTTCGAACGATATACAACGTTTGTTGAGATTATGTGTTAATCACATAGGAGATGCACTGGGTGAAGGCAATATTGGAATGGCCACTGACGCCACATTCCTGGCTGTGCACGGCTGAGATTTCTGGAGTGGATAGCTGCTATAGATAGCTTTCGAACGATAAAACAACGTTTGGTGAGATTATGTTTTTCGTTGAACAAAAAGTTTGTCGAAATGTATGAAGTGCTATAGGAGATGCACTGGGTGAGGGCAATGTTGGAATGGCCACTGACGCCATATTCCTATCTGTACACGGCTGAGATTTCTGGAGTGGTTAGCTGATATAGTTAGCTTTCGAACGATATACAACGTTTGTTGAGATTATGTTTTTCGTTGAAAAAAAAGTTTGTCGAAATGTATGAAGTGCTATAGGAGATGCACTGGGGAGGGCAATGTTGGAATGGCCACTGACGCCACATTCCTCGCTGTGCACGGCTGAGATTTCTGAAGTTAGCTTTCGAACGATATACAACGTTTGTTGAGATTATGTTTTTCGTTGAAAAAAAAGTTTGTCGAAATGTATGTAGTGCTATATGAGATGCACTGGGTGAGGGCAATGTTGGAATGGCCACTGACGCCACATTCCTCGCTGTGCACGGCTGAGATTTCTGAAGTGGGTAGCTGCTATAGTTAGCTTTTGAACGATATACAACGTTTGTTGAGATTATGTTTTTCGTTGAACAAAAAGTTTGTCGAAATGTATGAAGTGCTATAGGAGATGCACTGGGTGAGGGCAATGTTGGAATTGCCACTGGCGCCACATCCCTGGCTGTGCACGGTTGAGATTTCTGGAATGGTTAGCTGTTATAGTTAGCTTTCGAACGATATACAACGTTTGGTGAGATTATGTTTTTCGTTGAACAAAAAGCTTGTCGAAATGTATGAAGTGCCATAGGAGATGCACTGGGTGAGGGCAATTTTGGAATGGCCACTGGCGCCACATTCCTGGTTGTGCACGGTTGAGATTTCTGGAGTGGGTAGCTGCTATAGTTAGCTTTCGAACGATATACAACGTTTGTTGAGATTATGTTTTTCGTTGAACAAAAAGTTTGTCGAAATGTATGAAGTGCTATAGGAGATGCACTGGGTGAGGGCAATTTTGGAATGGCCACTGACGCCACATTCCTCGCTGTGCACGGCTGAGATTTCTGAAGTGAGCTTTCGAACGATATACAACGTTTGTTGAGATTATGTTTTTCGTTGAAAAAAAAGTTTGTCGAAATGTATGTAGTGCTATATGAGATGCACTGGGTGAGGGCAATGTTGGAATGGCCACTAACGCCACATTCCTCGCTGTGCACGGCTGAGATTTCTGAAGTGGGTAGCTTCTATAGTTAGCTTTCGAACGATATACAACGTTTGTTGAGATTATGTTTTTCGTTGAACAAAAAGTTTGTCGAAATGTATGAAGTGCTATAGGAGATGCACTGGGTGAGGGCAATGTTGGAATGGCCACTGGCGCCACATTCCTGGCTGTGCACGGTTGAGATTTCTGGAGTGGTTAGCTGCTATAGTTAGCTTTCGAACGATATACAACGTTTGGTGAGATTATGTTTTCCGTTGAAAAAAAAAGTTTGTCGAAATATATGTAGTGCTATATGAGATGCACTGGGTGAGGGCAATGTTGGAATGGCCACTGACGCCACATTCCTCGCTGTGCACGGCTGAGATTTCTGGAGTGGGTAGCTGCTATAGTTAGCTTTCGAACGATATACAACGTTTGTTGAGATTATGTTTTTCGTTGAACAAAAAGTTTGTCGAAATGTATGAAGTGCTATAGGAGATGCACTGGGTGAGGGCAATTTTGGAATGGCCACTGACGCCACATTCCTGGCTCTGCACGGCTGACATTTCTGGAGTGGGTAGCTGCTATAGTTAGCTTTCGAACGATATACAACGTTTGTTGAGATTATGTTTTTCGTTGAACAAAAAGTTTGTCGAAATGTATGAAGTGCTATAGGAGATGCACTGGGTGAGGGCAATGTTGGAATGGCCACTGACGCCACATTCCTCGCTGTGCACGGCTGAGATTTCTGGAGTGGGTAGCTGCTATAGTTAGCTTTCGAACGATATACAACGTTTGTTGAGATTATGTTTTTCGTTGAACAAAAAGTTTGTCGAAATGTATGAAGTGCTATAGGAGATGCACTGGGTGAGGGCAATGTTGGAATGGCCACTGGCGCCACATTCCTGGCTGTGCACGGTTGAGATTTCTGAAGTGAGCTTTCGAACGATATACAACGTTTGTTGAGATTATGTTTTTCGTTGAACAAAAAGTTTGTCGAAATGTATGAAGTGCTATAGGAGATGCACTGGGTGAGGGCAATGTTGGAATGGCCACTGGCGCCACATTCCTGGCTGTGCACGGTTGAGATTTCTGGAGTGGTTAGCTGCTATAGTTAGCTTTCGAACGATATACAACGTTTGGTGAGATTATGTGTTTCGTTGAACAAAAAGTTTGTCGAAATGTATGAAGTGCTATAGGAGATGCACTGGGTGAGGGCAATGTTGGAATGGCCACTGACGCCATATTCCTATCTGTACACGGCTGAGATTTCTGGAGTGGTTAGCTGCTATAGTTAGCTTTCGAACGATATACAACGTTTGGTGAGATTATGTTTTTCGTTGAACAAAAAGTTTGTCGAAATGTATGAAGTGCTATAGGAGATGCACTGGGTGAGGGCAATGTTGGAATGGCCACTGACGCCACATTCCTCGCTGTGCACGGCTGAGATTTCTGAAGTTAGCTTTCGAACGATATACAACGTTTGTTGAGATTATGTTTTTCGTTGAAAAAAAAGTTTGTCGAAATGTATGTAGTGCTATATGAGATGCACTGGGTGAGGGCAATGTTGGAATGGCCACTGACGCCACATTCCTCGCTGTGCACGGCTGAGATTTCTGAAGTGGGTAGCTGCTATATAGCTTTCGAACGATATACAACGTTTGTTGAGATTATGTTTTTCGTTGAACAAAAAGTTTGTCGAAATGTATGAAGTGCTATAGGAGATGCACTGGGTGAGGGCAATGTTGGAATTGCCACTCGCGCCACATTCCTGGCTGTGCACGGTTGAGATTTCTGGAGTGGTTAGCTGTTATAGTTAGCTTTCGAACGATATACAACGTTTGGTGAGATTATGTTTTTCGTTGAACAAAAAGTTTGTCGAAATGTATGAAGTGCTATAGGAGATGCACTGGGTGAGGGCAATGTTGGAATGGCCACTGGCGCCACATTCCTGGCTGTGCACGGTTGAGATTTCTGGAGTGGTTAGCTGCTATAGTTAGCTTTCGAACGATATACAACGTTTGGTGAGATTATGTTTTTCGTTGAAAAAAAAAGTTTGTCGAAATGTATGTAGTGCTATATGAGATGCACTGGGTGAGGGCAATGTTGGAATGGCCACTGACGCCACATTCCTCGCTGTGCACGGCTGAGATTTCTGAAGTGGGTAGCTGCTATAGTTAGCTTTCGAACGATATACAACGTTTGTTGAGATTATGTTTTTCGTTGAACAGAAAGTTTGTCGAAATGTATGAAGTGCTATAGGAGATGCACTGGGTGAGGGCAATGTTGGAATTGCCACTGGCGCCACATTCCTGGCTGTGCACGGTTGAGATTTCTGGAGTGGTTAGCTGTTATAGTTAGCTTTCGAACGATATACAACGTTTGGTGAGATTATGTTTTTCGTTGAACAAAAAGTTTGTCGAAATGTATGAAGTGCTATAGGAGATGCACTGGGTGAGGGCAATATTGGAATGGCCACTGACGCCACATTCCTCGCTGTGCACGGCTGAGATTTCTGAAGTGAGCTTTCGAACGATATACAACGTTTGTTGAGATTATGTTTTTCGTTGAAAAAAAAAGTTTGTCGAAATGTATGTAGTGCTATATGAGATGCACTGGGTGAGGGCAATGTTGGAATGGCCACTGACGCCACATTCCTCGCTGTGCACGGCTGAGATTTCTGAAGTGGGTAGCTTCTATAGTTAGCTTTCGAACGATATACAACGTTTGTTGAGATTATGTTTTTCGTTGAACAAAAAGTTTGTCGAAATGTATGAAGTGCTATAGGAGATGCACTGGGTGAGGGCAATGTTGGAATGGCCACTGGCGCCACATTCCTGGCTGTGCACGGCTGAGATTTCTGAAGTGGGTAGCTGCTATAGTTAGCTTTCGAACGATATACAACGTTTGTTGAGATTATGTTTTTCGTTGAACAAAAAGTTTGTCGAAATGTATGAAGTGCTATAGGAGATGCACTGGGTGAGGGCAATGTTGGAATTGCCACTGGCGCCACATTCCTGGCTGTGCACGGTTGAGATTTCTGGAGTGGTTAGCTGTTATAGTTAGCTTTCGAACGATATACAACGTTTGGTGAGATTATGTTTTTCGTTGAACAAAAAGTTTGTCGAAATGTATGAAGTGCTATAGGAGATGCACTGGGTGAGGGCAATGTTGGAATTGCCACTGGCGCCACATTCCTGGCTGTGCACGGTTGAGATTTCTGAGTTGAGCTTTCGAACGATATACAACGTTTGTTGAGATTATGTTTTTCGTTGAACAAAAAGTTTGTCGAAATGTATGAAGTGCTATAGGAGATGCACTGGGTGAGGGCAATGTTGGAATGGCCACTGGCGCCACATTCCTGGCTGTGCACGGCTGAGATTTCTGAAGTGGGTAGCTGCTATAGTTAGCTTTCGAACGATATACAACGTTTGTTGAGATTATGTTTTTCGTTGAACAAAAAGTTTGTCGAAATGTATGAAGTGCTATAGGAGATGCACTGGGTGAGGGCAATTTTGGAATGGCCACTGACGCCACATTCCTGGCTCTGCACGGCTGACATTTCTGGAGTGGGTAGCTGCTATAGTTAGCTTTCGAACGATATACAACGTTTGTTGAGATTATGTGTTTCGTTGAACAAAAAGTTTGTCGAAATGTATGAAGTGCTATAGGAGATGCACTGGGTGAGGGCAATGTTGGAATGGCCACTGACGCCACATTCCTCGCTGTGCACGGCTGAGATTTCTGAAGTTAGCTTTCGAACGATATACAACGTTTGTTGAGATTATGTTTTTCGTTGAAAAAAAAGTTTGTCGAAATGTATGTAGTGCTATATGAGATGCACTGGGTGAGGGCAATGTTGGAATGGCCACTGACGCCACATTCCTCGCTGTGCACGGCTGAGATTTCTGAAGTGGGTAGCTGCTATATAGCTTTCGAACGATATACAACGTTTGTTGAGATTATGTTTTTCGTTGAACAAAAAGTTTGTCGAAATGTATGAAGTGCTATAGGAGATGCACTGGGTGAGGGCAATGTTGGAATTGCCACTGGCGCCACATTCCTGGCTGTGCACGGTTGAGATTTCTGGAGTGGTTAGCTGTTATAGTTAGCTTTCGAACGATATACAACGTTTGGTGAGATTATGTTTTTCGTTGAACAAAAAGTTTGTCGAAATGTATGAAGTGCTATAGGAGATGCACTGGGTGAGGGCAATGTTGGAATTGCCACTGGCGCCACATTCCTGGCTGTGCACGGTTGAGATTTCTGGAATGGTTAGCTGTTATAGTTAGCTTTCGAACGATATACAACGTTTGGTGAGATTATGTTCTTCGTTGAACAAAAAGCTTGTCGAAATGTATGAAGTGCTATAGGAGATGCACTGGGTGAGGGCAATTTTGGAATGGCCACTGGCGCCCCATTCCTGGTTGTGCACGGTTGAGATTTCTGGAGTGGGTAGCTGCTATAGTTAGCTTTCGAACGATATACAACGTTTGTTGAGATTATGTTTTTCGTTGAACAAAAAGTTTGTCGAAATGTATGAAGTGCTATAGGAGATGCACTGGGTGAGGGCAATATTGGAATGGCCACTGACGCCACATTCCTCGCTGTGCACGGCTGAGATTTCTGAAGTGAGCTTTCGAACGATATACAACGTTTGTTGAGATTATGTTTTTCGTTGAACAAAAAGTTTGTCGAAATGTATGAAGTGCTATAGGAGATGCGCTGGGTGAGGGCAATGTTGGAATTGCCACTGGCGCCACATTCCTGGCTGTGCACGGTTGAGATTTCTGGAGTGGTTAGCTGTTATAGTTAGCTTTCGAACGATATACAACGTTTGGTGAGATTATGTTTTTCGTTGAACAAAAAGTTTGTCGAAATGTATGAAGTGCTATAGGAGATGCACTGGGTGAGGGCAATGTTGGAATTGCCACTGGCGCCACATTCCTGGCTGTGCACGGTTGAGATTTCTGGAATGGTTAGCTGTTATAGTTAGCTTTCGAACGATATACAACGTTTGGTGAGATTATGTTTTTCGTTGAACAAAAAGCTTGTCGAAATGTATGAAGTGCTATAGGAGATGCACTGGGTGAGGGCAATTTTGGAATGGCCACTGGCGCCACATTCCTGGTTGTGCACGGTTGAGATTTCTGGAGTGGGTAGCTGCTATAGTTAGCTTTCGAACGATATACAACGTTTGTTGAGATTATGTTTTTCGTTGAACAAAAAGTTTGTCGAAATGTATGAAGTGCTATAGGAGATGCACTGGGTGAGGGCAATATTGGAATGGCCACTGACGCCACATTCCTCGCTGTGCACGGCTGAGATTTCTGAAGTGAGCTTTCGAACGATATACAACGTTTGTTGAGATTATGTTTTTCGTTGAACAAAAAGTTTGTCGAAATTTATGAAGTGCTATAGGAGATGCACTGGGTGAGGGCAATTTTGGAATGGCCACTGGCGCCACATTCCTGGTTGTGCACGGTTGAGATTTCTGGAGTGGGTAGCTGCTATAGTTAGCTTTCGAACGATATACAACGTTTGTTGAGATTATGTGTTAATCACATAGGAGATGCACTGGGTGAAGGCAATATTGGAATGGCCACTGACGCCACATTCCTGGCTGTGCACGGCTGAGATTTCTGGAGTGGATAGCTGCTATAGATAGCTTTCGAACGATAAAACAACGTTTGGTGAGATTATGTTTTTCGTTGAACAAAAAGTTTGTCGAAATGTATGAAGTGCTATAGGAGATGCACTGGGTGAGGGCAATGTTGGAATGGCCACTGACGCCATATTCCTATCTGTACACGGCTGAGATTTCTGGAGTGGTTAGCTGATAGAGTTAGCTTTCGAACGATATACAACGTTTGGTGAGATTATGTTTTTCGTTGAACAAAAAGTTTGTCGAAATGTATGAAGTGCTATAGGAGATGCACTGGGGAGGGCAATGTTGGAATGGCCACTGACGCCACATTCCTCGCTGTGCACGGCTGAGATTTCTGAAGTTAGCTTTCGAACGATATACAACGTTTGTTGAGATTATGTTTTTCGTTGAAAAAAAAGTTTGTCGAAATGTATGTAGTGCTATATGAGATGCACTGGGTGAGGGCAATGTGGGAATGGCCACTGACGCCACATTCCTCGCTGTGCACGGCTGAGATTTCTGAAGTGGGTAGCTGCTATAGTTAGCTTTCGAACGATATACAACGTTTGTTGAGATTATGTTTTTCGTTGAACAAAAAGTTTGTCGAAATGTATGAAGTGCTATAGGAGATGCACTGGGTGAGGGCAATGTTGGAATTGCCACTGGCGCCACATTCCTCGCTGTGCACGGCTGAGATTTCTGAAGTGAGCTTTCGAACGATATACAACGTTTGGTGAGATTATGTTTTTCGTTGAACAAAAAGCTTGTCGAAATGTATGAAGTGCTATAGGAGATGCACTGGGTGAGGGCAATTTTGGAATGGCCACTGGCGCCACATTCCTGGTTGTGCACGGTTGAGATTTCTGGAGTGGGTAGCTGCTATAGTTAGCTTTCGAACGATATACAACGTTTGTTGAGATTATGTTTTTCGTTGAACAAAAAGTTTGTCGAAATGTATGAAGTGCTATAGGAGATGCACTGGGTGAGGGCAATATTGGAATGGCCACTGACGCCACATTCCTCGCTGTGCACGGCTGAGATTTCTGAAGTGAGCTTTCGAACGATATACAACGTTTGGTGAGATTATGTTTTTCGTTGAACAAAAAGCTTGTCGAAATGTATGAAGTGCTATAGGAGATGCACTGGGTGAGGGCAATTTTGGAATGGCCACTGGCGCCACATTCCTGGTTGTGCACGGTTGAGATTTCTGGAGTGGGTAGCTGCTATAGTTAGCTTTCGAACGATATACAACGTTTGTTCAGATTATGTTTTTCGTTGAAAAAAAAGTTTGTCGAAATGTATGTAGTGCTATATGAGATGCACTGGGTGAGGGCAATGTTGGAATGGCCACTGACGCCACATTCCTCGCTGTGCACGGCTGAGATTTCTGAAGTGGGTAGCTGCTATATAGCTTTCGAACGATATACAACGTTTGTTGAGATTATGTTTTTCGTTGAACAAAAAGTTTGTCGAAATGTATGAAGTGCTATAGGAGATGCACTGGGTGAGGGCAATGTTGGAATTGCCACTGGCGCCACATTCCTGGCTGTGCACGGTTGAGATTTCTGGAGTGGTTAGCTGTTATAGTTAGCTTTCGAACGATATACAACGTTTGGTGAGATTATGTTTTTCGTTGAACAAAAAGTTTGTCGAAATGTATGAAGTGCTATAGGAGATGCACTGGGTGAGGGCAATGTTGGAATGGCCACTGGCGCCACATTCCTGGCTGTGCACGGTTGAGATTTCTGGAGTGGTTAGCTGCTATAGTTAGCTTTCGAACGATATACAACGTTTGGTGAGATTATGTTTTTCGTTGAAAAAAAAAGTTTGTCGAAATGTATGTAGTGCTATATGAGATGCACTGGGTGAGGGCAATGTTGGAATGGCCACTGACGCCACATTCCTCGCTGTGCACGGCTGAGATTTCTGAAGTGGGTAGCTGCTATAGTTAGCTTTCGAACGATATACAACGTTTGTTGAGATTATGTTTTTCGTTGAACAGAAAGTTTGTCGAAATGTATGAAGTGCTATAGGAGATGCACTGGGTGAGGGCAATGTTGGAATTGCCACTGGCGCCACATTCCTGGCTGTGCACGGTTGAGATTTCTGGAGTGGTTAGCTGTTATAGTTAGCTTTCGAACGATATACAACGTTTGGTGAGATTATGTTTTTCGTTGAACAAAAAGTTTGTCGAAATGTATGAAGTGCTATAGGAGATGCACTGGGTGAGGGCAATATTGGAATGGCCACTGACGCCACATTCCTCGCTGTGCACGGCTGAGATTTCTGAAGTGAGCTTTCGAACGATATACAACGTTTGTTGAGATTATGTTTTTCGTTGAAAAAAAAAGTTTGTCGAAATGTATGTAGTGCTATATGAGATGCACTGGGTGAGGGCAATGTTGGAATGGCCACTGACGCCACATTCCTCGCTGTGCACGGCTGAGATTTCTGAAGTGGGTAGCTTCTATAGTTAGCTTTCGAACGATATACAACGTTTGTTGAGATTATGTTTTTCGTTGAACAAAAAGTTTGTCGAAATGTATGAAGTGCTATAGGAGATGCACTGGGTGAGGGCAATGTTGGAATTGCCACTGGCGCCACATTCCTGGCTGTGCACGGCTGAGATTTCTGAAGTGGGTAGCTGCTATAGTTAGCTTTCGAACGATATACAACGTTTGTTGAGATTATGTTTTTCGTTGAACAAAAAGTTTGTCGAAATGTATGAAGTGCTATAGGAGATGCACTGGGTGAGGGCAATGTTGGAATTGCCACTGGCGCCACATTCCTGGCTGTGCACGGTTGAGATTTCTGGAGTGGTTAGCTGTTATAGTTAGCTTTCGAACGATATACAACGTTTGGTGAGATTATGTTTTTCGTTGAACAAAAAGTTTGTCGAAATGTATGAAGTGCTATAGGAGATGCACTGGGTGAGGGCAATGTTGGAATTGCCACTGGCGCCACATTCCTGGCTGTGCACGGTTGAGATTTCTGAAGTGAGCTTTCGAACGATATACAACGTTTGTTGAGATTATGTTTTTCGTTGAACAAAAAGTTTGTCGAAATGTATGAAGTGCTATAGGAGATGCACTGGGTGAGGGCAATGTTGGAATGGCCACTGGCGCCACATTCCTGGCTCTGCACGGCTGACATTTCTGGAGTGGGTAGCTGCTATAGTTAGCTTTCGAACGATATACAACGTTTGTTGAGATTATGTGTTTCGTTGAACAAAAAGTTTGTCGAAATGTATGAAGTGCTATAGGAGATGCACTGGGTGAGGGCAATGTTGGAATGGCCACTGACGCCATATTCCTATCTGTACACGGCTGAGATTTCTGGAGTGGTTAGCTGCTATAGTTAGCTTTCGAACGATATACAACGTTTGGTGAGATTATGTTTTTCGTTGAACAAAAAGTTTGTCGAAATGTATGAAGTGCTATAGGAGATGCACTGGGTGAGGGCAATGTTGGAATGGCCACTGACGCCACATTCCTCGCTGTGCACGGCTGAGATTTCTGAAGTTAGCTTTCGAACGATATACAACGTTTGTTGAGATTATGTTTTTCGTTGAAAAAAAAGTTTGTCGAAATGTATGTAGTGCTATATGAGATGCACTGGGTGAGGGCAATGTTGGAATGGCCACTGACGCCACATTCCTCGCTGTGCACGGCTGAGATTTCTGAAGTGGGTAGCTGCTATATAGCTTTCGAACGATATACAACGTTTGTTGAGATTATGTTTTTCGTTGAACAAAAAGTTTGTCGAAATGTATGAAGTGCTATAGGAGATGCACTGGGTGAGGGCAATGTTGGAATTGCCACTGGCGCCACATTCCTGGCTGTGCACGGTTGAGATTTCTGGAATGGTTAGCTGTTATAGTTAGCTTTCGAACGATATACAACGTTTGGTGAGATTATGTTTTTCGTTGAACAAAAAGTTTGTCGAAATGTATGAAGTGCTATAGGAGATGCACTGGGTGAGGGCAATGTTGGAATTGCCACTGGCGCCACATTCCTGGCTGTGCACGGTTGAGATTTCTGGAATGGTTAGCTGTTATAGTTAGCTTTCGAACGATATACAACGTTTGGTGAGATTATGTTTTTCGTTGAACAAAAAGCTTGTCGAAATGTATGAAGTGCTATAGGAGATGCACTGGGTGAGGGCAATTTTGGAATGGCCACTGGCGCCACATTCCTGGTTGTGCACGGTTGAGATTTCTGGAGTGGGTAGCTGCTATAGTTAGCTTTCGAACGATATACAACGTTTGTTGAGATTATGTTTTTCGTTGAACAAAAAGTTTGTCGAAATGTATGAAGTGCTATAGGAGATGCACTGGGTGAGGGCAATATTGGAATGGCCACTGACGCCACATTCCTCGCTGTGCACGGCTGAGATTTCTGAAGTGAGCTTTCGAACGATATACAACGTTTGTTGAGATTATGTTTTTCGTTGAACAAAAAGTTTGTCGAAATGTATGAAGTGCTATAGGATATGCACTGGGTGAGGGCAATGTTGGAATTGCCACTGGCGCCACATTCCTGGCTGTGCACGGTTGAGATTTCTGGAGTGGTTAGCTGTTATAGTTAGCTTTCGAACGATATACAACGTTTGGTGAGATTATGTTTTTCGTTGAACAAAAAGTTTGTCGAAATGTATGAAGTGCTATAGGAGATGCACTGGGTGAGGGCAATGTTGGAATTGCCACTGGCGCCACATTCCTGGCTGTGCACGGTTGAGATTTCTGGAATGGTTAGCTGTTATAGTTAGCTTTCGAACGATATACAACGTTTGGTGAGATTATGTTTTTCGTTGAACAAAAAGCTTGTCGAAATGTATGAAGTGCTATGGGAGATGCACTGGGTGAGGGCAATTTTGGAATGGCCACTGGCGCCACATTCCTGGTTGTGCACGGTTGAGATTTCTGGAGTGGGTAGCTGCTATAGTTAGCTTTCGAACGATATACAACGTTTGTTGAGATTATGTTTTTCGTTGAACAAAAAGTTTGTCGAAATGTATGAAGTGCTATAGGAGATGCACTGGGTGAGGGCAATATTGGAATGGCCACTGACGCCACATTCCTCGCTGTGCACGGCTGAGATTTCTGAAGTGAGCTTTCGAACGATATACAACGTTTGTTGAGATTATGTTTTTCGTTGAACAAAAAGTTTGTCGAAATTTATGAAGTGCTATAGGAGATGCACTGGGTGAGGGCAATTTTGGAATGGCCACTGGCGCCACATTCCTGGTTGTGCACGGTTGAGATTTCTGGAGTGGGTAGCTGCTATAGTTAGCTTTCGAACGATATACAACGTTTGTTGAGATTATGTTTTTCGTTGAACAAAAAGTTTGTCGAAATTTATGAAGTGCTATAGGAGATGCACTGTGTGAAGGCAATGTTGGAATGGCCACTGACGCCACATTCCTGGCTGTGCACGGCTGAGATTTCTGGAGTGGGTAGCTGCTATCTCCTATATCACATAGGAGATGCACTGGGTGAAGGCAATATTGGAATGGCCACTGACGCCACATTCCTGGCTGTGCACGGCTGAGATTTCTGGAGTGGATAGCTGCTATAGATAGCTTTCGAACGATAAAACAACGTTTGGTGAGATTATGTTTTTCGTTGAAAAAAAGTTTGTCGAAATGTATGAAGTGCTATAGGAGATGCACTGGGTGAAGGCAATATTGGAATGGCCACTGACGCCACATTCCTGGCTGTGCACGGCTGAGATTTCTGGAGTGGGTAGCTGCTATAGTTAGCTTTCGAACGATATACAACGTTTGTTGAGATTATGTTTTTCGTTGAAAAAAACTTTGTCGAAATGTATGAAGTGCTATAGGAGATGCACTGGGTGAGGGCAATTTTGGAATGGCCACTGACGCCACATTCCTGGCTCTGCACGGCTGACATTTCTGGAGTGGGTAGCTGCTATAGTTAGCTTTCGAACGATATACAACGTTTGTTGAGATTATGTGTTAATCACATAGGAGATGCACTGGGTGAAGGCAATATTGGAATGGCCACTGACGCCACATTCCTGGCTGTGCACGGCTGAGATTTCTGGAGTGGATAGCTGCTATAGATAGCTTTCGAACGATAAAACAACGTTTGGTGAGATTATGTTTTTCGTTGAACAAAAAGTTTGTCGAAATGTATGAAGTGCTATAGGAGATGCACTGGGTGAGGGCAATGTTGGAATGGCCACTGACGCCATATTCCTATCTGTACACGGCTGAGATTTCTGGAGTGGTTAGCTGATATAGTTAGCTTTCGAACGATATACAACGTTTGGTGAGATTATGTTTTTCGTTGAACAAAAAGTTTGTCGAAATGTATGAAGTGCTATAGGAGATGCACTGGGGAGGGCAATGTTGGAATGGCCACTGACGCCACATTCCTCGCTGTGCACGGCTGAGATTTCTGAAGTTAGCTTTCGAACGATATACAACGTTTGTTGAGATTATGTTTTTCGTTGAAAAAAAAGTTTGTCGAAATGTATGTAGTGCTATATGAGATGCACTGGGTGAGGGCAATGTGGGAATGGCCACTGACGCCACATTCCTCGCTGTGCACGGCTGAGATTTCTGAAGTGGGTAGCTGCTATAGTTAGCTTTCGAACGATATACAACGTTTGTTGAGATTATGTTTTTCGTTGAACAAAAAGTTTGTCGAAATGTATGAAGTGCTATAGGAGATGCACTGGGTGAGGGCAATGTTGGAATTGCCACTGGCGCCACATTCCTGGCTGTGCACGGTTGAGATTTCTGGAATGGTTAGGTGTTATAGTTAGCTTTCGAACGATATACAACGTTTGGTGAGATTATGTTTTTCGTTGAACAAAAAGCTTGTCGAAATGTATGAAGTGCTATAGGAGATGCACTGGGTGAGGGCAATTTTGGAATGGCCACTGGCGCCACATTCCTGGTTGTGCACGGTTGAGATTTCTGGAGTGGGTAGCTGCTATAGTTAGCTTTCGAACGATATACAACGTTTGTTGAGATTATGTTTTTCGTTGAACAAAAAGTTTGTCGAAATGTATGAAGTGCTATAGGAGATGCACTGGGTGAGGGCAATATTGGAATGGCCACTGACGCCACATTCCTCGCTGTGCACGGCTGAGATTTCTGAAGTGAGCTTTCGAACGATATACAACGTTTGTTGAGATTATGTTTTTCGTTGAAAAAAAAGTTTGTCGAAATGTATGTAGTGCTATATGAGATGCACTGGGTGAGGGCAATGTTGGAATGGCCACTGACGCCACATTCCTCGCTGTGCACGGCTGAGATTTCTGAAGTGGGTAGCTTCTATAGTTAGCTTTCGAACGATATACAACGTTTGTTGAGATTATGTTTTTCGTTGAACAAAAAGTTTGTCGAAATGTATGAAGTGCTATAGGAGATGCACTGGGTGAGGGCAATGTTGGAATGGCCACTGGCGCCACATTCCTGGCTGTGCACGGTTGAGATTTCTGGAGTGGTTAGCTGCTATAGTTAGCTTTCGAACGATATACAACGTTTGGTGAGATTATGTTTTCCGTTGAAAAAAAAAGTTTGTCGAAATGTATGTAGTGCTATATGAGATGCACTGGGTGAGGGCAATGTTGGAATGGCCACTGACGCCACATTCCTCGCTGTGCACGGCTGAGATTTCTGGAGTGGGTAGCTGCTATAGTTAGCTTTCGAACGATATACAACGTTTGTTGAGATTATGTTTTTCGTTGAACAAAAAGTTTGTCGAAATGTATGAAGTGCTATAGGAGATGCACTGGGTGAGGGCAATTTTGGAATGGCCACTGACGCCACATTCCTGGCTCTGCACGGCTGACATTTCTGGAGTGGGTAGCTGCTATAGTTAGCTTTCGAACGATATACAACGTTTGTTGAGATTATGTGTTTCGTTGAACAAAAAGTTTGTCGAAATGTATGAAGTGCTATAGGAGATGCACTGGGTGAGGGCAATGTTGGAATGGCCACTGACGCCATATTCCTATCTGTACACGGCTGAGATTTCTGGAGTGGTTAGCTGCTATAGTTAGCTTTCGAACGATTTACAACGTTTGGTGAGATTATGTTTTTCGTTGAACAAAAAGTTTGTCGAAATGTATGAAGTGCTATAGGAGATGCACTGGGTGAGGGCAATGTTGGAATGGCCACTGACGCCACATTCCTCGCTGTGCACGGCTGAGATTTCTGAAGTTAGCTTTCGAACGATATACAACGTTTGTTGAGATTATGTTTTTCGTTGAAAAAAAAGTTTGTCGAAATGTATGTAGTGCTATATGAGATGCACTGGGTGAGGGCAATGTTGGAATGGCCACTGACGCCACATTCCTCGCTGTGCACGGCTGAGATTTCTGAAGTGGGTAGCTGCTATATAGCTTTCGAACGATATACAACGTTTGTTGAGATTATGTTTTTCGTTGAACAAAAAGTTTGTCGAAATGTATGAAGTGCTATAGGAGATGCACTGGGTGAGGGCAATGTTGGAATTGCCACTGGCGCCACATTCCTGGCTGTGCACGGTTGAGATTTCTGGAGTGAGCTTTCGAACGATATACAACGTTTGTTGAGATTATGTTTTTCGTTGAACAAAAAGTTTGTCGAAATGTATGAAGTGCTATAGGAGATGCACTGGGTGAGGGCAATGTTGGAATGGCCACTGGCGCCACATTCCTGGCTGTGCACGGCTGAGATTTCTGAAGTGGGTAGCTGCTATACTTAGCTTTCGAACGATATACAACGTTTGTTGAGATTATGATTTTCGTTGAACAAAAAGTTTGTCGAAATGTATGAAGTGCTATAGGAGATGCACTGGGTGAGGGCAATGTTGGAATGGCCACTGGCGCCACATTCCTGGCTGTGCACGGTTGAGATTTCTGAAGTGAGCTTTCGAACGATATACAACGTTTGTTGAGATTATGTTTTTCGTTGAACAAAAAGTTTGTCGAAATGTATGAAGTGCTATAGGAGATGCACTGGGTGAGGGCAATGTTGGAATGGCCACTGGCGCCACATTCCTGGCTGTGCACGGCTGAGATTTCTGAAGTGGGTAGCTGCTATACTTAGCTTTCGAACGATATACAACGTTTGTTGAGATTATGTTTTTCGTTGAACAAAAAGTTTGTCGAAATGTATGAAGTGCTATATGAGATGCACTGGGTGAGGGCAATGTTGGAATGGCCACTGACGCCACATTCCTCGCTGTGCACGGCTGAGATTTCTGAAGTGGGTAGCTGCTATAGTTAGCTTTCGAACGATATACAACGTTTGTTGAGATTATGTTTTTCGTTGAACAGAAAGTTTGTCGAAATGTATGAAGTGCTATAGGAGATGCACTGGGTGAGGGCAATGTTGGAATTGCCACTGGCGCCACATTCCTGGCTGTGCACGGTTGAGATTTCTGGAGTGGTTAGCTGTTATAGTTAGCTTTCGAACGATATACAACGTTTGGTGAGATTATGTTTTTCGTTGAACAAAAAGTTTGTCGAACTGTATGAAGTGCTATAGGAGATGCACTGGGTGAGGGCAATGTTGGAATTGCCACTGGCGCCACATTCCTGGCTGTGCACGGTTGAGATTTCTGAAGTGAGCTTTCGAACGATATACAACGTTTGTTGAGATTATGTTTTTCGTTGAACAAAAAGTTTGTCGAAATGTATGAAGTGCTATAGGAGATGCACTGGGTGAGGGCAATGTTGGAATGGCCACTGGCGCCACATTCCTGGCTGTGCACGGCTGAGATTTCTGAAGTGGGTAGCTGCTATACTTAGCTTTCGAACGATATACAACGTTTGTTGAGATTATGTTTTTCGTTGAACAAAAAGTTTGTCGAAATGTATGAAGTGCTATAGGAGATGCACTGGGTGAGGGCAATGTTGGAATGGCCACTGGCGCCACATTCCTGGCTGTGCACGGTTGAGATTTCTGAAGTGAGCTTTCGAACGATATACAACGTTTGTTGAGATTATGTTTTTCGTTGAACAAAAAGTTTGTCGAAATGTATGAAGTGCTATAGGAGATGCACTGGGTGAGGGCAATGTTGGAATGGCCACTGGCGCCACATTCCTGGCTGTGCACGGCTGAGATTTCTGGAGTGGTTAGCTGCTATAGTTAGCTTTCGAACGATATACAACGTTTGGTGAGATTATGTTTTTCGTTGAACAAAAAGTTTGTCGAAATGTATGAAGTGCTATAGGAGATGCACTGGGTGAGGGCAATGTTGGAATGGCCACTGGCGCCACATTCCTCGCTGTGCACGGCTGAGATTTCTGGAGTGGTTAGCTGCTATAGTTAGCTTTCGAACGATATACAACGTTTGGTGAGATTATGTTTTTCGTTGAACAAAAAGTTTGTCGAAATGTATGAAGTGCTATAGGAGATGCACTGGGTGAGGGCAATATTGGAATGCCCACTGACGCCACATTCCTCGCTGTGCACGGCTGAGATTTCTGAAGTTAGCTTTCGAACGATATACAACGTTTGTTGAGATTATGTTTTTCGTTGAAAAAAAAAAGTTTGTCGAAATGTATGTAGTGCTATAGGAGATGCACTGGGTGAGGGCAATGTTGGAATGGCCACTGACGCCACATTCCTCGCTGTGCACGGCTGAGATTTCTGAAGTGGGTAGCTGCTATAGTTAGCTTTCGAATGATATACAACGTTTGTTGAGATTATGTTTTTCGTTGAAAAAAAAATTTGTCGAAAGGTATGTAGTGCTATAGGAGATGCACTGGGTGAGGGCAATGTTGGAATGGCCACTGACACCACATTCCTCGCTGTGCACGGCTGAGATTTCTGAAGTGAGCTTTCGAACGATATACAACGTTTGTTGAGATTATGTTTTTCGTTGAAAAAAAAAGTTTGTCGAAATGTATGTAGTGCTATATGAGATGCACTGGGTGAGGGCAATGTTGGAATGGCCACTGACGCCACATTCCTCGCTGTGCACGGCTGAGATTTCTGAAGTGGGTAGCTTCTATAGTTAGCTTTCGAACGATATACAACGTTTGTTGAGATTATGTTTTTCGTTGAACAAAAAGTTTGTCGAAATGTATGAAGTGCTATAGGAGATGCACTGGGTGAGGGCAATGTTGGAATGGCCACTGGCGCCACATTCCTGGCTGTGCACGGCTGAGATTTCTGAAGTGGGTAGCTGCTATAGTTAGCTTTCGAACGATATACAACGTTTGTTGAGATTATGTTTTTCGTTGAGCAAAAAGTTTGTCGAAATGTATGAAGTGCTATAGGAGATGCACTGGGTGAGGGCAATGTTGGAATTGCCACTGGCGCCACATTCCTGGCTGTGCACGGTTGAGATTTCTGGAGTGGTTAGCTGTTATAGTTAGCTTTCGAACGATATACAACGTTTGGTGAGATTATGTTTTTCGTTGAACAAAAAGTTTGTCGAAATGTATGAAGTGCTATAGGAGATGCACTGGGTGAGGGCAATGTTGGAATTGCCACTGGCGCCACATTCCTGGCTGTGCACGGTTGAGATTTCTGAAGTGAGCTTTCGAACGATATACAACGTTTGTTGAGATTATGTTTTTCGTTGAACAAAAAGTTTGTCGAAATGTATGAAGTGCTATAGGAGATGCACTGGGTGAGGGCAATGTTGGAATGGCCACTGGCGCCACATTCCTGGCTGTGCACGGCTGAGATTTCTGAAGTGGGTAGCTGCTATAGTTAGCTTTCGAACGATATACAACGTTTGTTGAGATTATGTTTTTCGTTGAACAAAAAGTTTGTCGAAATGTATGAAGTGCTATAGGAGATGCACTGGGTGAGGGCAATGTTGGAATGGCCACTGGCGCCACATTCCTGGCTGTGCACGGTTGAGATTTCTGGAGTGGTTAGCTGCTATAGTTAGCTTTCGAACGATATACAACGTTTGGTGAGATTATGTTTTTCGTTGAAAAAAAAAGTTTGTCGAAATGTATGTAGTGCTATATGAGATGCACTGGGTGAGGGCAATGTTGGAATGGCCACTGACGCCACATTTCTCGCTGTGCACGGCTGAGATTTCTGAAGTGGGTAGCTGCTATAGTTAGCTTTCGAACGATATACAACGTTTGTTGAGATTATGTTTTTCGTTGAACAAAAAGTTTGTCGAAATGTATGAAGTGCTATAGGAGATGCACTGGGTGAGGGCAATGTTGGAATGGCCACTGGCGCCACATTCCTCGCTGTGCACGGCTGAGATTTCTGGAGTGGTTAGCTGCTATAGTTAGCTTTCGAACGATATACAACGTTTGGTGAGATTATGTTTTTCGTTGAACAAAAAGTTTGTCGAAATGTATGAAGTGCTATAGGAGATGCACTGGGTGAGGGCAATATTGGAATGGCCACTGACGCCACATTCCTCGCTGTGCACGGCTGAGATTTCTGAAGTTAGCTTTCGAACGATATACAACGTTTGTTGAGATTATGTTTTTCGTTGAAAAAAAAAAAGTTTGTCGAAATGTATGTAGTGCTATAGGAGATGCACTGGGTGAGGGCAATCTTGGAATGGCCACTGACGCCACATTCCTCGCTGTGCACGGCTGAGATTTCTGAAGTGGGTAGCTGCTATAGTTAGCTTTCGAACGATATACAACGTTTGTTGAGATTATGTTTTTCGTTGAACAAAAAGTTTGTCGAAATGTATGAAGTGCTATAGGAGATGCACTGGGTGAGGGCAATGTTGGAATGGCCACTGGCGCCACATTCCTGGCTGTGCACGGTTGAGATTTCTGGAGTGGTTAGCTGCTATAGTTAGCTTTCGAACGATATACAACGTTTGGTGAGATTATGTTTTTCGTTGAACAAAAAGTTTGTCGAAATGTATGAAGTGCTATAGGAGATGCACTGGGTGAGGGCAATATTGGAATGCCCACTGACGCCACATTCCTCGCTGTGCACGGCTGAGATTTCTGAAGTTAGCTTTCGAACGATATACAACGTTTGTTGAGATTATGTTTTTCGTTGAAAAAAAAAAGTTTGTCGAAATGTATGTAGTGCTATAGGAGATGCACTGGGTGAGGGCAATGTTGGAATGGCCACTGACGCCACATTCCTCGCTGTGCACGGCTGAGATTTCTGAAGTGGGTAGCTGCTATAGTTAGCTTTCGAATGATATACAACGTTTGTTGAGATTATGTTTTTCGTTGAAAAAAAAATTTGTCGAAAGGTATGTAGTGCTATAGGAGATGCACTGGGTGAGGGCAATGTTGGAATGGCCACTGACGCCACATTCCTCGCTGTGCACGGCTGAGATTTCTGAAGTGAGCTTTCGAACGATATACAACGTTTGTTGAGATTATGTTTTTCGTTGAAAAAAAAAGTTTGTCGAAATGTATGTAGTGCTATATGAGATGCACTGGGTGAGGGCAATGTTGGAATGGCCACTGACGCCACATTCCTCGCTGTGCACGGCTGAGATTTCTGAAGTGGGTAGCTTCTATAGTTAGCTTTCGAACGATATACAACGTTTGTTGAGATTATGTTTTTCGTTGAACAAAAAGTTTGTCGAAATGTATGAAGTGCTATAGGAGATGCACTGGGTGAGGGCAATGTTGGAATGGCCACTGGCGCCACATTCCTGGCTGTGCACGGCTGAGATTTCTGAAGTGGGTAGCTGCTATAGTTAGCTTTCGAACGATATACAACGTTTGTTGAGATTATGTTTTTCGTTGAGCAAAAAGTTTGTCGAAATGTATGAAGTGCTATAGGAGATGCACTGGGTGAGGGCAATGTTGGAATTGCCACTGGCGCCACATTCCTGGCTGTGCACGGTTGAGATTTCTGGAGTGGTTAGCTGTTATAGTTAGCTTTCGAACGATATACAACGTTTGGTAAGATTATGTTTTTCGTTGAACAAAAAGTTTGTCGAAATGTATGAAGTGCTATAGGAGATGCACTGGGTGAGGGCAATGTTGGAATGGCCACTGACGCCACATTCCTGGCTGTGCACGGCTGAGATTTCTGGAGTGGGTAGCTGCTATAGTTAGCTTTCGAACGATATACAACGTTTGTTGAGATTATGTTTTTCGTTGAAAAAAACTTTGTCGAAATGTATGAAGTGCTATAGGAGATGCACTGGGTGAGGGCAATTTTGGAATGGCCACTGACGCCACATTCCTGGCTCTGCACGGCTGACATTTCTGGAGTGGGTAGCTGCTATAGTTAGCTTTCGAACGATATACAACGTTTGTTGAGATTATGTTTTTCGTTGAACAAAAAGTTTGTCGAAATGTATGAAGTGCTATAGGAGATGCACTGGGTGAGGGCAATGTTGGAATGGCCACTGGCGCCACATTCCTGGCTGTGCACGGTTGAGATTTCTGGAGTGGTTAGCTGCTATAGTTAGCTTTCGAACGATATACAACGTTTGGTGAGATTATGTTTTCCGTTGAAAAAAAAAGTTTGTCGAAATGTATGTAGTGCTATATGAGATGCACTGGGTGAGGGCAATGTTGGAATGGCCACTGACGCCACATTCCTCGCTGTGCACGGCTGAGATTTCTGGAGTGGGTAGCTGCTATAGTTAGCTTTCGAACGATATACAACGTTTGTTGAGATTATGTTTTTCGTTGAACAAAAAGTTTGTCGAAATGTATGAAGTGCTATAGGAGATGCACTGGGTGAGGGCAATTTTGGAATGGCCACTGACGCCACATTCCTGGCTCTGCACGGCTGACATTTCTGGAGTGGGTAGCTGCTATAGTTAGCTTTCGAACGATATACAACGTTTGTTGAGATTATGTGTTTCGTTGAACAAAAAGTTTGTCGAAATGTATGAAGTGCTATAGGAGATGCACTGGGTGAGGGCAATGTTGGAATGGCCACTGACGCCATATTCCTATCTGTACACGGCTGAGATTTCTGGAGTGGTTAGCTGCTATAGTTAGCTTTCGAACGATTTACAACGTTTGGTGAGATTATGTTTTTCGTTGAACAAAAAGTTTGTCGAAATGTATGAAGTGCTATAGGAGATGCACTGGGTGAGGGCAATGTTGGAATGGCCACTGACGCCACATTCCTCGCTGTGCACGGCTGAGATTTCTGAAGTTAGCTTTCGAACGATATACAACGTTTGTTGAGATTATGTTTTTCGTTGAAAAAAAAGTTTGTCGAAATGTATGTAGTGCTATATGAGATGCACTGGGTGAGGGCAATGTTGGAATGGCCACTGACGCCACATTCCTCGCTGTGCACGGCTGAGATTTCTGAAGTGGGTAGCTGCTATATAGCTTTCGAACGATATACAACGTTTGTTGAGATTATGTTTTTCGTTGAACAAAAAGTTTGTCGAAATGTATGAAGTGCTATAGGAGATGCACTGGGTGAGGGCAATGTTGGAATTGCCACTGGCGCCACATTCCTGGCTGTGCACGGTTGAGATTTCTGGAGTGAGCTTTCGAACGATATACAACGTTTGTTGAGATTATGTTTTTCGTTGAACAAAAAGTTTGTCGAAATGTATGAAGTGCTATAGGAGATGCACTGGGTGAGGGCAATGTTGGAATGGCCACTGGCGCCACATTCCTGGCTGTGCACGGCTGAGATTTCTGAAGTGGGTAGCTGCTATACTTAGCTTTCGAACGATATACAACGTTTGTTGAGATTATGATTTTCGTTGAACAAAAAGTTTGTCGAAATGTATGAAGTGCTATAGGAGATGCACTGGGTGAGGGCAATGTTGGAATGGCCACTGGCGCCACATTCCTGGCTGTGCACGGTTGAGATTTCTGAAGTGAGCTTTCGAACGATATACAACGTTTGTTGAGATTATGTTTTTCGTTGAACAAAAAGTTTGTCGAAATGTATGAAGTGCTATAGGAGATGCACTGGGTGAGGGCAATGTTGGAATGGCCACTGGCGCCACATTCCTGGCTGTGCACGGCTGAGATTTCTGAAGTGGGTAGCTGCTATACTTAGCTTTCGAACGATATACAACGTTTGTTGAGATTATGTTTTTCGTTGAACAAAAAGTTTGTCGAAATGTATGAAGTGCTATATGAGATGCACTGGGTGAGGGCAATGTTGGAATGGCCACTGACGCCACATTCCTCGCTGTGCACGGCTGAGATTTCTGAAGTGGGTAGCTGCTATAGTTAGCTTTCGAACGATATACAACGTTTGTTGAGATTATGTTTTTCGTTGAACAGAAAGTTTGTCGAAATGTATGAAGTGCTATAGGAGATGCACTGGGTGAGGGCAATGTTGGAATTGCCACTGGCGCCACATTCCTGGCTGTGCACGGTTGAGATTTCTGGAGTGGTTAGCTGTTATAGTTAGCTTTCGAACGATATACAACGTTTGGTGAGATTATGTTTTTCGTTGAACAAAAAGTTTGTCGAACTGTATGAAGTGCTATAGGAGATGCACTGGGTGAGGGCAATGTTGGAATTGCCACTGGCGCCACATTCCTGGCTGTGCACGGTTGAGATTTCTGAAGTGAGCTTTCGAACGATATACAACGTTTGTTGAGATTATGTTTTTCGTTGAACAAAAAGTTTGTCGAAATGTATGAAGTGCTATAGGAGATGCACTGGGTGAGGGCAATGTTGGAATGGCCACTGGCGCCACATTCCTGGCTGTGCACGGCTGAGATTTCTGAAGTGGGTAGCTGCTATACTTAGCTTTCGAACGATATACAACGTTTGTTGAGATTATGTTTTTCGTTGAACAAAAAGTTTGTCGAAATGTATGAAGTGCTATAGGAGATGCACTGGGTGAGGGCAATGTTGGAATGGCCACTGGCGCCACATTCCTGGCTGTGCACGGTTGAGATTTCTGAAGTGAGCTTTCGAACGATATACAACGTTTGTTGAGATTATGTTTTTCGTTGAACAAAAAGTTTGTCGAAATGTATGAAGTGCTATAGGAGATGCACTGGGTGAGGGCAATGTTGGAATGGCCACTGGCGCCACATTCCTGGCTGTGCACGGTTGAGATTTCTGGAGTGGTTAGCTGCTATAGTTAGCTTTCGAACGATATACAACGTTTGGTGAGATTATGTTTTTCGTTGAACAAAAAGTTTGTCGAAATGTATGAAGTGCTATAGGAGATGCACTGGGTGAGGGCAATGTTGGAATGGCCACTGGCGCCACATTCCTCGCTGTGCACGGCTGAGATTTCTGGAGTGGTTAGCTGCTATAGTTAGCTTTCGAACGATATACAACGTTTGGTG
This sequence comes from Sicus ferrugineus, assembly GCA_922984085.1. Lineage (NCBI taxonomy): Eukaryota > Metazoa > Arthropoda > Insecta > Diptera > Conopidae > Sicus > Sicus ferrugineus. Next base: position 28,269,651 of record OV277349.1, read on the forward strand.
AGATTATGTTTTTCGTTGAACAAAAAGTTTGTCGAAATGTATGAAGTGCTATAGGAGATGCACTGGGTGAGGGCAATATTGGAATGCCCACTGACGCCACATTCCTCGCTGTGCACGGCTGAGATTTCTGAAGTTAGCTTTCGAACGATATACAACGTTTGTTGAGATTATGTTTTTCGTTGAAAAAAAAAAGTTTGTCGAAATGTATGTAGTGCTATAGGAGATGCACTGGGTGAGGGCAATGTTGGAATGGCCACTGACGCCACATTCCTCGCTGTGCACGGCTGAGATTTCTGAAGTGGGTAGCTGCTATAGTTAGCTTTCGAATGATATACAACGTTTGTTGAGATTATGTTTTTCGTTGAAAAAAAAATTTGTCGAAAGGTATGTAGTGCTATAGGAGATGCACTGGGTGAGGGCAATGTTGGAATGGCCACTGACACCACATTCCTCGCTGTGCACGGCTGAGATTTCTGAAGTGAGCTTTCGAACGATATACAACGTTTGTTGAGATTATGTTTTTCGTTGAAAAAAAAAGTTTGTCGAAATGTATGTAGTGCTATATGAGATGCACTGGGTGAGGGCAATGTTGGAATGGCCACTGACGCCACATTCCTCGCTGTGCACGGCTGAGATTTCTGAAGTGGGTAGCTTCTATAGTTAGCTTTCGAACGATATACAACGTTTGTTGAGATTATGTTTTTCGTTGAACAAAAAGTTTGTCGAAATGTATGAAGTGCTATAGGAGATGCACTGGGTGAGGGCAATGTTGGAATGGCCACTGGCGCCACATTCCTGGCTGTGCACGGCTGAGATTTCTGAAGTGGGTAGCTGCTATAGTTAGCTTTCGAACGATATACAACGTTTGTTGAGATTATGTTTTTCGTTGAGCAAAAAGTTTGTCGAAATGTATGAAGTGCTATAGGAGATGCACTGGGTGAGGGCAATGTTGGAATTGCCACTGGCGCCACATTCCTGGCTGTGCACGGTTGAGATTTCTGGAGTGGTTAGCTGTTATAGTTAGCTTTCGAACGATATACAACGTTTGGTGAGATTATGTTTTTCGTTGAACAAAAAGTTTGTCGAAATGTATGAAGTGCTATAGGAGATGCACTGGGTGAGGGCAATGTTGGAATTGCCACTGGCGCCACATTCCTGGCTGTGCACGGTTGAGATTTCTGAAGTGAGCTTTCGAACGATATACAACGTTTGTTGAGATTATGTTTTTCGTTGAACAAAAAGTTTGTCGAAATGTATGAAGTGCTATAGGAGATGCACTGGGTGAGGGCAATGTTGGAATGGCCACTGGCGCCACATTCCTGGCTGTGCACGGCTGAGATTTCTGAAGTGGGTAGCTGCTATAGTTAGCTTTCGAACGATATACAACGTTTGTTGAGATTATGTTTTTCGTTGAACAAAAAGTTTGTCGAAATGTATGAAGTGCTATAGGAGATGCACTGGGTGAGGGCAATGTTGGAATGGCCACTGGCGCCACATTCCTGGCTGTGCACGGTTGAGATTTCTGGAGTGGTTAGCTGCTATAGTTAGCTTTCGAACGATATACAACGTTTGGTGAGATTATGTTTTTCGTTGAAAAAAAAAGTTTGTCGAAATGTATGTAGTGCTATATGAGATGCACTGGGTGAGGGCAATGTTGGAATGGCCACTGACGCCACATTTCTCGCTGTGCACGGCTGAGATTTCTGAAGTGGGTAGCTGCTATAGTTAGCTTTCGAACGATATACAACGTTTGTTGAGATTATGTTTTTCGTTGAACAAAAAGTTTGTCGAAATGTATGAAGTGCTATAGGAGATGCACTGGGTGAGGGCAATGTTGGAATGGCCACTGGCGCCACATTCCTGGCTGTGCACGGTTGAGATTTCTGGAGTGGTTAGCTGCTATAGTTAGCTTTCGAACGATATACAACGTTTGGTGAGATTATGTTTTTCGTTGAACAAAAAGTTTGTCGAAATGTATGAAGTGCTATAGGAGATGCACTGGGTGAGGGCAATATTGGAATGGCCACTGACGCCACATTCCTCGCTGTGCACGGCTGAGATTTCTGAAGTTAGCTTTCGAACGATATACAACGTTTGTTGAGATTATGTTTTTCGTTGAAAAAAAAAAAGTTTGTCGAAATGTATGTAGTGCTATAGGAGATGCACTGGGTGAGGGCAATCTTGGAATGGCCACTGACGCCACATTCCTCGCTGTGCACGGCTGAGATTTCTGAAGTGGGTAGCTGCTATAGTTAGCTTTCGAACGATATACAACGTTTGTTGAGATTATGTTTTTCGTTGAACAAAAAGTTTGTCGAAATGTATGAAGTGCTATAGGAGATGCACTGGGTGAGGGCAATGTTGGAATGGCCACTGGCGCCACATTCCTGGCTGTGCACGGTTGAGATTTCTGGAGTGGTTAGCTGCTATAGTTAGCTTTCGAACGATATACAACGTTTGGTGAGATTATGTTTTTCGTTGAACAAAAAGTTTGTCGAAATGTATGAAGTGCTATAGGAGATGCACTGGGTGAGGGCAATATTGGAATGCCCACTGACGCCACATTCCTCGCTGTGCACGGCTGAGATTTCTGAAGTTAGCTTTCGAACGATATACAACGTTTGTTGAGATTATGTTTTTCGTTGAAAAAAAAAAGTTTGTCGAAATGTATGTAGTGCTATAGGAGATGCACTGGGTGAGGGCAATGTTGGAATGGCCACTGACGCCACATTCCTCGCTGTGCACGGCTGAGATTTCTGAAGTGGGTAGCTGCTATAGTTAGCTTTCGAATGATATACAACGTTTGTTGAGATTATGTTTTTCGTTGAAAAAAAAATTTGTCGAAAGGTATGTAGTGCTATAGGAGATGCACTGGGTGAGGGCAATGTTGGAATGGCCACTGACGCCACATTCCTCGCTGTGCACGGCTGAGATTTCTGAAGTGAGCTTTCGAACGATATACAACGTTTGTTGAGATTATGTTTTTCGTTGAAAAAAAAAGTTTGTCGAAATGTATGTAGTGCTATATGAGATGCACTGGGTGAGGGCAATGTTGGAATGGCCACTGACGCCACATTCCTCGCTGTGCACGGCTGAGATTTCTGAAGTGGGTAGCTTCTATAGTTAGCTTTCGAACGATATACAACGTTTGTTGAGATTATGTTTTTCGTTGAACAAAAAGTTTGTCGAAATGTATGAAGTGCTATAGGAGATGCACTGGGTGAGGGCAATGTTGGAATGGCCACTGGCGCCACATTCCTGGCTGTGCACGGCTGAGATTTCTGAAGTGGGTAGCTGCTATAGTTAGCTTTCGAACGATATACAACGTTTGTTGAGATTATGTTTTTCGTTGAGCAAAAAGTTTGTCGAAATGTATGAAGTGCTATAGGAGATGCACTGGGTGAGGGCAATGTTGGAATTGCCACTGGCGCCACATTCCTGGCTGTGCACGGTTGAGATTTCTGGAGTGGTTAGCTGTTATAGTTAGCTTTCGAACGATATACAACGTTTGGTAAGATTATGTTTTTCGTTGAACAAAAAGTTTGTCGAAATGTATGAAGTGCTATAGGAGATGCACTGGGTGAGGGCAATGTTGGAATTGCCACTGGCGCCACATTCCTGGCTGTGCACGGTTGAGATTTCTGAAGTGAGCTTTCGAACGATATACAACGTTTGTTTAGATTATGTTTTTCGTTGAACAAAAAGTTTGTCGAAATGTATGAAGTGCTATAGGAGATGCACTGGGTGAGGGCAATGTTGGAATGGCCACTGGCGCCACATTCCTGGCTGTGCACGGCTGAGATTTCTGAAGTGGGTAGCTGCTATAGTTAGCTTTCGAACGATATACAACGTTTGTTGAGATTATGTTTTTCGTTGAACAAAAAGTTTGTCGAAATGTATGAAGTGCTATAGGAGATGCACTGGGTGAGGGCAATTTTGGAATGGCCACTGACGCCACATTCCTGGCTCTGCACGGCTGACATTTCTGGAGTGGGTAGCTGCTATAGTTAGCTTTCGAACGATATACAACGTTTGTTGAGATTATGTGTTTCGTTGAACAAAAAGTTTGTCGAAATGTATGAAGTGCTATAGGAGATGCACTGGGTGAGGGCAATGTTGGAATGGCCACTGACGCCATATTCCTATCTGTACACGGCTGAGATTTCTGGAGTGGTTAGCTGCTATAGTTAGCTTTCGAACGATATACAACGTTTGGTGAGATTATGTTTTTCGTTGAACAAAAAGTTTGTCGAAATGTATGAAGTGCTATAGGAGATGCACTGGGTGAGGGCAATATTGGAATGCCCACTGACGCCACATTCCTCGCTGTGCACGGCTGAGATTTCTGAAGTTAGCTTTCGAACGATATACAACGTTTGTTGAGATTATGTTTTTCGTTGAAAAAAAAAAGTTTGTCGAAATGTATGTAGTGCTATAGGAGATGCACTGGGTGAGGGCAATGTTGGAATGGCCACTGACGCCACATTCCTCGCTGTGCACGGCTGAGATTTCTGAAGTGGGTAGCTGCTATAGTTAGCTTTCGAATGATATACAACGTTTGTTGAGATTATGTTTTTCGTTGAAAAAAAAATTTGTCGAAAGGTATGTAGTGCTATAGGAGATGCACTGGGTGAGGGCAATGTTGGAATGGCCACTGACGCCACATTCCTCGCTGTGCACGGCTGAGATTTCTGAAGTGAGCTTTCGAACGATATACAACGTTTGTTGAGATTATGTTTTTCGTTGAAAAAAAAAGTTTGTCGAAATGTATGTAGTGCTATATGAGATGCACTGGGTGAGGGCAATGTTGGAATGGCCACTGACGCCACATTCCTCGCTGTGCACGGCTGAGATTTCTGAAGTGGGTAGCTTCTATAGTTAGCTTTCGAACGATATACAACGTTTGTTGAGATTATGTTTTTCGTTGAACAAAAAGTTTGTCGAAATGTATGAAGTGCTATAGGAGATGCACTGGGTGAGGGCAATGTTGGAATGGCCACTGGCGCCACATTCCTGGCTGTGCACGGCTGAGATTTCTGAAGTGGGTAGCTGCTATAGTTAGCTTTCGAACGATATACAACGTTTGTTGAGATTATGTTTTTCGTTGAGCAAAAAGTTTGTCGAAATGTATGAAGTGCTATAGGAGATGCACTGGGTGAGGGCAATGTTGGAATTGCCACTGGCGCCACATTCCTGGCTGTGCACGGTTGAGATTTCTGGAGTGGTTAGCTGTTATAGTTAGCTTTCGAACGATATACAACGTTTGGTGAGATTATGTTTTTCGTTGAACAAAAAGTTTGTCGAAATGTATGAAGTGCTATAGGAGATGCACTGGGTGAGGGCAATGTTGGAATTGCCACTGGCGCCACATTCCTGGCTGTGCACGGTTGAGATTTCTGAAGTGAGCTTTCGAACGATATACGATTATGTTTTTCGTTGAACAAAAAGTTTGTCGAAATGTATGAAGTGCTATAGGAGATGCACTGGGTGAGGGCAATGCTGGAATGCCCACTGGCGCCACATTCCTGGCTGTGCACGGCTGAGATTTCTGAAGTGGGTAGCTGCTATAGTTAGCTTTCGAACGATATACAACGTTTGTTGAGATTATGTTTTTCGTTGAACAAAAAGTTTGTCGAAATGTATGAAGTGCTATAGGAGATGCACTGGGTGGGGGCAATTTTGGAATGGCCACTGACGCCACATTCCTGGCTCTGCACGGCTGAAATTTCTGGAGTGGGTAGCTGCTATAGTTAGCTTTCGAACGATATACAACGTTTGTTGAGATTATGTGTTTCGTTGAACAAAAAGTTTGTCGAAATGTATGAAGTGCTATAGGAGATGCACTGGGTGAGGGCAATGTTGGAATGACCACTGACGCCACATTCCTATCTGTACACGGCTGAGATTTTTGGAGTGGTTAGCTGCTATAGTTAGCTTTCGAACGATATACAACGTTTGGTGAGATTATGTTTTTCGTTGAACAAAAAGTTTGTCGAAATGTATGAAGTGCTATAGGAGATGCACTGGGTGAGGGCAATGTTGGAATGGCCACTGACGCCACATTCCTCGCTGTGCACGGCTGAGATTTCTGAAGTGGGTAGCTGCTATAGTTAGCTTTCGAACGATATACAACGTTTGTTGAGATTATGTTTTTCGTTGAACAAAAAGTTTGTCGAAATGTATGAAGTGCTATAGGAGATGCACTGGGTGAGGGCAATGTTGGAATGGCCACTGACGCCACATTCCTCGCTGTGCACGGCTGAGATTTCTGAAGTGGGTAGCTGCTATAGTTAGCTTTCGAACGATATACAACGTTTGTTGAGATTATGTGTTTCGTTGAACAAAAAGTTTGTCGAAATGTATGAAGTGCTATAGGAGATGCACTGGGTGAGGGCAATGTTGGAATGGCCACTGACGCCATATTCCTGGCTGTACACGGCTGAGATTTCTGGAGTGGTTAGCTGCTATAGTTAGCTTTCGAACGATATACAACGTTTGGTGAGATTATGTTTTTCGTTGAACAAAAAGTTTGTCGAAATGTATGAAGTGCTATAGGAGATGCACTGGGTGAGGACAATGTTGGAATGGCCACTGGCGCCACATTCCTGGCTGTGCACGGTTGAGATTTCTGGAATGGTTAGCTGTTATAGTTAGCTTTCGAACGATATACAACGTTTGTTGAGATTATGTTTTTCGTTGAACAAAAAGTTTGTCGAAATGTATGAAGTGCTATAGGAGATGCACTGGGTGAGGGCAATATTGGAATTGCCACTGGCGCCACATTCCTGGCTGTGCACGGTTGAGATTTCTGGAATGGTTAGCTGTTATAGTTAGCTTTCGAACGATATACAACGTTTGGTGAGATTATGTTTTTCGTTGAACAAAAAGTTTGTCGAAATGTATGAAGTGCTATAGGAGATGCACTGGGTGAGGGCAATTTTGGAATGGCCACTGGCGCCACATTCCTAGTTGTGCACGGCTGACATTTCTGGAGTGGGTAGCTGCTATAGTTAGCTTTCGAACGATATACAACGTTTGTTGAGATTATGTGTTTCGTTGAACAAAAAGTTTGTCGAAATGTATGAAGTGCTATAGGAGATGCACTGGGTGAGGGCAATGTTGGAATGGCCACTGGCGCCACATTCCTGGCTGTGCACGGTTGAGATTTCTGGAGTGGTTAGCTGCTATAGTTAGCTTTCGAACGATATACAACGTTTGGTGAGATTATGTTTTTCGTTGAACAAAAAGTTTGTCGAAAGTTTCTGAAGTGGGTAGCTGCTATAGTTAGCTTTCGAACGATATACAACGTTTGTTTAGATTATGTTTTTCGTTGAACAAAAAGTTTGTCGAAATGTATGAAGTGCTATAGGAGATGCACTGGGTGGGGGCAATGTTGGAATTGCCACTGGCGCCACATTCCTGGCTGTGCACGGTTGAGATTTCTGAAGTGAGCTTTCGAACGATATACAACGTATGTTGAGATTATGTTTTTCGTTGAACAAAAAGTTTGTCGAAATGTATGAAGTGCTATAGGAGATGCACTGGGTGAGGGCAATGTTGGAATGGCCACTGGCGCCACATTCCTGGCTGTGCACGGCTGAGATTTCTGAAGTGGGTAGCTGCTATAGTTAGCTTTCGAACGATATACAACGTTTGTTGAGATTATGTTTTTCGTTGAACAAAAAGTTTGTCGAAATGTATGAAGTGCTATAGGAGATGCACTGGGTGAGGGCAATGTTGGAATGGCCACTGGCGCCACATTCCTGGCTGTGCACGGTTGAGATTTCTGGAGTGGTTAGCTGCTATAGTTAGCTTTCGAACGATATACAACGTTTGGTGAGATTATGTTTTTCGTTGAAAAAAAAAGTTTGTCGAAATGTATGTAGTGCTATATGAGATGCACTGGGTGAGGGCAATGTTGGAATGGCCACTGACGCCACATTCCTCGCTGTGCACGGCTGAGATTTCTGAAGTGGGTAGCTGCTATAGTTAGCTTTCGAACGATATACAACGTTTGTTGAGATTATGTTTTTCGTTGAACAAAAAGTTTGTCGAAATGTATGAAGTGCTATAGGAGATGCACTGGGTGAGGGCAATGTTGGAATGGCCACTGGCGCCACATTCCTGGCTGTGCACGGTTGAGATTTCTGGAGTGGTTAGCTGCTATAGTTAGCTTTCGAACGATATACAACGTTTGGTGAGATTATGTTTTTCGTTGAACAAAAAGTTTGTCGAAATGTATGAAGTGCTATAGGAGATGCACTGGGTGAGGGCAATATTGGAATGGCCACTGACGCCACATTCCTCGCTGTGCACGGCTGAGATTTCTGGAGTGGTTAGCTTCTATAGTTAGCTTTCGAACGATATACAACGTTTGTTGAGATTATGTTTTTCGTTGAACAAAAAGTTTGTCGAAATGTATGAAGTGCTATAGGAGATGCACTGGGTGAGGGCAATGTTGGAATGGCCACTGGCGCCACATTCCTAGTTGTGCACGGCTGACATTTCTGGAGTGGGTAGCTGCTATAGTTAGCTTTCGAACGATATACAACGTTTGTTGAGATTATGTGTTTCGTTGAACAAAAAGTTTGTCGAAATGTATGAAGTGCTATAGGAGATGCACTGGGTGAGGGCAATGTTGGAATGGCCACTGACGCCATATTCCTATCTGTACACGGCTGAGATTTCTGGAGTGGTTAGCTGCTATAGTTAGCTTTCGAACGATATACAACGTTTGGTGAGATTATGTTTTTCGTTGAACAAAAAGTTTGTCGAAATGTATGAAGTGCTATAGGAGATGCACTGGGTGGGGGCAATGTTGGAATGGCCACTGACGCCACATTCCTCGCTGTGCACGGCTGAGATTTCTGAAGTTAGCTTTCGAACGATATACAGCGTTTGTTGAGATTATGTTTTTCGTTGAAAAAAAAAGTTTGTCGAAATGTATGTAGTGCTATATGAGATGCACTGGGTGAGGGCAATGTTGGAATGGCCACTGACGCCACATTCCTCGCTGTGCACGGCTGAGATTTCTGAAGTGGGTAGCTGCTATAGTTAGCTTTCGAACGATATACAACGTTTGTTTAGATTATGTTTTTCGTTGAACAAAAAGTTTGTCGAAATGTATGAAGTGCTATAGGAGATGCACTGGGTGAGGGCAATGTTGGAATGGCCACTGGCGCCACATTCCTGGCTGTGCACGGTTGAGATTTCTGGAGTGGTTAGCTGCTATAGTTAGCTTTCGAACGATATACAACGTTTGGTGAGATTATGTTTTTCGTTGAACAAAAAGTTTGTCGAAAGTTTCTGAAGTGGGTAGCTGCTATAGTTAGCTTTCGAACGATATACAACGTTTGTTTAGATTATGTTTTTCGTTGAACAAAAAGTTTGTCGAAATGTATGAAGTGCTATAGGAGATGCACTGGGTGGGGGCAATGTTGGAATTGCCACTGGCGCCACATTCCTGGCTGTGCACGGTTGAGATTTCTGAAGTGAGCTTTCGAACGATATACAACGTTTGTTGAGATTATGTTTTTCGTTGAACAAAAAGTTTGTCGAAATGTATGAAGTGCTATAGGAGATGCACTGGGTGAGGGCAATGTTGGAATGGCCACTGGCGCCACATTCCTGGCTGTGCACGGCTGAGATTTCTGAAGTGGGTAGCTGCTATAGTTAGCTTTCGAACGATATACAACGTTTGTTGAGATTATGTTTTTCGTTGAACAAAAAGTTTGTCGAAATGTATGAAGTGCTATAGGAGATGCACTGGGTGAGGGCAATGTTGGAATGGCCACTGGCGCCACATTCCTGGCTGTGCACGGTTGAGATTTCTGGAGTGGTTAGCTGCTATAGTTAGCTTTCGAACGATATACAACGTTTGGTGAGATTATGTTTTTCGTTGAACAAAAAGTTTGTCGAAATGTATGAAGTGCTATAGGAGATGCACTGGGTGAGGGCAATATTGGAATGCCCACTGACGCCACATTCCTCGCTGTGCACGGCTGAGATTTCTGAAGTTAGCTTTCGAACGATATACAACGTTTGTTGAGATTATGTTTTTCGTTGAAAAAAAAAAGTTTGTCGAAATGTATGTAGTGCTATAGGAGATGCACTGGGTGAGGGCAATGTTGGAATGGCCACTGACGCCACATTCCTCACTGTGCACGGCTGAGATTTCTGAAGTGGGTAGCTGCTATAGTTAGCTTTCGAATGATATACAACGTTTGTTGAGATTATGTTTTTCGTTGAAAAAAAAATTTGTCGAAAGGTATGTAGTGCTATAGGAGATGCACTGGGTGAGGGCAATGTTGGAATGGCCACTGACGCCACATTCCTCGCTGTGCACGGCTGAGATTTCTGAAGTGGGTAGCTGCTATAGTTAGCTTTCGAACGATATACAACGTTTGTTGAGATTATGTTTTTCGTTGAACAAAAAGTTTGTCGAAATGTATGAAGTGCTATAGGAGATGCACTGGGTGAGGGCAATGTTGGAATGGCCACTGGCGCCACATTCCTGGCTGTGCACGGTTGAGATTTCTGGAGTGGTTAGCTGCTATAGTTAGCTTTCGAACGATATACAACGTTTGGTGAGATTATGTTTTTCGTTGAACAAAAAGTTTGTCGAAATGTATGAAGTGCTATAGGAGATGCACTGGGTGAGGGCAATATTGGAATGGCCACTGACGCCACATTCCTCGCTGTGCACGGCTGAGATTTCTGGAGTGGTTAGCTGCTATAGTTAGCTTTCGAACGATATACAACGTTTGGTGAGATTATGTTTTTCGTTGAACAAAAAGTTTGTCGAAATGTATGAAGTGCTATAGGAGATGCACTGGGTGAGGGCAATATTGGAATGCCCACTGACGCCACATTCCTCGCTGTGCACGGCTGAGATTTCTGAAGTTAGCTTTCGAACGATATACAACGTTTGTTGAGATTATGTTTTTCGTTGAAAAAAAAAAGTTTGTCGAAATGTATGTAGTGCTATAGGAGATGCACTGGGTGAGGGCAATGTTGGAATGGCCACTGACGCCACATTCCTCGCTGTGCACGGCTGAGATTTCTGAAGTGGGTAGCTGCTATAGTTAGCTTTCGAATGATATACAACGTTTGTTGAGATTATGTTTTTCGTTGAAAAAAAAATTTGCCGAAAGGTATGTAGTGCTATAGGAGATGCACTGGGTGAGGGCAATGTTGGAATGGCCACTGGCGCCACATTCCTGGCTGTGCACGGTTGAGATTTCTGAAGTGAGCTTTCGAACGATATACAACGTTTGTTGAGATTATGTTTTTCGTTGAACAAAAAGTTTGTCGAAATGTATGAAGTGCTATAGGAGATGCACTGGGTGAGGGCAATGTTGGAATGGCCACTGGCGCCACATTCCTGGCTGTGCACGGCTGAGATTTCTGAAGTGGGTAGCTGCTATAGTTAGCTTTCGAACGATATACAACGTTTGTTGAGATTATGTTTTTCGTTGAACAAAAAGTTTGTCGAAATGTATGAAGTGCTATAGGAGATGCACTGGGTGAGGGCAATGTTGGAATGGCCACTGGCGCCACATTCCTGGCTGTGCACGGTTGAGATTTCTGGAGTGGTTAGCTGCTATAGTTAGCTTTCGAACGATATACAACGTTTGGTGAGATTATGTTTTTCGTTGAACAAAAAGTTTGTCGAAATGTATGAAGTGCTATAGGAGATGCACTGGGTGAGGGCAATATTGGAATGCCCACTGACGCCACATTCCTCGCTGTGCACGGCTGAGATTTCTGAAGTTAGCTTTCGAACGATATACAACGTTTGTTGAGATTATGTTTTTCGTTGAAAAAAAAAAGTTTGTCGAAATGTATGTAGTGCTATAGGAGATGCACTGGGTGAGGGCAATGTTGGAATGGCCACTGACGCCACATTCCTCGCTGTGCACGGCTGAGATTTCTGAAGTGGGTAGCTGCTATAGTTAGCTTTCGAATGATATACAACGTTTGTTGAGATTATGTTTTTCGTTGAAAAAAAAATTTGTCGAAAGGTATGTAGTGCTATAGGAGATGCACTGGGTGAGGGCAATGTTGGAATGGCCACTGACGCCACATTCCTCGCTGTGCACGGCTGAGATTTCTGAAGTGGGTAGCTGCTATAGTTAGCTTTCGAACGATATACAACGTTTGTTGAGATTATGTTTTTCGTTGAACAAAAAGTTTGTCGAAATGTATGAAGTGCTATAGGAGATGCACTGGGTGAGGGCAATGTTGGAATGGCCACTGGCGCCACATTCCTGGCTGTGCACGGTTGAGATTTCTGGAGTGGGTAGCTGCTATAGTTAGCTTTCGAACGATATACAACGTTTGGTGAGATTATGTTTTTCGTTGAACAAAAAGTTTGTCGAAATGTATGAAGTGCTATAGGAGATGCACTGGGTGAGGGCAATATTGGAATGGCCACTGACGCCACATTCCTCGCTGTGCACGGCTGAGATTTCTGGAGTGGTTAGCTGCTATAGTTAGCTTTCGAACGATATACAACGTTTGGTGAGATTATGTTTTTCGTTGAACAAAAAGTTTGTCGAAATGTATGAAGTGCTATAGGAGATGCACTGGGTGAGGGCAATATTGGAATGCCCACTGACGCCACATTCCTCGCTGTGCACGGCTGAGATTTCTGAAGTTAGCTTTCGAACGATATACAACGTTTGTTGAGATTATGTTTTTCGTTGAAAAAAAAAAGTTTGTCGAAATGTATGTAGTGCTATAGGAGATGCACTGGGTGAGGGCAATGTTGGAATGGCCACTGACGCCACATTCCTCGCTGTGCACGGCTGAGATTTCTGAAGTGGGTAGCTGCTATAGTTAGCTTTCGAATGATATACAACGTTTGTTGAGATTATGTTTTTCGTTGAAAAAAAAATTTGCCGAAAGGTATGTAGTGCTATAGGAGATGCACTGGGTGAGGGCAATGTTGGAATGGCCACTGACGCCACATTCCTCGCTGTGCACGGCTGAGATTTCTGAAGTGAGCTTTCGAACGATATACAACGTTTGTTGAGATTATGTTTTTCGTTGAAAAAAAAAGTTTGTCGAAATGTATGTAGTGCTATATGAGATGCACTGGGTGAGGGCAATGTTGGAATGGCCACTGACGCCACATTCCTCGCTGTGCACGGCTGAGATTTCTGAAGTGGGTAGCTTCTATAGTTAGCTTTCGAACGATATACAACGTTTGTTGAGATTATGTTTTTCGTTGAACAAAAAGTTTGTCGAAATGTATGAAGTGCTATAGGAGATGCACTGGGTGAGGGCAATGTTGGAATGGCCACTGGCGCCACATTCCTAGTTGTGCACGGCTGACATTTCTGGAGTGGGTAGCTGCTATAGTTAGCTTTCGAACGATATACAACGTTTGTTGAGATTATGTGTTTCGTTGAACAAAAAGTTTGTCGAAATGTATGAAGTGCTATAGGAGATGCACTGGGTGAGGGCAATGTTGGAATGGCCACTGACGCCATATTCCTATCTGTACACGGCTGAGATTTCTGGAGTGGTTAGCTGCTATAGTTAGCTTTCGAACGATATACAACGTTTGGTGAGATTATGTTTTTCGTTGAACAAAAAGTTTGTCGAAATGTATGAAGTGCTATAGGAGATGCACTGGGTGGGGGCAATGTTGGAATGGCCACTGACGCCACATTCCTCGCTGTGCACGGCTGAGATTTCTGAAGTTAGCTTTCGAACGATATACAGCGTTTGTTGAGATTATGTTTTTCGTTGAAAAAAAAAGTTTGTCGAAATGTATGTAGTGCTATATGAGATGCACTGGGTGAGGGCAATGTTGGAATGGCCACTGACGCCACATTCCTCGCTGTGCACGGCTGAGATTTCTGAAGTGGGTAGCTGCTATAGTTAGCTTTCGAACGATATACAACGTTTGTTTAGATTATGTTTTTCGTTGAACAAAAAGTTTGTCGAAATGTATGAAGTGCTATAGGAGATGCACTGGGTGAGGGCAATGTTGGAATGGCCACTGGCGCCACATTCCTGGCTGTGCACGGTTGAGATTTCTGGAGTGGTTAGCTGCTATAGTTAGCTTTCGAACGATATACAACGTTTGGTGAGATTATGTTTTTCGTTGAACAAAAAGTTTGTCGAAAGTTTCTGAAGTGGGTAGCTGCTATAGTTAGCTTTCGAACGATATACAACGTTTGTTTAGATTATGTTTTTCGTTGAACAAAAAGTTTGTCGAAATGTATGAAGTGCTATAGGAGATGCACTGGGTGGGGGCAATGTTGGAATTGCCACTGGCGCCACATTCCTGGCTGTGCACGGTTGAGATTTCTGAAGTGAGCTTTCGAACGATATACAACGTTTGTTGAGATTATGTTTTTCGTTGAACAAAAAGTTTGTCGAAATGTATGAAGTGCTATAGGAGATGCACTGGGTGAGGGCAATGTTGGAATGGCCACTGGCGCCACATTCCTGGCTGTGCACGGCTGAGATTTCTGAAGTGGGTAGCTGCTATAGTTAGCTTTCGAACGATATACAACGTTTGTTGAGATTATGTTTTTCGTTGAACAAAAAGTTTGTCGAAATGTATGAAGTGCTATAGGAGATGCACTGGGTGAGGGCAATGTTGGAATGGCCACTGGCGCCACATTCCTGGCTGTGCACGGTTGAGATTTCTGGAGTGGTTAGCTGCTATAGTTAGCTTTCGAACGATATACAACGTTTGGTGAGATTATGTTTTTCGTTGAACATACATTTGTCGAAATGTATGAAGTGCTATAGGAGATGCACTGGGTGAGGGCAATATTGGAATGGCCACTGACGCCACATTCCTCGCTGTGCACGGCTGAGATTTCTGGAGTGGTTAGCTGCTATAGTTAGCTTTCGAACGATATACAACGTTTGGTGAGATTATGTTTTTCGTTGAACAAAAAGTTTGTCGAAATGTATGAAGTGCTATAGGAGATGCACTGGGTGAGGGCAATATTGGAATGCCCACTGACGCCACATTCCTCGCTGTGCACGGCTGAGATTTCTGAAGTTAGCTTTCGAACGATATACAACGTTTGTTGAGATTATGTTTTTCGTTGAAAAAAAAAAGTTTGTCGAAATGTATGTAGTGCTATAGGAGATGCACTGGGTGAGGGCAATGTTGGAATGGCCACTGACGCCACATTCCTCGCTGTGCACGGCTGAGATTTCTGAAGTGGGTAGCTGCTATAGTTAGCTTTCGAATGATATACAACGTTTGTTGAGATTATGTTTTTCGTTGAAAAAAAAATTTGCCGAAAGGTATGTAGTGCTATAGGAGATGCACTGGGTGAGGGCAATGTTGGAATGGCCACTGACGCCACATTCCTCGCTGTGCACGGCTGAGATTTCTGAAGTGAGCTTTCGAACGATATACAACGTTTGTTGAGATTATGTTTTTCCTTGAAAAAAAAAGTTTGTCGAAATGTATGTAGTGCTATAGGAGATGCACTGGGTGAGGGCAATGTTGGAATGGCCACTGACGCCACATTCCTCGCTGTGCACGGCTGAGATTTCTGGAGTGGGTAGCTTCTATAGTTAGCTTTCGAACGATATACAACGTTTGTTGAGATTATGTTTTTCGTTGAACAAAAAGTTTGTCGAAATGTATGAAGTGCTATAGGAGATGCACTGGGTGAGGGCAATGTTGGAATGGCCACTGGCGCCACATTCCTAGTTGTGCACGGCTGACATTTCTGGAGTGGGTAGCTGCTATAGTTAGCTTTCGAACGATATACAACGTTTGTTGAGATTATGTGTTTCGTTGAACAAAAAGTTTGTCGAAATGTATGAAGTGCTATAGGAGATGCACTGGGTGAGGGCAATGTTGGAATGGCCACTGACGCCATATTCCTATCTGTACACGGCTGAGATTTCTGGAGTGGTTAGCTGCTATAGTTAGCTTTCGAACGATATACAACGTTTGGTGAGATTATGTTTTTCGTTGAACAAAAAGTTTGTCGAAATGTATGAAGTGCTATAGGAGATGCACTGGGTGGGGGCAATGTTGGAATGGCCACTGACGCCACATTCCTCGCTGTGCACGGCTGAGATTTCTGAAGTTAGCTTTCGAACGATATACAGCGTTTGTTGAGATTATGTTTTTCGTTGAAAAAAAAAGTTTGTCGAAATGTATGTAGTGCTATATGAGATGCACTGGGTGAGGGCAATGTTGGAATGGCCACTGACGCCACATTCCTCGCTGTGCACGGCTGAGATTTCTGAAGTGGGTAGCTGCTATAGTTAGCTTTCGAACGATATACAACGTTTGTTTAGATTATGTTTTTCGTTGAACAAAAAGTTTGTCGAAATGTATGAAGTGCTATAGGAGATGCACTGGGTGAGGGCAATGTTGGAATGGCCACTGGCGCCACATTCCTGGCTGTGCACGGTTGAGATTTCTGGAGTGGTTAGCTGCTATAGTTAGCTTTCGAACGATATACAACGTTTGGTGAGATTATGTTTTTCGTTGAACAAAAAGTTTGTCGAAAGTTTCTGAAGTGGGTAGCTGCTATAGTTAGCTTTCGAACGATATACAACGTTTGTTTAGATTATGTTTTTCGTTGAACAAAAAGTTTGTCGAAATGTATGAAGTGCTATAGGAGATGCACTGGGTGAGGGCAATATTGGAATGCCCACTGACGCCACATTCCTCGCTGTGCACGGCTGAGATTTCTGAAGTTAGCTTTCGAACGATATACAACGTTTGTTGAGATTATGTTTTTCGTTGAAAAAAAAAAGTTTGTCGAAATGTATGTAGTGCTATAGGAGATGCACTGGGTGAGGGCAATGTTGGAATGGCCACTGACGCCACATTCCTCGCTGTGCACGGCTGAGATTTCTGAAGTGGGTAGCTGCTATAGTTAGCTTTCGAATGATATACAACGTTTGTTGAGATTATGTTTTTCGTTGAAAAAAAAATTTGTCGAAAGGTATGTAGTGCTATAGGAGATGCACTGGGTGAGGGCAATGTTGGAATGGCCACTGACGCCACATTCCTCGCTGTGCACGGCTGAGATTTCTGAAGTGGGTAGCTGCTATAGTTAGCTTTCGAACGATATACAACGTTTGTTGAGATTATGTTTTTCGTTGAACAAAAAGTTTGTCGAAATGTATGAAGTGCTATAGGAGATGCACTGGGTGAGGGCAATGTTGGAATGGCCACTGGCGCCACATTCCTGGCTGTGCACGGTTGAGATTTCTGGAGTGGGTAGCTGCTATAGTTAGCTTTCGAACGATATACAACGTTTGGTGAGATTATGTTTTTCGTTGAACAAAAAGTTTGTCGAAATGTATGAAGTGCTATAGGAGATGCACTGGGTGAGGGCAATATTGGAATGGCCACTGACGCCACATTCCTCGCTGTGCACGGCTGAGATTTCTGGAGTGGTTAGCTGCTATAGTTAGCTTTCGAACGATATACAACGTTTGGTGAGATTATGTTTTTCGTTGAACAAAAAGTTTGTCGAAATGTATGAAGTGCTATAGGAGATGCACTGGGTGAGGGCAATATTGGAATGCCCACTGACGCCACATTCCTCGCTGTGCACGGCTGAGATTTCTGAAGTTAGCTTTCGAACGATATACAACGTTTGTTGAGATTATGTTTTTCGTTGAAAAAAAAAAGTTTGTCGAAATGTATGTAGTGCTATAGGAGATGCACTGGGTGAGGGCAATGTTGGAATGGCCACTGACGCCACATTCCTCGCTGTGCACGGCTGAGATTTCTGAAGTGGGTAGCTGCTATAGTTAGCTTTCGAATGATATACAACGTTTGTTGAGATTATGTTTTTCGTTGAAAAAAAAATTTGCCGAAAGGTATGTAGTGCTATAGGAGATGCACTGGGTGAGGGCAATGTTGGAATGGCCACTGACGCCACATTCCTCGCTGTGCACGGCTGAGATTTCTGAAGTGAGCTTTCGAACGATATACAACGTTTGTTGAGATTATGTTTTTCGTTGAAAAAAAAAGTTTGTCGAAATGTATGTAGTGCTATATGAGATGCACTGGGTGAGGGCAATGTTGGAATGGCCACTGACGCCACATTCCTCGCTGTGCACGGCTGAGATTTCTGAAGTGGGTAGCTTCTATAGTTAGCTTTCGAACGATATACAACGTTTGTTGAGATTATGTGTTTCGTTGAACAAAAAGTTTGTCGAAATGTATGAAGTGCTATAGGAGATGCACTGGGTGAGGGCAATGTTGGAATGGCCACTGGCGCCACATTCCTAGTTGTGCACGGCTGACATTTCTGGAGTGGGTAGCTGCTATAGTTAGCTTTCGAACGATATACAACGTTTGTTGAGATTATGTGTTTCGTTGAACAAAAAGTTTGTCGAAATGTATGAAGTGCTATAGGAGATGCACTGGGTGAGGGCAATGTTGGAATGGCCACTGACGCCATATTCCTATCTGTACACGGCTGAGATTTCTGGAGTGGTTAGCTGCTATAGTTAGCTTTCGAACGATATACAACGTTTGGTGAGATTATGTTTTTCGTTGAACAAAAAGTTTGTCGAAATGTATGAAGTGCTATAGGAGATGCACTGGGTGGGGGCAATGTTGGAATGGCCACTGACGCCACATTCCTCGCTGTGCACGGCTGAGATTTCTGAAGTTAGCTTTCGAACGATATACAGCGTTTGTTGAGATTATGTTTTTCGTTGAAAAAAAAAGTTTGTCGAAATGTATGTAGTGCTATAGGAGATGCACTGGGTGAGGGCAATGTTGGAATGGCCACTGACGCCACATTCCTCGCTGTGCACGGCTGAGATTTCTGAAGTGGGTAGCTGCTATAGTTAGCTTTCGAACGATATACAACGTTTGTTTAGATTATGTTTTTCGTTGAACAAAAAGTTTGTCGAAATGTATGAAGTGCTATAGGAGATGCACTGGGTGAGGGCAATGTTGGAATGGCCACTGGCGCCACATTCCTGGCTGTGCACGGTTGAGATTTCTGGAGTGGTTAGCTGCTATAGTTAGCTTTCGAACGATATACAACGTTTGGTGAGATTATGTTTTTCGTTGAACAAAAAGTTTGTCGAAAGTTTCTGAAGTGGGTAGCTGCTATAGTTAGCTTTCGAACGATATACAACGTTTGTTTAGATTATGTTTTTCGTTGAACAAAAAGTTTGTCGAAATGTATGAAGTGCTATAGGAGATGCACTGGGTGGGGGCAATGTTGGAATGGCCACTGGCGCCACATTCCTGGCTGTGCACGGTTGAGATTTCTGAAGTGAGCTTTCGAACGATATACAACGTTTGTTGAGATTATGTTTTTCGTTGAACAAAAAGTTTGTCGAAATGTATGAAGTGCTATAGGAGATGCACTGGGTGAGGGCAATGTTGGAATGGCCACTGGCGCCACATTCCTGGCTGTGCACGGCTGAGATTTCTGAAGTGGGTAGCTGCTATAGTTAGCTTTCGAACGATATACAACGTTTGTTTAGATTATGTTTTTCGTTGAACAAAAAGTTTGTCGAAATGTATGAAGTGCTATAGGAGATGCACTGGGTGAGGGCAATGTTGGAATGGCCACTGGCGCCACATTCCTGGCTGTGCACGGTTGAGATTTCTGGAGTGGTTAGCTGCTATAGTTAGCTTTCGAACGATATACAACGTTTGGTGAGATTATGTTTTTCGTTGAACATACATTTGTCGAAATGTATGAAGTGCTATAGGAGATGCACTGGGTGAGGGCAATATTGGAATGGCCACTGACGCCACATTCCTCGCTGTGCACGGCTGAGATTTCTGGAGTGGTTAGCTGCTATAGTTAGCTTTCGAACGATATACAACGTTTGGTGAGATTATGTTTTTCGTTGAACAAAAAGTTTGTCGAAATGTATGAAGTGCTATAGGAGATGCACTGGGTGAGGGCAATATTGGAATGCCCACTGACGCCACATTCCTCGCTGTGCACGGCTGAGATTTCTGAAGTTAGCTTTCGAACGATATACAACGTTTGTTGAGATTATGTTTTTCGTTGAAAAAAAAAAGTTTGTCGAAATGTATGTAGTGCTATAGGAGATGCACTGGGTGAGGGCAATGTTGGAATGGCCACTGACGCCACATTCCTCGCTGTGCACGGCTGAGATTTCTGAAGTGGGTAGCTGCTATAGTTAGCTTTCGAATGATATACAACGTTTGTTGAGATTATGTTTTTCGTTGAAAAAAAAATTTGCCGAAAGGTATGTAGTGCTATAGGAGATGCACTGGGTGAGGGCAATGTTGGAATGGCCACTGACGCCACATTCCTCGCTGTGCACGGCTGAGATTTCTGAAGTGAGCTTTCGAACGATATACAACGTTTGTTGAGATTATGTTTTTCGTTGAAAAAAAAAGTTTGTCGAAATGTATGTAGTGCTATATGAGATGCACTGGGTGAGGGCAATGTTGGAATGGCCACTGACGCCACATTCCTCGCTGTGCACGGCTGAGATTTCTGAAGTGGGTAGCTTCTATAGTTAGCTTTCGAACGATATACAACGTTTGTTGAGATTATGTTTTTCGTTGAACAAAAAGTTTGTCGAAATGTATGAAGTGCTATAGGAGATGCACTGGGTGAGGGCAATGTTGGAATGGCCACTGGCGCCACATTCCTAGTTGTGCACGGCTGACATTTCTGGAGTGGGTAGCTGCTATAGTTAGCTTTCGAACGATATACAACGTTTGTTGAGATTATGTGTTTCGTTGAACAAAAAGTTTGTCGAAATGTATGAAGTGCTATAGGAGATGCACTGGGTGAGGGCAATGTTGGAATGGCCACTGACGCCATATTCCTATCTGTACACGGCTGAGATTTCTGGAGTGGTTAGCTGCTATAGTTAGCTTTCGAACGATATACAACGTTTGGTGAGATTATGTTTTTCGTTGAACAAAAAGTTTGTCGAAATGTATGAAGTGCTATAGGAGATGCACTGGGTGAGGGCAATGTTGGAATGGCCACTGACGCCACATTCCTCGCTGTGCACGGCTGAGATTTCTGAAGTTAGCTTTCGAACGATATACAGCGTTTGTTGAGATTATGTTTTTCGTTGAAAAAAAAAGTTTGTCGAAATGTATGTAGTGCTATATGAGATGCACTGGGTGAGGGCAATGTTGGAATGGCCACTGACGCCACATTCCTCGCTGTGCACGGCTGAGATTTCTGAAGTGGGTAGCTGCTATAGTTAGCTTTCGAACGATATACAACGTTTGTTTAGATTATGTTTTTCGTTGAACAAAAAGTTTGTCGAAATGTATGAAGTGCTATAGGAGATGCACTGGGTGAGGGCAATGTTGGAATGGCCACTGGCGCCACATTCCTGGCTGTGCACGGTTGAGATTTCTGGAGTGGTTAGCTGCTATAGTTAGCTTTCGAACGATATACAACGTTTGGTGAGATTATGTTTTTCGTTGAACAAAAAGTTTGTCGAAAGTTTCTGAAGTGGGTAGCTGCTATAGTTAGCTTTCGAACGATATACAACGTTTGTTTAGATTATGTTTTTCGTTGAACAAAAAGTTTGTCGAAATGTATGAAGTGCTATAGGAGATGCACTGGGTGGGGGCAATGTTGGAATTGCCACTGGCGCCACATTCCTGGCTGTGCACGGTTGAGATTTCTGAAGTGAGCTTTCGAACGATATACAACGTTTGTTGAGATTATGTTTTTCGTTGAACAAAAAGTTTGTCGAAATGTATGAAGTGCTATAGGAGATGCACTGGGTGAGGGCAATGTTGGAATGGCCACTGGCGCCACATTCCTGGCTGTGCACGGCTGAGATTTCTGAAGTGGGTAGCTGCTATAGTTAGCTTTCGAACGATATACAACGTTTGTTGAGATTATGTTTTTCGTTGAACAAAAAGTTTGTCGAAATGTATGAAGTGCTATAGGAGATGCACTGGGTGAGGGCAATGTTGGAATGGCCACTGGCGCCACATTCCTGGCTGTGCACGGTTGAGATTTCTGGAGTGGTTAGCTGCTATAGTTAGCTTTCGAACGATATACAACGTTTGGTGAGATTATGTTTTTCGTTGAACATACATTTGTCGAAATGTATGAAGTGCTATAGGAGATGCACTGGGTGAGGGCAATATTGGAATGCCCACTGACGCCACATTCCTCGCTGTGCACGGCTGAGATTTCTGAAGTTAGCTTTCGAACGATATACAACGTTTGTTGAGATTATGTTTTTCGTTGAAAAAAAAAAGTTTGTCGAAATGTATGTAGTGCTATAGGAGATGCACTGGGTGAGGGCAATGTTGGAATGGCCACTGACGCCACATTCCTCGCTGTGCACGGCTGAGATTTCTGAAGTGGGTAGCTGCTATAGTTAGCTTTCGAATGATATACAACGTTTGTTGAGATTATGTTTTTCGTTGAAAAAAAAATTTGTCGAAAGGTATGTAGTGCTATAGGAGATGCACTGGGTGAGGGCAATGTTGGAATGGCCACTGACGCCACATTCCTCGCTGTGCACGGCTGAGATTTCTGAAGTGAGCTTTCGAACGATATACAACGTTTGTTGAGATTATGTTTTTCGTTGAAAAAAAAAGTTTGTCGAAATGTATGTAGTGCTATATGAGATGCACTGGGTGAGGGCAATGTTGGAATGGCCACTGACGCCACATTCCTCGCTGTGCACGGCTGAGATTTCTGAAGTGGGTAGCTTCTATAGTTAGCTTTCGAACGATATACAACGTTTGTTGAGATTATGTTTTTCGTTGAACAAAAAGTTTGTCGAAATGTATGAAGTGCTATAGGAGATGCACTGGGTGAGGGCAATGTTGGAATGGCCACTGGCGCCACATTCCTGGCTGTGCACGGCTGAGATTTCTGAAGTGGGTAGCTGCTATAGTTAGCTTTCGAACGATATACAACGTTTGTTGAGATTATGTTTTTCGTTGAGCAAAAAGTTTGTCGAAATGTATGAAGTGCTATAGGAGATGCACTGGGTGAGGGCAATGTTGGAATTGCCACTGGCGCCACATTCCTGGCTGTGCACGGTTGAGATTTCTGGAGTGGTTAGCTGTTATAGTTAGCTTTCGAACGATATACAACGTTTGGTGAGATTATGTTTTTCGTTGAACAAAAAGTTTGTCGAAATGTATGAAGTGCTATAGGAGATGCACTGGGTGAGGGCAATGTTGGAATTGCCACTGGCGCCACATTCCTGGCTGTGCACGGTTGAGATTTCTGAAGTGAGCTTTCGAACGATATACAACGTTTGTTGAGATTATGTTTTTCGTTGAACAGAAAGTTTGTCGAAATGTATGAAGTGCTATAGGAGATGCACTGGGTGAGGGCAATGTTGGAATGGCCACTGGCGCCACATTCCTGGCTGTGCACGGCTGAGATTTCTGAAGTGGGTAGCTGCTATAGTTAGCTTTCGAACGATATACAACGTTTGTTGAGATTATGTTTTTCGTTGAACAAAAAGTTTGTCGAAATGTATGAAGTGCTATAGGAGATGCACTGGGTGAGGGCAATTTTGGAATGGCCACTGACGCCACATTCCTGGCTCTGCACGGCTGACATTTCTGGAGTGGGTAGCTGCTATAGTTAGCTTTCGAACGATATACAACGTTTGTTGAGATTATGTGTTTCGTTGAACAAAAAGTTTGTCGAAATGTATGAAGTGCTATAGGAGATGCACTGGGTGAGGGCAATGTTGGAATGGCCACTGACGCCATATTCCTATCTGTACACGGCTGAGATTTCTGGAGTGGTTAGCTGCTATAGTTAGCTTTCGAACGATATACAACGTTTGGTGAGATTATGTTTTTCGTTGAACAAAAAGTTTGTCGAAATGTATGAAGTGCTATAGGAGATGCACTGGGTGAGGGCAATGTTGGAATGGCCACTGACGCCACATTCCTCGCTGTGCACGGCTGAGATTTCTGAAGTTAGCTTTCGAACGATATACAACGTTTGTTGAGATTATGTTTTTCGTTGAAAAAAAAGTTTGTCGAAATGTATGTAGTGCTATATGAGATGCACTGGGTGAGGGCAATGTTGGAATGGCCACTGACGCTATATTCCTGGCTGTGCACGGCTGAGATTTCTGAAGTGGGTAGCTGCTATAGTTAGCTTTCGAACGATATACAACGTTTGTTGAGATTATGTTTTTCGTTGAACAAAAAGTTTGTCGAAATGTATGAAGTGCTATAGGAGATGCACTGAGTGAGGGCAATGTTGGAATGGCCACTGACGCCATATTCCTGGCTGTACACGGCTGAGATTTCTGGAGTGGTTAGCTGCTATAGTTAGCTTTCGAACGATATACAACGTTTGGTGAGATTATGTTTTTCGTTGAACAAAAAGTTTGTCGAAATGTATGAAGTGCTATAGGAGATGCACTGGGTGAGGGCAATTTTGGAATGGCCACTGACGCCACATTCCTGGCTCTGCACGGCTGACATTTCTGGAGTGGGTAGCTGCTATAGTTAGCTTTCGAACGATATACAACGTTTGTTGAGATTATGTGTTTCGTTGAACAAAAAGTTTGTCGAAATGTATGAAGTGCTATAGGAGATGCACTGGGTGAGGGCAATGTTGGAATGGCCACTGACGCCATATTCCTATCTGTACACGGCTGAGATTTCTGGAGTGGTTAGCTGCTATAGTTAGCTTTCGAACGATATACAACGTTTGGTGAGATTATGTTTTTCGTTGAACAAAAAGTTTGTCGAAATGTATGAAGTGCTATAGGAGATGCACTGGGTGAGGGCAATGTTGGAATGGCCACTGACGCCACATTCCTCGCTGTGCACGGCTGAGATTTCTGAAGTTAGCTTTCGAACGATATACAACGTTTGTTGAGATTATGTTTTTCGTTGAAAAAAAAGTTTGTCGAAATGTATGTAGTGCTATATGAGATGCACTGGGTGAGGGCAATGTTGGAATGGCCACTGACGCTATATTCCTGGCTGTGCACGGCTGAGATTTCTGAAGTGGGTAGCTGCTATAGTTAGCTTTCGAACGATATACAACGTTTGTTGAGATTATGTTTTTCGTTGAACAAAAAGTTTGTCGAAATGTATGAAGTGCTATAGGAGATGCACTGGGTGAGGGCAATGTTGGAATGGCCACTGACGCCATATTCCTGGCTGTACACGGCTGAGATTTCTGGAGTGGTTAGCTGCTATAGTTAGCTTTCGAACGATATACAACGTTTGGTGAGATTATGTTTTTCGTTGAACAAAAAGTTTGTCGAAATTTATGAAGTGCTATAGGAGATGCACTGGGTGAGGGCAATTTTGGAATGGCCACTGACGCCACATTCCTGGCTCTGCACGGCTGACATTTCTGGAGTGGGTAGCTGCTATAGTTAGCTTTCGAACGATATACAACGTTTGTTGAGATTATGTGTTTCGTTGAACAAAAAGTTTGTCGAAATGTATGAAGTGCTATAGGAGATGCACTGGGTGAGGGCAATGTTGGAATGGCCACTGACGCCATATTCCTATCTGTACACGGCTGAGATTTCTGGAGTGGTTAGCTGCTATAGTTAGCTTTCGAACGATATACAACGTTTGGTGAGATTATGTTTTTCGTTGAACAAAAAGTTTGTCGAAATGTATGAAGTGCTATAGGAGATGCACTGGGTGAGGGCAATGTTGGAATGGCCACTGACGCCACATTCCTCGCTGTGCACGGCTGAGATTTCTGAAGTTAGCTTTCGAACGATATACAACGTTTGTTGAGATTATGTTTTTCGTTGAAAAAAAAGTTTGTCGAAATGTATGTAGTGCTATATGAGATGCACTGGGTGAGGGCAATGTTGGAATGGCCACTGACGCTATATTCCTGGCTGTGCACGGCTGAGATTTCTGAAGTGGGTAGCTGCTATAGTTAGCTTTCGAACGATATACAACGTTTGTTGAGATTATGTTTTTCGTTGAACAAAAAGTTTGTCGAAATGTATGAAGTGCTATAGGAGATGCACTGGGTGAGGGCAATGTTGGAATGGCCACTGACGCCATATTCCTGGCTGTACACGGCTGAGATTTCTGGAGTGGTTAGCTGCTATAGTTAGCTTTCGAACGATATACAACGTTTGGTGAGATTATGTTTTTCGTTGAACAAAAAGTTTGTCGAAATGT
The DNA here is from genome assembly GCA_922984085.1 of Sicus ferrugineus. Taxonomy (NCBI): domain Eukaryota; kingdom Metazoa; phylum Arthropoda; class Insecta; order Diptera; family Conopidae; genus Sicus; species Sicus ferrugineus. Next base: position 28,295,758 of record OV277349.1, read on the forward strand.
ATGAAGTGCTATAGGAGATGCACTGGGTGAGGGCAATTTTGGAATGGCCACTGACGCCACATTCCTGGCTCTGCACGGCTGACATTTCTGGAGTGGGTAGCTGCTATCTCCTATATCACATAGGAGATGCACTGGGTGAGGGCAATATTGGAATGGCCACTGACGCCACATTCCTGGCTGTGCACGGCTGAGATTTCTGGAGTGGATAGCTGCTATAGATAGCTTTCGAACGATAAAACAACGTTTGGTGAGATTATGTTTTTCGTTGAAAAAAAGTTTGTCGAAATGTATGAAGTGCTATAGGAGATGCACTGGGTGAGGGCAATTTTGGAATGGCCACTGACGCCACATTCCTGGCTCTGCACGGCTGACATTTCTGGAGTGGGTAGCTGCTATAGTTAGCTTTCGAACGATATACAACGTTTGTTGAGATTATGTGTTTCGTTGAACAAAAAGTTTGTCGAAATGTATGAAGTGCTATAGGACTGGGTGAGGGCAATGTTGGAATGGCCACTGACGCCATATTCCTATCTGTACACGGCTGAGATTTCTGGAGTGGTTAGCTGCTATAGTTAGCTTTCGAACGATGTACAACGTTTGGTGAGATTATGTTTTTCGTTGAACAAAAAGTTTGTCGAAATGTATGAAGTGCTATAGGAGATGCACTGGGTGAGGGCAATGTTGGAATGGCCACTGACGCCACATTCCTCGCTGTGCACGGCTGAGATTTCTGAAGTTAGCTTTCGAACGATATACAACGTTTGTTGAGATTATGTTTTTCGTTGAAAAAAAAGTTTGTCGAAATGTATGTAGTGCTATATGAGATGCACTGGGTGAGGGCAACGTTGGAATGGCCACTGACGCCACATTCCTCGCTGTGCACGGCTGAGACTTCTGAAGTGGGTAGCTGCTATAGTTAGCTTTCGAACGATATACAACGTTTGTTGAGATTATGTTTTTCGTTGAACAAAAAGTTTGTCGAAATGTATGAAGTGCTATAGGAGATGCACTGGGTGAGGGCAATGTTGGAATGGCCACTGACGCCACATTCCTCGCTGTGCACGGCTGAGATTTCTGAAGTGGGTAGCTGCTATAGTTAGCTTTCGAACGATATACAACGTTTGTTGAGATTATGTTTTTCGTTGAACAAAAAGTTTGTCGAAATGTATGAAGTGCTATAGGAGATGCACTGGGTGAGGGCAATGTTGGAATGGCCACTGACGCCACATTCCTCGCTGTACACGGCTGAGATTTCTGGAGTGGGTAGCTGCTATAGTTAGCTTTCGAACGATATACAACGTTTGTTGAGATTATGTTTTTCGTTGAACAAAAAGTTTGTCGAAATGTATGAAGTGCTATAGGAGATGCACTGGGTGAGGGCAATGTTGGAATGGCCACTGACGCCACATTCCTCGCTGTGCACGGCTGAGATTTCTGAAGTGGGTAGCTGCTATAGTTAGCTTTCGAACGATATACAACGTTTGTTGAGATTATGTTTTTCGTTGAACAAAAAGTTTGTCGAAATGTATGAAGTGCTATAGGAGATGCACTGGGTGAGGGCAATGTTGGAATGGCCACTGACGCCACATTCCTCGCTGTGCACGGCTGAGATTTCTGAAGTGGGTAGCTGCTATAGTTAGCTTTCGAACGATATACAACGTTTGTTGAGATTATGTTTTTCGTTGAACAAAAAGTTTGTCGAAATGTATGAAGTGCTATAGGAGATGCACTGGGTGAGGGCAATGTTGGAATGGCCACTGGCGCCACATTCCTGGCTGTGCACGGTTGAGATTTCTGGAGTGGTTAGCTGCTATAGTTAGCTTTCGAACGATATACAACGTTTGGTGAGATTATGTTTTTCGTTGAACAAAAAGTTTGTCGAAATGTATGAAGTGCTATAGGAGATGCACTGGGTGAGGGCAATATTGGAATGGCCACTGACGCCACATTCCTCGCTGTGCACGGCTGAGATTTCTGAAGTTAGCTTTCGAACGATATACAACGTTTGTTGAGATTATGTTTTTCGTTGAAAAAAAAAAAGTTTGTCGAAATGTATGTAGTGCTATAGGAGATGCACTGGGTGAGGGCAATCTTGGAATGGCCACTGACGCCACATTCCTCGCTGTGCACGGCTGAGATTTCTGAAGTGGGTAGCTGCTATAGTTAGCTTTCGAACGATATACAACGTTTGTTGAGATTATGTTTTTCGTTGAACAAAAAGTTTGTCGAAATGTATGAAGTGCTATAGGAGATGCACTGGGTGAGGGCAATGTTGGAATGTTGGAAACTGGCGCCACATTCCTGGCTGTGCACGGCTGAGATTTCTGGAGTGGGTGGCTGCTTTAGTTAGCTTTCGAACGATATACAACGTTTGTTGAGATTATGTTTTTCGTTGAACAAAAAGTTTGTCGAAATGTATGAAAGTGTTGGAATGTTTGTCGAAATGTATGAAAGTGTTGGAATGGCCACGGACGCCATATTCCTGGCTCTGCACGGCTGACATTTCTGGAGTGGGTAGCTGCTATCTCCTATATCACATAGGAGATGCACTGGGTGAAGGCAATGTTGGAATGGCCACTGACGCCACATTCCTGGCTGTGCACGGCTGAGATTTCTGGAGTTTATAGCTGCTATAGTTAGCTTTCGAGCGATATACAACGTTTGGTGAGATTATGTTTTTCGTTGAAAAAAAGTTTGTCGAAATGTATCAGTAGTGTCGTGACCGCGGTCGAGGGTGGATGCTGCTACCCACCGCAGTGCAGTGTTTAGTGTGCTCGCGGGAAAAAACACAACCAGAAAAACATAAACAAATATCTTCAAAAATATAAAAAGTCACAAGTGCAATAGAACTGGATTGAATACAGTGCATTAAAATATAACAATAAACATTAATAAATTCACAAAAACAATAATACAAAATAACATAACCAAATAACATAAATACTATAGATAATCAAACGGAATGCAGAGAACCAAGCGAAGGTCTTTTTTATGCTCTCCGCAGTAAAGCTCAGCATTTCGTTTCTTTCTTCTCCTCCTCCTTCTTCCTGGTCCCGTTAGGTGTGCAGGCGGCTGTGAGTGCACCGTGGGCTGAAGTGTGGCAAGATAAAGGCATAACACTTGTCTTGTCGCGTTATGCTTTGCCTGCGGTGTAGGCTTGACTGCTTGTGCAGCTGACTTTATACCTCTTTACAGTGGGTGGCGATGACAATATTTCGTATAGACTCCACAAATGTGCGTGGCTTGAGGGCGAATTTCTTCGCGGTCTATGCGTATGTTTCTACTCACCATCCGCATATAATGGCACTAGGTGAGACCACGGTGTCTGAGGGTGCAGATCCACTGGATTTTCACTTGCCTGGGTACCACTTACTGCCATTATTTTCATCACACAGAGGCCTCGCCTTATATATTCGCAGTGATGTTGCGTACCAGTGTCAGCAACACCTTTGCACGACGGATGCCGAATTTAGCTCCATGTGGGTTAAGTTCAAAATCCAGTCGCACATACTGCACTTCTGCTTCATTTATAGAAGCCCGGGTCTAGAGAGGCTGCCAACTTTTGATAAACTTGACAGTCTCTCTGATTCGATTTCTAAAATCCTGGAAACGTATCCGAACAGTGAAATTGTTGTTGCTGGTGATTTCAATGTTCATAATTCCAATTGGCTACGTCATTCGAGTCACACAACACCTGAGGGTTTGTATTTTGAGTTATTTGCTGAGTCTAATAATTTGACTCTATTAGTGAAGGAACTAACGCACTTTCCCTGCGTTGATGGGCAAAACCAAAATATTCTGGACCTTTTTCTAACTTCACATCACAGCAAGTATGATGTGAATGTTCTTGCACCTCTTGGTAATTCGGACCACGCTACAATTTCTGCTACCTTCCCATATTCTAGCCTTCAATCCGCTTATCAGCCAGCTCCGAAGCGGACAGTGTGGCTTTATGAGAAGGCTAATTGGGATGCGCTGAACTCCTTTTTCAGCCGTTTCAATTGGCAATTGTGTTTCAGGGATAGAAACATAAATGCTGCAGCAAAATTGGTAGAAAATATAATTTTATTTGTGTATGAGGTCTTTCATACCCAATAAAAGAATTTCCATTAAACCAAAAGACCATTCCTGGTTTAATGCGACTTGCAGACAAGCAGTCAGGTCTAAAAAGAAAGCATTTAGGAATTGGCGTTTAAACAAAACTGCTGATACTAAATTGCTGCGCAACCAGGCCAGAAATAGGTGCAATGCCACTCTAAAGCGCGAAAAAGTTCTTTACGAACAGCGCCTTAGACGCAGAGTTCTTGAATACCATAAGGGTAGCAAGAACTTTTGGTCGTTCGTGGGGAGAGTGAAGAATCAGACGCGGTCGTTCATTCCAACTCTCCTCAAGGATGATCAGATCTTCACTCATTCGGTTGATAAGGCAAACTTATTAGCTAAAATGTTTGCTGAAAACTGCTCTCTTCCTGAGAGTAACCAACCACTGCCTGCGGTCGATGGTGTATCTCATGCTATGCCTGAGATGCATTTTCGAACGCGAGCTGTTAAAAGAGTGTTTGTAAACCTCAACGTGAATAAATCCTCGGGACCGGATGGCATTTCAGCCCACGTGTTGAGAAAGTGCGCCTCAACACTGGCTCGCCCATTGCGCAATCTGTTTAATTTATCGTTCACTTCAGGAGTTTTTCCTCATTCCTGGAAGATTGCCAATGTGCAGCCAGTTCCTATAAAAGGTGAGGCTACGAATCCTGCCAATTACCGGCCCATAGCAAGCTGTTCAATGCTCTCCAAAGTTATGGGGAGCGTTATAAATTTTAACCTGATGAGGTATCTGGAGAGCAACCAATTGGTCAGCGATCGCCAGTACGGTTTCCGTGCTCACCGCTCCACAGGCGATTTGATGGCGTTCCTCACTGAGCGGTGGAACAGTTGTGTTCACCAATTCGATGAGAGTAAGGTTGTTGCTTTGGTTATCTCCAAGGCATTTGACCGAGTGTGGCATAAAGCACTTGTGTCTAAACAGGCTGCGTTTGGTGTCGGTAATACATTCATTTGATGGATATCGAGCTTCCTCAGCGGCCGTTCTATTCGGGTTGTGATAGACGGCTTTGCTTCCGAAGAGCACTCCATTAATGCTGGAGTTCCGCAGGGTTCGGTCCTGTCTCCTACACTTTTTCTCATTTTTATCAATGACCTTCTGTCATTGACATCAAACCCCGTCTACTCGTTTGCTGATGACAGCAGCATTTGTCATTCATATTCATATTCTCCAGGCGTCCCTCTATTCTGCAGATCACTAAAAAACGCAGAATTATGAATGACACACTCCAATCCGACCTTAACAAAATCCATTAGTGGGGTCGAGCGAATCGGGTCGATTTTAATGCGCGGAAGACCCAATGCTGTTTGTTGACCCACAAGCGTCTGGCGGGCGACAACTTTCCACCTTTAAATGTGGGTGGTGTGGATATTAATGAGTCGGAGGCTCTTGATGTTCTGGGCATGTCAATACAATGCGATCTTCGTTGGAACGATCACATTTTTGATGTGTCGAAAGAAGCAGCCAAGTGCTTAGGCCTTTTAAAGCGGTGCACGAAATACTTCACTCTAACCGAACTTCGCTGTGTCTACACCACTTATATCCGGCCGAAAATGGAGTACAACTCTCATATTTGGTCGGGAGCTTCGAAAACATATCTTCAGCTTCTGGACCGTATACAAGGTCGTGCGATAAAACGTATAGGGGGCAGTAGGGTATCCACCTCTATTGAAACCTTGGGATGTCGTCGGGATGTGGGGTGTGTAACCTTATTTTACCGTTACTTTAATGGTAATTGTTCATCTGAAGTAGCCAGCCTGATTCCTTCGGTTCAGGTATTCAACAGATCTACTCGGCTTTCCAGAGCGGTGCACCCCTTTTACGTCTTGATCCCGAGCCAACGCACTACCCACTACCGCGAGAATTCGTTTTTCGGTCGCGCAGTTAAGTTGTGGAATAGTCTCCCTGCGCATGTTTTCCCACCCACTTATAACGTCGATGCTTTTAAAAGAGGTGTAAATCGACACTACTCCCATTTTTCCCCTTCCCACTAACCTTTACCCTTCTAAACCAACGAATGCTTTGCATGGATAGGGGGCATCCCCTGAGCTTGGTTCTATCTGCCATAAAAAAAAAAATTAAGTGCTATAGGAGATGCACTGGGTGAGGGCAATGTTGGAATGGCCACTGACGCCACATTCCTGGCTGTGCACGGCTGAGACTCTGGAGTGGGTAGCTGCTATCGATAGCTTTCGAACGATAAAACAACGTTTGGTGAGATTATGTTTTTCGTTGAACAAAAAGTTTGTCGAAATGTATGAAGTGCTATAGGAGATGCACTGGGTGAGGGCAATTTTGGAATGGCCACTGACGCCACATTCCTGGCTCTGCACGGCTGACATTTCTGGAGTGGTTAGCTGCTATAGTTAGCTTTCGAACGATATACAACGTTTGGTGAGATTATGTTTTTCGTTGAACAAAAAGTTTGTCGGAATGTATGAAGTGCTATAGGAGATGCACTGGGTGAGGGCAATGTTGGAATGGCCACTGACGCCACACTCCTCGCTGTGCACGGCTGAGATTTCTGAAGTGGGTAGCTGCTATAGTTAGCTTTCGAACGATATACAACGTTTGTTGAGATTATGTTTTTCGTTGAACAAAAAGTTTGTCGAAATGTATGTAGTGCTATAGGAGATGCACTGGGTGAGGGCAATGTTGGAATGGCCACTGACGCCACATTCCTCACTGTGCACGGCTGAGATTTCTGAAGTGGGTAGCTGCTATAGTTAGCTTTCGAATGATATACAACGTTTGTTGAGATTATGTTTTTCGTTGAAAAAAAAAGTTTGTCGAAATGTATGTAGTGCTATATGAGATGCACTGGGTGAGGGCAATGTTGGAATGGCCACTGACGCCACATTCCTCGCTGTGCACGGCTGAGATTTCTGAAGTGGGTAGCTGCTATAGTTAGCTTTCGAACGATATACAACGTTTGTTGAGATTATGTTTTTCGTTGAACAAAAAGTTTGTCGAAATGTATGAAGTGCTATAGGAGATGCACTGGGTGAGGGCAATGTTGGAATGTTGGAAACTGGCGCCACATTCCTGGCTGTGCACGGCTGAGATTTCTGGAGTGGGTGGCTGCTTTAGTTAGCTTTCGAACGATATACAACGTTTGTTGAGATTATGTTTTTCGTTGAACAAAAAGTTTGTCGAAATGTATGAAAGTGTTGGAATGTTTGTCGAAATGTATGAAAGTGTTGGAATGGCCACGGACGCCATATTCCTGGCTCTGCACGGCTGACATTTCTGGAGTGGGTAGCTGCTATCTCCTATATCACATAGGAGATGCACTGGGTGAAGGCAATGTTGGAATGGCCACTGACGCCACATTCCTGGCTGTGCACGGCTGAGATTTCTGGAGTTTATAGCTGCTATAGTTAGCTTTCGAGCGATATACAACGTTTGGTGAGATTATGTTTTTCGTTGAAAAAAAGTTTGTCGAAATGTATCAGTAGTGTCGTGACCGCGGTCGAGGGTGGATGCTGCTACCCACCGCAGTGCAGTGTTTAGTGTGCTCGCGGGAAAAAACACAACCAGAAAAACATAAACAAATATCTTCAAAAATATAAAAAGTCACAAGTGCAATAGAACTGGATTGAATACAGTGCATTAAAATATAACAATAAACATTAATAAATTCACAAAAACAATAATACAAAATAACATAACCAAATAACATAAATACTATAGATAATCAAACGGAATGCAGAGAACCAAGCGAAGGTCTTTTTTATGCTCTCCGCAGTAAAGCTCAGCATTTCGTTTCTTTCTTCTCCTCCTCCTTCTTCCTGGTCCCGTTAGGTGTGCAGGCGGCTGTGAGTGCACCGTGGGCTGAAGTGTGGCAAGATAAAGGCATAACACTTGTCTTGTCGCGTTATGCTTTGCCTGCGGTGTAGGCTTGACTGCTTGTGCAGCTGACTTTATACCTCTTTACAGTGGGTGGCGATGACAATATTTCGTATAGACTCCACAAATGTGCGTGGCTTGAGGGCGAATTTCTTCGCGGTCTATGCGTATGTTTCTACTCACCATCCGCATATAATGGCACTAGGTGAGACCACGGTGTCTGAGGGTGCAGATCCACTGGATTTTCACTTGCCTGGGTACCACTTACTGCCATTATTTTCATCACACAGAGGCCTCGCCTTATATATTCGCAGTGATGTTGCGTACCAGTGTCAGCAACACCTTTGCACGACGGATGCCGAATTTAGCTCCATGTGGGTTAAGTTCAAAATCCAGTCGCACATACTGCACTTCTGCTTCATTTATAGAAGCCCGGGTCTAGAGAGGCTGCCAACTTTTGATAAACTTGACAGTCTCTCTGATTCGATTTCTAAAATCCTGGAAACGTATCCGAACAGTGAAATTGTTGTTGCTGGTGATTTCAATGTTCATAATTCCAATTGGCTACGTCATTCGAGTCACACAACACCTGAGGGTTTGTATTTTGAGTTATTTGCTGAGTCTAATAATTTGACTCTATTAGTGAAGGAACTAACGCACTTTCCCTGCGTTGATGGGCAAAACCAAAATATTCTGGACCTTTTTCTAACTTCACATCACAGCAAGTATGATGTGAATGTTCTTGCACCTCTTGGTAATTCGGACCACGCTACAATTTCTGCTACCTTCCCATATTCTAGCCTTCAATCCGCTTATCAGCCAGCTCCGAAGCGGACAGTGTGGCTTTATGAGAAGGCTAATTGGGATGCGCTGAACTCCTTTTTCAGCCGTTTCAATTGGCAATTGTGTTTCAGGGATAGAAACATAAATGCTGCAGCAAAATTGGTAGAAAATATAATTTTATTTGGTATGAGGTCTTTCATACCCAATAAAAGAATTTCCATTAAACCAAAAGACCATTCCTGGTTTAATGCGACTTGCAGACAAGCAGTCAGGTCTAAAAAGAAAGCATTTAGGAATTGGCGTTTAAACAAAACTGCTGATACTAAATTGCTGCGCAACCAGGCCAGAAATAGGTGCAATGCCACTCTAAAGCGCGAAAAAGTTCTCTACGAACAGCGCCTTAGACGCAGAGTTCTTGAATACCATAAGGGTAGCAAGAACTTTTGGTCGTTCGTGGGGAGAGTGAAGAATCAGACGCGGTCGTTCATTCCAACTCTCCTCAAGGATGATCAGATCTTCACTCATTCGGTTGATAAGGCAAACTTATTAGCTAAAATGTTTGCTGAAAACTGCTCTCTTCCTGAGAGTAACCAACCACTGCCTGCGGTCGATGGTGTATCTCATGCTATGCCTGAGATGCATTTTCGAACGCGAGCTGTTAAAAGAGTGTTTGTAAACCTCAACGTGAATAAATCCTCGGGACCGGATGGCATTTCAGCCCACGTGTTGAGAAAGTGCGCCTCAACACTGGCTCGCCCATTGCGCAATCTGTCTAATTTATCGTTCACTTCAGGAGTTTTTCCTCATTCCTGGAAGATTGCCAATGTGCAGCCAGTTCCTATAAAAGGTGAGGCTACGAATCCTGCCAATTACCGGCCCATAGCAAGCTGTTCAATGCTCTCCAAAGTTATGGGGAGCGTTATAAATTTTAACCTGATGAGGTATCTGGAGAGCAACCAATTGGTCAGCGATCGCCAGTACGGTTTCCGTGCTCACCGCTCCACAGGCGATTTGATGGCGTTCCTCACTGAGCGGTGGAACAGTTGTGTTCACCAATTCGATGAGAGTAAGGTTGTTGCTTTGGTTATCTCCAAGGCATTTGACCGAGTGTGGCATAAAGCACTTGTGTCTAAACAGGCTGCGTTTGGTGTCGGTAATACATTCATTTGATGGATATCGAGCTTCCTCAGCGGCCGTTCTATTCGGGTTGTGATAGACGGCTTTGCTTCCGAAGAGCACTCCATTAATGCTGGAGTTCCGCAGGGTTCGGTCCTGTCTCCTACACTTTTTCTCATTTTTATCAATGACCTTCTGTCATTGACATCAAACCCCGTCTACTCGTTTGCTGATGACAGCAGCATTTGTCATTCATATTCATATTCTCCAGGCGTCCCTCTATTCTGCAGATCACTAAAAAACGCAGAATTATGAATGACACACTCCAATCCGACCTTAACAAAATCCATTAGTGGGGTCGAGCGAATCGGGTCGATTTTAATGCGCGGAAGACCCAATGCTGTTTGTTGACCCACAAGCGTCTGGCGGGCGACAACTTTCCACCTTTAAATGTGGGTGGTGTGGATATTAATGAGTCGGAGGCTCTTGATGTTCTGGGCATGTCAATACAATGCGATCTTCGTTGGAACGATCACATTTTTGATGTGTCGAAAGAAGCAGCCAAGTGCTTAGGCCTTTTAAAGCGGTGCACGAAATACTTCACTCTAACCGAACTTCGCTGTGTCTACACCACTTATATCCGGCCGAAAATGGAGTACAACTCTCATATTTGGTCGGGAGCTTCGAAAACATATCTTCAGCTTCTGGACCGTATACAAGGTCGTGCGATAAAACGTATAGGGGGCAGTAGGGTATCCACCTCTATTGAAACCTTGGGATGTCGTCGGGATGTGGGGTGTGTAACCTTATTTTACCGTTACTTTAATGGTAATTGTTCATCTGAAGTAGCCAGCCTGATTCCTTCGGTTCAGGTATTCAACAGATCTACTCGGCTTTCCAGAGCGGTGCACCCCTTTTACGTCTTGATCCCGAGCCAACGCACTACCCACTACCGCGAGAATTCGTTTTTCGGTCGCGCAGTTAAGTTGTGGAATAGTCTCCCTGCGCATGTTTTCCCACCCACTTATAACGTCGATGCTTTTAAAAGAGGTGTAAATCGACACTACTCCCACTTTTCCCCTTCCCACTAACCTTTACCCTTCTAAACCAACGAATGCTTTGCATGGATAGGGGGCATCCCCTGAGCTTGGTTCTATCTGCCATAAAAAAAAAATTAAGTGCTATAGGAGATGCACTGGGTGAGGGCAATGTTGGAATGGCCACTGACGCCACATTCCTGGCTGTGCACGGCTGAGACTCTGGAGTGGGTAGCTGCTATCGATAGCTTTCGAACGATAAAACAACGTTTGGTGAGATTATGTTTTTCGTTGAAAAAAAGTTTGTCGAAATGTATGAAGTGCTATAGGAGATGCACTGGGTGAGGGCAATTTTGGAATGGCCACTGACGCCACATTCCTGGCTCTGCACGGCTGACATTTCTGGAGTGGGTAGCTGCTATAGTTAGCTTTCGAACGATATACAACGTTTGTTGAGATTATGTGTTTCGTTGAACAAAAAGTTTGTCGAAATGTATGAAGTGCTATAGGAGATGCACTGGGTGAGGGCAATGTTAGAATGGCCACTGACGCCATATTCCTATCTGTACACGGCTGAGATTTCTGGAGTGGTTAGCTGCTATAGTTAGCTTTCGAACGATATACAACGTTTGGTGAGATTATGTTTTTCGTTGAACAAAAAGTTTGTCGAAATGTATGAAGTGCTATAGGAGATGCACTGGGTGAGGGCAATGTTGGAATGGCCACTGACGCCATATTCCTATCTGTACACGGCTGAGATTTCTGGAGTGGTTAGCTGCTATAGTTAGCTTTCGAACGATATACAACGTTTGGTGAGATTATGTTTTTCGTTGAACAAAAAGTTTGTCGAAATGTATGAAGTGCTATAGGAGATGCACTGGGTGAGGGCAATGTTGGAATGGCCACTGACGCCACATTCCTCGCTGTGCACGGCTGAGATTTCTGAAGTGGGTAGCTGCTATAGTTAGCTTTCGAACGATATACAACGTTTGTTGAGATTATGTTTTTCGTTGAACAAAAAGTTTGTCGAAATGTATGAAGTGCTATAGGAGATGCACTGGGTGAGGGCAATGTTGGAATGGCCACTGGCGCCACATTCCTGGCTGTGCACGGTTGAGATTTCTGGAGTGGTTAGCTGCTATAGTTAGCTTTCGAACGATATACAACGTTTGGTGAGATTATGTTTTTCGTTGAACAAAAAGTTTGTCGAAATGTATGAAGTGCTATAGGAGATGCACTGGGTGAGGGCAATATTGGAATGGCCACTGACGCCACATTCCTCGCTGTGCACGGCTGAGATTTCTGAAGTTAGCTTTCGAACGATATACAACGTTTGTTGAGATTATGTTTTTCGTTGAAAAAAAAAAGTTTGTCGAAATGTATGTAGTGCTATAGGAGATGCACTGGGTGAGGGCAATGTTGGAATGGCCACTGACGCCACATTCCTCGCTGTGAACGGATGAGATTTCTGAAGTGGGTAGCTGCTATAGTTAGCTTTCGAATGATATATAACGTTTGTTGAGATTATGTTTTTCGTTGAACAAAAAGTTTGTCGAAATGTATGAAGTGCTATAGGAGATGCACTGGGTGAGGGCAATGTTGGAATGGCCACTGGCGCCACATTCCTGGCTGTGCACGGTTGAGATTTCTGGAGTGGTTAGCTGCTATAGATAGCTTTCGAACGATAAAACAACGTTTGGTGAGATTATGTTTTTCGTTGAAAAAAAGTTTGTCGAAATGTATGAAGTGCTATAGGAGATGCACTGGGTGAGGGCAATTTTGGAATGGCCACTGACGCCACATTCCTGGCTCTGCACGGCTGACATTTCTGGAGTGGGTAGCTGCTATAGTTAGCTTTCGAACGATATACAACGTTTGTTGAGATTATGTGTTTCGTTGAACAAAAAGTTTGTCGAAATGTATGAAGTGCTATTTTTTTAGTGCTAAAAAAAAAAAAAAAAAAAAAAAAACTATCCTAAAATGCCTTCCTAAAAGATACGTTCTAAAATTCCGTGTAGCCCATACAATTGCCAAGAATTTCCTTTCTATGGTTAAGTACATCTTTTCGGTGTCACTGTAAGCTCGACTAGCGAAAGTTATCGGCCTATCCTCACCAATCTTTCCTTGTGATAAAACGACTCCTAAAGCTTCCCCGCTAGCTTTACAAAAATTGTTTGCTAAAATTCGGTTATGTCAATGCTAGTAGTGAAATTGTCGCCTGTTTTAACGTCTCGAAGGCTCTTTGGCAATCCTCGGAGCATCTAAAAACTACGCTTTTCCTCAATAGCTTATTTATAGGTAGAGCTGTCTTTGCCGTATTCCCTATGAATTTCCTATTTACCTGAATTTCCTGTTTACTGAACCTAAAAATGCTTGTACTTCTTTTTTACTCCTAGTGGTGGCATTTGTTGATTTTCCTTTTCGATTGCCTTTGTTTTGGATCTAGAGTGTACAGCTTTTACTTCCGAACTTATTTTCGCTGAACAGCTGTTTTGGTATTCCCAACAAACCAGTCGGTCGTTCGGTAAAATCGCAACAACAATTTCCATACTTCTTACGTCTTAACGGTACATAAGCGGTATTCTAAATCCTCGGTTGGTCGATGAAGCACCGATTTGAAGTGTCATACTGAACGACAAAACTCAAAAGCAGTTGTTGCATATTACTGTGAGGTTATTATTTATTATATTATATTAATTTTATTTATTATGAATATAATACATTATACGATCTTTTTTTAATAGTATTAAAAAAAGATAAATTTTAATCCACTTAATTAATAAATTTAAATTTTCTTGTCACTACTTCATTATTTTCAAAACCTTCACTACTTGAATATTTGTCCACAAGGGTGAGTTCACACGACGATCATTTGAACAATGAAAATCAAATTTGTTGTTGTATTTTCAGTGAAAAAAAGAAAGTAAATGTTTGATTTTCGTTGATAAAATGATCGTCGTCTGAGCTCATCCCAACAATGTCAAAACGAACATATCAAAAATCACAGCAAAATTATAAAAACAAAAACAATGCGAAGAAATGAGAAATCCTAAACATTTTACAACTCACATTTAAAAATCGCATTGTGAAGCAATGCGAAGAAAAGAGAAATCCGAGTGAACTTCCCACCCTTACGAGCTTATATATCTGAGGCGCTAATCTGCATACGGGAGCGGCCAACTCATTTCGTAAGAGTTTAGGAATCGCTTCAACGACCGAGTTGTTCAGAAACAGTCGATCGGTACTCAGTCGGGTAGTTTATCGAAAATCTGGCCCTTAAATAGCTCTACGTAGGATGTATCATTAGAGAGTTTTTCTCCTGTTACAGTCATCAAATGTATTCCATGACGACTTGTGAAGCTTTCCAACTTTTTCCTCCTCATATTCTGTTATCTCCTTGTAAAAAATTTTGCTTTCATTGCCAATATGGGCTCAGAAATATGTGTATGCCTGTTTCTTTCTGAAGAATCCACATATACAAAGCTTCCTCCACCTCTGGATGTGTTGAGAGTTTGCCCTTTGCGTAGCCTAGTTAGTGGTAGACATGAACTTTTGAATGTTGTCCCGGTTCTTTTTAAGTTATGAAGTTTTACAATGCGACAGCAATACGTGAACGCCCGCGCCACAATCAAACTGAGAACATGCATCGAGCAGCACGTCACGGTGCCGCGAACAAGTTAAAAACTGTTCAAACATACATTGACGATGTTGTGCGTGATATGTATGTTCATATGTATGTAATTGGCATGTCGGATTACAGAGGGTGTCGGTTAGGACAGGGGCCGGATTACTGGATTATCGATTGTATATAAAATATATTACCTTCGAAACGTGAGGTATGTAAATGGGTATTATATGCCTATCTATTCAGCACATGCAATATAACTGCTCAGATATAAAAAGTTCTGTTCTTACCACACGAACACATCAAACATAAAATTTTCGTCCAGTGACATATATGTATATGTTGGCGGACCAGGTAAGGAACTTCTGAACTAATTTGGTTCGTCCTTCAGATTTTTGCTTAATTAGAATAAATGAATTCAAAATTCATAGCAAAATTATTTGTAGAGAAAGTAAATAAGACTAAGTTCAATACGAGTACAATACTGATAATATTTAATAAGAAATAGTATAAATAAATAGCAAATAGTATGAGAAATAATATATTATATATTTTACACCTATTTATACAAAAAATTAATCAATTTGCATCGCTTCTTTATTGCTTTTTTATGTCTAACAAGGCCTTGTGGGAGGACCGGAATATGCCATGTACCTAATACCTCCACTTGAAAGCTTAGCAACAGTTGAAGAAACTGTTGTTCGTGATAAAGCTGTTGAGTCCTTACGTATTGTTGCAGCTGAGCACAGTGCTCAAGACTTGGAAATACACGTGGTTCCAACACTTCAACGTTTAGTGTCTGGAGATTGGTTCACTTCCCGAACATCTGCTTGTGGGCTTTTTTCTGTATGTTATCCCAGAGTTTCCCTACCAGTAAAGGCTGAACTTCGTAGTAACTTTCGTAAGTTATGCCAAGATGAAACTCCAATGGTTCGGCGTGCAGCAGCAAGTAAACTTGGTGAATTTGCTAAAGTGGTTGAAATTGAATATCTAAAATCAGATTTAATTCCCAACTTCGTTCAACTCGCACAAGATGATCAGGTAATTCTCCCATGTATGTGGATTTACTAGTTGCTTTATTTGGTTTTACTAGTTAGTTAACCAATATTAGTTCTGACTTTTGAAAGGATTTATTTGATATTTTCTTTTTAACACGTTGACTGCCACATAATTTTGAGCATTCCGGTTTATGAAGCCAATTTAATTTAATTATATTTTTAAAAGCTCTAATTATAAAACATATAGTGTACACTATTGTACTCGAATTATAGTACATATGTTGTTTCGCTAAAACGGAGTCAGCGATATGCGTCTAAATTCGTTATTAGTAAATCACATATAGTCGGGTGCATCACATTTACGTCCTTCTTGAGTGTGCTGTTGTATAATTGTTATTATAGTGAAATAATAAATATTGCAATATGTATAAGAAAATCACTGACTGAAAAACAACTTGAGTATTACGCTAATCTAAGTGATTCAGAATTTGACGCAGATGGTAACGACGGTGGCGATTATGAACCTTCTGAGAATTCAAGTGCGGACAATGATGAAGTCGTCTCCGGACCTGGCGAGCAGGGTATCACAGTGGGTAGACGTCAGCGCTGCAGAAATGCAAGTTTTTATTGGACTTTTATTACAAATGGGCCTTTGTTCTTTTTCTTCAATAGAACATTACTGGAGTACAAACCAACTGTATAATGTAATGTTTTGTCGATCAAATGGCCGAAATATATTTATATTCTTACTTTGTTGTTTTTACTTAGCTGATAACTCAATACCATCATCCGACAGATTATAAAAGGTTAAAGTAAAAGGTCTGAAATTTCGAACTTTTTAGTTAAATAACTTCCAATTAAAAAAGTTGTTCAGTTCAGTCAGCTGTATCGCAGCGTTTCTTTAATAAAAAATTAATATAATTATATGATTCCAATAGTACGGAAATAGATTGTCAGGGATATTCTCCTCAACTTCTCAACATAAAGTTGACAGCGCTGTTTTTTAGCTAATTGTCAATATTGGTATTCTGGCTGTCAAAAAAAAGCTCTTTTCGTTAAAATGTATAGTTGAATAGTCAAGAGCAAACAGATGTTGACAGTTAAATTTTCTTAAGAAAACACTTTACACGCAATTTACAGAATTTTTATTCATAAATAATAAATAAATAGAGAACAAATGGAGGAATTAGGAATTCTTGTTTTGTTCGATTTTCCAGATAAAAATGAGAATATAAACCTCTATATCAGCTAACACTCAGCTTTTCAGCATGTTAACTATGCAAAAGGGACATTTTGGTTTCTGTAACACTCAGCTTTTAAGTTTTCAGCATGTTAACTACGCAAAAATCACATTTTGGTCTCTGTAACATGTTAACATGGCATGTTAACTATGCAAAGCTTTCATCGTGTCAATTGACAACCAGAATACCAATTTTAAAAGCTGTGATAGGAACTGTGACAAATTTACTTTATTATTTCATGTCAAGTTGACAGCGAAAATAGCCTTGTATGTAAAAAAAAATTAGGCAGAATACTAACAAAGGCCGAAAATTATTATTTATTTTTTTTAAAGGACTGTACTTTATTGACTAAAACTTTCTTACCACATAAATTCTTACATGATGCATGATAAATTCTTACATGAATAGCTGAAAAAACCGGTTTTGTTGTATTATTGACAAGTGGAAATAAGACAGAAGACACAAAGCAATAGATTACTCACAAAAATATGTACATCTAAGTTTACACATATGATACCATATATACATTAAAAATTTATACATATGATACCTACAAAAAACATATATATTGAAAGCTATGCGTTTATTTCCACACATAAACCACCCCCTGAAACATTGTTTTAGCTAGAAGGAAGACACTCTTGGTTATCGGCCTCTTGTAAACTCCCTTTCATGATATTATGGTCACCACTCTGACTTTGCTGTCCTGTGTGGACTGCAATGATGCGGCCCAATAGCCATTTGGTTGGTGGAAGGTTCGGCTCCTTAAGGAGTACGATGTCTCCAATTGCGAAATTCGTATGGGGCTGCTGCCATTTTAGTCGATATCGCAATGACGTAATATATTCGTTCGACCACCGTTTCCAAAAGTCCTGTACCATTGCTTGCAACCAGTTCCAATGGGCTCGACGAAAGGTTGGCTTGAAGAAAGTACATGGTTCCGGTATGGCCATATGCGACTCTCCAATAAGAAATTGGGGCGGTATTAACGGGTTGATCTCCGTTTCAGATATGGTGCATAATGACCGACTGTCAAGAATAGGTTCGATTTGCGTAAGGACTGTATAGAGTTCTTCGAAGCACAGAAGACTATCGCCTACCACCCTTCGTAGGTGGAGTTTTATTGATCTTACGCCCGCCTCCCAAAGCCCACCAAAATGTGGGGCCGATGGTGGGATAAACCGCTAATTGGTTCCATCTCCAGCTAATGATAATCTGATGTCTGCATTCGTCTTTTTGCAACAACCTGAGCATTCCATCCAAACTTCGCCGAGCACCGTGAAAATTTGTTCCATTGTCTGTGTAGAGATTGCTACACTTACCCCAACGACTTGTGAATCTTTTAAATGCGGCAATGAAAGCATTTGAGGTCAACTCACTCACCAACTCTATGTGTATAGCTTTTGACGACATGCATACAAGGCATACATATGCTTGGGTGATTCTTGGGCGGTTACAAGTTGTCATTTTTATTTTCAAAGGACCTGCAAAATCACACCCGCTATTGAGAAATGGTCGACTTGGTTGCGCACGTGCAGGTGGCAAGTTAGCCATTCTTTGTACCGAAGTTTGTCGCCGAAGTTGAAAACAGCGTTTGCATTTGAACACAATGGATCTGACCAAATTTCGAGCGCCGATAATCCAAAAGTGTTGGCGAAAAATCACAAACAGCTCGGTTATGCAGATAGGTTTTGTGCACATTTATGAAATGTTCGTGTTTTGAAGTCTACCGCCCACACGTAGCAGACCACTCGAATCAATAAATGGCGAGAGTTTGATGAGTGGATCCTTTTTGTGAAGCATTTGTTGATCTAACAACTGCGTCACTGTACTTGCAAAGGTTTTTCTCTGTACGGCTATAAGTACTCTCATTTTGGCTGAATGCAGCTCTTCAAATGTAGGAGGGCCCTTAACTGCCTTAAGTCTACGTTGCAATATCAAGATAAATCATATGCAACAACTCGAACTAATCGATTCCATGACGAACATCTGTCGGCGACTTCCACTAGTACTGATATTGTGGCGGACCTGGTGGTCCAAGCTTCGAAGGCGCGAGTCGCTGAACTCAAAGTAGTTCACCTTCGTTTCCCTTTCCTTACCGGCGTCCAACATTGTTGCTTATCGCGGTGTACAATGAAGATCGGCGACAGTCATCCGACTACCTTCAGGCCGCCGCATGGAGCGCTCATTGCTGACGATGCCTTGTAACGGCGCTGGGATTTGAGGAGTAGCTACCGCCGACTTGACTCACCAGCGCAGCGAGCTCACTTTCGTCTATCGTGAAGACGCAGCGTCAGCATGCGAGCACTGGCCGGCGCAGCTCTCCTATCGTTAGCACTGACGAAGGGAGAATTGTTTATAAGGCCCAGTGCAAAGGCATCGTGGGAGCATTGCTGCAATGTTTAAGTACGTGACCGTCGGTCTGTTTGCATTAGACCGTCGGTCTGTTTGCATTAGACCGTCGGTGGTGGTGGCATTCCCTTTGGGATATGCTGCCAACACCATAAGTAAGACACAGTCATTAGTCTGCCAAGTTCTCTCTAAGCGTTGAGAAGTTTTAAAAACAGCGACCGGTAGTCTCGACTCGCGATATCTAAATCGAGTATAGAAATTAAGTAGTCAGCCACTCGCGATAATCTTAGTCGAGTATAGAAAATAAAGTGTATTTTGTAAATAAATAAATAAATACGCCTATCCCCCGATTTACATGGTAAATACGTTCCTGAGAAAAACGTGTAAATCGAAGATTAAAAATTTTCAAGTCAAAACCGTGTAAATCGAAAAGCTTGCAGAAAATGCATAATTTTGCTATTTAACAGTTGTGATTTTTTTCAATATTTTTAGGTGTACACAGAAATAAAAATAAAATGCATTGACAGGTTAAAACATGTAATATATTACGGAAACACTGTTTTTTTATTTAATTACAATACATTAAACAGAAGAACAAAAAATAAAACCAAAGGTGTTTTATTATCCTTCATCACTGTCAGAAATTACTCTCATTCTTTTTTTCGGAATCGAAGGTTCGAATTCACTTTCATCACTCGAAGTTATTTGTGCCGATTCGATGTTTGAAGCAGAAATATTTACATTATGAGAGATAGTAATAAAATCGGTTATTAACAATTGCTTCGAATTTTTTGTAAGATCTTTGTAAACTTCTTCATATTGAGCCAAGCAGCGATTTATGTCACGTTGAAATCGTAAAGCCCTTTCAACGTTTGTGTCATTTTGTATAAAAGGATTACCCAGCTTTCTTCCCAATGCGAGTCCTTCGCGGATGACTTTAGCAGTGAATGTTACTGGTACTAATTCCTCTTCATCAGATTTGTCAGACTCACTTTCGCAAACTAAGTTAACCAAATTATCCTCACTTAGTTCTTTATCAGTCATTAACTCTGCGATATCATCATCAGTAAAATCATCAAAACCTTCTCCGCCCAATGAATGCGCCATCTGTACTATCTGCGAATATTCATCATTTAACGTTGAACAGCTCTTGAGCGTTGTTTGCTTAATCGCAGTGTGATAAGGCGATATGCTTCACACAGTTCAATATTGTAAAATTTTTCCAAGCACTAATAACTGTTAAAGATTCATTCTCCATTTGTTCCAAAATATATGTAAAGGCTCGTTTTATGTACAAAGCTTTAAAAGTAGAAATTATGCCTTGGTCCAATGGTTGTAATAATGAAGTTGTATTTTTTGGTAAAAATTTTACTTCAACGTTCTTATATTCTAGATCTTGTGGGTGACTCGGCGCATTGTCAATTAACAAAAGCACTTTAAAAGGCAATCCCTTTGAACTTAAATATTTTTTGGCATCTGGGATAAAACATTCATGAAACCATTCAGTAAACATTGTTGCAGTAACCCACGCTTTTTTATTAGCCCTCCAATAAACGGGAAGATTATTGATGTTTACTCCTTTAAAGGCACGGGGCATTTTTGATTTGTTACTCACTAATGGTTTCATAATATAATCTCCTGAAGCATTGCTACAGAAAAGAATTGTTATGCGATCTTTTACTGCTTTATGACCACTAGCCGATTTATAAAATTTTGAGACATAAGTCCTTTCAGGCATTTTTTTCCAGAATAACCCTGACTCATCAGCATTGAAAACCTGATCAGGGGTGTATGAATTGTCGTTAATAATTTCTGCAAAATTTGCTGGATATTCTTGGGCTGCATCTACGTCGCCAGAAGCCAGTTCACCTTTTAATTTTAAGCTGTGTAAAGAATGTCTTATTTTAAATCTTTCAAACCAGCCATGACTTGCCAAAAAATCTGGCTTCTTTTCAGTTGAAGAAGAAGATGGTAATTGCTCTACAATTTTTTCGTAAATTCGTAATGCTTCATTTGTTATAGCGCCCGTATCAATGGGTACTCTTTTTTGTGTTTGATCTTCTATCCAAAGCATTAACGCTTTCTCCATTTTTTCCATTGCGATATTTCTGGTGTATGATGTTGTGCCCATGCTCGTGGTATTGCCAGCTGCAACACTCTTTCTAATTGTATTTTCATTTGTTCTAATAGTTCTTATTGTAGCTTCGTTCATGCGATATGATTTTGCAACATCTACTACTCTATCTCCCTTTCGTAAGCGATCCAAAATTTCGATTTTAGTTTCTAAAGAAATAACTTTTCTTTTAACTTCTTTCTTCATTATAAGCCTATAATTTTCCGTAGATAAAACTTTAATTTTATGCGAAGAAATACAGACACAGTGTTCGTGTGCAGCAAGTCAGCACATAAGCTCGGGATTCCCCGTGAGATGTGTACACAGCGCACGTGTTCAATCACAGTAGCATTTAGTAGAGTGCGATAAAAACAAAAAAAACTTATTTGGAAAACCGTGTAAAAGCAAAAACGTGTAAAACAAGTACCGTGTAAATCGGGGGATAGGTGTAGTTAACAATATTTGAAAACCGCGGCGTTTTGTTTAGTGGAAAAGAAGAGACAACAATACCTTGTCTTCTGACCCCAAATTACATACTATAGCCTGTTTCTTCTCCCAATGCACATCTGCCGAACACTGAAGTTTATGAAGTTGGGGTGGTGTCCGAGTGCGGGCGTGATCCGGCTCGAAGGACCAAAAATTTTTACGCGGGAATGCGTGATTTTGTGATTAATGAAGAGGACTTACCGGCTTTCTTGAAATTTTAATAATTGAGATGGAGTTCCGAATTGTGGTAGTCCGGAGTATGTATCTTCCTTCGGATGGACGGCGCCGTCGTGGATGATGTGATTGGATGATGATGAGGAGCGGCAGCAACGATGTTCAGTGGGGTTTCACTTCTTTCACTTACCTTTCACTGGTCACTTGTGCAAGACGGGTGCTTGCTTACACTGTGAGGAACTCACCAAAGGTGGGTTCCCACAAAACAAGAGATGAGGACAACAACAGCGAGACATCGTCACCCTGTGGAGGGATCCACCACCGGTGGGTCCCTACCACTCAACACTTAGCGGCGACTACAACCTCGACGGTTGTAGCGCCATCTTTCGGCGGCAAGCGTCAGAAGTAGGAAGTAGAGCCTACCAACACCAACAGCCAGCGACGGGAAAAATCCCGCAAACAACAACGCCCCGAGTAAATTGTGACTCAGGAAGAGTAGAACATGGATAACGGGATCCCCCGGGAGGGAGATATCCGGACGCCGTGTGGCGAAGCTGCTCACACCGCCGCCGCTGGAAGTCCAGCGGGAGACTATTTAAGAGGCCGACGTACAGGAATCGGTCTCTATTCTCTATTCTCTAGCCATCGCGCGACAAAGGAGTGTACCAATTTGAATAGTGACAAACGTTTCAGTGAACTAAGTGCTAACGTGCAGTGAATTAAGTGCTAACAACCGGAGGACACCGGTACAGAGGACACCACAACCGTGCCTTTACACCTCGAAGGACCCTTGCGAAACAGTACCGACGCCCGTCGAAGGACTATCAGCAGAGTGAGTCTTCATCGCATAGACATTTATAATTGTAACCAGTAGGCTTGAAAATTTCATCACAATCCTGTCTCCCCGTGTGGTTTTTTAACCGACGGGCTCCCCTCCTGAATCCTTCACAATCCTGTCTCCCCGTGTGGTTTTTTAACCGACGGGCTCCCCTCCTAAATCCTTCACAATCCTGTCTCCCCGTGTGGTTTGCTAACCGACGGGCTCCCATCCTTGACTTCCCCACGTCCCATACGTCTAGGTTATTTAAGTCCTAATTTAAGAACAAATCGCTAAATAAAGTTATTCATAGTAAAACGCTTGTGTTCCCAAATTAGAAGGGTCAGGGAGGGTTTACGTATAGGTGCAACAGAGAACTATTGTCGTCAGGTATTGTGACCCGAACCACTGGACGCGCAGTAGCTACTCCACGCCGCCCGAAGAAGGTTCGTCACAATTGGCGCCCGAGCAGGGACCCTTGGGGTCGAAATTCAGCGACGACAATAGCAGCAGAAATCCCACGCTTCCAGGGCCGGAAGTTCGAGAAACAAGCAGAAGCGGCACCGGAAAAGCTCGAGTTACAAAAGCCAAGCAGCGCACCCAGCGAACAAGCAACCAAGACACACACCGGACAGAGGTCAGTGAAGAAACAGGCCAAGCAGGTATACATCAGAGAACCAAACCAGCAAGATCTCCCAGCGGAGAACCTCATCGCAAGCCAAGACATACAACGCACGCAAGCCAAGTCACACAACGCACGCAAGCCAAGACACACAACGCACGCAAGCCAAGACACACACCGCACGCAAGCCAAGACACGCACCGCACGCAAGCACGCACCACAAGAAAACTCACCACGACGAATTCAACAGAGCCGTAAACCAGAACGAAATAATAACGAAACAAATATTTAACTGACATCTCAATAAATCAAGAAAAATCATAAAATAAATACTAAAAAAAAAAAAAAAATTTAATAGCTAAAATAATGAATGCCAGCACTGCCAAACCCATAAAAACGGGATGGGTGTACAACGTACAAAAGGAGGAGTTCCAGAAAATTATGGAGGAACTTGGGCTCGAAGCAACAGGCACGGTAGAGGAGTTACGTCGAAGATTTTGCGTTTACGCCACCAGAGCAGAGTTAAGCGACGCGGAGGAGTCACGCTTGAGGGAACTCGAGCAGAAATACAAGCGCTCCCCCTCACCGGGGCCCAGTGGGCAGCAACGAGTCAGCCTTGCGACGACGACAACGACAGCCAGCACGACGCCATTACCAACGCTATATACCGGTACACCTCTGGCAGCCCAAACGGACGCCCACACCCCGCATGGGTCAGTTATTGACACGGTCCGCAGATGGGCGACGCGGTATGATGGCGGACAAGATCCACTCGCATTTTTGGAACGACTTGAGGAATTGGCAAAGGTGTACGGCGTTAACATCGACACTCTGCCCCACACCATGCCGGAGCTACTGAAAGACCGGGCATTGGCATGGTATCGCAACAACAATCGTAACTGGAACAACTGGCAGGCTTTCCAACGCGACTTCCGGAAATTTTTCCTGTCCGCTCGGTACTTCGAGGACCTCGACGACAGCATACGCCGTCGCGTTCAACGCCCCCGGGAGACTTTCAAGGACTACGTGCTGGGGATACAGACCCTTATGAGGCAAGCCGACCTTCAAAACGAACAGCAGTTGCAACGAATTTATCGGAATTGTCGCAGCGAATACCAGCTCTATATCCGACGCAAGGACTTCGTGAACTTGGAAGAATTAATCGCTCTCGCCGAGGATTTCGAGAACATCGAGAGAGAAAAGGCAAAGGAACAGCCACCACGACCCCGTCCAGAGCAACACCGACAACTGACGCAGGCCTCAAAACCAGAATTTCCGCCCCGGCGACTTTCAGAGCAGCCTCGACGAGTTACGCAGGCATCAACACAAGAAACCATCAGGGATCCACGCGCTGCTTGCAGACGCTGCGGAGGGCAGGGGCACTTACAGCACGCGTGTCAGCACCCCAGTAAAATATTCTGCTGGGAGTGCGGAAAAATCGGCGTACGCACCATCGAGTGCTGCAGAAGGCGAGCGGGAAACGCCGAGGAGGACCAACCGACAGGAGGGGTGTTGGAACCTCAAGAGCAGTAAATCCCCCCAACACAAGACCATGCATCCCCCCAACCCAATCAAACATGAGAAATACAAGGAACTACGACGTGACAGCAGGTGCGACAAGCTTCCCCTATGAGCCACACCAGTTGGCAACCACGACGACTGCACCAGCACCTTTGCTTTGCGATGGCAGGAAGATCCTGGCAAAGGTGAGAATCGGAGAAGTGAATTTGGAGGCGACGTTGGACACTGGAGCCACGCGCAGTTTTGTCAGCGCCAGTTGGGTAGCGGAATTGGGTCTTCCCGAGACGTCCGACTGCACAGGAGTGAAGGTCCAGCTGGCAGACGGTGGCGTGCGGGTGGTACACCGGTCTATTCGAGCAGAAGTTCAACTGGGCAATAGCAGTGGTGTGATAGACCTACTAGTCATGCCAGGAGTGATCGATCCGCTGGTGCTCGGAATGGACTTCCTGGCAAAAATTGGTACCATTCTACAGTGCGGAGGCCAACGGCTCCAACTCAGGGAACGAGCAGCTTGCCCAACAGAGCGATGCACCCTTACACAGGCACCGGACACCTCGACCGGACAAGAACAAAACCCCAGCAGCAACCGAACAAGGCAGGCTTGCAACCCACAGGCAAGCAACCCAACAAGACAACAGGCTAGCGTCACCAAAGACATCCCCGTCGAGGAACAGGTCGAGAAATTCCTAGACGAAGAACTACGTGGCTTCGATGAATTGGAGGGCACGTCCAACATAACTACGCACCGCATTGTGATGAAGGACGAACGACCCCTCAAGCAGCGATATTACCCGAGAAATCCCGCTATGCAGAAGGTAATTAACGACGAAGTGGATGAACTACTACAGAAGGGATGCATCGAACCATCAAACAGCCCATTTAGCGCTCCTCTGGTATTGGTCAAGAAGAAGACCGGACAATGGCGCGTCTGCGTTGATTATCGCCAACTTAATGCCCGGTCTGTACCTGACGCGTACCCGCTGCCAAGGATACACCACATTCTGGATCGTTTACGGGAAGCGCGGTACATAAGTAGCCTCGACCTCAAAAATGGATACTGGCAAATCCCGATGCATCCCGAGAGCAAAAAGTTTACGGCATTTACCGTACCTGGTCGTGGCCTTTTCCAGTGGCGGATGATGCCATTCGGGTTGCACTCCGCGCCGGCCACATTTCAACGAGCGCTCGACCAGGTTATCGGGCCGGAACTGGAACCTTATGCTTTCGCATATTTAGACGATATCATCGTCACCGGAAAATCTTAGCAGGATCACATGGACAATCTGAGGGAAGTGTTACGCCGGTTGAAAGCTGCAAAATTAAAAATCAACAGAGAAAAATGCAAGTTCTTCCAAGAGGAAATCAAGTACCTCGGTCACGTAGTGAGTGCAAACGGTATCCACACCGACCCGGACAAAGTCACGGCAATACGAGATTTGCCACCCCCTACCGACATACGAGGCGTTCGACGTTTTCTAGGCACAGCTTCATGGTATCGCAGATTCATACCCGGTTTCTCTGACATCACGACACCATTGACGACACTTCTCAAGAAAGGCAAACGCTTCCGATGGGACACCGAGCAACAGCAGGCTTTCGAAACAATAAAGAATAAACTAATCGAAGCGCCCGTCCTCGCGCAGCCGGACTTTAACCAAAAATTTGTCCTCCAAACAGACGCTAGCGAGTATGGCCTCGGCGTGGTGCTAACGCAGGAGCAAGAAGGAGGAGAGCGAGTGATCGCGTATGCCAGCCGCCACCTCACCAACGTGGAACAGCGATACTCAACCACCGAGAAGGAATGTCTCGCGATAGTGTGGAGCATTCGGAAAATGCGACAGTACGTGGAAGGGTACGAATTTACCGTCCTCACTGACCATTCCTCGTTGCGCTGGCTCAACTCCATAGACAACCCTTCCGGCAGGATCGCGCGGTGGGCCTTGGAGCTACAGCCAGTTCCAAGTAAAATACAGACGAGGAAAGTGGAACGTTGTGGCAGATGCCCTCTCTAGGCAGCCAGCGGACGTCCTATTAGTTCAGGATGCCAACCCCGCGGATTGCCGATGGCATGCCACGAAGCTTCAAGACGTAAAGACAAGCCCTGAGAAATTCCCGGATTACACAATCCTCGATGGACAACTCTACCGACACTTTCCAGTATCCGATCTAGACGATGACTCGCCACCTTGGAAATAGTGCGTCCCTAAGAATCTGCGACCTCGGGTTCTCGCCGAGAACCACGACAACCCCACCGCTGGACATCACGGGATTCGCAAGACAACAATCAGAATTGGCAAACGTTACTACTGGCCCGGCATGGCGCGGGATATTAAGAGGTATGTCAACAGCTGCGAATCCTGCCAGAGATACAAACCCTCGCAAGAAAAACCAGCCGGACATATGCTGACACGTCTGAGCAACGAACCATGGTTGACAATCGGTGCGGACTTCATCGGACCGCTGCCGCGCACGCCGCAGGGTCACACCATGGCACTGGTCATGTACGACAAGTTCTCCAAGTGGACGGAGATAGTTCCTCTGCGCAAGGCGACAAGTGAGAGCCTTCAGAGAGCCCTGCGTGAGCGAATTGTCTGCCGCTATGGAGTACCAAAGGTCCTCATTTGTGACAACGGACCACAATTCAGCAGCGCCCACTTCAAGGATTATTTAAAGAAGATGGGAATCCGTCAGCAATTCACCGCTCCATACATGCCGCAGGAAAACCCGACCGAGAGAGCAAATCGAAACGTTAAACGTATCATTGCACAGTTGGCAAAAGGGATCCAACAGCGCTGGGACGAACAACTCCCAGAGATCATGCTTGCCATCAACACCACAGTCTCCGAGTCCACAGGGTACACACTCACGGGGTACTCACGGCGATGACGGTCATCGTGTGGCCCATAAATTCAGGGGACCATTGGGAGGCAATGGTTGCCTACTTACCAAGCGCCGGGACTAAGCGTGGGTACGGTTGCATCCTACAGCTGGACTCGCTGTATCAACAAGCCGACACCGAGAGGGCAGCCCAGATACGCGAGTACTTGTCACTGGTATTCCGAGACCGCAAGCTGCAGGTGGAGCCATCCCGGTTCACGGAGGGGAATCTCCCCTCAACGCCAGGATACCACGACAGAAAAACGGCGACGACTGTGGCGTGTTCATGCTCCACTATGTGGAACAAATCATCAAGGACTCAACAGCCCTCAAGGCGAGAATGCTGGCACGCCAAGACACCCCGTTCAACCCACAGGAGAAGCGCAAGGCGATCGCGCAAGTGCTCAGACAACTCGCCACGGTGCAAGGAAGGGACGTAAGCGTCTTCCCCACGTTGAAGTTCGCCCCTAGCCACCTGACGACGCATGCACGAAACAGGTGTACAGCCAAAGCCACTGACCTCCAACCCGTGCCGAAGGTTATGGAAGTGTGCTATAGTCTACGAGTGGAGCCCGAGGCCACGTCCGAACTCTCCGGAGACCTCGGTGACAAAGCGCAGCCCACTCAGGCCCAGGAAGGCGACAAAATGAGTAACCGCCAAACCACAACAGCGCAGCCGGCCAAGGAGCACAATGATGAGTTTCATCGCGATTCCACTTCAGGGATTATCGAGTGGTGATCGCCCTGGGCTCCCAAGGGACCACCATTTCCCTCCACCCCCTAAGTGGGAAGAGAGTGTGAGGAACTCACCAAAGGTGGGTTCCCACAAAACAAGAGATGAGGACAACAACAGCGAGACATCGTCACCCTGTGGAGGGATCCACCACCGGTGGGTCCCCACCACTCAACACTTAGCGGCGACTACAACCTCGACGGTTGTAGCGCCATCTTTCAGCGGCAAGCGTCAGAAGTAGGAAGTAGAGCCTACCAACACCAACAGCCAGCGACGGGAAAAATCCCGCAAACAACAACGCCCCGAGTAAATTGTGACTCAGGAAGAGTAGAACATGGATAACGGGATCCCCGGGAAGGAGATATCCGGACGCCGTGTGGCGAAGCTGCTCACACCGCCGCCGCTGGAAGTCCAGCGGGAGACTATTTAAGAGGCCGACGTACAGGAATCGGTCTCTATTCTCTATTCTCTAGCCATCGCGCGACAAAGGAGTGTACCAATTTGAATAGTGACAAACGTTTCAGTGAACTAAGTGCTAACGTGCAGTGAATTAAGTGCTAACAACCGGAGGACACCGGTACAGAGGACACCACAACCGTGCCTTTACACCTCGAAGGACCCTTGCGAAACAGTACCGACGCCCGTCGAAGGACTATCAGCAGAGTGAGTCTTCATCGCATAGACATTTATAATTGTAACCAGTAGGCTTGAAAATTTCATCACAATCCTGTCTCCCCGTGTGGTTTTTTAACCGACGGGCTCCCCTCCTGAATCCTTCACAATCCTGTCTCCCCGTGTGGTTTTTTAACCGACGGGCTCCGCTCCTAAATCCTTCACAATCCTGTCTCCCCGTGTGGTTTGCTAACCGACGGGCTCCCATCCTTGACTTCCCCACGTCCCATACGTCTAGGTTATTTAAGTCCTAATTTAAGAACAAATCGCTAAATAAAGTTATTCATAGTAAAACGCTTGTGTTCCCAAATTAGAAGGGTCAGGGAGGGTTTACGTATAGGTGCAACAGAGAACTATTGTCGTCAGGTATTGTGACCCGAACCACTGGACGCGCAGTAGCTACTCCACGCCGCCCGAAGAAGGTTCGTCACAACACGTCTTAGAATAGAATTGTGGGGGTTTGTCGAGACGGGTGCTCGTGTGTCCGCTTCTTAGAATGGAATGAAAGTCCGCCGCTTCCGGAAACCAATGATGAGCTGCTTGCCCTTCTGCTGAGATGCAGAAGAGCCGCTTTCACTCCGAAAGTGAGAGAAAGCGGTGGCAGAACTCACCAGGTACCGAACCGTGGGAGAGAGAGACCAAATTAGCATCGCATGGTGAGCTGCTTGCCCTTCTGCTGAGATGAAGAAGAGCCGCTTTCGCTCAGAAGCGAGAGAAAGCGGCGGCAGATCTCACCGCATTCCAAAGAGGTTGGAGGAGGCGAGGGTTGCCGTTGCTAACTGCGGCGGACAGCAGTTTGGCGTAAACATACCGCCCGCCTTGCAGTACTGCAACCTTAGCACCTATTGCAGCCATCCGAGTTAGGGGGGGTTCGTATGGGACGGACTGGGAGTTGATCTGAGCGACGAGAGATGCGGATCAGATCAACGTAATTGCCGTGAGCTCCAAGGGTGGGGGGTGGTTGGACAGAATAATGGACTACGGACAAATAGAGAGCGTTGATTCCGTTTGCCCGTAGCGCCCTTTGCGGTTGGGGATGTGGTTTCGGGACCCATGTCTAGAATGAGAAAATTAGTAAATGCAGAAAATATAAAGGGGGGAGGTTCCGATTTTGTGTCGAGTTACTGGGGCAACACGACTAATTTCGAGATTGGACGGCTCCGGGTTCCTTTTTCGGTTCGGACGTCGGCGACACGCGTTCTGCTATCAGAACCGAGATAGGTGTGGATTATACGACCGAGTCTCCACTTCGTTGGTGAAAGGTTATCGTCTCGTAAGACTACGAGGTCACTGGGTTTTAAATTCAACTGAGGTTATTTCCATTTAGTTCTTTTATGGATATTCATTTTTCCAGCGGCTGCAAAAGTGCCGATACATGGATTTAACCTTTTGCCATCGATTGACAATTTTGAGAGGGGAATTGAGTATTTCGGGTTCGGCAGGCGCTAAAATGGGACCACCGATGAGAAAGTGTCCTGATGTAAGGGGTTGCAAATCAGAGGGGTCCTCGGACATGCTGTTCAGCGGTCGCGAACTGAGACATGCTTCAATTTTGGAGAGGATGGTCGTAAATTCCTCAAAGATGAAACGCATATTTCCGACAAATTTTCGGAAGTGAAGCTTAAAGCTTTTGACTCCGGCTTCCCAGAGTCCACCCATGTGAGGCGCAGCGGCTGGTATGATATGCCACTGCAAGTTTTGGGAGAGAATTGAGTGAGGACGGCGTCCTTACTTTGCTGGAGGAACGCTTTCCAATCGTTCAGCAGGGCTTTAGATGCTCCAACGAAGTTTTTTTCCATTATCTGAGTATAGATCCTTGGGGCATCCTCTGCGTGCGGTGAAACGGCTGAACGCAGCGAGAAAAGTGGGCGTCGATAGATCGCTGGTAGCTTCGAGATGGATAGTCTTGGTCGCAAAGCAGACGAATATGCATACGTAACCTTTCGTGATGAGGCACGCCCTGCCGTTATAATTTTTAATGTCAAACGGTCCCGCGAAGTCGAGACCGGTGGCAGCAAATGGTCGAGAGAGAGAGGTGCGTTTAGGCGGCAGTGCAGCCATCAGTTGTCTGGATTTGTTTCCGTTGTAGAGCACAGCTTTTGCAATGGTGAATTGTGGTGCGAATGAGATTTTTCGCCTTAGGGATCCAATATTGAGTGCGAATTAAGCGTAGCATGAGTTGGTTTCCTCCATGCAAACTGATCTCATGGCTGAACCGTACTAAGAGTCGAGTAAAAACACAATTGTAGGGGATTATAATCGGATAACGTTCGTCATAGGAGAGTGACGGACATGAAGTTAAACGTCCTCCTGCGCGGAGGACTCCATCTTGGGATAAGAATGGATTGAGTGACAGAATTGTACTCTTTCTGTCAAGATTCATCTTCATTTCCAGACAGTGATATTCATTGGCAGAATGAACCTTCTGCATGAGATTAGTTAGTCGGATTTTAACATATTGAATCTCATCCGAGTCAATACTTTTATCGTGTCATCTAAATGAGGGGCGACGTTGGGGGTGTGAGTGTTGGAAGAACCGGAAAATGTGCGAAAGTACGCGGAGTGCTCACGAGAAAGACGAAAACCTTTCCAAGAGGTCTTCATAATGAGGAAAATATGCAAAATACGATTTGATATTTTGCTTCCAGTTCGGTTTCAAAGATGTCGGGGTGAGGGGAGTGAGGCCAGTACTTTTTCTCTTGGCGCAACCAATCTGGGCCTTGCCACCATAATGAGGTGTGTTGCAACTCAAGCGCATACATGCCACGACTGGCTAAGTCCGCTGGATTGTGTTGGGATTGAACATGAGACCAGTGAGTGGGATCTACGATTTCCACAATTTTGGCCACACGGTTAGCAACGAACGTAGTCCAGGTACAAGGCGGTCGTTTTACCCAAGCGAGTACGATGGTCGAATCAGTCCAGCAGTAGAGGTCGTACTGAGGAAAATCAAGATGAGGGATAATCGCATTTAACATGTCGGCTAAGAGAGCTGCACATCACAATTCAAGTCGAGGTACAGATATTGTTTTGATGGGGGCAACTTTGGTTTTTGCATAGAGTAGTACGGCTTTCGTGAGAGTTACGAAGGCGTACATAGACCACGCCGGCATATGCTTTTTCGGAAGCATCGCAAAACGCATGGACTTTAATGGCACTCGTTGGAGTAAAATTAATCCATCGAGGGATTTTTATGAGGTTAATTTGGTGATAACACTGGACGAATTTTATCCAGAGTTGTAGAGTTGACGGCGTCAAGGGGTCATCCCAGCCGGTGGCATCCAGCCAAACTTGTTGCATGAGGGTTTTTGCGATAATAATGACCGGAGCCATCCAGCCTGCAGGATCAAATAATTTTGCAAGGAGTGACAGCATTTCTCGTTTGGTGTAAGAGGGGGCAATATCGAATGGTTTGGATTCAATGGTGCAGTAATCAGCCTTTGCATTCCATCGGATACCGAGTGTTTTTGCTGTGCTGGTGTCTTCCAATTCTAGAAAATCCTTATTCAGTAGGTCTTCAGGAGTTATGCCTGATAGAATTTCCTGATGGTTACCTGTCCATTTTCGCAGGGTAAATCTAGCAGAGCGAAGGGCTGCTGTCAATTCCTTTCGCGCACGGAGCGCCGTGTCGATAGTATGAGCACCACACAGCGCGTCGTCGACATACATGGCTGTCCTCAAAATGGCAGCAGCCAGGGGTAACTCGGTTTCGACATCCTGGGCCAGCTGATGAAGCGTGCGAATTGCAAGATTGGGGGCACAGTTTACACCGAAGGTGACTGTTTGAAGTTCAAATTCGTGCACTTCATCATCTGGTGAATTTCTCAAAAGAATTCGTTGATAGCGCGAATGCTTCGGTTCCACCAGAATCTGGCGATACATCTTCTCGATGTCTACGTTGAACACATATTGATAAAGACGCCATTTGAGAATGAGAAAAGTTAGATCTGCTTGTAAAGCCGGACCGGGGTAGAGGGTGTCGTTGAGACTGAGACCATTGGTTGTGGGGCAGGAAGCGTTAAAAACAACTCGCACCTTGGTGGAGCTGCTTTCTGGCTTGATGACTGCATGGTGAGGTAAGTAGTAATTGTCAGAATGGAGCGAGGTTTGTTCGGGGTGAACAGAGATCATATGATTCAAATGGGAGTATTCTTGAATCACTGAATCATAAAGTTCTTTAAAACTCGGGGTTTTCAGGAGCCGCGCTTCGTTGCGGAGAAATTGTTCTCTTCAACGTCTAAGTTGTAACTGCGAAGGGAATTCTTCTTTAAACGGCAGCGAGACGATGTAACGCCCATCGGGACGTCTTTGTGTTGTTTTCTCATACAAATCCTTGCAGTATTTTTCAGTTGGAGTGCGAGGACGCTGTTTTGGGATCTCCTCTAGTTCCCAGAAGCGCGAAATCTGACGGTCGAGGGAGACTTCGTTGAAAAACGAGACCCGCGTGGTAATTGAGGGGGTTGACAGGTCCTGAGGAAGTGGATCCGTTAGAATCCAGCCGAATATTGTTTCTTGGGCTACGAGTGAACCCAGAATATTTCGCTTAATGCCATCCAGCAGGATTAGAGGGAAAATGTCAGCTCCAATCAAAACATCGATTTGATCACTTCGATAGTAATGGATCACTTCGGTAGAAAATACGAGTTTCGAGTATTGCGAGGAGAGCCAATGTTAAACATACAAAGTTTGCTAACAAGGGCTGTGATAGCTTGGTTGACACTTGCCACCCGCGCTTGAATGGTTTTCGTAGGTAGATGTAAGCGCTTTTGAATGCGCTCGGAGAGAAAAGTGGCTTCTGATCCGGGATCTATAAGCGCACGAGCGAGATATGTTTCCTCGCGGAAACAGATATGTACCATTGCAGTAGCGAGTAAAACTTGCTTTGGTCGAGAGGTGAAGCAAGTCAGCACATTGGGTGTTTGAGGGGCTTCAGTGGACCGTAATTGATGTTGCGTTGAAGAGGTGGAGGGGGTCGCTCGGGAGTGCGAGGGGATAATTTGTTGCGAATTATTTTGTGCATTATTTGGCGTAGGGCCACGATGAGTGGAGGTATGAGGGCGCGAGGTTGCGGTGGTAGAGCTCGAGCGGAGCTTTGAATTGGGAATTGGGGTCGCCTCGCGATGTAATAGCGAATGATGTCGTTTATTACATGACATACACGTGTAAATACTTTGGCAATCGCGCATTTGGTTCGCACCAAAATCACGCATTTGGTGCGCAAGACAATTCGAACAGAATTTCAACCGTTGAATTGTTGACCAACGGGTTTCGGAGCTCATAGCTAGAAAACGTGGACATTGGCGTAGAGGGTGAGTTTGATCTGTGCATAGTTTGCGGCTAGTCGGGAGCATATTCGCCTGGAAAGTGTGCACAGGCTTGGAAGCGGGGAGATTGCGAGCATTGCTGGTCGATGCCTTTTTAACCGAATCAGCGGATTTGCGAATATCGAAGACTGTTTCTAGGGTTTGGAAATGGGATGTTAAAAACGAATCCATTTCCTTCCACTTCGGAATATCGCGATTTTGGGAAATGGATTGTTCCCACCGAGAGAGGGTGTTTTCGGGGAGGCGAGTTGAACAAAGATGAACTATAATGGCATCCCAACTCTCGACATGTACATCATATAAAGTTAAAGCGGACAGACAGTTATTAATTCCCCGCTGAAGTCGTTTAATTGCAACTCCGGATTCTTTTGAGATTGGGGTGAGGTTAAATAGGGTCCGGAGTTGAGTATTAATGAGTATGCGCTTGTTTTCGAAACGGTCGATCAAATTGTTCCACGCTTGTTCGAAACCGCTGTCGACCAGTGGAGATTTTTGAACGATCTCCTTTGCTTCACCTTGGGTTTTTTGGTTTAGGTGGAACAATTTTTCGACGGGAGAAAGTCGATTATTTCTAATATAGAGCGCGGAGAACATGTCTCTTGTTGTGAGTCACTGGTTCCGCTAGACATACTTTCGGGCGATACTTAAAATTATGACTTCGCACTGAACATTTTTTGCACGTTGTGCTTGTTGGTTTAATTCCGCATTGCCGTTTCTAGAGCAATTCGTCGAATGATCGCAGGTCGCTGAGGCCGCGGTTTCGTTTTCATTAAATATTGTTGGCCATGGAACTAGTGACCCACTTTCTTGCACTCAGGTGTTGAAGCGGCGCTTTTCCGCTACAGTCAGCGTATTATTGTTATTTCCGTGTTTAAGTTTCCGCATGCATGAATATAAATAAAACTGGTATGGAGAGTTAGGAGTGGAGTGAGTTGCGTAAGTCAGTCAGTAGTAATCAGTGAGTAGTGAACGTGGAAAACGTATTCCAGACAATAAAGTGCCCAAAGTAAGATATAGTGTTTTTATTCGGACGGACTGTGGACTTTGGAGGAGCCCACAGCGAGGACTTCCAGGAGAACCCCAAAACTCTAAAGGTTGGCCATGATTGGTCATCACCTTTAAAGACATCAGTATCGCACGGTGGTAAATTGTGGTTGTATCCCGAGAAATGGGAAGCGAGAGAGGGGATTGCGACTGCCGCTGAAGCTGAAGATGTAGGTGAGGCAGCGAGATGTTGCTGTTCGTTGATTTTCGCTGAGAAGCGAACATATATCTGATAACAGCGTCGGTACTTCGTTTTGACGACGATTATATCAGCTCCACGAGCCTCTGGGTTAGCGTCGTTGATGGGATCCTTCGCGGTGATGAGGTACTCTACGCAAGAGTTGTATGAAGATTTGACGTCTGACCAGACCGCCTTAAGTTCCTCGAGATGAGTAGCGAGGGAGCATTCCGAATGATCAGCACTGGGATGGCGAGGTATTCTTTTTCGAATTCTTCTAAAGTTTCGGCAACGCTGAGGAATTTCTGAAGAGAGTCCATCGTTATGAAAAATTTGATATCCGAAAGGTAGCAAAGAATAAAAAACAACCAAAGGGATTTGGAAGTTATTATATTTTTATTTTTTAGGGGTTTGAGAGAATTTATGAAGAGACACAATTATTATAAGATTAGAATTTTAATCAATTTTTCAAATTAATTGCAAAATAATTGGTATTGATTTGGATTGATACGCTGATCAATTAGCGTTGTATAGCGGGGGGGCTATATTAGTGTCACTTAATAAATTTACAAGTAATTTAAATGAAACTAGTTCAACTAATTAAAATATAACCAGTTGAAACACTTTCACAAATGTGTTTTCCCAACTGGGCACTTGCTTCTTGTGCGCTGCTTGTACGACGTCGACGACGATGGCAGCGGATAAGCAGAAAGCAAACCACGAAAAAGTTTGCTTTTGCCTGTAGATAGGTGGTGGGTTTTTCTTGCTGAGGATCCCACGCTGCTGCTAAGAGACTGTACTGCTGCTAAAATTCTAGTTGCTAAGCTCGAAACGATCAACGGTAAATTTCAAATAACGTTTTAAATTTAACCGTTGTAAGCACTTTGTGAAATATATATATATATATATATATATATATATATATATATATATATATATATATATATATATATATATATATATATATATATATATATATATATATATATATATATATATATATATATTTTTATGAATAAGTTTTCTAATTTTATGGGGAAATCACTGATTTGATGTGCACCACGGGATGGATGCACATAAACCCAGCTAAAAATATGTAATTCGTTTGGGGGGGATTAGCACTTGGTCACACGGGCTTGAGTTTCCAGGGAAGGAAAGCTAAGGAACCGCGTGGTTTTCCAAATGCCGCGCGACGCCGAACCGATAAGTGAAAAATTATATATGCACGAGAGTGCATATATTTATGTAAAATATTTCACTGGAATGTGAAAGGGGGATTTGCCAGTAGAGAGTCCGGTTGTGAGGGGGTTTTCCGGTAGAGAATCCGGTTATGAGGGGTTTCTGCCGGTCGAGAATCCGGTTGTGGGGGGGGGGGGGGTTTTCGCCGGTAAAGTATCCGGCTCGAAGGACCAAAAATGTTGGGGTGGTCTCCGAGTGCGGGCGTGATCCAGCTCGAAGGACCAAAAATGTTTACGCGGGAATGCGTGATTTTGTGATTAATGAAGAGGACTTACTGGTTTTCTTGAAATTTTAATAATTGAGATGGAGTTCCGAATTGTGGTAGTCCGGAGTATGTATCTTCCTTCGGATGGACGGCGCCGTCGTGGATGATGTGATTGGATGATGATGAGGAGCGGCAGCAACGATGTTCAGTGGGGTTTCACTTCTTTCACTTATTTTTCACTAGTCACTTGTGCAAGACGGGTGCTTGCTTACACGTCTTAGAATAGAATTGTGGTGGTTTGTCGAGACGGGTGCTCGTGTGTCCGTTTCTTAGAATGGAATGAAAGTCCGCCGCTTCCGGAAACCAATGATGAGCTGCTTGCCCTTCTGCTGAGATGCAGAAGAGCCGCTTTCACTCCGAGAGTGAGAGAAAGCGGTGGCAGATCTCATGCCAAAGAGGTGGGGAGAGGCGAGGGTTGCCGTTGCTAACTGCGGCGGACAGCAGTTTGGCGTAAACAATTATGATCAATAAATTTAGATGTAGGCCACTTTTCTTTGTTAACCTGCAAACATGGAGGTCCGTTCCACCACAAATCATGCTTGACTAGTTGATCTGGCATTATTCCACGCGATGCACAATCCGCTGGAATCTGACGAGTGTTTACGTAATTCCAGCAAGGACGTGCAATCGTATCAAAAATTTCCTCCGTGCGATTGGCAACGAACGTTTTCCAGGTGCGTGGAGGTGATGATAGCCAGTGCAGAGTCAGTCCAAGCATACAGAGCCGCCTGGGAAACGTCGAGAGCGCGTTTGAATGCTCCAAATAATCGGCAAAGAAGCAGTGCAGCGCAGAGCTCCATACGAATTGAAATTGATTTTAATGGTGCAACTCTTGGCTTAGCCGTAATTATGTTTATCAAGGGTTTTGAGCCATATGAACGGAATACCGAATAAATAACAGATGCATAGGCAACTGCTGATGCGTCGCAAAAGCTATGTATTTTTACGGGATCTCTCAAATGAATCTTTATGTGACCCATCAAAAACTACTCTTAATTTGGTGGTTGAACTATGTGGATTGAAAACAGCATAGTGGGAAACGTAGTATTGCAGTTGAGTTGAAATGTTTTCTGATTCAACTATTTCCGCATTCCCCAATAAAATATATTCTTTCATGAATTCTACATACTTGGTTAAAAGTTCTGAATTTCTTGAGATTTTATTATCAATGCCACGCAAACGTGAAACAGCTCCAGAAACAGTATCCCCGAAAGTGGTGTTGCTTGCCCTGAACGGAAGTTCTACAACGTATCGTCAGTCAGCTGAACGAGTATGTGTTCTGCGAAAGTTCATTTCAGCAGGGTCGTCGTGGTTGAAATTTGAATCTTTCAGTTGACCTTCCTCAATTTCCCAGAATTACTGCAAAAGCTTGTCGACGTTGAGCACAATTGTATACGAAGTAAGATTTTCTGATATATTATGGTCATAGCCAGCAACAATCCAACCAAACACTGAATTTAACGCGTGGTGTTAAATTCAGTTAAAGAGTTGTGGGCGTTCAAGACAAATTTTTCCATTTAGAAAGAGTGACCACATAATATCAGCACCCAAAAGCTACTCTACTGATCTTGAAACACCAAAATGAGGATCAGCCAAATTTAAATAACCTCTCCACTTTGAATTGACAAATCTCGACCAGGAATTTCAGAGGTTATCCGCGACAAAACGTATGGGTGGACATCAACTTCAAAATCACGAACCCGAGAACATATTTTAATGCGAACTCTTCCTTTGGTCACGTCGGATGATGCGACTCCACGCACACACAAACGGGCATTTGTTCATTGATGGCCAAGGCGTTGAACACACGTTTCGGTAATGAACGACACTTGGGAGCACGAGTCAATAAAATCACGTATTTCGAAGTAGTTTCCACATTGATCTTGCATTTTGACAATGACCGTTGGCAGAATCCCCATAGAGTGATCAATGTCTGCCACTACGTTGCTGCGAAGAGGTTGCTAATGATGCGTTAACGCTGATGATTTCGGTGTATCTGTTATGGAAAGTGATGTGTTTGCAATAGATGCTTTGGAATTTGTAGCACTCCCAGAATGAGTCGAG
Organism: Sicus ferrugineus; assembly: GCA_922984085.1. NCBI lineage: Eukaryota > Metazoa > Arthropoda > Insecta > Diptera > Conopidae > Sicus > Sicus ferrugineus. The sequence goes on from OV277349.1 coordinate 28,334,990, forward strand.
ACTGATAGTAAAGATTGTACCAACGTATGATGACTCGACAAACGAAAAGAAGAATTGCATCTTGTTGCATTGTGTCCCTTTTTAAGACAATTAAAAAAAAGCGAGTGATCTTTGGAAAACATACTGTGCGATTCAACACTAAGAAATGTAAACTCAGGGCATTGGGGTAAGACATGTGCTAATTTACATTTTAGGCAAGCTTGTGACGAATTGTTGGCAACATGAGCTCTGATCACCGACTGCTTATTCAGCTTTGACGCACCTATCATGTCATTGGACTCAAGTTGATTAAATCGACCTTACAAATATTTTAAAAGCTCATAAATTGTCACAACAGGAGTATTACTACATAATTCTAGCCATCCCTGACGAGTTTCGGAGTCTAGCTCTTCACATAATAAATAAACTAACTAAGGATGCCGAGTATTCGATGAGATTCCACTGAGTCCGCGTAGACATTCATCGGCTCCGTCGATAATAGTTCGTAGTGTGCGCGATTTTGATTTGTGCGTGCTTGATAGATCCATAAATAATTTGACATACGACAGTGCCACGTGATCAGGACGATCATATCTCCTTTTCAGTTTGTCCCATGCCTCTGCATAGGTTTCGTCACATATTGGAATGTTCTTAAGGAGAGTGGCAGCTTCACCACGTAAAAATGACTCTAAAGAATAAATTTTGTTTTTTTTTTGGTTGGAGTTAAATGCGGCTTATTGTCAACAACAAACAAATCGCGATGGGCACTAGTTCCGAAAGACGTTGCAGTAGTGTATTTTGCTGAGCCGCCAACCTGTCAATTGCATCACCTGCTGTTTGTGTCGGTTGAGAACTAGATGCTTGTTGATTTACTTGACCTTGAAATTGACGAATTGCGCTTAAAAGAGAAGCACGAGTATATAAATATTTGTTTCTAATTGCCCAAATGACCTGCTTGCAGCTTCCACCGCAGTTCCGCTATTCACATTCTCGTCACCAACCGCATGCTCGTCCTCAAATTCGCACAAATCATCTTCGATTTTAATAAATTCTTGCCAATAATCGTCCAATGCCTTTAACCTCGATTCAAGCTTTTCTACCCTCGTAGTTTCATCAATTTGCTCGATATAATTAGAAACGCGTGTAATACGTTTAACGATGACATTTTTCTCAAATTATCTCCAAAATAATACGATTGCGACGAAGGACCAGACAATGTTAACGAGAGGACTGTACTTTTTTGACTAAAACTTTCTTAGCACATAAATTCTTACATGATGTATGATAAATTCTTACACGAATAGTTAAAACAGTTTTGTTGTATCATTGACAAGTGGAAATAAGACAGAAGACACAAAGCAATAGATTACTTACAAAAATATGTAAATTGAAGTTTACGTTAATTTCCGAACAGGGAGATTATTCCACAATCTAACACCGCGACCGAAAAACGAACTACACTGTGTGTAGAAACACACCCCACTTCAGTCTAGAAGCTGAAGATATGTTCGCGAAGCTCCCGACCATATATGCGAATTGTACTCAATTTTCGGACGGATATAGGTGGTGTAGATACAACGAGGTCGGTTGAAGTGAAAAATTTCTTACACCGCTTTAAAAAGCCTGAGCACTTGGCTGCTTCTTTCGACACATCAAAATGTGATCATTCCAACGAAGGTCACATTGGATTAACATGCCCAGAACATCACACATGCTTGTGTGTCAACAAGCAGCATTGGGGATTTCGCGCAGTAAAATGATTTTATTGAGGTCAGATTAGAGTGTGTAATTCATAATTTTGCATTTTTCAATGATCTCCAGAATAGAACACCTGGAAAATGAATATAAATGACAAATGCTGCTGTCATATGAGTGACAAAAAGTGTCGGAGACAGGACCGAACCCTGCGGAACTGCAGCATTAATATAGTGCTCTTCAGATGCAGCCGTCTATCACAACCCGAATAGAACGGCCGATGAGGAAACTCGATATCCATGAGTGAAAGAATTACCAACACCATAAGCAGCACAACTCGTTGCTCTCTAGATACCTCACCAAGTTGAAGTTTACAATGCTCTCCATGACTTTGGGGAGCACTGAGCAGATTGCTATGGTCCGGTAATTTGCAGGATTCGTAGCCTCACCTTTTTTGGGAACTGGCTGCACATTGGCAATTTTCCAGGAAGTGGGAAAAACTCCTGAAGTAAATGATAAATTAAAGAGATTGCGCAATGGGCGAGCCAGTGTTGAGACGCACTTTCTCAACACATGGGCTGAAATGCCATCCGGTCCCGATGACTTATTGACATTGAGGTCGTCTGCAAGCACTCTTTTAACAGCTCGCGTTCGAAAATGCATCTCAGGCATAGCATGAGATACACCATCGACCGCGGGCAGTGGTTGGCTACTCTCAGGAAGAGAGCAGTTTTCAGCAAACATTTTGGCTAGTAAATTTGCCTTATCAACCGAGTGAGTGAAGATGTGATCATCCTTGAGGAAAGTAGGAATGGACGATCGCGTCTTATTCTTCACTCTCCCCACGAACGACTAAAAGTTCTTACTACCCTTATGGTATTCAAGAACTCTACGTCTAAGACGCTGTTCTTAGAGAACTTTTTCGCGCTTTAGAGTGGCATTGCACCTATTTCTGGCCTGATTGCGCCGCAGTTTAGTATTAGTAGTTTTGTTTAAACGCCAATTACTAAATACTTCCTCTTTAGACCTGACTGCAAGTCGCATCAAACCACGAATGGTTTTTTGGTTTAAGGGAAATTCTTTCGTGGGTATGAAAGACCTCATACCAAATAAAATTATATTTTCTACCAATTTTGCTGCAGATCACATCATACTTGCTGTGATGTGAAGTTAGAAAGAGGTCCAGAATATTTTGGTTTTGCCCATCAACGCAGGGAAAATGCGTTTGTTCCTTCACTAATTGAGTCAAATTATTAGACTCAGCAAATAACTCAACATACAAACCCTCGGGTGTCGTGTGACTCGAATGACGTAGCCAATTGGATTTATGAACATTGAAATCACCAGCAACAACAATTTCACTGTTCGGATACGATTCCAGAATTTTAGAAATCGAATCAGAGAGACTGTCCAATTTATCAAAATTTGGCAGCCTCCCTAGACCCGGACTTCTATAAATGAAGCAAAAGTGCAGGATGTGCGACTTGATTTTGAACTTAACCCACATGAAGCTAAATTCGGCATCCGACGTGCAAAGGTGTTGCTGACACTGGTACGCAGCATCACTGCGAATATATAAGGCGAGGCCTCTGTGCGGGAGAATAATGTCAGTGAATGGTACCCAGGCATGTGAAAAACCAGTGGATCTGCACCCTCAGATCCACCCTCAATGGAATCTATGCGGAATTTTCTCATCGCCTCCCACTGTAAGAAGTGCAATGTCAGCTGCACAAATGGCCACGCGTGCGCCGCAAGCAAAGCATAACGCGACAAGACAAGTGTTATGCTTTTATTTGCCGCGCTTCAGTCCACGGTGCTCTTACAGCCGCCTGCATACCTAACGGACCAGGAAAAAGTGGGAAGAGTGGAAATAAACGAAATACCAAGCTTTACCGCGGAGAGCATAAATAAGCCCTTCGCTTAGTTCTCTGCATTCCGTTAGATTGAATTTGTTTAATTTTATTGTTGGTGCATGTTATTAATTTCTGTTTATTGGTTTTTGACTAATATGAATTTTGGTGGGAAATAACGTCCACCTTCGCCCGCGGTCACATCACAAATTATATTTTTAGCATAGACTAAAATTTTACCGTTACTTTAATGGTAACTGTTCCTCTGAAGTAGCCAGCCTGATCCCTTCGGTTCAGGTATTCAATAGATCTACTCGGCTTTCCAGAGCGGTGCACCCCTTTTACATCTCGATCCCGTTCCATCGCACTACCCACTACCGCGATAATTCGTTTTTCGGTCGCGCAGTTAAATTGTGGAATAGTCTCCCTGCGCATGTTTTCCCACCCACTTATAACGTCGATGCTTTTAAAAGAGGTGTAAATCGACACTACTCCCACTTTTCCCCTTCCCACTAACCTTTACCCTTCTAAACCAACGAATGCTTTGCATGGATAGGGGGCATCCCCTGAGCTTGGTTCTATCTGCCAAAAAAAAACAAAAAAAAAAAACAATTCTTTATGGCGTGCGTTATATCATTCACATAAAGCAGGAAGAGAAGCGGACCCAAAATAAAACCTTGAGGCACACCTGAGTGAAGAAAGAGGAAAGCCGACATTTTGCCATTAACAACCACACTTTGATGCCTATTATCTAGGTAGGATTGAATAAAGTTGCTTGATTGAATCGAAAAGTTAAAATAGCTTTTTCGCAGCTCTTCTATGACTAAGGTTAAGGCAGTAATGCAGCTTCTACCGGAACGGAAACCAGACTGGAGATTTGTCAGAAGGTTTTATCTAGTTACAAAGTCATGGATTTGTTTAGAAGTTAATTTTTCAAAAAACCTTAGAAAGGAAAGGCACTATTGCAATTGTCTTATAGTCCTGTACACGTGAATTAAAATTTTTTGGAATTGGTATAATTTTCGTATATTTCCATGCCTTAGGGAAAGTTGAGTTGGCTATAATTGAATTAAAGATGTAAGAGATGTATAGTACTATTAACCATAGAGTAAGAATAACAAGAGTCCGAATCAACACAAGTTACTCATTCGGCAACATATATGCGGGCGGTCGGGAAGGTGATGCGAACAAAACACTCGTTCTCTTTTTGCAAAGAAAGTAAAGAACGAGTGGCTTCTTGCGAAAAGAGGCATCGCTCAAGCAGATGATCGGCAAATGTGTGTACATGAATATGTTTGCATGAATAAATCTACACATGTAGTTTTGCCGTTTTTACTATTTTATAATTTATTTTAAACTATAATTTAAAAAAAATTTGTTTCATTTTAGTATAATTGTAGTTTAATTTCATTTCATGCTGTAAACATAAAAATCCACTGAAAACTTTAAAACAATTCCCGTAACCTCACGCAATTTCACGGCGCAAACATATGTATGTCATACGCATGCATTCACGATCTTGTGTGCTTGTGTTCTCAAAAGACCTGCGTCTCTCCTCTCTATCACTCTTTTCTGGTAGTGAGAATTGCACATGCTCTGTTGCAAAGTGCAAATTGTTGTTTTCGTTTTTGGTGGCTTCGTTATGATCAAAGACAAATTATGATTGCGAATTGCGAATCGATAAGATGTCACCGAGGAAGATGGGCCGGTAATTTGCAGAATTCGTAGCCTCACCTTTCTTGGGAACTGGCTGCACATTGGCAATCTTCCAGGAAGCGGGAAAAACTCCTGAAGTAAATGATAAATTAAAGAGATTGCGCAATGGGCGAGCCAGTGTTGAGACGCACTTTCTCAACACATGGGCTGAAATGCCATCCGGTCCCGATGACTTATTGACATTGAGGTCGTCTGCAAGCACTCTTTTAACAGCTCGCGTTCGAAAATGCATCTCAGGCATAGCATGAGATACACCATCGACCGCGGGCAGTGGTTGGCTACTCTCAGGAAGAGAGCAGTTTTCAGCAAATATTTTGGCTAATAAGTTTGCCTTATCAACCGAGTGAGTGAAGATGTGATCATCCCTGAGGAGATTTGGAATAGACGATCGCGTCTGATTTTTCACTCTCCCCACGAACGACCAAAAGTTCTTGCTACCCTTATAGTATTCAAGAACTCTACGTCTAAGGCGCTGTTCGTAGAGAACTTTTTCGCGCTTTAGAGTGGCATTGCACCTATTTCTGGCCTGATTGCGCAGCAGTTTAGTATCAGCAGTTTTTTTTTAAACGCCAATTCCTAAATGCTTCCTCTTTAGACCTGACTGCTTGTCTGCAAGTCGCATTAAACCTGGAATGGTCTTTTGGTTTAATGGAAATTCCTTATTGGGTATAAAAGACCTCATAACAAATAAAATTATATTTTCTACCAATTTTGCTGCAGCATTTATGTTTCTATCTCTGAAAAACAATTGCCAATTGAAACGGCTGAAAAAGCAGTTCAGCGCGTCCCAATTAGCCTTCTCATAAAGCCACACTTCCCGCTTCGGAGCTGGCTGGTGAGCGGATTGAAGACTAGAATATGGGAAGGTAGCAGAAATTATAGCGTGGTCCGAATTACCAAGAGGTGCAAGAACATTCACATCATACTTGTTGTGATGTGAAGTTAGAAAAAGGTTCAGAATATTTTGGTTTTGCCCATCAACGCAGGGAAAGTGCGTTGGTTCCTTCACTAATTGAGTCAGATTATTAGACTCTGCAAACAACTCAACATACAAACCCTCAGGTGTTGTGTGACTCGAATGACGTAGCCAATTGGAATTATGAACATTGAAATCACCAGCAACAACAATTTCACTGTTCGGATACGATTCCAGAATTTTAGAAATCGAATCAGAGAGACTGTCCAATTTATCAAAAGTTGGCAGTCTCCCTAGAATCGGGCTTCTATAAATGAAGCAGGATGTGCGACTGGATTTTGAACTTAACCCACATGGAGCTAAATTCGGCATCCGACGTGCAAAGGTGTTGCTGACACTGGTACGCAACATCACTGCGAATGTATAAGGCGAGGCCTCTGTGTGGTAAAAATAATGGCAGTAAATGGTACCCCGGCATGTGAAAGTCCAGTGGATCTGCACCCTCAGACACCTGGGCCTCACCTAGTGCCATTATATGCGGTTGGTTAGTACAAATATGCGCATAGACCGCGAAGAAATTCGCTCTCAAGCCACGTACATTAGTGGAGTCTGTGCGGAATTTTGACATCGCCGCCCACTGGAGCGAATTGTAAAGTCAGCCGTACAAGCAGCCACGCGTACGTCGCAAGCAAAGCAAAACGAGACAAAACAAGTGTTATGCCTTTATCTTGCCGCGCTTCAGCCCACGGTGCACTCGCAGCCGCCTGCACACCCAACGGGACCAGGAAGAAGGAGGAAGAGTGAAAACCAACGAAATGCTGAGCTTTACTGCGGAGAGCATAAACAAGCCCTTCGCATGTTTTTCTGCATTTATTTTATATAATATTTTATTATTTTATATTATGTTAACGCCAACTGCCGCTCACCAGAAGTGCTCCCTCATCGATCGGTAGGGTGTCAGGAGTGAGTACTCCAGTCTCTCTCCTGTCAGCCTGCCGGTCATGAGATGCGCCTCTCTCGTGAGAGTAAGCTCGGCTGCGGGCTCTCTCCGCGGCAACTGGCGCTAATTGACCGGCTTCCAGCGATCGTCGCTGGACCCACACGAGTGACTTCTTTCTTCTTACTCAAGAACCTCTGACGCGTGCTGAGGGTTAGTCATCGGAAAGTTTAGAATTTATACCATAGTGTTATTGATCATTTGTAAAAAATTGTGAGGAAGAAAATAGAAATACGTGATTTTCAAATATAAACTGTGTGATTACAAACAACACATTTGGTCCTTCGAGCCGAATAGTGCTCGGAGACTACCCATCCATTTTCGAATAAAACATTATATTAGTGAAAAGTGAAAAATGAAAAGTGAAAAATGGAAAGAGAAAAATCGATATCTTATTTTATTACTATATATTATATTATAATTTTAAAAGTATAACATGAGGTATGCCCGCATTTTTTTTAATAAAAATTTCACCCGAAAATTTCTTATAAGAATAATAATCCCTCTCAAACGTTGTACCTTATTCCCAAACCATGATAAACCTGGAAAAATTTTACTATTGCAAGTGGGTGCAAAATATTTACAGCATGTTCTATGATGCCTTTACCGACCCACAAGCAAACTACACTGTAAATGGCCTTGGCTACATCATTCTTCTTGAAGCGGCTTCTTGAACATGGCATCTTGAAGAATGCCTGGCTACACGTAGTTTCTTCTTTGATGTTAAAAGTCGTATACGTGTGACACCTCAATGTGTGTGAGTGAAATTTACGTTCGGCAAACTGCCTTGAAAAACCGGTTCGTGCGTTTAATTGTGTGTGTAATAAGAACCGAGAATTGGGCTTCAAAAAACCTCTGCATTTGAAGAATGTGTGGAAGCTTTTCTCTCCTCTCACCCCCCCCCCCCCTCTTGCCAATAAGCCTTTGAAAAATGAAGAAAAGAAGTACACGATTCTTCTGACGCCAGGCTGAATATGTAACACCCAATTCTGTCTACATACATATAAAGTGATAAACTAATTCTCAGAGCATCAGTGCAAAACAGTCAAGTCAACAGCTATAGAGAAGAGAGTAAGAACTCAAAACACTCAAAAATGAGTGAGAAGGGGGTCTACTACTGGATCCTCCATAGAAAAATTTCGTTGTTCAAGATTCGGACTCTTGTTATTCTTACTCTATGTATTAACCTAATAAATTTTGGGCTAATAGCATCTAACCCAGTGGCATTGGATTTAATGGATAGAATTGCGTGTAGGACATCATCCTCACATGTAGGTGTTAACGAAAAAGAGGCATTGCTGTATTCATCGATGATAAGAGTATCTTCCGAAGCAATAGCTGGTGGAGAGCAATTAGGTGAGTGTGCCAGAAATCTGGCATTGAGCTCATTACAGTCTATATATGAAGAGTTTACAGTGGAGTGCTTACCAATACCCATATTTTTAACGCTGTTCCAAAAAGATTTAGTGGATAGCGTTTGGCTAAATTTAGTTTGAAAATATCTAGACTTTGTGGCTCTAATTTTAGTAACAATTTGGTCATTGACTAGGGGGATATGGTAAATACTTTCCCCGTTGATTAGATTTAAATCTTTATTCCATGAAAATAAATCAATACCTTTGAAGTTTCTATAATGGAACTTGTTGGTAACATTTGATAATTCAGCACGGTGGAAAGAATACGTCATGAATAACAGGTCATGCATGGAAAACCGTGTAACCACCAATTGCTGATATAATAGTACATTTCGCAAGTTGCTAACAAAGACTAGGTCAATAAGACTGCAGGAGCGTTTAGAAAAATGAGGGGGCGTAGTGTTATTCGTAAGATTAAGTTTTAATGGTAGCATTGATTGAATCAACTGATTTAAGTCACTTTTATTCAAAACATTGCAGTTGAAATCCCCACGGATTATGATTTCAACTATACTACAAGAAAGTTCTTCGAGAACAGTCAAAAAACCATCAGGCTTATTAGGCCTGTACACTGTAGAGAGCAGTATTTTACGATTGTTTTGATATATTTTCAGAAAGATAAATTCAATAGGGGAATCTTCAGTCGATTTAGAAATAAGCCTACAATTTATTTATTACATTTACAAAAATTGCTACACCAGCCCCAAGCGCCCAGTTCGATCTGCTCGGAAAAGCTTAAACCTTTTTAGTGTGTAAAAATTGTTGTCTATCTCTGGATGGACCCACGTCTCAGATACACAGATTATGTCAACACCAGATATGTTACTATACATGGGAGTAGTCGCCACAAAAACTAATTAGGAAAAAGAATATTTGATTATATAACAAAAGCATGATACTATGTACTTATCTTTGACTATAAAGAGAAAAAACACATAACAGAGAAGTTGAGGAAGTATACAAAGAATTTAGAGACTGCGAAAAGGGAGAGAGAGGGTAATAAAAGTAGAATATCACGTTTTTCCAATGTGTCTATTCGATCCAGAATTTCAGCAGCCTTTAGTTGAAGATTATTATAATCAGTAGAGACAGTTTCCAATGCCTCGATGCGCACAGACAAAGCAGCCATAGATTTTTTGGTATCATCAATAATTTTTTTCCATGACTCCTCGATGTTAAGAAATTTGCTTTTAAAGTCTTCACGTAAGCAACGTAGCTCATTTAGTGCTTTCTCATATATAGTACATCTTCCCGCAATTTACTGATTTCAGTTTTAATAATATCTGTTAGAAAGGCACTTTGTTTATCAATACGCTCATCAAGCACGCGTAGTAGCGATGAAGAGTCGGCATTATTGTTGATGGGGACTGCAACATTCTTAAGGTCAGGCGATCACCTGCAGCTGACTTTGTACTCATTTTAGACCGCAGATTATAATTAGACATTCCAGAATTTATTTAAAAATGCCACAAACTCAAAATTAATGAAATGATAAATCAGCGCAAGTTTTACAATTTAGAATTTAAAAGGTAGCAATTCAATATCTAGCGCTGTTGATGAACAACTCACGAACACGTCTTCCACGCACAAGGTATCATACTCGTCTATGTAACTAAAATTTTTGAATAAATCATTTCGCAGTAATTGCCATAAATGCCCTTATTACAAATAATCGGATCATTTGAAATAACAGCATAACGCCCATGTTTTATAGTAAGATAACAGCTGAAATTATTGGCTTAACCTTTACAAACGCGAAAGAAATTATAGAAAATTGGATAGTTTCTACAAAATATCTTTTTTCGGATCATTTTGGAATTCTCTGCAATATAAATTTTGTTATAGTTTATGAGAATGCATTTAAAAAAAGACTCACTCCTTTCATTTATATAGCTGTTGCCTCATCAGGTATGAAGGCCGTTGGCCAACTCCCAAACTATAATGGTCAGAGAAAGTCCTTTGCTCTTGCTTAATTTACAAAAAATATTGTAGTAATGTAAGCAAAATCAAGTTTTTCATATAGCTGTGAATTGGCAGGATTTCGAGACTCACATTTTGTAAAGCACATAACACCTTCTTACGCACTCAGTTATTAATACGTAGATTCCTTACAGGACTCAGTTCGATTATTGGCCGTTGAAGCGTGTGTAAGCATTGCGCAGTTATTGCAGCAAGAAGATGTTGAGCATGTACGTAAAATTTACTTTCTTATAGTTACTTTATGAAAAATGTTCTTTAAAAAATTTCAGCTTGTTTTGCCAACATTACGTCAATGTGCCAGCGATTCCTCATGGCGCGTACGATATATGGTTGCAGAAAAATTCGTGGATTTACAAAAAGCCGTCGGTCCTGAAATTACTCGCGTCGATCTAGTTCCGGCTTTTCAAGTGAGTTGCGACGAAAAACTGAAAAATTTTATTTTGTAATAAATTAATTTTCACTAACATTATTCTTTCTAAGTTATATACCCTAGTTTTAAAATACATTTAACTGTAAATTAAGTACTAAGTTAAAAGTTTGTGTGTCTTTAGTGAAAATTAACTGAGTATTAACAATTTTCAAACAACACTAAAATTCAGTTATTTTTTTACAAGTTCCAAAATCTCTTAGAATATATATCGTAAATACTCAGCATACGATGGCTTTGCGCAAAAACCAAAGGCAGGATTGTCGAGATGTATGCATCAATATCTTCTTTTGTACCTGGCTACCATGCCTATATAGTCATTATTTTGTTTACATTACATTATTATTATTATTTACATTTACGACAGTTATGAGTATAAACGATTTTCCACTTTTATGGAAATTATATTTAAACGCAGCAGCCAATAGCTTTGTGCAAAACCTACGATAGGATTGTAGAGATATATGCACTCCTGGCTACCACGCTCATATAGTCATTATGCACATTATTTTCATTTGCGTCAGTTATGGCTGATATTCTCGAAATTATATTATGTAATGAATCTTCTTGCCTCTTTCTATGGCTTGGATTAGTTCGTCGGGATTCCACGGTTCGTTTAAAAGACAAGAGTATGTTAATAGGTTCAATATCTTTTTTCACCTTACAAATAGCTTATTCTAATATTTGTATTGAGTTTGCTTATACAAATTGTAGTTGTACTAGCAATAATTTATTGACGTTGGTACCTCTGTACGCTTTAAGATCGCCAATAGTTGACTGAATGGGTACCTTAGATCTCTGTTCTACCGGGTCGTTGTATCTCACTGCGTTTTGAGATCACTGGTATTATGTTGGGGCGTTGATATCTCACTGCGTTTTGAGATCAGTGGTATTCTGCTGGGACGTTGATATCTCACTGTGTTATTGATATCTCTGCTGTTCTACCGGGTCGTTGTATCTCACCGCGTTTTGAAATCACGGGTGTTCTGCCGAGTTTTTGTATCTCACTGCGTGTTGAGATCACTAAATTCTCTGAACCGATATCTCCACGAGTTTTCGAGATCGCTGATATTCCCACTGAGTTGCTCGTTATTCTGCTGTCTGCACTGGCGGAATAGGTCTACAAGCCACCGTGGCCGTTCTCTTGTATATCCGGTGAGTTTGGTTACTGAAGCTCTCTATACCACATCAGCCACTGAAGGTCTTGTTGTGAGTCGCCACTTCACATTTTCAGTCGACCATAATGGTGTCTTGTCGGCTGTGGAACTAGTGACCCACTTTCTTGCGCTCAGGTGTTAAGGAGGTTTTTTCCGCTACAGTTAGCATATTGTTGTTTCCGTATTTAAGTTTCCGCATACAGAAATATAAATAAGACTGTTATGGCGGAGTTGAGTTGAGTAGTGAGTAGTGAACGTGTAAAACGTATTCCAGACAATAAAGTGCCCAAAGTGAAATAATAGTGTTTTCATTCGGACGGACTGTGGACTTTGGAGGAGCCCACAGCGAGGACTTCCAGGAGAACCCCTACATATTTGGCGCAGCCGGAATATGTTGGGCTACATTCAGAATATGTTTGGCTACATTCAGCCAAATACATATCGACCAACATACTTTTTTGACCAAATGCAAGCTGACATTACAGTAACAATGAAAGAAAAATACAAAACTCTGAACAGGAATCTCGACACACTAACAGGAAGGATAAAGACACTACATCAACCAGATAAAACCAGCAACCACACTGAAAATGAATGAAGATTCCAAATATCCTCATCATTCAATCCTGTCGGAAAACTTAATGAATATCGAGAAATAACTAGTGCTAGTCAGGCCAGTAATTGCAACATCACCAGACTTATAATAGTATAAAAGACGCTTACTGAAAATACTGAAAAAAAATAAGCAAACAAATACAACTAAAGACTAACACAAAAGCAGGCAAGGAAATGATGAAGAAAGCAGAACGAGACTATTTTAGAAACTAAAAACACGACTTGCATACCAGGAAGGATCTAAGTAACTTCGAATTACTATACATTCACCTACATTCAGCCAAATACATATCGACCAACATACTTTTTTGACCAAATCCAAGCTGACATTACAGAACAATGAAAGAAAAATACAAAACTCTGAACAGGAATCTCGACACACTAACAGGAAGGATAAAGACACTACATCAACCAGATAAAACCAGATCAACGCAGCGAATAAGGTCAACAGCAGGTTCATCAACTTAACCGGATTCTCGATACGTAAGAAGAAATCACAAATACTGGAGAAAGGGTTTAAACACAACATCCACAATCATAATAAGAGGAAAGACATAGAGCAGACCATTGTAGACACAAAAACAGCTATATCGCTATACAGCTATATCGCAGCGAAAATTCTGATTTGACCGAGTGTGGCATAAAGCACTCGTGTCTAAACTGGCTGCTTATGGTGTCGGTAATACATTCACTCGATGGATATCGAGTTTCCTCAGCGGGCGTTCTATTCGGGTTGTGATAGACGGCTCTGCTTCCGAAGAGCACTCCATCAGTGCTGAAGTTCCGAAGGGTTCGGTCCTGTCTCCGACACTTTTTCTTATTTTCATCAATGACCTTCTGTCATTTACATCAAACCCCGTCTACTCGTTTGCTGATGACAGCGGCATTTGTCATGCATATTCATTCTCCAGGCGTCCTTCTATTGTGGAGATCATTGAAAAACGCAGAATTATGAATGACACACTCCAATCTTACCTCAATAAAATCCAAGAGTGGAGTCGAGCGAATCGGGTAGATTTTAATGCGCGTAAAACCCAATGCTGTCTGTTGACACATAAGCGTTTAGTGGGTCACAATTTTCCACCTCTAAATGTGGGTGGTGTGGATATTAATGAGTCGGAGGCTCTTGATGTTCTGGGCATGTCAATCCAATGCGATCTTCGTTGGAACGATCATATTTTTGACGTGTCGAAAGGAGCAGCCATGTGCTTAGGCTTTCTTAAGCGGTGTAAGAAATACTTCACTCCAACCGATCTTCGTTGTATCTACACCACTTCTATCCGTCCGAAAATGGAGTACAATTCGCATATATGGTCGGGAGCTTCGCGGGCATATCTTCAGCTTCTCGACCTTGTCCAATGTCGTGCGTTAAAACTTATAGGGGACAGTAGGGTATCCAGCTCCATTGAAACCTTGTAGCGTCGTCGTGATGTAGGGTGTGTATCACAATTTAACGTTACTTTCATGGTAAATGTTCCTCTGAAGTAGCCGGCCTGATTCCTCCGGTTCAAGTATTTAGCAGAACTACTCGGCTTTCCAGAGCGGTGCACCCCTTTTATGTCGCGATTCCGTTCCAATGAACCACGCATTACCGTGGGAATTCGTTTTTCGGTCGCGTCATTAGATTGAATAGTCTCCCTGCGAATATCTTCCCGCCCACTTACAGCGTCGAAACCTTTAAGCGAGGTGTAAACCGTCACTACTCCCTCTTTCCCCCTTCCCCGTAACCTGTCATCCCTTCGGAACCAACAAATGCTGTGCATGGATAGGGGGCATCCCCTGAGCTTGGTTTCATCTGCCATACAAAAAAAAAAAATTCAACAAGTCTGGTTGGACAAAATCGAATGGGATGGCATTCTGCCTAAGGTAACTCACGCTAACTGGTTAAATTTTCTACAGAATTACCAGCACATCCGCTTATTCGCATCCCGCGATGGGCGAGTTACACCCCCGACAGCGAAGTCGAATTTCACGCCTTTTGCGATGCCTCGCAAAAAGCCTAGGCAGGAGTCATCTATGCCCGCATGAAGGTCGCTCAGGAAGTCCAAGTTTTCCTTTTATACTCCAAAACTCGCGCAGCCCCGATTAAAACTTTGTCTCTCCCCAGGTTAGAATTGTGTGGAGCCACTTTAGTTGCTGAGATGATCGACACTCTTGTACCTACGCTGCAGCTGAGGAGTTTTGAGGAGTACGCCGCTCTCGAAAACCATACGATGCTGCGATCTAAAAGCAGCTTACTGTCGTTGAACCCTTTTCTCCACACGGATAACACGATGCGCGTTGGCGGGCGGTTGTCCTTGTGTCCCAACTTGCCTTTCGACGAACGGCACCCGATTATTCTGCCATACGGCTGCCAATTTTCGCGATTGCTCATTCGTTTTATACACGAAATATCTCTACTCGGGGGCAACCAATTAGTTCCTCGTCTGGTCCGTACCAAGTTCTGGATCCCCAAGGTTACAACCTTATGAAAACGACTCATACCTGCAAGCCTTGCATCCTACATCGGAAGAAGCAACGAACCCTGTACATGACAGCTCATTATTAACACATTTTCTCATTACAGATCCTACATGTATTTAATATGCCGGCAGTATGTGCGGTCCCGGGGGGGCCGTCTGAGGGCGCCACCCGGGGCAGTGCCCCCCTGGTCCGCTCCAAGCGCTGCGCAATTCCTCACTGCCCGCTGTTCACAAAATCTCTGTCCAGAGATCTCCAGAACCAAATTTAGATTTTCACATAGGGAGAGAACCTTCCTCTAGGTGTACGTACCTGATTTTCTTGCATCTACTTACGTGTGGGTGAGTTAGAACATTTTTTATGAGCCAAAGTCAGAAAACTGTACGAATACGGAGTATTATACGAATACGAATATTATTTTTTATATTGATAAAAAAATTTGTATGGCAAATCAGCATGGGTATTTATAGGAATGCAAAAAAGTGGATTCTTCATTATTATTCAAGTAATGGCTAACTTCAGCTACGAAAATCTCGCGGACATTTATTTCTCTCGAAAAGAAGACGAAGGTGTCATTTCACACATAACAAATCATCCGTATTTGGCTCTATGTGATGAAACAGAGATTGGCATCCATAAAAAAATACAACATTTTCTGCAATATTTGATAGAGCGTTACAAGGAGGCTTACAGGAGTAAAGAGAGGGCGTATAAATGCTTCGACGCATGGTTTGAAAATTCTCTGGAGTTTCAAAACAAAGTTCCAGTTGATGAAAACGCGGGCAAAAACGGACGACCAGCTAAACTAATTGACGACTGCTGTGAACGATCGAAAAGACGCAAACTTGGCGTCATTAATGACGAGATTTCTCACCAAAATATAAAGGAATTGTTCTTTCATCAATTGCGGCCAACAAGAAGGATAATGTGGAAATAATTTGAAAGATTGTGGAAGCGAGCCCTAGACGAACAAGAAGAATTTTAAGAAGCATTCACACTCCAGATGAAGAAGTGAAATTTATTCCAGAGGAAGCATTGGCACTTTTTTTGGATTTGAAACTGACGAAAAGCCAGTATGGAACTACGCAAACGTACTAACGAAAAAGAATGCAACATTTTTCCAACATATGAGGACATTGTGTCAGTTAAGAAAGACTGCTTACCACCAAAAGATACAATAGAATTTACAGCAAATTTGGCAGAAGTAAAACTTAAGGACCTTCTCGAACATACTGCTTAGATATTATTACTTACACTGGATGGAAATTATTTGAAGAGCCTTGGGTATTGCAGTCTTATCTTAATTTGCAAATGGGGCTGTAATGGATCATCTGACCAAAAACAATATAAACAATATAATGAAGTTTGCTCATCAGATGCTGACTTATTCATGGTATTCTTTGTTTCTTTGCGGTTAAGGTAAAATAGCATGTACTCGGAACCGTCACATAGCAAAACGACATGGATTGATATATGGAAAAATAAAGTGCCATCTTCAACAATATATCGCCGTCCAATCAAATTTACATTCACAAAGGAGACGAAGGACGTCATAAACGAAGAAGTTGGAAGAATCAGAAGTCAAATTAATGAACTGCGTAATGAGCTAGTACTATTCATCATTAATGGCCAAAATATAGAAATAAATTTTCAACTTGTAACTATGATTGATAGCAAAGCTGGACAAGCGTAACAGGAATAAAAGCATCATCGAGCTGCATTATATGTCTTCAAACTGCAAGCAAATTAAGCCAAACACCACCAGAAGATAATGTCTCCAAAGAAGTGTACTAATTTGTTATGTCTCTTCTCCATACTAGAATAAGATTTATGGAACATATCCTTAAGTTGGGTTATGGTTTGGAATTGTGTCTGTGAGTTCTCTACCAGTTTTGAAAATAGTTCTGGTGAATTAAGCCAAAAAAAAACCACTATCAAAGTTTGTGAAGTGAAGGTGCTAACTTCACGAGTTGGATTATGAAATTCGGCCATAAATCTTCAACTATTGGAGATAGATATATCGTGTCGTACACAGAACTCTAAAAAAATTTCAGAAATTCGAAAAAAATTTTTTCAAAATCCAAAATTATATGTTTTTTTTAGAGTTCTGCATAGCCCCCCGAATATATTGAGATACCAATAAATCCCAGAAAAAGTTCTAAAGAACTAAGTGCAAAAAACATGATTTAAGGAAAAAAAATTACAAAAGCGGCCATAACTTTCAAAATACTGGATATAGAGCATGAAGTCTCTAGACGAAATCTTTAGAACTCTGGGGGGCTATCCGGAACTCTAATAAAATTTTTGGATTTTCGAAAAAAAAATTTTAGTACTTATACCGGCTGTAGGGTACCAAATTACTATACCAAATCTTCAGAACCCTTGCAGCAATGCTCAAAACTGCAATAATTTTTTTACATTTCTAAGAAACATTTGTTGGGACTTTGACACTTTCTCGAAATTAACATACAAATCGGCCATAACTTTTAAAATACTGGATATAGAGCATGAAGTTTCAAGACGAAATCTTTAGAACTCTGGAGGTCTATCCGGAACTAGAATAAAATTTTTGGATTTTCGAAAAAAAAATTTTTAGTACTTATACTGGCTGTAGGGTAACAAGTTACTATACCAAATCTTCAGAACTCTTGTAGCAATGCTCAGAACTGCAATAATTTTTTTACACATCTAAGAAACATTTGTTGGGACTTTGAAAATTTCTCGAAATGAACATGAAAATCGGCCATAACTTTTAAAATATTGGATATAGAGCATGAAGTTTCTAGACGAAATTTTTAGATCTCTGTGGGGGGGCTATCCGGAACTCTAATAAAATTTTTGGAGTACGATTGCCAATATGCAGCGAATCCCTAAGAAAGGCGAAGCTACGGGTGGTGCAAATTATCGACCCATGGATAAAAACTGACTTTTCCAAAGTCACGGAAAGCGTGATAAATTTTAACTTGTTGAGGAATTTAGAGCGCAATAAATTGCTCAGTGATCGTCAATAGGGTTTCCGTGTTTACTGCTTCACTAGAGACCTAATGGTCTTGTATCGAAACTCGATGCCTATGGAGTCGATAATACCTTTACTCGAAATATTTCGATTTTTTTAGCGGTGGTTCTATGCGGGTTGTGATAGACGGCTTCGCTTCCGACGAGTACTCCAATAACGCTGGAGTTCCCTACACTCTTTCTGGTTTTTATCAAAGACCTGTCGTTGACCCATAACCCCATCTATTCATTTGCTGATGACAGCATCCTTTGTCACTCGTTCATTCTCCACGACCTTCGCGGTTAGACGTTAGTGGGAAGAGACGAATCATGAGTGACACACTCCAAAGTGATCTTGATGAAATCTATGAGTAGGGTCGAGGGAATCAGGTCAACTTTTCGATGTGTCGAAGTCAATTGTCTAGGCTTTTTAAAGCGGTAAATGGTAAATTTCGTTATAGAGAAGGTCGAGGACATACATATGCATTGCGTATTCTCATGCATGTCATACATGTTGCATTGCGATTCTCTTCGTCGAGACCAGTGTCATTTAAAAATTGAACCTGTTACAAGCACTCATATTCGCCAATGTGACTTCGATACCTCGTCCTTTGGTTTGCTTACACAGTAACGTCATTCTTGGGAAGGTTATCTCGCGTAGCGCCAAACCACTGCCCTAATCTTTACGGTGTTTAGATTTTGGGTCTTCATCTTTTTTTCCAGTGTGTCCACGAGCGTGTCCCATGCTCTACAGCAACCAGTCGTCTTCCAGTTGGAAGGAGCGATGTGTGTCCATTTCCTGATACCGCGAACGTAGTTGCTTGCAGCTTCTCTTAGAAACACATTCTAACTTTTAAACTTTACTGTCACGCTATGTTCATTTCCAGTGCCAGATGAACACAAATATAAATATAAAATCACTGACATCATGGATTCTGACCAGATAAATCTCACGAGAACGAAAATTGAAACACTGAAAATGAATGAAGATTCCAAATATCCTCATCATTCAATCCTGTCGGAAAACTTAATGAATATCGAGAAATAACTAGTGCTAGTCAGGCCAGTAATTGCAACATCACCAGACTTATAATAGTATAAAAGACGCTTACTGAAAATACTGAAAAAAAATAAGCAAACAAATACAACTAAAGACTAACACAAAAGCAGGCAAGAAAATGATGAAGAAAGCAGAACGAGACTATTTTAGAAACTAAAAACACGACTTGCATACCAGGAAGGATCTAAGTAACTTCGAATTACTATACATTCACCTACATTCAGCCAAATACATATCGACCAACATACTTTTTTGACCAAATCCAAGCTGACATTACAGAACAATGAAAGAAAAATACAAAACTCTGAACAGGAATCTCGACACACTAACAGGAAGGATAAAGACACTACATCAACCAGATAAAACCAGCAACCACACTGAAAATGAATGAAGATTCCAAATATCCTCATCATTCAATCCTGTCGGAAAACTTAATGAATATCGAGAAATAACTAGTGCTAGTCAGGCCAGTAATTGCAACATCACCAGACTTATAATAGTATAAAAGACGCTTACTGAAAATACTGAAAAAAAATAAGCAAACAAATACAACTAAAGACTAACACAAAAGCAGGCAAGGAAATGATGAAGAAAGCAGAACGAGACTATTTTAGAAACTAAAAACACGACTTGCATACCAGGAAGGATCTAAGTAACTTCGAATTACTATACATTCACCTACATTCAGCCAAATACATATCGACCAACATACTTTTTTGACCAAATCCAAGCTGACATTACAGAACAATGAAAGAAAAATACAAAACTCTGAACAGGAATCTCGACACACTAACAGGAAGGATAAAGACACTACATCAACCAGATAAAACCAGATCAACGCAGCGAATAAGGTCAACAGCAGGTTCATCAACTTAACCGGATTCTCGATACGTAAGAAGAAATCACAAATACTGGAGAAAGGGTTTAAACACAACATCCACAATCATAATAAGAGGAAAGACATAGAGCAGACCATTGTAGACACAAAAACAGCTATATCGCTATACAGCTATATCGCAGCGAAAATTCTGATTTGACCGAGTGTGGCATAAAGCACTCGTGTCTAAACTGGCTGCTTATGGTGTCGGTAATACATTCACTCGATGGATATCGAGTTTCCTCAGCGGGCGTTCTATTCGGGTTGTGATAGACGGCTCTGCTTCCGAAGAGCACTCCATCAGTGCTGAAGTTTCGAAGGGTTCGGTCCTGTCTCCGACACTTTTTCTTATTTTCATCAATGACCTTCTGTCATTGACATCAAACCCCGTCTACTCGTTTGCTGATGACAGCGGCATTTGTCATTCATATTCATTCTCCAGGCGTCCTTCTATTGTGGAGATCATTGAAAAACGCAGAATTATGAATGACACACTCCAATCTGACCTCAATAAAATCCAAGAGTGGAGTCGAGCGAATCGGGTCGATTTTAATGCGCGTAAAACCCAATGCTGTCTGTTGACATACAAGCGTTTAGCGGGTGACAATTTTCCATCTCTAAATGTGGGTGGTGTGGATATTAATGAGTCGGAGGCTCTTGATGTTCTGGGCATGTCAATCCAATGCGATCTTCGTTGGAACGATCACATTTTTGACGTGTCGAAAGGAGCAGCCAGGTGCTTAGGCTTTCTTAAGCGGTGTAAGAAATACTTCACTCCAACCGATCTTCGTTGTATCTACACCACCTATATCCGTCCGAAAATGGAGTACAATTCGCATATTTGGTCGGGAGCTTCGAAAACATATCTTCAGCTTCTGGACGGTATACAAGATCGTGCGATAAAACTTATAGGGGACAGTAGGGTATCCAGCTCTATTGAAACCTTGGAGCGTCGTCGTGATGTAGGGTGTGTATCACAATTTAATGTTACTTTCATGGTAAGTGTTCCTCTGAAGTAGCCGGCCTGATTCCTCCGGTTCAGGTATTTAGCAGAACTACTCGGCTTTCCAGAGCGGTGCACCCTTTTTATGTCGCGATTCCGTTCCAATGAACCGCGCATTACCGTGGGAATTCGTTTTTCGGTCGCGTCATTAGATTGAATAGTCTCCCTGCGAATGTCTTCCCGCCCACTTACAGCGTCGAAACCTTTAAGCGAGGTGTAAACTGTCACTACTCCCTCTTTCCCCCTTCCCACTAAACTGTCATCCCTTCGGAACCAAAAAATGCTTTGCATGCATCCCTTGGGATAAAAAAAGAATATTAATTTTGAAACTTCCAGAAGGAGAAAACACATCATTAATCTCCAAAGTTAATATTTTATTAAACTATGTACTTGTAATTCTTCATATCCTTTTAATAATTTATTCTTTTTCGATTAATTTAGTTATAATAATTACGGATACAAATAACCCTCTATCAAGAGGTATTTAGTTTTTCAAACTGTTATGATTTACAATAGTATTTTTAGGAGGAATATTAATCTTATTTAACTACATTACATTATTACAATTGCCTCAAATGAAAAATTTTCCATCTCAATTAAGTTATTGATTGTTCTTTTATTTTCTATTTTTATATCACTTAGTCTTTTTTCCTTTGTTGATAAAATCTCAATTCAACCAGATTTAAGGAATCTTGATATAACCCCTATAAATTTTTCAAACGATTTGTTTTATGAAGCAACCCTTCAAATTAAAATAATTTATAATTTCCCCATTAATTTAATTAACATAATTTTATTATTGTATCTTCTTACAGCCCTAATTGCAGTTGTAAAGATTAGAGAAGCAGATCAAGGAGCACTCCGAGCATCAAACTAATTAATACTTCGTCTCGAGTTTCACACCCCTTAGTTAAAATTATAAGTAATGCTTTAGTTGATTTACCAATCTCGTCTAATATTTCCGCATGATGAAATTTTCGATCCTTCCTAGACTTTGTCTCTCAGTCAAATTTTAACGGGTCTTTTGCTAGAAATACATTATACAGCAGATATTAATTTAGCATTCTCTACAGTTACTCATATTTGCCGAGATGTCAACTATGGACGAATATTACGAACAGCTCACGCAAATGGAGCTTCCCTATTTTTCATTTGTATATACATACATATGTGGGAGTAGAATTTTGCTGCAACCCTGAAGAGAAAGCGTAAAAGGAAGTTCGCAAAATTCAGCGAGTCAGTAGAAAGAAGATCGCGGAGCAGTTACGCCGAGTGGTCGACGACGATGACCAATAAAAATGTTCTTCGACTAAATTCATACAAGTCATATAATTATAATTCATATAATTCATTTAATAAATAAACTTGTAATTCTTATTATAAATAAACCCTACAAATTTTGGGGGCTCGTCCGGGATTTGAAGAAGTGGAGTGATTTTCGACGGGGTTCACCGGTTCGACTAAGCGGTTGTAGTGCATTTTTCGCGTTTGGAATTAATAACGGTGATTAGTCATGGCGTCATTGCAACAGTTCATGCCAATCTAAAGACTTTTGCGCACCGGTTCAAGCGCAATCGTGTTGGTGCTGCACAAGTACGTCTTCGAGAGAGACGGCGATAGGCTAAATAGAACCTGTTTGCGAGAGTTCCAAATCTTCACCTTTGACGAAAAGAGCTCTCAATTCGAAACGAAGCTCGAATACGTAAGAAACAATCTAACAGCCGCCGACTTAGTAACAATTTGCAATGCTTTGCAAATTGAGTACAATGTGGACAATTTAGAACTCCACATAGTTAAGAATTTACAGAAGGGAAATTTGTTTGGCGCAAACCGCGCTGCAGTTATTGAAGGTGAGGAAGAACATAACGACGAACACGACGACGGCAGCGATTATGCCGCAAACAACGACGGCAACGACGCTGAATGTGGCAGCTGTGCACATAGCAACACCGGTGGTAACGGGAAACCACGACGACAAGAAGAACGAGATGGCGCAGCAGAACGAAGCGCACATTTCGCTATGAGCTTTCGCGACATAGAAGATTCTATTCGCACTTTTTCTGGTGACGAAACATTGACGATAGGGAGATGGCTGAATGAATTCGAAGAAGTGGCAACTATCATGAACTGGAACGACTTTCAGAAATTTGTATTCGCGAAGAAAGCATTGAGAGGAGTGGCGCGTACTTTCATTCAAAGCGAGAGTGGTATATTAAGCTACTTAAAGTTAAGAGAAGCTCTTTTAAGCGAATTTGAATGCATTATAAATAGTGCTACATTGCACAAAACACTAGTTGAAACAAAAATGAATAAGGACGAGAGTGTAAAACATTTTTTTATAGAATGAGGGATATTGCTTCGCACGGAAACATAGAATCGAGTGCATTAATTGAATATATAATCGACGGCATAAAAGATTTGAACATTAATAAATCTATTCTGTATGGCGCTTCAAATATGCAAGAATTTAAAGAAAAATATGATTACGATAGACAAAAGTGATAAAAAACCCGAATTCTCTTGTTATAATTGCGGTAGAAAGGGCCACAAATCAATCGAGTGCAAAAACAAAAGCAAAGGCACGAAGTGTTTTCAGTGTAACCAATTCGGTCACATCGCAAAAGACTTTCCCGAAAGACAAAATTACAATTTAAATAGCAATGTTCGAAACTTGAAGAAACAATTCAGTGCTATGAATAAAGAAGTGGAAATTTCTGATAAAAAGTACGTCTGTTTGTTGGATACGGGTAGTATGTTTAACATCATAACTGAATGTGTTTATAATGACTTAGGCCGGCCACATATAACTCCATCAAACATTTACCTCATCGGTTTTGGTGAAAAGCTAATAGATAATAAAATAAAGCCTATTGGCAATTTCAAACATGACATCCAAATTGATGGTGAAACATATAATGTCATTTTCCACGTTGTGCTGTCGAAATACATAGACGTTGAGGTTGTGTTAGCCGAAGAATTTTGTCGGCAGGCTGAAATTAAAATAAATAGCGACGGTGTTCACATTAACAAAATGAAAACTGTACAAAATAAGATAAACTTTGAAGCAGATGAATTCAGTATTTTTAAAATTGACACGATTTTGAGTGAGAACGATTTAAATATCGATGAAAGCGCGAGTACACATGCGAAACGAAAGATACGCGAATTGATAAACAATTATAAGAAAAGTGTAAGTCAACTGAAATTAAAATGCATATAGTGCTTAAAGACAAAGCTCCTATTTTCGCGAGACCGCATAGGTTGTCAACCGCAGAAAGATATATCGTAGATGATCAAGTGGAACAGTGGCTGAAGGACGGGGTCATAGAGAATTCTGATTCCGAATTTAGCAGCCCGGTGGTCCTGGTAAAAAAACCTGATGGGACACCGCGACTCTGCGTAGACTTTCGAAAAATCAACAAAGTTGTGATGAAGGATCGTTTTCCCCTACCGCTGATAGAAGACCAACTCGACAGGATACAAAACGGTACAATTTTTAGTACCATCGATCTAAGAAACGGATTTTTTCATGTCCCAGTAGCCGAATCAAGCCGTAAATATACCTCCTTCGTTACCCACCATGGCCAATACCAGTTTTGTAAAGTTCCTTTCGGACTATCAAATTCTCCCGGCGTTTTTCAAAGATTTATTAATGCAATTTTTCGTGAACTAACACGCAATGGTATAGCTCTGCCTTATATAGATGACATTATTATTCCCTCAGAAAATGAGGAGGAAGCTGTTAAAAATTTTGAAGAGGTCATAAATCTTTGTCGGGATTATGGGCTCGAAATAAACGTTCGAAAATGTCATTTCTTGAAGAAACGAATGGAATTCTTAGGCCACGTTATAGAGGACCGCAAAATATCACCATCGCCAGTCAAAGTTGATGCATTAAACAAATACAAAATGCCAAAAACACTAAAGCAATTGGAAAGCTTTCTCGGACTTGCGGGATATTTTAGGAAATTTGTTCCAAACTTCTCTTTAATTGCAGAGCCGCTAACCGACTTAAAGAAAAATAATAGTAAGTTCGAAATTAATGACGAACAAGTAAATGCTTTTAATATGTTAAAGAGAATTTTAGCCAACGCACCGGTCTTGAGCATATTTAACCAAAATCTGGAAACTGAGGTGCACACAGACGCGTCAATTGACGGATACGGCGCTGTGCTACTACAGAGGTCTTTCGAAGACGGTCAGTTGCATCCAGTATACTTTATGAGTAAAAAGACCGCCGAAGCGGAAAGAAAATATACAAGTTACGAGCTAGAAATTTTGGCAGCCATTGAGGCACTAAAGAAATTCAGAGTTTACCTGTTGGGACTACACCAATACCTCGCTTTGCGTCGTTTCGTTTTGCGTTTTTTCGAAGTTGCGTCGCTGCTTAATTAGTACTAATTTTCACTGTGCGTCGTTAGATTTTCGAAGTTGCGTTGTTTTGGGTTGGAGTGTTTAGTTTTTTTATATTTTGAAGTTTTTTGTCATCTTTGTTTCCAAAAGCACCATTTGTTTCTAATTGCGCCAAAAACTCGGGGATTCCCTTTCTAACGAAAAATCAACGCAATTCTAATACCGTTTCATTTTCACTTTGTTTTGCCAATCGCAGTTCAATTTCAATTGTGCAGTGTGCTGTGGTTTTTGTAACGTTTATTTAGTGTGTTCCGCCTTTTTTAAAAGAGAATAATAAATTTTTACGGGTTGTTTCTGGTTACAAAAAAGGTAAATATTTTTGGAATTTATTTATTGGCAGAGTTAAATTATATTTTTACATTCACTTGTAATTTTTTAGCGAAATGAGTGGAAAGGGCGCTGCTGATAAAATTATCAAAAATAAAAAAAAAGCTATAAGTTTGGAGACAAAATTAGAGATTCTGCGACGATTTGATAAGGGAGAGAAGGCTGTGGAGATAGCAAAGGCTGTTGGTCTGGCTGCAACAACTGTAAAAACTATTAGAGATCGAGATGGGGATAAAATAAGAGAGGCTGCAAAATCTGCAATATCATTTAATGCTAAAACGATGACCCGTACTAGGAGTGCTTTTATGATTAAAATGGAGTCCTTGCTTGCTATTTGGATTGAAAATCAAGTTGCGCAGAGAATACCATTAAGTAAAATGGCAATTCAGGCGAAAGCAAAAAGCTTGTTTGATGATATAAAAAGTAAAACAGTGTCCAACGATAATGCTAGTTGTAGTAATACTGACAAGAATGAAACATTTGAAGCTAGTCAGGGCTGGTTTGAAAGATTCAAGGTCAGAGCAAATCTGCACAGCATTGCTCTTAAAGGCGAAGCAGCTAGCATTGATTCTGGAGGGTGGCTATGATGCGAAACAAGTATTTAATGTTGATGAGACTGGGTTATTTTGGAAACGTCTACCTAACAGAACTTACATATCTAAAACAGAAAAATCTGCGCCAGGGTTTAAAGCTAGCAAGGATAGACTAACTCTTCTTCTTGGTGGTAATGCAAATGGTGATTTCAAATTTAAACCATTTCTTATTTATAAGTCGGAAAATCCAAGAGCAATGAAAGGTTGTTCAAAGAATCTTCTTCCTGTCCACTGGCGAGCAAACAAAAAAGCATGGATGACATCATCATTATTTCAAAACTGGGTTTCAACTTGTGCTATTCCAGAAATTAAAGCTTATTGCAATAAAGAAAACTTAAACTTCAAGGCTTTGGTTCTAGTAGACAATGCTCCTGGCCACCCAGTTTATGTTGATGAGTTGTCTGAAAACGTGAAATTTGTATTTTTGCCACCTAATACGACACCAGTTATTCAGCCGATGGATCAGGGAGTAATATCGACTTTTAAAAGTTATTACCTTCGACAAACATTTAAACTTCTTATAAGTCAGACTGATGGACAAGATAAGCCTACCATGCTGGAGTTTTGGAAAAAGTTCAACATTATGAAAGCCATAGAAATTATTTCCGATTCGTGGAACGAAGTTAAATTATCTTGCATGAACGGTGCTTGGCGCAAAATATGGCCTGAATGTGTTCACAAAAAATGCGATGCAGAAGTTGATTGTACACCAGCTGTTCGTCATGAAATTTCTAATTTAGCAAGAGAGTCTAATTTTGAAGGTATGGAGGAGACTGACATAAATGAATTGCTAACCTCGTACAACCAAGAATTCTCTAATGAAGAACTATTGCAACTGGAATTGCAATTTGCTAATGAAGAAGATGACAGTGACCGTTCAATAGAAATCTCCGAAGAACAAAATTTAACCTCCAAACAAATTTCCAAAGCGTTGGGTTTAATTGACGAAGCTATGGAGATTTTTTTAAAAAACGATCCTGACAGCGGAAGGAGCTTTAAAGTGTCTCAGGCGGTTGCTACGAATATCAATTGCTACAAGGAAATTTATTTGACGCTGAAAAAAAAAACTGTTCAGCAAACATTGGACCAATTTTTGGTGAAAAAAGGCTGACTTACGATTACAGTCCCTGAAAGTGATTAATTTAAATTTTGTTTTTCATAAATTAATTGAATATTTTATATGGTTTTAGTAATTGAATACGTTGTTTTGTTTTTTGTATGTACGTAATAAAATTTTATTTTTGTTTTTTAAATGTTTAGTTTGTTCAATTTTCTTTTTAAAAAGTACTATTTTCATAACACTGGAACCTATCTTCGGTCTTTACATGGTTTGCTATGTAAAATCTTAATTCACTTTGCGTCGTTTCAATTTGCGTCGTGTTTTTTTGGAACGTAAGTGCGACGCAAAGTGAGGTATTGGTGTACATTTTAAACTCGTGACAGACTGTAACGCCTTCGCGAAGACTATGGAAAAAAAGGATTTGGGCACCAGAGTGGCTAGGTGGCTTTTGTTCTTACAGGAATACGATTATGATGTGGAGCACAGACCAGATTCCCAGATGAAGCACGTAGACGCCTTAAGCCGGTATGCAGTCATGATTATCACCGAAGACGACGTTCTTGCTAAAATACGACGAGCACAGTTACAATACGATGATATAAAAACGATAATTGGAAATCTTCAAGGTGAGTCATCACGTGACAATTACTTTTTAAAAGGCGACATATTGTATAAATGGAAAGACGACCAAGATCTACTTGTCGTGCCCAAGGTGATGCAGCGAGAAATAATTAGACAAGCACACGAGAAGGGGCATTTTGGTGTCAAAAAGACAAGGGAATTGTTGTGTCGAAATTATTTTATACCTAAATTACACAAAAAGATACAATGTCACATCTCGAATTGTATACCATGCATAATAGTAAATTACGAAAGCAAGGCAAAAGAGAGGGAGAGCTCCACCCTCTAAACAAAGATGAAGTACCGCTTCACACTTATCATATTGATTTTCTTGGACCATTAGAATCTACCAATAGACAATATAAACATATTTTTGCGATAATTCATTCCTTTACCAAGTTTTGTTGGCTCTATCCGACGAAAACCACATCAGCAAACGAAGTAATAACTAAGATGCGCATTCACGGTACTACATTTGGTAATCCAGTACGGATCATATCAGATCGAGGTTCAGCATATACCTCAGACGAATTCCGTAAATACTGCGAGGAAGAAAACATCAAACATTTCAAAATTACTACCGGACTGCCAAGGTCAAACGGACAGGTGGAAAGACTTAACGCGATAATTGCCACAGTCTTAGCCAAACTTAGTCTAGACCCCTCATCATCAATTCTACCTACTGCAGAAGCATCGATACAACGCCTTTTGAATTGCTAGTAGGAGCGAAGATGAGAGTAAAAGAGGACCTGCACATCAAAGAGATTCTCGATGCCGAGACGAAGGCAAACTTCAACGAAGATCGCGACGAGATGAGGCAGCGTGCTAAGCAACAAATACTTAAGATCCAGGAAGAAAATAAGAAGACATATAATCTAAGGCGTAAACCAGCAGTCAAATATGTAAAAGGTGATCTGGTCGCTGTTAAGAGGACGCAATTCGGAGGAGGCTTAAAGCTAAAGCCAAAATATCTTGGGCCCTACGAAGTGACTAAGGCAAAGCCGAAGGACACCTATAACGTCCAAAGAGTAGGCGGCAGCGACCACAACCTGCGCTGAATATATGAAGCCCTGGTCACGCACCGACGAAGATGAAGACGAGAACGAACCAGTCGAATCCTTTGAGTTAGATACGTTGTAGGATGGCCGGAATGTGGGAGTAGAATTTTGCTGCAACCCTGAAGAGAAAGCGTAAAAGGAAGTTCGCAAAATTCAGCGAGTCAGTAGAAAGAAGATCGCGGAGCAGTTACGCCGAGTGGTCGACGACGATGACCAATAAAAATGTTCTTCGACTCAATTCATATAAGTCATATAATTATAATTCATATAATTCATTTAATAAATAAACTTGTAATTCTTATTATAAATAAACCCTACAAATTTTGGGGGCTCGTCCGGGATTTGTAGAAGTGGAGTGATTTTCGACGGGGTTCACCGGTTCGACTAAGCGGTTGTAGTGCATTTTTCGCGTTTGGAATTAATAACGGTGATTAGTCATGGCGTCATTGCAACAGTTCATGCCAATCTAAAGACTTTTGCGCACCGGTTCAAGCGCAATCGTGTTGGTGCTGCACAAGTACGTCTTCGAGAGAGACGGCGATAGGCTAAATAGAACCTGTTTGCGAGAGTTCCAAATCTTCACCTTTGACGAAAAGAGCTCTCAATTCGAAACGAAGCTCGAATACGTAAGAAACAATCTAACAGCCGCCGACTTAGTAACAATTTGCAATGCTTTGCAAATTGAGTACAATGTGGACAATTTAGAACTCCACATAGTTAAGAATTTACAGAAGGGAAATTTGTTTGGCGCAAACCGCGCTGCAGTTATTGAAGGTGAGGAAGAACATAACGACGAACACGACGACGGCAGCGATTATGCCGCAAACAACGACGGCAACGACGCTGAATGTGGCAGCTGTGCACATAGCAACACCGGTGGTAACGGGAAACCACGACGACAAGAAGAACGAGATGGCGCAGCAGAACGAAGCGCACATTTCGCTATGAGCTTTCGCGACATAGAAGATTCTATTCGCACTTTTTCTGGTGACGAAACATTGACGATAGGGAGATGGCTGAATGAATTCGAAGAAGTGGCAACTATCATGAACTGGAACGACTTTCAGAAATTTGTATTCGCGAAGAAAGCATTGAGAGGAGTGGCGCGTACTTTCATTCAAAGCGAGAGTGGTATATTAAGCTACTTAAAGTTAAGAGAAGCTCTTTTAAGCGAATTTGAATGCATTATAAATAGTGCTACATTGCACAAAACACTAGTTGAAACAAAAATGAATAAGGACGAGAGTGTAAAAACA
The DNA here is from genome assembly GCA_922984085.1 of Sicus ferrugineus. Lineage (NCBI taxonomy): Eukaryota > Metazoa > Arthropoda > Insecta > Diptera > Conopidae > Sicus > Sicus ferrugineus. The sequence continues at coordinate 28,365,459 of OV277349.1, forward strand.
TTTTTTTATAGAATGAGGGATATTGCTTCGCACGGAAACATAGAATCGAGTGCATTAATTGAATATATAATCGACGGCATAAAAGATTTGAACATTAATAAATCTATTCTGTATGGCGCTTCAAATATGCAAGAATTTAAAGAAAAATATGATTACGATAGACAAAAGTGATAAAAAACCCGAATTCTCTTGTTATAATTGCGGTAGAAAGGGCCACAAATCAATCGAGTGCAAAAACAAAAGCAAAGGCACGAAGTGTTTTCAGTGTAACCAATTCGGTCACATCGCAAAAGACTTTTCCGAAAGACAAAATTACAATTTAAATAGCAATGTTCGAAACTTGAAGAAACAATTCAGTGCTATGAATAAAGAAGTGGAAATTTCTGATAAAAAGTACGTCTGTTTGTTGGATACGGGTAGTATGTTTAACATCATAACTGAATGTGTTTATAATGACTTAGGCCGGCCACATATAACTCCATCAAACATTTACCTCATCGGTTTTGGTGAAAAGCTAATAGATAATAAAATAAAGCCTATTGGCAATTTCAAACATGACATCCAAATTGATGGTGAAACATATAATGTCATTTTCCACGTTGTGCTGTCGAAATACATAGACGTTGAGGTTGTGTTAGCCGAAGAATTTTGTCGGCAGGCTGAAATTAAAATAAATAGCGACGGTGTTCACATTAACAAAATGAAAACTGTACAAAATAAGATAAACTTTGAAGCAGATGAATTCAGTATTTTTAAAATTGACACGATTTTGAGTGAGAACGATTTAAATATCGATGAAAGCGCGAGTACACATGCGAAACGAAAGATACGCGAATTGATAAACAATTATAAGAAAAGTGTAAGTCAACTGAAATTAAAATGCATATAGTGCTTAAAGACAAAGCTCCTATTTTCGCGAGACCGCATAGGTTGTCAACCGCAGAAAGATATATCGTAGATGATCAAGTGGAACAGTGGCTGAAGGACGGGGTCATAGAGAATTCTGATTCCGAATTTAGCAGCCCGGTGGTCCTGGTAAAAAAACCTGATGGGACACCGCGACTCTGCGTAGACTTTCGAAAAATCAACAAAGTTGTGATGAAGGATCGTTTTCCCCTACCGCTGATAGAAGACCAACTCGACAGGATACAAAACGGTACAATTTTTAGTACCATCGATCTAAGAAACGGATTTTTTCATGTCCCAGTAGCCGAATCAAGCCGTAAATATACCTCCTTCGTTACCCACCATGGCCAATACCAGTTTTGTAAAGTTCCTTTCGGACTATCAAATTCTCCCGGCGTTTTTCAAAGATTTATTAATGCAATTTTTCGTGAACTAACACGCAAAGGTATAGCTCTGCCTTATATAGATGACATTATTATTCCCTCAGAAAATGAGGAGGAAGCTGTTAAAAATTTTGAAGAGGTCATAAATCTTTGTCGGGATTATGGGCTCGAAATAAACGTTCGAAAATGTCATTTCTTGAAGAAACGAATGGAATTCTTAGGCCACGTTATAGAGGACCGCAAAATATCACCATCGCCAGTCAAAGTTGATGCATTAAACAAATACAAAATGCCAAAAACACTAAAGCAATTGGAAAGCTTTCTCGGACTTGCGGGATATTTTAGGAAATTTGTTCCAAACTTCTCTTTAATTGCAGAGCCGCTAACCGATTCAAAGAAAAATAATAGTAAGTTCGAAATTAATGACGAACAAGTAAATGCTTTTAATATGTTAAAGAGAATTTTAGCCAACGCACCGGTCTTGAGCATATTTAACCAAAATCTGGAAACTGAGGTGCACACAGACGCGTCAATTGACGGATACGGCGCTGTGCTACTACAGAGGTCTTTCGAAGACGGGCAGTTGCATCCAGTATACTTTATGAGTAAAAAGACCGCCGAAGCGGAAAGAAAATATACAAGTTACGAGCTAGAAATTTTGGCAGCCATTGAGGCACTAAAGAAATTCAGAGTTTACCTGTTGGGACTACATTTTAAACTCGTGACAGACTGTAACGCCTTCGCGAAGACTATGGAAAAAAAGGATTTGTGCACCAGAGTGGCTAGGTGGCTTTTGTTCTTACAGGAATACGATTATGATGTGGACCACAGACCAGATTCCCAGATGAAGCACGTAGACGCCTTAAGCCGGTATGCAGTCATGATTATCACCGAAGACGACGTTCTTGCTAAAATACGACGAGCACAGTTACAATACGATGATATAAAAACGATAATTGGAAATCTTCAAGGTGAGTCATCACGTGACAATTACTTTTTAAAAGGCGACATATTGTATAAATGGAAAGACGACCAAGATCTACTTGTCGTGCCCAAGGTGATGCAGCGAGAAATAATTAGACAAGCACACGAGAAGGGGCATTTTGGTGTCAAAAAGACAAGGGAATTGTTGTGTCGAAATTATTTTATACCTAAATTACACAAAAAGATACAATGTCACATCTCGAATTGTATACCATGCATAATAGTAAATTACGAAAGCAAGGCAAAAGAGAGGGAGAGCTCCACCCTCTAAACAAAGATGAAGTACCGCTTCACACTTATCATATTGATTTTCTTGGACCATTAGAATCTACCAATAGACAATATAAACATATTTTTGCGATAATTCATTCCTTTACCAAGTTTTGTTGGCTCTATCCGACGAAAACCACATCAGCAAACGAAGTAATAACTAAGATGCGCATTCAGGGTACTACATTTGGTAATCCAGTACGGATCATATCAGATCGAGGTTCAGCATTTACCTCAGATGAATTCCGTAAATACTGCGAGGAAGAAAACATCAAACATTTCAAAATTACTACCGGACTGCCAAGGTCAAACGGACAGGTGGAAAGACTTAACGCGATAATTGCCACAGTCTTAGCCAAACTTAGTCTAGACCCCTCATCATCAATTCTACCTACTGCAGAAGCATCGATACAACGCCTTTTGAATTGCTAGTAGGAGCGAAGATGAGAGTAAAAGAGGACCTGCAGATCAAAGAGATTCTCGATGCCGAGACTTCAACGAAGATCGCGACGAGATGAGGCAGCGTGCTAAGCAACAAATACTTAAGATCCAGGAAGAAAATAAGAAGACATATAATCTAAGGCGTAAACCAGCAGTCAAATATGTAAAAGGTGATCTGGTCGCTGTTAAGAGGACGCAATAAGGAGGAGGCTTAAAGCTAAAGCCAAAATATCTTGGGCCCTACGAAGTGACTAAGGCAAAGCCGAAGGACACCTATAACGTCCAAAGAGTAGGCGGCAGCGACGGTCCCGGCCAAACCACAACCTGCGCTGAATATATGAAGCCCTGGTCACGCACCGACGAAGATGAAGACGAGAACGAACCAGTCGAATCCTTTGAGTTAGATACATTGTAGGATGGCCGGAATGTGGGAGTAGAATTTTGCTGCAACCCTGAAGAGAAAGCGTAAAAGGAAGTTCGCAAAATTCAGCAAGTCAGTCGAAAGAAGATCGCGGCGCAGTTACGACGAGTGGTCTACGACGATGACCAATAAAAGTATTCTTCGACTCAATTCATACAAGTCATATAATTATAATTCATATAATTCATTTAATAAATAAACTTGTAATTCTTATTATAAATAAACCCTACACATATAGGACGTGGAATATACTACGGATCTTATTTATTGACCCTTACATGATTAGCAGGAGTTCTTAATCTTATTTCTGGTGATAGCAACTGCATTTATAGGATATGTTCTTCCTTGAATAGGATATGTTCTTTCCTTTCATTCTTCCGTTTATTATTCTTGGAATAACTATACTTCATTTACTATTTCTTCACCAAACAGGATATAACAACCCTACAGGGTTAAACTCAAACTTGGATAAAATCCCATTTCATCTTCACTTTAAGAACTTACTTTTAAAGACATTGTAGGATTCATCCTTCTATTGTTTTTTCTTTTAGTTCCAACGTTATCAAATCCTCATATACTTGGTAATCCTGAGAATTTCATTCCAGCTAATCCTCTTCATTTTCAACCTGAGTAATATTTCCTATTGGCCTACGCAATTCTTCAATCAATTCCTAATAAGTTAGGGGGAGTAATTGTCTTAGTAATGTCAACTGGAATTATTGCAATTCTCCCAATTACAAATAAAAGATATTTTCGTGGATCCCAGTGTTATCCTATTACGAAAAAATTTCTCTTTTAAATTATATTTAGTATCAACTATTCTTCTTCTTACATGAGTTGGAGCACGACCTGTAGAAAATCTTTTTATTCTTACGGGACAGATTCGTACCACTATTTATTTTACTTACTTTATTATCAATCCTCTTACATTAAAATTGTGAGATAAATCCCTCTATTAGTTAACAAGCTTGAACAAGCATATGTCTTGAAAACATAATATAGAAATAAAACTTTCTATTAACTTCAATTTCAAGTTCACAAAATAAAAGTTAACATAGTATTGACGCTGTATGTATATCTGAGACCTGGTATCAACCCAGTCTCCCCCAATGCTAGTGTTGATATTCCTGGCTTAAAACTTTATCGTGCGGATAGAATAAATAAACGCGGTGGTGGCGTTGCAATTTATGTGAAAGATTGATACAATTCTGAGATAATTTACTCCTCCAAAAACTCCGTGGTTGAGTACATTTGTGTCATGGTTTCTGACAACAAGGCTAAGATTCTTATTTGCTGTGTTTACAACCCGCGTAAAAGTAATGAATTAGAAAATGTCTTTGACTATATCTCAAGTATCTCCTTGAAGCATGACTTTACAGTTGTTTGTGGTGACTTTAATGTTGATCTTCTGTTGAAAACTCTCCGAGTTACTATATGCATCTAGCCTATCATTTGTCAATGACTCCCAGCCGACTCGCTACTGCCATAATGTTCGCTACTGCCATAATGTTACTAGATTATGTTTTTGTGTCAAATTCTGATTTGGTATTACTGTTCTCACAGATAGATTTTGTTTCTGATCAATATCTTTTATTTTGCTCTCTTGACTTTCAACTAAATACGCGAGCGAAGTCTACTTCTTTCACATTCAGGAATTACAATGCCATATACTTTACATCTCTGTATAATGCTGCTGCCACTATAGACTGGTCACCTTTCTGGGGAGTCCCACATGTTGACGACAAATTATTGTTCCTTAATAGTGTAATCAGTTATTTGTATAATACTTTTGTTCCGCAACGTAGAATCAGTATCATAAATCAATCGTGCCCATAGTTTACCACAAGAGGAAGAAATTCTTTACGCACTAGGAATATCCTACGCTCCAAATGTAAAAAGATTAGTACTTCTGATAATTGGGAAAACTATAGAAGAGCTCATAATTTAGCAACCTGCCTTATAAAAAAATATAAGCAAGACTATTACTCACACAAGCTAAATCCTAAATTACCTCCCAGGACAATTTGGCAACGATTAAAAAGTATCGGTATTGGGTAAAAAAATAAGCCCTTATATACTCTCTCATCGAATATCTTAAATTAATACTTCCTCAATAGATCATTGCCTGATAACTTTCATGACATATGTGACATCTCTGACGATTGCGGTCTCTTTAGTTTTAATGGCGTCACTGTCTCTTTAGTTTTAATGGCATCTGACATAATAAGGCATACAAGACTTATAAAGTCTACAGCTGTTGGAGAGGATGGTATCTCTATAAAATTTATTAAAATAATATTGCCATACATACTCTCTCCTATAACTGGTATTATTGACCACGTTTTTACGTCTTCATCTTTCACCGTCACAGTTGCGGCACAGCTATGCTTAAAGTAACTGATGACATACGGCTAGCTTATGATAATGAATATATAAGCCTTTTGTGTCTGCTAAGCTTTTCTAAAGCCTTCGATAGCGTGAATCATTGAACTTTGTGTAGCAAGCTGCGGACCTTTGTACAATTTTTCCAATATGGCTACCGCACTAGTAAGGTCCTATCTATATAAGGGTTAAAACTTCTGAAGTCTGCTCTGTCTTTAAGCACGTATGTCCAGGGGTAGTACAGGAGAAGTACGGAATGGGTTTATTCATGCTTATGCAGACGACCTGCAGCTGAATTTGTCGAACCGCATCGGACTTGTTGATGATTTGTGTCTCAGACTGAATGAGGACTTGGATTTTTTCTAGAAGGTTCCATTCTAACGGAGTACGGTAATATGTATTCCGCTAAGCTGTTTCTCCTTATTTATTTCTGCAGAAACACGTATGTTAAAAACAAAAAACCTCTTTTCAAGGTTATCGAGTCATTTGGTCAGTGATCTTCACTCCAGTCTACGCACATACGCGGGGTTGCGGGGTTTTTTGCATCACATATGTATTCACTGTAACTCTTCTGTTTTGTGGTGTACGAATCGAGCTATCACTACGCATCGTGATTCGATTTCTCATGCATGCTGTCAGCGGCTATCCCGCTCTGTCGCACGGTTTGTCTTGCGTGTATAATGCACACCACGCCACTTTTACTTTCTGTCAATTTCTCCGCTGAGCGTCGGTGTGTGGGCGTTTCTAATAAAATGCACACGTTTGCTGCATGCTGGTGTTGGTGATCTTTGTAAACTGTCCCCAGTATTTAAGCCCTGTGTACTTTCACTTGACGTATGCAAGAGACAAATGTCAGCGGGGAGAGCGCGTCTTTTGTATATTTTGCCCCTTTTGCATCTTTTTGTGTATTTATGTGTTTTTGTTGTTGTCCGTTTAATGGTCATTATGTATGTTGTGCGCCAAATTTTATTCGCAAAAATTTAGGCCGTCACACTCCCCTCCTACTTCGGGGTAGAAAAAATCCATTTTTTTTCCTCTTGCTTGCAATTTCCAATTCATTTTCAATCAGTTCAATTCCAATTATTCAGTTTAATAAATTCATATAAAAAATTCTCAATTCATTTAATTCACTTCTATTTTTGTTTGTTTGACGCATTTTTAAGTTATAATATCCAGTTTTTTTCCCTTTTTTTAACGCAAAAATTTTTGTTGTTGTTACTAACGTTGTTGTTGAGTTGATGATGTAAAATCGGTGCACCGAGGAATTCTGATGATGTTGATAATTATGTCGCTTCCCTGGTGATTATGTCGCCTGGTGATTGCTCGTCGTAGTAGGTACCCGGAAGTCTTGGTTCTCGTCATTGCGTGAGATATGCTGGGCTGTATCCCGTGGTCTCGGATACGTTGCTATTAATGGCTAGCATAATTTCTGGAAACAGTTCGTCCCAGTTCCGATGCTTGTTGTCGGAAAGTTGTGCTATTATCGTTTTGATCGTCCTGTTGATTCCCTCCGTGGGATTCTCCTGTGGCGTGTATGGATCAGTATACTGTTGCTTTACACCCATATTCTGGAGGCAACGACGAAAACTGCGATTCGTAAACTGAGTCCCATTATCCGTTACTAGAATCTTGGGTACTCCGAACCGGGCTAGAATGCGTTCTCGGAACGCTCGCTGCAAGTGTTCTGTTGAAGCTTTGCGCAACGGTATCATTTCCGTCCATTTTGAAAATTTATCGAAGAATACGAGAAGCGTTGTGTTTCCGTGTGTAGAACGCGGTAGCGGACCCACAAAATCCGCACAGAGTATCGCCCAAGGTTCTTCTGCCAATTGGGTGAGCATTTTCCCTGCTGCCTTTTGCTGATTCGGCTTGTAACGTTGACACGATTCACATTGCCGCACATATCTTTCGCATCGTGAAACATCCCTGGCCAGTAATATTTACTTGTTAACTGGCATATGGTCTTGCGGACTCCTCCATGGCCAGCGCACGGATGGTCGTGGTTCTCTTTGAGTACTCTGCTTCTCATAGTCCTGGGCACGCACAATTTCCACGGCCTGCAGTCCTCGTCTCCGAGACGATTTGGAATATGCCGGTATAGATTCCCATTCTCCAAGGTGTAGTCTGGGAACTTTTCCGGATTTTGTTCCACTTCTTTGATCTTTGCTTGTAACCACTTGCAGGGCTGTTCGCGTGTCTCCTCTGTTGCTAATCTGACGACGGTATCTTGTGGCTGTCGTGATAGTGCATCCGCGATTATATTCAGCTTCACCTTTCGGTACTAGATGTCAAAAGAAAACTGTTGGAGTTCCAAGGCCCATCTCGCTATTCTCCCGGATGGACTCTTAATAGAATTTATCCACTTTAGCGCCAGATGATCTGTGATTACGGCGAACCGGTATCCCTCAAGGTAAGTGCGCATCTTGCGAATACCCCACACTATGGCCAGGCATTCCTTTTCTGTTGCCGAGTAATTATTTTCGGCCCTGTTGAGATGTCGGCTGGCGTATGCGATAACACGCTCCGGACCCTCCAGTTGTTGTGCGAGCACGGCTCCAAGTCCGAAGTCGCTCGCGTCCGTTTGCAGTTGGAATCTCTCGTTAAAATCTGGACACGCCAGTATTGGTGCCTCCATGAGCTTTTGCTTGAGGGCTTCGAACGCACGAACCTGCCAGGAGGCAATGCCCAAGCATCTTCGCAATTCTTTAGTGGTGGTTGGCGGTTTCAAATTTTGAATGGCCGAAATTTTCTCCGGGTCTGTCTGGATGCCTTGTTCGCTTACCACGTGTCCCAAGTATTTCAACTCCTTCTTAAAGAAGTCACACTTGTTCACGTTGAGTTTGAGATTTGCCTGTCGCAAACGCCGGAAAACCTCTCGAAGATTTGCAATGTGCTCTCCCGCGGACGATCTGTGACAATTATGTCGTCGAGGTAGGCGAAAGCTGTAGGTTCCAATAATAATAACCTGGTCAATAGTTCGCTGAAAAGTGGCTGGAGCCGAGTGTAGCCCGAAGGGCATCACCCGCCACTGGAAGAGTCCTCTTCCAGGTACAGTAAACGCCGTGTATTGCTTACTGTCCTCCGCCATGGGAATCTGCCAGTACCCGCTCTTTAAATCAAGGCTACTTATATACTTTGCATCTCGCAGCCGCTCCAAAATATGTTGAATTCTTGGAATGGGGTATGCATCCGGAATCGAGCGGGCGTTCAGCTGGCGGTAATCCACGCACAACCTCCATTCACCAGACTTCTTTTTCACCAACACGATTGGTGCACTGTATGGACTGCTTGAGTGTTCTATGCAGCCCTTTTCTAGGAGTTCGTCGATCTCCTTGTCGATGACAGCCTGCATCGCCGGATTTCTGGGAAAGTACCGTTGTATCCCGCACAGAAAATCTATCCCGAGGAGTAAGTCGTCCAGGACTTCTGTCAAAACAAGGAAGGACAACTCGCATGTACTAGTTCCCATCGCAACTTTTAGAGTGGTACACTCGGACACTTCTAGTTGTCCACCATGCGAATTTCCACCGCTTTCTCCAACGGCCTCTCTCCCACCAGTCTTTCCGCGAGCACTCTGCTTACTTCGCGTCGCTCCCGTGTCCACTGTCGCCTGTATTTGCTTGCCTTGGATGGACACCATGGCCACGATGCGTCGATTGTCTATTCGGAGGGACTTTAGTTTCTGCGAGAGATCGTCTGGCTGGAGCCCGTCTCCTCTCGCTTTCGGCGGGGTCCCAGGTCGTTTCCCTGTGCCTGTCTCCAACAGTCAATGGTCCTTAATCCATCTCAGCCACACTCCCAGCAGAAAATCATGACAGGGTTCCGGCAATCACGGCGCATGTGTCCTTCCTGCCTGCAGCATCCGCAGGCCGTTTTTGGGTTGAAAGGCCTTGAGACCGCCTGCCTCACCGCATGGTTGCATTCCGATTGCCATTGTCTTGAGGCTACCGGCCGCGTCTGGTATTCCTCTGAAAACTCGTCCGTCTTGCAAAATCGCAGGCACTCGAAATCCTCGGCCAACGAGAGCAACTCTTTCAGTTCCCGGAAATCTTGCCTTTTGATGTAAAATTGGTACTCGAACCCAGAGTTTTTATAGATTCTCTCCAACTTTTCTCTCTCCGTGTACCTGCTATGTCTCATCAGATTTTGCAAGCTTATGACGTAGTCCATGAACTTCTCGTTTGCGCGCTGTTGCCGACTGCGAATGTCGTCGCCGAGTCTTTCTATAGCCTCTGCGGGCGGCGAACCGGGAAAAGGCGGCAAGGAAGGTAGCGGTTGAGAGGTCGCTAGTGGGTTCCAAATGAATGGCCTTCGTTGCGAAACAGACAAAGACACAAACATAGCCTTTGGTAATTAAGCACGCGCGTCCCGTGTAATTTTTAGTATCGAACGGGCCGGCGAAATTGACTCCGGTATTGGCAAATGGGCGGGAGAACGCGATGCGTTCTGGTGGCAATGCTGCCATGAGCTGGGTTCGTTGCTTTTTCCGATGTAGGATGCACGGCTTGCAAGTATGGGTCGTCGTTTTGATGAGGTTTTTCACCTTGGGGATCCAGAATTGGGTACTGACCAAACGAAGAACTGATTGGTTGCCCCCGTGTAGAGATATTTCGTGTATAAAACGAATGAGCAGTCGCGAGAGTTGACAGCCGTATGGCAGAATAATCGGGTGCCGTTCGTCGAAATGCAAATTGGGACACGAGGACAACCGCCCGCCAACGCGCATCGTGTTGTCCGTGTGGAGGAACGGGTTCAACGAGAGTAGGCTGCTTTTAGATCGCAGCATCGTATGGTTTTCGAGAGCGCCGTACTCCTCAAAAATTAATCTTCTGGCAGGATATCTCGAGGCAGCGTTTAGTTTCCTTTATTTCTCCCGGTGGGAGGTGCAGGCTGGGGTGCGAGTGCAGGTGACGCTTAGCTGGATGAGCGTTGTGGAGAAATCGATACACGTATGAGTATACGCGTAAGGCTTGTGGCAGCGACGAAAATCGTTCGAGAAGATCCTCATCGGGAGTCTTCTGCTCCAGTGTGGTGACATATTCATCTGAGGCGCGGAATTCGGGCCAGCGATCCTTGTCGTGGGCGAGCCAAGCAGGTCCATTCCACCAGAGGGTGCTCTCAGCGAGATCTTGGGGCGTGGCACCGCGACTGGCTAAATCCGCGGGGTTGTCCAGGGAATCCACATGGAACCATTGCGACTGTGGTACCTTCTCGATGATTTTGGCAACTCGGTTTGCCACGAACGTCGCCCAAACGCATGGGGATTTCTTCAGCCAGGCCAAGACAATGGTGGAGTCGCTCCAACAGTAGATCGTATAATGGGGCAGCTACAGCGTAGGCACGAGAGTGTCGATCATCTCAGCTACTAAAGTGGCTCCGCACAATTCTAACCTGGGGAGAGACGATTTTTTTTTTGGCTACACGCGTTTTGGAGTACAAAAGGAAAACGTGGACTTCCTGAGCGACCTTGATGCGGGCATAGATGACTCCTGCATAGGCTTTCTGTGAGGCATCGCAAAAGGCATGGAGTTCGACTTCGCTTTCTGGGGTGTAACTCACCCATCGCGGGATGCGAATAGAGCGGATATGCTGGTAATTCTGTAGAAAACTTAACCAGTTAGCGTGAGTTACCTGAGGCAGATTGTCATCCCAGCCGATTTTGTCCAACCAGACTTGCTGGATCAGAATCTTCGCTGCAACGATGATCGGAGCCAGCCACCCGGCTGGATCGAACAGCTTGGCGTCCAGAGACAACATTTCTCGCTTCGTGTACGCCGCTTTGATGACGATGGCTTGGACACCGAAGTAGAACTCGTCATGGGTCGCGTTCCAGCGAATTCCAAGCATTTTGGCAGTGCTGGAATCTTCTAGCGTCAGGAAATCGGAATGGAGCAGATGGGATGCCGGCAAGTCTGCCAGAATGTATTTATGGTTGGCAGTCCATTTGGACATATCATCCACGTACATGGAATGCTGTAAAATGTTTGATGCAAGCGGAAACTGGTGTTTCACATCGTCTGCCAATTGAAGAAGGGTGCGTATTGCCAGGAACGGGGCGCAATTGACTCCAAACGTTACAGTTTGAAGCTCGAAGTCGGTAAGTTCGCACTTGTACGGGTCTCGGAAGAGAATGCGCTGATAAGGGGTGTGCTTTGGGTCAACCAATATTTGGCGATACATTTTTTGAATGTCTCCGTTTAAGACATAGCGGAAGAAACGCCATCGTAGAATTAAAAGGTCAAATCGGACTGTAGCACGGGGCCTGTGTGAATTACGTGGCGGCATGGTGAGGCAAATAGTAGTGATTTCTCGGCGCTTGAAACTCGGGGGGATTGACTACTCTCATGTGGCCTAAATCGACATACTCATTTAACACCGTGTCGTACTGGTGCTTGAGGCCTTCGTCCTTTCCTAATCGTGCTTCCAGACGCGTGTATTGTTTGAGCGCAATGTGTCTCGAGGTCCCTAGGCGGAGCGTGTCTGTAAAGCCGATTTTAAAGAGCAGTGATACGATATAGCGGCCGTCATCGCGTCTTCGCGTTGTTTTCACGAAATTTTCTTCGCAAAACTTGTCGGAGGGGGATAGCCATCTGGTTTTGGGAAGTTCCTCCACCTCCCAAAAACGTTCGAACTGTTGTTCGAAGGAGACTTCATTGAAGTAAGCCACTTTTATGGATGCCGTGGCAGATTGTGTATTGGGAACCGGCCCGGTCAGGATCCAACCGAACACTGTTTGCTGAGCCATGAGAGCCCAGTACTTGGCGGCGGGTGCCGTCCAGCAGGATTACTGGGTATAAATCGGCTCCGATGAGGACGTCGACCTGCTCGCTTCTGGAGAAGTTGACATCTGCGAGCTCGATGTCTTGAGGGAGGCCACTGAGAAGTGACCTGTCTAACGAGTGGGAGGGCAACCGCCCTGTGATTTGTGAGAGCACCAGCGCCGTCACGTTAACTTGGAAGTTGGGATCAAGTGGCGAATTCAGGAGAAACTCGCACGACCTTGATATTTTTGCGGACACGGTCTCGTTGAGTCCGGAAACGAGGGCTGCAGTTGGCCGCGCTGGGAGCTTTAAGAGCTTTTGTATGCGTTCGGAGATGAACGAGACTTCGGACCCAGGATCAATCAAGGCGCGCGCGATGTAACATGTACCGTGATGGCGTATTGTTACCATGGCAGTCCCTAACAGTACTTGTTTTGGTGCTTTCGCGAAGCACACCTGATGCGTGTCCTGTGGATTTCGCTGTTGCGCGGGGGAGAAGTGGACTGTATGTTGGAGGGAGGTCGCATTGAAGCATGCGGCCTTTCGTGCTGAGAAGCATGATGTGTTGAACCGGGAACAAAATTCGAATAGACAGGGGCTTTAGCTTGCGGAGCGTGATCAAACCGCCGCTCTTGGTGTGAGGCACGTGGGGTCGAATCTGATGCAGCATTCGAGGAGGATGGAGCATGCTCACGATGCAAGAGGGTGTGATGCCTGTCGTTGCATTTGAGGCAATTAAATCTGCTTGGGCAGCTTTTCACGGAATGAGATCTGGCCAAGCAGTTGCTGCACAAGCGCTTTTTCTGAACGGTATTCAGCAGCTGTGGGACGGGCAAGCTGAAAAACTGAGCGCATGATCTCAGCCTGTGCTGCTTCTGGCAAAGAGGGCAGCTATCTTGGGACACCTTCAACTGGAAGGTGTTGACGCGTTTAGAGGCTGGAGTCGAGTGAGTCGGAGCTGGGAGCTGTGTTGACTTCGATGCGGGTGTGCATTTGATATCTTGCACCGTTTCAAGGGTCTGGAAGCGATGCGTGAGAAACGCATCCAGATCTGTCCATTTTGGGATCTCCGTTTTGTTCGTGAGAGATTGTTCCCAAAGGGAAAGCGTTGCTTCTGGGAGCTTGCTGGAACACAAAAATACGATTATTATAGAGTATTATTTATTTCGCGCTGCAGATCTTTAATAGCGCCCCGGTTTCCTTCGTGATGGGGGACAGGCCGAAGAGCTTCTTCAAATGGGCGTTGGTGAGAACGCGCCTGTTCTCGTACCTGTCAGACAGATTGTTCCACGCTTGGGCAAAACCTTCGTTCGTGAGAGGGGATTTCTGCACGATTTCTTTCGCTTCGCCCGTGGTGTTCTGGTTCAGGTGGAACAACTTCTCCACCGGCGCAATTCGGGTATTCTAAATATACAGGGCCGTGAACATATCCCTGAAAGAGGGCCACGAAATGTAGTCGCCATGCAAGGCTTGGGTGTCGCGGAGGGGCAGGCTGATATTGTAGCCAGACTGGGGCATCTCAGCTGGCACCGGCGAAGGGGTCGCGGCAACTGGAGGGGACGCGGCGGCTTCGGTCAGTTGGTCAATTTTTCCCGCGCAGCGCAGATATACCGCATAGCATTGGCGCCGCTTCTCTTTTACGCCTTCTAGTTCTCGGTCTTTATCCTTCGTCGAGTCGAGCTCCGTTGGCACTCTTTCATAGGCGCTTTTAATCAGCAGCCACTGCGATCGTATCTCTTCCCGCTGTATTGCAAGAGTGTAAACGGTGTGGTCCGTGGTGGGTGTCTTGTCGCAGTCCACCTCGAACTCGATCAGCGCATCGGCTATGCGAATGAAGGATGCGAGCGCAGCCATTATTTGTGGGGGTTTCGGTTAGGGGCGGTGAAGGAGGTCGCAAAATTGAAATGAAAACGAAATAAAACGCACCGAAAACTGATTTCGGAAACAAAAAAAACTTTTTATTTTATTTGTAACAAATCAGCGCATCGGCTATGCGAATGAAGGATGCGAGCGCAGCCATTATATGTGGGGGTTTCGGTTAGGAGCGGTGAAGGAGGTCGCAAAATTGAAATGAAAACGAAATAAAACGCACCGAAAACTGATTTCGGAAACAAAAAAAACTTTTTATTTTATTTGTAACAAATCGCAAAAATGCTTTCGCTTGAACTCTAAAATGCTTGCAACTAGTTAAAAAGAGACTAGTTGCTGCAAATACTTCTGCCTACTGGGTATTCTGCTTTTTGTAATTCCCGTTGGGTCGCCGTTGAATCGCGAATTCCACGCTGCTATCACCAGCGAGAGTGCAGACAGAAAAACTGGTTTTCCGTTCTGTGTGCACTCTGCGTATATGTATGGGCAGCGCAAGCAGAAACAAGAAAGCCAGAAAGTTTGCAAGCGCAAACCAAGAAAGCGAAAGTGTGTGATCTTTTCACTTTCTTTGTGAGAGCGCGGGGCTTAATAAAAAATCAAGCGGTGAATTTGGCGCTTTTAATGTGGGCTTCGCAGCAAGCAATGCTTGCGAAGATGGTCAGCAACAAAAACTTCAAGCCCTGGTGCTGCCGTTATTCTTGGGGACCGTTACCCACGAATCGAGGATTCTCGAAGGTTTGACGGTCAAATGAAGGGTATATATATATAAGGAGGACAGTTCCTTATATATATATAAATGTATATATATTTATAAATAAGGCCGGAAGGGCTCGGGGCTAATTATTAGACTATAATATGTGAACTCACCGCTTCGTATACGGCTTACTTGATTGGGCGTCGGTGACGATGATTCCTGGGCGGCGGCAATCCGGCTCGTCTGGACCTTCTGGATGTTTCATTCACAATGTTAATTTCAAAATCACAAATGTATTGGCCTTATTTATTATTTTATACAATAATTTTACTTCAGGTTTGCTTCAAAATTATTCTTCACAAAATCGTCTCACACGATTACTGTTACCACCTCTGCACGCGTCAGCTTCTGGGGAATAAGTGTTTGGTGTGGGTCCAGCGACGATCGCTGGAAGCCGGTCAAACAGCGCCAGTTGCCGCGGAGAGAGCACGCAGCCGTGCTTACGCTCACGAGAGAGGCGCATCTCATGACCGGCAGGCTGACAGGAGAGAGACTGGAGTGCTCACTCCTGACATCCTACCGATCGATGAGGAAGCACTTCTGGCGAGCGGCAGTTGGCGTTAACATAATGTTTATACCTTTTATACTAAAACGTAAATATTTATTAAAGATAGAAACCGACCTGGCTTTTGCCGATCTGAACTTAGATCGTGTAAGCAGAAAGAAAGTACTTAAGTTTCTGCTCCTAAGTCATTTCTTAATCCAACATCGAGGTGGCAATCGAGGTGGCTGTTTGAAATAGTACGCATCTCTCATTCTGTTTCGTATTATATGGAACGGTTTTTTCATGTGAAGCACTTTTTTCTCTTAATCTTATTTCAAATGTCATATGCCATAAATGCCATAAATAGGACAAGGCTTGACTAAATATAAAATGCCTTTTTTGAAAAGTAAAGCTGTAACTATTTTACCAAGTTTTATAATATATTTGTTATACTATTGATTAAAAAACAAATCAAAAGACGTCTTTCATTACGTTTAAATAGGGGAGTTTTAGAAAATCACTAAAGGAAAAATAAAATTGTCCATGAGAAGAAGAAATTTTCTCACGAAATTCCTCAAGTGTCGCTTTAGGTTTCAAGTTCAGAGTGTGAAACTGACCGTACTCTTTTGAACCTACTGTGATTAACAAAAAATGCGTCAAATATGTTTGATTATATTTTATGTTCGAATTATAAAGTCGTCTTAACGTATGTATGGAGCCCAGGATCTAAATAAATTTGAAATTATTTTGTAATGAAAAAACTGATTATAATTGTAATGATTGAGTTAAAAACTCAATGGTTTAATATATACATAATAACTAATTTATATTTAACAGTATTTGCTGAAGGATGCAGAAGCAGAAGTTAGAGCTGCAGTTGCAACCAAAGTAAAGGATTTTTGCGCAAATTTAGATAAAACTAACCAAGTTCAAATCATAATGGCTTCAATATTACCATACGTCCGGGACTTAGTATCAGATCCAAACCCTCACGTAAAATCGGCGTTAGCATCTGTAATAATGGGACTTAGTCCAATGCTTGGAGCCTATAATACCGTTGAGCATTTGCTTCCTCTTTTCTTAATTCAGTTAAAAGATGAATGCCCAGAAGTTCGCCTAAATATTATTTCTAATTTGGATTGCGTAAATGACGTAATTGGAATACAGCAGCTATCACAGGTAACGTATAAATACTCATTTCTTCACAAAATCATGTTTTTAAAGTTCTATTATTAGTCTCTTCTACCAGCAATAGTTGAGCTTGCCGAAGACTCTAAATGGCGTGTCAGATTGGCTATTATTGAATATATGCCGGCTTTAGCAGGTCAACTCGGACAAGAATTCTTTGATCAAAAGTTAAGAGGACTTTGCATGGGATGGTTGAACGATCATGTTTTTGCGATACGTGAAGCAGCCACAATAAACATGAAGAAACTAGTTGAGCAGTTTGGGGCGCAATGGGCCGAACAAGCTATTATACCGATGATACTTGTTATGTCGCGCAATAAAAACTACCTGCACAGTAATTATAATGTATATATATATATATAAACGTGCATTTTTCAATATTAGTAACCAATTTTAGGAATGACATGTCTGTTCTGTCTTAATGTACTTGCCGATGTGTGTGGGACTGAAATTACTACTAAGTTGCTGTTGCCTACTGTGTTACTTTTGGGTTCTGACCCCGTAGCTAACGTTCGCTTTAATGTTGCAAAAACATTACAAAAGATTTCTCCTCTACTTGAAATCAGCGTAATTGATTCTCAAGTAAAACCAGCTTTGGAAAAACTTAATGCGGATACTGATGTCGATGTTAAACACTTTGCCTCAGAAGCTATTGCTGGAATTGCTGCAGGTAAATTATTCATTAATTTTAAATTCAATAATAAAACTGATATTTTAAGAGATATTGTGATTGTTAAAAAGGCACCAAAAAGAAAACACGAGTTGATCTATTGTTGATGAGAAGGCCACTAAATTTATAAAAAAACTAAAAAGTTGTAACATGCAAAGATTTCTTCTTATACATGTTGGGGTTCTTTCTGGAATATCATTGTCGTGGGCTTCTCTAAAGTCCTTCCTTCCACAGTCCGTTCGAATTAAAACACTACAATTCTACTTTGATCACTTTATTACACTAGAGTTGCACTCGGTTTTTAAGCTCTGCTTCACTAACGACTACTACTGTTTTGAACGCGGAAGCTTAAACACGGAAATAACAATATGCTAACTGTAGCGGAGAAGAGCCGCTTCAACACCTGAGCGCAAGAAAGTGGGTCACTAGTTCCACGGTCAGTGATATTTAATGGAAACGAGACCGCGGCTTGAGCGACCTGCGCTCATTCGACGAATTGCTCTAGAAACGGCAATGCGGAATTAAACCAACAAGCATAACGTGAAAAAAATGCCCAGTGCGATATCGTAATTACCAGGGACATTAATTTCGTAATTACCAGGATCGTTAATTTTGAACTTTTGTTCACCTGACATTTGGGACATGCTCTAACGTATTCTTTTATCTGTTTTTGCATGCCTGGCCACCTGTATTCTTGCCTAATGCGTAAATAGGTTTTAACCGCCCCTTGAAGGCCTCCTAATGGCAATCTTTTATTATTGTCTCTATTTCTTTTGGGTTTTCCAGAAGAATTGTATTACCACTCTGTTCTGTCTTTGGACTATCCGGTTCCACTGATGCGGAAATTTCCTGCGGCTTGTCGTTTTCTTGGGGTTTTTGTTCTTTCGCCTTAGAGCGCGTTTGGACTGCCGCGACCTCATTGCTATTTTGCGGTATCCTACTCAGAGCGTCTGCATTTAAATTCTTCTCCCCAGGTTTATATATAATTTCGAAATCGTACTCCAATAGTTTATGTCTAAACCTGGCTAGACGAGAAGTCCGATCCCTTAAATTCGCTATACCCTTTAAGGTTTGGTGGTCTGTACATATTTTGAACGGCCTCCCCAAGAGATATGCCCTAAAGTTCTTCGTTGCCCAAGCTATAGCCAAGAATTCCTTTTCGATTGTGGAGTACCTTTTCTCGCCTCCACTCAACGCCCTACTAACGAAAGCTATTGGCCTGTCCTTTCTTACTTCTCCTTGTGACAATACTGCTCCCAGAGCTTCATTGCTGGCGTCTGTTGTTAATAAAAATTGTTTCGAAAAAGCCGGATACGCGAGTACAGGTTGTAATGCTATTGCCTCCTTCAGCTTGACGAACGCGTTCTGGCAGTCCTCCGACCATAGGAATTTGGCATCCTTTCTTAGTAACTTGTTAATTGGCAAAGCGATTTTTGCCATGTTCCCAATAAATTTCCTATAATAATTGGCTAACCGTAGGAATGCCTGCACCTCCTTTTTGTTCCTGGGAGGTTTTATATTCCTTACACACTCAACTTACGCAAGAAAGTCACTAGTTCGACGGTCAGCAAGTGCAATACCGCTTCACCAGCGGCTAGCGCGAGCTTGATGAATTCGCCTTGACAAGTTACAATGCGGAATTAAACGCTTAGTGCAATAGAAATTAAACGCTCAGTGCGACACCATTATGGTCGACTGAAAATCTGTTCCGCGGAAGTAGCGACTCACAACAATTCGTTTTGTTTATGAGAGAAGGCGAACTCTGCCTTGTGTCGCAATGGGTTAGTTGGTTGGTTGGGCAGTGGAGTTATTTTTAGGAAATTTAGGAAGTATGCTGATGTAGTTGTTGTTGTGCTTAATATTTATATGTAGGATACAGAGCTGTGAGAACGAGTGCAGACGTGGGTAACGGCAGCCTAAGCACTGGCTGCGTAAGCAGTGGCTGTCTATGCAGAGGCTGCCTAAGCAGACGTAGAGTTGTTGTTTATTTAATTGCTTTGCTTTTTAGACGCTGCCTCAGAAATTTTATGTAAACATTAAGTGAATGCATTGAACTGCGGTTTGTTGGACATACATGATCTGGAGCGTGGGCTGTGTAAGCAGAGGTAGTGGCGATGTTCTTGTTTAATTTAATTGTTTGAGATCGATTTGTGCCTTAATTCGAATTTTAGTGGAATTGAATTTTATTTAATGTTTTAATAGCACTTTAATGAAGGCATTGGGAGACACCTTTTTAAGTTGTTATTGTTGTTGTTGTTGTTGGTGTTGTTTTGACATCCTAACTTTTTGATATCGTTAATTTCTGAATATAACTATACATACTATACTGTAAGCGCATAAAGTACTTATTGTTTGCTGTGTGTGTGTGTTTTGTTAATTAATTCACAGATATTAGTATGAGTCATCAATTTCCCAGAATTTATTTTGCAGAGACGAGTTTTGTATACTATTGTTGTTGTTGAAAATTTAAGAGAGTTGAATCGCTATTGCAGGTGAGTATAAAAGGAGCAACAAGTTATTACAGAACTTCATTAATCGTTTGATTTTTCTAAGACATCAAGTCGTGTGAGCTCTAAATAACTTTTGAGAAAATACTCATATATTTTGTACAGTTTAAAATTATTAAATAAATTATAATTATATTTTTAACTAAAAATAGTAAATAAAAAATTATTTACTATTATTCAAATTGGATAAAACGCATCAGTGCAAAACTAAAACCCAGAGCATTCACAAAGAGTACAGTAAAGTGTAAACTAAAACTTATAAAAATTTGATCGTTTTATTAGGAACGTTCAAATTTTTAAGAAGACTAAAGTGAAATCTACTTCATTAATATTATTATCATCATAACCATCATCAACAATAACATCTTCAGTTAAATCTTTTCAAAATGGAAGGATTCATTTGCAGCGAGTGTGGCTGAAACATGCTGAAAACATGTTTTCGTTTGCTGAAACATGCTGAAAAACAAGCATTCGATTGCAATGAATGCAACATTAAATTTACCCGACGCGATAACCTGAAAAAACATGTAAATTTATTCCATCCACAACCACGCTGTGCTTCACAAGTAAAACGTATTCATAATGAAAACTTTTCAATTTGTTCCGATTGTAATGAGACCGTTTCGAAGAAAGGCTGGAATTATCACATTAGGACAAATAAACATTAAAAAATTCTGGCATCCCGATTAACGAGCACTTTAAAACAATAAAGTCAGCCTGTAACGAGTTTTTGTTTCTAGCTGGGGTAGCGTCAGTCGCCCCAGGGTCCATTTTGGGGGATCTCGTAACCCTCAAATTTCCAACCACCGCGACGGTCAAGAATTACACAGGATTTGCTATGGAGCAAATGTATTACTGAAAATTCAGCTCGGACGTATGCGGGTTGGTGTTCGTTTTTTTGTCTTTATTTATTATTTTATCCAATTTACATAATTTACTATACTATATATGTATATATATTTATAATTTATAATTTACTTAATTTACTATACTATATATATATATATATATATACATATATAGTATAGTAAATTAAGTAAATTATGTAATATATATATATATATATATATATATATATATATATATATATATATTAAGCAAAACCTGTTAGATTTAAGAAATTGTATGAATAAATTTGAATATAAAAACAACATAAAACAGTCGATTACCTACATTTTCAGTAGCTGACTTTGAACTGATAGCACTGATTTAACTGATCTGCTCTGATATTTGACTTTGAAATACATGAACACCGACCGTTTTATACATAGTGTACAAATCGACGACTACTAATAAAGTATTCTTGATGATATCGATTTAAAATTCGATACCTCAGAATATTCACCAGTCGATTCGATTGATGAAGGACGTTATAAAGAAAAGACTTTGATATTTACATCCAACTATAAATGAAAGCACCACGTCACTTTCATAATAGTATGCAAACAATCTTTAAACTGATCTGATCTAATAGCTCATAGCTGTTGCACCTGATCTGATCTGATAGTTGATACATCTCACCTGATAGCTGATATACCAGATCTAATCCGATCTGATCTGATTTGATAGTTGATACACCTAATCTTGATAGCTGACTGTTACAGCTGATTGAAGACACTGAAGATGAATATTAAACTATTAAAAGAACTTGTAAAAACTAAACGAGAACTGAAACAAAAATTTAGGGCTTTAAAGTTAAGAAAAACCGATTTAGAGAATCAATCGAATGAGACTTTTAAACCGGTTACAGTACCTTTGAAGGAACCGAATCTTATAACAAATCAGGAAAGTCTTGTCGCAACACGTTTGCAATGCGTAGATTATATTATTTCATAATTCTTTGCTTTACTTTAAGACTTTTTATAAATAACAATTGAGTGCTCCTTCATATAAGTTTTATGATTACGTTTAATGACATTGTTTTACGATTATAACATTTAACTGCATGCTTTTCCACTGCGTGAATTTTTGAGTTATTTAATGAATTAATAATAATAAAATGAAGTAATTAGCCCCCTCAAAACGAACAGCTTTCAGGGATGTCTTGAAGTATTGGTCCTGTTAAAATTTAACAGTAGACGCCTAATAATTTTAAAAACAAGTTATAAAAACAATGCAGCTAGTAGTGGAAGCAATGATTAGGCTGTTTCAAAACCCAGTTCAGAATTGCTTTTAATGAATTTTATTTTGCACGTACTTAAAGTAATGAAAATAATAATTTTATTTAATTTTAAAATTTGTTTTTATTCTTGCTGAAAATATCGTGTATGTTCACGAAAAATTAGACTTACTATATTGATATTTTTGATGAATTTTGCATGCCCACTTTTAGCTCGGTTATAATTTCTCTTTCCAAGTAATAGTGTTTTTTTTTGAGGAAAATATTTCAACTTTCAAACGGGCTGCAAATTTTAACATACTATACATGTGGTGGCCTTTCCCAGCTGTTGCTCTAGGTCAAAGTGATGAACACCACCTGTTTTTTGAGGCCACCCTGTGATTCTGATTTAAGCGCTGTGAGGTCACCCTGTGATTCTGAATTAAACGCGTTCCTTTTCGCCGTGCCGCAATGCAGATATCGGTGTCTGCCTCTCCCCACCATGTGGATGAGAGAGCCGGTCCCGTAACATGGCGGGATCGAAAGTTCTAGAAGATTTTTTCTATATGAACTTTGCATCACGCCATCCTGCGGGACTTTCTTAGAGTGCCGATCATGATGGGAGGGAGGGAGACGGCGATGCCTGCCTTTCGGTGGCGAATCCGAGAAAAAGTGTAACTTCAGTCAGTCGGTATGGGAGTCTGATTTGGAAGAGTCGCTTTGGAGCCGCAGTTCGGAATATTGGTTGTGTGTGGCTCGGTTGCCTGCTGAATTTTTATTTCCGGATTTGTGATGTGCGAAAATTTCTAATTAAATCGGAAACAACTGAACATTAAAAGAACATTTAAGTGATTCAATAAAATGTATACGCTAATTAATTGGCAAAAACAGGAACAAATTATTCTGCCTGCGGTTGAAAAGTGTGAAGTAGAAGATTCTTTAATTAATGAAAAGTGACTTTATCAGCAGCCACTATTTATTGACTTCTAAAAACATGTTGCTGCAATAATAAATCAACTTACTGATACAATAAAGCCAACAATAATTATGTTCTTTTAATTGCTTAATCTAAATTCAGTATCCACTGAATTATGTACCCAAATAAAAAGAAAAACTGATAAGAAATAAAAAGCAAATGAAGACCATTCATCAGCGCACTCAGGCTTTGAAGAAACGCGCAACAAACATACAGATGGGCAAACAGGAAGAAATACAGCGTGAATTACTAAAGCAGGAGGAATCGTGTGAGGAAGCGGAGTGTCTCAATGTCCAGTTCATGTCTCAATGTCCAGTTTATATGTATACGTACAAAAAAATATATAAGTGGGGGTTAACGTATTTAAAGTAGTTATAAATTGGTTAAATTGCTATATCTATAAATGGGTATAACTATAAATAACTTTGGTATAACTATAAATACAATTTGTATATTTTGCGAAAGGTAATTATTGAATATTTGAGTTTTGAATTCTGAAGTTTTTACATAGTTTTTCTGAGGTTTTTACATAGTTTCTGTTCTAGTTTTCTTCACAGATCCAGAATGTTGTGGTGGCGCCATCATTCATTTTTGTTTTCTTGTATTAACGAAAGTAAATTTCAAGCCCAGTTAAAAGTAGCATATTTAACGATATATTGCCTTAGCAAGAGTTATTCTAAAATTAATGCAATAACTTTATGTGTTCATACTCATTGAATTCACTCACCTGTAAATCAAAATTTAGAGCTGTTAAACAAAGATATAGAATTAATTTGACTATTACATGTAACCCACTCCAACCAAATTGTAAACTTACCATTAAGCAACGTGAAGAACAGAAGTATGGTAGTAGATAGAAAACTTCCTAGACGGAAGTTGCTGAATTTTATAATCACTTGAATAAATTATGATTAATAATAATATTCCATAAGATAATTATTTTTATTATCATTTTACATATGGCGCACTAAGTGAAATGTGAGTAGGCGGATCCACGTGCTGAGCTGAGCGACATATCGGAGGGGCTGGTGCACAGCAATAATCGCACCAGCCTGGTTGGGCGGGTAAAGACGGGGGAGGAAAAACGACATCTACTCCTCCCCTCCCTTTCCTTCCGCTCCATCGGGCCATGAGCGATGGCCGCCCTAATTCTTCCCTGTCCGCCGCTAGGAGGTGGTTATATGTTTGTGCTATTCTGCATCAAGTGGGTGTTTAGCCATTATAAGTCTTGGCTACTAGTCTGTTCGTTTGCGACCGGGATTTCTATTCCGCTGTTGGGGTTAAAGAACCCCCCCCCCCTTTCCCTGAGCACGGCCGGGTGAGCCAAGCAGCCCTCAACAGCGGGCCTTTTGAAATTTTTAATTTTTTTTGTGTGTATTAACACCCCGACGTTACAGCATCAAAATTTAATAAAAACTCCTTTCCTTACTTTGAATAGAACAAGAATATTTGCATTTTTTTGCAAATATTAAATAAAATTTAGAGATAATTTTCCCTTAACACTAATTGAGGACTGCTTAGAGTATGTAAGAGCACTAACCACATAACATATAGACCGCTAAAAGTCCCTTTTTTCTGGACCGCAGAGCATTCAGTAGCCTGGGTCCCACAAAATTTCTTACTCTCGTTTTCACTTTACACGAGCAATTGTTTTTGCTCACATGTGTTCCTACTCATTTCCACAGCTACTGAGATCTAGATCATGTCATTGCATACTCATATATTGTGTATTTGTTTTTTTTCGGTAAGCAGAACATTTCTGTTTGCATTTTTCTTAAGATTTAAGATTTTAGAATTTCTATTTTTCTTATTTTTTTTGGTTTTCACTTTTACTGTACAATTTCTCGGATAACCACGAAGTGTTCTTTCTAATTAAAACAAACAGAACATAGTTTAAAATGTATTTTCTGTGCTCATGTATTTTCTGTGCTCATCAACTGTTTGTTTCAGAAAACCAACTTTTGAAATTTTCTGAATTATTGGTTTCATCGATACACAAATCAAAAATGTTTTTTTTTATGCTTAGAGAGTGGGCATTTTTATTAAAAAAAGTGAAAAATATTTCATTATGAAATTTTATTATTCTATAAAATTCATCGGATGGAGCTCTTAATTTCAATGCACTGTTAAAATAATTGAAGTTTATATATATATATATATATATATATATATATATATATATATATATATATATATATATATATATATATATATATATATATATATATATATATATATATATATATATATATATATATATATATATATATATATATATATATATATATATATATATATATATATATATATATATATATATATATATATATTAAGCAAAACCTGTTAGATTTAAGAAATTGTATGAATAAATTTGAATATAAAAACAACATAAAACAGTCGATTACCTACATTTTCAGTAGCTGACTTTGAACTGATAGCACTGATTTAACTGATCTGCTCTGATATTTGACTTTGAAATACATGAACACCGACCGTTTTATACATAGTGTACAAATCGACGACTACTAATAAAGTATTCTTAATGATATCGATTTAAAATTCGATACCTCAGAATATTCACCAGTCGATTCGATTGATGAAGGACGTTATAAAGAAAAGACTTTGATATTTACATCCAACTATAAATGAAAGCACCACGTCACTTTCATAATAGTATGCAAACAATCTTTAAACTGATCTGATCTAATAGCTGATAGCTGTTGCACCTGATCTGATCTGATAGTTGATACATCTCATCTGATAGCTGATATACCAGATCTAATCCGATCTGATCTGATTTGATAGTTGATACACCTAATCTTGATAGCTGATTGAAGACACTGAAGATGAATATTAAACTATTAAAAGAACTTGTAAAAACTAAACGAGAACTGAAACAAAAATTTAGGGCTTTAAAGTTAAGAAAAGCCGATTTAGAGAATCAATCGAATGAGACTTTTAAACCGGTTACAGTACCTTTGAAGGAACCGAATCTTATAACAAATCAGGAAAGTCTTGTCGCAACACGTTTGCAATGCGTAGATTATATTATTTCATAATTCTTTGCTTTACTTTAAGACTTTTTATAAATAACAATTGAGTGCTCCTTCATATAAGTTTTATGATTACGTTTAATGACATTGTTTTACGATTATAACATTTAACTGCATGCTTTTCCACTGCGTGAATTTTTGAGTTATTTAATGAATTAATAATATTAAATGAAGTAATTAGCCCCCTCAAAACGAACAGCTTTCAGGGATGTCTTGAAGTATTGGTCCTGTTAAAATTTAACAGTAGACGCCTAATAATTTTAAAAACAAGTTATAAAAACAATGCAGCTAGTAGTGGAAGCAATGATTAGGCTGTTTCAAAACCCAGTTCAGAATTGCTTTTAATGAATTTTATTTTGCACGTACTTAAAGTAATGAAAATAATAATTTTATTTAATTTTAAAATTTGTTTTTATTCTTGCTGAAAATATCGTGTATGTTCACGAAAAATTAGACTTACTATATTGATATTTTTGATGAATTTTGCATGCCCACTTTTAGCTCGGTTATAATTTCTCTTTCCAAGTAATAGTGTTTTTTTTTGAGGAAAATATTTCAACTTTCAAACGGGCTGCAAATTTTAACATACTATACATGTGGTGGCCTTTCCCAGCTGTTGCTCTAGGTCAAAGTGATGAACACCACCTGTTTTTTGAGGCCACCCTGTGATTCTGATTTAAGCGCTGTGAGGTCACCCTGTGATTCTGAATTAAACGCGTTCCTTTTCGCCGTGCCGCAATGCAGATATCGGTGTCTGCCTCTCCCCACCATGTGGATGAGAGAGCCGGTCCCGTAACATGGCGGGATCGAAAGTTCTAGAAGATTTTTTCTATATGAACTTTGCATCACGCCATCCTGCGGGACTTTCTTAGAGTGCCGATCATGATGGGAGGGAGGGAGACGGCGATGCCTGCCTTTCGGTGGCGAATCCGAGAAAAAGTGTAACTTCAGTCAGTCGGTATGGGAGTCTGATTTGGAAGAGTCGCTTTGGAGCCGCAGTTCGGAATATTGGTTGTGTGTGGCTCGGTTGCCTGCTGATTTTTCATTTCCGGATTTGTGATGTGCGAAAATTTCTAATTAAATCGGAAACAACTGAACATTAAAAGAACATTTAAGTGATTCAATAAAATGTATACGCTAATTAATTGGCAAAAACAGGAACAAATTATTCTGCCTGCGGTTGAAAAGTGTGAAGTAGAAGATTCTTTAATTAATGAAAAGTGACTTTATCAGCAGCCACTATTTATTGACTTCTAAAAACATGTTGCTGCAATAATAAATCAACTTACTGATACAATAAAGCCAACAATAATTATGTTCTTTTAATTGCTTATCTAAATTCAGTATCCACTGAATTATGTACCCAAATAAAAAGAAAAACTGATAAGAAATAAAAAGCAAATGAAGACCATTCATCAGCGCACTCAGGCTTTGAAGAAACGCGCAACAAACATACAGATGGGCAAACAGGAAGAAATACAGCGTGAATTACTAAAGCAGGAGGAATCGTGTGAGGAAGCGGAGTGTCTCAATGTCCAGTTCATGTCTCAATGTCCAGTTTATATGTATACGTACAAAAAAATATATAAGTGGGGGTTAACGTATTTAAAGTAGTTATAAATTGGTTAAATTGCTATATCTATAAATGGGTATAACTATAAATAACTTTGGTATAACTATAAATACAATTTGTATATTTTGCGAAAGGTAATTATTGAATATTTGAGTTTTGAATTCTGAAGTTTTTACATAGTTTTTCTGAGGTTTTTACATAGTTTCTGTTCTAGTTTTCTTCACAGATCCAGAATGTTGTGGTGGCGCCATCATTCATTTTTGTTTTCTTGTATTAACGAAAGTAAATTTCAAGCCCAGTTAAAAGTAGCATATTTAACGATATATTGCCTTAGCAAGAGTTATTCTAAAATTAATGCAATAACTTTATGTGTTCATACTCATTGAATTCACTCACCTGTAAATCAAAATTTAGAGCTGTTAAACAAAGATATAGAATTAATTTGACTATTACATGTAACCCACTCCAACCAAATTGTAAACTTACCATTAAGCAACGTGAAGAACAGAAGTATGGTAGTAGATAGAAAACTTCCTAGACGGAAGTTGCTGAATTTTATAATCACTTGAATAAATTTATGATTAATAATAATATTCCATAAGATAATTATTTTTATTATCATTTTACATATGGCGCACTAAGTGAAATGTGAGTAGGCGGATCCACGTGCTGAGCTGAGCGACATATCGGAGGGGCTGGTGCACAGCAATAATCGCACCAGCCAGGTTGGCGGGTAAAGACGGGGGAGGAAAAACGACATCTACTCCTCCCCTCCCTTTCCTTCCGCTCCATCGGGCCATGAGCGATGGCCGCCCTAATTCTTCCCTGTCCGCCGCTAGGAGGTGGTTATATGTTTGTGCTATTCTGCATCAAGTGGGTGTTTAGCCATTATAAGTCTTGGCTACTAGTCTGTTCGTTTGCGACCGGGATTTCTATTCCGCTGTTGGGGTTAAAGAACCCCCCCCCCCTTTCCCTGAGCACGGCCGGGTGAGCCAAGCAGCCCTCAACAGCGGGCCTTTTGAAATTTTTAATTTTTTTTGTGTGTATTAACACCCCGACGTTACAGCATCAAAATTTAATAAAAACTCCTTTCCTTACTTTGAATAGAACAAGAATATTTGCATTTTTTTGCAAATATTAAATAAAATTTAGAGATAATTTTCCCTTAACACTAATTGAGGACTGCTTAGAGTATGTAAGAGCACTAACCACATAACATATAGACCGCTAAAAGTCCCTTTTTTCTGGACCGCAGAGCATTCAGTAGCCTGGGTCCCACAAAATTTCTTACTCTCGTTTTCACTTTACACGAGCAATTGTTTTTGCTCACATGTGTTCCTACTCATTTCCACAGCTACTGAGATCTAGATCATGTCATTGCATACTCATATATTGATCGCAGACAATTGCCTTAATATTACTATTTTCTATTTGTTTTAATTAGAAAGAACACTTCGTGGTTATCCGAGAAATTGTACAGTAAAAGTGAAAACCAAAAAAATAAGAAAAATACAAATTCTAAAATCTTAAATCTTAAGAAAAATGCAAACAGAAATGTTCTGCTTACCGAAAAACAACAAACACACAAAATATGAGTATGCAATGACGAACGCAAATAACGAGCATGATCTAGATCTCAGTAGGTGTGGAAATGAGTAGGAACACATTTTAAACATGTGAGAGAACAAGAAAACCAACGATTCCTAGCCGTTAAGCAAAAACAATTGCTCGTGTAAGGAGAAAACGAGAGTAAGAAATTTTGTGGGACCCAGGCTACGTCTATATGTCTTATTATTACATCTATATGTCTTATCTGGCTTAGCGGTCTATATGTTATGTCGTTAGTGGTAAGAGATAAAAATATTTTATCCTTTTAAATTTAAGAAGTAGTATCCGTAATCCAACGGTTTATATCGATGATATTTTAATAACGTCTGAAACCTTGGAGGAACACATCATCTTGTTGAAAGAAATTATTGGCTGCAAATGGTTTAGAGCAACGATAGGCGCGTCATAGCACGCGTGCGCTGCCGACTTCGTTTTTCTCATACCTACTTCATCCAATGTACACGGCGAAGCCAATCAGTCGCTGTCGAAACTTCAATGCAGAGATAACGAGATGTGAAACTCTGCTTTCACAGCTGTTAAAAATCGCTTTGACGTCTATATTTTATGCATTCTTGAATTCTCGTACACTATCTGTGAGAATACCCCACATTGTTGTTTGTGCCTTTCGATCCCTGATTGTAAACCACGTAATGAGCATGGTGAAAAAGTAAGAGTAAGCTCACACGATGATAATTTGACTAACGAGAATCAAATTTGTTGCTTTCACATGTACTATAAAAGAGAAATTAACAATTTGTGGGAGTCAAAATGAACAGAATATACCGCAATCACTTCAACGATCAAAACTTAACCATGGTTGCATTATAAATGCTTTCTTGTAGATCGGAGCAAAAGAATACGGAAATATTGTAGTTTTGTAGTAAAACATGCGTGCAAAGAAACTTTTCTGTGAACATCGTTTCATGCCTAAAATGGTTTTGCTGATAATTTGGCTTTCAACCTTTTTTTTTCTACACATACAGTGTACGGATGTATGCCCTGGTGTAAAATCATCTTCTAAAATCATTTGAAAACATTATTTTCAAATGATTTTAGAAAAAATTTATAAATCTAACTTCGCATTTCGGCGGGATACTCGAACGACATTTCTTTAAGTAGTTGATTTATAAATTCTTTTTTTTTTTTGGAAATTTAATTAATAATTTCTTATAATTGTAGTGTTTTTGGAAGGAATTTCCGTTATTTCGTCAAATTTGGTTTGTAGACAAACCAATTTCGGCGATGTGCCATCTTCAGTGTCTATTTCCGTTCTTAGTTTTTTAATTTCTTATAATTATCATTACAATAATGTAGGATGTATATGTTTGACGTTTTGAATTAAGAATTGTAGCAACATTAACCTTTCGTAATTATTTTCAGTATAATGAGATAATCATAAATATATACACTTAATTATAAGTATACTTATAGTACTTGCCAAATCATGTTTAATAAATACATAAATAATACTTACCATTAAATTTAAGAACAAGAACAAGAAGATCTTGTTCTTTAAGAAGATGAACAAGTGATCGACTCTTTTTTAAAGTGAGTCGGCTACAGTTTTTCAGAAGTGGGATATTGAAAAAAAAATTTCCGTATTCTACGCCTACAACCGAAAAGAAAAACTTTTTCTTTTAACGACAAATAATTAAAATATAAAAAGGCAACTAAAAGTTTAAAATGAACGACGACATCAATGGTGATAAATGCACAGTGTTTCAACTCAGGCAGTGGCTCCAGAATTTAGGACTCTCAGCATCTGGAACGAAAAATGCATTAATAGTACGCATTAATGTACAAAAATAACTTCGAGGTGATCCCCCAACTGGCAAAAATGAGGAGACTTCATGCGACATTTATGATATACGGTATATATATGAAATAGTCGGAGTCAAAGAAGCGGACAACAACAACGATACGCAGAAAAAAGTCAACTGTATTCATAAGAAGCTGGACAACAGCGCAAACGGTTCTTTGGAAGAAAATGACAACAGCGATGCGTCTAGAAAGAGAAGTAAGCAATAAAGTACAAGAGAAGTAAGCAATGAAGTACAAGAGAATGTAACGACACAAAACTATGAAGTAAGCAATCACGTAAGCTACAACACAAACAACGTAAGCCAGAATGATAGAAAAAGTAAGATGTACAAAGATCATGAAATGGAGTTGGTAAAAAAAGAAAATGAATTACTACGCAGGCAAAAAGAATTGTTAGAGCAGAAAACACATTTATAAAAAAGTTTTCCCACATGAATATGGAATCAGAAAAACCTATACAAACGGGAATGTTTACAATTGAATCTTTTAATGCAATAAAGGGACTTGTACCGGAGTTTGATTGCACAACACCGTTCGAGACTTGGAAAGCGCAAGTAAAATACGTTATAGAAAATTTTTCCGTCAGTGAAAATTTAATCCGTGCTCTTATTGCTAACAAAGTTGAAAAGTTTGTGATTTGACTGCGGACGGAGGCGGACGGTGCGCCCGCCAATTCATTTTTTAATCAGTGTTCGCGAAAATAAAATCCAAAACAATAATGAAAACCCACGCCGCGAAAATACAACAATAACGCTTCACCAAACAACACTTTTAACAAACAAACAATAATGCACTACTTAATAACTTAATACTTAATAACAAATAAATAAAACTTGATGAAATTGCAAGAAATAAATAGACAATCTAACGCAATGCAGAGAAACATGCGAGGGGCTTGTTTATGCTCTCCGCAGTAAAGCTCAGCATTTCGTTGGTTTTCACTCTTCCTCCTTCTTCCTGGTCCCGTTAGATGTGCAGGCGACTGTGAGTGAAGCGCGGCAAGATAAAGGCATGACACTTGTCTTGTCGCGTTTTGCTTTGCTTGCGACGTACGCGTGGCCGCTTGTACGGCTGACCTTACACCTCGCCACAGTGGGCGGCGATGACAAAATTCCGCATAGACTCCACTAATGTACGTGGCTTGAGGGCGGTCTATGCGCATATTTGTACTCACCAACCGCATATAATGGCACTAGGTGAGACCCAGGTGTCTGAGGGTGCAGATCCACTGGACTTTCACATGCCGGGGTACCATTTACTGCCATTGTTTTTACCACACAGAGGCCTCGCCTTATACATTCGCAGTGCTGTTGCGTACCAGTGTCAGCAACACCTTTGCACGTCGGATGCCGAATTTAGCTCCATGTGGGTTAAGTTCAAAATCAAGTCGCACATCCTGCACTTCTGCTTCATTTATAGAAGCCCGGGTCTAGGGAGGCTGCCAAATTTTGATAAATTGGACAGTCTCTCTGATTCGATTTCTAAAATTCTGGAATCGTATCCGAATAGTGAAATTGTTGTTGCTGGTGATTTCAATGTTCATAATTCCAATTGGCTACGTCATTCGAGTCACACAACACCTGAGGGTTTGTATGTTGAGTTGTTTGCTGAGTCTAATAATTTGACTCAATTAGTGAAGGAACCAACGCACTTTCCCTGCGTTGATGGGCAAAACCAAAATATTCTGGACCTTTTTCTAACTTCACATCACAGCACGTATGATGTGAATGTTCTTGCACCTCTTGGTAATTCGGACCACGCTACAATTTCTGCTACCTTCCCATATTCTAGTCTTCAATCCGCTCACCAGCCAGCTCCGAAGCTGAAAGTGTTGCTTTATGAGAAGGCTAATTGGGACGCGCTGAACTGCTTTTTCAGTCGCTTCAATTGGCAATTGTGTTTCAGAGATAGAAACATAAATGCTGCAGCAAAATTGGTAGAAAATATAATTTTATTTGGTATGAGGTCTTTCATACCCAATAAAGAATTTCCATTAAACCAAAAGACCATTCCTGGTTTAATGCGACTTGCAGACAAGCAGTCAGGTCTAAAGAGGAAGCATTTAGGAATGTGCGTTTAAACAAAACTGCTGGTACTAAACTGCTGCGCAATCAGGCCAGAAATAGGTGCAATGCCACTCTAAAGCGCGAAAAAGTTCTTTACGAACAGCGCCTTAGATGTAGAGTTCTTGAATACCATAAGGGTAGCAAGAACTTTTGGTCGTTCGTGGGGGAGTGCAGAATCCGACGCGATCGTCTATTCCTACTCTCCTCAAGGATGACTAGATCTTCACTCACTCGGTTGATAAAGCAAACTTATTAGCCGAAATGTTTCCTGAAAACTGCTCTCTTCCTGAGAGTAGCCAACCACTGCCCGCGGTCGATGGTGTATCTCATGCTGTGCCTCAGATGCATTTTCGAACGCGAGCTGTTAAAAGAGTCTTGCAGACCTCAATGTCAACAGATCCTCGGGACCGGATGGCATTTCAGCCCATGTGTTGAGAAAGTGCGCCTCAACAGTAGCTATTCTATTGCGCAATCTCTTTAATTTATCATTTACTTCAGGAGTTTTTTCCACTTCCTGGAAGATTGCCAATGTGCAAAAATGTGTCCCAAAAAAGGTGAGGCTACGAATCCTGCAAATTACCGGCCCATAGCGATCTGCTCAGTGCTCTCCAAAGTCATGGAGAGCATTGTAAATTTTAACTTGATGAGGTATCTAGAGAGCAACGAGTTGATCAGCGATCGCCAGTACGGCTTCCGTGCTCACCGTTCCACCGGCGATCTGATGGCGTTTCTCGCTGAGCGGTGGAGCAGTTGCATTCACCGGTTCGGTGAGAGCAAGGTTGTTGCTCTGGATATCTCCAAGGCATTTGACCGGGTGTGGCATAAAGCACTCGTGTCTAAACTGGCTTCTTATGGTGTCGGTAATACTTTCACTCGATGGATATCGAGTTTCCTCAGCGGCCGTTCTATTCGGGTTGTGATAGACGGCTTTGCTTCCGTAGAGCACTCCATTAATGCTGGAGTTCCGCAGGGTTCGGTCCTGCCTCCGACACTTTTTTTATTTTTATCAATGATCTTCTGTCATTGACATCAAACCCCGTCTACTCGTTTGCTGATGACAGCAGCATTTGTCATTCATATTCATTCTCCATTCTGGAGATCACTAGAGGACGCAGAATTCTGAATGACGCACTCCAATCCGACCTCAACAAAATCCAGGAGTGGGGTTGTGCGAATCGGATCGACTTTAATGCGCGAAGATCCAATGCTGTTTGTTAACCCACAAGGATTTGGCGGGTGACAACTTCCCACCTCTAAATATGGTGTGGATATTAATGAGTCGGATTCTCTTGATGTTCTGGGCATGCCAATCCAATGCGATCTTCGCTGGAACGATCACATCTTTGACGTGTCGAAAGAAGCGGCCAAGTGCTTAGACTTTCTTAAGCGGTGTAAGAAATACTTCACTCCAACCGATCTTCGTTGTATCTACACCACTTATATCCGTCCGAAAATGGAGTACAATTCGCATATATGGTCGGGAGCTTCGCGGGCATATCTTCAGCTTCTCGACCGTGTCCAATGTCGTGCGTTAAAACTTATAGGGGACAGTAGGGTATCCAGCTCTATTGAAACCTTGGAGCGTCGTCGTGATGTATCATTATTTTACCGCTACTTTCATGGTAAATATTCCTCTGAAGTAGCTGGCCTGATTCCTCCGGTTCAGGTATTTCGCAGAACTACTCTACTTTCCAGAGGGGTGCACCCCTTTTGTTAACGCCAACTGCCGCTCGCCAGAGGTGCTCCCTCATCGATCGGTAGGGTGTCAGGAGTGAGCACTCCAGTCTCTCTCCTGTCAGCCTGCCGGTCATGAGATGCGCCTCTCTCGTGAGCGTAAGCCCGGCTGCGGGCTCTCTCCGCGGCAACTGGCACTGTTTGACCGGCTTCCAGCGATCGTCGCTGGACCCGCACCAGACTCTTCCTTCTCAGCAACGGACGCGACTAGAGGTGAAAAAAGACGCAGTGCTCCAGAACCAAAAACTATTTTAAAGTGAAACTTAAGTAAAATCGTTGCATAAAATAATAAATAAGTGAAATAAACTTTGTGCTTCATTTGAATAAAAACAGTGGTCCTTCGAGCCGGATTTGTGCTCGGAGACCACCCAACCGTTGCGACTAAACATTTTGGTCCAGACGAGCCGGATAGCCGCCGCCCAGGAACCACCGTCACCGACGCCCAGGAACAATCGTCACCGACGCCCAAACCATCGTCGCCGACGCCTAATCAAGTGAGTCGAGTAAGGAACACCTCCATACGTTAGCCTAAATATTAGCCTCGAGCCCGTACTTTTATATATATTGTGTATATATATATATATACCCTTGGCTTGACCGTCAAACCTTACGATTTCAAATTGTCGATTCGTGAGTAACGATCCCTAAAGTAACGGCAGCACCAAAGCTTATATTTTTGTTGCTAACCGTCTTCGCAAGCATCGCTTGCTGCGAAGCCCACATTTTTTGCAAAAATTTACTGCTTGGCGCATAAGCAAGCCCCGTGCTCCCGCACAAGAAATCTTTAGACTCTAAAGTTTAGAGCAGCCTTCTGCTAAGCTCTCCCGAGAGATTGCTTTGGTTTCACGCTCTCACATTTTTGCACCAAGTCACTTGAGTGCTCCTTAATTGCGCTCAGTGCAAAGTCGAAAAACCACCACCTTTTGCTGGTTGGTTTTTGCGGGTGTTTTTTTCTGCTGCTCGCGCTCTTCTGCTTGCGTGGATCAGTCATACAGAGTGCACACAGAACACAAAAACTTGTTTTTTCTGTCTGCACTCTCCCAAGTAATAAGTGTGAAATTAACTATTCAACGGTGACCCAACGCGAAATCGAAAAAGCGAGACACCCGGTAGGCAGAAGTGTTCGCAGCAACTAGTCTCTTTGTAACAAGTTGCCAACTTTAGAGACAAAACGTGGTTAATTTTCGGAAGTAAGCTCCTCGAGCTCCAACGCAATCAGCTAGCGACGCGCAAATATTCTGTGACTTTTTTCCTCTAAAATAAAATACAATTTTTTCCGAAATAGTTTTTCGGTGCGTTTTCTTTTGGTTTTTCGACTTTCTTCGCCGCCCCTAAGCGAACCCTAAAAATATAATGGCGTCACTCGACAAATTTATACGCGCCTCCGACGCGATCGTCGAATTCGAGGCCGACTTCGTGACCATCCCTGAGCAGGAGCACTCGGACTTTTCATTAGATGCTCATCTGGAAGAGCTCAAGACGATGTGGAAG
This sequence comes from Sicus ferrugineus, assembly GCA_922984085.1. NCBI lineage: Eukaryota > Metazoa > Arthropoda > Insecta > Diptera > Conopidae > Sicus > Sicus ferrugineus. The sequence goes on from OV277349.1 coordinate 28,401,899, forward strand.
GCGACCAAGGAAGTCTACTACACGTGCCTAGACCAGTTGATGGCCTCCGAAGAATCCGCACCCGCTGACGTAGAAGTGATTAAGACGAAGTGACTTAATCATCACTTCTTAATCACACTTCTCAGTGGCCTCCCTCAAGACATCGAACTCGCAGATGTCAACTTCTCCAGAAGCGATCAGGTCGACGTCCTCATCGGAGCCGATTTATACCCAGCAATCCTGCTGGACGGCATCCGCCGCCAAGTGCTGGGCTCCCTCATGGCTCAGCAAATCGTGTTCGGTTGGATCTAACCGGCCCGGTTCCCACCATGCAATCTGCCACTGCAGCCATCAAAGCGGCTTACACAGCGAAGTTGAACTCCATGCCTTTTATGATGGCTCACAGAAAGCCTACGCAGGAGTCATCCATGCCCGCATCAAGGTCGCTCAGGAAGTCCAAGTTTTCCTTTTGTACTACAAAACTCGTGTAGCCCCAATTAAAACTTTGTCTCTCACCCGGATAGAATTGTGCGGAGCCAGTTTAGTAGCTGAGATGATCGACACTCTCGTGCCTACGCTGCAGCTGCCCCATTACACGATCTACTGTTGGAGCGACTCCACCATTGTTTTGGCCTGGCTGAAGAAATCCCCCTGCGTTTGGGCGACCTTCGTGGCAAATCGAGGTGCCAAAATCATCGAGAAGGTACCACAGTCGCAATGGTTCCATGTGGATTCCCAGGACAACCCCGCGGATTTAGCCAGTCGCGGTGCCACGCCCCCTCTGGTGGAATAGACCTGTTTGGCTCGCCCATGATAGGGATCGGTGGCCCGAATTCCGCGCTTCAGACGAATACGTCACCACACTGGAGCAGACGACTGTCAAAACGCTGCTCACCCATTGCGCTACCGATGAGGATCCTCTCGAACGATTTTCGTCGCTGCGACGAGCCCTACGTGTACACTCATACGTATATCGATTTCTCCACAACGCTCATTCAGCTCAGCGTCATCTGCATTCGCACCCCAACCTGCATTTCCCACCTGGAAAAATAAAGGAAACTAAACGCTGCCTCGCGATCTCCTGCCAGAAGACTCATGTTACGGACGAGTACGCCGCTCTCGTAAACCACACGATGCTGCGATCTGAAAGCAGTTTACTTTCGTTGAACCCCTTTTCTCCACACGGATAACACGATGCGCGTTGGCGGGCGGTTGTCCTCGTGTCCCAACTTGCCTTTCAACGAACGACACCCGATTATTCTGCCATACGGCTGCCAATGCTCGCGATTGCTCATTCGTTTTATACACGAAAATTAGTTCTTCGTCTGGTCCGTACTCAATTCTGGATCCCCAAGGTTACACCCTTGTCAAAACGACGACCCATACTTGCAAGCCTTGCATCCTACATCGGACCAAGCAACGAACCCTGTACATGACAGCCCATTATTAACATATTTTCTCATTACAGAGCCCACATGTATTTAATCCGCTGGCAATATGCGCGAAGAGGGGGTATGCTGGCACCACCCGGGGCGGTGCCCATCTGCGCCGCCTATTGCTGGTCTGAGGAAGCCTCCTTCGGTCCGGCCCCAGCACAGATGCCCATCTATCGCGAAGACCTCCGAGATCGCGGAAGTCTGCGAGTTCGCACGATGTCGGTGCGGTATCCGCCGCGCCACGAGCAACTTCCACTACCAGAGCTGGCCCCGAGACGTGCGCTCTCACCACCCACACCGGCCCCGAGACGTCTGCGGCCTGCCCCACCAGAACCGGCGCCGCGACGTGCACCACCAGCACCGCCGACTCCATCAGCACCATCTGCCCAAAGACACGCGCCTCCAGGTCGTCCGGCCCCACGACGCGCGCCAGTGATGCCGGCCAGGCGGCACGCCTGGTGCCCGCTAGCCAAGCGGCTTCCTACGGAGGGCCGCGAGCGCGAGTTGTGCTGTCCCCTGTGTACGGGGCGGCATGCGCTGAGCCGTTGTCGGCTGTTTCTGCAACAGACACCAGCGCAGCGGAACTTGACGGCACACGCGCGGCAGATGTGCCACAACTGTTTGGCGCGGTCGCACAGATCGGCTGAGTGCCGGAGCCCCATGCGCTGCCGCAAGTGCGGGAGGAACTGCAAGGCGGGCGGTATGATAACGCCAACTGCCGCTCGCCAGAGGTGCTCCCTCATCGATCGGTAGGGTGTCAGAAGTGAGCACTCCAGTCTCTCTCCTGTCAGCCTGCCGGTCATGAGATGCGCCTCTCTCGTGAGCGTAAGCCCGGCTGCGGGCTCTCTCCGCGGCAACTGGCACTGTTTGACCGGCTTCCAGCGATCGTCGCTGGACCCACACCAGACTCTTCCTTCTCAGCAACGGACGCGACTAGAGGTGAAAAAAGACGCAGTGCTCCAGAACCAAAACTATTTTAAAGTGAAACTTAAGTAAAATCGTTGCATAAAATAATAAATAAGTGAAATAAACATTGTGCTTCATTTGAATAAAAACATTGGTCCTTCGAGCCGGATTTGTGCTCGGAGACCACCCAACCGTTGCGACTAAACACCTTTTATGTCACTATTACGTTCCAACGAACCACGCATTACCGTGAGAATTCGTTTTTCGGTCGCGTCATTAGATTGTGGAATAGTCTCCCTGCGCATGTCTTCCCACCCACTTACAGCGTCGAAGCCTTTAAGCGAGGTGTAAACCGTCACTACTCCCTCTCTACCCCTTCCCACTAACCTGCCATCCCTTCGGAACCATCAAATGCTTTGCATGGATAGGGGGCATCCCCTGAGATTGGTTTCATCTGTCATAAAAAAAAGGATGTATCCCAGAACCCCAACTACGCTCACAAGCACACTTACAGTGTTTCGTTGATGAAATACATTTGCTGCAAGCTTTTTCCAAAGGGAAATAGGGGAAGAGAGGAAAGATATATATATATATATATATATATATATATATATATATATATATATATATATATATATATATATATATATATATATATATATATATATAAACCAACATTATTTTTGGCACGAAGTTTTGCTGTGGGCTATGGTGGCAACAACCCCCCATTAGCCGGCGAGCTGAGCCGATGCCACCGTGCTACTGCCACCTGAACCAGGTCTACAACAAGGTGCTATAATTGCAATTCAACAGCACATATAGCATCAGAATGTCGCAAACCAAAAAGGCAAGAGCGCTTTGTGTGTAACAGCATGTCTCACCGAGTCGTAGATTGCCCACAACACAAAGGAAGGAAAAATTTTATGGACAAAAAGAATGATTATGTAAGAAATTTTAAATTTTTCCAACTATTAAAAATACAACATATGTTTCCCTTAATTGCCTTATAGACTCCGGAAGCCCAATAAGTTTTGTACGAAAATGTTGCCTGCCGCCTAATTTTGAATTTGAATTTAAGTTTGTTAAACTGCTTGTTCCCCTCCTGTGGAACGTTATGTATGGCGGAGTTCTGAGGCTTCCAAGACCGGATGGAGTTCACGTGATTGGATTTGCTGACGATATAGCAGTGGTGGTTGTGGCGAAACACATACATCAGGTTACACAGAATGCGAATGCGGCAATTGAGAGCATCTGACTATGGTTGAGATCAACTGGCTTGGCACTGGCAGCCGAGAAAACTGAAGCTATATTAATCTCGAATAATAAGCAGGTCGAAAGCGTGCGTTTGAGTGTGGAGGGCGTCATAATCCAATCCCACCGCGTGACTAAGTACCTCCGCGTTTTGGTGGACGACCGCCTCTGTTTTCGACAACACACAGAGTATGTATGCAAGAAAGCGTTGGCTCGTTACGCAGCACTAGCGCGAATGCTACCAAACGTCGAATGCTAGCAAGCATCGTTTACTAGCGAATGTAATCACGTCAGGCCTTATTTATGCGGCGCTCATCTCGGCTGAAGGTCTTAAAAATAAGACAAGCCGAAAGCAGTTTTCCAGAGTATATCGGCTAAACCCTCTACGTGTAATCAGCGTGATATAGTAGCTGATGAGGCTCGCCGATGCTACACAGAAAGGTCTACTGGCGTCCTAGAATTCGTCAAATTACGTGAAAGGGCTGTCTCAATAGAAAGGTGGCAAAGACGCTGAAACGAATCGAACAAAGGGCGGTGGACATATACGCTTATCAGGAACCTAGAAAAGTTGATAAGTTGAAAGCATGGCGAACTGAACTATCATCTGACAACGGAAATTCTTTCCAAAATGCATACATCACTTATATTATAGATAAAGCTATATAAAAGACGCGTGAAGGTGCAGTGACATGGAGAGTGTATTGGATGCCGTTCGTCGTATGACAGACGGGTATAACACAACGTTCAGCTACGCATAATGTTCCACTTTCATGCTAGAACGCTCTACACCCGAAGGGAAAGTATTATTCCGCATTAATTCTCTCTAACTCTGCAGGAGGAGATTCACTTTGTTATTCCGTTTGTATTGCAGAGAAGGAGACCAGATAGATATAGAAAAGTATATATATTCGAGCTCAGCGTCACCTCCTGAATCCATTTAGCCCTGTCCGTCCTTGTCTGTTTTCTGAAATTACGATTACGGGAGAACGAAAAGAGGTATCGCCATGAAATTTGGCACAAATATTCCTTGTTATGTAGGTTTGGGATTGAAAATGGGCAAGATCGGTTAACAGCCACGCATACTTTATAGTACATAAGGAGTGTAAAGCAACCTCGTTTTAAAAAGTGTTATAAGTTGAATATCTCATAAACCGCTTGAGATACTGAGACATAATTCTACTCCCGAACATATAGCGCCGTTACAAAAATTCTTGCAAAAAATTGGTGTGCCACGCCCACTCATATAAAAATTGGAAATATCTCATGAACGGCATAAGATATGAATACGTAATTTTATCGCGAGTTACCTGGAGGCATTACCACTTTGCTTGCAAAAAATGGGCGTGGCACGCCGACTCTTGAAAAGCTGTTAGTGCCTCAGAAACGGTATAAGATATTAAGACGTATTTTTATCACGACGCATCTGGAGGCATTACCTATCTTTTTCCCAAAAATATTTGTAGCACACCCATTCATACAAAAGTTATCAATATCTCATAAACGGTGCAAGATATTAATACGTTTTTTTTTTCTGTATCAGAATTTAGTAGCTGCTAAGCTTCAAAGCTTTTTGTGCTGATAGCACGAACTACTGTTAAGAGGTTGTTGCAGAGAGGGGAGTGGAATGTGGAAATCTTTTTTTTTTTTTTTTGTTTCCTTATATTAAATTTTTTGTAGGCAATTTTTTTATTGTAGAAGTATTTTTTAGTTTTGTATAACTATTAGCGCTAGGCTAGGCCTTAAGTACGCTGAAAACAGCATAATTAACATCCATGCGCAGGCGGGATTCGAACCCGCATCTCGCTCGCAACGAAGGTATAACTTACCTGCGCCACCGAGGACCGCAACGTTATTTTACCCCGGAATACCTAGAGACATTAGCAAATTGTTTGCCGAAAATGGGTTCATACAAAAGTTGTCAACTGGAGAAATTAATTTTTTTAAGCTACTCGGGTATAGTGTACTTAGACAACAACTTCACTTGTTTATTCTTCTGTTTTTAGGATTTTAATCCTTTATTCTTAAAAAGTTTAATTAAGATTTTTTAAACAAAAATGGTCAATGATTGCTTTGTCTGTTTGCAGCATAACTACACATTGGATTAGCATTTACAAATAAATTCTGCGGCGATAAATGGAAAAGAGAGCTGCTTCTTCAAAAGGTCTTCAAAAATAAGACCCCATCATTAATCGACCATGTCCGTAAAAGTTTACGTCATATTGTGAAAATATTTGATCTAATAATATGGAAAGCATCAAAATTTAATAAAAACTCCTTTCCTTAATTTAAATAGAACAAGAATATTTCCATTTTTGTCCAAATATTAAACAAAAATTTAGAGATAATTTTCCCTTGACACTAATTGAGAACTACTTAGAGTATGTAAGATATAAAAATATTTTATCCTTTTAGATTTAAAAAGTGGTTTGCGTAATCCGTAAGCCAACGGTTTATATCGATGATATTTTAATAACGTCTGAAACCTTGGAGGAACACATCATCCTGTTGAAAGAAATTAATGGCCGAAAATGGTTTAGAGCAATGATAGGCGCGTCATAGCACGCGCACGCTGCCGACTTCGTTTTTCTCACACCTACTTCATCCAATGTACACGGCGAAGCCAATCAGTCGCTGTCGAAACTTCAATGCAGAGATAACGAGATGCGAAACTCTGCTTTCACAGCTGCTAAAAATCGTTTTGACGTCTATATTTTATGCATTCTTGAATTCTCGTACACTATCTGTGAGATACCTCCATTGTTGTTTGTGCCTTTCGATCCCTGATTGTAATCCACGTAATGAGCATGGTGAAAAAGTAAGAGTAAGCTCACACGATGATAATTTGACTAACGAGAATCAAATTTGTTGCTTTCACATGTAAAAGAGAAATGAACAATTTGTGGGAGTCAAAATGAACACAATATACCGCAATCACTTGGTCAAATTTTGATGCAGTTGATTCAACGAGGAGACTTCATGCGACTTCATCTTCCAAACGGTTCTTTGGAAGAAAATAACAACTTGGTAAATCAGAGTTGGTAAAAAAAGAAAATGAATTACTACGCAGGGAAAAAGAATTGTTAGAGCAGAAAACTCATTTTTAAAAAAGTTTTCCCACATGAATATGGAATCAGAAAAACCTTGTAACGAAGTTTCTTGCCGGGGTATACTCAGTTTCGCCAGAGTCCCGTACCGAACACTTAAATAAAAGGCTTTCGGTTTTCTTTTGACAGTTTTCGACTATTTATTCACCGTTATTCAAAGTTTTATTTTTCGGTCTTTAATTGCTATATAGTACATTAACTATACGAACTAACAGTATTTCTTAAAACTAGTTCCTTTAATTCTAACGTCCGCTGAATAGCACTCAGTCCGTAAAAATACAAAATCTATATACACACAGAGTTCTAGAATATGAGGTTTTATGATTGTCGGCGTCAGCCACAAGCGTCAGCATTTACTTTGATTCAGGATTGCGTCCACTTAAAAGCACTCGGCCACGACGAGGTACTAAAATTTACTTGGATTCGGGATTGGCGTCCGCTTAAAAGCACTCGGCCACGACGAGGTACTAAAATTTACTTGGAATCGGGATTGGCGTCCGCTTAAAAGCACTAAGCCAGGACGAGGTAATAAGATTTACTTGGAATTGGGATTGGCGTCCGCTTAAGACGAGGTACTAAAATTTACTTGGAATCGGGATTGGCGTCCGCTTAAGAGCACTCAGCCAGGACGAGGTACTAGAATTTACTTGGAATTGGGATTGGCGTCCGCTTAAGAGCACTCAGCCAGGACGAGGTACTAAAATTTACTTGGAATTGGGATTGGCGTCCGGTTAAGAGCACTCAGCCAGGACGAGGTACTAAAATTTACTTGGATTCGGGATTGGCGTCCGCTTAAGAGCACTCAGCGAGGACGAGGTACTAAAATTTACTTGGAATCGGGATTGGCGCCCGCTTAAAAGCACTAAGCCAGGACGAGGTACTAAGATTTACTTGGAATTGGGATTGGCATCCGCTTAAGACGAGGTACTAAAATTTACTTGGAATCGGGATTGGCGTCCGCTTAAGAGCACTCAGCCAGGACGAGGTACTAAAATTTACTTGGAACTGGGATTGGCGTCCGCTTAAGAGCACTCAGCCACTACGAGGTACTAAAGATTCAAGGTTTGACGACTTACCACTTGGAGCACGAGATTCCAAAAGATATCGAATTCAGCGCGGTGGGCCCTTTTATACACCGATCAAAACAACTTCGGTGCAGTCGTTGTTCTTGTGCACATTCCGGAATTTTCTAATGTGCATAGCGGCACACAACGTAGTTGTTGTTGTTGTGCTTATTTCTAGAAATATTTCTTGTGACTTTGTTGGTAGTTCTATTCCAGAATTTTCTAATGTGCATAGCGGCACACAACGTACTTGTTGTTGTGCTTATTTCTAGAAGTATTTCTTGTGGTTTTGTTGGTAGCTTCCCACGCTCTAATTTAATTTTTGCTTGCTGGTTTCGCGTCTCAGTCTTTGTTGTAGTTGTTGTAAACAGTATTCCACCTGATTTTATTGGTAATTTCCCAAGGCTCTGCTTTAATTTTTGCTTGCTGGTTTCGCGTCTCGGTATGTGTTGTAATTGTTGTAAAAAGTATGTGGTTCATGTATGCTATGTGACTGTTGTTTTTTTTTCCTTTTGTTGGAAAGCGAGCTAATGTGGTTGTTGTTGTTATTGTTAGCTTTGCATATTTTCGCCTTTGCTACGTTGCCTTTTTTTCTTTTTATTGTTGTTGATAGAATTAATTCCACCTGAAGTTGGGTCCGCACAACCCAGGTCACCGCGTTTTCAGTTTACGTTTACTAAAAACGGGCTCGGTTGGGATGCAAGCCAGGTTCTACACCCGGAGTTGTAAGGAAAAATATTTTTTTCTTACACTCCCCCCTTTGTTTCGGATAGCAGGACAGTGATCCGTTTAGGGGTCAGTGTCACGCGATACTTCGGTTGCATGGTGGTATTCTTTGAGCTCCCCAATGTGAGCCGTGCGAGTTTTCGTATTTCCCTGGGAGTTGAGTTCGACGATAACTGGTGATGTGTATCTCTGGATCTGGTATGGACCGTCGTATTTCGGAGCCAGCTTGGCGGTAAACTTGTCCACTGCTTTCGATAGGGGATGGCTTCTCAATAATACCCACGTTCCTACTGCCGGGTTCCATTGTCTTCGTCGAAGGTCATAGTGTCGGGCTTGGTCCTTGGATGCTCGTTCGATGTTCCTCCTCACGATGTTGAAGAGCTCCTGCAGCCGGTTACCCTTGTGTTCGGGACTGTGGTGCTGACCCTGTACCTATGGTAACCTCATCGAAAAGCGATCCTGGGAGCCGCAGTTGTCCCTGTGTGAGAAAAGCGGGGCTGAAACCTGTCGTCTCCGATGCCATGCTGTTGATTGCCAAACAAATTTCTGCGATCAACTCATCCCATTGGGTTTTCTTATAATCAGCCACTTGTGCAAGAATTCTTTTTACGTTTCGGTTGGCTCTTTCTGTTGGGTTCTCCTGGTGGGGTATAAGGTGCTTTAAACTGTTAGAGGATTCTCAAATCTTGAAGAAATCGCTGCAGTGTCCTACTGTTGAGTTGAACGCCATTGTCCGTGACGAGAACTTTTGAACTCCATACCTCGCTAGAATCCTTTCTGGAAACGCCTTCTTCACACTGTCTGCGGTTGCTTGTCTCAGTGGTACGATTTCGGTCCACTTGGAGAATTTATCAAAGAAAACTAGTATCATCGTGTTGCCGTGCTTGCTTCGGGATAATGGTCCAATGAAGTCGGCACAGACGACTGACCAAGGCTCCTCTGGTAACTGTGTCAGCATTTTCCCGGCGGCTTTGCTCTGCAATGGTTTATATCGCTGACACAATTCACAGCACGTGTTTTCTTATGTCCCTGAACATGCCTGGCCAGTAGTATCTGTTGGCTATCCTTGTGACGGTTTTTCTAATATCTGGATGTCCAGCGCTGGGGTCATCGTGATTTTCCTTAAGGACTTGGGCACGAAGATACCTCGGAACACAGAGCTTCCATGCGGCGCAATCCTCGTCGTTTACCTGCCCTGGGATATGTCGATACAGTTGACCATTTTCCATAGTATAATTGGCAAACTTCTCTGGATTCCTCTTAATTTCTGCCATCTTGGTTTCTATCCAGTTGCACTTTTCCCCGTTAGTCGTAACCGTGCTCAGTTTTTCTACTGGATGTCTGGAAAGTGCGTCTGCGACCACGTTCAAATTGCCCTTGCGGTATTTCACGTCGAACATGTACTGTTGTAACTCGAGCGCCCATCTTGCTATACGCCCTGAAGGATTCTCCAACGAGTTCAACCACTTCAGTGAGAGGTGGTCTTTGACGACGCAGAACTTGTAATTTTCTAAGTACGGTCGCATTTTCCTGATTCCCACACGATCGCGAGGCATTCCTTCTCTGTCGCTGAGTAGTTAATTTCGGCTTTGTTTAAATGCCGGCTTGCGTAGGCGATGACCTTCTCTCCCTCATCGGTTTCTTGCGTGAGAACAGCTCCTAACCCGTGGTTGCTCGCGTCAGTCTGCAGCGTAAGCGGTTTGGAAAAATCTGGGCACGCCAGTACTGGTGCCTTCGTGAGCTTTTCCTTGAGGTTCTCGAACGCCTGCTGTTGCTCGTCGGTCCATTGCCAGCGTTTGCCCTTTTTAAGAAGGCTGGTGAGTGGGACTACCAATTTGGCGAAGTCCGGTACGAACCGCCGGTACCAGGATGCTATCCCGAGGAATCGCCTAACGCCTCTGACATTTGTTGGGGCCGCCAGTTCCTGAATAGCCGCTACCTTGTCTGAATCTGTGTGAATTCCTCTGCGGCTCACAACGTGACCTAAATATTTCAAATCTTGCTTTAAAAACTCGCACTTCTCATTGTTGATTTTCAAATTAGCCGCCCTTAAACGTCGAAATACTTCCTGTAAATTGTTCATGTGTTGTTCCCGCGTCTTTCCTATTACGATGATGTCGTCCAGGTAAGCAAACGCGTGTGGTTCCATCTCCGGTCCAATGACTTGGTCCAATGCCCTTTGGAACGTCGCGGATGCCGAATGTATGCCGAACGGCATAACTTTCCATTGAAAGAGTCCCCTTCCTGGTAATGTGAACGCGGTCTATTGCTTGCTTTCTGGACTCATGGGTATTTGCCAGTAACCGTTCTTGAGATCAAGTGTACTAATGTATTGCGCGTCGCGGAGTCCACCTAGAATATGTTGTATCCTCGGAAGTGGGTATGCGTCAGGCACTGATCTTGCATTTAGCTGACGATAATCCACGCAAAGTCGCCATTGCCCATTCTTCTTTTTAACAAGAACAATTGGTGCACTGTAAAGGCTATGTGAGGGCTCGATACAGCCTTTTGTCAGCAACTCGTCTATCTCCTTGTTAATTATCGCTTGCATTGCAGGGTTCTTGGGGTAATATCTCTGCTTTATTGTCCTATCATCTCTCATGACGATTTTATGGGTCGTTATGTTGGAAGGTCCAAACCCAGGATCACATGGTCTGTCACATCCTGTAGAATCAGAAGTAGGAGCTTACACTCTGCAGTCCCCAAACGCCATTTTGACCCGTACGTCGGCCATTTTGACCGTACGTCCACCTCCATCAGCTTTCCATCTGTCATCACAGCCGCCGCGTTACTAATGAAGCTCCGCGAGGCTCCCGTGTCTAGAGTAGCTGTGACGAGTTCCCTTCCTAAGGCTACCTTGGCGTAAATCCGGTCTCGATGGTAGTTTAAGCACTTCGTGGGGTACGAGGAGAGTCTATCTTGTTCGGTTCCAGCAGCCCTCGTCCCTGCTAGACACGCTGCGCGTTTCCCGAAGGTTTCTTGCAGCATTCAATCGTCCGTACCCCCTCCTTTCCACAAGTCCAACAGAAAAGTTTCCTTGAGTTTCGGCATTCTCGTTGAAAATGTTCACTTTCGCCACATCTTCTACAGGCTGTTCGAAGGTCTCGCTGTTTTCCTGTGTTTCCTATGGTCATCATCCTGTGCGTTATGAATTTCTCGTGGAGGTTCGGGTTCCCTTCGTATGCCTTCAAAATCTTCAGCCAATTCAATGAGATCCTCCAACGCAGAGAAATCAGACCTCCTTATGTAAAGAAGATAATCCCTATGGCAATTCTTGTAAATCCTCTGTAGTTTTTGCTCCTCTGTATAGTTCACATGTCGCATTAATGTCTGCATGGCCAGTACATAGCCCTTGAACTTCTCGCGAGGCCCTTGGATCCTTTTCCTAATGTTGTCCTCTAGTTCTTCGAAATATCTTGATGGCAAGAAGAATTTCAGGAAATCGGTTTTAAACAATTCCCATCTTGACCAGCTCCTATTGTTATTCCTGTACCAACAAAGAGCTTTGTCCTTCAGCAACTCCGGTATGGTTCGTGGCAGCATATGCTTAGGCAATTCATATGACTCCGTGAGCTCCTCGACTCTCTTGATGAAGCCTATTGGGTCCCTACCACCGTCGTACCTACAAGACCAATTACGTACCTTGTCAATTACCTCAGATTAGCACATCCTACTATGGGCCACACTCTCTGGCTCGCACCTCGCTGCTATGCAACCACCTGTTGACATGGAAACTTGATTGCCGGGGTTCACGTTAAGCACGTCTGTTGCATTTGCCCTCTGTTCGCTGTGTTTCGGAACCGCACTTTGCGATGATGGCGTCGCCGGTCGCGCACTTGGAGAAACACTGCGATTCCACTGCACTTCAAGTTCGCGTAACCTGTCGATCACCTCGTCGGTCAGATCAGGCGACATCATAAACCCGGAGAGCACTTTACGAAGTTCGTCGACCGTGCCTTTTGATTCCACACCGAATTCACGTAAAATCTCCTGCAGATTTTCTTTCGGAACATTATAAATCCACCGTTTACCCATTTCGATTTTCCGTTTATTTCGTGTAACAGTTTCCGCGTTATTTCTTTGCACGATGTTTTCTATTTTGTTTCGTTTATTTCGCGTAACTGTTCCTTTGAAATACCGCGTTATTTTTTTGCACAATGTTTTTTTTATTTGAATTCGCCGTTAGCACAGTTTAGCGTTCAATTATTTGTTCGATTTATCGTTCGCTTCGCGTAACTGTTTATAATACCGTGTTTTTTTCTAAAGTTTCGTTTTTTCGCGATTCAGCACTATAGTTTTTGATTTTTCTCGGAAACTATTGTCCCTGTTCGGGCGCCATTTTGTAACGAAGTTTCTTGCCGGGGTATACTCAGTTTCGCCAGAGTCCCGTACCGAACACTTAAATAAAAGGCTTTCGGTTTTCTTTTGACAGTTTTCGACTATTTATTCACCGTTATTCAAAGTTTTATTTTTCGGTCTTTAATTGCTATATAGTACATTAACTATACGAACTAACAGTATTTCTTAAAACTAGTTCCTTTAATTCTAACGTCCGCTGAATAGCACTCAGTCCGTAAAAATACAAAATCTATATACACACAGAGTTCTAGAATATGAGGTTTTATGATTGTCGGCGTCAGCCACAAGCGTCAGCATTTACTTTGATTCAGGATTGCGTCCACTTAAAAGCACTCGGCCACGACGAGGTACTAAAATTTACTTGGATTCGGGATTGGCGTCCGCTTAAAAGCACTCGGCCACGACGAGGTACTAAAATTTACTTGGAATCGGGATTGGCGTCCGCTTAAAAGCACTAAGCCAGGACGAGGTAATAAGATTTACTTGGAATTGGGATTGGCGTCCGCTTAAGACGAGGTACTAAAATTTACTTGGAATCGGGATTGGCGTCCGCTTAAGAGCACTCAGCCAGGACGAGGTACTAGAATTTACTTGGAATTGGGATTGGCGTCCGCTTAAGAGCACTCAGCCAGGACGAGGTACTAAAATTTACTTGGAATTGGGATTGGCGTCCGGTTAAAAGCACTCAGCCAGGACGAGGTACTAAAATTTACTTGGATTCGGGATTGGCGTCCGCTTAAGAGCACTCAGCGAGGACGAGGTACTAAAATTTACTTGGAATCGGGATTGGCGTCCGCTTAAAAGCACTCGGCCACGACGAGGTACTAAAATTTACTTGGAATCGCGATTGGCGCCCGCTTAAAAGCACTAAGCCAGGACGAGGTACTAAGATTTACTTGGAATTGGGATTGGCGTCCGCTTAAGACGAGGTACTAAAATTTACTTGGAATCGGGATTGGCGTCCGCTTAAGAGCACTCAGCCAGGACGAGGTACTAAAATTTACTTGGAACTGGGATTGGCGTCCGCTTAAGAGCACTCAGCCACTACGAGGTACTAGAGATTCAAGGTTTGACGACTTACCACTTGGAGCACGAGATTCCAAAAGATATCGAATTCAGCGCGGTGGGCCCTTTTATACACCGATCAAAACAACTTCGGTGCAGTCGTTGTTCTTGTGCACATTCCGGAATTTTCTAATGTGCATAGCGGCACACAACGTAGTTGTTGTTGTTGTGCTTATTTCTAGAAATATTTCTTGTGACTTTGTTGGTAGTTCTATTCCAGAATTTTCTAATGTGCATAGCGGCACACAACGTACTTGTTGTTGTGCCTATTTCTAGAAGTATTTCTTGTGGTTTTGTTGGTAGCTTCCCACGCTCTAATTTAATTTTTGCTTGCTGGTTTCGCGTCTCAGTCTTTGTTGTAGTTGTTGTAAACAGTATTCCACCTGATTTTATTGGTAATTTCCCAAGGCTCTGCTTTAATTTTTGCTTGCTGGTTTCGCGTCTCGGTATGTGTTGTAATTGTTGTAAAAAGTATGTGGTTCATGTATGCTATGTGTCTGTTGTTTTTTTTCCTTTTGTTGGAAAGCGAGCTAATGTGGTTGTTGTTGTTATTGTTAGCTTTGCATATTTTCGCCTTTGCTACGTTGCCTTTTTTTTCTTTTTATTGTTGTTAATAGAATTAATTCCACCTGAAGTTGGGTCCGCACAACCCAGGTCACCGCGTTTTCAGTTTACGTTTACTAAAAACGGGCTCGGTTGGGATGCAAGCCAGGTTCTACACCCGGAGTTGTAAGGAAAAATATTTTTTTCTTACACTCCCCCCTTTGTTTCGGATAGCAGGACAGTGATCCGTTTAGGGGTCAGTGTCACGCGATACTTCGGTTGCATGGTGGTATTCTTTGAGCTCCCCAATGTGAGCCGTGCGAGTTTTCGTATTTCCCTGGGAGTTGAGTTCGACGATAACTGGTGATGTGTATCTCTGGATCTGGTATGGACCGTCGTATTTCGGAGCCAGCTTGGCTTAGAGGATTCTCAAATCTTGAAGAAATCGCTGCAGTGTCCTACTGTTGAGTTGAACGCCATTGTCCGTGACGAGAACTTTTGAACTCCATACCTCGCTAGAATCCTTTCTGGAAACGCCTTCTTCACACTGTCTGCGGTTGCTTGTCTCAGTGGTACGATTTCGGTCCACTTGGAGAATTTATCAAAGAAAACTAGTATCATCGTGTTGCCGTGCTTGCTTCGGGGTAATGGTCCAATGAAGTCGGCCCAGCCGACTCACAGCTCCTCTGGTAACTGTGTCAGCATTTTCCCGGCGGCTTTGCTCTGCAATGGTTTATATCGCTGACACAATTCACAGCAGCGCACGTGTTTTCTTATGTCCCTGAACATGCCTGGCCAGTAGTATCTGTTGGCTATCCTGGTGACGGTTTTTCTAATATCTGGATGTCCAGCGCTGGGGTCATCGTGATTTTCCTTAAGGACTTGGGCACGAAGATACCTCGGAACACAGAGCTTCCATGCGGCGCAATCCTCGTCGTTTACCTGCCCTGGGATATGTCGATACAGTTGACCATTTTCCATAGTATAATTGGCAAACTTCTCTGGATTCCTCTTAATTTCTGCCATCTTGGTTTCTATCCAGTTGCACTTTTCCCCGTTAGTCGTAACCGTGCTCAGTTTTTCTACTGGATGTCTGGAAAGTGCGTCTGCGACCACGTTCAAATTGCCCTTGCGGTATTTCACGTCGAACATGTACTGTTGTAACTCGAGCGCCCATCTTGCTATACGCCCTGAAGGATTCTCCAACGAGTTCAACCACTTCAGTGAGAGGTGGTCTTTGACGACGCAGAACTTGTAATTTTCTAAGTACGGTCGCATTTTCCTGATTCCCACACGATCGCGAGGCACTCCTTCTCTGTCGCTGAGTAGTTAATTTCGGCTTTGTTTAAATGCCGGCTTGCGTAGGCGATGACCTTCTCTCCCTCATCGGTTTCTTGCGTGAGAACAGCTCCTAACCCGTGGTTGCTCGCGTCAGTCTGCAGCGTAAGCGGTTTGGAAAAATCTAGGCACGCCAGTACTGGTGCCTTCGTGAGCTTTTCCTTGAGGTTCTCGAACGCCTGCTGTTGCTCGTCGGTCCATTGCCAGCGTTTGCCCTTTTTAAGAAGGCTGGTGAGTGGGACTACCAATTTGGCGAAGTCCGGTACGAACCGCCGGTACCAGGATGCTATCCCGAGGAATCGCCTAACGCCTCTGACATTTGTTGGGGCCGCCAGTTCCTGAATAGCCGCTACCTTGTCTGAATCTGTGTGAATTCCTCTGCGGCTCACAACGTGACCTAAATATTTCAAATCTTGCTTTAAAAACTCGCACTTCTCATTGTTGATTTTCAAATTAGCCGCCCTTAAACGTCGAAATACTTCCTGTAAATTGTTCATGTGTTGTTCCCGCGTCTTTCCTATTACGATGATGTCGTCCAGGTAAGCAAACGCGTGTGGTTCCATCTCCGGTCCAATGACTTGGTCCAATGCCCTTTGGAACGTCGCGGATGCCGAATGTATGCCGAACGGCATAACTTTCCATTGAAAGAGTCCCCTTCCTGGTACTGTGAACGCGGTCTATTGCTTGCTTTCTGGACTCATGGGTATTTGCCAGTAACCGTTCTTGAGATCAAGTGTACTAATGTATTGCGCGTCGCGGAGTCCACCTAGAATATGTTGTATCCTCGGAAGTGGGTATGCGTCAGGCACTGATCTTGCATTTAGCTGACGATAATCCACGCAAAGTCGCCATTGCCCATTCTTCTTTTTAACAAGAACAATTGGTGCACTGTAAAGGCTATGTGAGGGCTCGATACAGCCTTTTGTCAGCAACTCGTCTATCTCCTTGTTAATTATCGCTTGCATTGCAGGGTTCTTGGGGTAATATCTCTGCTTTATTGTCCTATCATCTCTCATGACGATTTTATGGGTCGTTATGTTGGAAGGTCCAAACCCAGGATCACATGGTCTGTCACATCCTGTAGAATCAGAAGTAGGAGCTTACACTCTGCAGTCCCCAAACGCCATTTTGACCCGTACGTCGGCCATTTTGACCGTACGTCCACCTCCATCAGCTTTCCATCTGTCATCACAGCCGCCGCGTTACTAATGAAGCTCCGCGAGGCTCCCGTGTCTAGAGTAGCTGTGACGAGTTCCCTTCCTAAGGCTACCTTGGCGTAAATCCGGTCTCGATGGTAGTTTAAGCACTTCGTGGGGTACGAGGAGAGTCTATCTTGTTCGGTTCCAGCAGCCCTCGTCCCTGCTAGACACGCTGCGCGTTTCCCGAAGGTTTCTTGCAGCATTCAATCGTCCGGACCCCCTCCTTTCCACAAGTCCAACAGAAAAGTTTCCTTGAGTTTCGGCATTCTCGTTGAAAATGTTCACTTTCGCCACATCTTCTACAGGCTGTTCGAAGGTCTCGCTGTTTTCCTGTGTTTCCTATGGTCATCATCCTGTGCGTTATGAATTTCTCGTGGAGGTTCGGGTTCCCTTCGTATGCCTTCAAAATCTTCAGCCAATTCAATGAGATCCTCCAACGCAGAGAAATCAGACCTCCTTATGTAAAGAAGATAATCCCTATGGCAATTCTTGTAAATCCTCTGTAGTTTTTGCTCCTCTGTATAGTTCACATGTCGCATTAATGTCTGCATGGCCAGTACATAGCCCTTGAACTTCTCGCGAGGCCCTTGGATCCTTTTCCTAATGTTGTCCTCTAGTTCTTCGAAATATCTTGATGGCAAGAAGAATTTCAGGAAATCGGTTTTAAACAATTCCCATCTTGACCAGCTCCTATTGTTATTCCTGTACCAACAAAGAGCTTTGTCCTTCAGCAACTCCGGTATGGTTCGTGGCAGCATATGCTTAGGCAATTCATATGACTCCGTGAGCTCCTCGACTCTCTTGATGAAGCCTATTGGGTCCCTACCACCGTCGTACCTACAAGACCAATTACGTACCTTGTCAATTACCTCAGATTAGCACATCCTACTATGGGCCACACTCTCTGGCTCGCACCTCGCTGCTATGCAACCACCTGTTGACATGGAAACTTGATTGCCGGGGTTCACGTTAAGCACTTCTGTTGCATTTGCCCTCTGTTCGCTGTGTTTCGGAACCGCACTTTGCGATGATGGCGTCGCCGGTCGCGCACTTGGAGAAACACTGCGATTCCACTGCACTTCAAGTTCGCGTAACCTGTCGATCACCTCGTCGGTCAGATCAGGCGACATCATAAACCCGGAGAGCACTTTACGAAGTTCGTCGACCGTGCCTTTTGATTCCACACCGAATTCACGTAAAATCTCCTGCAGATTTTCTTTCGGAACATTATAAATCCACCGTTTACCCATTTCGATTTTCCGTTTATTTCGTGTAACAGTTTCCGCGTTATTTCTTTGCACGATGTTTTCTATTTTGTTTCGTTTATTTCGCGTAACTGTTCCTTTGAAATACCGCGTTATTTTTTTGCACAATGTTTTTTTTATTTGAATTCGCCGTTAGCACAGTTTAGCGTTCAATTATTTGTTCGATTTATCGTTCGCTTCGCGTAACTGTTTATAATACCGTGTTTTTTTCTAAAGTTTCGTTTTTTCGCGATTCAGCACTATAGTTTTTGATTTTTCTCGGAAACTATTGTCCCTGTTCGGGCGCCATTTTGTAACGAAGTTTCTTGCCGGGGTATACTCAGTTTCGCCAGAGTCCCGTACCGAACACTTAAATAAAAGGCTTTCGGTTTTCTTTTGACAGTTTTCGACTATTTATTCACCGTTATTCAAAGTTTTATTTTTCGGTCTTTAATTGCTATATAGTACATTAACTATACGAACTAACAGTATTTCTTAAAACTAGTTCCTTTAATTCTAACGTCCGCTGAATAGCACTCAGTCCGTAAAAATACAAAATCTATATACACACAGAGTTCTAGAATATGAGGTTTTATGATTGTCGGCGTCAGCCACAAGCGTCAGCATTTACTTTGATTCAGGATTGCGTCCACTTAAAAGCACTCGGCCACGACGAGGTACTAAAATTTACTTGGATTCGGGATTGGCGTCCGCTTAAAAGCACTCGGCCACGACGAGGTACTAAAATTTACTTGGAATCGGGATTGGCGTCCGCTTAAAAGCACTAAGCCAGGACGAGGTAATAAGATTTACTTGGAATTGGGATTGGCGTCCGCTTAAGACGAGGTACTAAAATTTACTTGGAATCGGGATTGGCGTCCGCTTAAGAGCACTCAGCCAGGACGAGGTACTAGAATTTACTTGGAATTGGGATTGGCGTCCGCTTAAGAGCACTCAGCCAGGACGAGGTACTAAAATTTACTTGGAATCGGGATTGGCGTCCGGTTAAGAGCACTCAGCCAGGACGAGGTACTAAAATTTACTTGGATTCGGGATTGGCGTCCGCTTAAGAGCACTCAGCGAGGACGAGGTACTAAAATTTACTTGGAATCGGGATTGGCGTCCGCTTAAAAGCACTCGGCCACGACGAGGTACTAAAATTTACTTGGAAGTGGGATTGGCGTCCGCTTAAGACGAGGTACTAAAATTTACTTGGAATCGGGATTGGCGTCCGCTTAAGAGCACTTAGCCAGGACGAGGTACTAAAATTTACTTGGAACTGGGATTGGCGTCCGCTTAAGAGCACTCAGCCACTACGAGGTACTAAAGATTCAAGGTTTGACGACTTACCACTTGGAGCACGAGATTCCAAAAGATATCGAATTCAGCGCGGTGGGCCCTTTTATACACCGATCAAAACAACTTCGGTGCAGTCGTTGTTCTTGTGCACATTCCGGAATTTTCTAATGTGCATAGCGGCACACAACGTAGTTGTTGTTGTTGTGCTTATTTCTAGAAATATTTCTTGTGACTTTGTTGGTAGTTCTATTCCAGAATTTTCTAATGTGCATAGCGGCACACAACGTACTTGTTGTTGTGCTTATTTCTAGAAGTATTTCTTGTGGTTTTGTTGGTAGCTTCCCACGCTCTAATTTAATTTTTGCTTGCTGGTTTCGCGTCTCAGTCTTTGTTGTAGTTGTTGTAAACAGTATTCCACCTGATTTTATTGGTAATTTCCCAAGGCTCTGCTTTAATTTTTGCTTGCTGGTTTCGCGTCTCGGTATGTGTTGTAATTGTTGTAAAAAGTATGTGGTTCATGTATGCTATGTGACTGTTGTTTTTTTTTCCTTTTGTTGGAAAGCGAGCTAATGTGGTTGTTGTTGTTATTGTTAGCTTTGCATATTTTCGCCTTTGCTACGTTGCCTTTTTTTCTTTTTATTGTTGTTGATAGAATTAATTCCACCTGAAGTTGGGTCCGCACAACCCAGGTCACCGCGTTTTCAGTTTACGTTTACTAAAAACGGGCTCGGTTGGGATGCAAGCCAGGTTCTACACCCGGAGTTGTAAGGAAAAATATTTTTTTCTTACACTCCCCCCTTTGTTTCGGATAGCAGGACAGTGATCCGTTTAGGGGTCAGTGTCACGCGATACTTCGGTTGCATGGTGGTATTCTTTGAGCTCCCCAATGTGAGCCGTGCGAGTTTTCGTATTTCCCTGGGAGTTGAGTTCGACGATAACTGGTGATGTGTATCTCTGGATCTGGTATGGACCGTCGTATTTCGGAGCCAGCTTGGCGGTAAACTTGTCCACTGCTTTCGATAGGGGATGGCTTCTCAATAATACCCACGTTCCTACTGCCGGGTTCCATTGTCTTCGTCGAAGGTCATAGTGTCGGGCTTGGTCCTTGGATGCTCGTTCGATGTTCCTCCTCACGATGTTGAAGAGCTCCTGCAGCCGGTTACCCTTGTGTTCGGGACTGTGGTGCTGACCCTGTACCTATGGTAACCTCATCGAAAAGCGATCCTGGGAGCCGCAGTTGTCCCTGTGTGAGAAAAGCGGGGCTGAAACCTGTCGTCTCCGATGCCATGCTGTTGATTGCCAAACAAATTTCTGCGATCAACTCATCCCATTGGGTTTTCTTATAATCAGCCACTTGTGCAAGAATTCTTTTTACGTTTCGGTTGGCTCTTTCTGTTGGGTTCTCCTGGTGGGGTATAAGGTGCTTTAAACTGTTAGAGGATTCTCAAATCTTGAAGAAATCGCTGCAGTGTCCTACTGTTGAGTTGAACGCCATTGTCCGTGACGAGAACTTTTGAACTCCATACCTCGCTAGAATCCTTTCTGGAAACGCCTTCTTCACACTGTCTGCGGTTGCTTGTCTCAGTGGTACGATTTCGGTCCACTTGGAGAATTTATCAAAGAAAACTAGTATCATCGTGTTGCCGTGCTTGCTTCGGGATAATGGTCCAATGAAGTCGGCACAGACGACTGACCAAGGCTCCTCTGGTAACTGTGTCAGCATTTTCCCGGCGGCTTTGCTCTGCAATGGTTTATATCGCTGACACAATTCACAGCAGCGCACGTGTTTTCTTATGTCCCTGAACATGCCTGGCCAGTAGTATCTGTTGGCTATCCTTGTGACGGTTTTTCTAATATCTGGATGTCCAGCGCTGGGGTCATCGTGATTTTCCTTAAGGACTTGGGCACGAAGATACCTCGGAACACAGAGCTTCCATGCGGCGCAATCCTCGTCGTTTACCTGCCCTGGGATATGTCGATACAGTTGACCATTTTCCATAGTATAATTGGCAAACTTCTCTGGATTCCTCTTAATTTCTGCCATCTTGGTTTCTATCCAGTTGCACTTTTCCCCGTTAGTCGTAACCGTGCTCAGTTTTTCTACTGGATGTCTGGAAAGTGCGTCTGCGACCACGTTCAAATTGCCCTTGCGGTATTTCACGTCGAACATGTACTGTTGTAACTCGAGCGCCCATCTTGCTATACGCCCTGAAGGATTCTCCAACGAGTTCAACCACTTCAGTGAGAGGTGGTCTTTGACGACGCAGAACTTGTAATTTTCTAAGTACGGTCGCATTTTCCTGATTCCCACACGATCGCGAGGCACTCCTTCTCTGTCGCTGAGTAGTTAATTTCGGCTTTGTTTAAATGCCGGCTTGCGTAGGCGATGACCTTCTCTCCCTCATCGGTTTCTTGCGTGAGAACAGCTCCTAACCCGTGGTTGCTCGCGTCAGTCTGCAGCGTAAGCGGTTTGGAAAAATCTAGGCACGCCAGTACTGGTGCCTTCGTGAGCTTTTCCTTGAGGTTCTCGAACGCCTGCTGTTGCTCGTCGGTCCATTGCCAGCGTTTGCCCTTTTTAAGAAGGCTGGTGAGTGGGACTACCAATTTGGCGAAGTCCGGTACGAACCGCCGGTACCAGGATGCTATCCCGAGGAATCGCCTAACGCCTCTGACATTTGTTGGGGCCGCCAGTTCCTGAATAGCCGCTACCTTGTCTGAATCTGTGTGAATTCCTCTGCGGCTCACAACGTGACCTAAATATTTCAAATCTTGCTTTAAAAACTCGCACTTCTCATTGTTGATTTTCAAATTAGCCGCCCTTAAACGTCGAAATACTTCCTGTAAATTGTTCATGTGTTGTTCCCGCGTCTTTCCTATTACGATGATGTCGTCCAGGTAAGCAAACGCGTGTGGTTCCATCTCCGGTCCAATGACTTGGTCCAATGCCCTTTGGAACGTCGCGGATGCCGAATGTATGCCGAACGGCATAACTTTCCATTGAAAGAGTCCCCTTCCTGGTACTGTGAACGCGGTCTATTGTTTGCTTTCTGGACTCATGGGTATTTGCCAGTAACCGTTCTTGAGATCAAGTGTACTAATGTATTGCGCGTCGCGGAGTCCACCTAGAATATGTTGTATCCTCGGAAGTGGGTATGCGTCAGGCACTGATCTTGCATTTAGCTGACGATAATCCACGCAAAGTCGCCATTGCCCATTCTTCTTTTTAACAAGAACAATTGGTGCACTGTAAAGGCTATGTGAGGGCTCGATACAGCCTTTTGTCAGCAACTCGTCTATCTCCTTGTTAATTATCGCTTGCATTGCAGGGTTCTTGGGGTAATATCTCTGCTTTATTGTCCTATCATCTCTCATGACGATTTTATGGGTCGTTATGTTGGAAGGTCCAAACCCAGGATCACATGGTCTGTCACATCCTGTAGAATCAGAAGTAGGAGCTTACACTCTGCAGTCCCCAAACGCCATTTTGACCCGTACGTCGGCCATTTTGACCGTACGTCCACCTCCATCAGCTTTCCATCTGTCATCACAGCCGCCGCGTTACTAATGAAGCTCCGCGAGGCTCCCGTGTCTAGAGTAGCTGTGACGAGTTCCCTTCCTAAGGCTACCTTGGCGTAAATCCGGTCTCGATGGTAGTTTAAGCACTTCGTGGGGTACGAGGAGAGTCTATCTTGTTCGGTTCCAGCAGCCCTCGTCCCTGCTAGACACGCTGCGCGTTTCCCGAAGGTTTCTTGCAGCATTCAATCGTCCGGACCCCCTCCTTTCCACAAGTCCAACAGAAAAGTTTCCTTGAGTTTCGGCATTCTCGTTGAAAATGTTCACTTTCGCCACATCTTCTACAGGCTGTTCGAAGGTCTCGCTGTTTTCCTGTGTTTCCTATGGTCATCATCCTGTGCGTTATGAATTTCTCGTGGAGGTTCGGGTTCCCTTCGTATGCCTTCAAAATCTTCAGCCAATTCAATGAGATCCTCCAACGCAGAGAAATCAGACCTCCTTATGTAAAGAAGATAATCCCTATGGCAATTCTTGTAAATCCTCTGTAGTTTTTGCTCCTCTGTATAGTTCACATGTCGCATTAATGTCTGCATGGCCAGTACATAGCCCTTGAACTTCTCGCGAGGCCCTTGGATCCTTTTCCTAATGTTGTCCTCTAGTTCTTCGAAATATCTTGATGGCAAGAAGAATTTCAGGAAATCGGTTTTAAACAATTCCCATCTTGACCAGCTCCTATTGTTATTCCTGTACCAACAAAGAGCTTTGTCCTTCAGCAACTCCGGTATGGTTCGTGGCAGCATATGCTTAGGCAATTCATATGACTCCGTGAGCTCCTCGACTCTCTTGATGAAGCCTATTGGGTCCCTACCACCGTCGTACCTACAAGACCAATTACGTACCTTGTCAATTACCTCAGATTAGCACATCCTACTATGGGCCACACTCTCTGGCTCGCACCTCGCTGCTATGCAACCACCTGTTGACATGGAAACTTGATTGCCGGGGTTCACGTTAAGCACTTCTGTTGCATTTGCCCTCTGTTCGCTGTGTTTCGGAACCGCACTTTGCGATGATGGCGTCGCCGGTCGCGCACTTGGAGAAACACTGCGATTCCACTGCACTTCAAGTTCGCGTAACCTGTCGATCACCTCGTCGGTCAGATCAGGCGACATCATAAACCCGGAGAGCACTTTACGAAGTTCGTCGACCGTGCCTTTTGATTCCACACCGAATTCACGTAAAATCTCCTGCAGATTTTCTTTCGGAACATTATAAATCCACCGTTTACCCATTTCGATTTTCCGTTTATTTCGTGTAACAGTTTCCGCGTTATTTCTTTGCACGATGTTTTCTATTTTGTTTCGTTTATTTCGCGTAACTGTTCCTTTGAAATACCGCGTTATTTTTTTGCACAATGTTTTTTTTATTTGAATTCGCCGTTAGCACAGTTTAGCGTTCAATTATTTGTTCGATTTATCGTTCGCTTCGCGTAACTGTTTATAATACCGTGTTTTTTTCTAAAGTTTCGTTTTTTCGCGATTCAGCACTATAGTTTTTGATTTTTCTCGGAAACTATTGTCCCTGTTCGGGCGCCATTTTGTAACGAAGTTTCTTGCCGGGGTATACTCAGTTTCGCCAGAGTCCCGTACCGAACACTTAAATAAAAGGCTTTCGGTTTTCTTTTGACAGTTTTCGACTATTTATTCACCGTTATTCAAAGTTTTATTTTTCGGTCTTTAATTGCTATATAGTACATTAACTATACGAACTAACAGTATTTCTTAAAACTAGTTCCTTTAATTCTAACGTCCGCTGAATAGCACTCAGTCCGTAAAAATACAAAATCTATATACACACAGAGTTCTAGAATATGAGGTTTTATGATTGTCGGCGTCAGCCACAAGCGTCAGCATTTACTTTGATTCAGGATTGCGTCCACTTAAAAGCACTCGGCCACGACGAGGTACTAAAATTTACTTGGATTCGGGATTGGCGTCCGCTTAAAAGCACTCGGCCACGACGAGGTACTAAAATTTACTTGGAATCGGGATTGGCGTCCGCTTAAAAGCACTAAGCCAGGACGAGGTAATAAGATTTACTTGGAATTGGGATTGGCGTCCGCTTAAGACGAGGTACTAAAATTTACTTGGAATCGGGATTGGCGTCCGCTTAAGAGCACTCAGCCAGGACGAGGTACTAGAATTTACTTGGAATTGGGATTGGCGTCCGCTTAAGAGCACTCAGCCAGGACGAGGTACTAAAATTTACTTGGAATTGGGATTGGCGTCCGGTTAAAAGCACTCAGCCAGGACGAGGTACTAAAATTTACTTGGATTCGGGATTGGCGTCCGCTTAAGAGCACTCAGCGAGGACGAGGTACTAAAATTTACTTGGAATCGGGATTGGCGTCCGCTTAAAAGCACTCGGCCACGACCAGGTACTAAAATTTACTTGGAATCGCGATTGGCGCCCGCTTAAAAGCACTAAGCCAGGACGAGGTACTAAGATTTACTTGGAATTGGGATTGGCGTCCGCTTAAGACGAGGTACTAAAATTTACTTGGAATCGGGATTGGCGTCCGCTTAAGAGCACTCAGCCAGGACGAGGTACTAAAATTTACTTGGAACTGGGATTGGCGTCCGCTTAAGAGCACTCAGCCACTACGAGGTACTAGAGATTCAAGGTTTGACGACTTACCACTTGGAGCACGAGATTCCAAAAGATATCGAATTCAGCGCGGTGGGCCCTTTTATACACCGATCAAAACAACTTCGGTGCAGTCGTTGTTCTTGTGCACATTCCGGAATTTTCTAATGTGCATAGCGGCACACAACGTAGTTGTTGTTGTTGTGCTTATTTCTAGAAATATTTCTTGTGACTTTGTTGGTAGTTCTATTCCAGAATTTTCTAATGTGCATAGCGGCACACAACGTACTTGTTGTTGTGCCTATTTCTAGAAGTATTTCTTGTGGTTTTGTTGGTAGCTTCCCACGCTCTAATTTAATTTTTGCTTGCTGGTTTCGCGTCTCAGTCTTTGTTGTAGTTGTTGTAAACAGTATTCCACCCGATTTTATTGGTAATTTCCCAAGGCTCTGCTTTAATTTTTGCTTGCTGGTTTCGCGTCTCGGTATGTGTTGTAATTGTTGTAAAAAGTATGTGGTTCATGTATGCTATGTGTCTGTTGTTTTTTTTTCCTTTTGTTGGAAAGCGAGCTAATGTGGTTGTTGTTGTTATTGTTAGCTTTGCATATTTTCGCCTTTGCTACGTTGCCTTTTTTTTCTTTTTATTGTTGTTAATAGAATTAATTCCACCTGAAGTTGGGTCCGCACAACCCAGGTCACCGCGTTTTCAGTTTACGTTTACTAAAAACGGGCTCGGTTGGGATGCAAGCCAGGTTCTACACCCGGAGTTGTAAGGAAAAATATTTTTTTCTTACACTCCCCCCTTTGTTTCGGATAGCAGGACAGTGATCCGTTTAGGGGTCAGTGTCACGCGATACTTCGGTTGCATGGTGGTATTCTTTGAGCTCCCCAATGTGAGCCGTGCGAGTTTTCGTATTTCCCTGGGAGTTGAGTTCGACGATAACTGGTGATGTGTATCTCTGGATCTGGTATGGACCGTCGTATTTCGGAGCCAGCTTGGCTTAGAGGATTCTCAAATCTTGAAGAAATCGCTGCAGTGTCCTACTGTTGAGTTGAACGCCATTGTCCGTGACGAGAACTTTTGAACTCCATACCTCGCTAGAATCCTTTCTGGAAACGCCTTCTTCACACTGTCTGCGGTTGCTTGTCTCAGTGGTACGATTTCGGTCCACTTGGAGAATTTATCAAAGAAAACTAGTATCATCGTGTTGCCGTGCTTGCTTCGGGGTAATGGTCCAATGAAGTCGGCCCAGCCGACTGACCAAGGCTCCTCTGGTAACTGTGTCAGCATTTTCCCGGCGGCTTTGCTCTGCAATGGTTTATATCGCTGACACAATTCACAGCAGCGCACGTGTTTTCTTATGTCCCTGAACATGCCTGGCCAGTAGTATCTGTTGGCTATCCTGGTGACGGTTTTTCTAATATCTGGATGTCCAGCGCTGGGGTCATCGTGATTTTCCTTAAGGACTTGGGCACGAAGATACCTCGGAACACAGAGCTTCCATGCGGCGCAATCCTCGTCGTTTACCTGCCCTGGGATATGTCGATACAGTTGACCATTTTCCATAGTATAATTGGCAAACTTCTCTGGATTCCTCTTAATTTCTGCCATCTTGGTTTCTATCCAGTTGCACTTTTCCCCGTTAGTCGTAACCGTGCTCAGTTTTTCTACTGGATGTCTGGAAAGTGCGTCTGCGACCACGTTCAAATTGCCCTTGCGGTATTTCACGTCGAACATGTACTGTTGTAACTCGAGCGCCCATCTTGCTATACGCCCTGAAGGATTCTCCAACGAGTTCAACCACTTCAGTGAGAGGTGGTCTTTGACGACGCAGAACTTGTAATTTTCTAAGTACGGTCGCATTTTCCTGATTCCCACACGATCGCGAGGCACTCCTTCTCTGTCGCTGAGTAGTTAATTTCGGCTTTGTTTAAATGCCGGCTTGCGTAGGCGATGACCTTCTCTCCCTCATCGGTTTCTTGCGTGAGAACAGCTCCTAACCCGTGGTTGCTCGCGTCAGTCTGCAGCGTAAGCGGTTTGGAAAAATCTAGGCACGCCAGTACTGGTGCCTTCGTGAGCTTTTCCTTGAGGTTCTCGAACGCCTGCTGTTGCTCGTCGGTCCATTGCCAGCGTTTGCCCTTTTTAAGAAGGCTGGTGAGTGGGACTACCAATTTGGCGAAGTCCGGTACGAACCGCCGGTACCAGGATGCTATCCCGAGGAATCGCCTAACGCCTCTGACATTTGTTGGGGCCGCCAGTTCCTGAATAGCCGCTACCTTGTCTGAATCTGTGTGAATTCCTCTGCGGCTCACAACGTGACCTAAATATTTCAAATCTTGCTTTAAAAACTCGCACTTCTCATTGTTGATTTTCAAATTAGCCGCCCTTAAACGTCGAAATACTTCCTGTAAATTGTTCATGTGTTGTTCCCGCGTCTTTCCTATTACGATGATGTCGTCCAGGTAAGCAAACGCGTGTGGTTCCATCTCCGGTCCAATGACTTGGTCCAATGCCCTTTGGAACGTCGCGGATGCCGAATGTATGCCGAACGGCATAACTTTCCATTGAAAGAGTCCCCTTCCTGGTACTGTGAACGCGGTCTATTGCTTGCTTTCTGGACTCATGGGTATTTGCCAGTAACCGTTCTTGAGATCAAGTGTACTAATGTATTGCGCGTCGCGGAGTCCACCTAGAATATGTTGTATCCTCGGAAGTGGGTATGCGTCAGGCACTGATCTTGCATTTAGCTGACGATAATCCACGCAAAGTCGCCATTGCCCATTCTTCTTTTTAACAAGAACAATTGGTGCACTGTAAAGGCTATGTGAGGGCTCGATACAGCCTTTTGTCAGCAACTCGTCTATCTCCTTGTTAATTATCGCTTGCATTGCAGGGTTCTTGGGGTAATATCTCTGCTTTATTGTCCTATCATCTCTCATGACGATTTTATGGGTCGTTATGTTGGAAGGTCCAAACCCAGGATCACATGGTCTGTCACATCCTGTAGAATCAGAAGTAGGAGCTTACACTCTGCAGTCCCCAAACGCCATTTTGACCCGTACGTCGGCCATTTTGACCGTACGTCCACCTCCATCAGCTTTCCATCTGTCATCACAGCCGCCGCGTTACTAATGAAGCTCCGCGAGGCTCCCGTGTCTAGAGTAGCTGTGACGAGTTCCCTTCCTAAGGCTACCTTGGCGTAAATCCGGTCTCGATGGTAGTTTAAGCACTTCGTGGGGTACGAGGAGAGTCTATCTTGTTCGGTTCCAGCAGCCCTCGTCCCTGCTAGACACGCTGCGCGTTTCCCGAAGGTTTCTTGCAGCATTCAATCGTCCGGACCCCCTCCTTTCCACAAGTCCAACAGAAAAGTTTCCTTGAGTTTCGGCATTCTCGTTGAAAATGTTCACTTTCGCCACATCTTCTACAGGCTGTTCGAAGGTCTCGCTGTTTTCCTGTGTTTCCTATGGTCATCATCCTGTGCGTTATGAATTTCTCGTGGAGGTTCGGGTTCCCTTCGTATGCCTTCAAAATCTTCAGCCAATTCAATGAGATCCTCCAACGCAGAGAAATCAGACCTCCTTATGTAAAGAAGATAATCCCTATGGCAATTCTTGTAAATCCTCTGTAGTTTTTGCTCCTCTGTATAGTTCACATGTCGCATTAATGTCTGCATGGCCAGTACATAGCCCTTGAACTTCTCGCGAGGCCCTTGGATCCTTTTCCTAATGTTGTCCTCTAGTTCTTCGAAATATCTTGATGGCAAGAAGAATTTCAGGAAATCGGTTTTAAACAATTCCCATCTTGACCAGCTCCTATTGTTATTCCTGTACCAACAAAGAGCTTTGTCCTTCAGCAACTCCGGTATGGTTCGTGGCAGCATATGCTTAGGCAATTCATATGACTCCGTGAGCTCCTCGACTCTCTTGATGAAGCCTATTGGGTCCCTACCACCGTCGTACCTACAAGACCAATTACGTACCTTGTCAATTACCTCAGATTAGCACATCCTACTATGGGCCACACTCTCTGGCTCGCACCTCGCTGCTATGCAACCACCTGTTGACATGGAAACTTGATTGCCGGGGTTCACGTTAAGCACTTCTGTTGCATTTGCCCTCTGTTCGCTGTGTTTCGGAACCGCACTTTGCGATGATGGCGTCGCCGGTCGCGCACTTGGAGAAACACTGCGATTCCACTGCACTTCAAGTTCGCGTAACCTGTCGATCACCTCGTCGGTCAGATCAGGCGACATCATAAACCCGGAGAGCACTTTACGAAGTTCGTCGACCGTGCCTTTTGATTCCACACCGAATTCACGTAAAATCTCCTGCAGATTTTCTTTCGGAACATTATAAATCCACCGTTTACCCATTTCGATTTTCCGTTTATTTCGTGTAACAGTTTCCGCGTTATTTCTTTGCACGATGTTTTCTATTTTGTTTCGTTTATTTCGCGTAACTGTTCCTTTGAAATACCGCGTTATTTTTTTGCACAATGTTTTTTTTATTTGAATTCGCCGTTAGCACAGTTTAGCGTTCAATTATTTGTTCGATTTATCGTTCGCTTCGCGTAACTGTTTATAATACCGTGTTTTTTTCTAAAGTTTCGTTTTTTCGCGATTCAGCACTATAGTTTTTGATTTTTCTCGGAAACTATTGTCCCTGTTCGGGCGCCATTTTGTAACGAAGTTTCTTGCCGGGGTATACTCAGTTTCGCCAGAGTCCCGTACCGAACACTTAAATAAAAGGCTTTCGGTTTTCTTTTGACAGTTTTCGACTATTTATTCACCGTTATTCAAAGTTTTATTTTTCGGTCTTTAATTGCTATATAGTACATTAACTATACGAACTAACAGTATTTCTTAAAACTAGTTCCTTTAATTCTAACGTCCGCTGAATAGCACTCAGTCCGTAAAAATACAAAATCTATATACACACAGAGTTCTAGAATATGAGGTTTTATGATTGTCGGCGTCAGCCACAAGCGTCAGCATTTACTTTGATTCAGGATTGCGTCCACTTAAAAGCACTCGGCCACGACGAGGTACTAAAATTTACTTGGATTCGGGATTGGCGTCCGCTTAAAAGCACTCGGCCACGACGATGTACTAAAATTTACTTGGAATCGGGATTGGCGTCCGCTTAAAAGCACTAAGCCAGGACGAGGTAATAAGATTTACTTGGAATTGGGATTGGCGTCCGCTTAAGACGAGGTACTAAAATTTACTTGGAATCGGGATTGGCGTCCGCTTAAGAGCACTCAGCCAGGACGAGGTACTAGAATTTACTTGGAATTGGGATTGGCGTCCGCTTAAGAGCACTCAGCCAGGACGAGGTACTAAAATTTACTTGGAATTGGGATTGGCGTCCGGTTAAGAGCACTCAGCCAGGACGAGGTACTAAAATTTACTTGGATTCGGGATTGGCGTCCGCTTAAGAGCACTCAGCGAGGACGAGGTACTAAAATTTACTTGGAATCGGGATTGGCGTCCGCTTAAAAGCACTCGGCCACGACGAGGTACTAAAATTTACTTGGAATCGGGATTGGCGCCCGCTTAAAAGCACTAAGCCAGGACGAGGTACTAAGATTTACTTGGAATTGGGATTGGCGTCCGCTTAAGACGAGGTACTAAAATTTACTTGGAATCGGGATTGGCGTCCGCTTAAGAGCACTCAGCCAGGACGAGGTACTAAAATTTACTTGGAACTGGGATTGGCGTCCGCTTAAGAGCACTCAGCCACTACGAGGTACTAGAGATTCAAGGTTTGACGACTTACCACTTGGAGCACGAGATTCCAAAAGATATCGAATTCAGCGCGGTGGTCCCTTTTATACACCGATCAAAACAACTTCGGTGCAGTCGTTGTTCTTGTGCACATTCCGGAATTTCCTAATGTGCATAGCGGCACACAACGTAGTTGTTGTTGTTGTGCTTATTTCTAGAAATATTTCTTGTGACTTTGTTGGTAGTTCTATTCCAGAATTTTCTAATGTGCATAGCGGCACACAACGTACTTGTTGTTGTGCTTATTTCTAGAAGTATTTCTTGTGGTTTTGTTGGTAGCTTCCCACGCTCTAATTTAATTTTTGCTTGCTGGTTTCGCGTCTCAGTCTTTGTTGTAGTTGTTGTAAACAGTATTCCACCTGATTTTATTGGTAATTTCCCAAGGCTCTGCTTTAATTTTTGCTTGCTGGTTTCGCGTCTCGGTATGTGTTGTAATTGTTGTAAAAAGTATGTGGTTCATGTATGCTATGTGACTGTTGTTTTTTTTCCTTTTGTTGGAAAGCGAGCTAATGTGGTTGTTGTTGTTATTGTTAGCTTTGCATATTTTCGCCTTTGCTACGTTGCCTTTTTTTCTTTTTATTGTTGTTGATAGAATTAATTCCACCTGAAGTTGGGTCCGCACAACCCAGGTCACCGCGTTTTCAGTTTACGTTTACTAAAAACGGGCTCGGTTGGGATGCAAGCCAGGTTCTACACCCGGAGTTGTAAGGAAAAATATTTTTTTCTTACACTCCCCCCTTTGTTTCGGATAGCAGGACAGTGATCCGTTGAGGGGTCAGTGTCACGCGATACTTCGGTTGCATGGTGGTATTCTTTGAGCTCCCCAATGTGAGCCGTGCGAGTTTTCGTATTTCCCTGGGAGTTGAGTTCGACGATAACTGGTGATGTGTATCTCTGGATCTGGTATGGACCGTCGTATTTCGGAGCCAGCTTGGCGGTAAACTTGTCCACTGCTTTCGATAGGGGATGGCTTCTCAATAATACCCACGTTCCTACTGCCGGGTTCCATTGTCTTCGTCGAAGGTCATAGTGTCGGGCTTGGTCCTTGGATGCTCGTTCGATGTTCCTCCTCACGATGTTGAAGAGCTCCTGCAGCCGGTTACCCTTGTGTTCGGGACTGTGGTGCTGACCCTGTACCTATGGTAACCTCATCGAAAAGCGATCCTGGGAGCCGCAGTTGTCCCTGTGTGAGAAAAGCGGGGCTGAAACCTGTCGTCTCCGATGCCATGCTGTTGATTGCCAAAGAAATTTCTGGGATCAACTCATCCCATTGGGTTTTCTTATAATCAGCCACTTGTGCAAGAATTCTTTTTACGTTTCGGTTGGCTCTTTCTGTTGGGTTCTCCTGGTGGGGTATAAGGTGCTTTAAACTGTTAGAGGATTCTCAAATCTTGAAGAAATCGCTGCAGTGTCCTACTGTTGAGTTGAACGCCATTGTCCGTGACGAGAACTTTTGAACTCCATACCTCGCTAGAATCCTTTCTGGAAACGCCTTCTTCACACTGTCTGGGGTTGCTTGTCTCAGTGGTACGATTTCGGTCCACTTGGAGAATTTATCAAAGAAAACTAGTATCATCGTGTTGCCGTGCTTGCTTCGGGGTAATGGTCCAATGAAGTCGGCACAGACGACTGACCAAGGCTCCTCTGGTAACTGTGTCAGCATTTTCCCGGCGGCTTTGCTCTGCAATGGTTTATATCGCTGACACAATTCACAGCAGCGCACGTGTTTTCTTATGTCCCTGAACATGCCTGGCCAGTAGTATCTGTTGGCTATCCTGGTGACGGTTTTTCTAATATCTGGATGTCCAGCGCTGGGGTCATCGTGATTTTCCTTAAGGACTTGGGCACGAAGATACCTCGGAACACAGAGCTTCCATGCGGCGCAATCCTCGTCGTTTACCTGCCCTGGGATATGTCGATACAGTTGACCATTTTCCATTGTATAATTGGCAAACTTCTCTGGATTCCTCTTAATTTCTGCCATCTTGGTTTCTATCCAGTTGCACTTTTCCCCGTTAGTCGTAACCGTGCTCAGTTTTTCTACTGGATGTCTGGAAAGTGCGTCTGCGACCACGTTCAAATTGCCCTTGCGGTATTTCACGTCGAACATGTACTGTTGTAACTCGAGCGCCCATCTTGCTATACGCCCTGAAGGATTCTCCAACGAGTTCAACCACTTCAGTGAGAGGTGGTCTTTGACGACGCAGAACTTGTAATTTTCTAAGTACGGTCGCATTTTCCTGATTCCCACACGATCGCGAGGCATTCCTTCTCTGTCGCTGAGTAGTTAATTTCGGCTTTGTTTAAATGCCGGCTTGCGTAGGCGATGACCTTCTCTCCCTCATCGGTTTCTTGCGTGAGAACAGCTCCTAACCCGTGGTTGCTCGCGTCAGTCTGCAGCGTAAGCGGTTTGGAAAAATCTGGGCACGCCAGTACTGGTGCCTTCGTGAGCTTTTCCTTGAGGTTCTCGAACGCCTGCTGTTGCTCGTCGGTCCATTGCCAGCGTTTGCCCTTTTTAAGAAGGCTGGTGAGTGGGACTACCAATTTGGCGAATTCCGGTACGAACCGCCGGTACCAGGATGCTATCCCGAGGAATCGCCTAACGCCTCTGACATTTGTTGGGGCCGCCAGTTCCTGAATAGCCGCTACCTTGTCTGAATCTGTGTGAATTCCTCTGCGGCTCACGACGTGACCTAAATATTTCAAATCTTGCTGGAAAAACTCGCACTTCTCATTGTTGATTTTCAAATTAGCCGCCCTTAAACGTCGAAATACTTCCTGTAAATTGTTCATGTGTTGTTCCCGCGTCTTTCCTATTACGATGATGTCGTCCAGGTAAGCAAACGCGTGTGGTTCCATCTCCGGTCCAATGCCCTTTGGAACGTCGCGGATGCCGAATGTATGCCGAACGGCATAACTTTCCATTGAAAGAGTCCCCTTCCTGGTACTGTGAACGCGGTCTATTGCTTGCTTTCTGGACTCATGGGTATTTGCCAGTAACCGTTCTTGAGATCAAGTGTACTAATGTATTGCGCGTCGCGGAGTCCATCTAGAATATGTTGTATCCTCGGAAGTGGGTATGCGTCAGGCACTGATCTTGCATTTAGCTGACGATAATCCACGCAAAGTCGCCATTGCCCATTCTTCTTTTTAACAAGAACAATTGGTGCACTGTAAAGGCTATGTGAGGGCTCGATACAGCCTTTTTCCAGCAACTCGTCTATCTCCTTGTTAATTATCGCTTGCATTGCAGGGTTCTTGGGGTAATATCTCTGCTTTATTGGCCTATCATCTCTCATGACGATTTTATGGGTCGTTATGTTGGAAGGTCCAAACCCAGGATCACATGGTCTGTCACATCCTGTAGAATCAGAAGTAGGAGCTTACACTCTGCAGTCCTCAAACGCCATTTTGACCCGTACGTCGGCCATTTTGATCCGTACGTCCACCTCCATCAGCTTTCCATCTGTCATCACAGCCGCCGCATTACTAATGAAGCTCCGCGAGGCTCCCGTGTCTAGAGTAGCTGTGACGAGTTCCCTTCCTAAGGCTACCTTGGCGTAAATCCGGTCTCGATGGTAGTTTAAGCACTTCGTGGGGTACGAGGAGAGTCTATCTTGTTCGGTTCCAGCAGCCCTCGTCCCTGCTAGACACGCTGCGCGTTTCCCGAAGGTTTCTTGCAGCATTCAATCGTCCGGACCCCCTCCTTTCCACAAGTCCAACAGAAAAGTTTCCTTGAGTTTCGGCATTCTCGTTGAAAATGTTCACTTTCGCCACATCTTCTACAGGCTGTTCGAAGGTCTCGCTGTTTTCCTGTGTTTCCTATGGTCATCATCCTGTGCGTTATGAATTTCTCGTGGAGGTTCGGGTTCCCTTCGTATGCCTTCAAAATCTTCAGCCAATTCAATGAGATCCTCCAACGCAGAGAAATCAGACCTCCTTATGTAAAGAAGATAATCCCTATGGCAATTCTTGTAAATCCTCTGTAGTTTTTGCTCCTCTGTATAGTTCACATGTCGCATTAATGTCTGCATGGCCAGTACATAGCCCTTGAACTTCTCGCGAGGCCCTTGGATCCTTTTCCTAATGTTGTCCTCTAGTTCTTCGAAATATCTTGATGGCAAGAAGAATTTCAGGAAATCGGTTTTAAACAATTCCCATCTTGACCAGCTCCTATTGTTATTCCTGTACCAACAAAGAGCTTTGTCCTTCAGCAACTCCGGTATGGTTCGTGGCAGCATATGCTTAGGCAATTCATATGACTCCGTGAGCTCCTCGACTCTCTTGATGAAGCCTATTGGGTCCCTACCACCGTCGTACCTACAAGACCAATTACGTACCTTGTCAATTACCTCAGATTAGCACATCCTACTATGGGCCACACTCTCTGGCTCGCACCTCGCTGCTATGCAACCACCTGTTGACATGGAAACTTGATTGCCGGGGTTCACGTTAAGCACTTCTGTTGCATTTGCCCTCTGTTCGCTGTGTTTCGGAACCGCACTTTGCGATGATGGCGTCGCCGGTCGCGCACTTGGAGAAACACTGCGATTCCACTGCACTTCAAGTTCGCGTAACCTGTCGATCACCTCGTCGGTCAGATCAGGCGACATCATAAACCCGGAGAGCACTTTACGAAGTTCGTCGACCGTGCCTTTTGATTCCACACCGAATTCACGTAAAATCTCCTGCAGATTTTCTTTCGGAACATTATAAATCCACCGTTTACCCATTTCGATTTTCCGTTTATTTCGTGTAACAGTTTCCGCGTTATTTCTTTGCACGATGTTTTCTATTTTGTTTCGTTTATTTCGCGTAACTGTTCCTTTGAAATACCGCGTTATTTTTTTGCACAATGTTTTTTTTATTTGAATTCGCCGTTAGCACAGTTTAGCGTTCAATTATTTGTTCGATTTATCGTTCGCTTCGCGTAACTGTTTATAATACCGTGTTTTTTTCTAAAGTTTCGTTTTTTCGCGATTCAGCACTATAGTTTTTGATTTTTCTCGGAAACTATTGTCCCTGTTCGGGCGCCATTTTGTAACGAAGTTTCTTGCCGGGGTATACTCAGTTTCGCCAGAGTCCCGTACCGAACACTTAAATAAAAGGCTTTCGGTTTTCTTTTGACAGTTTTCGACTATTTATTCACCGTTATTCAAAGTTTTATTTTTCGGCCTTTAATTGCTATATAGTACATTAACTATACGAACTAACAGTATTTCTTAAAACTAGTTCCTTTAATTCTAACGTCCGCTGAATACCACTCAGTCCGTAAAAATACAAAATCTATATACACACAGAGTTCTAGAATATGAGGTTTTATGATTGTCGGCGTCAGCCACAAGCGTCAGCATTTACTTTGATTCAGGATTGCGTCCGCTTAAAAGCACTCGGCCACGACGAGGCACTAGAATTTACTTGGAATCGGGATTGGCGTCCGCTTAAAAGCACTAAGCCACGACGAGGTACTAAAATTTACTTGGATTCGGGATTGGCGTCCGCTTAAAAGCACTCGGCCACGACGAGGTACTAAAATTTACTTGGAATCGGGATTGGCGTCAGCTTAAAAGCACTAAGCCAGGGCGAGGTACTAAGATTTACTTGGAATTGGGATTGGAGTCCGCTTAAGAGCACTCGGCCACGACGAGGTACTAAAATTTACTTGGATTCGGGATTGGCGTCCGCTTAAGAGCACTCGGCCACGACGAGGTACTAAAA
This sequence comes from Sicus ferrugineus, assembly GCA_922984085.1. Taxonomy (NCBI): domain Eukaryota; kingdom Metazoa; phylum Arthropoda; class Insecta; order Diptera; family Conopidae; genus Sicus; species Sicus ferrugineus. The sequence goes on from OV277349.1 coordinate 28,439,071, forward strand.
TTTACTTGGAATCGGGATTGGCGTCCGCTTAAGAGCACTCAGCCAGGACGAGGTACTAAAATTTACTTGGAATTGGGATTGGCGTCCGCTTAAGAGCACTCAGCCAGGACGAGGTACTAAAATTTACTCGGAATCGGAATTGGCGTCCGCTTAAGAGCACTCAGCCAGGACGAGGTACTAAAATTTACTTTAAATCGGGATTGGCGTCCGCTTAAGAGCACTCAGCCAGGACGAGGTACTAAAATTTACTTGGAATTGGGATTGGCGTCCGCTTAAGAGCACTAAGCCAGGACGAGGTACTAAAATTTACTTGGAATTGGGATTGGCGTCCGCTTAAGAGCACTCAGCCAGGACTAGGTACTAAAATTTACTTGGAAGTGGGATTGGCGTCCGCTTAAGAGCACTCAGCCACTACGAGGTACTAGAGATTCAAGGTTTGACGACTTACCACTTGGAGCACGAGATTCCAAAAGATATCGAATTCAGCGCGGTGGGCCCTTTTATACACCGATCTAAACAACTTCGCTGCAGTCGTTGTTCTTGTGCACATTCCGGAATTTTCTAATGTGCATAGCGGCACACAACGTAGTTGTTGTTGTTGTGCTTATTTCTAGAAATATTTCTTGTGACTTTGTTGGTAGTTCTATTCCAGAATTTTCTAATGTGCGTAGCGGCACACAACGTACTTGTGTTTGTTGTGCCTATTTCTAGAAATATTTCTTGTGGTTTTGTTGGTAGCTTCCCACGCTCTAATTTAATTTTTGCTTGCTGGTTTCGCGTCACAGTCTTTGTTGTAGTTGTTGTAAACAGTATTCCACCTGATTTTATTGGTAATTTCCCAAGGCTCTGCTTTAATTTTTGCTTACTGGTTTCGCGTCTCGGTCTGTGTTGTAATTGTTGTAAAAAGTATGTGGTTAATGTATGCTGTGTGACTGTTGTTTTTTTTTCCTTTTGTTGGAAAGCGAAGTAATGTGGTTGTTGCTGTTATTGATAGCTTTGCATATTTTCGCCTTTGCTACGTTGCCTTGTTTTCTTTTTATTGTTGTTGATAGAATTAATTCCACCTGAAGTTGGGTCCGCACAACCCAGGTCACCGCGTTTTCAGTTTACGTTTACTAAAAACGGGCTCGGTTGGGATGCCGGCCAGTGTAGGACCGAAGTTGTAAGGAAAAATATTTTTTTCTTACAACCTATTTGAATCTTTTAATGCAATAAAGGGACTTATACCGGAGTTTGATTGCACAACACCGTTCGAGACTTGGAAAGCGCAAGTAAAATACGTTATAGAAAATTTTTCCGTCAGTGAAAATTTAATCCGTGCACTTATTGCTAACAAAGTTAAAAAGTTGGTGATGTGACTGCGGACGGAGGCGGACGCTGCGCCCGCCAATTCATTTTTTAATCAGTGTTCGCGAAAATAAAATCCAAAACAATAGTGAAAACCCACGCCGCGAAAATACAACAATAACGCTTCACCAAACAACACTTTTTAACAAACAAACAATAATGCACTACTTAATAACTTAATACTTAATAACAAATAAATAAAACTTGATGAAATTGCAACAAATAAATAGACAATCTAATGCAATGCAGAGAAACATGCGAGCGGCTTGTTTATGCTCTCCGCAGTAAAGCTCAGCATTTCGTTGGTTTTCACTCTTCTTCCTGGCCCCGTTAGGTGTGCAGGCGACTGTGAGTGCACCGTGGGCTCAAGCGCGGCAAGATAAAGGCATAACACTGGTCTTGTCGCGTTGTGCTTTGCTTGCGACGCACGCGTGGCCGCTTGTACGGCTGACCTTACACTTCGCCACAGTGGGCGGCGATGACACAATTCCGCACAGACTCCACTAATGTACGTGGCTTGAGGGCGAATTTCTTCGCGGTCTATGCGCATATTTGTACACACCAACCGCATATAATGGCACTAGGTGAGACCCAGGTGTCTGAGGGTGCAGATCCACTGGACTTTCACATGCCGAGGTACCATTTACTGCCATTGTTTTCACCACACAGAGGCCTCGCCTTATACATTCGGATGCCGAATTTAGCTCCATGTGGTTTAAGTTCAAAATCCAGTCGCACATCCTGCACTTCTGCTTCATTTATAGAAGCCCGGGTCTAGGGAGGCTGCCAACTTTTGATAAATTGGACAGTCTGTCTGATTCGATTTCTAAAATTCTGGAATCGTTTCCGAACAGTGAAATTGTTGTTGCTGGTGATTTCAATGTTCATAATTCCAATTGGCTACGTCATTCGAGTCACACAACACCTGAGGGTTTGTATGTTGAGTTGTTTGCTGAGTCTAATAATTTGACTCAATTAGTGAAGGAACCAACGCACTTTCCCTGCGTTGATGGGCAAAGCCAAAATATTCTGGACCTTTTTCTAACTTCACATCACAGCAAGTATGATGTGAATGTTCTTGCACCTCTTGGTAATTCGGACCACGCTACAACTTCTGCTATCTTCCCATATTCTAGTCTTCAATCCGCTCACCAGCCAGCTCCTAAGCGGGAAGTGTGGCTTTATGAGAAGGCTAATTGGGATGCGCTGAACTGCTTTTTCAGCCGTTTCAATTGGCAATTGTTTTTCAGAGATAGAAACATAAATGCTGCAGCAAAATTGGTAGAAAATATAATTTTATTTGGTATGAGGTCTTTCATACCCAATAAAAGAATTTCCATTGAACCAAAAGACCATTCCTGGTTTAATGCGACTTGCAGACAAGCAGTCAGGTCTAAAGAGGAAGCATTTAGGAATTGGCGTTTAAACAAAACTGCTGATATTAAACTGCTGCGCAATCAGGCCAGAAATAGTTGCAATGCCACTCTAAAGCGCGAAAAAGTTCTCTACGAACAGCGCCTTAGACGTAGAGTTCTTGAATACCATAAGGGTAGCAAGAACTTTTGGTCGTTCGTGGGGAGAGTGAAGAATCAGACACGAACGTCTATTCCAACTCTCCTCAAGGATGATCAGATCTTCACTCACTCGGTTGATAAGGCAAACTTATTAGCCAAAATGTTTGCTGAAAACTGCTCTCTTCCTGAGAGTAGCCAACCACTACCCGCGGTCGATGGTGTATCTCATGCTGTCCCTCACCTTTCCGCCCTCAACAAAATCGAGGAGTGGGGTCGTGCGAATCGGGTCGACTTTAATGCGCGGAAGACCCAATGCTGTTTGTTAACCCACAAGCGTTTGGCGGGTGACAAATTCCCACGTCTAAATATGGGTGATGTGGATATTAATGAGTCGGAGGCTCTTGATGTTCTGGGCATGTCAATTCAATGCGATCTTCGCTGGATCACATCTTTGACGTGTCGAAAGAAGCAGCCAAGTGCTTAGGCTTTCTTAAGCGGTGTAAGAAATACTTCACTCCAACCGATCTTCGTTGTGTCTACACCACTTATATCCGTCCGAAAGTGGAGTACAATTCGCATATATGGTCGGGAGCTTTGCGGGCATATCTTCAGCTTCTCGACCGTGTCCAATGTCGTGCGTTAAAACTTATAGGGGACAGTAGGGTATCCAGCTCTATTGAAACCTTGGAGCGTCGTCGTGATGTAGGGTGTGTATCATTATTTTACCGCTACTTTCATGGTAAATGTTCCTCTGAAGTAGCCAGCCTGATTCCTCCGGTTCAGGTATTTAGCAGAACTACTCGGCTTTCCAGAGGGTGCACCCCTTTTATGTCACGATTCCGTTCCAACGAACCACGCATTACCGTGAGAATTCGTTTTTCGGTCGCGTCATTAGATTGTGGAATAGTCTCCCTGCGCATGTCTTCCCACCCACTTACAGCGTCGAAACCTTTAAGCGAGGTGTAAACCGTCACTACTCCCTCTTTCCCCCTTCCCACTAATCTGTCATCCCTTCGGAACCATAAAATGCTTTGCATGGATAGGGGGCATCCCCTGAGCTTGGTTTCATCTGCCATAAAAAAAAGGATGTATCCCAGAACCCCAACTACGCTCACAAGCACACTTACAGTGTTTCGTTGATGAAGTACATTTGCTGCAAGCTTTTTCCAAAGTCGAGCATATAGCATCAGCAACCAAAAAGGCAAGAACGCTTTATGTGCAACAGCATGTCTCACCGAGTCGTAGATTGCCCACAACACAAAGGAAGGAAAAATTTTATGGACAAAAAGAATGATTATGTAAGAAATTTAAAATTTTTCCAACTATTAAAAATACAACATATGTTTCCCTTAATTGCCTTATAGACTCCGGAAGCCCAATAAGTTTTGTACGAAAATGTTGCCTGCCGCCTAATTTTGAATTTGAATTTAAGTTTGTTAAACTGCTTGTTCCCCTCCTGTGGAACGTTATGTATGGCGGAGTTCTGAGGCTTCCAAGACCGGATGAAGTTCACGTGATTGGATTTGCTGACGATATAGCAGTGGTGGTTGTGGCGAAACACATACATCAGGTTACACAGAATGCGAATGCGGCAATTGAGAGCATCTGACTATGGTTGAGATCAACTGGCTTGGCACTGGCAGCCGAGAAAACTGAAGCTATATTAATCTCGAATAATAAGCAGGTCGAAAGCGTGCGTTTGAGTGTGGAGGGCGTCATAATCCAATCGCACCGCGTGACTAAGTACCTCGGCGTTTTGGTGGACGACCGCCTCAGTTTTCGACAACACACAGAGTATGTATGCAAGAAAGCATTGGCTCGTTACGCAGCACTAGCGCGAATGCTACGAAACGTCGGCGGTTCAAAAAGCAGCAAGCATCGTTTACTAGCGAATGTAATCACGTCAGGCCTTATTTATGCGGCGCTCATCTCGGCTGAAGGTCTTAAAAATAAGACAAGCAGAAAGCAGTTTTCCAGAGTATATCGACTAAACGCTCTACGTGTAATCAGCGCCCACAGAACTGTCTCCGACGAAGCGGCCTGCGTACTGGCTAACATGATGACAATTGATATAGTAGCTGATGAGGCTCGCCGATGCTACACAGAAAGGTCCACTGGCGTTCTAGAATTCGTCAAATTACGTGAAAGGGCTGTCTCAATAGAAAGGTGGCAGAGACGCTGAAACGAATCGAACAAAGGGCGGTGGACATATACGCTTATCAGGAACCTAGAAAAGTTGATAAGTTGAAAGCATGGCGAACTGAACTATCATCTCACAACGGAAATTCTTTCCAAAATGCATACATCACTTATATTATAGATAAAGCTATATAAAAGACGCGTGAAGGTGCAGTGACATGGAGAGTGTATTGGATGCCGTTCGTCGTATGACAGACGGGTATAACACAACGTTCAGCTACGCATAATGTTCCACTTTCATGCTAGAACGCTCTACACCCGAAGGGAAAGTATTATTCCGCATTAATTCTCTCTAACTCTGCAGGAGGAGATTCACTTTGTTATTCCGTTTGTATTGCAGAGAAGGAGACCAGATAGATATAGAAAAGTATATATATTCGAGCTCAGCGTCACCTCCTGAATCCATTTAGCCCTGTCCGTCCTTGTCTGTTTTTTCTGAAATTACGATTACGGGAGAACGAAAAGAGGTATCGCCATGAAATTTGGCACAAATATTCCTTGTTATGTAGGTTTGGGATTGAAAATGGGCAAGATCGGTTAAATCCACGAATACTTGACATAAGGAGTGTAAAGCAACCTCGTTTTAAAAAGTGTTATAAGTTGATTATCTCATAAACTGCTTGAGATACTGAGACATAATTCTACTCCGGCCGCTAACATATAGCGCCGTTACAAAAACTCTTGCAAAAAATTGGTGTGCCTCGCTCACTCATATAAAAGTTGGAAATATCTCATGAACGGCATAAGATATGAACACGTAATTTTATCGCGAGGTACCTGGAGGCATTACCACTTTGCTTGCAAAAGATGGGCGTGGCACGCCGACTCTTGAAAAGCTGTTAGTGCCTCAGAAACGGTATAAGATATTAAGACGTATTTTTATCACGACGCATCTGGAGGCATTACCTATCTTTTTCCCAAAAATTTTTGTAGCACACCCATTCATACAAAAGTTGTCAATATCTCATAAACGGTGCAAGATATTAATACGTTTTTTTTTCTGTATCAGAATTTAGTAGCTGCTAAGCTTCAAAGCTTTTTGTGCTGATAGCACGAACTACTGTTAAGTGGATGTTGAAGAGAGGGGAGTGGAATGTGGCTTTTTTTTTTTTTTTTGTTTCCTTATATTAAATTTTTTGTAGGGCAATTTTTTTATTGTAGTAGTATTTTTTAGTTTTGTATAACTATTAGCGCTAGGCTAGTCCTTAAGTACGCTGAAAACAGCACAATTAACATCCATGCGCAGGCGGGATTCGAACCCGCATCTCGCTCGCAGCGAAGGTATAACTTACCTGCGCCACCGAGAACCGCAACGTTATTTTACCCCGGAATACCTAGAGACATTAGCAAATTGTTTGCCGAAAATGGGTTCATACAAAAGTTGTCAACTGGAGAAATTAATTTTTTTAAGCTACTCGGGTATAGTGTACTTAGACTTCGGCCTGGCTGAAGACAACAACTTCACTTGTTTATTCTTCTGTTTTTAGGATTTTAATCCTTTATTCTTAAAAAGTTTAATTAAGATTTTTTAAACAAAAATGGTCAATGATTGCTTTGTCTGTTTGCAGCATAACTACACATTGGATTAGCATTTACAAATAAATTCTGCGGCGATAAATGGAAAAGAGAGCTGCTTCTTCAAAAGGTCTTCAAAAATAAGACCGCATCATTAATCGACCATGTCCGTAAAAGTTTACGTCATATTGTGAAAATATTTGATCTAATAATATGGAAAGCATCAAAATTTAATAAAAACTCCTTTCCTTAATTTAAATAGAACAAGAATATTTCCATTTTTGTCCAAATATTAAACAAAAATTTAGAGATAATTTTCCCTTGACACTAATTGAGAACTACTTAGAGTATGTAAGATATAAAAATATTTTATCCTTTTAGATTTAAAAAGTGGTTTGCGTAATCCGTAAGCCAACGGTTTATATCGATGATATTTTAATAACGTCTGAAACCTTGGAGGAACACATCATCCTGTTGAAAGAAATTAATGGCCGAAAATGGTTTAGAGCAATGATAGGCGCGTCATAGCACGCGCACGCTGCCGACTTCGTTTTTCTCACACCTACTTCATCCAATGTACACGGCGAAGCCAATCAGTCGCTGTCGAAACTTCAATGCAGAGATAACGAGATGCGAAACTCTGCTTTCACAGCTGCTAAAAATCGTTTTGACGTCTATATTTTATGCATTCTTGAATTCTCGTACACTATCTGTGAGATACCTCCATTGTTGTTTGTGCCTTTCGATCCCTGATTGTAATCCACGTAATGAGCATGGTGAAAAAGTAAGAGTAAGCTCACACGATGATAATTTGACTAACGAGAATCAAATTTGTTGCTTTCACATGTAAAAGAGAAATGAACAATTTGTGGGAGTCAAAATGAACACAATATACCGCAATCACTTGGTCAAATTTTGATGCAGTTGATTCAACGAGGAGACTTCATGCGACTTCATCTTCCAAACGGTTCTTTGGAAGAAAATAACAACTTGGTAAATCAGAGTTGGTAAAAAAAGAAAATGAATTACTACGCAGGGAAAAAGAATTGTTAGAGCAGAAAACTCATTTTTAAAAAAGTTTTCCCACATGAATATGGAATCAGAAAAACCTTGTAACGAAGTTTCTTGCCGGGGTATACTCAGTTTCGCCAGAGTCCCGTACCGAACACTTAAATAAAAGGCTTTCGGTTTTCTTTTGACAGTTTTCGACTATTTATTCACCGTTATTCAAAGTTGTATTTTTCGGTCTTTAATTGCTATATAGTACATTAACTATACGAACTAACAGTATTTCTTAAAACTAGTTCCTTTAATTCTAACGTCCGCTGAATAGCACTCAGTCCGTAAAAATACAAAATCTATATACACACAGAGTTCTAGAATATGAGGTTTTATGATTGTCGGCGTCAGCCACTACGAGATAATAGCATTTACTTTGATTCAGGATTGCGTCCACTTAAAAGCACTCGGCCACGACGATGTACTAAAATTTACTTGGATTCGGGATTGGCGTCCGCTTAAAAGCACTCGGCCACGACGAGGTACTAAAATTTACTTGGAATCGGGATTGGCGTCCGCTTAAAAGCACTAAGCCAGGACGAGGTAATAAGATTTACTTGGAATTGGGATTGGCGTCCGCTTAAGACGAGGTACTAAAATTTACTTGGAATCGGGATTGGCGTCCGCTTAAGAGCACTCAGCCAGGACGAGGTACTAGAATTTACTTGGAATTGGGATTGGCGTCCGCTTAAGAGCACTCAGCCAGGACGAGGTACTAAAATTTACTTGGAATTGGGATTGGCGTCCGGTTAAGAGCACTCACCTAGGATGAGGTACTACAATTTACTTGGATTCGGGATTGGCGTCCGCTTAAGAGCACTCAGCGAGGACGAGGTACTAAAATTTACTTGGAATCGGGATTGGCGTCCGCTTAAAAGCACTCGGCCACGACGAGGTACTAAAATTTACTTGGAATCGGGATTGGCGCCCGCTTAAAAGCACTAAGCCAGGACGAGGTACTAAGATTTACTTGGAATTGGGATTGGCGTCCGCTTAAGACGAGGTACTAAAATTTACTTGGAATCGGGATTGGCGTCCGCTTAAGAGCACTCAGCCAGGACGAGGTACTAAAATTTACTTGGAACTGGGATTGACGTCCGCTTAAGAGCACTCAGCCACTACGAGGTACTAGAGATTCAAGGTTTGACGACTTACCACTTGGAGCACGAGATTCCAAAAGATATCGAATTCAGCGCGGTGGGCCCTTTTATACACCGATCAAAACAACTTCGGTGCAGTCGTTGTTCTTGTGCACATTCCGGAATTTTCTAATGTGCATAGCGGCACACAACGTAGTTGTTGTTGTTGTGCTTATTTCTAGAAATATTTCTTGTGACTTTGTTGGTAGTTCTATTCCAGAATTTTCTAATGTGCATAGCGGCACACAACGTACTTGTTGTTGTGCTTATTTCTAGAAGTATTTCTTGTGGTTTTGTTGGTAGCTTCCCACGCTCTAATTTAATCTTTGCTTGCTGGTTTCGCGTCTCAGTCTTTGTCTCGGTATGTGTTGTAATTGTTGTAAAAAGTATGTGGTTCATGTATGCTATGTGACTGTTGTTTTTTTTCCTTTTGTTGGAAAGCGAGCTAATGTGGTTGTTGTTGTTATTGTTAGCTTTGCATATTTTCGCCTTTGCTACGTTGCCTTTTTTTCTTTTTATTGTTGTTGATAGAATTAATTCCACCTGAAGTTGGGTCCGCACAACCCAGGTCACCGCGTTTTCAGTTTACGTTTACTAAAAACGGGCTCGGTTGGGATGCAAGCCAGGTTCTACACCCGGAGTTGTAAGGAAAAATATTTTTTTCTTACACTCCCCCCTTTGTTTCGGATAGCAGGACAGTGATCCGTTGAGGGGTCAGTGTCACGCGATACTTCGGTTGCATGGTGGTATTCTTTGAGCTCCCCAATGTGAGCCGTGCGAGTTTTCGTATTTCCCTGGGAGTTGAGTTCGACGATAACTGGTGATGTGTATCTCTGGATCTGGTATGGACCGTCGTATTTCGGAGCCAGCTTGGCGGTAAACTTGTCCACTGCTTTCGATAGGGGATGGCTTCTCAATAATACCCACGTTCCTACTGCCGGGTTCCATTGTCTTCGTCGAAGGTCATAGTGTCGGGCTTGGTCCTTGGATGCTCGTTCGATGTTCCTCCTCACGATGTTGAAGAGCTCCTGCAGCCGGTTACCCTTGTGTTCGGGACTGTGGTGCTGACCCTGTACCTATGGTAACCTCATCGAAAAGCGATCCTGGGAGCCGCAGTTGTCCCTGTGTGAGAAAAGCGGGGCTGAAACCTGTCGTCTCCGATGCCATGCTGTTGATTGCCAAAGAAATTTCTGGGATCAACTCATCCCATTGGGTTTTCTTATAATCAGCCACTTGTGCAAGAATTCTTTTTACGTTTCGGTTGGCTCTTTCTGTTGGGTTCTCCTGGTGGGGTATAAGGTGCTTTAAACTGTTAGAGGATTCTCAAATCTTGAAGAAATCGCTGCAGTGTCCTACTGTTGAGTTGAACGCCATTGTCCGTGACGAGAACTTTTGAACTCCATACCTCGCTAGAATCCTTTCTGGAAACGCCTTCTTCACACTGTCTGGGGTTGCTTGTCTCAGTGGTACGATTTCGGTCCACTTGGAGAATTTATCAAAGAAAACTAGTATCATCGTGTTGCCGTGCTTGCTTCGGGGTAATGGTCCAATGAAGTCGGCACAGACGACTGACCAAGGCTCCTCTGGTAACTGTGTCAGCATTTTCCCGGCGGCTTTGCTCTGCAATGGTTTATATCGCTGACACAATTCACAGCAGCGCACGTGTTTTCTTATGTCCCTGAACATGCCTGGCCAGTAGTATCTGTTGGCTATCCTGGTGACGGTTTTTCTAATATCTGGATGTCCAGCGCTGGGGTCATCGTGATTTTCCTTAAGGACTTGGGCACGAAGATACCTCGGAACACAGAGCTTCCATGCGGCGCAATCCTCGTCGTTTACCTGCCCTGGGATATGTCGATACAGTTGACCATTTTCCATTGTATAATTGGCAAACTTCTCTGGATTCCTCTTAATTTCTGCCATCTTGGTTTCTATCCAGTTGCACTTTTCCCCGTTAGTCGTAACCGTGCTCAGTTTTTCTACTGGATGTCTGGAAAGTGCGTCTGCGACCACGTTCAAATTGCCCTTGCGGTATTTCACGTCGAACATGTACTGTTGTAACTCGAGCGCCCATCTTGCTATACGCCCTGAAGGATTCTCCAACGAGTTCAACCACTTCAGTGAGAGGTGGTCTTTGACGACGCAGAACTTGTAATTTTCTAAGTACGGTCGCATTTTCCTGATTCCCACACGATCGCGAGGCATTCCTTCTCTGTCGCTGAGTAGTTAATTTCGGCTTTGTTTAAATGCCGGCTTGCGTAGGCGATGACCTTCTCTCCCTCATCGGTTTCTTGCGTGAGAACAGCTCCTAACCCGTGGTTGCTCGCGTCAGTCTGCAGCGTAAGCGGTTTGGAAAAATCTGGGCACGCCAGTACTGGTGCCTTCGTGAGCTTTTCCTTGAGGTTCTCGAACGCCTGCTGTTGCTCGTCGGTCCATTGCCAGCGTTTGCCCTTTTTAAGAAGGCTGGTGAGTGGGACTACCAATTTGGCGAATTCCGGTACGAACCGCCGGTACCAGGATGCTATCCCGAGGAATCGCCTAACGCCTCTGACATTTGTTGGGGCCGCCAGTTCCTGAATAGCCGCTACCTTGTCTGAATCTGTGTGAATTCCTCTGCGGCTCACGACGTGACCTAAATATTTCAAATCTTGCTGGAAAAACTCGCACTTCTCATTGTTGATTTTCAAATTAGCCGCCCTTAAACGTCGAAATACTTCCTGTAAATTGTTCATGTGTTGTTCCCGCGTCTTTCCTATTACGATGATGTCGTCCAGGTAAGCAAACGCGTGTGGTTCCATCTCCGGTCCAATGCCCTTTGGAACGTCGCGGATGCCGAATGTATGCCGAACGGCATAACTTTCCATTGAAAGAGTCCCCTTCCTGGTACTGTGAACGCGGTCTATTGCTTGCTTTCTGGACTCATGGGTATTTGCCAGTAACCGTTCTTGAGATCAAGTGTACTAATGTATTGCGCGTCGCGGAGTCCATCTAGAATATGTTGTATCCTCGGAAGTGGGTATGCGTCAGGCACTGATCTTGCATTTAGCTGACGATAATCCACGCAAAGTCGCCATTGCCCATTCTTCTTTTTAACAAGAACAATTGGTGCACTGTAAAGGCTATGTGAGGGCTCGATACAGCCTTTTTCCAGCAACTCGTCTATCTCCTTGTTAATTATCGCTTGCATTGCAGGGTTCTTGGGGTAATATCTCTGCTTTATTGGCCTATCATCTCTCATGACGATTTTATGGGTCGTTATGTTGGAAGGTCCAAACCCAGGATCACATGGTCTGTCACATCCTGTAGAATCAGAAGTAGGAGCTTACACTCTGCAGTCCTCAAACGCCATTTTGACCCGTACGTCGGCCATTTTGATCCGTACGTCCACCTCCATCAGCTTTCCATCTGTCATCACAGCCGCCGCATTACTAATGAAGCTCCGCGAGGCTCCCGTGTCTAGAGTAGCTGTGACGAGTTCCCTTCCTAAGGCTACCTTGGCGTAAATCCGGTCTCGATGGTAGTTTAAGCACTTCGTGGCGTACGAGGAGAGTCTATCTTGTTCGGTTCCAGCAGCCCTCGTCCCTGCTAGACACGCTGCGCGTTTCCCGAAGGTTTCTTGCAGCATTCAATCGTCCGGACCCCCTCCTTTCCACAAGTCCAACAGAAAAGTTTCCTTGAGTTTCGGCATTCTCGTTGAAAATGTTCACTTTCGCCACATCTTCTACAGGCTGTTCGAAGGTCTCGCTGTTTTCCTGTGTTTCCTATGGTCATCATCCTGTGCGTTATGAATTTCTCGTGGAGGTTCGGGTTCCCTTCGTATGCCTTCAAAATCTTCAGCCAATTCAATGAGATCCTCCAACGCAGAGAAATCAGACCTCCTTATGTAAAGAAGATAATCCCTATGGCAATTCTTGTAAATCCTCTGTAGTTTTTGCTCCTCTGTATAGTTCACATGTCGCATTAATGTCTGCATGGCCAGTACATAGCCCTTGAACTTCTCGCGAGGCCCTTGGATCCTTTTCCTAATGTTGTCCTCTAGTTCTTCGAAATATCTTGATGGCAAGAAGAATTTCAGGAAATCGGTTTTAAACAATTCCCATCTTGACCAGCTCCTATTGTTATTCCTGTACCAACAAAGAGCTTTGTCCTTCAGCAACTCCGGTATGGTTCGTGGCAGCATATGCTTAGGCAATTCATATGACTCCGTGAGCTCCTCGACTCTCTTGATGAAGCCTATTGGGTCCCTACCACCGTCGTACCTACAAGACCAATTACGTACCTTGTCAATTACCTCAGATTAGCACATCCTACTATGGGCCACACTCTCTGGCTCGCACCTCGCTGCTATGCAACCACCTGTTGACATGGAAACTTGATTGCCGGGGTTCACGTTAAGCACTTCTGTTGCATTTGCCCTCTGTTCGCTGTGTTTCGGAACCGCACTTTGCAATGATGGCGTCGCCGGTCGCGCACTTGGAGAAACACTGCGATTCCACTGCACTTCAAGTTCGCGTAACCTGTCGATCACCTCGTCGGTCAGATCAGGCGACATCATAAACCCGGAGAGCACTTTACGAAGTTCGTCGACCGTGCCTTTTGATTCCACACCGAATTCATGTAAAATCTCCTGCAGATTTTCTTTCGGAACATTATAAATCCACCGTTTACCCATTTCGATTTTCCGTTTATTTCGTGTAACAGTTTCCGCGTTATTTCTTTGCACGATGTTTTCTATTTTGTTTCGTTTATTTCGCGTAACTATTCCTTTGAAATACCGCGTTATTTTTTTGCACAATGTTTTTTTTATTTGAATTCGCCGTTAGCACAGTTTAGCGTTCAATTATTTGTTCGATTTATCGTTCGCTTCGCGTAACTGTTTATAATACCGTGTTTTTTTCTAAAGTTTCGTTTTTTCGCGATTCAGCACTATAGTTTTTGATTTTTCTCGGAAACTATTGTCCCTGTTCGGGCGCCATTTTGTAACGAAGTTTCTTGCCGGGGTATACTCAGTTTCGCCAGAGTCCCGTACCGAACACTTAAATAAAAGGCTTTCGGTTTTCTTTTGACAGTTTTCGACTATTTATTCACCGTTATTCAAAGTTTTATTTTTCGGCCTTTAATTGCTATATAGTACATTAACTATACGAACTAACAGTATTTCTTAAAACTAGTTCCTTTAATTCTAACGTCCGCTGAATACCACTCAGTCCGTAAAAATACAAAATCTATATACACACAGAGTTCTAGAATATGAGGTTTTATGATTGTCGGCGTCAGCCACAAGCGTCAGCATTTACTTTGATTCAGGATTGCGTCCGCTTAAAAGCACTCGGCCACGACGAGGCACTAGAATTTACTTGGAATCGGGATTGGCGTCCGCTTAAAAGCACTAAGCCACGACGAGGTACTAAAATTTACTTGGATTCGGGATTGGCGTCCGCTTAAAAGCACTCGGCCACGACGAGGTACTAAAATTTACTTGGAATCGGGATTGGCGTCAGCTTAAAAGCACTAAGCCAGGGCGAGGTACTAAGATTTACTTGGAATTGGGATTGGAGTCCGCTTAAGAGCACTCGGCCACGACGAGGTACTAAAATTTACTTGGATTCGGGATTGGCGTCCGCTTAAGAGCACTCGGCCACGACGAGGTACTAAAATTTACTTGGAATCGGGATTGGCGTCCGCTTAAGAGCACTCAGCCAGGACGAGGTACTAAAATTTACTTGGAATTGGGATTGGCGTCCGCTTAAGAGCACTCAGCCAGGACGAGGTACTAAAATTTACTCGGAATCGGAATTGGCGTCCGCTTAAGAGCACTCAGCCAGGACGAGGTACTAAAATTTACTTTAAATCGGGATTGGCGTCCGCTTAAGAGCACTCAGCCAGGACGAGGTACTAAAATTTACTTGGAATTGGGATTGGCGTCCGCTTAAGAGCACTAAGCCAGGACGAGGTACTAAAATTTACTTGGAATTGGGATTGGCGTCCGCTTAAGAGCACTCAGCCAGGACTAGGTACTAAAATTTACTTGGAAGTGGGATTGGCGTCCGCTTAAGAGCACTCAGCCACTACGAGGTACTAGAGATTCAAGGTTTGACGACTTACCACTTGGAGCACGAGATTCCAAAAGATATCGAATTCAGCGCGGTGGGCCCTTTTATACACCGATCTAAACAACTTCGCTGCAGTCGTTGTTCTTGTGCACATTCCGGAATTTTCTAATGTGCATAGCGGCACACAACGTAGTTGTTGTTGTTGTGCTTATTTCTAGAAATATTTCTTGTGACTTTGTTGGTAGTTCTATTCCAGAATTTTCTAATGTGCGTAGCGGCACACAACGTACTTGTGTTTGTTGTGCCTATTTCTAGAAATATTTCTTGTGGTTTTGTTGGTAGCTTCCCACGCTCTAATTTAATTTTTGCTTGCTGGTTTCGCGTCTCAGTCTTTGTTGTAGTTGTTGTAAACAGTATTCCACCTGATTTTATTGGTAATTTCCCAAGGCTCTGCTTTAATTTTTGCTTACTGGTTTCGCGTCTCGGTCTGTGTTGTAATTGTTGTAAAAAGTATGTGGTTAATGTATGCTGTGTGACTGTTGTTTTTTTTTCCTTTTGTTGGAAAGCGAAGTAATGTGGTTGTTGCTGTTATTGATAGCTTTGCATATTTTCGCCTTTGCTACGTTGCCTTGTTTTCTTTTTATTGTTGTTGATAGAATTAATTCCACCTGAAGTTGGGTCCGCACAACCCAGGTCACCGCGTTTTCAGTTTACGTTTACTAAAAACGGGCTCGGTTGGGATGCCGGCCAGTGTAGGACCGAAGTTGTAAGGAAAAATATTTTTTTCTTACAACCTATTTGAATCTTTTAATGCAATAAAGGGACTTATACCGGAGTTTGATTGCACAACACCGTTCGAGACTTGGAAAGCGCAAGTAAAATACGTTATAGAAAATTTTTCCGTCAGTGAAAATTTAATCCGTGCACTTATTGCTAACAAAGTTAAAAAGTTGGTGATGTGACTGCGGACGGAGGCGGACGCTGCGCCCGCCAATTCATTTTTTAATCAGTGTTCGCGAAAATAAAATCCAAAACAATAGTGAAAACCCACGCCGCGAAAATACAACAATAACGCTTCACCAAACAACACTTTTTAACAAACAAACAATAATGCACTACTTAATAACTTAATACTTAATAACAAATAAATAAAACTTGATGAAATTGCAACAAATAAATAGACAATCTAATGCAATGCAGAGAAACATGCGAGCGGCTTGTTTATGCTCTCCGCAGTAAAGCTCAGCATTTCGTTGGTTTTCACTCTTCTTCCTGGCCCCGTTAGGTGTGCAGGCGACTGTGAGTGCACCGTGGGCTCAAGCGCGGCAAGATAAAGGCATAACACTGGTCTTGTCGCGTTTTGCTTTGCTTGCGACGCACGCGTGGCCGCTTGTACGGCTGACCTTACACTTCGCCACAGTGGGCGGCGATGACACAATTCCGCATAGACTCCACTAATGTACGTGGCTTGAGGGCGAATTTCTTCGCGGTCTATGCGCATATTTGTACACACCAACCGCATATAATGGCACTAGGTGAGACCCAGGTGTCTGAGGGTGCAGATCCACTGGACTTTCACATGCCGGGGTACCATTTACTGCCATTGTTTTCACCACACAGAGGCCTCGCCTTATACATTCGGATGCCGAATTTAGCTCCATGTGGTTTAAGTTCAAAATCCAGTCGCACATCCTGCACTTCTGCTTCATTTATAGAAGCCCGGGTCTAGGGAGGCTGTCAACTTTTGATAAATTGGACAGTCTGTCTGATTCGATTTCTAAAATTCTGGAATCGTTTCCGAACAGTGAAATTGTTGTTGCTGGTGATTTCAATGTTCATAATTCCAATTGGCTACGTCATTCGAGTCACACAACACCTGAGGGTTTGTATGTTGAGTTGTTTGCTGAGTCTAATAATTTGACTCAATTAGTGAAGGAACCAACGCACTTTCCCTGCGTTGATGGGCAAAGCCAAAATATTCTGGACCTTTTTCTAACTTCACATCACAGCAAGTATGATGTGAATGTTCTTGCACCTCTTGGTAATTCGGACCACGCTACAATTTCTGCTATCTTCCCATATTCTAGTCTTCAATCCGCTCACCATCCAGCTCCTAAGCGGGAAGTGTGGCTTTATGAGAAGGCTAATTGGGATGCGCTGAACTGCTTTTTCAGCCGTTTCAATTGGCAATTGTTTTTCAGAGATAGAAACATAAATGCTGCAGCAAAATTGGTAGAAAATATAATTTTCTAAAATATAAGGTCTTTCATACCCAATAAAAGAATTTCCATTGAACCAAAAGACCATTCCTGGTTTAATGCGACTTGCAGACAAGCAGTCAGGTCTAAAGAGGAAGCATTTAGGAATTGGCGTTTAAACAAAACTGCTGATATTAAACTGCTGCGCAATCAGGCCAGAAATAGTTGCAATGCCACTCTAAAGCGCGAAAAAGTTCTCTACGAACAGCGCCTTAGACGTAGAGTTCTTGAATACCATAAGGGTAGTAAGAACTTTTGGTCGTTCGTGGGGAGAGTGAAGAATCAGACGCGAACGTCTATTCCAACTCTCCTCAAGGATGATCAGATCTTCACTCACTCGGTTGATAAGGCAAACTTATTAGCCAAAATGTTTGCTGAAAACTGCTCTCTTCCTGAGAGTAGCCAACCACTTCCCGCGGTCGATGGTGTATCTCATGCTGTCCCTCACCTTTCCGCCCTCAACAAAATCGAGGAGTGGGGTCGTGCGAATCGGGTCGACTTTAATGCGCGGAAGACCCAATGCTGTTTGTTAACCCACAAGCGTTTGGCGGGTGACAAATTCCCACGTCTAAATATGGGTGATGTGGATATTAATGAGTCGGAGGCTCTTGATGTTCTGGGCATGTCAATTCAATGCGATCTTCGCTGGATCACATCTTTGACGTGTCGAAAGAAGCAGCCAAGTGCTTAGGCTTTCTTAAGCGGTGTAAGAAATACTTCACTCCAACCGATCTTCGTTGTGTCTACACCACTTATATCCGTCCGAAAGTGGAGTACAATTCGCATATATGGTCGGGAGCTTTGCGGGCATATCTTCAGCTTCTCGACCGTGTCCAATGTCGTGCGTTAAAACTTATAGGGGACAGTAGGGTATCCAGCTCTATGGAAACCTTGGAGCGTCGTCGTGATGTAGGGAGTGTATCATTATTTTACCGCTACTTTCATGGTCAATGTTCCTCTGAAGTAGCTGGCCTGATTCCTCCGGTTCAGGTATTTAGCAGAACTACTCGGCTTTCCAGAGGGTGCACCCTTTTATGTCACGATTCCGTTCCAACGAACCACGCATTACCGTGAGAATTCGTTTTTCGGTCGCGTCATTAGATTGTGGAATAGTCTCCCTGCGCATGTCTTCCCACCCACTTACACCGTCGAAACCTTTAAGCGAGGTGTAAACCGTCACTACTCCCTCTTTCCCCTTCCCACTAATCTGTCATCCCTTCGGAACCATAAAATGCTTTGCATGGATAGGGGGCATCCCCTGAGCTTGGTTTCATCTGCCATAAAAAAAAGGATGTATCCCAGAACCCCAACTACGCTCACAAGCGCACTTACAGTGTTTCGTTGATGAATTACATTTGCTGCAAGCTTTTTCCAAAGTCGAGTTGAGAAAGCGCAACATTACAGCAGACTCTACGATTAGGTGCTATAATTGCAATTCAAGAGGACATATAGCATCAGCAATCAAAAAGGCAAGAACCTGTTGTGTGCAACAGCATGTCTCACCGAGTCGTAGATTGCCCACAACACAAAGGAAGGAAAAATTTTATGGACAAAAAGAATGATTATGTAAGAAATTTTAAATTTTTCCAACTAATAAAAATACAACATATGTTTCTCTTAATTGCCTTATAGACTCCGGAAGCCCAATAAGTTTTGTACGAAAATGTTGCCTGCCGCCTAATTTTGAATTTGAATTTAAGTTTGTTAAAGTGCTTGTTCCCCTCCTGTGGAACGTTATGTATGGCGGAGTTCTGAGGCTTCCAAGACGGGATGGAGTTCACGTTATTGGATTTGCTGACGATATAGCAGTGGTGGTTGTGGCGAAACACATACATCAGGTTACACAGAATGTGAATGCGGCAATTGAGAGCATTCGACTATGGTTGAGAAAACTGAAGCTGTATTAATCTCGAATAGTAAGCAGGTCGAAAGCGTGCGTCTGAGTGTGGATGGTGTCATAATCCAATCGCAACGCGTGACTAAGTACCTCGGCGTTTTGGTGGACGACCGCCTCTGTTTTCGACAACACACAGAGTATGTATGCAAGAAAGCATTGGCTCGTTACGCAGCACTAGCGAGAATGCTACGAAACGTCGGCGGTCCAAAAAGCAGCAAGCATCGTTTACTAGCGAATGTAATCACGTCAGGCCTTATTTATGCGGTGCTCATCTCGGCTGAAGGTCTTAAAAATAAGACAAGCAAAAAGCAGTTTTCCAGAGTATATCGACTAAACGCTCTACGTGTAATCAGCGCCCACAGAACTGTCTCCGACGAAGCGGCCTGCGTACTGGCTAACATGATGCCAATTGATATAGTAGCTGATGAGGCTCGCCTATGCTACACAGGAAGGTCCACTGGCGTTCTAGAATTCGTCAAATTACGTGAAAGGGCTGTCTCAATAGAAAGGTGGCAGAGACGCTGAAACGAATAAAACAAAGGGCGGTGGATATACGATTATCAGGAACCTAGAAAAGTTGATAAGTTGAAAGCATGGCGAACTGAACTATCATCTGACAACGGAAATTCTTTCCAAAATACATACATCACTTATATTATAGATAAAGCTATATAAAAGACGCGTGAAGGTGCAGTGACATGGAGAGCGTATTGGATGCCGTTCATCGTATGACAGACGGGTATAACACAACGTACAGCTACGCATAATGTTCCACTTTTATGCTAGAACGCTCTACACCCGAAGGGAAAGTATTGTTCTCGCATTAATTCTCTTTAACCCTGCAGGAGACGTGTTAATGAATAAATAACTTTGAACAACTACATATCAGTCAAACTCGCGGCGAAGTTGATGATAGATAATTTTTAAACCTTTCACTCGAAGGGAGGGGTGTAGGGTATATTCACTTTGTTCTTCCGTTTGTATTGCAGAGAAGGAGACGAGATAGATATAGAAAAGTATATATATTCGAGCTCAGCGTCACCTCCTGAATCCATTTAGCCCTGTCCATCCTTGTCTGTCTGTCTGTTGAAATTACGATTACGGGAGAACGAAGAGAGGTATCGCTCATATAAAAGTTGGAAATATCTCATGAACGGCATAAGATATGAACACGTAATTTATCGCGAGGTACCTGGAGGCATTACCACTTTGCTTGAAAAAAATGGGCGTGTCACGCCGACTCTTAAAAAGCTGTTAGTGCCTCAAAATCGGTATAAGATATTAAGACGTATTTTTATCACGACGCATCTGGAGGCATTACCAATCTTTTTCCCCAAAATTTTTGTAGCACACTCATTCATACAAAAGTTGTCAATATCTCATAAACGGTGCAAGATAATAATACGTTTTTTTTTCTATATCAGAATTTAGTAGCTGCTAAGCTTCATAGATTTTTGTGCTGATAGCACGAACTACTGTTAAGAGGTTGTTGGAGAGAGGGGAGTGGAATGTGGAAATCTTTTTTTTTTTTGTTTCCTTATATTAAATTTTTTGTAGGCAATTTTTTTATTGTAGAAGTATTTTTTAGTTTTGTATAACTATTAGCGCTAGGCTAGGCCTTAAGTACGCTGAAAACAGCATAATTAACATCCATGCGCAGGCGGGATTCGAACCCGCATCTCGCTCGCAACGAAGGTATAACTTACCTGCGCCACCGAGGACCGCAACGTTATTTTACCCCGGAATACCTAGAGACATTAGCAAATTGTTTGCCGAAAATGGGTTCATACAAAAGTTGTCAACTGGAGAAATTAATTTTTTTAAGCTACTCGGGTATAGTGTACTTAGACTTCGGCCAGGCTTCACTTGTTTATTCTTCTGTTTTTAAGATTTTAATCCTTTATTCTTAAAAAGTTTAATTAAGATTTTTTAAACAAAAATTGTCAATGATTGCTTTGTCTGTTTGCAGCATAACTACACATTGGATTAGCATTTACAAATAAATTCTGCGGCGATAAATGGAAAAGAGAGCTGCTTCTTCAAAAGGTCTTCAAAAATAAGACCCCATCATTAATGAAAAGTGAAAATATTTGATCTAACAATATGGAAAGTATCAAAATTTAATAAAAACTCCTTTCCTTAATTTGAATAGAAAAAGAATATTTGCATTTTTTTGCAAATATTAAAGAAAATTTATAGGATCTTTTTTTTCCAAATATTTTTTTTTCCAAATATTAAATAAAATTTAGAGATAATTTTCCCTTAACACTAATTGAGGACTTAGAGTATGTAAGAGATAAAAATATTTTATCCTTTTAGATTTAAAAAGTGGTTTCCGTCATCCGTAATCCAACGGTTTATATCGATGATATTTTAATAACGTCTGAAACCTTGGAGGAACACATCATCTTGTTGAAAGAAATTATTGGCCGAAAAGGGTTTAGAGCAGCGATAGGCGCGTCATAGCACGCGTGCGCTGCCGACTTCGTTTTTCTCACACCTACTTCATCCAATGTACACGGCGAAGCCAATAAGTCGCTGTCGTAACTTCAATGTAGAGATAACGAGATGTGAAACTCTGCTTTCACAGCTGTTAAAAATCGTTTTGACGTCTATTTTTATGCATTGTTGAATTCTCGTACACTGTCTGTGAGATACCCCACATTGTTGTTTGTGCCTTTCGATCCCTGATTGTAATCCACGTAATGAGGATGGTGAAAAAGTAAGAGTAAGCTCACACGATGATAATTTGACTAACGAGAATCAAATTTGTTGCTTTCACATGTAAAAGAGAAATGAACAATTTGTGGGAGTCAAAATGAACACAATATACCGCAATCACTTGGTCAAATTTTGATGCAGTTGATTCAACGATCAAAACTTAACCATGGTTACATTATAAATGCTTTCTTGTAGATCGGAGCAAAAGAATACGGAAATATTGTAGTTTTGTAGTAAAACATGCGTGCAAAGAAACTTTTCTGTGAACATCGTTTCATGCGTAAAATGGTTTTGCTGATAATTTGGCTTTCAACCTTTTTGTTTTCTACACATACAGTGTACGGATGTATGCCCTGGTGTAAAATCATCTTCTAAAATCATTTGAGAACATTATTTTCAAATGATTTTAGAAAAAATTTATAAATCTACCTTCGCATTTCGGCGGAATACTAGAACGACATTTCTTTAAGTAGTTGACTTATAAATTCTTTTTTTTGGGAAATTCAATTAATAATTTCTTATAATTGTAGTTTTTTTGAAAGGAATTTCCGTTATCTCGTCAAATTTGGTTTGTAGACAAACCAATTTCGGCGATGTGCCATCTTCAGTGTCTATTTACGTCCTTAGCTTTTTAATTTCTTATAATTATCATTATAATAATGTAGGATGTATATGTTTGACGTTTTGAATTAAGAACTGTAGTAACATTAATTAACCTTTCGTAATTATTTTTAGTATACATAATGAGATAATCATAAATATATACACTTAATTATAAGTATACTTACTCGCCAAGTCATGTTTAATAAATACATAAATAATACTTACCATTAAATTTAAGAACAAGAACAAGAAGATCTTGTTCTTTAAGAAGATGAACAAGTGATCGACTCTTTTTTAAAGTGAGTCGGCTACAGTTTTTCAGAAGTGGGATATTGAAAAAAAAATTTTCCGTATTCTACGCCTACAACAAAAAGAAAAACTTTTTCTTTTAACGACAAATAATTAAAATATGAAAAGGCAACTAAAAGTTTAAAATGAACGACGACATCAATGGTGATAAATGCACAGTGTTTCAACTCAGGCAGTGGCTCCAGAATTTGGGACTCACAGCATCTGGAACGAAAAATGCATTAATAGTACGCATTAATGTACAAAAAGAACTTCGAGGTGTTCCCCCAACTGGCAAAAATGAGGAGACTTCATGCGACATTTATGATGAAATAGTCGGAGTCAAAGAAGCGGACAACAACAACGATACGCAAAAAAAGTCAACTGTATTCATAAGAAGCAGGACAACAACGCAAACGGTTCTTTGGTAGAAAATAACAACAACGATGCGTCTGGAAAGAGAAGTAAGCAATAAAGTACAAGAGAAGTAAGCAATGAAGTACAAGAGAATGTAACGACACAAAACTATGAAGTAAGCAATAACGTAAGCTACAACACAAACAACGTAAGCCAGAATGATAGAAAAAGTAAGATGAACAAAGATCATGAAATGGAGTTGGTAAAAGAAGAAAATGAATTACTACGCAGAGAAAAAGAATTGTTAGAGCAGAAAACTCATTTATAAAAAAGTTCTCCCACATGAATATGGAATCAGAAAAACCTATACAAACGGGAATGTTTACAATTGAATCTTGCAATAAAGGGACTTGTACCGGAGTGTGATTGCACAACACCGTTCGAGACTTGGAAAGCGCAAGTAAAATGCGTTATAGAAAATTTTTCCGTCAGTGAAAATTTAATTTGTGCACTCATTGCTAACAAAGTTAAAAAGCTGGTGATTTGACCGCGGACGGAGGCGGACGGTGCGCCCGCCAATTAAGTTTTTAATCAGTGTTCGCGAAAATAAAATCCAAAACAATAGTGAAAACCCACGCCCCGAAAATACAACAATAACGCTTCACCAAACAACACTTTTTAACAAACAAACAATAATGCACTACTTAATAACTTAATACTTAATAACAAATAAATAAAACTTGATGAAATTACAACAAATAAAGAGACAATCTAACGCAATGCAGAGAAACATGCGAGTGGCTTGTTTATGCTCTCCGCAGTAAAGCTCAGCATTTCCTCCTTCTTCCTGGTCCCGTTAGATGTGCAGGCGATTGTGAGTGCACCGTGGGCTGAAGCGCGGCAAGATAAAGGCATGACACTTGTCTTGTCGCGTTTTGCTTTGCTTGCGACGTACGCGTGGCCGCTTGTACGGCTGACCTTACACTTCGCCACAGTGGGCGGCGATGACAAAATTCCGCATAGACTCCATTAATGTACGTGGCTTGAGGGCGAATTTCTTCGCGGTCTATGCGCATATTTGTACACACCAACCGCATATAATGGCACTAGGTGAGACCCAGGTGTCTGAGGGTGCAGATCCACTGGACTTTCACATGCCGGGGTACCATTTACTGCCATTGTTTTTACCACACAGAGGCCTCGCCTTATACATTCACAGTGATGTTGCGTACCAGTGTCAGCAACACCTTTGCACGTCGGATGCCGAATTTAGCTCCATGTGGGTTAAGTTCAAAATCAAGTCGCACATCCTGCACTTCTGCTTCATTTATAGAAGCCCGGGTGTAGGGAGGCTGCCAAGTTGATAAATTGGACAGTCTCTCTGATTCGATTTCTAAAATTCTGGAATCGTATCCGAATAGTGAAATTGTTGTTGCTGGTGATTTCAATGTTCATAATTCCAATTGGCTACGTCATTCGGGTTTGTATGTTGAGTTGTTTGCTGAGTCTAATAATTTGACTCAATTAGTGAAGGAACCAACGCACTTTCCCTGCGTTGATGGGCAAAACCAAAATATTCTGGACCTTTTTCTAACTTCACATCACAGCAAGTATGATGTGAATGTTTTTGCACCTCTTGGTAATTCGGAACACGCTACAATTTCTGCTACCTTCCCATATTCTAGTCTTCAATCCGCTCACCAGCCAGCTCCGAAGCTGAAAGTGTGGCTTTATGAGAAGGCTAATTGGGACGCGCTGAACTGCTTTTTCAGCCGTTTCAATTGGCAATTGTGTTTCAGAGATAGAAATATAAATGCTGCAGCAAAATTGGTAGAAAATATAATTTTATTTGTTATGAGGTCTTTCATACCTAATAAAAGAATTTCCATTAAACCAAAAGACCATTCCTGGTTTAATGCGACTTGCAGACAAGCAGTCAGGTCTAAAGAGGAAGCATTTAGGAATTGTCATTTAAACAAAACTGCTGGTACTAAACTGCTGCGCAATCAGGCCAGAAATAGGTGCAATGCCACTCTAAAGCGCGAAAAAGTTCTCTACGAACAGCGCCTTAGACATAGAGTTCTTGAATACCATAAGGGTAGCAAGAACTTTTAGTCGTTCGTGGGGAGAGTGCAGAATCCGACGCGATCGTCTATTCCTACTCTCCTCAAGGATGATCAGATCTTCACTCACTCGGTTGATAAAGCAAACTTATTAGCCGAAATGTTTGCTGAAAACTTCTCTCTTCCTGAGAGTAGCCAACCACTGCCCGCGGTCGATGGTGTATCTTATGCTGTGCCTCAGATGCATTTCCGAACGCGAGCTGTTAAAAAAGTGCTTGCAGACCTCAATGTCAACAGATCCTCGGGACCGGATGGCATTTCAGCCCATGTGTTGAGAAAGTGCGCCTCAACACTAGCTATTTCATTGCGCAATCTCTTTGATTTATCATTTACTTCAGGAGTTTTTTCCACTACCTGCAAGATTGCCAATGTGCAGCCAGTTCCCAAAAAAGGTGAGGCTACGAATCCTGCAAATTACCGGCCCATAAGGATCTGCTCAGTGCTCTCCAAAGTCATGGAGAGCATTGTAAATTTTAACTTCATGAGGTATCTAGAGAGCAACGAGTTGATCAGCGATCGCCAGTACGGCTTCCGTGCTCACCGTTCCACCGGCGATCTGATGGCGTTTCTCGCTGAGCGGTGGAGCAGTTGCATTCACCGGTTCGGTGAGAGCAAGGTTATTGCTCTGGATATCTCCAAGGCATTTGACCGGGTGTGGCATAAAGCACTCGTGTCTAAACTGGCTTCTTATGGTGTCGGTAACACTTTCACTCGATGGAAATCGAGTTTCCTCAGCGGCCGTTCTATTCGGGTTGTGATAGACGGCTTTGCTTCCGAAGAGCATTCCATTAATGCTGGAGTTCCTCAGGGTTCGGTCCTGCCTCCGACACTTTTTCTTATTTTTATCAATGACCTTCTGTCATTGACATCAAACCCCGTCTACTCGTTTCCTGATGACAGCAGCATTTGTCATTGATATTCATTCTCCATTCTGGAGATCACTAGAAGGAGCAGAATTCTGAATGACACACTCCAATCCGACCTCATCAAAATCCAGGAGTGGGGTCGTGCGAATCGGATCGACTTTAATGCGCGAAGATCCAATGCTGTTTGTTAACCCACAAGCGTTTGGCGGGTGACAACTTCCCACCTCTAAATATGGGTGGTGTGGATATTAATGAGTCGGAGGCTCTTGATGTTCTGGGCATGTCAGTTCAATGCGATCTTCGCTGGAACGATCACATCTTTGACGTGTCGAAAGAAGCAGCCAAGTGCTTAGACTTTCTTAAGCGGTGTAAGAAATACTTCACTCCAACCGATCTTCGTTGTATCTACACCACTTATATCCGTCCGAAAATGGAGTACAATTCGCATATATGGTCGGGAGCTTCGCGGGCATATCTTCAGCTTCTCGACCGTGTCCAATGTCGTGCGTTAAAACTTATAGGGGACAGTAGGGTATCCAGCTCTATTGAAACCTTGGAGCGTCGTCGTGATGTAGGGTGTGTATCATTATTTTACCGCTACTTTCATGGTAAATGTTCCTCTGAAGTAGCCAGCCTGATTCCTCCGGTTCAGGTATTTAGCAGAACTACTCGGCTTTCCAGAGGGTGCACCCCTTTTATGTCACGATTCCGTTCCAACGAACCACGCATTACCGTGAGAATTCGTTTTTCGGTCGCGTCATTAGATTGTGGAATAGTCTCCCCGCGCATGTCTTCCCACCCACTTACACCGTCGAAACCTTTAAGCGAGGTGTAAACCGTCACTACTCCCTCTTTCCCCTTACTACTAATCTGTCATCCCTTCGGAACCATCAAATGCTTTGCATGGATAGGGGGCATCCCTTGAGCTTGGTTTCATCTGCCATAAAAAAAAAGAAGAAAAGGATGTATCCCAGAACCCCAACTACGCTCACAAGCACACTTACAGTGTTTCGGTGATGAATTACATTTGCTGCAAGCTTTTTCCAAAGTCGAGTTGAAAAAGCGCAACATTACAGCAGACTCTACGATTAGGTGCTATAATTGCAATTCAAGAGGACATATAGCATCAGCAACCAAAAAGGCAAGAACGCTTTATGTGCAACAACATGTCTCACCGAGTCGTAGATTGCCCACAACACAAAGGAAGGAAAAATTTTATGGACAAAAAGAATGATTATGTAAGAAATTTTAAATTTTTCCAACTATTAAAAATACAACATATGTTTCCCTTAATTGCCTTATAGTCTCCGGAAGCCCAATAAGTTTTGTACGAAAATGTTGCCTGCCGCCTAATTTTGAATTTGAATTTAAGTTTGTTAAACTGCTTGTTCCCCTCCTGTGGAACGTTATGTATGGCGGAGTTCTGAGGCTTCCAAGACCGGATGGAGTTCACGTGATTGGATTTGCTGACGATATAGCAGTGGTGGTTGTGGCGAAACACATACATCAGGTTACACAGAATGCGAATGCAGCAATTGAGAGCATCTGACTATGGTTGAGATCAACTGGCTTGGCACTGGCAGCCGAGAAAACTGAAGCTATATTAATCTCGAATAATAAGCAGGTCGAAAGCGTGCGTTTGAGTGTGGAGGATGTCATAATCCAATCGCAACGCGTGACTAAGTACCTCGGCGTTTTGTCGACGACCGCCTCTGTTTTCGACAACACACAGAGTATGTATGCAAGAAAGCATTGGCTCGTTACGCAGCACTAGCGCGAATGCTACCAAACGTCGGCGGTTCAAAAAGCAGCAAGCATCGTTTACTAGCGAATGTAATCACGTCAGGCCTTATTTATGCGGCGCTCATCTCGGCTGAAGGTCTTAAAAATAAGACAAGCAGAAAGCAGTTTTCCAGAGTATATCGACTAAACGCTCTACGTGTAATCAGCGCCCACAGAACTGTCTCCGACGAAGCGGCCTGCGTACTGGCTAACATGATGACAATTGATATAATAGCTGATGAGGCTCGCCGATGCTACACAGAAAGGTCCACTGGCGTTCTAGAATTCGTCAAATTACGTGAAAGGGCTGTCTCAATAGAAAGGTGGCAGAGACGCTGAAACGAATCGAACAAAGGGCGGTGGACATATACGCTTATCAGGAACCTAGAAAAGTTGATAAGTTGAAAGCATGGGGAACTGAACTATCATCTGACAACGGAAATTCTTTCCAAAATGCATACATCACTTATATTATAGATAAAGCTATATAAAAGACGCGTGAAGGTGCAGTGACATGGAGAGTGTATTGGATGCCGTTCGTCGTATGACAGACGGGTATAACACAACGTTCAGCTACGCATAATGTTCCACTTTCATGCTAGAACGCTCTACACCCGAAGGGAAAGTATTATTCCGCATTAATTCTCTCTAACTCTGCAGGAGGAGATTCACTTTGTTATTCCGTTTGTATTGCAGAGAAGGAGACCAGATAGATATAGAAAAGTATATATATTCGAGCTCAGCGTCACCTCCTGAATCCATTTAGCCCTGTCCGTCCTTGTCTGTTTTCTGAAATTACGATTACGGGAGAACGAAAAGAGGTATCGCCATGAAATTTGGCACAAATATTCCTTGTTATGTAGGTTTGGGATTGAAAATGGGCAAGATCGGTTAACAGCCACGCATACTTTACATAAGGAGTGTAAAGCAACCTCGTTTAAAAAGTGTTATAAGTTGAATATCTCATAAACCGCTTGAGATACTGAGACATAATTCTACTCCGGAACATATAGCGCCGTTACAAAAATTCTTGCAAAAAATTGGTGTGCCTCGCCCACTCATATAAAAGTTGGAAATATCTCATGAACGGCATAAGATATGAACACGTAATTTATCGCGAGGTACCTGGAGGTATTACCACTTTGCTTGCAAAAAATGGTCGTGGCACGCCGACTCTTAAAAAGCTGTTATTGCCTCAGAAACGGTATAAGATATTAAGACGTATTTTTATCACGACGCATCTAGAGGCATTACCTATCTTTTTCCCCAAAATTTTTGTAGCACACTCATTCATACAAAAGTTGTCAATATCTCATAAACGGTGCAAGATAATAATACGTTTTTTTTCTATATCAGAATTTAGTAGCTGCTAAGCTTCAAAGCTTTTTGTGCTGATAGCTCGAACTACTGTTAAGAGGTTGTTGGAGAGAGGGGAGTGGAATGTGGAAATCTTTTTTTTTTTGTTTCCTTATATTAATTTTTTTGTAGGCAATTTTTTTATTGTAGAAGTATTAGTTTTGTATAACTATTAGCGCTAGGCTAGGCCTTACGCTGAAAACAGCATAATTAACATCCATGCGCAGGCGGGATTCGAACCCGCATCTCGCTCGCAACGAAGGTATAACTTACCTCCGCCACCGAGGGTCGCAACGTTATTTTACCCCGGAATACCTAGAGACATTAGCAAATTGTTTGCCGAAAATGGGTTCATACAAAAGTTGTCAAGTGGAGAAATTAATTTTTTTAAGCTACTCGGGTATAGTGTACTTAGACTTCGGCCTGACTGAAGACAACAACTTCACTTGTTTATTCTTCTGTTATAAGATTTTAATCCTTTATTCTTAAAAAGTTTAATTAAGGTTTTTTAAACAAAAATTGTCAATGAAAGCTTTGTCTGTTTGCAGCATAACTACACATTGGATTAGCATTTACAAATAAATTCTGCGGCGATAAATGGAAAAGAGAGCTGCTTCTTCAAAAGGTCTTTAAAAATAAGACCCCACCATTAATCTACCATGTCTGCAAAAGTTTACGTCATATTGTGATAATATTTGATCTAATAATATGGAAAGCATCAAAATTTAATAAAAACTCCTTTCCTTAATTTGAATAGAACAAGAATATTTGCATTTTTTTCCAAATATTAAACAAAAATTTAGAGATAATTTTCCCTTGACACTAATTGAGGACTACTTAGAGTATGTAAGATATGATAATATTTTATCCTTTTAGATTTAAAACGTGGTTTGCGTAATCCGTAATCCAACGGTTTATATCGATGATATTTTAATAACGTCTGAAACCTTGGAGGAACACATCATCCTGTTGAAAGAAATTATTGGCCGAAAATGCTTTAGAGCAACGATAGGCGCGTCATAGCACGCGTGCGCTGCCGGACTTCGTTTTTCTCACACCTACTTCATCCAATGTACACGGCGAAGCCAATCAGTCGCTGTCGAAACTTCAATGCAGAGATAACGAGATGCGAAACTCTGCTTTCACAGCTGTTAAAAATCGCTTTGACGTCTATATTTTATGCATTCTTGAATTCTCGTACACTATCTGTGAGATATTGTTGTTTATGCCTTTCGATCCCTGATTGTAATCCACGTAATGAGCATGGTGAAAAAGTAAGAGTAAGCTCACACGATGATAATTTGACTAACGAGAATCAAATTTGTTGCTTTCACGTGTAAAAGAGAAATGAAAAATTTGTGGGAGTCAAAATGAACACAATATACCGAAATCACTTGGTCAAATTTTGATGCAGTTGATCAAAACTTAACCATGGTTGCATTATAAATGCTTTCTTGTAGATCGGAGCAAAAGAATACGGAAATATTGTAGTTTTGTAGTAAAACATGCGTGCAAAGAAACTTTTCTGTGCACATCGTTTCTTGCGTAAAATGGTTTTGCTGATAATTTGGCTTTCAACCTTTTTGTTTTCTGCACATACAGTGTACGGATGTATGCCCTGGTGTAAAATCATCTTCTAAAATCATTTGAAAACATTATTTTCAAATGATTTTAGAAAAAATTTATAAATCTACCTTCGCATTTCGGCGGGATACTCGAACGACATTTCTTTAAGTAGTTGATTTATAAATTCTTTTTTTTTTTGGGAAATTTAACTAATAATTTCTTATAATTGTAGTGTTTTTGGAAGGAATTTCCGTTATTTCGTCAAATTTGGTTTGTAGACAAACCAATTTCGGCGATGTGCCATCTTCAGTGCCTATTTCCGTTCTTAGTTTTTTATTTCTTATAATTATCATTATAATAATGTAGGATGTATATGTTTGACGTTTTGAATTAAGAACTGTAGCAACATTAATTAACCTTTCGTAATTATTTTTAGTATACATAATGAGATAATCATAAATATATACACTTAATTATAAGTATACTTACTTGCCAAATCATGTTTAATAAATACATAAATAATACTTACCATTAAATTTAAGCAATCAGATGAACAAGTGATCGACTCTTTTTTAAAGTGAGTCGTCTATAGTTTTTCAGAAGTTGGATATTGAAAAAAAATTTTCCGTATTCTACGCCTACAACCGAAAAGAAAAACTTTTTCTTTTAATGACGAATAATTAAAATACAAAAAGGCAACTAAAAGTTTGGTCATCAATGTGACAAATGTACAGTGTTTCAACTCAGGTAGTGGCTCCAGAATTTGGGACTCTCAGCATCTGGAACGAAAAATGCATTAATAGTACGCCGAAAGAAGCGGACAACAGCAACGTGTTGTACTGTCCTTCTGAAAAGAATGCGGGTCCTCTTAATGAAAATCCTTGTTCCTCTTTTAACGTCCCTTTTTATTTATTTCAATGCAGCGCCGGTCTGCGCGCTCTGGGCTCACAAACAGAACTCCACTTTTAAACATTAAATCATTTTTACTTAAGCTCGCCGACGGCTACGTCTAAAGTGGACCGGTATGTCGCAATTTCACTATTTTGCAATATTAAATTCTTAATATTCATATTTGCCAATATTAACGTCGGCAGAATTAAATTGGGAACGATTTAATTCTTCCGCGTTTGCTCTTTGCTTTTTATTTTAGCTAATTTTATTTATTCGGAAAGCTGCTTAGTTTGAGCTCGAGAAAAGCTATTTGGTGGCAATTAGCTTCCACACTTGCTACCTTTAATTATCTTTACAGCCTGAACTACCGATTCGTCTGATTTTCTCCGAATATTATTTTTGTTTTCTATGTTCTTATCAGCTGTTTTTTCTACCTTTCTAGCCTTCTTCAATTTTGCTGAAGTTTGCAACGTATCCACAATCTCTTCAGACGTAGGACTTACTGTTACTACTTCAGTTATTGAGGCTGGTAACGTATCCACAATCGCTTCCGATGTCGGATTTACAGTTACTCCTTCACTCGACGAAATTGGTAACGATCCACAATCGTTTCCGACGTCGGACTTACAGTTACCGTTTCGCTTGGTGAAGTTGGTAATGTATCCACAATCGTTTCTGATGTTGGACGTACGTTACTGCTTCATTTGGCATTAAATTCCTATTCTTGTTGGGTTCCCAGATTATTGGCCGTGTCTGGGCCCTTGCCGGTTTCCCTGCTGATTATTCTGGAGATTTTCCCAACTTCTTTTAGCTCCACAGTTTCCTACTATGTGTCCTGGTCTGTTACACCAATGACATATTGTTTGTTTCGTTTCGTTTGGCATGTTCACAGGACTACGATTCTTCTGCGCCCCTTGAAGGTAGTCGAATTTGGGTTCACTTGGTTATTTTGCTTTTGATTCCATTTCGTTTGGACTTGTTTTTGTTGCCAATTTTGCTGGGGTTGCTTTGGTTGCCAACTTCGTTGGTGTTGGTTCCATTGTTGACTCCCCTGGTTCCAGTTATTAGGCCC
This sequence comes from Sicus ferrugineus, assembly GCA_922984085.1. Lineage (NCBI taxonomy): Eukaryota > Metazoa > Arthropoda > Insecta > Diptera > Conopidae > Sicus > Sicus ferrugineus. Next base: position 28,471,677 of record OV277349.1, read on the forward strand.
TTGATTTTTGTTGTACGACCCACTTCTGTTGTTTTCATTATTATTACACCTCCAGTTTGTCTCGTGTCCATATTTTAAGCACTTTTGGCAATACGGTGTGTTTTCCCTGATTAAACACTTTTCTCGCGTATGCTCACGTTTATTACAAAATGAACAAACTATTTTCTCCTGTGGTGCTCTCGAAACGTTCTGTCTTTCTTCTAGTCTTTTATAAGCCACTAGATTATGTACAGGCGGTCCTGTGTAGGGTTCTACCGAATTCATATTAATTATGGGTGTAACCGTTGGTTGATGGAGGGAATTACTTCTTTGTATTTCAATCAGCGTGTTTACTGCTATTTCTATCATTTCCTCCATACTTTTCCCTGTAACACTTAGCATGTGAATTCGTAAAGTTGCATCTTTTAACCCTGTTCTAAACGCCTTATTTGCTGACGTCTCTATCATAGATACAAATGCGCTGTCGCCCTGTCCATTATAGGTATTGTTACGTAAATTTAGATTTACGGGTACGACTCTCTCTTAGGTTCGATCTCTGGATTGTGAATAATCTAATAAAACTCAAAAGTTTTGCTGTTCTTAATTTCACAGATTTTATTCTTCTATTATTGCACTTATTAACACTTATTACTTGACGCTATGCTCACAAGGTGTCGTGTTCTGTTCGAACTAACTCTCTGAGACGCCGTGCGTCTATTTATATGGCAGTTGATACTGCTGCGGAAGGTTCTAGAATTATGAAGCAAATTCTCGATCTATCTACTTGATCTTTGCCGCGCTAGATGTCGTTGTGAAAGATCGTGGAATTTTCTAGCAAATTGTCGATCTATTTCGCGCTAGATGTCGCCGTACAAAGGTTGTGAAACTAGCTATCTATGCGCGATTTGAATGGTTTCCAGAACTTTCGCGAAAGTTCCATTGTAAATTCGTCACAGTATCTTTTATTACTTGTAGCACCTGTGCTTTTTGGTATTTAGGCTCGTACTGCCGAATGTCCTCATTGTGCAATTGACTACAATTCTGTAGTTCTGTAGCCATCCATCTTGCCCATCTTGGTTTGATTTGCCCCTGATTGCTTAAACGTAGGAAATGAAACTGAGTTATATTCCTTCGGACTGACTATAGCAGCGGTAGCTTCTTTATGGTATAGTGTCTGATCGTTAGCTAATTCTATTTCTTGTTTCAGCCGTCTGTTTTCCTCTTTTAATTCTTGGACTCTTCTGTTCGCTTCTTCTAAAGAACTACAGTCCTCTCTTGATTTCTGTGCAAACCCCTGTTCTAGTGTTTTATTTAACGTTTCTTCGGTTAGCCCCTTTTCCTTTAATAATCCCCTTAGTTTTACGTTCTCGTCCTCTAAGTTGCTTAATATATCCTCCTGAAACACTTTATCTACTAAATAATTATCGTACCTATTCTTCAGTGCGTTAAATTCTGATTCCCATACCTTCGAATTTTCTGTCTTATTATAATAGAGAATGTAGGAAATGTAGGTGTAGGAATTTAAGCAATTCCTCTACTATCGCGTCTGCTCTTTCTACACTTGAAAGGTCTCTTAGGTCCCCTACTCTAGACTTTATCAATTCTAAGTTTTCTTTGTTGCCTACTGTCTCTTTTAAAATTGCCCAAATTTTGGATATAAACTCCCCCAACTGACGTTTCAGATCCTTATGGGTTCTCTCTAATTCTATATATGCTTGTTCTTGCAACGACTCGGCCATTAATTAAAGAACGACATATAATTTAGTGGGTTTTTTATTTTTCTTAACGTTTACAATTAACATATGTAAGAGGAGATTTTTCTTAATGTTGAGAAGTTAAATTTATTTTGAAATGTTGGATTCAGAATATTGTAAAACGACTACTTAGCGCCGCGAATTAACGTTCCATCGTTTTATTAAACGTCCAATTTTTATTACTACTCGTAGTACCTTAAAACGAGAGACAATTAACGAAACAATTAAATTATGCTTATCAAGTTTTAATTTCCTTAAACGGTTTAGGTTTCCTGCATGCTTCGTTTACCGAGCATGGTGTAAATATTCGCCGTACAAATGGTTTCCAGTACGTACGCTTGTTTTACTTTTGTTATTTTTTTTTCTTTTCATTTTTCAGCCTGAGCTCGCTATTTCTTTGTTTCAATCGGAGACGAATTGTCAATTATTTTGTCGCCTTCGCTGAGGTAATTTAAAAACTCAAAATGAACGAACGAATTTCTTCTTTTTCGTAGCGGCACACAAAACTGCAACGTTTGCAATTTAGAACTCGAACAATTAAATGAGTGAGCTATGGTTTGCGTTATTTCTTTGCTAATTGCCTGCTTTTGTTAATTGTTTTTATAAGCAAGCAATTGTAATTGCTTGTTATTGAAAAAGGATGACACTAAAGTGGCTTTGATTCTCCAAACGATATGAAGTCTCTAAGCGATTTACTGTAACGATTAAACTTTTAATTTTGGTTTTTAAAATAACAAAAAAAAAATTATTCTAAAATGATATCTTTCTTATTATTCCCAATACTACCATTATCATATTAAGAATTAATTTAATTTTCCTCAAAAATTCATTCATTCTCCAACAATTCACTTTCAAATTTCACCTTAAAACTATTCAAAACTTTTAAAACTATTTAAAAACCTTTCAAACAACTTCCCAGAGTGAAAGGGTCGACCTCAGCAAAGGTTTCGTCCGGCGTGGAACGCCATTGGACAGACAAGGGTGCCTGGCTTGACGCTGTCACTCCTTTTATTTATTCCACAAATTTCACCAAAATTTTCACTCACTTACCTTTAATTTTCTTCGAGCGATCCTCGGCTCGAAAATCCGGCTGCGCCAAAAAATGTTGTACTGTCCTTCTGAAAAGAATGCGGGTCCTCTTAATGAAAAGCCTTGTTCCTCTTCTAACGTCCCTTTTTATTTATTTCAATGCAGCGCCGGTCTGCGCGCTCTGGGCTCACAAACAGAACTCCACTTTTAAACATTAAATCATTTTTACTTGAGCTCGCCGACGGCTACGTCTAAAGTGGACCGGTATGTCGCAATTTCACTATTTTGCAATATTAAATTCTTAATATTCATATTTGCCAATATTAATGGCCAGATTTTCAACCAACGAACGATGTGATTCTTCGTGATTCTGCTTTCTTATTTTCGCGATATCGTTACATTGTGATTTTCAAACAACGAGCAGCTCGTTCGTTAAAAACACAAAAACACTTTCTATACTTGTTACGAGTTCTCGTTCGTTACATGGTATTTTCAATCATTATTTCAGCGATATGAACTGTCAAAAGTAACGACTGCTAAAAGGCTGTCGTTACTCCATTCTTTCTGGTGCAAATTTTGTGTAACAATGGATTCCAGCAAAAAGAGGTAAGTTACTTTCTATTTAATGGTTAATTTTAAACAGAATGGAAATTAATTTTAAATTTTTCTTAGAATTACGAACATAACGCAGTTCAACCTGCTGCTGTGGGAAATGGCAAATAACCCCGAATTTGCGAGAGGTGTTCCGGTCTTTGGCTCGAACCAAAGATCCAAGGATAATGAGTGGGAGAGGGTTAAAGAAATCCTCAATGCGAATGGTCCGCCAGTTCGGTCAACGGCCGAATGGAAAAAGGTAAGTTTAATTTGTGTTCATATACAGATGTACTGTATATAAAAATTTTTACAATGTTAGGTTTGGACTGATTTGAAGAATCGGTCCAAGAGAAAATTGTCACAAAACGCAGCAGAGTTGAGAAGAACGGGAGGCGGACCGTACTGCGCTGCACACCTCAATCCGCAGGAAGAGGAAACTGTACGGATCATGAACATGCAAAACAGTGTTTTGCCCATTGGAGCTTATTTTGGAGTGGAGTATGATAATTCTGGTAAGTATTTGTTAGCAGTTCCACTAAATGTATAGTGAACGTTCTAATGGGCATTCCAAAATTGTTTCAGTGGTAGATTCTCCGGTTCTTGCTGGTGCTGTAGTCTCACATCGAGCATCTGGTGCTGCCTCAACTGACGTTTCTACTAATGCGTCAGCGGGCGTAACTATCAATGCGTCACCTGGAGTGACTACCAATGCGTCGGCGGGCGTAACTATCAATGCGTCACCTGGAGTGACTACCAATGCGTCGGCGGGCGTAACTATCAATGCGTCACCTGGAGTGACTACCAATGCGTCAGCGGGCGTAACTATCAATGCGTCACCTGGAGTGACTACCAATGCGTCAGCGGGCGTAACTATCAATGCGTCACCTGGAGTGACTACTGCTACTGCTTCGCCCCGGGTAGGAAATCTTCCTACTATGTCTAGAAAGCGTAAAGCTGCGGATGATTTATCGGCGTTGCTCCAGCAACAATTATCAAATCAAAAAGAACAACTTGAAGCTATGGACGTTCAAAATGGTCACTTGGAGCGAATAGCTATAGCATTGGAGCAGCTGGTGAAACAGAAGGCAGCAGCAGACTCTTCACCTTCACTATAAATTGTTTTGTTTTTCCTTTGATTTTGTATTTTATTTAATTTTTTAACAAAGTGAATTTTTATTTTAATTTTTTACCAAAACGTGAATTATGTGCCTTTATTTAACAAAACTACTGAATTATGTTCCTTTGTTTGACTTTATTTATTAATAAAGTTTAATATTTACTTAATATTTAATTAAAATAAACTTGATCATTTCATTTAATAATATTTTATATAATAAAATAATAAAAAAATTTTAACACAAAAAGTTAAAAAATAAACATCTTAAGATTTATGTTATACTCATCGCCAACTCATTCCTAACGCTTATAGCGGAATTTGCTGGCGCGTCTTCTTTAGGTGCGTCCGGTAATTCGCCATCAGCATAACTTTCTAATTCCCATGGACAATTGTTATATAGGCAGAAGTTATGGGCAGCACAACACGAATTTATAATTTTTACTGCCGCTTCAGGCGAATAATGGAGACCTCTTTCGCCTATTATACACCTGAAGCGGTTTTTTAAGACTCCAAAACACCGTTCTATGATGTTCCGACCGCTGCATAGCTTCCTATTAAACTCTACCTCATGGCGATGTTGGGGTTCTCGGTAGGGTGTCATCAAATATGGCAGGAGTTGGTAGGCGGAATCTCCTAAAGATTATATAATGTAGACAAGTTTACGTTAAATTATTGAAGAATCTTACCCAGGAGCCAAGTGCTACGCTTTCCGGAATTGTATTTATTTCTGAAGAATTCCTCAGCAGCACTCATCCTCCAAACAAAGGAGTCATGGTTTGCGCCCGGATATCGTGCGTCGACAAACCGAATGACCATGTTGAAATCGCAAATCTGCAACAAAAACATGCAAACATATACTGAAAATTACTTAAAATATTCACAATTACTTACAATCATCACATTTGTACTATAAAATCCTTTTCGGTTGTAGTACAAATGCTTAAATTCAATTGCTGGCGACTTGATGCGAATGTGTGTACCGTCTACGCACCCAACGACTCCAGGAATTCCATACTTTTCCTAAAATTGTTGTTTCAGCTGATTTTCTTCCTCCGGCGTCATAGCAAGCCTGATGTACTTGGGACATAAATATCTTTCGAAAATGTCCAAGAATTCCGCAATATTCCTGGACACTCTTCCTTGCGACATAGTTGCGAAATATTGGTTTCTGATGCCTCGCTGGTAATTTCCGCCTGCCAGGAAACGCAAAAAGGATGCTAATTTAAGGATTGGCGGAATTGTTGTTGCTTTTCTCTCAGGCTTCATCCATGGCGTTACTTCATCTAAAAGTTTGATGAAGCAAGCCTTATTCATCCCAAAATTGTTTATGAATCTAAAATTATTGTTTATACATCATTATTTATACACAATTATTAACTCCTGCTCCGGCATATCCAAAATATTTGAAGAATGCCTCATTTCCCTATTCCGATGTCTCAGGCTGTGCTCATCTTCCGAATCACTTTCGAATTCCTCCATGGCAAATTCCACTCCTGAAAACATGTTTCCTTTTTCAATTCACTATTTTCAGCACTTCAAACACAACACATCAATAATAACAATATGTCAAAAACATATGAGAAACCAGGGTCTAATAATGAGCGAGTAAGAATGATAAGCAAAAATTAGAAAGCATGCGAAGAAAAGAGAAATCCGAGTGTACCTTTAAAAAATTAAACACATCTTTAAAGTGCCTACGAGAAGCGAACTACTCGCTACGTAAGTGTTTAGAAATCGCATTTTACATTCACGGTGACGAGTAACGATTTCTCGCTTCTTAGTGACAGTGATAATTGAAAATCTGGCCATAACGTCGGCAGAATTAAATTGGGAACGATTTAATTCTTCCGCGTTTGCTCTTTGCTTTTTATTTTATTTATTCGGAAAGCTGCTTAGTTTGAGCTCGAGAAAAGCTATTTGGTGGCAATTAGCTTCCACACTTGCTACCATGCAGAGTGCTGGTTGCTAGCTTGGCTTTCGAGCTTCCCAAAACAAAATGCTTGGCTTGCACTAAAGGCTGAACTTGACCTTGACTCACTAACTGAGTTATTAACAAGTGCCAATGTTCTTGCCTTGATAGTGTGAATGCGACATACAACAAACGATACGCAGATAAAAGTCAACTGTATTCATAAGAAACAGGACAACAACGCAAACGGTTCTTTGGAAGAAAATAACAACTTGGTAAATCAGAGTTGGTAAAGAAAGAAAATGAATTACTACGCAGGAAAAATAATTGTTAGCGCAGAAAACTCATTTTTAAAAAAGTTTTCCCACATGAATATGGAATCAGAAAAACCTTGTAACGAAGTTTCTTGCCGGGGTATACTCAGTTTCGCCAGAGTCCCGTACCGAACACTTAAATAAAAGGCTTTCGGTTTTCTTTTGACAGTTTTCGACTATTTATTCACCGTTATTCAAAGTTTTATTTTTCGGTCTTTAATTGCTATACATCAACTATACGAACTAACAGTATTTCTTAAAACTAGTTCCTTTAATTCTAACGTCCGCTGAATACCACTCAGTCCGTAAAAATACAAAATCTATATACACATAGAGTTCTAGAATATGAGGTTTTATGATTGTCGGCGTCAGCCACTACGAGGTACTAGCATTTACTTTGATTCAGGATTGCGTCCACTTAAAAGCATTTGGCCACGACGAGGTACTAAAATTTACTTGGATTCGGGATTGGCGTCCGCTTAAAAGCACTCGGCCACGACGAGGTACTAAAATTTACTTGGAATCGGGATTGGCGCCCGCTTAAAAGCACTAAGCCAGGACGAGGTACTAAGATTTACTTGGAATTGGGATTGGCGTCCGCTTAAGACGAGGTACTAAAATTTACTTGGAATCGGGATTGGCGTCCGCTTAAGAGCACTCAGCCAGGACGAGGTACTAGAATTTACTTGGAATCGGGACTGGCGTCCGCTTAGGAGCACTCAGCCAGGACTAGGTTCTAAAATTTACTTGGAATCGGGATTGGCGTCCGCTTAAGAGCACTCAGCCAGGACGAGGTACTAAAATTGACTTGGAAGTGGGATTGGCGTCCGCTTAAGAGCACTCAGCCACTACGAGGTACTAGAGATTCAAGGTTTGACGACTTACCACTTGGAGCACGAGATTCCAAAAGAGATCGAATTCAGCGCGGTGGGCCCTTTTATACACCGATCAAAACAACTTCGCTGCAGTCGTTGTTCTTGTGCACATTCCGGAACTTTCTAATGTGCATAGCGGCACACAACGTAGTTGTTGTTGTTGTGCTTATTTCTAGAAATATTTCTTGTGACTTTGTTAGTAGTTCTATTCCAGAATTTTCTAATGTGCACAGCGGCACACAACGTACTTGCGTTTGTTGTGTCTGTTTCTAGAAATATTTCGTGTGGTTTTGTTGGTAGCTTCCCACGCTCTAATTTAATTTTTGCTTGCTGGTTTCGCGTCTCAGTCTTTGTTGTAGTTGTTGTAAACAGTATTCCACCTGATTTTATTGGTAACTTCCCAAGGCTCTGCTTTAATTTTTGCTTGCTGGTTTCGCGTCTCGGTCTGTGTTGTAATTGTTGTAAAAAGTATGTGGTTCATGTATGCTGTGTGACTGTTGTTTTTTTTTCCTTTTGTTGGAAAGCGAGCTAATGTGGTTGTTGTTGTTATTGTTAGCTTTGCATATTTTCGCCTTTGCTACGTTGCTTTTTTTCTTTTTATTGTTGTTGATAGAATTAATTCCACCTGAAGTTGGGTCCGCACAACCCAGGTCACCGCGTTTTCAGTTTACGTTTACTAAAAACGGGCTCGGTTGGGATGCAAGCCAGGTTCTACACCCGGAGTTGTAAGGAAAAATATTTTTTTCTTACACTCCCCCCTTTCTTTCGGATAGCAGGACAGTGATCCGTTTAGGGGTCAGTGTCACGCGATACTTCGGTTGCATGGTGGTATTCTTTGAGCTCCCCAATGTGAGCCGTGCGAGTTTTCGTATTTCCCTGGGAGTTGAGTTCGACGATAACTGGTGATGTGTATCTCTGGATCTGGTATGGACCGTCGTATTTCGGAGCCAGCTTGGCGGTAAACTTGTCCACTGCTTTCGATAGGGGATGGCTTCTCAATAATACCCACGTTCCTACTGCCGGGTTCCATTGTCTTCGTCGAAGGTCATAGTGTCGGGCTTGGTCCTTGGATGCTCGTTCGATGTTCCTCCTCACGATGTTGAAGATCTCCTGCAGCCGGTTACCCTTGTGTTCGGGACTGTGTGGTGCTGACCCTGTACCTATGATAACCTCATCGAAAAGCGATCCTGGAAGCCGCGGTTGTTGTCCCTGTGTGAGGAAAGCGGGGCTGAAACCTGTCGTCTCCGATGCCATGCTGTTGATTGCCAAAGAAATTTCTGCGATCAACTCATCCCATTGGGTTTGCTTATAATCGGCCACTTGTGCAAGAATTCTTTTTACGTTTCGGTTGGCTCTTTCTGTTGGGTTCTCCTGGGGGTATAAGGTTCTGTAAATTGTTGTAGGATTCCTAAATCTTGAAGAAATCGCTGCAGTGTCCTACTGTTGAATTGAGTTGCTTGTCTCAGTGGTACGATTTCGGTCCACTTGGAGAATTTATCAAAGAAAACTAGTATCATCGTGTTGCTGTGCTTGCTTCGGGGTAATGGTCCAATGAAGTCGGCACAGACGACTGACCAAGGCTCCTCTGGTAACTGTGTCAGCATTTTCCTGGCGGCTTTGTACTGCAATGGTTTATATCGCTGACACGATTCACAGCAGCGCACGTGTTTTCTTATGTCCCTGAACTGATAGTACCCAATTACTTTTTCCTGACCATCGATAACCTGTGAGAGTACGCCTCCTATTCCATGTGCACTAGCATCTGTATCTAGGACGAACTTTCCGCCAGGAACTGGATAAGCCAACATTGGAGCTGTACATAGTAATTCCTTCAACTGCTGATAGGCATTCTCTTCCTCCTCTTTCCACACAAATTTGCAGTTTTTCTTCGTCAAATTATGCAAACTTCTCGCAACGTTGGCAAATCCGGGTACAAAGCGTCGGTAATATGTACAGAGCCCAAGGAAGCTACGCACTTCATGAACATTCGTTGGTCGAGGCCAATCCCGTACCGATTTTATTTTGTTTTCATCAGTGTAGATTCCTCTAGTGGTGATTTTGTGGCCCAAATAAGTTACTTCGGTTTTAAATAGATTGCATTTCTTTGGATTCAACCGTAATCCAGCCGAAGCAATTCGTCGAAAGACATCTTCTAAATTTTTGAGGTGGTCATCAAAACTCTGGCCCATGACGATAATGTCATCAAGATACACCAAACATGTTTTCCAGTGAAGCCCTTTTAGCACGTGTTCCATTAAACGCTCAAAAGTTGCCGGAGCGTTGCATAATCCAAATGGCATCACGGAGAATTGCCACAATCCATCCCCGATGCTAAAAGCAGTTTTTTCGCGATCGGATTTCTCGATCTCCACTTGCCAATAACCACTTTGTAAATCCAGCGTTGAAAACCATTTCGCACCGGATAACGTGTCCAACGTGTCGTCTATTCGCGGCAGTGGGTAGCTGTCCTTTTTAGTGACATCGTTCAGCTTCCGATAGTCAACGCAAAACCGGGTGCTTCCATCTTTCTTTTTAACTAACACGACCGGTGAACACCATGGGCTGGTTGATGGTTCAATAACTCCACCTTTTTGCATTTCGTCTATTATCTGTCCCGCTTCTTCTCGTTTTGCTAGTGGGACTCTGCGTGGAGCTTGCCGAATCGGTCTTGCATCGCCAGTGTCTATTCGATGTTGCACAATGGCAGTTCTTCCAAATTTATTGCCATCGTTGGCAAATATGGAGCTATAGTTCTCTAGTACCCGTTTTGCTTTCATCTTTTCTGGCCCGCTCACCTCATTCAACCAGGTATTCACGATGTTAGGAATTTTCATGCCATCTTTGAGAACCTCGTTTTTGCATTCCTGAGGATTGTCACAATTAACCACGGCTTCCACAGCTTGGCATTGTCCTACTAACTCTCCTTTCTCCAAAAATATCGGTGACCTGAACTCATTCATCACTCGAATTGGGATCCGCTTATTATTTCCCGTTTGTACCAAGGTTCGTCCAACCAATATATTTGCAGTCCTTTCTGATGCCTCTACTACCCACAGCCTGCTTGCTCCACAGTCTTCCTCCACACATGCTCACAGTACTGCTTCAGACTTTGGTGGAATCTGCTGACGGTGACTTACACACATGACCATCCAGCCGCTGTATTTCTGATTCTAGTCTGTGTAATTCATCCTCCATTTTGTCCTGCCTCGCCTGCAATATGGAAGAATTCCCTTCTATGCGCGATAGTTGCTCCTGCAGTTGTGTAGTGTTTTGTGCCAGCTGCTCCTCCATACGTGAGGACAGTTGCTCCTTCAATTGAGAAGTGTTTTGTGCCAGCTGCGCCTCCATACGTGAGGAGGGTTGCTCCTGCAATTGAGAGGACTGCTGCGCCATTGCTGCTAAAAGCACATTCATGTCAAATGCTGGAGCTGGCTGCGGCTCTACCAACTGCTCCTCGACTTTAGATGAAACTCCTGAAGCATCATGACAGAACTCATGTTCTTCAACATCGATGCCCTCACTCTCCATTGCTTTACGCAACCGTGCTTGTAGATCTGCCTTATGCCCTGTCGCAGGCAAACCTCTAGCCTCCAGCTCTTCCCTCAGCTGGGGTATTCTCAGTTCAGCAAACTTCACCATAATTTAGGATTATTCAGCAATCCCACTTCTGACACCAATTGTTACGTAAATTTAGATTTACGGGTACGACTCTCTCTTAGGTTCGATCTCTGGATTGTGAATAATCTAATAAAACTCAAAAGTTTTGCTGTTCTTAATTTCACAGATTTTATTATTCTATTATTGCACTTATTAACACTTATTACTTGACGCTATGCTCACAAGGTGTCGTTGTGTTCTGTTCAATAACCAAATTCGAACTAACTCTCTGAGACGCCGTGCGTCTATTTATATGGCAGTTGATACTGCTGCGGAAGGTTCTAGAATTATGAAGCAAATTCTCGGTCTATCTACTTGATCTTTGCCGCGCTAGATGTCGTTGTGAAAGATCGTGGAATTTTCTAGCAAATTGTCGATCTATTTCCTCTCTTGATTGATCTACAGTCCTCTCTTGATTTCTGTGCAAACTCCTGTTCTAGTGTTTTATTTAACGTTTCTTCGGTTAGCCCCTTTTTCTTTAATAATCCCCTTAGTTTTACGTTCTCGTCCTCTAAGTTGCTTAATATATCCTCCTGAAACACTTTATCTACTAAATAATTATCGTACCTATTCTTCAGTGCGTTAAATTCTGATTCCCATACCTTCGAATTTTCTGTCTTATTCTCTATTATCTGGTGTAGGAATTTAAGCAATTCCTCTACTATCGCGTCTGCTCTTTCTACACTTGAAAGGTCTCTTAGGTCCCCTACTCTAGACTTTATCAATTCTAAGTTTTCTTTGTTGCCTACTGTCTCTTTTAAAATTGCCCAAATTTTGGATATAAACTCCCCCAACTGACGTTTCAGATCCTTATGGGTTCTCTCTAATTCTATATATGCTTGTTCTTGCAACGACTCGGCCATTAATTAAAGAACGACATATAATTTAGTGGGTTTTTTATTTTTCTTAACGTTTACAATTAACATATGTAAGAGGAGATTTTTCTTAATGTTGAGAAGTTAAATTTATTTTGAAATGTTGGATTCAGAATATTGTAAAACGACTACTTAGCGCCGCGAATTAACGTTCCATCGTTTTATTAAACGTCCAATTTTTATTACTACTCGTAGTACCTTAAAACGAGAGACAATTAACGAAACAATTAAATTATGCTTATCAAGTTTTAATTTCCTTAAACGGTTTAGGTTTCCTGCATGCTTCGTTTACCGAGCATGGTGTAAATATTCGCCGTACAAATGGTTTCCAGTACGTACGCTTGTTTTACTTTTGTTATATTTTTTTCTTTTCATTTTTCAGCCTGAGCTCGCTATTTCTTTGTTTCAATCGGAGACGAATTGTCAATTATTTTGTCGCCTTCGCTGAGGTAATTTAAAAACTCAAAATGAACGAACGAATTTCTTCTTTTTCGTAGCGGCACACAAAACTGCAACGTTTGCAATTTAGAACTCGAACAATTAAATGAGTGAGCTATGGTTTGCGTTATTTCTTTGCTAATTGCCTGCTTTTGTTAATTGTTTTTATAAGCAAGCAATTGTAATTGCTTGTTATTGAAAAAGGATGACACTAAAGTGGCTTTGATTCTCCAAACGATATGAAGTCTCTAAGCGATTTACTGTAACGATTAAACTTTTAATTTTGGTTTTTAAAATAACAAAAAAAAAATTATTCTAAAATGATATCTTTCTTATTATTCCCAATACTACCATTATCATATTAAGAATTAATTTAATTTTCCTCAAAAATTCATTCATTCTCCAACAATTCACTTTCAAATTTCACCTTAAAACTATTCAAAACTTTTAAAACTATTTAAAAACCTTTCAAACAACTTCCCAGAGTGAAAGGGTCGACCTCAGCAAAGGTTTCGTCCGGCGTGGAACGCCATTGGACAGACAAGGGTGCCTGGCTTGACGCTGGCACTCCTTTTATTTATTCCACAAATTTTACCAAAATTTTCACTCACTTACCTTTAATTTGCGTCGTACTATATCAGTTGCGTCGTGGCCGCGGACGAAGGAGGACGTCACCTCCCACAATTTAGTGTTCGTGACGAGTGCTCGCGCGGAAATATAGTGAAAACAAACCCTACCCCATCCTAAATCATCATAATAAAACAAAGAAATGCAGTGAAACCTTAATAAACAAAAAAGTCAATAAACAAACAAAAAAATAAATAATGTGCACTAATAACAAAATTTCATAACTCAATAGTCAACTTAACGGAATGCAGCGAACCATGCGAGGGGCTTGTTTATGCTCTCCGCAGTTAAGCTCAGCATTTCGTTGATTTTCACTCCTCCTCCTTCTTCCTGGTCCCGTTAGTTGTGCATGAGGCTGTGAGTGCACCGTGGGCTGAAGCGTGGCAAGATAAAGGCATAACACTTGTCTTGTCGCTTTTCGTTTTGCCTGCGGTGTAGGCTTGGTCGCTTGTGCAGCTGACTTTATACCTCTTTACAGTGGGTGGCGATGACAAAATTTCGTATAGACTCCACAAATGTGCGTGGCTTGAGGGCGAATTTCTTCGCGGTCTATGCGTATGTCTGTACTCACCAACCGCATATAATGGCACTAGGTGAGACCCAGGTGTCTGAGGGTGCAGATCCACTGGATTTTCACTTGCCTGGGTACCGCTTACTGCCATTATTTTCATCACACAGAGGCCTCGCCTTATATATTCGCAGTGATGTTGCGTACCAGTGTCAGCAACACCTTTGCACGACGGATGCCGAATTTAGCTCCATGTGGGTTAAGTTCAAAATCCAGTCGCACATCCTGCACTTCTGCTTCATTTATAGAAGCCCGGGTCTAGAGAGGCTGCCAACTTTTGATAAACTTGACAATCTCTCTGATTCGATATCTAAAATCCTGGAATCGTATCCGAACAGTGAAATTGTTGTTGCTGGTGATTTTAATGTTCATAATTCCAATTGGCTACGTCATTCGAGTCACACATCACCTGAGGGTTTGTATGTTGAGTTATTTGCTGAGTCTAATAATTTGACTCAATTAGTGAAGGAACCAACGCACTTTCCTTGCGTTGATGGGCAAAACCAAAATATTCTGGACCTTTTTTTAACTTCGCATCACAGCAAGTATGATGTGAATGTTCTTGCACCTCTTGGTAATTCGGACCACGCTACAATTTCTGCTACCTTCCCATATTCTAGTCTTCAATCCGCTCATCAGCCAGCTCCGAAGCGGACAGTGTGGCTTTATGAGAAGGCTAATTGGGATGCGCTGAACTAAACTTTTTCAGCCGTTTCAATTGGCAATTGTGTTTCAGGGATAGAAACATAAATGCTGCAGCAAAATTGGTAGAAAATATAATTTTATTTGGTATGAGGTCTTTCATACCTAATAAAAGAATTTCCATTAAACCAAAAGACCATTCCTGGTTTAATGCGACTTGCAGACAAGCAGTCAGGTCTAAAGAGGAAGCATTTAGGAATTGGCGTTTAAATAAAACTGCTGATACTAAACTGCTGCGCAATCAGGCCAGAAATATGTGCAATGCCACTCTAAAGCGCGAAAAAGTTCTCTACGAACAGCGCCTTAGACGAAGAGTTCTTGAATACCATAAGGGTAGCAAGAACTTTTGGTCGTTCGTGGGGAGGGTGAAGAATCAGACGCGATCGTCTATTCCAACTCTCCTCAAGGACGATCAGATCTTCACTCACTCGGTTGATAAGGCAAACTTATTAGCCAAAATGTTTGCTGAAAACTTCTCTCTTCCTGAGAGTAGCCAACCACTGCCCGCGGTCGATGGTGTATCTTATGCTGTGCCTCAGATGCATTTCCGAACGCGAGCTGTTAAAAGAGTGCTTGCAGACCTCAATGTCAACAGATCCTCGGGACCGGATGGCATTTCAGCCCATGTGTTGAGAAAGTGCGCCTCAACACTAGCTATTTCATTGCGCAATCTCTTTGATTTATCATTTACTTCAGGAGTTTTTTCCACTACCTGCAAGATTGCCAATGTGCAGCCAGTTCCCAAAAAAGGTGAGGCTACGAATCCTGCCAATTACCGGCCCATAGCAAT
Organism: Sicus ferrugineus; assembly: GCA_922984085.1. NCBI lineage: Eukaryota > Metazoa > Arthropoda > Insecta > Diptera > Conopidae > Sicus > Sicus ferrugineus. Next base: position 28,486,905 of record OV277349.1, read on the forward strand.
CTGTTCAATGCTCTCCAAAGTTATGGAGAGCGTCATAAATTTTAACCTGATGAGGTATCTAGAGAGCAACCAATTGGTCAGCGATCGCCAGTACGGTTTCCGTGCTCACCGCTCCACAGGCGATTTGATGGCGTTCCTCACTGAGCGGTGGAACAGTTGTGTTCACCAATTCGGTGAGAGTAAGGTTGTTGCTTTGGATATCTCCAAGGCATTTGACCGAGTGTGGCATAAAGCACTTGTGTCTAAACTGGCTGCTTATGGTGTCGGTGATACATTCACTCGATGGATATCGAGTTTCCTCAGCGGCCGTTCTATTCGGGTTGTGATAGACGGCTTTGCTTCCGAAGAGCACTCCATAAATGCTGGAGTTCCGCAGGGTTCGGTCCTGTCTCCAACACTTTTTCTCATTTTTATCAATGACCTTCTGTCATTGTCATCAAACCCCGTCTACTCGTTTGCTGATGACAGCAGCATTTGTCATTCATATTCATTCTCCAGGCGTCCTTCTCTTCTGGAGATCAATAGAAAACGCAGAATTATGAATGACACACTCCAATCTGACCTCAACAAAATCTAGGAGTGGGGTCAAGCGAATCGGGTCGATTTTAATGCGCGGAAGACCCAATGCTGTTTGTTGACCCACAAGCGTCTGGCGGGCGACAACTTTCCACCTTTAAATATGGGTGGTGTGGATATTAATGAGTCGGAGGCTCTTGATGTTCTGGGCATGTCAATCCAATGTGATCTTCGCTGGAACGATCACATCTTTGACGTGTCGAAAGAAGCAGCCAAGTGCTTAGGCTTTTTAAAGCGGTGCAAGAAATACTTCACTTCAACCGACCTTCGTTGTATCTACACCACTTATATCCGTCCGAAAATGGAGTACAACTCGCATATTTGGTCTGGAGCTTCGAAAACATATCTTCAGCTTCTGGACCGTATACAAGGTCGTGCGATAAAACTTATAGGGGACAGTAGGGTATCCAGCTCTATTGAAACCTTGGGATGTCGTCGGGATGTGGGGTGTGTAACCTTATTTTACCGTTACTTTAATGGTAACTGTTCCTCTGAAGTAGCCAGCCTGATCCCTTCGGTTCAGGTATTCAACAGATCTACTCGGCTTTCCAGAGCGGTGCACCCCTTTTACGTTTCGATCCCGTTCCATCGCACTACCCACTACCGCGATAATTCGTTTTTCGGTCGCGCAGTTAAATTGTGGAATAGTCTCCCTGCGCATGTTTTCCCACCCACTTATAACGTCGATGCTTTTAAAAGAGGTGTAAACTTTCCCACTTTTCCCCTTCCCACTAACCTTTACCCTTCTAAACCAACGAATGCTTTGCATGGATAGGGGGCATCCCCTGAGCTTGGTTCTATCTGCCATAAAAAAAAAAAAAAAAAAAAAAAATTTTCTTCGAGCGATCCTCGGCTCGAAAATCCGGCTGCGCCAAAAAATGTTGTACTGTCCTTCTGAAAAGAATGCGGGTCCTCTTAATGAAAAGCCTTGTTCCTCTTCTAACGTCCCTTTTTATTTATTTCAATGCAGCGCCGGTCTGCGCGCTCTGGGCTCACAAACAGAACTCCACTTTTAAACATTAAATCATTTTTACTTAAGCTCGCCGACGGCTACGTCTAAAGTGGACCGGTATGTCGCAATTTCACTATTTTGCAATATTAAATTCTTAATATTCATATTTGCCAATATTAACGTCGGCAGAATTAAATTGGGAACGATTTAATTCTACCGCGTTTGCTCTTTGCTTTTTATTTTATTTATTCGGAAAGCTGCTTAGTTTGAGCTCGAGAAAAGCTATTTGGTGGCAATTAGCTTCCACACTTGCTACCACGCAGACGGTGCTGGTTATCTTGGCTTTCCAGAGCTTTGTTAGCGCAGAAAACTCATTTTTAAAAAAGTTTTCCCACATGAATATGGAATCAGAAAAACCTTGTAACGAAGTTTCTTGCCGGGGTATACTCAGTTTCGCCAGAGTCCCGTACCGAACACTTAAATAAAAGGCTTTCGGTTTTCTTTTGACAGTTTTCGACTATTTATTCACCGTTATTCAAAGTTTTATTTTTCGGTCTTTAATTGCTATACATCAACTATACGAACTAACAGTATTTCTTAAAACTAGTTCCTTTAATTCTAACGTCCGCTGAATAGCAATCAGTCCGTAAAAATACAAAATCTATATACACACAGAGTTCTAGAATATGAGGTTTTATGATTGTCGGCGTCAGCCACTACGAGGTACTAGCATTTACTTTGATTCAGGATTGCGTCCACTTAAAAGCACTTGGCCACGACGAGGTACTAAAATTTACTTGGATTCGGGATTGGCGTCCGCTTAAAAGCACTCGGCCACGACGAGGTACTAAAATTTACTTGGAATCGGGATTGGCGCCCGCTTAAAAGCACTAAGCCAGGACGAGGTACTAAGATTTACTTGGAATTGGGATTGGCGTCCGCTTAAGACGAGGTACTAAAATTTACTTGGAATCGGGATTGGCGTCCGCTTAAGAGCACTCAGCCAGGACGAGGTACTAGAATTTACTTGTTATCGGGATTGGCGTCCGCTTAGGAGCACTCAGCCAGGACTAGGTTCTAAAATTTACTTGGAATCGGGATTGGCGTCCGCTTAAGAGCACTCAGCCAGGACGAGGTACTAAAATTTACTTGGAAGTGGGATTGGCGTCCGCTTAAGAGCACTCAGCCACTACGAGGTACTAGAGATTCAAGGTTTGACGACTTACCACTTGGAGCACGAGATTCCAAAAGAGATTCAGCGCGGTGGGCCCTTTTATACACCGATCAAAACAACTTCGCTGCAGTCGTTGTTCTTGTGCACATTCCGGAACTTTCTAATGTGCATAGCGGCACACAACGTAGTTGTTGTTGTTGTGCTTATTTCTAGAAATATTTCTTGTGACTTTGTTAGTAGTTATATTCCAGAATTTTCTAATGTGCATAGCGGCACACAACGTACTTGCGTTTGTTGTGCCTGTTTCTAGAAATATTTCGTGTGGTTTTGTTGGTAGCTTCCCACGCTCTAATTTAATTTTTGCTTGCTGGTTTCGCGTCTCAGTCTTTGTTGTAGTTGTTGTAAACAGTATTCCACCTGATTTTATTGGTAACTTCCCAAGGCTCTGCTTTAATTTTTGCTTGCTGGTTTCGCGTCTCGGTCTGTGTTGTAATTGTTGTAAAAAGTATGTGGTTCATGTATGCTGTGTGACTGTTGTTTTTTTTCCTTTTGTTGGAAAGCGAGCTAATGTGGTTGTTGTTGTTATTGTTAGCTTTGCATATTTTCGCCTTTGCTTCGTTGCCTTTTTTTCTTTTTATTGTTGTTGATAGAATTAATTCCACCTGAAGTTGGGTCCGCACAACCCAGGTCACCGCGTTTTCAGTTTACGTTTACTAAAAACGGGCTCGGATGGGATGCAAGCCAGGTTCTACACCCGGAGTTGTAAGGAAAAATATTTTTTTCTTACACTCCCCCCTTTCTTTCGGATAGCAGGACAGTGATCCGTTTAGGGGTCAGTGTCACGCGATACTTCGGTTGCATGGTGGTATTCTTTGAGCTCCCCAATGTGAACCTTGCGAGTTTTCGTATTTCCCTGGGCGTTGAGTTCGACGATAACTGGTGATGTGTATCTCTGGATCTGGTATGGACCGTCGTATTTTGGAGCCAGCTTGGCGGTAAACTTGTCCACTGCTTTCGATAGGGGATGGCTTCTCAATAATACCCACGTTCCTACTGCCGGGTTCCATTGTCTTCGTCGAAGGTCATAGTGTCGGGCTTGGTCCTTGGATGCTCGTTCGATGTTCCTCCTCACGATGTTGAAGATCTCCTGCAGCCGGTTACCCTTGTGTTCGGGACTGTGTGGTGCTGACCCTGTACCTATGGTAACCTCATCGAAAAGCGATCCTGGAAGCCGCGGTTGTTGTCCCTGTGTGAGGAAAGCGGGGCTGAAACCTGTCGTCTCCGATGCCATGCTGTTGATTGCCAAAGAAATTTCTGCGATCAACTCATCCCATTGTGTTTGCTTATAATCGGCCACTTGTGCAAGAATTCTTTTTACGTTTCGGTTGGCTCTTTCTGTTGGGTTCTCCTGGGGGGTATAAGGTTCTGTAAATTGTTGTAGGATTCCTAAATCTTGAAGAAATCGCTGCAGTGTCCTACTGTTGAATTGAGTTGCTTGTCTCAGTGGTACGATTTCGGTCCACTTGGAGAATTTATCAAAGAAAACTAGTATCATCGTGTTGCCGTGCTTGCTTCGGGGTAATGGTCCAATGAAGTCGGCACAGACGACTGACCAAGGCTCCTCTGGTAACTGTGTCAGCATTTTCCCGGCGGCTTTGTACTGCAATGGTTTATATCGCTGACACGATTCACAGCAGCGCACGTGTTTTCTTATGTCCCTGAACATGCCTGGCCAGTAGTATCTGTTGGCTATCCTGGTGACGGTTTTTCTAATGCCTGGATGTCCAGCGCTGGGGTCATCGTGGTTTTCCTTAAGGACTCGGGCACGAAGATACCTCGGAACACAGAGCCTCCATACGGCGCAATCCTCGTCGTTTACCTGCCCTGGGATATGTCGATACAGTTGACCATTTTCCATAGTATAATAGGCAAACTTCTCTGGATTCCTCTTAATTTCTGCCATCTTGGTTTCTATCCAGTTGCACTTTTCCCCGTTAGTCGTAACCGTGCTCAGTTTTTCTACTGGATGTCTGGAAAGTGTGTCTGCGACCACATTCAAATTGCCCTTGCGGTATTTCACGTCGAACATGTACTGTTGTAACTCGAGGGCCCATCTTGCTATACGCCCTGAAGGATTCTCCAACGAGTTCAACCACTTCAGTGAGAGGTGGTCTGTGACGACGCAGAACTTGTAGCCTTCTAAGTACGGTCGCATTTTCCTGATTCCCCACACGATTCCCCCCATTTCGGCTTTGTTTAAATGCCGGCCTGCGTAGGCGATGACCTTCTCTCCCTCATCGGTTTCTTGCGTGAGAACAGTTCCTAACCCGTGGTTGCTCGCGTCAGTCTGCAGCGTAAACGGTTTGGAAAAATCTGGGCACGCCAGTACTGCTGCCTTCGTGAGCTTTTCCTTGAGGTTCTCGAACGCCTGCTGTTGCTCGTCGGTCCATTGCCAGCGTTTGCCCTTCTTAAGAAGGCTGGTGGGTGGGACTACCAATTTGGCGAAGTCCGGTACGAACCGCCGGTACCAGGACGCTATCCCGAGGAATCGCCTAACGCCTCTGACATTTGTTGGGGGGGGGGGGTATTCAGTTCTTGAATAGCCGCTACCTTGTCTGGATCTGTGTGAATTCCTCTGCGGCTCACGACGTGACCTAAATATTTCAAATCTTGCTGGAAAAACTCGCACTTCTCATTGTTGATTTTCAAATTAGCCGCCCTTAAACGTCGAAATACTTCCTGTAAATTGTTCATGTGTTGTTCCCGCGTCTTTTCTATTACGATGATGTCGTCCAGGTAAGCAAACGCGTGTGGTTCCATCTCCGATCCAATGACTTGGTCCAATGCCCTTTGGAACGTCGCGGGTGCCGAATGTATGCCGAACGGCATAACTTTCCATTGAAAGAGTCCCCTTCCTGGTACTGTGAACGCGGTGTATTGCTTGCTTTCTGGACTCATGGATATTTGCCAGTAACCGTTCTTGAGATCAAGTGTACTAATGTATTGCGCGTCGCGGAGTCGATCTAGAATATGTTGTATCCTCGGAAATGGGTATGCGTCAGGCACTGATCTTGCATTTAGCTGACGATAATCCACGTAAAGTCGCCATTGCCCATTCTTCTTTTTAACAAGAATAATTGGTGCTCTGTAAAGGCTATGTAAGGGCTCGATACAGCCTTTTTCCAGCAACTCGTCTACCTCCTTGTTAATTATCGCTTGCATTGCAGGTTTCTAGGGGTAATACCTCTGCTTTATTGGCCTATCATCTCTCATGACGATTTTATGGGTCGTTATGTTGGAAGGTCCAAACCCAGGATCACATGGTCTGTCACATCCTGTAGAATCAGAAGTAGGAGCTTACACTCTGCAGTCCCCAAACGCCATTTTGACCCGTACGTCGGCCATTTTGACCGTACGTCCACCTCCATCAGCTTTCCATCTGTCATCACAGCCGCCGCGTTACTAATGAAGCTCCGCGAGGCTCCCGTGTCTAGAGTAGCTGTGACGAGTTCCCTTCCTAAGGCTACCTTGGCGTAAATCCGGTCTCGATTGTAGTTTAAGCACTTCGTGGGCTACGAGGAGAGTCTATCTTGTTCGGTTCCAGCAGCCCTCGTCCCTGCTGGACACCCTGCGCGTTTCCCGAAGGTTTCTTGCAGCATTCAATCGTCCGGACGCCCTTCTTTCCACAAGTCCAACAGAAAAGTTTCCTTGAGTTTCGGCATTCTCGTTGAAAATGTCCACTTTCGCCACATCTTCTACAGGCTGTTCGAAGGTCTCGCTGTTTTCCTGTCTTTCCTATGGTCATCATCCTGTGCGTCCTTGGTAATTGTCAGTGCTGATTACGAATTTCTCGTGGAGGTTCGGGTTCCCTTCGTATGCCTTCAAAATCTTCAGCCAATTCAATGAGATCCTCCAACGCAGAGAAATCAGACCTCTTTATGTAAAGAAGATAGTCCCTATGGCAATTCTTCTAAATCCTCTGTAGTTTTTGCTCCTCTGTATAGTTCACATGTCGCATTAATGTCTGCATGGCCACTACATAGCCCTTGAATTTCTCGCGAGGGCTTTGGATCCTTTTCCTAATGTCCTCCAGTTCTTCGAAATATCTTGATGGCAAGAAGAATTTCAGGAAATCGGTTTTCAACAATTCCCATCTTGACCAGCTCCTGTTGTTATTCCTGTACCAACAAAGAGCTTTGTCCTTCAGCAACTCCGCCATTGTTCGTGGCAGCATATGCTTAGGCAATTCATATGCCTCTGTGAGACAATTACGTACCTTGTCAATTACCATTAGCACATCCTACTATGGGCCACACTCTCTGGCTCGCACCTCGCTGCTATGCAACCACCTGTTGACATGGAAACTTGATTGCCGGGGTTCACGTTAAGCACTTCTGTTGCATTTGCCCTCTGTTCGCTGTGTTTCGGAACCGCACCTTGCAATCATGGCGTCGCCGGTCGCGCACTTGGAGAAACACCGCGATTCCACTGCACTTCAAGTTCGCGTAACCTGTCGATCACCTCGTCGGTCAGATCAGGCGACATCATAAACCCGAAGAGCACTTTACGAAGTTCGTCGACCGTGCCTTTTGATTCCACACCGAATTCACGTAAAATCTCCTGCAGATTTTCTTTCGGAACATTATAAATCCACCGTTTACCCATTTCGATTTTCCGTTTATTTCGTGTAACAGTTTCCGCGTTATTTCTTTGCACGATGTTTTCTATTTTGTTCTGTTTATTTCGCGTAACTGTTCCTTTGAAATACCGCGTTATTTTTTTGCACAATGTTTTTTTTATTTGAATTCGCCGTTAGCACAGTTTAGCGTTCAATTATTTGTTCGATTTATCGTTCGCTTCGCGTAACTGTTTATAATACCGTGTTTTTTTCTAAAGTTTCGTTTTTTCGCGATTCAGCACTATAGTTTTTGATTTTTCTCGGAAACTATTGTCCCTGTTCGGGCGCCATTTTGTAATGAAGTTTCTTGCCGGGGTATACTCAGTTTCGCCAGAGTCCCGTACCGAACACTTAAATAAAAGGCTTTCGGTTTTCTTTTGACAGTTTTCGACTATTTATTCACCGTTATTCAAAGTTTTATTTTTCGGTCTTTAATTGCTATACATTAACTATACGAACTAACAGTATTTCTTAAAACTAGTTCCTTTAATTCTAACGTCCGCTGAATAGCACTCAGTCCGTAAAAATACAAAATCTATATACACACAGAGTTCTAGAATATGAGGTTTTATGATTGTCGGCGTCCGCTACAAGCGTCAGCATTTACTTTGATTCAGGATTGCGTTCGCTTAAAAGCACTCGGGCACGACGAGGCACTAGAATTTACTTGGAATCAGGATTGGCGTCCGCATAAAAGCACTAAGCCACGACGAGGTACTAAAATTTACTTGGATTCGGGATTGGCGTCCGCTTAAGAGCACTCGGCCACGACGAGGTACTAAAATTTACTTGGAATCAGGATTGGCGTCCGCTTAAGAGCACTCAGCCAGGGCGAGGTACTAAAATTTACTTGGAATTGGGATTGGCGTCCGCTTAAGAGCACTCAGCCACTACGACGTACTAGAGATTCAAGGTTTGACGACTTACCACTTGGAGCACGAGATTCCAAAAGAGATCGAATTCAGCGCGGTGGGCCCTTTTATACACCGATCAAAACAACTTCGCTGCAGTCGTTGTTCTTGTGCACATTCCGGAACTTTCTAATGTGCATAGCGGCACACAACGTAGTTGTTGTTGTTGTGCTTATTTCTAGAAATATTTCTTGTGACTTTGTTAGTAGTTCTATTCCAGAATTTTCTAATGTGCATAGCGGCACACAACGTACTTGTGTTTGTTGTGCCTATTTCTATAAATATTTCGTGTGGTTTTGTTGGTAGCTTCCCACGCTCTAATTTAATTTTTGCTTGCTGGTTTCGCGTCTCAGTCTTTGTTGTAGTTGTTGTAAACAGTATTCCACCTGATTTTATTGGTAATTTCCCAAGGCTCTGCTTTAATTTTTGCTTGCTGGTTTCGCGTCTCGGTCTGTGTTGTAATTGTTGTAAAAAGTATGTGGTTCATGTATGCTGTGTGACTGTTGTTTTTTTTCCTTTTATTGGAAAGCGAGCTAATGTGGTTGTTGTTGTTATTGTTAGCTTTGCATATTTTCGCCTTTGCTACGTTGCCTTTTTTTCTTTTTATTGTTGTTGATAGAATTAATTCCACCTGAAGTTGGGTCCGCACAACCCAGGTCACCGCGTTTTCAGTTTACGTTTACTAAAAACGGGCTCGGTTGGGATGCAAGCCAGGTTCTACACCCGGAGTTGTAAGGAAAAATATTTTTTTCTTACACTCCCCCCTTTCTTTCGGATAGCAGTGATCCGTTTAGGGGTCAGTGTCACGCGATACTTCGGTTGCATGGTGGTATTCTTTGAGCTCCCCAATGTGAGCCGTGCTAGTTTTCGTATTTCCCTGGGAGTTGAGTTCGACGATAACTGGTGATGTGTATCTCTGGATCTGGTATGGACCGTCGTATTTCGGAGCCAGCTTGGCGGTAAACTTGTCCACTGCTTTCGATAGGGGATGGCTTCTCAATAATACCCACGTTCCTACTGCCGGGTTCCATTGTCTTCGTCGAAGGTCATAGTGTCGGGCTTGGTCCTTGGATGCTCGTTCGATGTTCCTCCTCACAATGTTGAAGATCTCCTGCAGCCGGTTACCCTTGTGTTCGGGACTGTGTGGTGCTGACCCTGTACCTATGGTAACCTCATCGAAAAGCGATCCTGGAAGCCGCGGTTGTTGTCCCTGTGTGAGGAAAGCGGGGCTGAAACCTGTCGTCTCCGATGCCATGCTGTTGATTGCCAAAGAAATTTCTGCGATCAACTCATCCCATTGGGTTTGCTTATAATCGGCCACTTGTGCAAGAATTCTTTTTACGTTTCGGTTGGCTCTTTCTGTTGGGTTCTCCTGGGGGTATAAGGTTCTGTAAATTGTTGTAGGATTCCTAAATCTTGAAGAAATCGCTGCAGTGTCCTACTGTTGAATTGAGTTGCTTGTCTCAGTGGTACGATTTCGGTCCACTTGGAGAATTTATCAAAGAAAACTAGTATCATCGTGTTGCCGTGCTTGCTTCGGGGTAATGGTCCAATGAAGTCGGCACAGACGACTGACCAAGGCTCCTCTGGTAACTGTGTCAGCATTTTCCCGGCGGCTTTGTACTGCAATGGTTTATATCGCTGACACGATTCACAGCAGCGCACGTGTTTTCTTATGTCCCTGAACTGATAGTACCCAATTACTTTTTCCTGACCATCGATAACCTGTGAGAGTACGCCTCCTATTCCATGTGCACTAGCATCTGTATCTAGGACGAACTTTCCGCCAGGAACTGGATAAGCCAACATTGGAGCTGTACATAGTAATTCCTTCAACTGCTGATAGGCATTCTCTTCCTCCTCTTTCCACACAAATTTGCAGTTTTTCTTCGTCAAATTATGCAAACTTCTCGCAACGTTGGCAAATCCGGGTACAAAGCGTCGGTAATATGTACAGAGCCCAAGGAAGCTACGCACTTCATGAACATTCGTTGGTCGAGGCCAATCCCGTACCGATTTTATTTTGTTTTCATCAGTGTAGATTCCTCTAGTGGTGATTTTGTGGCCCAAATAAGTTACTTCGGTTTTAAATAGATTGCATTTCTTTGGATTCAACCGTAATCCAGCCGAAGCAATTCGTCGAAAGACATCTTCTAAATTTTTGAGGTGGTAATCAAAACTCTGGCCCATGACGATAATGTCATCAAGATACACCAAACATGTTTTCCAGTGAAGCCCTTTTAGCACGTGTTCCATTAAACGCTCAAAAGTTGCCGGAGCGTTGCATAATCCAAATGGCATCACGGAGAATTGCCACAATCCATCCCCGATGCTAAAAGCAGTTTTTTCGCGATCGGATTTCTCGATCTCCACTTGCCAATAACCACTTTGTAAATCCAGCGTTGAAAACCATTTCGCACCGGATAACGTGTCCAAGGTGTCGTCTATTCGCGTCAGTGGGTAGCTGTCCTTTTTAGTGACATCGTTCAGCTTCCGATAGTCAACGCAAAACCGGGTGCTTCCATCTTTCTTTTTAACTAACACGACCGGTGAACACCATGGGCTAGTTGATGGTTCAATAACTCCACCTTTTTGCATTTCGTCTATTATCTGTCCTGCTTCTTCTCGTTTTGCTAGTGGGACTCTGCGTGGAGCTTGCCGAATCGGTCTTGCATCGCCAGTGTCTATTCGATGTTGCACAATGGCAGTTCTTCCAAATTTATTGCCATCGTTGGCAAATATGGAGCTATAGTTCTCTAGTACCCGTTTTGCTTTCATCTTTTCTGGCCCGCTCACCTCATTCAACCAGGTATTCACGATGTTAGGAATTTTCATGCCATCTTTGAGAACCTCGTTTTTGCATTCCTGAGGATTGTCACAATTAACCACGGCTTCCACAGCTTGGCATTGTCCTACTAACTCTCCTTTCTCCAAAAATATCGGTGACCTGAACTCATTCTTGCCAATAACCACTTTGTAAATCCAGCGTTGAAAACCATTTCGCACCGGATAACGTGTCCAACGTGTCGTCTATTCGCGGCAGTGGGTAGCTGTCCTTTTTAGTGACATCGTTCAGCTTCCGATAGTCAACGCAAAACCGGGTGCTTCCATCTTTCTTTTTAACCAACACGACCGGTGAACACCATGGGCTAGTTGATGGTTCAATAACTCCACCTTTTTGCATTTCGTCTATTATCTGTCCCGCTTCTTCTCGTTTTGCTAGTGGGACTCTGCGTGGAGCTTGTCGAATCGGTCTTGCATCGCCAGTGTCTATTCGATGTTGCACAATGGCAGTTCTTCCAAATTTATTGCCATCGTTGGCAAATATGGAGCTATAGTTCTCTAGTACCCGTTTTGCTTTCATCTTTTCTGGCCCGCTCACCTCATTCAACCAGGTATTCACGATGTTAGGAATTTTCATGCCATCTTTGAGAACCTCGTTTTTGCATTCCTGAGGATTGTCACAATTAACCACGGCTTCCACAGCTTGGCATTGTCCTACTAACTCTCCTTTCTCCAAAAATATCGGTGACCTGAACTCATTCATCACTCGAATTGGGATGCGCTTATTATTTCCCGTTTGTACCAAGGTTCGTCCAACCAATATATTTGCAGTCCTTTCTGATGCCTCTACTACCCACAGCCTGCTTGCTCCACAGTCTTCCTCCACACATGCCCACAGTACTGCTTCAGACTTTGGTGGAATCTGCTGACGGTGACTTACACACATGACCATCCAGCCGCTGTATTTCTGATTCTAGTCTGTGTAATTCATCCTCCATTTTGTCCTGCCTCGCCTGCAATATGGAAGAATTCCCTTCTATGCGCGATAGTTGCTCCTGCAGTTGTGTAGTGTTTTGTGCCAGCTGCTCCTCCATACGTGAGGACAGTTGCTCCTTCAATTGAGAAGTGTTTTGTGCCAGCTGCGCCTCCATACGTGAGGAGGGTTGCTCCTGCAATTGAGAGGACTGCTACGCCATTGCTGCTAAAAGCACATTCATGTCAAATGCTGGAGCTGGCTGCGGCTCTACCAACTGCTCCTCGACTTTAGATGAAACTCCTGAATCATCATGACAGAACTCATGTTCTTCAACATCGATGCCCTCACTCTCCATTGCTTTACGCAACCGTGCTTGTAGATCTGCCTTATGCCCTGTCGCAGGCAAACCTCTAGCCTCCAGCTCTTCCCTCAGCTGGGGTATTCTCAGTTCAGCAAACTTCACCATAATTTAGGATTATTCAGCAATCCCACTTCTGACACCAATTGTTACGTAAATTTAGATTTACGGGTACGACTCTCTCTTAGGTTCGATCTCTGGATTGTGAATAATCTAATAAAACTCAAAAGTTTTGCTGTTCTTAATTTCACAGATTTTATTATTCTATTATTGCACTTATTAACACTTATTACTTGACGCTATGCTCACAAGGTGTCGTTGTGTTCTGTTCAATAACCAAATTCGAACTAACTCTCTGAGACGCCGTGCGTCTATTTATATGGCAGTTGATACTGCTGCGGAAGGTTCTAGAATTATGAAGCAAATTCTCGATCTATCTACTTGATCTTTGCCGCGCTAGATGTCGTTGTGAAAGATCGTGGAATTTTCTAGCAAATTGTCGATCTATTTCGCGCTAGATGTCGCCGTACAAAGGTTGTGAAACTAGCTATCTATGCGCGATTTGAATGGTTTCCAGAACTTTCGCGAAAGTTCCATTGTAAATTCGTCACAGTATCTTTTATTACTTGTAGCACCTGTGCTTTTTGGTATTTAGGCTCGTACTGCCGAATGTCCTCATTGTGCAATTGACTACAATTCTGTAGTTCTGTAGCCATCCATCTTGCCCATCTTGGTTTGATTTGCCCCTGATTGCTTAAACGTAGGAAATGAAACTGAGTTATATTCCTTCGGACTGACTATAGCAGCGGTAGCTTCTTTATGGTATAGTATCTGATCGTTAGCTAATTCTATTTCTTGTTTCAGCCGTCTGTTTTCCTCTTTTAATTCTTGGACTCTTCTGTTCGCTTCTTCTAAAGAACTACAGTCTTCTCTTGATTTCTGTGCAAACCCCTGTTCTAGTGTTTTATTTAACGTTTCTTCGGTTAGCCCCTTTTCCTTTAATAATCCCCTTAGTTTTACGTTCTCGTCCTCTAAGTTGCTTAATATATCCTCCTAAAACACTTTATCTACTAAATAATTATCGTACCTATTCTTCAGTGCGTTAAATTCTGTTTCCCATACCTTCGAATTTTCTGTCTTATTATAATAGAGAATGTAGGAAATGTAGGTGTAGGAATTTAAGCAATTCCTCTACTATCGCGTCTGCTCTTTCTACACTTGAAAGGTCTCTTAGGTCCCCTACTCTAGACTTTATCAATTCTAAGTTTTCTTTGTTGCCTACTGTCTCTTTTAAAATTGCCCAAATTTTGGATATAAACTCCCCCAACTGACGTTTCAGATCCTTATGGGTTCTCTCTAATTCTATATATGCTTGTTCTTGCAACGACTCGGCCATTAATTAAAGAACGACATATAATTTAGTGGGTTTTTTTTTTTTCTTAACGTTTACAATTAACATATGTAAGAGGAGATTTTTCTTAATGTTGAGAAGTTAAATTTATTTTGAAATGTTGGATTCAGAATATTGTAAAACGACTACTTAGCGCCGCGAATTAACGTTCCATCGTTTTATTAAACCTCCAATTTTTATTACTACTCGTAGTACCTTAAAACGAGAGACAATTAACGAAACAATTAAATTATGCTTATCAAGTTTTAATTTCCTTAAACGGTTTAGGTCTCCTGCATGCTTCGTTTACCGAGCATGGTGTAAATATTCGCCGTACAAATGGTTTCCAGTACGTACGCTTGTTTTACTTTTGTTATTTTTTTTTCTTTTAATTTTTCAGCCTGAGCTCGCTATTTCTTTGTTTCAATCGGAGACGAATTGTCAATTATTTTGTCGCCTTCGCTGAGGTAATTTAAAAACTCAAAATGAACGAACGAATTTCTTCTTTTTCGTAGCGGCACACAAAACTGCAACGTTTGCAATTTAGAACTCGAACAATTAAATGAGTGAGCTATGGTTTGCGTTATTTCTTTGCTAATTGCCTGCTTTTGTTAATTGTTTTTATAAGCAAGCAATTGTAATTGCTTGTTATTGAAAAAGGATGACACTAAAGTGGTTTTGATTCTCCAAACGATATGAAGTCTCTAAGCGATTTACTGTAACGATTAAACTTTTAATTTTGGTTTTTAAAATAACCAAAAAAAAAAATTATTCTAAAATGATATCTTTCTTATTATTCCCAATACTACCATTATCATATTAAGAATTAATTTAATTTTCCTCGAAAATTCATTCATTCTCCAACAATTCACTTTCAAATTTCACCTTAAAACTATTCAAAACTTTTAAAACTATTTAAAAACCTTTCAAACAACTTCCCAGAGTGAAAGGGTCGACCTCAGCAAAGGTTTCGTCCGGCGTGGAACGCCATTGGACAGACAAGGGTGCCTGGCTTGACGCTGGCACTCCTTTTATTTATTCCACAAATTTCACCAAAATTTTCACTCACTTACCTTTAATTTTCTTCGAGCGATCCTCGGCTCGAAAATCCGGCTGCGCCAAAAAATGTTGTACTGTCCTTCTGAAAAGAATGCGGGTCCTCTTAATGAAAAGCCTTGTTCCTCTTCTAACGTCCCTTTTTATTTATTTCAATGCAGCGCCGGTCTGCGCGCTCTGGGCTCACAAACAGAACTCCACTTTTAAACATTAAATCATTTTTACTTAAGCTCGCCGACGGCTACGTCTAAAGTGGACCGGTATGTCGCAATTTCACTATTTTGCAATATTAAATTCTTAATATTCATATTTGCCAATATTAACGTCGGCAGAATTAAATTGGGAACGATTTAATTCTTCCGCGTTTGCTCTTTGCTTTTTATTTTATTTATTCGGAAAGCTGCTTAGTTTGAGCTCGAGAAAAGCTATTTGGTGGCAATTAGCTTCCACACTTGCTACCATGCAGACGGTGCTGGTTATCTTGGCTTTCCAGAGCTTTGCCCGGAGCTTATAATTAGCTTCCACACTTGCTACCATGCAGAGTGCTGGTTGCTAGCTTGGCTTTCGAGCTTCCCAAAACAAAATGCTTGGCTTGCACTAAAGGCTGAACTTGACCTTGACTCACTGAGTTATTAACAAGTGCCAATGTTCTTGCTTTGATAGTGTGAATGCGACATACAACAAACGATACGCAGATAAAAGTCAACTGTAGTCATAAGAAACAGGACAACAACGCAAACGGTTCTTTGGAAGAAAATAACAACTTGGTAAATCAGAGTTGGTAAAGAAAGAAAATGAATTACTACGCAGGAAAAATAATTGTTAGCGCAGAAAACTCATTTTTAAAAAAGTTTTCCCACATGAATATGGAATCAGAAAAACCTTGTAACGAAGTTTCTTGCCGGGGTATACTCAGTTTGGCCAGAGTCCCGTACCGAACACTTAAATAAAAGGCTTTCGGTTTTCTTTTGACAGTTTTCGACTATTTATTCACCGTTATTCAAAGTTTTATTTTTCGGTCTTTAATTGCTATACATTAACTATACGAACTAACAGTATTTCTTAAAACTAGTTCCTTTAATTCTAACGTCCGCTGAATAGCAATCAGTCCGTAAAAATACAAAATCTATATACACACAGAGTTCTAGAATATGAGGTTTTATGATTGTCGGCGTCAGCCACTACGAGGTACTAGCATTTACTTTGATTCAGGATTGCGTCCACTTAAAAGCACTTGGCCACGACGAGGTACTAAAATTTACTTGGATTCGGGATTGGCGTCCGCTTAAAAGCACTCGGCCACGACGAGGTACTAAAATTTACTTGGAATCGGGATTGGCGCCCGCTTAAAAGCACTAAGCCAAGACGAGGTACTAAGATTTACTTGGAATTGGGATTGGCGTCCGCTTAAGACGAGGTACTAAAATTTACTTGGAATCGGGATTGGCGTCCGCTTAAGAGCACTCAGCCAGGACGAGGTACTAGAATTTACTTGTTATCGGGATTGGCGTCCGCTTAGGAGCACTCAGCCAGGACTAGGTTCTAAAATTTACTTGGAATCGGGATTGGCGTCCGCTTAAGAGCACTCAGCCAGGACGAGGTACTAAGATTTACTTGGAATTGGGATTGGCGTCCGCTTAAGACGAGGTACTAAAATTTACTTGGAATCGGGATTGGCGCCCGCTTAAAAGCACTAAGCCAAGACGAGGTACTAAGATTTACTTGGAATTGGGATTGGCGTCCGCTTAAGACGAGGTACTAAAATTTACTTGGAATCGGGATTGGCGTCCGCTTAAGAGCACTCAGCCAGGACTAGGTTCTAAAATTTACTTGGAATCGGGATTGGCGTCCGCTTAAGAGCACTCAGCCAGGACGAGGTACTAAGATTTACTTGGAATTGGGATTGGCGTCCGCTTAAGACGAGGTACTAAAATTTACTTGGAATCGGGATTGGCGCCCGCTTAAAAGCACTAAGCCAAGACGAGGTACTAAGATTTACTTGGAATTGGGATTGGCGTCCGCTTAAGACGAGGTACTAAAATTTACTTGGAATTGGGATTGGCGTCCGCTTAAGACGAGGTACTAGAATTTACTTGTTATCGGGATTGGCGTCCGCTTAGGAGCACTCAGCCAGGACTAGGTTCTAAAATTTACTTGGAATCGGGATTGGCGTCCGCTTAAGAGCACTCAGCCAGGACGAGGTACTAAAATTTACTTGGAAGTGGGATTGGCGTCCGCTTAAGAGCACTCAGCCACTACGAGGTACTAGAGATTCAAGGTTTGACGACTTACCACTTGAAGCACGAGATTCCAAAAGAGATTCAGCGCGGTGGGCCCTTTTATACACCGATCAAAACAACTTCGCTGCAGTCGTTGTTCTTGTGCACATTCCGGAACTTTCTAATGTGCATAGCGGCACACAACGTAGTTGTTGTTGTTGTGCTTATTTCTAGAAATATTTCTTGTGACTTTGTTAGTAGTTCTATTCCAGAATTTTCTAATGTGCATAGCGGCACACAAGGTACTTGTGTTTGTTGTGCCTATTTCTATAAATATTTCGTGTGGTTTTGTTGGTAGCTTCCCACGCTCTAATTTAATTTTTGCTTGCTGGTTTCGCGTCTCAGTCTTTGTTGTAGTTGTTGTAAACAGTATTCCACCTGATTTTATTGGTAATTTCCCAAGGCTCTGCTTTAATTTTTGCTTGCTGGTTTCGCGTCTCGGTCTGTGTTGTAATTGTTGTAAAAAGTATGTGGTTCATGTATGCTGTGTGACTGTTGTTTTTTTTCCTTTTGTTGGAAAGCGAGCTAATGTGGTTGTTGTTGTTATTGTTAGCTTTGCATATTTTCGCCTTTGCTACGTTGCCTTTTTTCTTTTTATTGTTGTTGATAGAATTAATTCCACCTGAAGTTGGGTCCGCACAACCCAGGTCACCGCGTTTTCAGTTTACGTTTACTAAAAACGGGCTCGGTTGGGATGCAAGCCAGGTTCTACACCCGGAGTTGTAAGGAAAAATATTTTTTTCTTACACTCCCCCCTTTCTTTCGGATAGCAGTGATCCGTTTAGGGGTCAGTGTCACGCGATACTTCGGTTGCATGGTGGTATTCTTTGAGCTCCCCAATGTGAGCCGTGCTAGTTTTCGTATTTCCCTGGGAGTTGAGTTCGACGATAACTGGTGATGTGTATCTCTGGATCTGGTATGGACCGTCGTATTTCGGAGCCAGCTTGGCGGTAAACTTGTCCACTGCTTTCGATAGGGGATGGCTTCTCAATAATACCCACGTTCCTACTGCCGGGTTCCATTGTCTTCGTCGAAGGTCATAGTGTCGGGCTTGGTCCTTGGATGCTCGTTCGATGTTCCTCCTCACAATGTTGAAGATCTCCTGCAGCCGGTTACCCTTGTGTTCGGGACTGTGTGGTGCTGACCCTGTACCTATGGTAACCTCATCGAAAAGCGATCCTGGAAGCCGCGGTTGTTGTCCCTGTGTGAGGAAAGCGGGGCTGAAACCTGTCGTCTCCGATGCCATGCTGTTGATTGCCAAAGAAATTTCTGCGATCAACTCATCCCATTGGGTTTGCTTATAATCGGCCACTTGTGCAAGAATTCTTTTTACGTTTCGGTTGGCTCTTTCTGTTGGGTTCTCCTGGGGGTATAAGGTTCTGTAAATTGTTGTAGGATTCCTAAATCTTGAAGAAATCGCTGCAGTGTCCTACTGTTGAATTGAGTTGCTTGTCTCAGTGGTACGATTTCGGTCCACTTGGAGAATTTATCAAAGAAAACTAGTATCATCGTGTTGCCGTGCTTGCTTCGGGGTAATGGTCCAATGAAGTCGGCACAGACGACTGACCAAGGCTCCTCTGGTAACTGTGTCAGCATTTTCCCGGCGGCTTTGTACTGCAATGGTTTATATCGCTGACACGATTCACAGCAGCGCACGTGTTTTCTTATGTCCCTGAACTGATAGTACCCAATTACTTTTTCCTGACCATCGATAACCTGTGAGAGTACGCCTCCTATTCCATGTGCACTAGCATCTGTATCTAGGACGAACTTTCCGCCAGGAACTGGATAAGCCAACATTGGAGCTGTACATAGTAATTCCTTCAACTGCTGATAGGCATTCTCTTCCTCCTCTTTCCACACAAATTTGCAGTTTTTCTTCGTCAAATTATGCAAACTTCTCGCAACGTTGGCAAATCCGGGTACAAAGCGTCGGTAATATGTACAGAGCCCAAGGAAGCTACGCACTTCATGAACATTCGTTGGTCGAGGCCAATCCCGTACCGATTTTATTTTGTTTTCATCAGTGTAGATTCCTCTAGTGGTGATTTTGTGGCCCAAATAAGTTACTTCGGTTTTAAATAGATTGCATTTCTTTGGATTCAACCGTAATCCAGCCGAAGCAATTCGTCGAAAGACATCTTCTAAATTTTTGAGGTGGTCATCAAAACTCTGGCCCATGACGATAATGTCATCAAGATACACCAAACATGTTTTCCAGTGAAGCCCTTTTAGCACGTGTTCCATTAAACGCTCAAAAGTTGCCGGAGCGTTGCATAATCCAAATGGCATCACGGAGAATTGCCACAATCCATCCCCGATGCTAAAAGCAGTTTTTTCGCGATCGGATTTCTCGATCTCCACTTGCCAATAACCACTTTGTAAATCCAGCGTTGAAAACCATTTCGCACCGGATAACGTGTCCAAGGTGTCGTCTATTCGCGTCAGTGGGTAGCTGTCCTTTTTAGTGACATCGTTCAGCTTCCGATAGTCAACGCAAAACCGGGTGCTTCCATCTTTCTTTTTAACTAACACGACCGGTGAACACCATGGGCTAGTTGATGGTTCAATAACTCCACCTTTTTGCATTTCGTCTATTATCTGTCCTGCTTCTTCTCGTTTTGCTAGTGGGACTCTGCGTGGAGCTTGCCGAATCGGTCTTGCATCGCCAGTGTCTATTCGATGTTGCACAATGGCAGTTCTTCCAAATTTATTGCCATCGTTGGCAAATATGGAGCTATAGTTCTCTAGTACCCGTTTTGCTTTCATCTTTTCTGGCCCGCTCACCTCATTCAACCAGGTATTCACGATGTTAGGAATTTTCATGCCATCTTTGAGAACCTCGTTTTTGCATTCCTGAGGATTGTCACAATTAACCACGGCTTCCACAGCTTGGCATTGTCCTACTAACTCTCCTTTCTCCAAAAATATCGGTGACCTGAACTCATTCTTGCCAATAACCACTTTGTAAATCCAGCGTTGAAAACCATTTCGCACCGGATAACGTGTCCAACGTGTCGTCTATTCGCGGCAGTGGGTAGCTGTCCTTTTTAGTGACATCGTTCAGCTTCCGATAGTCAACGCAAAACCGGGTGCTTCCATCTTTCTTTTTAACTAACACGACCGGTGAACACCATGGGCTAGTTGATGGTTCAATAACTCCACCTTTTTGCATTTCGTCTATTATCTGTCCCGCTTCTTCTCATTTTGCTAGTGGGACTCTGCGTGGAGCTTGTCGAATCGGTCTTGCATCGCCAGTGTCTATTCGATGTTGCACAATGGCAGTTCTTCCAAATTTATTGCCATCGTTGGCAAATATGGAGCTATAGTTCTCTAGTACCCGTTTTGCTTTCATCTTTTCTGGCCCGCTCACCTCATTCAACCAGGTATTCACGATGTTAGGAATTTTCATGCCATCTTTGAGAACCTCGTTTTTGCATTCCTGAGGATTGTCACAATTAACCACGGCTTCCACAGCTTGGCATTGTCCTACTAACTCTCCTTTCTCCAAAAATATCGGTGACCTGAACTCATTCATCACTCGAATTGGGATCCGCTTATTATTTCCCGTTTGTACCAAGGTTCGTCCAACCAATATATTTGCAGTCCTTTCTGATGCCTCTACTACCCACAGCCTGCTTGCTCCACAGTCTTCCTCCACACATGCCCACAGTACTGCTTCAGACTTTGGTGGAATCTGCTGACGGTGACTTACACACATGACCATCCAGCCGCTGTATTTCTGATTCTAGTCTGTGTAATTCATCCTCCATTTTGTCCTGCCTCGCCTGCAATATGGAAGAATTCCCTTCTATGCGCGATAGTTGCTCCTGCAGTTGTGTAGTGTTTTGCGCCAGCTGCTCCTCCATACGTGAGGACAGTTGCTCCTTCAATTGAGAAGTGTTTTGTGCCAGCTGCGCCTCCATACGTGAGGAGGGTTGCTCCTGCAATTGAGAGGACTGCTACGCCATTGCTGCTAAAAGCACATTCATGTCAAATGCTGGAGCTGGCTGCGGCTCTACCAACTGCTCCTCGACTTTAGATGAAACTCCTGAATCATCATGACAGAACTCATGTTCTTCAACATCGATGCCCTCACTCTCCATTGCTTTACGCAACCGTGCTTGTAGATCTGCCTTATGCCCTGTCGCAGGCAAACCTCTAGCCTCCAGCTCTTCCCTCAGCTGGGGTATTCTCAGTTCAGCAAACTTCACCATAATTTAGGATTATTCAGCAATCCCACTTCTGACACCAATTGTTACGTAAATTTAGATTTACGGGTACGACTCTCTCTTAGGTTCGATCTCTGGATTGTGAATAATCTAATAAAACTCAAAAGTTTTGCTGTTCTTAATTTCACAGATTTTATTATTCTATTATTGCACTTATTAACACTTATTACTTGACGCTATGCTCACAAGGTGTCGTTGTGTTCTGTTCAATAACCAAATTCGAACTAACTCTCTGAGACGCCGTGCGTCTATTTATATGGCAGTTGATACTGCTGCGGAAGGTTCTAGAATTATGAAGCAAATTCTCGATCTATCTACTTGATCTTTGCCGCGCTAGATGTCGTTGTGAAAGATCGTGGAATTTTCTAGCAAATTGTCGATCTATTTCGCGCTAGATGTCGCCGTACAAAGGTTGTGAAACTAGCTATCTATGCGCGATTTGAATGGTTTCCAGAACTTTCGCGAAAGTTCCATTGTAAATTCGTCACAGTATCTTTTATTACTTGTAGCACCTGTGCTTTTTGGTATTTAGGCTCGTACTGCCGAATGTCCTCATTGTGCAATTGACTACAATTCTGTAGTTCTGTAGCCATCCATCTTGCCCATCTTGGTTTGATTTGCCCCTGATTGCTTAAACGTAGGAAATGAAACTGAGTTATATTCCTTCGGACTGACTATAGCAGCGGTAGCTTCTTTATGGTATAGTGTCTGATCGTTAGCTAATTCTATTTCTTGTTTCAGCCGTCTGTTTTCCTCTTTTAATTCTTGGACTCTTCTGTTCGCTTCTTCTAAAGAACTACAGTCTTCTCTTGATTTCTGTGCAAACCCCTGTTCTAGTGTTTTATTTAACGTTTCTTCGGTTAGCCCCTTTTCCTTTAATAATCCCCTTAGTTTTACGTTCTCGTCCTCTAAGTTGCTTAATATATCCTCCTGAAACACTTTATCTACTAAATAATTATCGTACCTATTCTTCAGTGCGTTAAATTCTGATTCCCATACCTTCGAATTTTCTGTTTTATTCTCTATTATCTGGTGTAGGAATTTAAGCAATTCCTCTACTATCGCGTCTGCTCTTTCTACACTTGAAAGGTCTCTTAGGTCCCCTACTCTAGACTTTATCAATTCTAAGTTTTCTTTGTTGCCTACTGTCTCTTTTAAAATTGCCCAAATTTTGGATATAAACTCCCCCAACTGACGTTTCAGATCCTTATGGGTTCTCTCTAATTCTATATATGCTTGTTCTTGCAACGACTCGGCCATTAATTAAAGAACGACATATAATTTAGTTGGTTTTTTATTTTTCTTAACGTTTACAATTAACATATGTAAGAGGAGATTTTTCTTAATGTTGAGAAGTTAAATTTATTTTGAAATGTTGGATTCAGAATATTGTAAAACGACTACTTAGCGCCGCGAATTAACGTTCCATCGTTTTATTAAACGTCCAATTTTTATTACTACTCGTAGTACCTTAAAACGAGAGACAATTAACGAAACAATTAAATTATGCTTATCAAGTTTTAATTTCCTTAAACGGTTTAGGTTTCCTGCATGCTTCGTTTACCGAGCATGGTGTAAATATTCGCCGTACAAATGGTTTCCAGTACGTACGCTTGTTTTACTTTTGTTATTTTTTTTTCTTTTCATTTTTCAGCCTGAGCTCGCTATTTCTTTGTTTCAATCGGAGACGAATTGTCAATTATTTTGTCGCCTTCGCTGAGGTAATTTAAAAACTCAAAATGAACGAACGAATTTCTTCTTTTTCGTAGCGGCACACAAAACTGCAACGTTTGCAATTTAGAACTCGAACAATTAAATGAGTGAGCTATGGTTTGCGTTATTTCTTTGCTAATTGCCTGCTTTTGTTAATTGTTTTTATAAGCAAGCAATTGTAATTGCTTGTTATTGAAAAAGGATGACACTAAAGTGGCTTTGATTCTCCAAACGATATGAAGTCTCTAAGCGATTTACTGTAACGATTAAACTTTTAATTTTGGTTTTTAAAATAACAAAAAAAAAAATTATTCTAAAATGATATCTTTCTTATTATTCCCAATACTACCATTATCATATTAAGAATTAATTTAATTTTCCTCAAAAATTCATTCATTCTCCAACAATTCACTTTCAAATTTCACCTTAAAACTATTCAAAACTTTTAAAACTATTTAAAAACCTTTCAAACAACTTCCCAGAGTGAAAGGGTCGACCTCAGCAAAGGTTTCGTCCGGCGTGGAACGCCATTGGACAGACAAGGGTGCCTGGCTTGACGCTGTCACTCCTTTTATTTATTCCACAAATTTCACCAAAATTTTCACTCACTTACCTTTAATTTTCTTCGAGCGATCCTCGGCTCGAAAATCCGGCTGCGCCAAAAAATGTTGTACTGTCCTTCTGAAAAGAATGCGGGTCCTCTTAATGAAAAGCCTTGTTCCTCTTCTAACGTCCCTTTTTATTTATTTCAATGCAGCGCCGGTCTGCGCGCTCTGGGCTCACAAACAGAACTCCACTTTTAAACATTAAATCATTTTTACTTAAGCTCGCCGACGGCTACGTCTAAAGTGGACCGGTATGTCGCAATTTCACTATTTTGCAATATTAAATTCTTAATATTCATATTTGCCAATATTAACGTCGGCAGAATTAAATTGGGAACGATTTAATTCTTCCGCGTTTGCTCTTTGCTTTTTATTTTATTTATTCGGAAAGCTGCTTAGTTTGAGCTCGAGAAAAGCTATTTGGTGGCAATTAGCTTCCACACTTGCTACCATGCAGACGGTGCTGGTTATCTTGGCTTTCCAGAGCTTTGCCCGGAGCTTATAATTAGCTTCCACACTTGCTACCATGCAGAGTGCTGGTTGCTAGCTTGGCTTTCGAGCTTCCCAAAACAAAATGCTTGGCTTGCACTAAAGGCTGAACTTGACCTTGACTCACTAACTGAGTTATTAACAAGTGCCAATGTTCTTGCCTTGATAGTGTGAATGCGACATACAACAAACGATACGCAGATAAAAGTCAACTGTATTCATAAGAAACAGGACAACAACGCAAACGGTTCTTTGGAAGAAAATAACAACTTGGTAAATCAGAGTTGGTAAAGAAAGAAAATGAATTACTACGCAGGAAAAATAATTGTTAGCGCAGAAAACTCATTTTTAAAAAAGTTTTCCCACATGAATATGGAATCAGAAAAACCTTGTAACGAAGTTTCTTGCCGGGGTATACTCAGTTTCGCCAGAGTCCCGTACCGAACACTTAAATAAAAGGCTTTCGGTTTTCTTTTGACAGTTTTCGACTATTTATTCACCGTTATTCAAAGTTTTATTTTTCGGTCTTTAATTGCTATACATTAACTATACGAACTAACAGTATTTCTTAAAACTAGTTCCTTTAATTCTAACGTCCACTGAATAGCAATCAGTCCGTAAAAATACAAAATCTATATACACACAGAGTTCTAGAATATGAGGTTTTATGATTGTCGGCGTCAGCCACTACGAGGTACTAGCATTTACTTTGATTCAGGATTGCGTCCACTTAAAAGCACTTGGCCACGACGAGGTACTAAAATTTACTTGGATTCGGGATTGGCGTCCGCTTAAAAGCACTCGGCCACGACGAGGTACTAAAATTTACTTGGAATCGGGATTGGCGCCCGCTTAAAAGCACTAAGCCAGGACGAGGTACTAAGATTTACTTGGAATTGGGATTGGCGTCCGCTTAAGACGAGGTACTAAAATTTACTTGGAATCGGGATTGGCGTCCGCTTAAGAGCACTCAGCCAGGACGAGGTACTAGAATTTACTTGGAATCGGGATTGGCGTCCGCTTAGGAGCACTCAGCCAGGACTAGGTTCTAAAATTTACTTGGAATCGGGATTGGCGTCCGCTTAAGAGCACTCAGCCAGGACGAGGTACTAAAATTTACTTGGAAGTGGGATTGGCGTCCGCTTAAGAGCACTCAGCCACTACGAGGTACTAGAGATTCAAGGTTTGACGACTTACCACTTGGAGCACGAGATTCCAAAAGATATTCAGCGCGGTGGGCCCTTTTATACACCGATCAAAACAACTTCGCTGCAGTCGTTGTTCTTGTGCACATTCCGGAATTTTCTAATGTGCATAGCGGCACACCACGTACTTGTGTTTGTTGTGCCTATTTCTAGAAATATTTCGTGTGGTTTTGTTGGTAGCTTCCCACGCTCTAATTTAATTTTTGCTTGCTGGTTTCGCGTCTCAGTCTTTGTTGTAGTTGTTGTAAACAATATTCCACCTGATTTTATTGGTAATTTCCCAAGGCTCTGCTTTAATTTTTGCTTGCTGGTTTCGCGTCTCGGTCTGTGTTGTAATTGTTGTAAAAAGTATGTGGTTCATGTATGCTGTGTGACTGTTGTTTTTTTTCCTTTTGTTGGAAAGCGAGCTAATGTGGTTGTTGTTGTTATTGTTAGCTTTGCATATTTTCGCCTTTGCTACGTTGCATTTTTTCTTTTTATTGTTGTTGATAGAATTAATTCCACCTGAAGTTGGGTCCGCACAACCCAGGTCACCGCGTTTTCAGTTAACGTTTACTAAAAACGGGCTCGGTTGGGATGCAAGCCAGGTTCTACACCCGGAGTTGTAAGGAAAAATATTTTTTTCTTACACTCCCCCCCTTTCTTTCGGATAGCAGGACAGTGATCCGTTTAGGGGTCAGTGTCACGCGATACTTCGGTTGCATGGTGGTATTCCTTGAGCTCCCCAATGTGAGCCGTGCGAGTTTTCGTATTTCCTTGGGAGTTGAGTTCGACGATAACTGGTGATGTGTATCTCTGGATCTGGTATGGACCGTCGTATTTCGGAGCCAGCTTGGCGGTAAACTTGTCCACTGCTTTCGATAGGGGATGGCTTCTCAATAATACCCACGTTCCTACTGCCGGGTTCCATTGTCTTCGTCGAAGGTCATAGTGTCGGGCTTGGTCCTTGGATGCTCGTTCGATGTTCCTCCTCACGATGTTGAAGATCTCCTGCAGCCGGTTACCCTTGTGTTCGGGACTGTGTGGTGCTGACCCTGTACCTATGGTAACCTCATCGAAAAGCGATCCTGGAAGCCGCGGTTGTTGTCCCTGTGTGAGGAAAGCGGGGCTGAAACCTGTCGTCTCCGATGCCATGCTGTTGATTGCCAAAGAAATTTCTGCGATCAACTCATCCCATTGGGTTTGCTTATAATCGGCCACTTGTGCAAGAATTCTTTTTACGTTTCGGTTGGCTCTTTCTGTTGGGTTCTCCTGGGGGGTATAAGGTTCTGTAAATTGTTGTAGGATTCCTAAATCTTGAAGAAATCGCTGCAGTGTCCTACTGTTGAATTGAGTTGCTTGTCTCAGTGGTACGATTTCGGTCCACTTGGAGAATTTATCAAAGAAAACTAGTATCATCGTGTTGCCGTGCTTGCTTCGGGGTAATGGTCCAATGAAGTCGGCACAGACGACTGACCAAGGCTCCTCTGGTAACTGTGTCAGCATTTTCCCGGCGGCTTTGTACTGCAATGGTTTATATCGCTGACACGATTCACAGCAGCGCACGTGTTTTCTTATGTCCCTGAACATGCCTGGCCAGTAGTATCTGTTGGCTATCCTGGTGACGGTTTTTCTAATGCCTGGATGTCCAGCGCTGGGGTCATCGTGGTTTTCCTTAAGGACTCGGGCACGAAGATACCTCGGAACACAGAACCTCCATGCGGCGCAATCCTCGTCGTTTACCTGCCCTGGGATATGTCGATACAGTTGACCATTTTCCATATTATAATAGGCAAACTTCTCTGGATTCCTCTTAATTTCTGCCATCTTGGTTTCTATCCAGTTGCACTTTTCCCCGTTAGTCGTAACCGTGCTCAGTTTTTCTACTGGATGTCTGGAAAGTGCGTCTGCGACCACGTTCAAAGTGCCCTTGCGGTATTTCACGTCGAACATGTACTGTTGTAACTCGAGCGCCCATCTTGCTATAGGCCCTGAAGGATTCTCCAACGAGTTCAACCACTTCAGTGAGAGGTGGTCTGTGACGACGCAGAACTTGTAGCCTTCTAAGTACGGTCGCATTTTCCTGATTCCCCACACGATTCCCCCCATTTCGGCTTTGTTTAAATGCCGGCCTGCGTAGGCGATGACCTTCTCTCCCTCATCGGTTTCTTGCGTGAGAACAGTTCCTAACCCGTGGTTGCTCGCGTCAGTCTGCAGCGTAAACGGTTTGGAAAAATCTGGGCACGCCAGTACTGCTGCCTTCGTGAGCTTTTCCTTGAGGTTCTCGAAAGCCTGCTGTTGCTCGTCGGTCCATTGCCAGCGTTTGCCCTTCTTAAGAAGGCTGGTGAGTGGGACTACCAATTTGGCGAAGTCCGGTACGAACCGCCGGTACCAGGACGCTATCCCGAGGAATCGCCTAACGCCTCTGACATTTGTTGGGGCCGCCAGTTCCTGAATAGCCGCTACCTTGTCTGGATCTGTGTGAATTCCTCTGCGGCTCACGACGTGACCTAAATATTTCAAATCTTGCTGGAAAAACTCGCACTTCTCATTGTTGATTTCCAAATTAGCCGCCCTTAAACGTCGAAATACTTCCTGTAAATTGTTCATGTGTTGTTCCCGCGTCTTTTCTATTACGATGATGTCGTCCAGGTAAGCAAACGCGTGTGGTTCCATCTCCGGTCCAATGACTTGGTCCAATGCCCTTTGGAACGTCGCGGGTGCCGAATGTATGCCGAACGGCATAACTTTCCTTTGAAAGAGTCCCCTTCCTGGTACTGTGAACGCGGTGTATTGCTTGCTTTCTGGACTCATGGATATTTGCCAGTAACCGTTCTTGAGATCAAGTGTACTAATGTATTGCGCGTCGCGGAGTCGATCTAGAATATGTTGTATCCTCGGAAATGGGTATGCGTCAGGCACTGATCTTGCATTTAGCTGACGATAATCCACGTAAAGTCGCCATTGCCCATTCTTCTTTTTAACAAGAATAATTGGTGCTCTGTAAAGGCTATGTGAGGGCTCGATACAGCCTTTTTCCAGCAACTCGTCTACCTCCTTGTTAATTATCGCTTGCATTGCAGGTTTCTAGGGGTAATACCTCTGCTTTATTGGCCTATCGTCTCTCATGACGATTTTATGGGTCGTTATGTTGGAAGGTCCAAACCCAGGATCACATGGTCTGTCACATCCTGTAGAATCAGAAGTAGGAGCTTACACTCTGCAGTCCCCAAACGCCATTTTGACCCGTACGTCGGCCATTTTGACCGTACGTCCACCTCCATCAGCTTTCCATCTGTCATCACAGCCGCCGCGTTACTAATGAAGCTCCGCGAGGCTCCCGTGTCTAGAGTAGCTGTGACGAGTTCCCTTCCTAAGGCTACCTTGGCGTAAATCCGGTCTCGATTGTAGTTTAAGCACTTCGTGGGCTACGAGGAGAGTCTATCTTGTTCGGTTCCAGCAGCCCTCGTCCCTGCTGGACACCCTGCGCGTTTCCCGAAGGTTTCTTGCAGCATTCAATCGTCCGGACACCCTTCTTTCCACAAGTCCAACAGAAAAGTTTCCTTGAGTTTCGGCATTCTCGTTGAAAATGTCCACTTTCGCCACATCTTCTACAGGCTGTTCGAAGGTCTCGCTGTTTTCCTGTGTTTCCTATGGTCATCATCCTGTGCGTCCTTGGTAATTGTTAGTGCTGATTATGAATTTCTCGTGGAGGTTCGGGTTCCTTCGTATGCCTTCAAAATCTTCAGCCAATTCAATGAGATCCTCCAATGCAGAGAAATCAGACCTCCTTATGTAAAGAAGATAATCCCTATGGCAATTCTTCTAAATCCTCTGTAGTTTTTGCTCCTCTGTATAGTTCACATGTCGCATTAATGTCTTCATGGCCAGTACATAGCCCTTGAATTTCTCGCGAGGGCTTTGGATCCTTTTCCTAATGTCCTCCAGTTCTTCGAAATATCTTGATGGCAAGAAGAATTTCAGGAAATCGGTTTTCAACAATTCCCATCTTGACCAGCTCCTGTTGTTATTCCTGTACCAACAAAGAGCTTTGTCCTTCAGCAACTCCGCCATTGTTCGTGGCAGCATATGCTTAGGCAATTCATATGCCTCTGTGAGCTCCTCGACTCTCTCGATGAAGCCTATTGGGTCCCTACCACCGTCGTACCTACAAGACCAATTACGTACCTTGTCAATTACCATTAGCACATCCTACTATGGGCCACACTCTCTGGCTCGCACCTCGCTGCTATGCAACCACCTGTTGACATGGAAACTTGATTGCCGGGGTTCACGTTAAGCACTTCTGTTGCATTTGCCCTCTGTTCGCTGTGTTTCGGAACCGCACCTTGCAATGATGGCGTCGCCGGTCGCGCACTTGGAGAAACACCGCGATTCCACTGCACTTCAAGTTCGCGTAACCTGTCGATCACCTCGTCGGTCAGATCAGGCGACATCATAAACCCGAAGAGCACTTTACGAAGTTCGTCGACCGTGCCTTTTGATTCCACACCGAATTCACGTAAAATCTCCTGCAGATTTTCTTTCGGAACATTATAAATCCACCGTTTACCCATTTCGATTTTCCGTTTATTTCGTGTAACAGTTTCCGCGTTATTTCTTTGCACGATGTTTTCCATTTTGTTCTGTTTATTTCGCGTAACTGTTCCTTTGAAATACGGCGTTATTTTTTTGCACAATGTTTTTTTTATTTGAATTCGCCGTTAGCACAGTTTAGCGTTCAATTATTTGTTCGATTTATCGTTCGCTTCGCGTAACTGTTTATAATACCGTGTTTTTTTCTAAAGTTTCGTTTTTTCGCGATTCAGCACTATAGTTTTTGATTTTTCTCGGAAACTATTGTCCCTGTTCGGGCGCCATTTTGTAACGAAGTTTCTTGTCGGGGTATACTCAGTTTCGCCAGAGTCCCGTACCGAATACTTAAATAAAAGGCTTTCGGTTTTCTTTTGACAGTTTTCGACTATTTATTCACCGTTATTCAAAGTTTTATTTTTCGGTCTTTAATTGCTATACATTAACTATATGAACTAACAGTATTTCTTAAAACTAGTTGCTTTAATTCTAACGTCCGCTGAATAGCACTCAGTCCGTAAAAATACAAAATCTATATACACACAGAGTTCTAAAGTATGAGGTTTTATGATTGTCGGCGTCAGCTACAAGCGTCAGCATTTACTTTGATTCAGGATTGCGTCCGCTTAAAAGCACTCGGGCACGACGAGGCACTAGAATTTACTTGGAATCGGGATTGGCGTCCGCTTAAAAGCATTAAGCCACGACGAGGTACTAAAATTTACTTGGATTCGGGATTGGCGTCCGCTTAAAAGCACTCGGCCACGACGAGGTACTAAGATTTACTTGGAATTGGGATTGGCGTCTGCTTAAAAGCACTAAGCCAGGACGAGGTATTAAGATTTACTTGGAATTGGGATTGGAGTCCGCTTAAGAGCACTCGGCCACGACGAGGTACTAAAATTTACTTGGATTCGGGATTGGCGTCCGCTTAAGAGCACTCGGCCACGACGAGGTACTAAAATTTACTTGGAATTGGGAATGGCGTCCGCTTAAGAGCACTCAGCCACTACGACGTACTAGAGATTCAAGGTTTGACGACTTACCACTTGGAGCACGAGATTCCAAAAGAGATCGAATTCAGCGCGGTGGGCCCTTTTATACACCGATCAAAACAACTTCGCTGCAGTCGTTGTTCTTGTGCACATTCCGGAACTTTCTAATGTGCATAGCGGCACACAACGTAGTTGTTGTTGTTGTGCTTATTTCTAGAAATATTTCTTGTGACTTTGTTAGTAGTTCTATTCCAGAATTTTCTAATCTGCATAGCGGCACACAACGTACTTGTGTTTTTTGTGCCTATTTCTAGAAATATTTCGTGTGGTTTTGTTGGTAGCTTCCCACGCTCTAATTTAATTTTTGCTTGCTGGTTTCGCGTCTCAGTCTTTGTTGTAGTTGTTGTAAACAGTATTCCACCTGATTTTATTGGTAATTTCCCAAGGCTCTGCTTTAATATTTGCTTGCTGGTTTCGCGTCTCGGTCTGTGTTGTAATTGTTGTAAAAAGTATGTGGTTCATGTATGCTGTGTGACTGTTGTTTTTTTTTCCTTTTGTTGGAAAGCGAGCTAATGTGGTTGTTGTTGTTATTGTTAGCTTTGCATATTTTCGCCTTTGCTACGTTGCCTTTTTTTCTTTTTATTGTTGTTGATAGAATTAATTCCACCTGAAGTTGGGCCCGCACAACCCAGGTCACCGCGTTTTCAGTTTACGTTTACTAAAAACGGGCTCGGTTGGGATGCAAGCCAGGTTCTACACCCGGAGTTGTAAGGAAAAATATTTTTTTCTTACACTCCCCCCTTTCTTTCGAATAGCAGGACAGTGATCCGTTTAGGGGTCAGTGTCACGCGATACTTCGGTTGCATGGTGGTATTCTTTGAGCTCCCCAATGTGAGCCGTGCGAGTTTTCGTATTTCCCTGGGAGTTGAGTTCGACGATAACTGGCGATGTGTATCTCTGGATCTGGTATGGACCGTCGTATTTCGGAGCCAGCTTGGCGGTAAACATGTCCACTGCTTTCGATAGGGGATGGCTTCTCAATAATACCCACGTTCCTACTGTCGGGTTCCATTGTCTTCGTCGAAGGTCATAGTGTCGGGCTTGGTCCTTGGATGCTCGTTCGATGTTCCTCCTCACGATGTTGAAGATCTCCTGCATCCGGTTACCCTTGTGTTCGGGACTGTGTGGTGCTGACCCTGTACCTATGGTAACCTCATCGAAAAGCGATCCTGGAAGCCGCGGTTGTTGTCCCTGTGTGAGGAAAGCGGGGCTGAAACCTGTCGTCTCCGATGCCATGCTGTTGATTGCCAAAGAAATTTCTGCGATCAACTCATCCCATTGGGTTTGCTTATAATCGGCCACCTGTGCAAGAATTCTTTTTACGTTTCGGTTGGCTCTTTCTGTTGGGTTCTCCTGGGGGTATAAGGTTCTGTAAATTGTTGTAGGATTCCTAAATCTTGAAGAAATCGCTGCAGTGTCCTACTGTTGAATTGAGTTGCTTGTCTCAGTGGTACGATTTCGGTCCACTTGGAGAATTTATCAGAGAAAACTAGTATCATCGTGTTGCCGTGCTTGCTTCGGGGTAATGGTCCAATGAAGTCGGCACAGACGACTGACCAAGGCTCCTCTGGTAACTGTGTCAGCATTTTCCCGGCGGCTTTGTACTGCAATGGTTTATATCGCTGACACGATTCACAGCAGCGCACGTGTTTTCTTATGTCCCTGAACATGCCTGGCCAGTAGTATCTGTTGGCTATCCTGGTGACGGTTTTTCTAATGCCTGGATGTCCAGCGCTGGGGTCATCGTGGTTTTCCTTAAGGACTCGGGCACGAAGATACCTCGGAACACAGAGCCTCCATGCGGCGCAATCCTCGTCGTTTACCTGCCCTGGGATATGTCGATACAGTTGACCATTTTCCATATTATAATAGGCAAACTTCTCTGGATTCCTCTTAATTTCTGCCATCTTGGTTTCTATCCAGTTGCACTTTTCCCCGTTAGTCGTAACCGTGCTCAGTTTTTCTACTGGATGTCTGGAAAGTGCGTCTGCGACCACGTTTAAATTGCCCTTGCGGTATTTCACGTCGAACATGTACTGTTGTAACTCGAGCGCCCATCTTGCTATAGGCCCTGAAGGATTCTCCAACGAGTTCAACCACTTCAGTGAGAGGTGGTCTGTGACGACGCAGAACTTGTAGCCTTCTAAGTACGGTCGCATTTTCCTGATTCCCCACACGATTCCCCCCATTTCGGCTTTGTTTAAATGCCGGCCTGCGTAGGCGATGACCTTCTCTCCCTCATCGGTTTCTTGCGTGAGAACAGTTCCTAACCCGTGGTTGCTCGCGTCAGTCTGCAGCGTAAACGGTTTGGAAAAATCTGGGCACGCCAGTACTGCTGCCTTCGTGAGCTTTTCCTTGAGGTTCTCGAAAGCCTGCTGTTGCTCGTCGGTCCATTGCCAGCGTTTGCCCTTCTTAAGAAGGCTGGTGAGTGGGACTACCAATTTGGCGAAGTCCGGTACGAACCGCCGGTACCAGGACGCTATCCCGAGGAATCGCCTAACGCCTCTGACATTTGTTGGGGCCGCCAGTTCCTGAATAGCCGCTACCTTGTCTGGATCTGTGTGAATTCCTCTGCGGCTCACGACGTGACCTAAATATTTCAAATCTTGCTGGAAAAACTCGCACTTCTCATTGTTGATTTCCAAATTAGCCGCCCTTAAACGTCGAAATACTTCCTGTAAATTGTTCATGTGTTGTTCCCGCGTCTTTTCTATTACGATGATGTCGTCCAGGTAAGCAAACGCGTGTGGTTCCATCTCCGGTCCAATGACTTGGTCCAATGCCCTTTGGAACGTCGCGGGTGCCGAATGTATGCCGAACGGCATAACTTTCCTTTGAAAGAGTCCCCTTCCTGGTACTGTGAACGCGGTGTATTGCTTGCTTTCTGGACTCATGGATATTTGCCAGTAACCGTTCTTGAGATCAAGTGTACTAATGTATTGCGCGTCGCGGAGTCGATCTAGAATATGTTGTATCCTCGGAAATGGGTATGCGTCAGGCACTGATCTTGCATTTAGCTGACGATAATCCACGTAAAGTCGCCATTGCCCATTCTTCTTTTTAACAAGAATAATTGGTGCTCTGTAAAGGCTATGTGAGGGCTCGATACAGCCTTTTTCCAGCAACTCGTCTACCTCCTTGTTAATTATCGCTTGCATTGCAGGTTTCTAGGGGTAATACCTCTGCTTTATTGGCCTATCGTCTCTCATGACGATTTTATGGGTCGTTATGTTGGAAGGTCCAAACCCAGGATCACATGGTCTGTCACATCCTGTAGAATCAGAAGTAGGAGCTTACACTCTGCAGTCCCCAAACGCCATTTTGACCCGTACGTCGGCCATTTTGACCGTACGTCCACCTCCATCAGCTTTCCATCTGTCATCACAGCCGCCGCGTTACTAATGAAGCTCCGCGAGGCTCCCGTGTCTAGAGTAGCTGTGACGAGTTCCCTTCCTAAGGCTACCTTGGCGTAAATCCGGTCTCGATTGTAGTTTAAGCACTTCGTGGGCTACGAGGAGAGTCTATCTTGTTCGGTTCCAGCAGCCCTCGTCCCTGCTGGACACCCTGCGCGTTTCCCGAAGGTTTCTTGCAGCATTCAATCGTCCGGACACCCTTCTTTCCACAAGTCCAACAGAAAAGTTTCCTTGAGTTTCGGCATTCTCGTTGAAAATGTCCACTTTCGCCACATCTTCTACAGGCTGTTCGAAGGTCTCGCTGTTTTCCTGTGTTTCCTATGGTCATCATCCTGTGCGTCCTTGGTAATTGTTAGTGCTGATTATGAATTTCTCGTGGAGGTTCGGGTTCCTTCGTATGCCTTCAAAATCTTCAGCCAATTCAATGAGATCCTCCAATGCAGAGAAATCAGACCTCCTTATGTAAAGAAGATAATCCCTATGGCAATTCTTCTAAATCCTCTGTAGTTTTTGCTCCTCTGTATAGTTCACATGTCGCATTAATGTCTTCATGGCCAGTACATAGCCCTTGAATTTCTCGCGAGGGCTTTGGATCCTTTTCCTAATGTCCTCCAGTTCTTCGAAATATCTTGATGGCAAGAAGAATTTCAGGAAATCGGTTTTCAACAATTCCCATCTTGACCAGCTCCTGTTGTTATTCCTGTACCAACAAAGAGCTTTGTCCTTCAGCAACTCCGCCATTGTTCGTGGCAGCATATGCTTAGGCAATTCATATGCCTCTGTGAGCTCCTCGACTCTCTCGATGAAGCCTATTGGGTCCCTACCACCGTCGTACCTACAAGACCAATTACGTACCTTGTCAATTACCATTAGCACATCCTACTATGGGCCACACTCTCTGGCTCGCACCTCGCTGCTATGCAACCACCTGTTGACATGGAAACTTGATTGCCGGGGTTCACGTTAAGCACTTCTGTTGCATTTGCCCTCTGTTCGCTGTGTTTCGGAACCGCACCTTGCAATGATGGCGTCGCCGGTCGCGCACTTGGAGAAACACCGCGATTCCACTGCACTTCAAGTTCGCGTAACCTGTCGATCACCTCGTCGGTCAGATCAGGCGACATCATAAACCCGAAGAGCACTTTACGAAGTTCGTCGACCGTGCCTTTTGATTCCACACCGAATTCACGTAAAATCTCCTGCAGATTTTCTTTCGGAACATTATAAATCCACCGTTTACCCATTTCGATTTTCCGTTTATTTCGTGTAACAGTTTCCGCGTTATTTCTTTGCACGATGTTTTCCATTTTGTTCTGTTTATTTCGCGTAACTGTTCCTTTGAAATACGGCCTTATTTTTTTGCACAATGTTTTTTTTATTTGAATTCGCCGTTAGCACAGTTTAGCGTTCAATTATTTGTTCGATTTATCGTTCGCTTCGCGTAACTGTTTATAATACCGTGTTTTTTTCTAAAGTTTCGTTTTTTCGCGATTCAGCACTATAGTTTTTGATTTTTCTCGGAAACTATTGTCCCTGTTCGGGCGCCATTTTGTAACGAAGTTTCTTGTCGGGGTATACTCAGTTTCGCCAGAGTCCCGTACCGAATACTTAAATAAAAGGCTTTCGGTTTTCTTTTGACAGTTTTCGACTATTTATTCACCGTTATTCAAAGTTTTATTTTTCGGTCTTTAATTGCTATACATTAACTATATGAACTAACAGTATTTCTTAAAACTAGTTGCTTTAATTCTAACGTCCGCTGAATAGCACTCAGTCCGTAAAAATACAAAATCTATATACACACAGAGTTCTAAAGTATGAGGTTTTATGATTGTCGGCGTCAGCTACAAGCGTCAGCATTTACTTTGATTCAGGATTGCGTCCGCTTAAAAGCACTCGGGCACGACGAGGCACTAGAATTTACTTGGAATCGGGATTGGCGTCCGCTTAAAAGCATTAAGCCACGACGAGGTACTAAAATTTACTTGGATTCGGGATTGGCGTCCGCTTAAAAGCACTCGGCCACGACGAGGTACTAAGATTTACTTGGAATTGGGATTGGCGTCTGCTTAAAAGCACTAAGCCAGGACGAGGTATTAAGATTTACTTGGAATTGGGATTGGAGTCCGCTTAAGAGCACTCGGCCACGACGAGGTACTAAAATTTACTTGGATTCGGGATTGGCGTCCGCTTAAGAGCACTCGGCCACGACGAGGTACTAAAATTTACTTGGAATTGGGAATGGCGTCCGCTTAAGAGCACTCAGCCACTACGACGTACTAGAGATTCAAGGTTTGACGACTTACCACTTGGAGCACGAGATTCCAAAAGAGATCGAATTCAGCGCGGTGGGCCCTTTTATACACCGATCAAAACAACTTCGCTGCAGTCGTTGTTCTTGTGCACATTCCGGAACTTTCTAATGTGCATAGCGGCACACAACGTAGTTGTTGTTGTTGTGCTTATTTCTAGAAATATTTCTTGTGACTTTGTTAGTAGTTCTATTCCAGAATTTTCTAATCTGCATAGCGGCACACAACGTACTTGTGTTTTTTGTGCCTATTTCTAGAAATATTTCGTGTGGTTTTGTTGGTAGCTTCCCACGCTCTAATTTAATTTTTGCTTGCTGGTTTCGCGTCTCAGTCTTTGTTGTAGTTGTTGTAAACAGTATTCCACCTGATTTTATTGGTAATTTCCCAAGGCTCTGCTTTAATATTTGCTTGCTGGTTTCGCGTCTCGGTCTGTGTTGTAATTGTTGTAAAAAGTATGTGGTTCATGTATGCTGTGTGACTGTTGTTTTTTTTTCCTTTTGTTGGAAAGCGAGCTAATGTGGTTGTTGTTGTTATTGTTAGCTTTGCATATTTTCGCCTTTGCTACGTTGCCTTTTTTTCTTTTTATTGTTGTTGATAGAATTAATTCCACCTGAAGTTGGGCCCGCACAACCCAGGTCACCGCGTTTTCAGTTTACGTTTACTAAAAACGGGCTCGGTTGGGATGCAAGCCAGGTTCTACACCCGGAGTTGTAAGGAAAAATATTTTTTTCTTACACTCCCCCCTTTCTTTCGAATAGCAGGACAGTGATCCGTTTAGGGGTCAGTGTCACGCGATACTTCGGTTGCATGGTGGTATTCTTTGAGCTCCCCAATGTGAGCCGTGCGAGTTTTCGTATTTCCCTGGGAGTTGAGTTCGACGATAACTGGCGATGTGTATCTCTGGATCTGGTATGGACCGTCGTATTTCGGAGCCAGCTTGGCGGTAAACATGTCCACTGCTTTCGATAGGGGATGGCTTCTCAATAATACCCACGTTCCTACTGTCGGGTTCCATTGTCTTCGTCGAAGGTCATAGTGTCGGGCTTGGTCCTTGGATGCTCGTTCGATGTTCCTCCTCACGATGTTGAAGATCTCCTGCATCCGGTTACCCTTGTGTTCGGGACTGTGTGGTGCTGACCCTGTACCTATGGTAACCTCATCGAAAAGCGATCCTGGAAGCCGCGGTTGTTGTCCCTGTGTGAGGAAAGCGGGGCTGAAATCTGTCGTCTCCGATGCCATGCTGTTGATTGCCAAAGAAATTTCTGCGATCAACTCATCCCATTGGGTTTGCTTATAATCGGCCACTTGTGCAAGAATTCTTTTTACGTTTCGGTTGGCTCTTTCTGTTGGGTTCTCCTGGGGGTATAAGGTTCTGTAAATTGTTGTAGGATTCCTAAATCTTGAAGAAATCGCTGCAGTGTCCTACTGTTGAATTGAGTTGCTTGTCTCAGTGGTACGATTTCGGTCCACTTGGAGAATTTATCAGAGAAAACTAGTATCATCGTGTTGCCGTGCTTGCTTCGGGGTAATGGTCCAATGAAGTCGGCACAGACGACTGACCAAGGCTCCTCTGGTAACTGTGTCAGCATTTTCCCGGCGGCTTTGTACTGCAATGGTTTATATCGCTGACACGATTCACAGCAGCGCACGTGTTTTCTTATGTCCCTGAACATGCCTGGCCAGTAGTATCTGTTGGCTATCCTGGTGACGGTTTTTCTAATGCCTGGATGTCCAGCGCTGGGGTCATCGTGGTTTTCCTTAAGGACTCGGGCACGAAGATACCTCGGAACACAGAGCCTCCATGCGGCGCAATCCTCGTCGTTTACCTGCCCTGGGATATGTCGATACAGTTGACCATTTTCCATATTATAATAGGCAAACTTCTCTGGATTCCTCTTAATTTCTGCCATCTTGGTTTCTATCCAGTTGCACTTTTCCCCGTTAGTCGTAACCGTGCTCAGTTTTTCTACTGGATGTCTGGAAAGTGCGTCTGCGACCACGTTTAAATTGCCCTTGCGGTATTTCACGTCGAACATGTACTGTTGTAACTCGAGCGCCCATCTTGCTATAGGCCCTGAAGGATTCTCCAACGAGTTCAACCACTTCAGTGAGAGGTGGTCTGTGACGACGCAGAACTTGTAGCCTTCTAAGTACGGTCGCATTTTCCTGATTCCCCACACGATTCCCCCCATTTCGGCTTTGTTTAAATGCCGGCCTGCGTAGGCGATGACCTTCTCTCCCTCATCGGTTTCTTGCGTGAGAACAGTTCCTAACCCGTGGTTGCTCGCGTCAGTCTGCAGCGTAAACGGTTTGGAAAAATCTGGGCACGCCAGTACTGCTGCCTTCGTGAGCTTTTCCTTGAGGTTCTCGAAAGCCTGCTGTTGCTCGTCGGTCCATTGCCAGCGTTTGCCCTTCTTAAGAAGGCTGGTGAGTGGGACTACCAATTTGGCGAAGTCCGGTACGAACCGCCGGTACCAGGACGCTATCCCGAGGAATCGCCTAACGCCTCTGACATTTGTTGGGGCCGCCAGTTCCTGAATAGCCGCTACCTTGTCTGGATCTGTGTGAATTCCTCTGCGGCTCACGACGTGACCTAAATATTTCAAATCTTGCTGGAAAAACTCGTAATTCTCATTGTTGATTTTCAAATTAGCCGCCCTTAAACGTCGAAATACTTCCTGTAAATTGTTCATGTGTTGTTCCCGCGTCTTTTCTATTACGATGATGTCGTCCAGGTAAGCAAACGCGTGTGGTTCCATCTCCGGTCCAATGACTTGGTGCCCTTTGGAACGTCGCGGGTGCCGAATGTATGCCGAACGGCATAACTTTCCTTTGAAAGAGTCCCCTTCCTGGTACTGTGAACGCGGTGTATTGCTTGCTTTCTGGACTCATGGATATTTGCCAGTAACCGTTCTTGAGATCAAGTGTACTAATGTATTGCGCGTCGCGGAGTCGATCTAGAATATGTTGTATCCTCGGAAATGGGTATGCGTCAGGCACTGATCTTGCATTTAGCTGACGATAATCCACGTAAAGTCGCCATTGCCCATTCTTCTTTTTAACAAGAATAATTGGTGCTCTGTAAAGGCTATGTGAGGGCTCGATACAGCCTTTTTCCAGCAACTCGTCTACCTCCTTGTTAATTATCGCTTGCATTGCAGGTTTCTAGGGGTAATACCTCTGCTTTATTGGCCTATCGTCTCTCATGACGATTTTATGGGTCGTTATGTTGGAAGGTCCAAACCCAGGATCACATGGTCTGTCACATCCTGTAGAATCAGAAGTAGGAGCTTACACTCTGCAGTCCCCAAACGCCATTTTGACCCGTACGTCGGCCATTTTGACCGTACGTCCACCTCCATCAGCTTTCCATCTGTCATCACAGCCGCCGCGTTACTAATGAAGCTCCGCGAGGCTCCCGTGTCTAGAGTAGCTGTGACGAGTTCCCTTCCTAAGGCTACCTTGGCGTAAATCCGGTCTCGATTGTAGTTTAAGCACTTCGTGGGCTACGAGGAGAGTCTATCTTGTTCGGTTCCAGCAGCCCTCGTCCCTGCTGGACACCCTGCGCGTTTCCCGAAGGTTTCTTGCAGCATTCAATCGTCCGGACACCCTTCTTTCCACAAGTCCAACAGAAAAGTTTCCTTGAGTTTCGGCATTCTCGTTGAAAATGTCCACTTTCGCCACATCTTCTACAGGCTGTTCGAAGGTCTCGCTGTTTTCCTGTGTTTCCTATGGTCATCATCCTGTGCGTCCTTGGTAATTGTCAGTGCTGATTATGAATTTCTCGTGGAGGTTCGGGTTCCTTCGTATGCCTTCAAAATCTTCAGCCAATTCAATGAGATCCTCCAATGCAGAGAAATCAGACCTCCTTATGTAAAGAAGATAATCCCTATGGCAATTCTTCTAATTCCTCTGTAGTTTTTGCTCCTCTGTATAGTTCACATGTCGCATTAATGTCTGCATGGCCAGTACATAGCCCTTGAATTTCTCGCGAGGGCTTTGGATCCTTTTCCTAATGTCCTCCAGTTCTTCGAAATATCTTGATGGCAAGAAGAATTTCAGGAAATCGGTTTTCAACAATTCCCATCTTGACCAGCTCCTGTTGTTATTCCTGTACCAACAAAGAGCTTTGTCCTTCAGCAACTCCGCCATTGTTCGTGGCAGCATATGCTTAGGCAATTCATATGCCTCTGTGAGCTCCTCGACTCTCTCGATGAAGCCTATTGGGTCCCTACCACCGTCGTACCTACAAGACCAATTACGTACCTTGTCAATTACCATTAGCACATCCTACTATGGGCCACACTCTCTGGCTCGCACCTCGCTGCTATGCAACCACCTGTTGACATGGAAACTTGATTGCCGGGGTTCACGTTAAGCACTTCTGTTGCATTTGCCCTCTGTTCGCTGTGTTTCGGAACCGCACCTTGCAATGATGGCGTCGCCGGTCGCGCACTTGGAGAAACACCGCGATTCCACTGCACTTCAAGTTCGCGTAACCTGTCGATCACCTCGTCGGTCAGATCAGGCGACATCATAAACCCGAAGAGCACTTTACGAAGTTCGTCGACCGTGCCTTTTGATTCCACACCGAATTCACGTAAAATCTCCTGCAGATTTTCTTTCGGAACATTATAAATCCACCGTTTACCCATTTCGATTTTCCGTTTATTTCGTGTAACAGTTTCCGCGTTATTTCTTTGCACGATGTTTTCTATTTTGTTCTGTTTATTTCGCGTAACTGTTCCTTTGAAATACCGCGTTATTTTTTTGCACAATGTTTTTTTTATTTGAATTCGCCGTTAGCACAGTTTAGCGTTCAATTATTTGTTCGATTTATCGTTCGCTTCGCGTAACTGTTTATAATACCGTGTTTTTTTCTAAAGTTTCGTTTTTTCGCGATTCAGCACTATAGTTTTTGATTTTTCTCGGAAACTATTGTCCCTGTTCGGGCGCCATTTTGTAATGAAGTTTCTTGCCGGGGTATACTCAGTTTCGCCAGAGTCCCGTACCGAACACTTAAATAAAAGGCTTTCGGTTTTCTTTTGACAGTTTTCGACTATTTATTCACCGTTATTCAAAGTTTTATTTTTCGGTCTTTAATTGCTATA
The DNA here is from genome assembly GCA_922984085.1 of Sicus ferrugineus. Classification (NCBI taxonomy): domain Eukaryota; kingdom Metazoa; phylum Arthropoda; class Insecta; order Diptera; family Conopidae; genus Sicus; species Sicus ferrugineus. The sequence goes on from OV277349.1 coordinate 28,528,746, forward strand.
CATTAACTATACGAACTAACAGTATTTCTTAAAACTAGTTCCTTTAATTCTAACGTCCGCTGAATAGCACTCAGTCCGTAAAAATACAAAATCTATATACACACAGAGTTCTAGAATATGAGGTTTTATGATTGTCGGCGTCCGCTACAAGCGTCAGCATTTACTTTGATTCAGGATTGCGTTCGCTTAAAAGCACTCGGGCACGACGAGGCACTAGAATTTACTTGGAATCGGGATTGGCGTCCGCGTAAAAGCACTAAGCCACGACGAGGTACTAAAATTTACTTGGAATCGGGATTGGCGCCCGCTTAAAAGCACTAAGCCACGACGAGGTACTAAGATTTACTTGGAATTGGGATTGGCGTCCGCTTAAGATCACTCGGCCACGACGAGGTACTAAAATTTACTTGGAATCGGGATTGGCGTCCGCTTAAGAGCACTCAGCCAGGGCGAGGTACTAAAATTTACTTGGAATTGGGATTGGCGTCCGCTTAAGAGCACTCAGCCAGGACGAGGTATTTCGATTTTCCGTTTATTTCGTGTAACAGTTTCCGCGTTATTTCTTTGCACGATGTTTTCTATTTTGTTTCGTTTATTTCGCGTAACTGTTCCTTTGAAATACCGCGTTATTTTTTTGCACAATGTTTTTTTTTTTTTGAATTCGCCGTTAGCACAGTTTAGCGTTCAATTATTTGTTCGATTTATCGTTCGCTTCGCGTAACTGTTTATAATACCGTGTTTTTTTCTAAAGTTTCGTTTTTTCGTGATTCAGCACTATAGTTTTTGATTTTTCTCGGAAACTATTGTCCCTGTTTGGGCGCCATTTTGTAACGAAGTTTCTTGTCGGGGTATACTCAGTTTCGCCAGAGTCCCGTACCGAATACTTAAATAAAAGGCTTTCGGTTTTCTTTTGACAGTTTTCGACTATTTATTCACCGTTATTCAAAGTTTTATTTTTCGGTCTTTAATTGCTATACATTAACTATATGAACTAACAGTATTTCTTAAAACTAGTTGCTTTAATTCTAACGTCCGCTGAATAGCACTCAGTCCGTAAAAATACAAAATCTATATACACACAGAGTTCTAAAGTATGAGGTTTTATGATTGTCGGCGTCAGCTACAAGCGTCAGCATTTACTTTGATTCAGGATTGCGTCCGCTTAAAAGCACTCGGGCACGACGAGGCACTAGAATTTACTTGGAATCGGGATTGGCGTCCGCTTAAAAGCACTAAGCCACGACGAGGTACTAAAATTTACTTGGATTCGGGATTGGCGTCCGCTTAAAAGCACTCGGCCACGACGAGGTACTAAGATTTACTTGGAATTGGGATTGGCGTCTGCTTAAAAGCACTAAGCCAGGACGAGGTATTAAGATTTACTTGGAATTGGGATTGGAGTCCGCTTAAGAGCACTCGGCCACGACGAGGTACTAAAATTTACTTGGATTCGGGATTGGCGTCCGCTTAAGAGCACTCGGCCACGACGAGGTACTAAAATTTACTTGGAATCAGGATTGGCGTCCGCTTAAGAGCACTCAGCCAGGGCGAGGTACTAAAATTTACTTGGAATTGGGATTGGCGTCCGCTTAAGAGCACTCAGCCAGGACGAGGTACTAAAATTTACTTGGAATTGGGAATGGCGTCCGCTTAAGAGCACTCAGCCACTACGACGTACTAGAGATTCAAGGTTTGACGACTTACCACTTGGAGCACGAGATTCCAAAAGAGATCGAATTCAGCGCGGTGGGCCCTTTTATACACCGATCAAAACAACTTCGCTGCAGTCGTTGTTCTTGTGCACATTCCGGAACTTTCTAATGTGCATAGCGGCACACAACGTAGTTGTTGTTGTTGTTGTGCTTATTTCTAGAAATATTTCTTGTGACTTTGTTAGTAGTTCTCTTCCAGAATTTTCTAATGTGCATAGCGGCACACAACGTACTTGTGTTTGTTGTGCCTATTTCTAGAAATATTTCGTGTGGTTTTGTTGGTAGCTTCCCACGCTCTAATTTAATTTTTGCTTGCTGGTTTCGCGTCTCAGTCTTTGTTGTAGTTGTTGTAAACAGTATTCCACCTGATTTTATTGGTAATTTCCCAAGGCTCTGCTTTAATTTTTGCTTGCTGGTTTCGCGTCTCGGTCTGTGTTGTAATTGTTGTAAAAAGTATGTGGTTCATGTATGCTGTGTGACTGTTGTTTTTTTTTTCCTTTTGTTGGAAAGCGAGCTAATGTGGTTGTTGTTGTTATTGTTAGCTTTGCATATTTTCGCCTTTGCTACGTTGCCTTTTTTCTTTTTATTGTTGTTGATAGAATTAATTCCACCTGAAGTTGGGCCCGCACAACCCAGGTCACCGCGTTTTCAGTTTACGTTTACTAAAAACGGGCTCGGTTGGGATGCAAGCCAGGTTCTACACCCGGAGTTGTAAGGAAAAATATTTTTTTCTTACACTCCCCCCTTTCTTTCGGATAGCAGGACAGTGATCCGTTTAGGGGTCAGTGTCACGCGATACTTCGGTTGCATGGTGGTATTCTTTGAGCTCCCCAATGTGAGCCGTGCGAGTTTTCGTATTTCCCTGGGAGTTGAGTTCGACGATAACTGGTGATGTGTATCTCTGGATCTGGTATGGACCGTCGTATTTCGGAGCCAGCTTGGCGGTAAACTTGTCCACTGCTTTCGATAGGGGATGGCTTCTCAATAATACCCACGTTCCTACTGTCGGGTTCCATTGTCTTCGTCGAAGGTCATAGTGTCGGGCTTGGTCCTTGGATGCTCGTTCGATGTTCCTCCTCACGATGTTGAAGATCTCCTGCATCCGGTTACCCTTGTGTTCGGGACTGTGTGGTGCTGACCCTGTACCTATGGTAACCTCATCGAAAAGCGATCCTGGGAGCCGCAGTTGTCCCTGTGTGAGAAAAGCGGGGCTGAAACCTGTCGTCTCCGATGCCATGCTGTTGATTGCCAAACAAATTTCTGCGATCAACTCATCCCATTGGGTTTTCTTATAATCAGCCACTTGTGCAAGAATTCTTTTTACGTTTCGGTTGGCTCTTTCTGTTGGGTTCTCCTGGGGGTATAAGGTTCTGTAAATTGTTGTAGGATTCCTAAATCTTGAAGAAATCGCTGCAGTGTCCTACTGTTGAATTGAGTTGCTTGTCTCAGTGGTACGATTTCGGTCCACTTGGAGAATTTATCAGAGAAAACTAGTATCATCGTGTTGCCGTGCTTGCTTCGGGGTAATGGTCCAATGAAGTCGGCACAGACGACTGACCAAGGCTCCTCTGGTAACTGTGTCAGCATTTTCCCGGCGGCTTTGTACTGCAATGGTTTATATCGCTGACACGATTCACAGCAGCGCACGTGTTTTCTTATGTCCCTGAACATGCCTGGCCAGTAGTATCTGTTGGCTATCCTGGTGACGGTTTTTCTAATGCCTGGATGTCCAGCGCTGGGGTCATCGTGGTTTTCCTTAAGGACTCGGGCACGAAGATACCTCGGAACACAGAGCCTCCATGCGGCGCAATCCTCGTCGTTTACCTGCCCTGGGATATGTCGATACAGTTGACCATTTTCCATATTATAATAGGCAAACTTCTCTGGATTCCTCTTAATTTCTGCCATCTTGGTTTCTATCCAGTTGCACTTTTCCCCGTTAGTCGTAACCGTGCTCAGTTTTTCTACTGGATGTCTGGAAAGTGCGTCTGCGACCACGTTTAAATTGCCCTTGCGGTATTTCACGTCGAACATGTACTGTTGTAACTCGAGCGCCCATCTTGCTATAGGCCCTGAAGGATTCTCCAACGAGTTCAACCACTTCAGTGAGAGGTGGTCTGTGACGACGCAGAACTTGTAGCCTTCTAAGTACGGTCGCATTTTCCTGATTCCCCACACGATTCCCCCCATTTCGGCTTTGTTTAAATGCCGGCCTGCGTAGGCGATGACCTTCTCTCCCTCATCGGTTTCTTGCGTGAGAACAGTTCCTAACCCGTGGTTGCTCGCGTCAGTCTGCAGCGTAAACGGTTTGGAAAAATCTGGGCACGCCAGTACTGCTGCCTTCGTGAGCTTTTCCTTGAGGTTCTCGAAAGCCTGCTGTTGCTCGTCGGTCCATTGCCAGCGTTTGCCCTTCTTAAGAAGGCTGGTGAGTGGGACTACCAATTTGGCGAAGTCCGGTACGAACCGCCGGTACCAGGACGCTATCCCGAGGAATCGCCTAACGCCTCTGACATTTGTTGGGGCCGCCAGTTCCTGAATAGCCGCTACCTTGTCTGGATCTGTGTGAATTCCTCTGCGGCTCACGACGTGACCTAAATATTTCAAATCTTGCTGGAAAAACTCGCACTTCTCATTGTTGATTTCCAAATTAGCCGCCCTTAAACGTCGAAATACTTCCTGTAAATTGTTCATGTGTTGTTCCCGCGTCTTTTCTATTACGATGATGTCGTCCAGGTAAGCAAACGCGTGTGGTTCCATCTCCGGTCCAATGACTTGGTCCAATGCCCTTTGGAACGTCGCGGGTGCCGAATGTATGCCGAACGGCATAACTTTCCTTTGAAAGAGTCCCCTTCCTGGTACTGTGAACGCGGTGTATTGCTTGCTTTCTGGACTCATGGATATTTGCCAGTAACCGTTCTTGAGATCAAGTGTACTAATGTATTGCGCGTCGCGGAGTCGATCTAGAATATGTTGTATCCTCGGAAATGGGTATGCGTCAGGCACTGATCTTGCATTTAGCTGACGATAATCCACGTAAAGTCGCCATTGCCCATTCTTCTTTTTAACAAGAATAATTGGTGCTCTGTAAAGGCTATGTGAGGGCTCGATACAGCCTTTTTCCAGCAACTCGTCTACCTCCTTGTTAATTATCGCTTGCATTGCAGGTTTCTAGGGGTAATACCTCTGCTTTATTGGCCTATCGTCTCTCATGACGATTTTATGGGTCGTTATGTTGGAAGGTCCAAACCCAGGATCACATGGTCTGTCACATCCTGTAGAATCAGAAGTAGGAGCTTACACTCTGCAGTCCCCAAACGCCATTTTGACCCGTACGTCGGCCATTTTGACCGTACGTCCACCTCCATCAGCTTTCCATCTGTCATCACAGCCGCCGCGTTACTAATGAAGCTCCGCGAGGTTCCCGTGTCTAGAGTAGCTGTGACGAGTTCCCTTCCTAAGGCTACCTTGGCGTAAATCCGGTCTCGATTGTAGTTTAAGCACTTCGTGGGCTACGAGGAGAGTCTATCTTGTTCGGTTCCAGCAGCCCTCGTCCCTGCTGGACACCCTGCGCGTTTCCCGAAGGTTTCTTGCAGCATTCAATCGTCCGGACACCCTTCTTTCCACAAGTCCAACAGAAAAGTTTCCTTGAGTTTCGGCATTCTCGTTGAAAATGTCCACTTTCGCCACATCTTCTACAGGCTGTTCGAAGGTCTCGCTGTTTTCCTGTGTTTCCTATGGTCATCATCCTGTGCGTCCTTGGTAATTGTTAGTGCTGATTATGAATTTCTCGTGGAGGTTCGGGTTCCTTCGTATGCCTTCAAAATCTTCAGCCAATTCAATGAGATCCTCCAATGCAGAGAAATCAGACCTCCTTATGTAAAGAAGATAATCCCTATGGCAATTCTTCTAAATCCTCTGTAGTTTTTGCTCCTCTGTATAGTTCACATGTCGCATTAATGTCTTCATGGCCAGTACATAGCCCTTGAATTTCTCGCGAGGGCTTTGGATCCTTTTCCTAATGTCCTCCAGTTCTTCGAAATATCTTGATGGCAAGAAGAATTTCAGGAAATCGGTTTTCAACAATTCCCATCTTGACCAGCTCCTGTTGTTATTCCTGTACCAACAAAGAGCTTTGTCCTTCAGCAACTCCGCCATTGTTCGTGGCAGCATATGCTTAGGCAATTCATATGCCTCTGTGAGCTCCTCGACTCTCTCGATGAAGCCTATTGGGTCCCTACCACCGTCGTACCTACAAGACCAATTACGTACCTTGTCAATTACCATTAGCACATCCTACTATGGGCCACACTCTCTGGCTCGCACCTCGCTGCTATGCAACCACCTGTTGACATGGAAACTTGATTGCCGGGGTTCACGTTAAGCACTTCTGTTGCATTTGCCCTCTGTTCGCTGTGTTTCGGAACCGCACCTTGCAATGATGGCGTCGCCGGTCGCGCACTTGGAGAAACACCGCGATTCCACTGCACTTCAAGTTCGCGTAACCTGTCGATCACCTCGTCGGTCAGATCAGGCGACATCATAAACCCGAAGAGCACTTTACGAAGTTCGTCGACCGTGCCTTTTGATTCCACACCGAATTCACGTAAAATCTCCTGCAGATTTTCTTTCGGAACATTATAAATCCACCGTTTACCCATTTCGATTTTCCGTTTATTTCGTGTAACAGTTTCCGCGTTATTTCTTTGCACGATGTTTTCCATTTTGTTCTGTTTATTTCGCGTAACTGTTCCTTTGAAATACGGCCTTATTTTTTTGCACAATGTTTTTTTTATTTGAATTCGCCGTTAGCACAGTTTAGCGTTCAATTATTTGTTCGATTTATCGTTCGCTTCGCGTAACTGTTTATAATACCGTGTTTTTTTCTAAAGTTTCGTTTTTTCGCGATTCAGCACTATAGTTTTTGATTTTTCTCGGAAACTATTGTCCCTGTTCGGGCGCCATTTTGTAACGAAGTTTCTTGTCGGGGTATACTCAGTTTCGCCAGAGTCCCGTACCGAATACTTAAATAAAAGGCTTTCGGTTTTCTTTTGACAGTTTTCGACTATTTATTCACCGTTATTCAAAGTTTTATTTTTCGGTCTTTAATTGCTATACATTAACTATATGAACTAACAGTATTTCTTAAAACTAGTTGCTTTAATTCTAACGTCCGCTGAATAGCACTCAGTCCGTAAAAATACAAAATCTATATACACACAGAGTTCTAAAGTATGAGGTTTTATGATTGTCGGCGTCAGCTACAAGCGTCAGCATTTACTTTGATTCAGGATTGCGTCCGCTTAAAAGCACTCGGGCACGACGAGGCACTAGAATTTACTTGGAATCGGGATTGGCGTCCGCTTAAAAGCATTAAGCCACGACGAGGTACTAAAATTTACTTGGATTCGGGATTGGCGTCCGCTTAAAAGCACTCGGCCACGACGAGGTACTAAGATTTACTTGGAATTGGGATTGGCGTCTGCTTAAAAGCACTAAGCCAGGACGAGGTATTAAGATTTACTTGGAATTGGGATTGGAGTCCGCTTAAGAGCACTCGGCCACGACGAGGTACTAAAATTTACTTGGATTCGGGATTGGCGTCCGCTTAAGAGCACTCGGCCACGACGAGGTACTAAAATTTACTTGGAATTGGGAATGGCGTCCGCTTAAGAGCACTCAGCCACTACGACGTACTAGAGATTCAAGGTTTGACGACTTACCACTTGGAGCACGAGATTCCAAAAGAGATCGAATTCAGCGCGGTGGGCCCTTTTATACACCGATCAAAACAACTTCGCTGCAGTCGTTGTTCTTGTGCACATTCCGGAACTTTCTAATGTGCATAGCGGCACACAACGTAGTTGTTGTTGTTGTGCTTATTTCTAGAAATATTTCTTGTGACTTTGTTAGTAGTTCTATTCCAGAATTTTCTAATCTGCATAGCGGCACACAACGTACTTGTGTTTTTTGTGCCTATTTCTAGAAATATTTCGTGTGGTTTTGTTGGTAGCTTCCCACGCTCTAATTTAATTTTTGCTTGCTGGTTTCGCGTCTCAGTCTTTGTTGTAGTTGTTGTAAACAGTATTCCACCTGATTTTATTGGTAATTTCCCAAGGCTCTGCTTTAATATTTGCTTGCTGGTTTCGCGTCTCGGTCTGTGTTGTAATTGTTGTAAAAAGTATGTGGTTCATGTATGCTGTGTGACTGTTGTTTTTTTTTCCTTTTGTTGGAAAGCGAGCTAATGTGGTTGTTGTTGTTATTGTTAGCTTTGCATATTTTCGCCTTTGCTACGTTGCCTTTTTTTCTTTTTATTGTTGTTGATAGAATTAATTCCACCTGAAGTTGGGCCCGCACAACCCAGGTCACCGCGTTTTCAGTTTACGTTTACTAAAAACGGGCTCGGTTGGGATGCAAGCCAGGTTCTACACCCGGAGTTGTAAGGAAAAATATTTTTTTCTTACACTCCCCCCTTTCTTTCGAATAGCAGGACAGTGATCCGTTTAGGGGTCAGTGTCACGCGATACTTCGGTTGCATGGTGGTATTCTTTGAGCTCCCCAATGTGAGCCGTGCGAGTTTTCGTATTTCCCTGGGAGTTGAGTTCGACGATAACTGGCGATGTGTATCTCTGGATCTGGTATGGACCGTCGTATTTCGGAGCCAGCTTGGCGGTAAACATGTCCACTGCTTTCGATAGGGGATGGCTTCTCAATAATACCCACGTTCCTACTGTCGGGTTCCATTGTCTTCGTCGAAGGTCATAGTGTCGGGCTTGGTCCTTGGATGCTCGTTCGATGTTCCTCCTCACGATGTTGAAGATCTCCTGCATCCGGTTACCCTTGTGTTCGGGACTGTGTGGTGCTGACCCTGTACCTATGGTAACCTCATCGAAAAGCGATCCTGGAAGCCGCGGTTGTTGTCCCTGTGTGAGGAAAGCGGGGCTGAAACCTGTCGTCTCCGATGCCATGCTGTTGATTGCCAAAGAAATTTCTGCGATCAACTCATCCCATTGGGTTTGCTTATAATCGGCCACTTGTGCAAGAATTCTTTTTACGTTTCGGTTGGCTCTTTCTGTTGGGTTCTCCTGGGGGTATAAGGTTCTGTAAATTGTTGTAGGATTCCTAAATCTTGAAGAAATCGCTGCAGTGTCCTACTGTTGAATTGAGTTGCTTGTCTCAGTGGTACGATTTCGGTCCACTTGGAGAATTTATCAGAGAAAACTAGTATCATCGTGTTGCCGTGCTTGCTTCGGGGTAATGGTCCAATGAAGTCGGCACAGACGACTGACCAAGGCTCCTCTGGTAACTGTGTCAGCATTTTCCCGGCGGCTTTGTACTGCAATGGTTTATATCGCTGACACGATTCACAGCAGCGCACGTGTTTTCTTATGTCCCTGAACATGCCTGGCCAGTAGTATCTGTTGGCTATCCTGGTGACGGTTTTTCTAATGCCTGGATGTCCAGCGCTGGGGTCATCGTGGTTTTCCTTAAGGACTCGGGCACGAAGATACCTCGGAACACAGAGCCTCCATGCGGCGCAATCCTCGTCGTTTACCTGCCCTGGGATATGTCGATACAGTTGACCATTTTCCATATTATAATAGGCAAACTTCTCTGGATTCCTCTTAATTTCTGCCATCTTGGTTTCTATCCAGTTGCACTTTTCCCCGTTAGTCGTAACCGTGCTCAGTTTTTCTACTGGATGTCTGGAAAGTGCGTCTGCGACCACGTTTAAATTGCCCTTGCGGTATTTCACGTCGAACATGTACTGTTGTAACTCGAGCGCCCATCTTGCTATAGGCCCTGAAGGATTCTCCAACGAGTTCAACCACTTCAGTGAGAGGTGGTCTGTGACGACGCAGAACTTGTAGCCTTCTAAGTACGGTCGCATTTTCCTGATTCCCCACACGATTCCCCCCATTTCGGCTTTGTTTAAATGCCGGCCTGCGTAGGCGATGACCTTCTCTCCCTCATCGGTTTCTTGCGTGAGAACAGTTCCTAACCCGTGGTTGCTCGCGTCAGTCTGCAGCGTAAACGGTTTGGAAAAATCTGGGCACGCCAGTACTGCTGCCTTCGTGAGCTTTTCCTTGAGGTTCTCGAAAGCCTGCTGTTGCTCGTCGGTCCATTGCCAGCGTTTGCCCTTCTTAAGAAGGCTGGTGAGTGGGACTACCAATTTGGCGAAGTCCGGTACGAACCGCCGGTACCAGGACGCTATCCCGAGGAATCGCCTAACGCCTCTGACATTTGTTGGGGCCGCCAGTTCCTGAATAGCCGCTACCTTGTCTGGATCTGTGTGAATTCCTCTGCGGCTCACGACGTGACCTAAATATTTCAAATCTTGCTGGAAAAACTCGTAATTCTCATTGTTGATTTTCAAATTAGCCGCCCTTAAACGTCGAAATACTTCCTGTAAATTGTTCATGTGTTGTTCCCGCGTCTTTTCTATTACGATGATGTCGTCCAGGTAAGCAAACGCGTGTGGTTCCATCTCCGGTCCAATGACTTGGTGCCCTTTGGAACGTCGCGGGTGCCGAATGTATGCCGAACGGCATAACTTTCCTTTGAAAGAGTCCCCTTCCTGGTACTGTGAACGCGGTGTATTGCTTGCTTTCTGGACTCATGGATATTTGCCAGTAACCGTTCTTGAGATCAAGTGTACTAATGTATTGCGCGTCGCGGAGTCGATCTAGAATATGTTGTATCCTCGGAAATGGGTATGCGTCAGGCACTGATCTTGCATTTAGCTGACGATAATCCACGTAAAGTCGCCATTGCCCATTCTTCTTTTTAACAAGAATAATTGGTGCTCTGTAAAGGCTATGTGAGGGCTCGATACAGCCTTTTTCCAGCAACTCGTCTACCTCCTTGTTAATTATCGCTTGCATTGCAGGTTTCTAGGGGTAATACCTCTGCTTTATTGGCCTATCGTCTCTCATGACGATTTTATGGGTCGTTATGTTGGAAGGTCCAAACCCAGGATCACATGGTCTGTCACATCCTGTAGAATCAGAAGTAGGAGCTTACACTCTGCAGTCCCCAAACGCCATTTTGACCCGTACGTCGGCCATTTTGACCGTACGTCCACCTCCATCAGCTTTCCATCTGTCATCACAGCCGCCGCGTTACTAATGAAGCTCCGCGAGGCTCCCGTGTCTAGAGTAGCTGTGACGAGTTCCCTTCCTAAGGCTACCTTGGCGTAAATCCGGTCTCGATTGTAGTTTAAGCACTTCGTGGGCTACGAGGAGAGTCTATCTTGTTCGGTTCCAGCAGCCCTCGTCCCTGCTGGACACCCTGCGCGTTTCCCGAAGGTTTCTTGCAGCATTCAATCGTCCGGACACCCTTCTTTCCACAAGTCCAACAGAAAAGTTTCCTTGAGTTTCGGCATTCTCGTTGAAAATGTCCACTTTCGCCACATCTTCTACAGGCTGTTCGAAGGTCTCGCTGTTTTCCTGTGTTTCCTATGGTCATCATCCTGTGCGTCCTTGGTAATTGTCAGTGCTGATTATGAATTTCTCGTGGAGGTTCGGGTTCCTTCGTATGCCTTCAAAATCTTCAGCCAATTCAATGAGATCCTCCAATGCAGAGAAATCAGACCTCCTTATGTAAAGAAGATAATCCCTATGGCAATTCTTCTAATTCCTCTGTAGTTTTTGCTCCTCTGTATAGTTCACATGTCGCATTAATGTCTGCATGGCCAGTACATAGCCCTTGAATTTCTCGCGAGGGCTTTGGATCCTTTTCCTAATGTCCTCCAGTTCTTCGAAATATCTTGATGGCAAGAAGAATTTCAGGAAATCGGTTTTCAACAATTCCCATCTTGACCAGCTCCTGTTGTTATTCCTGTACCAACAAAGAGCTTTGTCCTTCAGCAACTCCGCCATTGTTCGTGGCAGCATATGCTTAGGCAATTCATATGCCTCTGTGAGCTCCTCGACTCTCTCGATGAAGCCTATTGGGTCCCTACCACCGTCGTACCTACAAGACCAATTACGTACCTTGTCAATTACCATTAGCACATCCTACTATGGGCCACACTCTCTGGCTCGCACCTCGCTGCTATGCAACCACCTGTTGACATGGAAACTTGATTGCCGGGGTTCACGTTAAGCACTTCTGTTGCATTTGCCCTCTGTTCGCTGTGTTTCGGAACCGCACCTTGCAATGATGGCGTCGCCGGTCGCGCACTTGGAGAAACACCGCGATTCCACTGCACTTCAAGTTCGCGTAACCTGTCGATCACCTCGTCGGTCAGATCAGGCGACATCATAAACCCGAAGAGCACTTTACGAAGTTCGTCGACCGTGCCTTTTGATTCCACACCGAATTCACGTAAAATCTCCTGCAGATTTTCTTTCGGAACATTATAAATCCACCGTTTACCCATTTCGATTTTCCGTTTATTTCGTGTAACAGTTTCCGCGTTATTTCTTTGCACGATGTTTTCTATTTTGTTCTGTTTATTTCGCGTAACTGTTCCTTTGAAATACCGCGTTATTTTTTTGCACAATGTTTTTTTTATTTGAATTCGCCGTTAGCACAGTTTAGCGTTCAATTATTTGTTCGATTTATCGTTCGCTTCGCGTAACTGTTTATAATACCGTGTTTTTTTCTAAAGTTTCGTTTTTTCGCGATTCAGCACTATAGTTTTTGATTTTTCTCGGAAACTATTGTCCCTGTTCGGGCGCCATTTTGTAATGAAGTTTCTTGCCGGGGTATACTCAGTTTCGCCAGAGTCCCGTACCGAACACTTAAATAAAAGGCTTTCGGTTTTCTTTTGACAGTTTTCGACTATTTATTCACCGTTATTCAAAGTTTTATTTTTCGGTCTTTAATTGCTATACATTAACTATACGAACTAACAGTATTTCTTAAAACTAGTTCCTTTAATTCTAACGTCCGCTGAATAGCACTCAGTCCGTAAAAATACAAAATCTATATACACACAGAGTTCTAGAATATGAGGTTTTATGATTGTCGGCGTCCGCTACAAGCGTCAGCATTTACTTTGATTCAGGATTGCGTTCGCTTAAAAGCACTCGGGCACGACGAGGCACTAGAATTTACTTGGAATCGGGATTGGCGTCCGCGTAAAAGCACTAAGCCACGACGAGGTACTAAAATTTACTTGGAATCGGGATTGGCGCCCGCTTAAAAGCACTAAGCCACGACGAGGTACTAAGATTTACTTGGAATTGGGATTGGCGTCCGCTTAAGATCACTCGGCCACGACGAGGTACTAAAATTTACTTGGAATCGGGATTGGCGTCCGCTTAAGAGCACTCAGCCAGGGCGAGGTACTAAAATTTACTTGGAATTGGGATTGGCGTCCGCTTAAGAGCACTCAGCCAGGACGAGGTATTTCGATTTTCCGTTTATTTCGTGTAACAGTTTCCGCGTTATTTCTTTGCACGATGTTTTCTATTTTGTTTCGTTTATTTCGCGTAACTGTTCCTTTGAAATACCGCGTTATTTTTTTGCACAATGTTTTTTTTTTTTTGAATTCGCCGTTAGCACAGTTTAGCGTTCAATTATTTGTTCGATTTATCGTTCGCTTCGCGTAACTGTTTATAATACCGTGTTTTTTTCTAAAGTTTCGTTTTTTCGTGATTCAGCACTATAGTTTTTGATTTTTCTCGGAAACTATTGTCCCTGTTTGGGCGCCATTTTGTAACGAAGTTTCTTGTCGGGGTATACTCAGTTTCGCCAGAGTCCCGTACCGAATACTTAAATAAAAGGCTTTCGGTTTTCTTTTGACAGTTTTCGACTATTTATTCACCGTTATTCAAAGTTTTATTTTTCGGTCTTTAATTGCTATACATTAACTATATGAACTAACAGTATTTCTTAAAACTAGTTGCTTTAATTCTAACGTCCGCTGAATAGCACTCAGTCCGTAAAAATACAAAATCTATATACACACAGAGTTCTAAAGTATGAGGTTTTATGATTGTCGGCGTCAGCTACAAGCGTCAGCATTTACTTTGATTCAGGATTGCGTCCGCTTAAAAGCACTCGGGCACGACGAGGCACTAGAATTTACTTGGAATCGGGATTGGCGTCCGCTTAAAAGCACTAAGCCACGACGAGGTACTAAAATTTACTTGGATTCGGGATTGGCGTCCGCTTAAAAGCACTCGGCCACGACGAGGTACTAAGATTTACTTGGAATTGGGATTGGCGTCTGCTTAAAAGCACTAAGCCAGGACGAGGTATTAAGATTTACTTGGAATTGGGATTGGAGTCCGCTTAAGAGCACTCGGCCACGACGAGGTACTAAAATTTACTTGGATTCGGGATTGGCGTCCGCTTAAGAGCACTCGGCCACGACGAGGTACTAAAATTTACTTGGAATCAGGATTGGCGTCCGCTTAAGAGCACTCAGCCAGGGCGAGGTACTAAAATTTACTTGGAATTGGGATTGGCGTCCGCTTAAGAGCACTCAGCCAGGACGAGGTACTAAAATTTACTTGGAATTGGGAATGGCGTCCGCTTAAGAGCACTCAGCCACTACGACGTATTAGAGATTCAAGGTTTGACGACTTACCACTTGGAGCACGAGATTCCAAAAGAGATCGAATTCAGCGCGGTGGGCCCTTTTATACACCGATCAAAACAACTTCGCTGCAGTCGTTGTTCTTGTGCACATTCCGGAACTTTCTAATGTGCATAGCGGCACACAACGTAGTTGTTGTTGTTGTTGTGCTTATTTCTAGAAATATTTCTTGTGACTTTGTTAGTAGTTCTCTTCCAGAATTTTCTAATGTGCATAGCGGCACACAACGTACTTGTGTTTGTTGTGCCTATTTCTAGAAATATTTCGTGTGGTTTTGTTGGTAGCTTCCCACGCTCTAATTTAATTTTTGCTTGCTGGTTTCGCGTCTCAGTCTTTGTTGTAGTTGTTGTAAACAGTATTCCACCTGATTTTATTGGTAATTTCCCAAGGCTCTGCTTTAATTTTTGCTTGCTGGTTTCGCGTCTCGGTCTGTGTTGTAATTGTTGTAAAAAGTATGTGGTTCATGTATGCTGTGTGACTGTTGTTTTTTTTTTCCTTTTGTTGGAAAGCGAGCTAATGTGGTTGTTGTTGTTATTGTTAGCTTTGCATATTTTCGCCTTTGCTACGTTGCCTTTTTTCTTTTTATTGTTGTTGATAGAATTAATTCCACCTGAAGTTGGGCCCGCACAACCCAGGTCACCGCGTTTTCAGTTTACGTTTACTAAAAACGGGCTCGGTTGGGATGCAAGCCAGGTTCTACACCCGGAGTTGTAAGGAAAAATATTTTTTTCTTACACTCCCCCCTTTCTTTCGGATAGCAGGACAGTGATCCGTTTAGGGGTCAGTGTCACGCGATACTTCGGTTGCATGGTGGTATTCTTTGAGCTCCCCAATGTGAGCCGTGCGAGTTTTCGTATTTCCCTGGGAGTTGAGTTCGACGATAACTGGTGATGTGTATCTCTGGATCTGGTATGGACCGTCGTATTTCGGAGCCAGCTTGGCGGTAAACTTGTCCACTGCTTTCGATAGGGGATGGCTTCTCAATAATACCCACGTTCCTACTGTCGGGTTCCATTGTCTTCGTCGAAGGTCATAGTGTCGGGCTTGGTCCTTGGATGCTCGTTCGATGTTCCTCCTCACGATGTTGAAGATCTCCTGCATCCGGTTACCCTTGTGTTCGGGACTGTGTGGTGCTGACCCTGTACCTATGGTAACCTCATCGAAAAGCGATCCTGGAAGCCGCGGTTGTTGTCCCTGTGTGAGGAAAGCGGGGCTGAAACCTGTCGTCTCCGATGCCATGCTGTTGATTGCCAAAGAAATTTCTGCGATCAACTCATCCCATTGGGTTTGCTTATAATCGGCCACTTGTGCAAGAATTCTTTTTACGTTTCGGTTGGCTCTTTCTGTTGCGTTCTCCTGGGGGTATAAGGTTCTGTAAATTGTTGTAGGATTCCTAAATCTTGAAGAAATCGCTGCAGTGTCCTACTGTTGAATTGAGTTGCTTGTCTCAGTGGTACGATTTCGGTCCACTTGGAGAATTTATCAGAGAAAACTAGTATCATCGTGTTGCCGTGCTTGCTTCGGGGTAATGGTCCAATGAAGTCGGCACAGACGACTGACCAAGGCTCCTCTGGTAACTGTGTCAGCATTTTCCCGGCGGCTTTGTACTGCAATGGTTTATATCGCTGACACGATTCACAGCAGCGCACGTGTTTTCTTATGTCCCTGAACATGCCTGGCCAGTAGTATCTGTTGGCTATCCTGGTGACGGTTTTTCTAATGCCTGGATGTCCAGCGCTGGGGTCATCGTGGTTTTCCTTAAGGACTCGGGCACGAAGATACCTCGGAACACAGAGCCTCCATGCGGCGCAATCCTCGTCGTTTACCTGCCCTGGGATATGTCGATACAGTTGACCATTTTCCATATTATAATAGGCAAACTTCTCTGGATTCCTCTTAATTTCTGCCATCTTGGTTTCTATCCAGTTGCACTTTTCCCCGTTAGTCGTAACCGTGCTCAGTTTTTCTACTGGATGTCTGGAAAGTGCGTCTGCGACCACGTTTAAATTGCCCTTGCGGTATTTCACGTCGAACATGTACTGTTGTAACTCGAGCGCCCATCTTGCTATAGGCCCTGAAGGATTCTCCAACGAGTTCAACCACTTCAGTGAGAGGTGGTCTGTGACGACGCAGAACTTGTAGCCTTCTAAGTACGGTTGCATTTTCCTGATTCCCCACACGATTCCCCCCATTTCGGCTTTGTTTAAATGCCGGCCTGCGTAGGCGATGACCTTCTCTCCCTCATCGGTTTCTTGCGTGAGAACAGTTCCTAACCCGTGGTTGCTCGCGTCAGTCTGCAGCGTAAACGGTTTGGAAAAATCTGGGCACGCCAGTACTGCTGCCTTCGTGAGCTTTTCCTTGCGGTTCTCGAAATCCTGCTGTTGCTCGTCGGTCCATTGCCAGCGTTTGCCCTTCTTAAGAAGGCTGGTGAGTGGGACTACCAATTTGGCGAAGTCCGGTACGAACCGCCGGTACCAGGACGCTATCCCGAGGAATCGCCTAACGCCTCTGACATTTGTTGGGGCCGCCAGTTCCTGAATAGCCGCTACCTTGTCTGGATCTGTGTGAATTCCTCTGCGGCTCACGACGTGAGCTAAATATTTCAAATCTTGCTGGATAAACTCGCACTTCTCATTGTTGGTTTTCAAATTAGCCGCCCTTAAACGTCGAAATAATTCCTGTAAATTGTTCATGTGTTGTTCCCGCGTCTTTCCTATTACGATGATGTCGTCCAGGTAAGCAAACGCGTGTGGTTCCATCTCCGGTCCAATGACGTGGTCCAATGCCCTTTGGAACGTCGCGGGTGCCGAATGTATGCCGAACGGCATAACTTTCCATTGAAAGAGTCCCCTTCCTGGTACTGTGAACGCGGTGTATTGCTTGCTTTCTGGACTCATGGATATTTGCCAGTAACCGTTCTTGAGATCAAGTGTACTAATGTATTGCGCGTCGCGGAGTCGATCTAGAATATGTTGTATCCTCGGAAATGGGTATGCGTCAGGCACTGATCTTGCATTTAGCTGACGATAATCCACGTAAAGTCGCCATTGCCCATTCTTCTTTTTAACAAGAATAATTGGTGCTCTGTAAAGGCTATGTGAGGGCTCGATACAGCCTTTTTCCAGCAACTCGTCTACCTCCTTGTTAATTATCGCTTGCATTGCAGGGTTCTTGGGGTAATACCTGTGCTTCATTGGCCTATCATCTCTCATGACGATTTTATGGGTCGTTATGTTGGAAGGTCCAAACCCAGGATCACATGGTCTGTCACATCCTGTAGAATCAGAAGTAGGAGCTTACACTCTGCAGTCCCCAAACGCCATTTTGACCCGTACGTCGGCCATTTTGACCGTACGTCCACCTCCATCAGCTTTCCATCTGTCATCACAGCCGCCGCGTTACTAATGAAGCTCCGCGAGGCTCCCGTGTCTAGAGTAGCTGTGACGAGTTCCCTTCCTAAGGCTACCTTGGCGTAAATCCGGTCTCGATTGTAGTTTAAGCACTTCGTGGGCTACGAGGAGAGTCTATCTTGTTCGGTTCCAGCAGCCCTCGTCCCTGCTGGACACCCTGCGCGTTTCCCGAAGGTTTCTTGCAGCATTCAATCGTCCGGACACCCTTCTTTCCACAAGTCCAACAGAAAAGTTTCCTTGAGTTTCGGCATTCTCGTTGAAAATGTCCACTTTCGCCACATCTTCTACAGGCTGTTCGAAGGTCTCGCTGTTTTCCTGTGTTTCCTATGGTCATCATCCTGTGCGTCCTTGGTAATTGTCAGTGCTGATTATGAATTTCTCGTGGAGGTTCGGGTTCCTTCGTATGCCTTCAAAATCTTCAGCCAATTCAATGAGATCCTCCAATGCAGAGAAATCAGACCTCCTTATGTAAAGAAGATAATCCCTATGGCAATTCTTCTAATTCCTCTGTAGTTTTTGCTCCTCTGTATAGTTCACATGTCGCATTAATGTCTGCATGGCCAGTACATAGCCCTTGAATTTCTCGCGAGGGCTTTGGATCCTTTTCCTAATGTCCTCCAGTTCTTCGAAATATCTTGATGGCAAGAAGAATTTCAGGAAATCGGTTTTCAACAATTCCCATCTTGACCAGCTCCTGTTGTTATTCCTGTACCAACAAAGAGCTTTGTCCTTCAGCAACTCCGCCATTGTTCGTGGCAGCATATGCTTAGGCAATTCATATGCCTCTGTGAGCTCCTCCACTCTCTCGATGAAGCCTATTGGGTCCCTACCACCGTCGTACCTACAAGACCAATTACGTACCTTGCCAATTACCATTAGCACATCCTACTATGGGCCACACTCTCTGGCTCGCACCTCGCTGCTATGCAACCACCTGTTGACATGGAAACTTGATTGCCGGGGTTCACGTTAAGCACTTCTGTTGCATTTGCCCTCTGTTCGCTGTGTTTCGGAACCGCACCTTGCAATGATGGTGTCGCCGGTCGCGCACTTGGAGAAACACCGCGATTCCACTGCACTTCAAGTTCGCGTAACCTGTCGATCACCTCGTCGGTCAGATCAGGCGACATCATAAACCCGAAGAGCACTTTACGAAGTTCGTCGACCGTGCCTTTTGATTCCACACCGAATTCACGTAAAATCTCCTGCAGATTTTCTTTCGGAACATTATAAATCCACCGTTTACCCATTTCGATTTTCCGTTTATTTCGTGTAACAGTTTCCGCGTTATTTCTTTGCACGATGTTTTCTATTTTGTTCTGTTTATTTCGCGTAACTGTTCCTTTGAAATACCGCGTTATTTTTTTGCACAATGTTTTTTTTATTTGAATTCGCCGTTAGCACAGTTTAGCGTTCAATTATTTGTTCGATTTATCGTTCGCTTCGCGTAACTGTTTATAATACCGTGTTTTTTTCTAAAGTTTCGTTTTTTCGCGATTCAGCACTATAGTTTTTGATTTTTCTCGGAAACTATTGTCCCTGTTCGGGCGCCATTTTGTAATGAAGTTTCTTGCCGGGGTATACTCAGTTTCTTGCCGGAGTATACTCGCCAGAGTCCCGTACCGAACACTTAAATAAAAGGCTTTCGGTTTTCTTTTGACAGTTTTCGACTATTTATTCACCGTTATTCAAAGTTTTATTTTTCGGTCTTTAATTGCTATACATGAACTATACGAACTAACAGTATTTCTTAAAACTAGTTCCTTTAATTCTAACGTCCGCTGAATAGCACTCAGTCCGTAAAAATACAAAATCTATATACACACAGAGTTCTAGAATATGAGGTTTTATGATTGTCGGCGTCCGCTACAAGCGTCAGCATTTACTTTGATTCAGGATTGCGTTCGCTTAAAAGCACTCGGGCACGACGAGGCACTAGAATTTACTTGGAATCGGGATTGGCGTCCGCGTAAAAGCACTAAGCCACGACGAGGTACTAAAATTTACTTGGATTCGGGATTGGCGTCCGCTTAAGAGCACTCGGCCACGACGAGGTACTAAAATTTACTTGGAATCGGGATTGGCGTCCGCTTAAGAGCACTCAGCCAGGGCGAGGTACTAAAGTTTACTTGGAATTGGGATTGGCGTCCGCTTAAGAGCACTCAGCCAGGACGAGGTATTTCGATTTTCCGTTTATTTCGTGTAACAGTTTCCGCGTTATTTCTTTGCACGATGTTTTCTATTTTGTTTCGTTATTTCGCGTAACTGTTCCTTTGAAATACCGCGTTATTTTTTTGCACAATGTTTTTTTTTTTTTGAATTCGCCGTTAGCACAGTTTAGCGTTCAATTATTTGTTCGATTTATCGTTCGCTTCGCGTAACTGTTTATAATACCGTGTTTTTTTCTAAAGTTTCGTTTTTTCGTGATTAAGCCAGGCTAAAAGCACTAAGCCAGGACGAGGTATTAAGATTTACTTGGAATTGGGATTGGAGTCCGCTTAAGAGCACTCGGCCACGACGAGGTACTAAAATTTACTTTGATTCAGGATTGCGTCCGCTTAAAAGCACTCGGCCACGACGAGGCACTAAAATTTACTTGGAATCGGGATGGCGTCCGCTTGAAAGCACTAAGCCACGACGAGGTACTAAAATTTACTTGGACTCGGGATTGGCGTCCGCTTAAAAGCACTCGGCCACGACGAGTTACTAAAATTTACTTGGAATCGGGATTGGCGTCCGCTTAAAAGCACTAAGCCAGGACGAGGTACTAAGATTTACTTGGAATTGGGATTGGAGTCCGCTTAAGAGCACTCGGCCACGACGAGGTACTAAAATTTACTTGGATTCGGGATTGGCGTCCGCTTAAGAGCACTCGGCCACGACGAGGTACTAAAATTTACTTGGAATCGGGATTGGCGTCCGCTTAAGAGCACTCAGCCAGGACGAGGTACTAAAATTTACTTGGAATTGGGATTGGCGTCCGCTTAAGAGCACTCGGCCACGACGAGGTACTAAAATTTACTTGGAATCGGGATTGGCGTCCGCTTAAGAGCACTCAGCCAGGGCGAGGTACTAAAATTTACTTGGAATTGGGATTGGCGTCCGCTTAAGAGCACTCAGCCACTACGAGGTACTAGAGATTCAAGGTTTGACGACTTACCACTTGGAGCACGAGATTCCAAAAGAGATCGAATTCAGCGCGGTGGGCCCTTTTATACACCGATCAAAACAACTTCGCTGCAGTCGTTGTTCTTGTGCACATTCCGGAACTTTCTAATGTGCATAGCGGCACACAACGTAGTTGTTGTTGTTGTTGTGCTTATTTCTAGAAATATTTCTTGTGACTTTGTTAGTAGTTCTATTCCAGAATTTTCTAATGTGCATAGCGGCACACAACGTACTTGTGTTTGTTGTGCCTATTTCTAGAAATATTTCGTGTGGTTTTGTTGGTAGCTTCCCACGCTCTAATTTTATTTTTGCTTGCTGGTTTCGCGTCTCAGTCTTTGTTGTAGTTGTTGTAAACAGTATTCCACCTGATTTTATTGGTAATTTCCCAAGGCTCTGCTTTAATTTTTGCTTGCTGGTTTCGCGTCTCGGTCTGTGTTGTAATTGTTGTAAAAAGTATGTGGTTCATGTATGCTGTGTGACTGTTGTTTTTTTTTCCTTTTGTTGGAAAGCGAGCTAATGTGGTTGTTGTTGTTATTGTTAGCTTTGCATATTTTCGCCTTTGCTACGTTGCCTTTTTTCTTTTTATTGTTGTTGATAGAATTAATTCCACCTGAAGTTGGGCCCGCACAACCCAGGTCACCGCGTTTTCAGTTTACGTTTACTAAAAACGGGCTCGGTTGGGATGCAAGCCAGGTTCTACACCCGGAGTTGTAAGGAAAAATATTTTTTTCTTACACTCCCCCCTTTCTTTCGGATAGCAGGACAGTGATCCGTTTAGGGGTCAGTGTCACGCGATACTTCGGTTGCATGGTGGTATTCTTTGAGCTCCCCAATGTGAGCCGTGCGAGTTTTCGTATTTCCCTGGGAGTTGAGTTCGACGATAACTGGTGATGTGTATCTCTGGATCTGGTATGGACCGTCGTATTTCGGAGCCAACTTGGCTGTAAACTTGTCCACTGCTTTCGATAGGGGATGGCTTCTCAATAATACCCACGTTCCTACTGTCGGGTTCCATTGTCTTCGTCGAAGGTCATAGTGTCGGGCTTGGTCCTTGGATGCTCGTTCGATGTTCCTCCTCACGATGTTGAAGATCTCCTGCAGCCGGTTACCCTTGTGTTCGGGACTGTGTGGTGCTGACCCTGTACCTATGGTAACCTCATCGAAAAGCGATCCTGGAAGCCGCGGTTGTTGTCCCTGTGTGAGGAAAGCGGGGCTGAAACCTGTCGTCTCCGATGCCATGCTGTTGATTGCCAAAGAAATTTCTGCGATCAACTCATCCCATTGGGTTTGCTTATAATCGGCCACTTGTGCAAGAATTCTCTTTACGTTTCGGTTGGCTCTTTCTGTTGGGTTCTCCTGGGGGTATAAGGTTCTGTAAATTGTTGTAGGATTCCTAAATCTTGAAGAAATCGCTGCAGTGTCCTACTGTTGAATTGAGTTGCTTGTCTCAGTGGTACGATTTCGGTCCACTTGGAGAATTTATCAAAGAAAACTAGTATCATCGTGTTGCCGTGCTTGCTTCGGGGTAATGGTCCAATGAAGTCGGCACAGACGACTGACCAAGGCTCCTCTGGTAACTGTGTCAGCATTTTCCCGGCGGCTTTGTACTGCAATGGTTTATATCGCTGACACGATTCACAGCAGCGCAAGTGTTTTCTTATGTCCCTGAACATGCCTGGCCAGTAGTATCTGTTGGCTACCCTGGTGACGGTTTTTCTAATGCCTGGATGTCCAGCGCTGGGATCATCGTGGTTTTCCTTAAGGACTCGGCCACGAAGATACCTCGGAACACAGAGCTTCCATGCGGCGCAATCCTCGTCGTTTACCTGCCCTGGGATATGTCGATACAGTTGACCATTTTCCATAGTATAATCGGCAAACTTCTCTGGATTCCTCTTAATTTCTGCCATCTTGGTTTCTATCCAGTTGCACTTTTCCCCGTTAGTCGTAACCGTGCTCAGTTTTTCTACTGGATGTCTGGAAAGTGCGTCTGCGACCACGTTCAAATTGCCCTTGCGGTATTTCACGTCGAACATGTACTGTTGTAACTCGAGCGCCCATCTTGCTATAGGCCCTGAAGGATTCTCCAACGAGTTCAACCACTTCAGTGAGAGGTGGTCTGTGACGACGCAGAACTTGTAGCCTTCTAAGTACGGTCGCATTTTCCTGATTCCCCACACGATTCCCCCCATTTCGGCTTTGTTTAAATGCCGGCCTGCGTAGGCGATGACCTTCTCTCCCTCATCGGTTTCTTGCGTGAGAACAGTTCCTAACCCGTGGTTGCTCGCGTCAGTCTGCAGCGTAAACGGTTTGGAAAAATCTGGGCACGCCAGTACTGCTGCCTTCGTGAGCTTTTCCTTGAGGTTCTCGAACGCCTGCTGTTGCTCGTCGGTCCATTGCCAGCGTTTGCCCTTCTTAAGAAGGCTGGTGAGTGGGACTACCAATTTGGCGAAGTCCGGTACGAACCGCCGGTACCAGGACGCTATCCCGAGGAATCGCCTAACGCCTCTGACATTTGTTGGGGCCGCCAGTTCCTGAATAGCCGCTACCTTGTCTGGATCTGTGTGAATTCCTCTGCGGCTCACGACGTGAGCCGCAGAGGAATTAATATTTCAAATCTTGCTGGATAAACTCGCACTTCTCATTGTTGGTTTTCAAATTAGCCGCCCTTAAACGTCGAAATAATTCCTGTAAATTGTTCATGTGTTGTTCCCGCGTCTTTCCTATTACGATGATGTCGTCCAGGTAAGCAAACGCGTGTGGTTCCATCTCCGGTCCAATGACTTGGTCCAATGCCCTTTGGAACGTCGCGGGTGCCGAATGTATGCCGAACGGCATAACTTTCCATTGAAAGAGTCCCCTTCCTGGTACTGTGAACGCGGTGTATTGCTTGCTTTCTGGACTCATGGATATTTGCCAGTAACCGTTCTTGAGATCAAGTGTACTAATGTATTGCGCGTCGCGGAGTCGATCTAGAATATGTTGTATCCTCGGAAATGGGTATGCGTCAGGCACTGATCTTGCATTTAGCTGACGATAATCCACGTAAAGTCGCCATTGCCCATTCTTCTTTTTAACAAGAATAATTGGTGCTCTGTAAAGGCTATGTGAGGGCTCGATAAAGCCCTTTTCCAGCAACTCGTCTACCTCCTTGTTAATTATCGCTTGCATTGCAGGGTTCTTGGGGTAATACCTGTGCTTCATTGGCCTATCATCTCTCATGACGATTTTATGGGTCGTTATGTTGGAAGGTCCAAACCCAGGATCACATGGTCTGTCACATCCTGTAGAATCAGAAGTAGGAGCTTACACTCTGCAGTCCCCAAACGCCATTTTGACCCGTACGTCGGCCATTTTGACCGTACGTCCACCTCCATCAGCTTTCCATCTGTCATCACAGCCGCCGCGTTACTAATGAAGCTCCGCGAGGCTCCCGTGTCTAGAGTAGCTGTGACGAGTTCCCTTCCTAAGGCTACCTTGGCGTAAATCTGGTCTCGATTGTAGTTTAAGCACTTCGTGGGCTACGAGGAGAGTCTATCTTGTTCGGTTCCAGCAGCCCTCGTCCCTGCTGGACATCCTGCGCGTTTCCCGAAGGTTTCTTGCAGCATTCAATCGTCCGGACGCCCTTCTTTCCACAAGTCCAACAGAAAAGTTTCCTTGAGTTTCGGCATTCTCGTTGAAAATGTCCACTTTCGCCACATCTTCTACAGGCTGTTCGAAGGTCTCGCTGTTTTCCTGTGTTTCCTATGGTCATCATCCTGTGCGTCCTTGGTAATTGTCGGTGCTGATTATGAATTTCTCGTGGAGGTTCGGGTTCCCTTCGTATGCCTTCAAAATCTTCAGCCAATTCAATGAGATCCTCCAACGCAGAGAAATCAGACCTCCTTATGTAAAGAAGATAATCCCTATGGCAATTCTTGTAAATCCTCTGTAGTTTTTGCTCCTCTGTATAGTTCACATGTCGCATTAATGTCTGCATGGCCAGTACATAGCCCTTGAATTTCTCGCGAGGGCTTTGGATCCTTTTCCTAATGTCCTCCAGTTCTTCGAAATATCTTGATGGCAAGAAGAATTTCAGGAAATCGGTTTTCAACAATTCCCATCTTGACCAGCTCCTGTTGTTATTCCTGTACCAACAAAGAGCTTTGTCCTTCAGCAACTCCGCCATTGTTCGTGGCAGCATATGCTTAGGCAATTCATATGCCTCTGTGAGCTCCTCGACTCTCTCGATGAAGCCTATTGGGTCCCTACCACCGTCGTACCTACAAGACCAATTACGTACCTTGTCAATTACCATTAGCACATCCTACTATGGGCCACACTCTCTGGCTCGCACCTCGCTGCTATGCAACCACCTGTTGACATGGAAACTTGATTGCCGGGGTTCACGTTAAGCACTTCTGTTGCATTTGCCCTCTGTTCGCTGTGTTTCGGAACCGCAGCTTGCAATGATGGCGTCGCCGGTCGCGCACTTGGAGAAACACCGCGATTCCACTGCACTTCAAGTTCGCGTAACCTGTCGATCACCTCGTCGGTCAGATCAGGCGACATCATAAACCCGAAGAGCACTTTACGAAGTTCGTCGACCGTGCCTTTTGATTCCACACCGAATTCACGTAAAATCTCCTGCAGATTTTCTTTCGGAACATTATAAATCCACCGTTTACCCATTTCGATTTTCCGTTTATTTCGTGTAACAGTTTCCGCGTTATTTCTTTGCACGATGTTTTCCATTTTGTTCTGTTTATTTCGCGTAACTGTTCCTTTGAAATACCGCGTTATTTTTTTGCACAATGTTTTTTTTATTTGAATTCGCCGTTAGCACAGTTTAGCGTTCAATTATTTGTTCGATTTATCGTTCGCTTCGCGTAACTGTTTATAATACCGTGTTTTTTTCTAAAGTTTCGTTTTTTCGCGATTCAGCACTATAGTTTTTGATTTTTCTCGGAAACTATTGTCCCTGTTCGGGCGCTATTTTGTAATGAAGTTTCTTGCCGGGGTATACTCAGTTTCGCCAGAGTCCCGTACCGAATACTTAAATAAAAGGCTTTCGGTTTTCTTTTGACAGTTTTCGACTATTTATTCACCGTTATTCAAAGTTTTATTTTTCGGTCTTTAATTGCTATACATTAACTATATGAACTAACAGTATTTCTTAAAACTAGTTCCTTTAATTCTAACGTCCGCTGAATAGCACTCAGTCCGTAAAAATACAAAATCTATATACACACAGAGTTCTAAAGTATGAGATTTTATGATTGTCGGCGTCAGCTACAAGCGTCAGCATTTACTATAATTCAGGATTGCGTCCGCTTAAAAGCACTTGGGCACGACGAGGCACTAGAATTTACTTGGAATCGGGATTGGCGTCCGCTTAAAAGCACTAAGCCACGACGAGGTACTAAAATTTACTTGGATTCGGGATTGGCGTCCGCTTAAAAGCACTCGGCCACGACGAGGTACTAAGATTTACTTGGAATTGGGATTGGCGTCTGCTTAAAAGCACTAAGCCAGGACGAGGTATTAAGATTTACTTGGAATTGGGATTGGAGTCCGCTTAAGAGCACTCGGCCACGACGAGGTACTAAAATTTACTTGGATTCGGGATTGGCGTCCGCTTAAAAGCACTAAGCCAGGACGAGGTACTAAGATTTACTTGGAATTGGGATTGGAGTCCGCTTAAGAGCACTAAGCCAGGACGAGGTACTAAAATTTACTTGGAATTGGGATTGGCGTCCGCTTAAGAGCACTCAGCCAGGACGAGGTACTAAAATTTACTTGGAAGTGGGATTGGCGTCCGCTTAAGAGCACTCAGCCACTACGAGGTACTAGAGATTCAAGGTTTGACGACTTACCACTTGGAGCACGAGATTCCAAAAGAGATCGAATTCAGCGCGGTGGGCCCTTTTATACACCGATCAAAACAACTTCGCTGCAGTCGTTGTTCTTGTGCACATTCCGGAATTTTCTAATGTGCATAGCGGCACACAACGTAGTTGTTGTTGTTGTGCTTATTTCTAGAAATATTTCTTGTGACTTTGTTGGTAGTTCTATTCCAGAATTTTCTAATGTGCATAGCGGCACACAACATACTTGTGTTTGTTGTGCCTATTTCTAGAAATATTTCTTGTGGTTTTGTTGGTAGTTTCCCACGCTCTAATTTAATTTTTGCCTGCTGGTTTCGCGTCTCAGTCTTTGTTGTAGTTGTTGTAAACAGTATTCCACCTGATTTTATTGGTAATTTCCCAAGGCTCTGCTTTAATTTTTGCTTGCTGGTTTCGCGTCTCGGTCTGTGTTGTAATTGTTGTAAAAAGTATGTGGTTCATGTATGCTGTGTGACTGTTGTTTTTTTTTCCTTTTGTTGGAAAGCGAGTTAATGTGGTTGTTGCTGTTATTGATAGCTTTGCATATTTTCGCCTTTGCTACGTTGCCTTGTTTTCTTTTTATTGTTGTTGATAGAATTAATTCCACCTGAAGGTGGGTCCGCACAACCCATGTCACCGCGTTTTCAGTTTACGTTTGCTAAAAACGGGCTCGGTTGGGATGCAGGCCAGGTTCTACACCCGAAGTTGTAAGGAAAAATATTTTTTTCTTACAACCTATTTGAATCTTTTAATGCAATAAAGGGACTTATACCGGAGTTTGATTGCACAACACCGTTCGAGACTTGGAAAGCGCAAGTAAAATGCGTTATAGAAAATTTTTCCGTCAGTGAAAACTTAATCCGTGCACTTATTGCTAACAAAGTTGAAAAGTTGGTGATTTGACCGCGGACGGAGGCGGACGGTGCGCCCGCCAATTCATTTTTTAATCAGTGTTCGCGAAAATAAAATCCAAAACAATAGTGAAAACCCACGCCGCGAAAATACAACAATAACGCTTCACCAAACAACATTTTTTAACAAACAAACAATAGTGCACTACTTAATAACTTAATACTTAATAACAAATAAATAAAACTTGATGAAATTGCAAAAATAAATAGACAATCTAACGCAATGCAGAGAAACATGCGAGCAGCTTGTTTATGCTCTCCGCAGTAAAGCTCAGCATTTCGTTGGTTTTCACTCTTCCTCCTTCTTCCTGGCCCCGTTAGGTGTGCAGGCGACTGTTAGTGCACCGTGGGCTGAAGCACGGCAAGATAAAGGCATGACACTGGTCTTGTCGCGTTTTGCTTTGCTTGCGACGTACGCGTGGCCGCTTGTACGGCTGACCTTACACTTCGCCACAGTGGGCGGCGATGACACAATTCCGCATAGACTCCACTAATGTACGTGGCTTGAGGGCGAATTTCTTCGCGGTCTATGCGCATATTTGTACTCACCAACCGCATATAATGGCACTAGGTGAGACCCAGGTGTCTGAGGGTGCAGATCCACTGGACTTTCACATGCCGGGGTACCATTTACTGCCATTGTTTTTACCACACAGACGCCTCGCCTTATACATTCGGATGCCGAATTTAGCTCCATGTGGTTTAAGTTAAAAATGCAGTCGCACATCCTGCACTTTTGCTTCATTTATAGAAGCCCGGGTCTAGGGAGGCTGCCAACTTTTGATAAATTGGACAGTCTGTCTGATTCGATTTCTAAAATTCTGGAATCGTTTCCGAACAGTGAAATTGTTGTTGCTGGTGATTTCAATGTTCATAATTCCAATTGGCTACGTCATTCGAGTCACATAACTCCTGAGGGTTTGTATGTTGAGTTGTTTGCTGAGTCTAATAATTTGACTCAATTAGTGAAGGAAGCAACGCACTTTCTTTGCGTTGATGGGCAAAACCAAAATATTCTGGACCTTTTTCTAACTTCACATCACAGCAAGTATGATGTGAATGTTCTTGCACCTCTTGGTAATTCGGACCACGCTACAATTTCTGCTATCTTCCCATATTCTAGTCTTCAATCCGCTCACCAGCCAGCTCCGAAGCGGGAAGTGTGGCTTTATGAGAAGGCTAATTGGGACGCGCTGAACTGCTTTTTCAGCCGTTTCAATTGGCAATTGTTTTTCAGAGATAGAAACATAAATGCTGCAGCAAAATTGGTAGAAAATATAATTTTATTTGTTATGAGGTCTTTTATACCCAATAAGGAATTTCCATTAAACCAAAAGACCATTCCTGGTTTAATGCGACTTGCAGACAAGCAGTCAGGTCTAAAGAGGAAGCATTTAGGAATTGTCATTTAAACAAAACTGCTGGTACTAAACTGCTGCGCAATCAGGCGAGAAATAGGTGCAATGCCACTCTAAAGCGCGAAAAAGTTCTCTACGAACAGCGCCTTAGACGTAGAGTTCTTGAATACCATAAGGGTAGCAAGAACTTTTAGTCGTCCGTGGGGAGAGTGCAGAATCCGACGCGATCGTCTATTCCTACTCTCCTCATGGATGATCAGATCTTCACTCACTCGGTTGATAAGGCAAACTTATTAGCCGAAATGTTTGCTGAAAACTGCTTTCTTCCTGAGAGTAGCCAACCACTGCCCGCGGTCGATGGTGTATCTTATGCTGTGCCTCAGATGCATTTTCGAACGCGAGCTGTTAAAAGAGTGCTTGCAGACCTCAATGTCAACAGATCCTTAGGACCGGATGGCATTTCAGCCCATGTATTGAGAAAGTGCGCCTCAACACTAGCTATTCCATTGCGCAATCTCTTTAATTTATCATTTACTTCAGGAGTTTTTTCCACTTCCTGGAAGATTGCCAATGTGCAGCCAGTTCCCAAAAAAAGTGAGGCTACGAATCCTGCAAATTACCTGCCCATAGCGATCTGCTCAGTGCTCTCCAAAGTCATGGAGAGCATTGTAAATTTTAACTTCATGAGGTATCTAGAGAGCAATGAGTTGATCAGCGATCGCCAGTACGGCTTCCGTGCTCACCGTTCCACCGGCGATCTGATGGCGTTTCTCGCTGAGCGGTGGAGCCGTTGCATTCACCGGTTCGGTGAGAGCAAGGTTGTTGCTCTGGATATCTCCAAGGCATTTGACCGGGTGTGGCATAAAGCACTCGTGTCTAAAGTGGCTTCTTATGGTTTCGGTTTCCTCGACACCATCCTCTATATCGAGTTTCCTCAGCGGCCGTTCTATTCGGGTTGTGATAGACGGCTTTGCTTCCGAAGAGCACTCCATTAATGCTGGAGTTCCGCAGGGTTCGGTCCTGCCTCCGACACTTTTTCTTATTTTTATCAATGACCTTCTGTCATTGACATGAAACCCCGTCTACTCGTTTGCTGATGACAGCAGCATTTGTCATTCATATTCATTCTCCATTCTGGAGATCACTAGAGGACGCAGAATTCTGAATGACACACTCCAATCCGACCTCAACAAAATCCAGGAGTGGGGTCGTGCGAATCGGATCGACTTAAAATGTGCGAAGATCCAATGCTGTTTGTTAACCCACAAGGGTTTGGCGGGTGACAACTTCCCACCTCTAAATATGGTGTGGATATTAATGAGTCGGAGGCTCTTGATGTTCTGGGCATGTCAATCCAATGCGATCTTCGCTGGAACGATCACATCTTTGACGTGTCGAAAGAAGCAACCAAGTGCTTAGACGTTCTTAAGCGGTGTAAGAAATACTTCACTCCAACCGATCTTCGTTGTATCTACACCACTTATATCCGTCCGAAAATGGAGTACAATTTGCATATATGGTCGGGAGCTTCGCGGGCATATCTTCAGCTTCTCGACCGTGTCCAATATCGTGCGTTAAAACTTATAGCGGACAGTAGGGTATCCAGCTCTATTGAAACCTTGGAGCGTCGTCGTGATGTAGGGTGTGTATCATTATTTTACCGCTACTTTCATTGTAAATGTTCCTCTGAAGTAGCTGGCCTGATTTCTCCGGTTTAGGTATTTAGCAGAACTACTCGGCTTTCCAGAGGGGTGCACCCCTTTTATGTCACGATTCCGTTCCAACGAACCACGCATTACCGTGAGAATTCGTTTTTCGGTCGCGTCATTAGATTGCGGAATAGTCTCCCTGTGCATGTCTTCCCACCCACTTACAGCGTCGAAACCTTTAAGCGAGGTGTAAACCGTCACTACTCCCTCTTTCCCCCTTCCCACTAATCTGTCATCCCTTCGGAACCATAAAATGCTTTGCATAGATAGGGGGCATTTAAATTTTTCCAACTATTAAAAACACAACATATGTTTCTCTTAATTGCCTTATAAACTCCCAATAAGTTTTGTACGAAAATGTTGCCTGCCGCCTAATTTTGAATTTGAATTTAAGTTTGTTAAAGTGCTTGTTCCCCTCCTATGGAACGTTATGTATGGCGGAGTTCTGAGGCTTCCAAGACGGGATAGAGTTCACGTGATTGGATTTGCTGACGATATAGCAGTGGTAGTTGTGGCGAAACACATACATCAGATTACACAGAATGCGAATGCGGCAATTGAGAGCATTCGACTATGGTTGAGATCAACTGGCTTGGCACTGGCAGCCGAGAAAACTGAAGCTGTATTAATCTCGAATAGTAAGCAGGTCGAAAGCGTGCGTCTGAGTGTGGATGGTGTCATAATCCAATCGCAACGCGTGACTAAGTACCTCGGCGTTTTGGTGGACGACTGCCTCTGTTTTCGATAACACACAGTGTTAACGCCAACTGCCGCTCGCCAGAGGTGCTCCCTCATCGATCGGTAGGGTGTCAGGAGTGAGCACTCCAGTCTCTCTCCTGTCAGCCTGCCGGTCGTGAGGGGTGCCTCTCTCGTGAGCGTAAGCCCGGCTGCGGGCTCTCTCCGCGGCAACTGGCGCGGTTTGACCGGCCTTCCAGCGATCGTCGCTGGACCCACACGAGTCACTTCTTTCTCAACCGTTGACGCGTGCAGCTGCAGCGTAAATTACTTAATATCTTTAAAGAAAAATTAACATTGTGAAAAATTAACATTGTGCAAATAAATATTTGGTCCTTTGGAGATCACCCAACCATTCTCAAATAAACATTTTGGTCCAGACGAGCCGGATTGCCTCCGCCCAGGAACCATCGTTACCGACGCCCATACCATCGTCACCGACGCCCAAATCATCGTCACCGACGCCCATACCATCGTCACCGACGCCCAAATCATGGTCACCGACGCCTAATCAAGTGAGTCGAGTAAGGAACGGTGAGTTCACACACCTCCATACGTTAGCCTAATTATTAGCCCCGAGCCCTTCCGGCCATATATATATATATATATATATATATATATATATATATATATATATATATATATATATATATATATATATATATATATAAGGAACTGTCCTCCTTATATATATACCCTTCATTTGACCGTCAAACCTTACGAGACTTGTCAATTCGTGGGTAACGGTCCCCAAGAATAACGGCAGCACCAAGGCTTCAGGTTTTTGTTGCTGACCGTCTTCGCAAGCATCGCTTGCTGCGAAGCCCACATTTTTTCCAAAAATTCACCGCTTGACGCATAAGCAAGCCCCGTGCTCCCGCACAAAAAATCTTTAGAGCAGCCTTCTGCTGAGCTCTCCCGAGAGATTGCTTACGGTTTCGCGCTCTCACGTTCTTGTATCAACTTACTTGGGTGCTCCGCAACGGCGCTCAGTGCAAAGCGAAAAACCACCACCGTTCGCTGGCCAGTATACCCGTGCACATTTTGCTTCTGCTCGCGCTCTTCTGCTTGCGCTGCCTATACATACAGAGTGCACACAGAACAAAAAACGAGTTTTCGTGTCGTTTTGCACTCTCAGAAGTGTAAAAGCAGCGTGGGTTTGGGAATTCAACAGTGACCCTGCAGTGAATAAGCAAAGCTGCATATCCAGTAGGCAGAAGTGTTCGCAGCAACTAGTCTCTTTGTAACTAGTTGCCAACTTTAGAGACAACACGTGGTTGATTTTTAGAAGCAAGCTCCTCGAGCCCCAACGCAATCAGCTAGCGACGCGCAAATATTCGCTGACTTTTTTCCTCTAAAATAAAATACAATTTTTTCCGAAATAGTTTTTCGGTGCGTTTTCTTTTGGGTTTTCGACTTTCTTCGCCGCCCCTAAGCGAACCCTAAAAATATAATGGCGTCACTCGACAAATTTATACGCGCCTCCGACGCGATCGTCGAATTCGAGGCCGACTTCGTGACCATCCCTGAGCAGGAGCACTCGGACTTTTCATTAGATGCTCATCTGGAAGAGCTCAAGACGATGTGGAGGGCGACCAAGGAAGTCTACTACACGTGCCTAGACCAGTTGATGGCCTCCGAAGAATCCGCACCCGCTGACGTAGAAGTGATTAAGACGAAGCAACGCAACTGCTACCGAACTTATATTCGCTGCGCCACGAAAATCGGCGCATGCCGAAAAACTCGTCTCACTTCTTCCGCACTCAATACAGCAGCAGCTGAAATGCCAGCATCTGGCTACAACATCAGCTTGCCCCCTTGCGACACCCAAGCCTTCCACGGCGATTACCTCTCGTGGCCCTCTTTTAGGGATATGTTCACGGCCCTTTATATCAAGAACACCAGAATTGCGCCGGTTGAGAAACTTTTCCACCTGAACCAAAAAACTACCGGCGAAGCTAAAGAAATCGTGCAGAAATCCCCTCTCACGAATGAAGGTTTTGCCCAAGCGTGGAAAAATCTGTCCGACAGGTACGAGAACGGGCGCGTCCTCACCAACGCCCATTTGAAGAAGCTCTTCAGCCTGTCCCCCATCACGAAGGAAACCGGTGGCGCTATTAAAGACTTGCAGCGCGAAATCAATAATATTCTCGCCGCACTAGCGCTACAAGGTGTCGATACCTCGCATTGGGACGCGATAATCGTCTTTTTGTGTTCCAGCAAGCTCCCAGAAGCAACGCTTTCCCTTTGGGAACAATCTCTCACGAACAAAACGGAGATCCCAAAATGGACAGATCTGGATGCGTTTCTGACTCATAGCTTCCAGACCCTTGAAACGGTGCAAGATATTAAGTGCACACCCGCACCCGTTGAAGGTGTCCCAAGATAACTGCCCTCTTTGCCAGAAGCAGCACAGGCTGAGATCGTGCGCTCAGTTTCTCAGCTTGCCCGTTCCACAGCGGCTGAATACCGTTCAGAAAAACCGCTTGTGCAGCAACTGCTTGGCCAGATCTCATTCCGTGAAAAACTGTCCAAGCAGATTTAATTGCATCAAATGTAATGGCAGGCATCACACCCTCTTGCATCGTGAGAACGCTCCATCCTCATCGAATGCTGTACCAGATTCGACCCCACGTGCCTCACATCAAGAGCGGCGGTTTGAAAACGCTCCGCGTACTCAAGCCCCTGCCTATTGGAACTTCATTCCAAGTTCGACTCATCATGCTTT
Organism: Sicus ferrugineus; assembly: GCA_922984085.1. Classification (NCBI taxonomy): domain Eukaryota; kingdom Metazoa; phylum Arthropoda; class Insecta; order Diptera; family Conopidae; genus Sicus; species Sicus ferrugineus. The sequence goes on from OV277349.1 coordinate 28,562,891, forward strand.
TCAGCAAGAAAGGCCGCATTCTTCGATGCGACCTCCCACGCATATACAGTCCACTCCTCCACCCACACAGCAACGAACTCAAGAGCAACGGTATGATAACGCTCCGCGTACTCAAGCCCCTGCCTATTCGAACTTCATTCCAGGTTCGACTCAACATGCTTCCCAGCAAGAAAGGCCGCATTCTTCGATGCGACCTCCCACGCATATACAGTCCATTTCTCCCCCGCGCAACAGCGAAATCCACAGGACACGCATCAGGTGTGCTTCGCGAAAGCACCAAAACAGGTACTGTTAGGGACTGCCATGGTAACAATACGCCATCACGGTACGCCAATCGCGCGCGCCTTGATTGATCCTGGGTCCGAAGTGTCGTTCATCTCTGAACGCATACAAAAGCTCTTAAAGCTCCCAGCGCGGCCAACTACCGTAGAAGTCTCCGGTCTCAATGAGACCGTGTCCGCAAAAATATCAAGATCGTGCGATTTGCTCATGAATTCGCCACTTGATCCCAAATTTCAAATCAACGTGACGGCGCTCGTGCTCCCAAAAATCACAGGGCGGTTGCCCTCCCACTCGTTAGACAGGTCACTTCTCAGTGGCCTCCCTCAAGACATCGAGCTCGCAGATGTCAACTTCTCCAAAAGCGAGCAGGTCGACGTCCTCATCGGAGCCGATTTATACCCAGCAATCCTGCTGGACGGCATCCGCCGCCAAGTGCTGGGCTCCCTCATGGCTCAGCGGCACGCATCAAAGCGGCTTACACAACGAAGTCACCTTCGAACAACAGTTCGAACGTTTTTGGGAGGTGGAGGAACTTCCCAAAACTAGATTGCTATGCCACTCCGAAAAGTTTCGCGAAGAAAAATACGCGAAGACGCGATGACGTCCCCTACATCGTGCCATTGCCTTTAAAGTCGGCTTTCCAGACACGCTCCGCTCAGGGGCTTCGAGACATTCAAAATGTATCGCCAAATATTGGTCGACCCAAAGCACACACCATATCAGCGCATTCTCTTCCGAGACCCGTACAAGTCCGAACCTACCGACTTCGAGCTTCAAACCGTAACGTTTGGAGTTAATTGCGCCCCGTGCCTGGCAATACGAACCCTTCTTCAATTGGCAGACGACGTGAAGCCCCAGTTCCCGCTTGCAGCACACATTCTACAGCGTGTTAACAGGCACGCATGACCTGGTGACAGCTACCCAGACCCGTGACCAACTCATAGCGGCTCTCGACTCAGCAGGTTTTTCACTTCGCAAGTGGACTGCCAACCATAAAGGCATTCTGGCAGACTTGCCGGCATCCCATCTGCTCCATTCCGATTTTCTGACGCTAGAAGATTCCAGCACCGCCAAAATGCTTGGAATTCGCTGGAACGCGACCCATGATGAGTTCTACTTCGATGTCCAAGCCATCGCCATCAAAGCTGCGTACACGAAACGAGATATGTTGTCTCTGGTCGCCAAGCTGTTCGACCCAGCCGGTTAGCTGGCTCCGATCATCGTTGCAGCAAAGATTCTGATTCAGCAAGTCTGGTTGGACAAAATCGACTGGGATGACACTCTGCCTCAGGTAACTCACGCTAACTGGTTAAGTTTTCTCCAGAATTACCAGCACATCCGCGCCATCCGCACCCCGCGATGGGTGAGTTACGCCCCAGAAAGCCGCACTCCATGCCTTTTGCCTTTTGCAATGCCTCAGAAAGGGCCTACGCACGAGTCATCTATGCCCGCATCACGGTCGCTCAGGAAGTCCAAGTTTTCCTTTTGTATTTCCACATTCGTGTAGCCCCAATTAAAATTTTGTCTCTCACCAGGTTAGAATTGTGCGGAGCCACTTTAGTAGCTGAGATGATCGACACTCTCGTGCCCACGCTACAGCTGCCCCATTACACGATCTACTGTTGGAGCGACTCCACCATTGTTTTGGCCTGGCTGAAGAAATCCCCCTGCGTTTGGGCGACGTTCGTGGCAAATCGAGTTGCCAAAATCATCGAGAAGGTACCACAGTCGCAATGGTTTCATGTGGATTCCCAGGACAGCCCCGCGGATTTAGCCAGTCGCGGTGCCACGCCCCAAGATCTCGCTGAGAGCACCCTCTGGTGGAATGGACCTGCTTGGCTCGTCCACGACAAGAATCGCTGGCCCGAATTCCGCGCCTACGACGAATATGTCACCAAACGAGCAGAAAGCTGTCACAACGCTGCACATCCATTGCGCTACCGATGAGGATCCTCTCGAACGATTTTCGTCGCTGCCACGAGCCCTACGTGTACACTCATACGTATATCGATTTCTCCACAACGCTCATCCAGCTCAGCGTCACCTGCACTCTCACCCCAACCTGCACCGCCCACCGGGAGAAATAAAGGAAACTAAACGCTGCCTCGCCATCTCCTGCCAGAAGATTCATTTTGCGGACGAGCATCGCTCGAAAACTACACGATGCTGCGATCTAAAAGCAGCTTACTTTCGTTGAACCCCTTTTCTCCACACGGATAACACGATGCGCGTTGGCGGGCGGTTGTCCTCGTGTCCCAACTTGCCTTTCGACGAACGGCACCCGATTATTCTGCCATACGGCTGCCAATTCTCGCGATTGCTCATTCATTTTATACACGAAAATTAGTTCTTCGTCTGGTCCGTACCCAATTCTGGATCCCCAAGGTTACAACCTTACCAAAACGACGACTCATACCTGCAAGCCTTGCATCCTACATCGGAACAAGCAACGAACCCTGTACATTACAGCCCATTATTAACACATTTTCTCATTACAGAGCCCACATGTATTTAATCCGCTGGCAATATGCGAGGACCCGAAGAGGGCGTCTGCTGGCACCACCCGGGGCGGTGCCCATCTGCGCCGCCGCGCCGCCTATTGCTGCCCACCGCCCTCGGGAGCTGTCCCCAACGGCTGACGCCCTGGTGCTCGACGTCTCGGCCGACGAGGCACAAGCGCTTGCCACGACACGACGCTCGCCCACACCGCCACCCCGAGCTTTCCGGAGTTCTCTCGTCCGGCCTGAGGAAGCCTCCTTCGGTCCGGCCCCAGAACAGATGCCCATCTATAACGAAGACCTCCGAGATCGCGGAAGTCTGCGAGTTCGCACGATGTCGGTGCGGTATCCGCCGCACCACGAGCAACGTCCACTACCAGAGCTGGCCCCGAGACGTGCGCTCTCACTACCCACACCGGCCCCGAGACGTCTGCGGCCTGCTCCACCAGAACCGGCGCCGCGACGTGCACCACCAGCACCGCCGGCTCCATCAGCACCATCGGCCCCAAGACACATCGGCTGTCCCCTCTATACGGGGCGGCATGTGCTGAGCCGTTGTTAGCTGTTTCTGCAACTGACACCAGCGCAGCGGAACTTGACGGCACACGCGCGGCACATGTGCCACAACTGTTTGGCGCGGTCGCACAGATTGGCTGGGTGCAGGAGCCCCATGCGCTGCCGCAAGTGCGGGGAGGCGCACCACACGCTCCTCCACTAGACCCGAGACGCGGCACGGCGCCAGTTGTCGGGGTTTGGGGATTTGCAGTCCTGCAAGGCGGGCGGTATGTTAACGCCAACTGCCGCTCGCCAGAGGTGCTCCCTCATCGATCGGTAGGGTGTCAGGAGTGAGCACTCCAGTCTCTCTCCTGTCAGCCTGCCGGTCGTGAGGGGCGCCTCTCTCGTGAGCGTAAGCCCGGCTGCGGGCTCTCTCCGCGGCAACTGGCGCGGTTTGACCGGCCTTCCAGCGATCGTCGCTGGACCCACACGAGTCACTTCTTTCTCAACCGTTGACGCCTGCAGCTGCAGCGTAAATTACTTAATGTCTTTAAAGAAAAATTAACATTGTGAAAAATTAACATTGTGCAAATAAATATTTGGTCCTTCGGAGATCACCCAACCATTCTCAAATAAACACACAGAGTATGTATGCAAAAAAGCATTGGCTCGTTACGCGGCACTAGCGCGAATGCTACAAACGTCGGCGGTCCAAAAAGCAGCAAGCATCGTTTACTAGCGAATGTAATCACGTCAGGCCTTATTTATGCGGCGCTTATCTCGGCTGAAGGTCTTAAAAATAAGACAAGCAGAAAGCAGTTTTCCAGAGTATATCGACTAATCGCTCTACGTGTAATCAGCGCCCACAGAACTGTCTCCGACGAAGCGGCCTGCGTACGGGCTAACATGATGCCAATTGATATAGTAGCTGATGAGGCTCGCCGATACTACACAGAAAGGTCCACTGGCGTCCTAGAATTCGTCAAATTACGTGAAAGGACTGTCTCAATAGAAAGGTGGCAGAGACGCTGAAACGAATCAAACAAAGGGCGGTGGACATATACGCTTATCAGGAACCTAGAAAAGTTGATAAGTTGAAAGCACGGCGAACTGAACTATCATTTGATAACGGAAATTCTTTCCAGAATACATACATCACTTATATTGTAGATAAAGCTATCTAAAAGACGCGTGAAGGTGCAGTGACATGGAGAGCGCATTGGATGCCGTTCGTCGTATGACAGACGGGTATAACACAACGTTCAGCTACGCATAATGTTCCACTTTCATCCTAGAACGCTCTACACCCGAAGGGAAAGTATTATTCCGCATTAATTCTCTTTAACCCTGCAGGAGACGTGTATACCTATACGTATGTTAATGAATATATAACCTTGAACAACTACATATCAGTCAAACTCGCGGCGAAGTTGATGATAGATAATTTTTAAACCTTACACTCGAAGGGAGGGGTGTAGGGTATATTCACTTTGTTATTCTGTTTGTATTGCAGAGAAGGAGACGAGATAGATATAGAAAAGTATATATATTCGAGCTCAGCGTCACCTCTTGAATCCATTAGGCATGTCCGTCCTTGTCTGTTTGTCTGTCTGTCTGTTCAAATTACGATTACGGGAGAACGAAAAGAGGTATCGCCATGAAATTTGGCACAAATATTCCTTGTTATGTAGGTTTGGGATTGAAAATGGGCAAGATCGGTTAACAGCCACGCATACTTTACATAAGGAGTGTAAGGCAACCTCGTTTTAAAAAGTGTTATAAGTTGAATATCTCATAAACCGCTTAAGATACTGAGACATAATCCTACTCCGGAACATATAGCGCCGTTATAAAAATTCTTGTAAAAAATTGGTGTGCCACGCCCACTCACACAAAAATTGGAAATATCACATGAACGGCATAAGATATGAACACGTAATTTTATCGCGAGGTACCTGGAGGCATTACCACTTTGCTTGCCAAAAATGGGCGTGGAACGCCGACTCTTAAAAAGCTGTTAGTGCCTCAAAAACGGTATAAGATATTAAGACGTATTTTTATCACGACGCATCTGGAGGCATTACCTATCTTTTTCCCAAAAATTTTTGTAGCACACCCATTCATACAAAAGTTTTCAATATCTAATAAACGGTGCAAGACATTAATACGTTTTTTTCTATATGAGAATTCAGTAGCTGCCTAGCTTCAAAGCTTTTTGTGTTGATAGCACGAGCTACTGTTAAGAGGTTGTTAGAGGGAGGGGAGTGGAAGGTGACTTTTTTTCTTTTTTTTTGTTTCCTTATATGAAATTTGTTTTAGGGCAATTTTTTTATTGTCGAAGTATTTTTTAGTTTTGTCTAAATATTAGCGCTAGGCTACGCCTTAAGTACGCTGAAAACAGCACAATTAACATCCATGCGCAGGCGGGATTCGAACCCGCATCTCGCTCGCAACGAAGGTATAACCAAAGAATATACAATTATATAGAAGGCGCATCTGAACACAAAAATTGCAATTTCTGCTTGTGGTTTTCAAGGAACGGGAGGAAATCTCATAAGAGGCAAGAGAGTGGTGCTTACTCTCATTTTGCTAGTTTATCTCACTCACTCGAAACATGTGTTCTTGCATAGAAACAACAACAGATTTGAGTTTGTTCTCATTGCTCACTTTGTTTTCTGCTTTGCACTGTGATGATCTTTTGCGTATTGGTTTTCGTTTGGGTTTTTCGTCATTATTTTGTACGCTACTGGAGCGAACAGTCGAAATGAATTCAAAGGAAAGCAAGCCGAAAAATTGCGCAAAGTCAGGAATAAAATGCTGCGTCGACGGTTGTCAAAAATCGAGACGACACTGTGAAAACTTGAAAATGTTCAAGTTTCCCAGTGTTTATTCGATTTTTGGACAAATTTGGCGTGAAAAATGTAATGTCCCTTACGAAAATTACAATAAAAGTCTTTTTATTTGCTCAAATCACTTTTCCAATACATATATTGGCAATAAAAGATTAAGGGCTGATGCGATTCCAACTATGAATTTGGGAGGGGATTGCCAAATATATGATGACGAATTTTTGGAACCTGAGACTTTGAATAAAAAAGCTCGGTATGACGACATGATGTGCAGTAATTGCGAAATAAATATTAAAGCAGTAAACATTTATAAAAAGAGGATGAGCGCTTTGTTAAAAAAACTAAAGTATTATAAAAAAAAATTGCGAGTTGAAAGGCGGTCTACTTTAAAAAAGAGTACAAAAGAAACCAAAAAAGATTTGCAAAATTCCATTGATTCTTTAGGAAACATTAGTCAGGAGTCAAAAACCTTTTGTAAATTGCTAATAAGCACTCGACCGAAGGAATACTCAGCCGAGGTAAAATATTTGGCCCAAAATATATTTTATATTTCCCAGTGTACATATTTCTTTCTAAGAAACTGGCTCAATCTAAACCTGCCGCATATTAGCACTTTAAATCGATGGGCTCCCATTAAGTTACTTCAACCTGGGTTTAGAAATTCCGCCTTCGAATCCATTAAAAAAATGTGTTTAGAATTAAAGGAAAATAATGAAAATACCATGGTGCTTTTAATGGATGAAATGGCAATCAGACGGGAATTAAGGTACAATCAAAAATTAGATTTAATTGACGGATTCGAAAGTAACGGCTTTGAGAGAACTAAAATAATTGGGAAGCAAGTATGTGTATTCATGCTTAAGTCCATGTTCTCTAATTGGAGTATAATTTTTAATTATTTTGTATCTGTAAAATGGGTTGCCAGCTGACACTTTATGCGGAATAATTAAAGAAATTTTGAGCACGGTTAGTAGTTTTGGAGTTACGGTTAGGGCTTTAGTATGTGATCAAGGATCTTCAAACAGAAAGTGCTTCTCTAATTTCGGAGTGAGCCTTTTTTGAATTCCAGAGCCAAAAAATTTATTTTATCTATGACTTTCCACATCTAATCAAGTCATTAAGGAATGGCTGCCTTAAATCTGACTTGAAAACTCCCGATGGAGTTGTTAGTTTTAGAATTGTGCAAGAGCTATGGGAGAAGGAAGAAAACTCCAGAACCAAAATGTGTCCAAAATTAACCACGCAGCATATTTTTCCAAGTTCCTTTGAAAAAATGCGTGTGAAATTCGCTACGCAAATTTTTAGTAAAACCGTTGAAGCTGCCATTAGGACTGTTTCTGACACTAAGGGGTTCAAAAATGGTCCTAAGGCTTTATCTACAGCCGAATTCATAAAAAAAGTTGACCAGATTTTTGACTGTATGAATAGTGGGTCTCTCTATGCAGATAATTGCTATCGATCTGCCATACAAATTAATAATGAACCTTACAAGTTTATACAAACGTTTTTAAACTATTTGGACGAAGTTAAATTTGTAGATGAATAAATAGAATAGATGAAAAAAAAGGGGGTTTTTTTAGACGGTATGAAACTAAGCCTAAAATCAGTACTTTTACTAGCCGGTGAAGTGATAAGTAAAAGCACAAATAAATACTTCATTATGACAAAATGTTTTAACCAAGATAAATTAGAAAATACATTCTCCGTTTTAAGGCAAAAAGGTGGTAATAATACCAACCCGTCTGTTGCCGAGCTTAATAATATTATAGCTAGGATTATGGCTACAAGGATTGTTCGGTCAAGCTCTTCCAGCAATTGTCAAGACACGCCAGAAGTAGTTGAAATAATTCCAGCGCCGGCAGATGAAACTTTTTTGTCTATAAATGAAGATGAAGATGACAATGACACACAAATTAATAATATGAATTTTAATAGTGATATGTATGCGGACTACTTTTTGGAAGACAACTTTTGTAATCTGAAAGAGATGAGCTTAGAGCTAGTTTCTATAAGATATTTTATTGGTTATGTCTCCTACAAAATACTTCCAAAGCAAAATTGTGTGAAATGTTGCAGGGAATTAAGAAAAGAGGATGAGGTATTAACTGCTCCAAGCGAATTTTATATTTTCAATAAGAACTATCAGTCAGTTACAGATTTTGGTAACCTTTATGCTCCCTCCGATTCCTTCATGGAAGCTAGCAAAAAACACATTTTGATTTTCCATAAAGTATTTGAATTAGAACCGGAAAAAATTGGTATTAAAGCATGCATATTAGAGTTATGCATAAACTCTACTCCTGAATGCTTCACTGGTGAATGCATTAACCATAAAATTGAAATACTGAATTTTCTACTTTTAGTTCTTTTGAGAAAGCACTGTATGTGGGCTGCAGAAAAACAAATTTCAAAGCAAAGAAAATTAAAAATTATTGCAGGCCAGTAATTATCTCTGCCAAACTCCTCTATTGACCAACTGTCTATCCATACAAGAAATGCTGACACATCTTCAATGCATGAAAATAAATACACACAAACATGCGAAACACTGTATACATACAAATTGAGAATATATTCCCGAGTACCTTTAGCTGACTCAGTTTCTTGTTATTCTTACTCTATATTTTAACTCTAAGTGAGAGCAAACAACATCAACAAAGTGAACGGGTTCTGTCGCTGGAACCCGCCATACAAAATTTTTGTTTATATGAGATGCGCCTTCTATATAATTTTATATTCTTTGGTATAACTTACCTGCGCCACCGAGGACCGCAACGTTATTTTACCCCGGAATACCTAAAGACATTAGCAAATTGTTTGCCGAAAATGGGTTCATACAAAAGTTGTCAACTGGATAAATTAATTTTTTTAAGCTACTCGGGTATAGTGTACTTAGACTTCGGCCTGGCTGAAGACAACAACTTCACTTGTTTATTCTTCTGTTTTCAAGATTTTAATCCTTTATTCTTAAAAAGCTTAATTAAGATTTTTTAAACAAAAATTGTCAATGATTGCTTTGTCTGTTTGCAGCATAACTACACATTGGATTAGCATTTACAAATAAATTCTGCGGCGATAAATGGAAAAGAGAGCTGCTTCTTCAAAAGGTCTTCAAAAATAAGACCCCCTCATTAATCGACCATGTCTGCAAAAGTTTGCGTCATATTGTGAAAATATTTGATCTAATAATATGGAAAGCATCAAAATTTAATAAAAACTCCTTTCCTTAATTTGAATAGAACAAGAATATTTGCATTTTTTTCCAAATATTAAAGAAAATTTAGAGGATTTTTTTTTCCAAATTTTTTTTTCCAAATATTAAATAAAATTTAGAGAGAAATTTCCCTTAACACTAATTGAGGACTACTTAGAGTATGTAAGAGATAAAAATATTTTATCCTTTTAGATTTAAAAAGTGGTTTTCGTAATCCATAATCCAACGGTTTATATCGATGATATTTTAATAACGTCTGAAACCTTGGAGGAACACATCATCCTGTTGAAAGAAATTATTGGCCAAAAATGGTTTAGAGCAGCGATAGACGCGTCATAGCACGCGTGCGCTGCCGACTTCGCTTTTCTCATACCTACTTCATCCAATGTACAGGGCGAAGCCAATCAGTCGCTGTCGAAACTTCAATGCAGAGATAACGAGATGCGAAACTCTGCTTTCACAGCTGCTAAAAATCGCTTTGACGTCTATATTTTATGCATTCTTGAATTCTCGTACACTGTCTGTGAGATACCCCACATTGTTGTTTGTGCCTTTCGATCCCTGATTGTTAACCACGGAATGAGCATGGTGAAAAAGTAAGAGTAAGCTCACACGATGATAATTTGACTAACGAGAATCAAATTTGTTGCTTTCACATATAAAAGAAAAATGAACAATTTGTGGGAGTCAAAATGAACACAATATACCGCAATCACTTGGTCAAATTTTGATGCAGTTGAATCAACGATCAAAACTGAACCATGGTTGCAATATAAATGCTTTTTTGTAGATCGGAGCAAAAGAATACGAAAATATTGTAGTTTTGTAGTAAAACATGCGTGCAAAGAAACTTTTCTGTGAACATCGTTTCATGCGTAAAATGGTTTTGCTGATAATTTGGCTTTCAACCTTTTTGTTTTCTACACATACAGTGTACGAATGTATGCCCTGGTGTAAAATCATCTTCTAAAATCATGTGGACACATTATTTTCAAATGATTTTAGAAAAAAATGTATAAATCTACCTTCGCATTTCGGCGGGAGACTCGAACGACATTTCTTTAAGTAGTTGATTTATAAATTATTTTTTTTTTTGGAAATTTAATTAATAATTTCATATAATTGTAGTGTTTTTGGAAGGAATTTCCGTTATTTCGTCAAATTTGGTTTGTAGACAAACCAATTTCGGCGATGTGCCATCTTCAGTGTCTATTTCCGTTCTTAGTTTTTTAATTTCTTATAATTATCATTACAATAATGTAGGATGTATATGTTTGACGTTTTGAATTAAGAATTGTAGCAACATTAGTTAACCTTTCGTAATTATTTTCAGTATAATGAGATAATCATAAATATATACACTTAATTATGAGTATACTTATAGTACTTGCCAAATCATGTTTAATAAATACATAAATAATACTTACCATTAAATTTAAGAACAAGAACAAGAAGATCTTGTTCTTTAAGAAGATGAACAAGTGATCGACTATTTTTTAAAAGTCGGCTACAGTTTTTCAGAAGTGGGATATTGAAAAAAAAATTTCCGTATTCTACGCCTACAACCGAAAAGAAAAACTTTTTCTTTTAACGACAAATAATTAAATTGTAAAAAGAAACTAAAAGTTTAAAATGAACGACGACATCAATGGTGATAAATGCACAGTGTTTCAACTCAGGCCGTGGCTCCAGAATTTGGGACTCTCAGCATCTGGAACGAAAAATGCATTAATAGTACGCATTGATGTACAAAAAGAACTTCGAGGTGATCGCCCAACTGGCAAAAATGAGGAGACTTCATGCGACATTTATGATGAAATAGTCGGAGTCAAAGAAGCGGACAACAACAACGATACGCAGAAAAAAGTCAACTGTATTCATAAGAAGCAGGACAACAACGCAAACGGTTCTTTGGAAGAAAATAACAACAACGATGCGTCTGGAAAGAGAAGTAAGCAATAAAGTACAAGAGAAGTAAGCAATGAAGTACAAGAGAATGTAACGACACAAAACTATGAAGTAAGCAATAACGTAAGCTACAACACAAACAACGTAAGCCAGAATGATAGAAAAAGTAAGATGTACAAAGATCATGAAATGGAGTTGGTAAAAAAAGAAAATGAATTACTACGCAGGGAAAAAGAATTGTTAGAGCAGAAAACTCATTTATAAAAAAGTTCTCCCACATGAATATGGAATCAGAAAAACCTATACAAACGGTAATGTTTACAATTGAATCTTTTAATGCAATAAAGGGACTTGTACCGGAGTGTGCTTGCACAACACCGTTCGAGACTTGGAAAGCGCAAGTAATATACGTTATAGAAAATTTTTCCGTCAGTGAAAATTTAATCCGTGCACTTATTGCTAACAAAGTTGAAAAGTTGGTGATTTGACCGCGGACGGAGGCGGACGGTGCGCCCGCCAATTCATTTTTTAATCAGTGTTCGCGAAAAGAAAATCCAAAACAATAATGAAAACCCACGCCGCGAAAATACAACAATAACGCTTCACCAAACAACACTTTTTAACAAACAAACAATAGTGCACTACTTAATAACTTAATACTTAATAACTACTTAGTAACTTAATACTTAATAACAAATAAATAAAACTTGATGAAATTACAACAAATAAATAGACAATCTAACGCAATGCAGAGAAACATGCGAGGGGTTTGTTATTCTCTCCGCAGTAAAGCTCAGCATATCGTTGGTTTTCATTCTTCCTCCTTCTTCCTGGTCCCGTTAGATGTGCATGCGACTGTGAAAAACACCGTGGGCTGAAGCGCGGCAAGATAAAGGTATGACACTTGTCTTGTCGCGTTTTGCTTTGCTTGCGACGTACGCGTGGCCGCTTGTACGGCTGACCTTACACTTCGCCACAGTGGGCGGCGATGACAAAATTCCGGATAGACTCCACTAATGTACGTGGCTTGAGGGCGAAATTCTTCGCGGTCTATGCGCATATTTGTACTCACCAACCGCATATAATGACACTAGGTGAGACCCAGGTGTCTGAGGGTGCAAATCCACTGGACTTTCACATTTACTGCCATTGTTTTTACCACACAGAGGTCTCGCCTTTTTTTTTTTTTTTTTTTTATGACAGATGAAACCAATCTCAGGGGATGCCCCCTATCCATGCACAGCATTTGTTGGTTCCGAAGGGATGACAGGTTAGTGGGAAGGGGGAAAGAGGGAGTAGTGACGGTTTACACTTCGCTTAAATGTTTCGACGCTGTAAGTGGGCGGGAAGACATTCGCAGGGAGATTATTCCACAATCTAACGACGCGACCGAAAAACGAACTCTCACGGTAATGCGTGGTTCGTTGGAACGGAATCGCGACATAAAAGGGGTGCACCGCTCTGGAAAGCCGAGTAGTTCTGCTAAATACCTGAACCGGAGGAATCAGGCTGGCTACTTCAGAGGAACATTTACCGTGAAAGTAGCGGTAAAATAGTGCTACACACCCTACATCACGACGACGCTCCAAGGTTTCAATAGAGCTGGATACCCTACTGTCCCCTATAAGTTTTAACGCACGACATTGGACTTATACATTCGCAGTGATGTTGCGTACCAGTGTCAGCAACAACTTTGCACGTCGGATGCCGAATTTAGCTCCATGTGGGTTAAGTTCAAAATCAAGTCGCACATCCTGCACTTCTGCTTCATTTGTAGAAGCCCGGGTCTAGGGAGGCTGCCAAATTTTGATAAATTGGACAGTCTCTCTGATTCGATTTCTAAAATTCTGGAATCGTATCCGAATAGTGCAATTGTTGTTGCTGGTGATTTCAATGTTCATAATTCCAATTGGCTACGTCATTCGAATCACACAACACCTGAGGGTTTGTATGTTGAGTTGTTTGCTGAGTCTAATAATTTGACTCAATTAGTGAAGGAACCAACGCACTTTCCCTGCGTTGATGGGCAAAACCAAAATATTCTGAACCTTTTTCTAACTTCACATCACAGCAAGTATGATGTGAATGTTCTTGCACCTCTTGGTAATTCGGACCACGCTACAATTTCTGCTACCTTCCCATATTCAAGTCTTCAATCCGGTCACCAGCCAGCTCCGAAGCTGAAAGTGTGGCCTTATGAGAAGGCTACTTGGGACGCGCTGAACTGCTTTTTCAGCCGCTTCAACTGGCAATTGTGTTTCAGAGAACATAAATGCTGCAGCAAAATTGGTAGAAAATATAATTTTATTTGGTATGAGGCCTTTCATACCCAATAAAGAATTTCCATTAAACCAAAAGACCATTCCTGGTTTAATGCGACTTGCAGACAAGCAGTCAGGTCTAAAGAGGAAGCATTTAGGAATTGTCATTTAAACAAAACTGCTGGTACTAAACTGCTGCGCAATCAGGCCAGAAATAGGTGCAATGCCACTCTAAAGCGCGAAAAAGTTCTCTACGAACAACGCCTTAGACGTAGAGTTCTTGAATACCATAAGGGTAGCAAGAACTTTTGGTCGTTCGTGGGGAGAGTGCAGAATCCGAAGCGATCGTCTATTTCTACTCTCCTCAAGGATGATCAGATCTTCACTCACTCGGTTGATAAGGCAAACTTATTAGCCAAAATGTTTGCTGAAAACTGCTCTCTTCCTGAGAGTAACCAACCACTGCCCGCGGTCGATGGTGTATCTCATGCTATGCCTGAGATGCATTTTCGAACGCGACCTGCTAAAAGAGTGCTTGCAGACCTCAATGTCAACAGATCTTCGGGACCGGATGGCATTTCAGCCCATGTGGTGAGAAAGTGCGCCTCAACACTGGCTATTCCATTGCGAAATCTCTTTAATTTCCTGGAAGATTGCCAATGTGCAGCCAGTTCCCAAAAAAGGTGAGGCTACGAATCCTGCGAATTACCGGCCCATAGCGATCTGCTCAGTGCTCTCCAAAGTCATGGAGAGCATTGTAAATTTTAACTTCATGAGGTATCATGAGGTTTCTCGCTGAGCGGTGGAGCAGTTGCATTCACCGGTTCGGTGAGAGCAAGGTTGTTGCTCTGGATATCTCCAAGGCATTTGACCGGGTGTGGCATAAAGCACTCGTGTTTAAACTGGCTTTTTATGGTTTCGGTAATACTTTCACTCGATGGATATCGAGTTTCCTCAGCGGCCGTTCTATTCGGGTTGTGATAGACGGCTTTGCTTCCGAAGAGCACTCCATTAATGCTGGAGTTCCGCAGGGTTCGGTCCTGCCTCCGACACTTTTTCTTATTTTTATCACTGACTTTCTGTCATTGACATGAAACCCCGTCTACTCGTTTGCTGATGACAGCACCATTTGTCATTCATATTCATTCTCCATTCTGGAGATCACTAGAGGACGCAGAATTCTGAATGACGCACTCCAATCCGACCTCAACAAAATCCAGGAGTGGTGTCGTGCGAATCGGGTCGACTTTAATGCGCGAAGATCCAATGCTGTTTGTTAACCCACAAGGGTTTGGCGGGTGACAACTTCCCACCTCTAAATATGGTGTGGATATTAATGAGTCGGAGGCTCTTGATGTTCTGGGCATGTCAATCCAATGCGATCTTCGCTGGAAGGATCACATCTTTGACGTGTCGAAAGAAGCAACCAAGTGCTTAGACTTTCTTAAGCGGTGTAAGAAATACTTCACTCCAACCGATCTTCGTTGTATCTACACCACTTATATCCGTCCGAAAATGGATTACAATTCGCATATATGGTCGGGAGCTTCGCGGGCATATCTTCAGCTTCTCGACCGTGTCCAATGTCGTGCGTTAAAACTTATAGGGGACAATAGAGTATCCAGCTCTATTGAAACCTTGGAGCGTCGTCGTGATGTAGGGTGTGTATCATTATTTTACCGCTACTTTCATGGTAAATGTTCCTCTGAAATAGCTAGCCTGATTCCTCCGGTTCAGGTGTTTAGCAGAACTACTCGGCTTTCCAGAGGGGTGCACCCCTTTTATGTCACAATTCCGTTCCAACGAACCACGCATTACCGTGAGAATTCGTTTTTCGGTCGCGTCATTAGACTGTGGAATAGTCTCCCTGCGCATGTCTTCCCACCCACTTACAGCGTCGAAATCTTTAAGCGAGGTGTAAACCGTCACTACTCCCTCTTTCCCCTTACTACTAATCTGTCATCCCTTCGGAACCATCAAATGCTTTGCATGGATAGGGGGCATCCCTTGAGCTTGGTTTCATCTGCCATAAAAAAAAAGAAGAAAAGGATGTATCCCAGAGCCCCAACTACGCTCACAAGCACATTTACAGTGTTTCGTTGATGAATTACATTTGCTGCAAGCTTTTTCCAAAGTCGAGCATATAGCATCAGCAACCAAAAAGGCAAGAACGCTTTATGTGCAACAGCATGTCTCACCGAGTCGTAGATTGCCCACAACACAAAGGAAAGAAAAATTTTATGGACAAAAAGAATGATTATGTAAGAAATTTAAAATTTTTCCAACTATTAAAAATACAACATATGTTTCCCTTAATTGCCTTATAGACTCCGGAAGCCCAATAAGTTTTGTACGAAAATGTTGCCTGCCGCCTAATTTTGAATTTGAATTTAAGTTTGTTAAACTGCTTGTTCCCCTCCTGTGGAACGTTATGTATGGCGGAGTTCTGAGGCTTCCAAGACCGGATGGAGTTCACGTGATTGGATTTGCTGACGATATAGCAGTGGTGGTTGTGGCGAAACACATACATCAGGTTACACAGAATGCGAATGCGGCAATTGAGAGCATCTGACTATGGTTGAGATCAACTGGCTTGGCACTGGCAGCCGAGAAAACTGAAGCTATATTAATCTCGAATAATAAGCAGGTCGAAAGCGTGCGTTTAAGTGTGGAGGGCGTCATAATCCAATCGCACCGCGTGACTAAGTACCTCGGCGTTTTGGTGGACGACCGCCTCAGTTTTCGACAACACACAGAGTATGTATGCAAGAAAGCATTGGCTCGTTACGCAGCACTAGCGCGAATGCTACCAAACGTCGGCGGTTCAAAAAGCAGCAAGCATCGTTTACTAGCGAATATAATCACGTCAGGCCTTATTTATGCGGCGCTCATCTCGGCTGAAGGTCTTAAAAATAAGACAAGCAGAAAGCAGTTTTCCAGAGTATATCGACTAAACGCTCTACGTGTAATCAGCGCCCACAGAACTGTCTCCGACGAAGCGGCCTGCGTACTGGCTAACATGATGACAATTGATATAGTAGCTGATGAGGCTCGCCGATGCTACACAGAAAGGTCCACTGGCGTTCTAGAATTCGTCAAATTACGTGAAAGGGCTGTCTCAATAGAAAGGTGGCAGAGACGCTGAAACGAATCGAACAAAGGGCGGTGGACATATACGCTTATCAGGAACCTAGAAAAGTTGATAAGTTGAAAGCATGGCGAACTGAACTATCATCTGACAACGGAAATTCTTTCCAAAATACATACATCACTTATATTATAGATAAAGCTATATAAAAGACGCGTGAAGGTGCAGTGACATGGAGAGTGTATTGGATGCCGTTCGTCGTATGACAGACGGGTATAACACAACGTTCAGCTACGCATAATGTTCCACTTTCATGCTAGAACGCTCTACACCCGAAGGGAAAGTATTATTCCGCATTAATTCTCTCTAACTCTGCAGGAGGAGATTCACTTTGTTCTTCCGTTTGTATTGCAGAGAAGGAGACCAGATAGATATAGAAAAGTATATATATTCGAGCTCAGCGTCACCTCTTGAATCCATTTAGCCCTGTCCGTCCTTGTCTGTTTTCTGAAATTACGATTACGGGAGAACGAAAAGAGGCATCGCCATGAAATTTGGCACAAATATTCCTTGTTATGTAGGTTTGGGATTGAAAATGGGCAAGATCGGTTAACAGCCACGCATACTTTACATAAGGAGTGTAAAGCAACCTCGTTTAAAAAGTGTTATAAGTTGAATATCTCATAAACCGCTTGAGATACTGAGACATAATTCTACTCCGGAACATATAGCGCCGTTACAAAAATTCTTGCAAAAAATTGGTGTGCCTCGCCCACTCATATAAAAGTTGGAAATATCTCATGAACGGCATAAGATATGAACACGTAATTTATCGCGAGGTACCTGGAGGCATTACCACTTTGCTTGCAAAAAATGGTCGTGGCACGCCGACTCTTAAAAAGCTGTTATTGCCTCAAAATCGGTATAAGATATTAAGACGTATTTTTATCACGACGCATCTGGAGGCATTACCTATCTTTTTCCCCAAAATTTTTGTAGCACACCCATTCATACAAAAGTTGTCAATATCTCATAAATGGTGCAAGATATTAATACGTTTTTTTTCTGTATCAGAATTTAGTAGCTGCTAAGCTTCAAAGCTTTTTGTGCTGATAGCACGAACTACTGTTAAGTGGATGTTGAAGAGAGGGGAGTGGAATGTGGCTTTTTTTTTCTTTTTTTTTGTTTCCTTATATTAAATTTTTTGTAGGGCAATTTTTTTATTGTAGTAGTATTTTTTAGTTTTGTATAACTATTAGCGCTAGGCTAGTCCTTAAGTACGCTGAAAACAGCACAATTAACATCCATGCGCAGGCGGGATTCGAACCCGCATCTCGCTCGCAGCGAAGGTATAACTTACCTGCGCCACCGAGGACCGCAACGGTATTTTACTCCGGAATACCTAGAGACATTAGCAAATTGTTTGCCGAAAATGGGTTCATACAAAAGTTGTCAAGTGGAGAAATTAATTTTTTTAAGCTACTCGGGTATAGTGTACTTAGACTTCGGCCTGGCTGAAGACAACAACTTCACTTGTTTATTCTTCTGTTTTTAAGATTTTAATCCTTTATTCTTAAAAAGTTTAATTAAGATTTTTTAAACAAAAATGGTCAATGATTGCTTTGTCTGTTTGCAGCATAACTACACATTGGATTAGCATTTACAAATAAATTCTGCGGCGATAAATGGAAAAGAGAGCTGCTTCTTCAAAAGGTCTTCAAAAATAAGACCCCATCATTAATCGACCATGTCCGTAAAAGTTTACGTCATATTGTGAAAATATTTGATCTAATAATATGGAAAGCATCAAAATTTAATAAAAACTCCTTTCCTTAATTTAAATAGAACAAGAATATTTCCATTTTTGTCCAAATATTAAACAAAAATTTAGAGATAATTTTCCCTTGACACTAATTGAGGACTACTTAGAGTATGTAAGATATAAAAATATTTTATCCTTTTAGATTTAAAAAGTGGTTTGCGTAATCCGTAATCCAACGGTTTATATCGATGATATTTTAATAACGTCTGAAACCACATCATCCTGTTGAAAGAAATAATGGCCGAAAATGGTTTAGAGCAGGGGTGTCAAACTCATTTAGGTCATGGGGCATTTCTCATGACTGATAAGATGCAGGCGGGCCAAGTACCACCAAAAAATAATAGCTTATGCAAGATAAGCTTTAAATTAAATTTTAATTACTTACCGATGCTATTTCGACGACTTTAATGGTCTCTGATTTAAAGTAATAATATATAATTGCTATGTTATTGTTCATATTTAAGCATTTATTTAATTCGAAATATTTACAGAATTCTAATTAGTCTTTTTTACCGGACGCTTGAGAGCGCTTTTTTTCTACTAGTTTTTCAATATCTGGATTCAAAGACTGGGAACAAACAATCTTTGTTATGGCAGATAAATGTTTATCAGTTAGCCTTGTTCTATGAATGGTCTTATTTATTTTCATGCATGAAAATAATTGTTCGCACAAGTAGGTGCTTCCAAAGTAAGATAAAATTTCTGCAGCAAAATTTATTTCTGGATATCTATCGCCTAAATAGGAATATATTTTGGGAATTCCTACTTCGCGATATTTATCTTTTAAAATCGAGTCATTCTGGAAATCAATTAATTCTAGTTGTATCGAAATTGGAGCTTTTTCAACTTCAAAGGAAAAAGGTGCAATAAAAAGAGAAAAAATTTGTTCTAAATCTTTAAAATCATTAAAACGTTTATCGAACTCTTTTTTAATTTCGTCAATTTTATTGCAAAATTGTGAAAATGAGCAATTTTGATTTTGCATTTTTAATTGTTCACACGTAGGAAAATGCGTTAAAACGTTTTTTTGTAAATGACTTTTAAACAAAGTTAGTTTTTTTACAAAACTCGTTATTGCATCGTACATATTTGTTATTAATTGATCTTTGCCTTGCAACATAATATTAAGATTATTTAGGTGGCATGTAATATCTGTCAAAAATGCCAGGTCTTTTACCCACAAAGGGTCTTTTATAACTGATATATGTTTGTTCTCTTCATCTTTCATTTCAAGAAATACAATTATTTCCTCCAAAAGCAGATAGAAGCTCTTCAAAACTTTGTGACAGGACAACCAACGAACTTCTGTGTAATAAGGAAGATCTTCGAATTCGGATTCGAAATCTCGAAGGAACGAAATAAATTGGCGATGGTTAAGTGCTCTTGATCGAATAAAGTTCACTATCTTTGTTACTGTTTTAAGTACTTCGTCCATTTTTAATATTTTTGAACAGAGAACTTGTTGGTGAATAAGGCAATGGAAAGTCCTGATTTTTGGTTTATCTGGATATTCGCCTTGTAATTTTTTTGAGAGCCTTGACACAAATCCTTTAGTTTCACCCGTCATTGATTTAGCGCCGTCAGTTGTTACAGAAACAAGTTTGTCAAGAGAGATTTTAAAATTTTCTAAAATCCTCCATACGGCATCAAAAATATCTTCACCAGTTGTAGTTCCATGAAGAGGGATAATTTCCAGCAATTCTTCGATGATCCTCATGTTATTATCGCAACCACGAACAAAAACAGCAACTTGTGCAACATCTCTTACATCCGTGCTTTCATCAATCGCAATTGAAAAAAACTTGACATTGGTAGATATTTCCTGAAGCTGTGAACTGACGTTATCTGCTATTTCAGTAATTCTTTCTGCTACTGTATTTCTTGATAATGATATATTCCGAAATAAGTGTACCTTTTCTGGACAAACCAATTCCGCAGCTTTTATCATACATTGCTTGATCAAAGAACCATCAGTAAATGCTTTTGAATGTTTTGCTAATAAATAGCTTATTTCGTAACTGGCTCTTGTCGCTGATTCATTACTTTTCACAAATTTTGTAAGCGCTCGCTGCTGGCTAATGAGTGAATTTTTCATTGTTTTCAATTTTTCTTCTCTTATTTTCCCTTGGAAGCACGAAAATTGCTCTTCGTGATAAGTGCTATAATGTCGCTTTATATTGTATTCTTTAACAACACTTATTGATTCTTTACAAATCAAGCACGTGATTTTATTATTCACTTCCACGAAAAAAAAGTTTAGCTCCCACCTTTCTTGAAATTTTCTTCCCTCGGCATCAATCTTTCGTTTTTTATTTAGTGTTGCAAGTGACATTTTCTGTATAAAAATTGAGATTTAATTTAAATGTAAAAAATTAACACAAACACCACTTACTTACTTTGTTTAATAAGTTATAATAAAACACAACCCACAAATTCGTAAAACACAGATCAGGACAAAAAACTAGCGCAAATGCCTTCCTATTGGCCTATTTACTTTATGAACATCGACTGTTTTCATCAGGCCTTATCGAACGACTGTGACGCGAAATGCTTCGAAACCAAGCATTAACAAAACTAACGAACAAGAATATTACCGTTAGCCAGCGTAAAAAAATGCATTCGTAATGAAGTAAAACAAAGGAAAGGATTGTGGCACCAAGTGCTTGACCGTCACTGTTATAAGAGTTGTAAAAACAAAGAAATGAAGCATGAAAAGAACATGAAGAAAACACAAAGAAAGAAAAAAGCTGAGAACACCGAAATAAAAAAAGAGAAAGAAAACGAAGAGCAAAAAGTGCTGCTCTCAAGCAGACTAGATTTTTATGCTGTCAAAAAACCCACAAAATTTATATAATGAGAATAATATGCGCTGCTGAGTAGGTGGTAGCTATGAGTCTTTTTTTGCAAGCATGTTTTTGCAATAATATCCCGATTATTATAGTTAGTTCCTTTGTAGCATATTGTTTTGGTTTTTATTTCATTTAAAGCATTGCGGGCCACAAAAAACATATCGCGGGCCGCATGCGGCCCGGGGGCCGCCAGTTTGACACCCCTGGTTTAGAGCAATGATAGGCGCGTCATAGCAGCCGTACGCTGCCGACTTCGTTTTTTTCACACCTACTTCATCCAATGTACACGGCGAAGCCAATCAGTCGCTGTCGAAACTTCAATGCAGAGATAACGAGATGCGAAACTCTGCTTTCACAGCTGCTAAAAATCGCTTTGACGTCTATATTTTATGCATTCTTGAATTCTCGTACACTATCTGTGAGATACCCCCATTGTTGTTTGTGCCTTTCGATCCCTGATTGTAATCCACGTAATGAGCATGGTGAAAAAGTAAGACCAAGCTCACACGATGATAATTTGACTAACGAGAATCAAATTTGTTGCTTTCACATGTAAAAGAGAAATGAACAATTTGTGGGAGTCAAAATGAACACAATATACCGCAATCACTTGGTCAAATTTTGATGCAGTTGATTCAACGAGGAGAATTCATGCGACTTCATCTTCCAAACGGTTCTTTGGAAGAAAATAACAACTTGGTAAATCAAAGCTGGTAAAAAAAGAAAATGAATTACTACGCAGGGAAAAAGAATTGTTAGAGCAGAAAACGCATTTTTAAAAAAGTTTTCCCACATGAATATGGAATCAGAAAAACCTTGTAACGAAGTTTCTTGCCGGGGTATACTCAGTTTCGCCAGAGTCCCGTACCGAACACTTAAATAAAAGGGTTTCGGTTTTCTTTTGACAGTTTTCGACTATTTATTCACCGTTATTAAAAGTTTTATTTTTCGGTCTTTAGTTGCTATATAGTACATTAACTATACGAACTAACAGTATTTCTTAAAACTAGTTCCTTTAATTCTAACGTCCGCTGAATAGCACTCAGTCCGTAAAAATACAAAATCTATATACACACAGAGTTCTAGAATATGAGGTTTTATGATAGTCGGCGTCAGCCACTACGAGGTACTAGCATTTACTTTGATTCAGGATTGCGTCCACTTAAAAGCACTCGGCCACGACGAGGTACTAAAATTTACTTGGATTCGGGATTGGCGTCCGCTTAAAAGCACTCGGCCACGACGAGGTACTAAAATTTACTTGGAATCGGGATTGGCGTCCGCTTAAAAGCACTAAGCCAGGACGAGGTAATAAGATTTACTTGGAATTGGGACTGGCGTCCGCTTAAGATGAGGTACTAAAATTTACTTGGAATCGGGATTGGTGTCCGCTTAAGAGCACTCAGCCAGGACGAGGTACTAGAATTTACTTGGAATTGGGATTGGCGTCCGCTTAAGAGCACTCAGCCAGGACGAAGTACTAAAATTTACTTGGAATTGGGATTGGCGTCCGGTTAAGAGCACTCAGCCAGGACGAGGTACTAAAATTTACTTGGATTCGGGATTGGCGTCCGCTTAAGAGCACTCAGCGAGGACGAGGTACTAAAATTTACTTGGAATCGGGATTGGCGTCCGCTTAAAAGCACTCGGCCCCGACGAGGTACTAAAATTTACTTGGAATCGGGATTGGCGCCCGCTTAAAAGCACTAAGCCAGGACGAGGTACTAAGATTTACTTGGAATTGGGATTGGCGTCCGCTTAAGACGAGGTACTAAAATTTACTTGGAATCGGGATTGGCGTCCGCTTAAGAGCACTCAGCCAGGACGAGGTACTAGAGATTCAAGGTTTGACGACTTACCACTTGGAGCACGAGATTCCAAAAGATATCGAATTCAGCGCGGTGGGCCCTTTTATACACCGATCAAAACAACTTCGGTGCAGTCGTTGTTCTTGTGCACATTCCGGAATTTTCTAATGTGCATAGCGGCACACAGCGTAGTTGTTGTTGTTGTGCTTATTTCTAGAAATATTTCTTGTGACTTTGTTGGTAGTTCTATTCCAGAATTTTCTAATGTGCATAGCGGCACACAACGTACTTGTTGTGCTTATTTCTAGAAGTATTTCTTGTGGTTTTGTTGGTAGCTTCCCACGCTCTAATTTAATTTTTGCTTGCTGGTTTCGCGTCTCAGTCTTTGTTGTAGTTGTTGTAAACAGTATTCCACCTGATTTTATTGGTAATTTCCCAAGGCTCTGCTTTAATTTTTGCTTGCTGGTTTCGCGTCTCGGCCTGTGTTGTAATTGTTGTAAAAAGTATGTGGTTCATGTATGCTATGTGACTGTTGTTTTTTTTTCCTTTTGTTGGAAAGCGAGCTAATGTGGTTGTTGTTGTTATTGTTAGCTTTGCATATTTTCGCCTTTGCTACGTTGCCTTTTTTTCTTTTTATTGTTGTTGATAGAATTAATTCCACCTGAAGTTGGGTCCGCACAACCCAGGTCACCGCGTTTTCAGTTTACGTTTACTAAAAACGGGCTCGGTTGGGATGCAGGCCAGGTTCTACACGCGGAGTTGTAAGGAAAAATATTTTTTTCTTACACTCCCCCCTTTGTTTCGGATAGCAGGACAGTGATCCGTTTAGGGGTCAGTGTCACGCGATACTTCGGTTGCATGGTGGTATTCTTTGAGCTCCCCAATGTGAGCCGTGCGAGTTTTCGTATTTCCCTGGGAGTTGAGTTCGACGATAACTGGTGATGTGTATCTCTGGATCTGGTATGGACCGTCGTATTTCGGAGCCAGCTTGGCGGTAAACTTGTCCACTGCTTTCGATAGGGGATGGCTTCTCAATAATACCCACGTTCCTACTGCCGGGTTCCATTGTCTTCGTCGAAGGTCATAGTGTCGGGCTTGGTCCTTGGATGCTCGTTCGATGTTCCTCCTCACGATGTTGAAGATCTCCTGCAGCCGGTTACCCTTGTGTTCGGGACTGTGTGGTGCTGACCCTGTACCTATGGTAACCTCATCGAAAAGCGATCCTGGAAGCCGCGGTTGTTGTCCCTGTGTGAGAAAAGCGGGGCTGAAACCTGTCGTCTCCGATGCCATGCTGTTGATTGCCAAAGAAATTTCTAGGATCAACTCATCCCATTGGGTTTTCTTATAATCAGCCACTTGTGCAAGAATTCTTTTTACGTTTCGGTTGGCTCTTTCTGTTGGGTTCTCCTGGTGGGGTATAAGGTGCTTTAAACTGTTAGAGGATTCTCAGATCTTGAAGAAATCGCTGCAGTGTCCTACTGTTGAATTGAGTTGCTTGTCTCAGTGGTACGATTTCGGTCCACTTGGAGAATTTATCAAAGAAAACTAGTATCATCCTGTTGCCGTGCTTGCTTCGGGGTAATGGTCCAATGAAGTCGGCACAGACGACTGACCAAGGCTCCTCTGGTAACTGTGTCAGCATTTTCCCGGCGGCTTTGTACTGCAATGGTTTATATCGCTGACACGATTCACAGCAGCGCACGTGTTTTCTTATGTCCCTGAACATGCCTGGCCAGTAGTATCTGTTGGCTATCCTGGTGACGGTTTTTCTAATGCCTGGATGTCCAGCGCTGGGGTCATCGTGGTTTTCCTTAAGGACTCGGGCACGAAGATACCTCGGAACACAGAGCTTCCATGCGGCGCAATCCTCGTCGTTTACCTGCCCTGGGATATGTCGATACAGTTGACCATTTTCCATATTATAATCGGCAAACTTCTCTGGATTCCTCTTAATTTCTGCCATCTTGGTTTCTATCCAGTTGCACTTTTCCCGTTAGTCGTAACCGTGCTCAGTTTTTCTACTGGATGTCTGGAAAGTGCGTCTGCGACCACGTTCAAATTGCCCTTGCGGTATTTCACGTCGAACATGTACTGTTGTAACTCGAGCGCCCATCTTGCTATACGCCCTGAAGGATTCTCCAACGAGTTCAACCACTTCAGTGAGAGGTGGTCTTTGACGACGCAAAACTTGTAATTTTCTAAGTACGGTCGCATTTTCCTGATTCCCACACGATCGCGAGGCACTCCTTCTCTGTCGCTGAGTAGTTAATTTCGGCTTTGTTTAAATGCCGGCTTGCGTAGGCGATGACCTTCTCTCCCTCATCGGTTTCTTGCGTGAGAACAGCTCCTAACCCGTGGTTGCTCGCGTCAGTCTGCAGCGTAAACGGTTTGGAAAAATCTGGGCACGCCAGTACTGGTGCCTTCGTGAGCTTTTCCTTGAGGTTCTCGAACGCCTGCGTTTGCCCTTCTTAAGAAGGCTGGTGAGTGGGACTACCAATTTGGCGAAATCCGGTACGAACCGCCGGTACCAGGATGCTATCCCGAGGAATCGCCTAACGCCTCTGACATTTGTTGGGGCCGCCAGTTCCTGAATAGCCGCTACCTTGTCTGGATCTGTGTGAATTCCTCTGCGGCTCACGACGTGACCTAAATATTTCAAATCTTGCTGGAAAAACTCGCACTTTTCATTGTTGATTTTCAAACTAGCCGCCCTTAAACGTCGAAATACTTCCTGTAAATTGTTCATGTGTTGTTCCCGCGTCTTTCCTATTACGATGATGTCGTCCAGGTAAGCAAACGCGCGTGGTTCCATCTCCGGTCCAATGACTTGGTCCAATGCCCTTTGGAACGTCGCGGGTGCCGAATGTATGCCGAACGGCATAACTTTCCATTGAAAGAGTCCCCTTCCTGGTACTGTGAACGCGGTCTATCGCTTGCTTTCTGGACTCATGGGTATTTGCCAGTAACCGTTCTTGAGATCAAGTGTACTAATGTATTGCGCGTCGCGGAGTCCATCTAGAATATGTTGTATCCTCGGAAGTGGGTATGCGTCAGGCACTGATCTTGCATTTAGCTGACGATAATCCACGCAAAGTCGCCATTGCTCATTCTTCTTTTTAACAAGAACAATTGGTGCACTGTAAAGGCTATGTGAGGGCTCGATACAGCCTTTTTCCAGCAACTCGTCTAACTCCTTGTTGATTATCGCTTGCATTGCAGGGTTCTTGGGGTAATATCTCTGCTTTATTGGCCTATCATCTCTCATGACGATTTTATGGGTCGTTATGTTGGAAGGTCCTTCCAGCATCTCGAATTTCTCATGCTCTGTTTTTAGGAACTCGTTGATGATGTGTTGGTCTTCTTTTCGAAGGTTGTTGGTTTCTACGCCTGGTTCAGAGTGTTGTTCGTCCTCCACGTCAGTCTTCTCCAACGGTTTTGCCTCAGGAAATTGGGCACAATCCGTGTAAACTGTCGAGCAAGTCGCTCGTTCGGCTTTCGAGTCTCCCAGCGTAATCGTCTCACCACCACAGCTAATAGAAGCTCCTATGCTTGTTAGGAAGTCCAAACCCAGGATCACATGGTCTGTCACATCCTGTAGAATCAGAAGTGGGAGCTTACACTCTGCAGTCCCCAAACGCACGCAGACTTCGACGGCTTCCCTCACGGTACGCACGGTGCCGTCGGCCATTTTGACCCGTTCGTCCACCTCCATCAGCTTTCCATCTGTCATCACAGCCGCCGCGTTACTAATGAAGCTCCGCGAGGCTCCCGTGTCTAGAGTAGCTGTGACGAGTTCCCTTCCTAAGGCTACCTTGGCGTAAATCCGGTCTCGATTGTAGTTTAAGCACTTCGTGGGGTACGAGGAGAGTCTATCTTGTTCGGTTCCAGCAGCCCTCGTCCCTGCTGGACACGCTGCGCGTTTCCCGAAGGTTTCTTGCAGCATTCAATCGTCCGGACCCCCTCCTTTCCACAAGTCCAACAGAAAAGTTTCCTTGAGTTTCGGCATTCTCGTTGAAAATGTTCACTTTCGCCACATCTTCTACAGGCTGTTCGAAGGTCTCGCTGTTTTCCTGTGTTTCCTATGGTCATCATCCTGTGCGTTATGAATTTCTCGTGGAGGTTCGGGCTGCCTTCGTATGCCTTCAAAATCTTCAGCCAATTCAATGAGATCCTCCAAAGCAGAGAAATCAGACCTCCTTATGTAAAGAAGATAATCCCTATGGCAATTCTTGTAAATCCTCTGTAGTTTTTGCTCCTCTGTATAGTTCACATGTCGCATTAATGTCTGCATGGCCAGTACATAGCCCTTGAACTTCTCGCGAGGCCCTTGGATCCTTTTCCTAATGTTGTCCTCCAGTTCTTCGAAATATCTTGATGGCAAAAAGAATTTCAGGAAATCGGTTTTAAACAATTCCCATCTTGACCAGCTCCTATTGTTATTCCTGTACCAACAAAGAGCTTTGTCCTTCAGCAACTCCGGTATGGTTCGTGGCAGCATATGCTTAGGCAATTCATATGCCTCTGTGAGCTCCTCGACTCTCTCGATGAAGCCTATTGGGTCCCTACCACCGTCGTACCTACAAGACCAATTACGTACCTTGTCAATTACCTCAGATTAGCACATCCTACTATGGGCCACACTCTCTGGCTCGCACCTCGCTGCTATGCAACCACCTGTTCACATGGAAACTTGATTGCCGGGGTTCACGTTAAGCACTTCTGTTGCATTTGCCCTCTGTTCGCTGTGTTTCGGAACCGCACCTTGCACTGATGGCGTCGCCGGTAGCGCACTTGGGGAAACACCGCGATTCCACTGCACTTCAAGTTCGCGTAACCTGTCGATCAGCTCGTCGGTCAGATCAGATTCCATTGAAAGAGTCCCCTTCCTGGTACTGTGAACGCGGTCTATTGCTTGCTTTCTGGACTCATGGGTATTTGCCAGTAACCGTTCTTGAGATCAAGTGTACTAATGTATTGCGCGTCGCGGAGTCCATCTAGAATATGTTGTATCCTCGGAAGTGGGTATGCGTCAGGCACTGATCTTGCATTTAGCTGACGATAATCCACGCAAAGTCGCCATTGCCCATTCTTCTTTTTAACAAGAACAATTGGTGCACTGTAAAGGCTATGTGAGGGCTCGATACAGCCTTTTTCCAGCAACTCGTCTATCTCCTTGTTAATTATCGCTTGCATTGCAGGGTTCTTGGGGTAATATCTCTGCTTTATTGGCCTATCATCTCTCATGACGATTTTATGGGTCGTTATGTTGGAAGGTCCTTCCAGCATCTCGAATTTCTCATGCTCTGTTTTTAGGAACTCGTTGATGATGTGTTGGTCTTCTTTTCGAAGGTTGTTGGTTTCTACGCCTGGTTCAGAGTGTTGTTCGTCCTCCACGTCAGTCTTCTCCAACGGTTTTGCCTCAGGAAATTGGGCACAATCCGTGTAAACTGTCGAGCAAGTCGCTCGTTCGGCTTTCGAGTCTCCCAGCGTAATCGTCTCACCACCACAGCTAATAGAAGCTCCTATGCTTGTTAGGAAGTCCAAACCCAGGATCACATGGTCTGTCACATCCTGTAGAATCAGAAGTGGGAGCTTACACTCTGCAGTCCCCAAACGCACGCAGACTTCGACGGCTTCCCTCACGGTACGCACGGTGCCGTCGGCCATTTTGACCCGTTCGTCCACCTCCATCAGCTTTCCATCTGTCATCACAGCCGCCGCGTTACTAATGAAGCTCCGCGAGACTCCCGTGTCTAGAGTAGCTGTGACGAGTTCCCTTCCTAAGGCTACCTTGGCGTAAATCCGGTCTCGATTGTAGTTTAAGCACTTCGTGGGGTACGAGGAGAGTCTATCTTGTTCGGTTCCAGCAGCCCTTGTCCCTGCTGGACACGCTGCGCGTTTCCCGAAGGTTTCTTGCAGCATTCAATCGTCCGGACCCCCTCCTTTCCACAAGTCCAACAGAAAAGTTTCCTTGAGTTTCGGCATTCTCGTTGAAAATGTTCACTTTCGCCACATCTTCTACAGGCTGTTCGAAGGTCTCGCTGTTTTCCTGTGTTTCCTATGGTCATCATCCTGTGCGTTATGAATTTCTCGTGGAGGTTCGGGCTGCCTTCGTATGCCTTCAAAATCTTCAGCCAATTCAATGAGATCCTCCAAAGCAGAGAAATCAGACCTCCTTATGTAAAGAAGATAATCCCTATGGCAATTCTTGTAAATCCTCTGTAGTTTTTGCTCCTCTGTATAGTTCACATGTCGCATTAATGTCTGCATGGCCAGTACATAGCCCTTGAACTTCTCGCGAGGCCCTTGGATCCTTTTCCTAATGTTGTCCTCCAGTTCTTCGAAATATCTTGATGGCAAGAAGAATTTCAGGAAATCGGTTTTAAACAATTCCCATCTTGACCAGCTCCTATTGTTATTCCTGTACCAACAAAGAGCTTTGTCCTTCAGCAACTCCGGTATGGTTCGTGGCAGCATATGCTTAGGCAATTCATATGCCTCTGTGAGCTCCTCGACTCTCTCGATGAAGCCTATTGGGTCCCTACCACCGTCGTACCTACAAGACCAATTACGTACCTTGTCAATTACCTCAGATTAGCACATCCTACTATGGGCCACACTCTCTGGCTCGCACCTCGCTGCTATGCAACCACCTGTTGACATGGAAACTTGATTGCCGGGGTTCACGTTAAGCACTTCTGTTGCATTTGCCCTCTGTTCGCTGTGTTTCGGAACCGCACCTTGCACTGATGGCGTCGCCGGTAGCGCACTTGGGGAAACACCGCGATTCCACTGCACTTCAAGTTCGCGTAACCTGTCGATCAGCTCGTCGGTCAGATCAGGCGACATCAAAAACCCGGAGAGCACTTTACGAAGTTCGTCGACCGTGCCTTTTGATTCCACACCGAATTCGCGTAGAATCTCCTGCAGATTCTCTTTTGGAACATTATAAATCCACCGTTTACCCATTTCGATTTTCCGTTTTTTTCGTGTAACAGTTGCACGATGTTTTTCTATTTTGTTCCGTTTATTTCGTGTAACTGTTCCTTTGAAATACCGCGTTATTTTTTTTTTGCACAATGTTTTTTTATTTGAATTCGCCGTTAGCACAGTTTAGCGTTCAATTATTTGTTCGATTTATCGTTCACTTCGCGTAACTGTTTATAATACCGTGTTTTTTTCTAAAGTTTCGTTTTTTCGCGATTCAGCACTATAGTTTTTGATTTTTCTCGGAAACTATTGTCCCTGTTCGGGCGCCATTTTGTAACGAAGTTTCTTGCCGGGGTATACTCATTTTCGCCAGAGTCCCGTACCGAACACTTAAATAAAAGGCTTTCGGTTTTCTTTTGACAGTTTTCGACTATTTATTCACCGTTATTCAAAGTTTTATTTTTCGGTCTTTAATTGCTATACATTAACTATATGAACTAACAGTATTTCTTAAAACTAGTTGCTTTAATTCTAACGTCCGCTGAATAGCACTCAGTCCGTAAAAATACAAAATCTATATACACACAGAGTTCTAAAGTATGAGGTTTTATGATTGTCGGCGTCAGCTACAAGCGTCAGCATTTACTTTGATTCAGGATTGCGTCCGCTTCAAAGCACTCGGCCACGACGAGGCACTAGAATTTACTTGGAATCGGGATTGGCGTCCGCTTGAAAGCACTAAGCCACGACGAGGTACTAAAATTTACTTGGAATCGGGATTGGCGTCCGCTTAAAAGCACTAAGCCAGGACGAGGTACTAAGATTTACTTGGAATTGGGATTGGAGTCCGCTTAAGAGCACTCGGCCACGACGAGGTACTAAAATTTACTTGGATTCGGGATTGGCGTCCGCTTAAGAGCACTCGGCCACGACGAGGTACTAAAATTTACTTGGAATCGGGATTGGCGTCCGCTTAAGAGCACTCAGCCAGGACGAGGTACTAAAATTTACTTGGAATTGGGATTGGCGTCCGCTTAAGAGCACTCAGCCAGGACGAGGTACTAAAATTTACTTGGAATCGGAATTGGCGTCTGCTTAAGAGCACTCAGCCAGGGCGAGGTACTAAAATTTTCTTTAAATCGGGATTGGCGTCCGCTTAAGAGCACTCAGCCAGGACGAGGTACTAAAATTTACTTGGAATTGGGATTGGCGTCCGCTTAAGAGCACTAAGCCAGGACGAGGTACTAAAATTTACTTGGAATTGGGATTGGCGTCCGCTTAAGAGCACTCGGCCAGGACGAGGTACTAAAATTTACTTGGAAGTGGGATTGGCGTCCGCTTAAGAGCACTCAGCCACTACGAAGTACTAGAGATTCAAGGTTTGACGACTTACCACTTGGAGCAGGAGATTCCAAAAGATATCGAATTCAGCGCGGTGGGCCCTTTTATACACCATCTAAACAACTTCGCTGCAGTCGTTGTTCTTGTGCACATTCCGGAATTTTCTAATGTGCATAGCGGCACACAACGTAATTGTTGTTGTTGTGCTTATTTCTAGAAATATTTCTTGTGACTTTGTTGGTAGTTCTATTCCAGAATTTTCTAATGTGCATAGCGGCACACAACGTACTTGTGTTTGTTGTGCGTATTTCTAGAAATATTTCTTGTGGTTTTGTTGGTAGTTTCCCACGCTCTAATTTAATTTTTGCCTGCTGGTTTCGCGTCTCAGTCTTTGTTGTAGTTGTTGTAAACAGTATTCCACCTGATTTTATTGGTAATTTCCCAAGGCTCTGCTTTAATTTTTGCTTGCTGGTTTCGCGTCTCGGTCTGTGTTGTAATTGTTGTAAAAAGTATGTGGTTCATGTATGCTGTGTGACTGTTGTTTTTTTTTTTTCCTTTTGTTGGAAAGCGAGTTAATGTGGTTGTTGTTGTTATTGATAGCTTTGCATATTTTCGCCTTTGCTAACAAAGTTGAAAAGTTGGTGATTTGACCGCGGACGGAGGCGGACGGTGCGCCCGCCAATTCATTTTTTAATCAGTGTTCGCGAAAATAAAATCCAAAACAATAGTGAAAACCCACGCCGCGAAAATACAACAATAACGCTTCACCAAACAACATTTTTTAACAAACAAACAATAGTGCACTACTTAATAACTTAATACTTAATAACAAATAAATAA
This sequence comes from Sicus ferrugineus, assembly GCA_922984085.1. Lineage (NCBI taxonomy): Eukaryota > Metazoa > Arthropoda > Insecta > Diptera > Conopidae > Sicus > Sicus ferrugineus. The sequence continues at coordinate 28,595,076 of OV277349.1, forward strand.
AACTTGATGAAATTGCAAAAATAAATAGACAATCTAACGCAATGCAGAGAAACATGCGAGCAGCTTGTTTATGCTCTCCGCAGTAAAGCTCAGCATTTCGTTGGTTTTCACTCTTCCTCCTTCTTCCTGGCCCCGTTAGGTGTGCAGGCGACTGTGAGTGCACCGTGGGCTGAAGCACGGCAAGATAAAGGCATGACACTGGTCTTGTCGCGTTTTGCTTTGCTTGCGACGTACGCGTGGCCGCTTGTACGGCTGACCTTACACTTCGCCACAGTGGGCGGCGATGACACAATTCCGCATAGACTCCACTAATGTACGTGGCTTGAGGGCGAATTTCTTCGCGGTCTATGCGCATATTTGTACTCACCAACCGCATATAATGGCACTAGGTGAGACCCAGGTGTCTGAGGGTGCAGATCCACTGGACTTTCACATGCCGGGGTACCATTTACTGCCATTGTTTTTACCACACAGACGCCTCGCCTTATACATTCGGATGCCGAATTTAGCTCCATGTGGTTTAAGTTAAAAATGCAGTCGCACATCCTGCACTTTTGCTTCATTTATAGAAGCCCGGGTCTAGGGAGGCTGCCAACTTTTGATAAATTGGACAGTCTGTCTGATTCGATTTCTAAAATTCTGGAATCGTTTCCGAACAGTGAAATTGTTGTTGCTGGTGATTTCAATGTTCATAATTCCAATTGGCTACGTCATTCGAGTCACATAACTCCTGAGGGTTTGTATGTTGAGTTGTTTGCTGAGTCTAATAATTTGACTCAATTAGTGAAGGAAGCAACGCACTTTCCCTGCGTTGATGGGCAAAACCAAAATATTCTGAACCTTTTTCTAACTTAACATCACAGCAAGTATGATGTGAATGTTCTTGCACCTCTTGGTAATTCGGACCACGCTACAATTTCTGCTATCTTCCCATATTCTAGTCTTCAATCCGCTCACCAGCCAGCCCCGAAGCGGGAAGTGTGGCTTTATGAGAAGGCTAATTGGGACGCGCTGAACTGCTTTTTCAGCCGTTCCAATTGGCAATTGTTTTTCAGAGATAGAAACATAAATGCTGCAGCAAAATTGGTAGAAAATATAATTTTATTTGGTATGAGGTCTTTCATACCCAATAAAAGAATTTCCATTGAACCAAAAGACCATTCCTGGTTTAATCCGACTTGCAGACAAGCAGTCAGGTCTAAAGAGAAAGCATTTAGGAATTGTAATTTAAACAAAACTGCTGGTACTAAACTGCTGCGCAATCAGGCCAGAAATAGGTGCAATGCCACTCTAAAGCGCGAAAAAGTTCTCTACGAACAGCGCCTTAGACGTAGAGTTCTTGAATACCATAAGGGTAGCAAGAACTTTTAGTCGTTCGTGGGGAGAGTGCAGAATCCGACGCGATCGTCTATTCCTACTCTCCTCAAGGATGATCAGATCTTCACTCACTCCGTTGATAAAGCAAACTTATTAGCCGAAATGTTTGCTGAAAACTGCTCTCTTCCTGAGAGTAGCCAACCACTGCCCGCGGTCGATGGTGTATCTTATGCTGTGCCTCAGATGCATTTTCGAACGCGAGCTGTTAAAAGAGTGCTTGCAGACCTCAATGTCAACAGATCCTCGGGACCGGATGGCATTTCAGCCCATGTATTGAGAAAGTGCGCCTCAACACTAGCTATTCCATTGCGCAATCTCTTTAATTTATCATTTACTTCAGGAGTTTTTTCCACTTCCTGGAAGATTGCCAATGTGCAGCCAGTTCCCAAAAAAGGTGAGGCTACGAATCCTGCAAATTACCGGCCCATAGCGATCTGCTCAGTGCTCTCCAAAGTCATGGAGAGCATTGTAAATTTTAACTTCATGAGGTATCTAGAGAGCAATGAGTTGATCAGCGATCGCCAGTACGGCTTCCGTGCTCACCGTTCCACCGGCGATCTGATGGCGTTTCTCGCTGAGCGGTGGAGCAGTTGCATTCACCGGTTCGGTGAGAGCAAGGTTGTTGCTCTGGATATCTCCAAGGCATTTGACCGGATGTGGCATAAAGCACTCGTGTCTAAAGTGGCTTCTTATGGTGTCGGTTTCCTTGACACCATCCTCTATATCGAGTTTCCTCAGCGGCCGTTCTATTCGGGTTGTGATAGACGGCTTTGCTTCCGAAGAGCACTCCATTAATGCTGGAGTTCCGCAAGGTTCGGTCCTGCCTCCGACACTTTTTCTTATTTTTATCAATGACCTTCTGTCATTGACATGAAACCCCGTCTACTCGTTTGCTGATGACTCGTCGTGCGAATCGGATCGACTTAAAATGTGCGAAGATCCAATGCTGTTTGTTAACCCACAAGGGTTTGGCGGGTGACAACTTCCCACCTCTAAATATGGTGTGGATATTAATGAGTCGGAGGCTCTTGATGTTCTGGGCATGTCAATCCAATGCGATCTTCGCTGGAACGATCACATCTTTGACGTGTCGAAAGAAGCAACCAAGTGCTTAGACGTTCTTAAGCGGTGTAAGAAATACTTCACTCCAACCGATCTTCGTTGGATCTACACCACTTATATCCGTCCGAAAATGGAGTACAATCGCATATATGGTCGGGAGCTTCGCGGGCATATCTTCAGCTTCTCGACCGTGTCCAATATCGTGCGTTAAAACTTATAGCGGACAGTAGGGTATCCAGCTCTATTGAAACCTTGGAGCGACGTCGTGATGTAGGGTGTGTATCATTATTTTACCGCTACTTTCATTGTAAATGTTCCTCTGAAGTAGCTGGCCTGATTCCTCCGGTTTAGGTATTTAGCAGAACTGCTCGGCTTTCCAGAGGGGTGCACCCCTTTTATGTCACGATTCCGTTCCAACGAACCACGCATTACCGTGAGAATTCGTTTTTCGGTCGCGTCATTAGATTGTGGAATAGTCTCCCTGCGCATGTCTTCCCACCCACTTACAGCGTCGAAACCTTTAAGCGAGGTGTAAACCGTCACTACTCCCTCTTTCCCCTTACTACTAATCTGTCATCCCTTCGGAACCATAAAATGCTTTGCATGGATAGGGGCATTTAAATTTTTCCAACTATTAAAAATACAACATATGTTTCTCTTAATTGCCTTATAAACTCCCAATAAGTTTTGTACGAAAATGTTGCCTGCCGCCTAATTTTGAATTTGAATTTAAGTTTGTTAAAGTGCTTGTTCCCCTCCTATGGAACGTTATGTATGGCGGAGTTCTGAGGCTTCTAAGACGGGATAGAGTTCACGTGATTGGATTTGCTGACGATATAGCAGTGGTAGTTGTGGCGAAACACATACATCAGGTTACACAGAATGCGAATGCGGCAATTGAGAGCATTCGACTATGGTTGAGATCAACTGGCTTGGCACTGGCAGCCGAGAAAACTGAAGCTGTATTAATCTCGAATAGTAAGCAGGTCGAAATCGTGCGTCTGAGTGTGGATGGTGTCATAATCCAATCGCAACGCGTGACTAAGTACCTCGGCGTTTTGGTGGACGACTGCCTCTGTTTTCGATAACATACAGTGTTAACGCCAACTGCCGCTCGCCAGAGGTGCTCCCTCATCGATCGGTAGGGTGTCAGGAGTGAGCACTCCAGTCTCTCTCCTGTCAGCCTGCCGGTCGTGAGGGGTGCCTCTCTCGTGAGCGTAAGCCCGGCTGCGGGCTCTCTCCGCGGCAACTGGCGCGGTTTGACCGGCCTTCCAGCGATCGTCGCTGGACCCGCACGAGTCACTTCTTTCTCAACCGTTGACGCGTGCAGCTGCAGCGTAAATTACTTAATATCTTTAAAGAAAAATTAACATTGTGAAAAATTAACATTGTGCAAATAAATATTTGGTCCTTCGGAGATCACCCAACCATTCTCAAATAAACATTTTGGTCCAGACGAGCCGGATTGCCTCCGCCCAGGAACCATCGTCACCGACGCCCATACCATCGTCACCGACGCCCAAATCATCGTCACCGACGCCCATACCATCGTCACCGACGCCCAAATCATGGTCACCGACGCCTAATCAAGTGAGTCGAGTAAGGAACGGTGAGTTCACACACCTCCATACGTTAGCCTAATTATTAGCCCCGAGCCCTTCCGGCCATATATATATATATATATATATATATATATATATATATATATATATATATATATATATAAGGAACTGTCCTCCTTATATATATACCCTTCATTTGACCGTCAAACCTTACGAGACTTGTCAATTCGTGGGTAACGGTCCCCAAGAATAACGGCAGCACCAAGGCTTCAGGTTTTTGTTGCTGACCGTCTTCGCAAGCATCGCTTGCTGCGAAGCCCACATTTTTTCCAAAAATTCACCGCTTGACGCATAAGCAAGCCCCGTGCTCCCGCACAAAAAATCTTTAGAGCAGCCTTCTGCTGAGCTCTCCCGAGAGATTGCTTACGGTTTCGCGCTCTCACGTTCTTGTATCAACTTACTTGGGTGCTCCGCAACGGCGCTCAGTGCAAAGCGAAAACCAACCACCTTTTGCTGGCCAGTATACGCGTGCACATTTTGCTTCTGCTCGTGCTCTTCTGCTTGCGCTGCCCATACATACAGAGTGCACACAGAACAAAAAACCAGTTTTCGTGTCGTTTTGCACTCTCAGAAGTGTAAAAGCAGCGTGGGTTTGGGAATTCAACAGTGACCCTGCAGTGAATAAGCAAAGCTGCATATCCAGTAGGCAGAAGTGTTCGCAGCAACTAGTCTCTTTGTAACTAGTTGTCAACTTTAGAGACAACGCGTGGTTGATTTTTAGAAGCAAGCTCCTCGAGCCCCAACGCAATCAGCTAGCGACGCGCAAATATTGGCTGACTTTTTTCCTCTAAAATAAAATACAATTTTTTCCGAAATAGTTTTTCGGTGCGTTTTCTTTTGGGTTTTCGACTTTCTTCGCCGCCCCTAAGCGAACCCTAAAAATATAATGGCGTCACTCGACAAATTTATACGCGCCTCCGACGCGATCGTCGAATTCGAGGCCGACTTCGTCACCATCCCTGAGCAGGAGCACTCGGACTTTTCATTAGATGCTCATCTGGAAGAGCTCAAGACGATGTGGAGGGCGACCAAGGAAGTCTACTACACGTGCCTAGACCAGTTGATGGCCTCCGAAGAATCCGCACCCGCTGACGTAGAAGTGATTAAGACGAAGCAACGCAACTGCTACCGAACTTATATTCGCTGCGCCACGAAAATCGGCGCATGCCGAAAAACTCGCCTCACTTCTTCCGCACTCAATACAGCAGCAGCTGAAATGCCAGCATCTGGCTACAACATCAGCTTGCCCCCTTGCGACACCCAAGCCTTCCACGGCGATTACCTCTCGTGGCCCTCTTTTAGGGATATGTTCACGGCCCTTTATATCAAGAACACCAGAATTGCGCCGGTTGAGAAGCTTTTCCACCTGAACCAAAAAACTACCGGCGAAGCTAAAGAAATCGTGCAGAAATCCCCTCTCACGAATGAAGGTTTTGCCCAAGCGTGGAAAAATCTGTCCGACAGGTACGAGAACGGGCGCGTCCTCACCAACGCCCATTTGAAGAAGCTCTTCAGCCTGTCCCCCATCACGAAGGAAACCGGTGGCGCTATTAAAGACTTGCAGCGCGAAATCAATAATATTCTCGCCGCACTCGCGCTACAAGGTGTCGATACCTCGCATTGGGACGCGATAATCGTCTTTTTGTGTTCCAGCAAGCTCCCAGAAGCAACGCTTTCCCTTTGGGAACAATCTCTCACGAACAAAACGGAGATCCCAAAATGGACAGATCTGGATGCGTTTCTCACGCATCGCTTCCAGACCCTTGAAACGGTGCAAGATATTAAGTGCACACCCGCATCGAAGTCAACACAGCTCCCAGCTCCGACTCACTCAGCTCCAGCCTCTAAACGCGTCAACACCTTCCAGTTGAAGGTGTCCCAATATAGCTGCCCTCTTTGCCAGAAGCAGCACAGGCTAAGATCCTGCGCTCAGTTTCTCAGCTTGCCCGTTCCACAGCGGCTGAATACCGTTCAGAAAAACCGCTTGTGCAGCAACTGCTTGGCCAGATCTCATGCCGTGAAAAACTGTCCAAGCAGATTTAATTGCATCAAATGTAATGGCAGGCATCACACCCTCTTGCATCGTGAGAACGCTCCATCCTCATCGAATGCTGTACCAGATTCGACCCCACGTGCCTCACATCAAGAGCGGCGGTTTGAAAACGCTCCGCGTACTCAAGCCCCTGCCTATTCGAACTTCATTCCAAGTTCGACTCATCATGCTTTTCAGCAAGAAAGGCCGCATTCTTCGATGCGACCTCCCACGCATATACAGTCCACTCCTCCACCCACACAGCAACGAACTCAAGAGCAACGGTATGATAACGCTCCGCGTACTCAAGCCCCTGCCTATTCGAACTTCATTCCAGGTTCGACTCAACATGCTTCCCAGCAAGAAAGGCCGCATTCTTCGATGCGACCTCCCACGCATATACAGTCCATTTCTCCCTCCAATCAACAGCGAAATCCACAGGACACGCATCAGGTGTGCTTCGCGAAAGCACCAAAACAGGTACTGTTAGGGGCTGCCATGGTAACAATACGCCATCACGGTACATGTTACATCGCGCGCGCCTTGATTGATCCTGGGTCCGAAGTGTCGTTCATCTCTGAACGCATACAAAAGCTCTTAAAGCTCCCAGCGCGGCCAACTACCGCAGAAGTCTCCGGTCTCAATGAGACCGTGTCCGCAAAAATATCAAGATCGTGCGATTTTCTCATGAATTCGCCACTTGATCCCAAATTTCAAATCAACGTGACGGCGCTCGTGCTCCCAAAAATCACAGAGCGGTTGCCCTCCCACTCGTTAGACAGGCCTCAGTGGCCTCCCTCAAGACATCGAGCTCGCAGATGTCAACTTCTCCAAAAGCGAGCAGGTCGACGTCCTCATCGGAGCCGATTTATACCCAGCAATCCTGCTGGACGGCATCCGCCGCCAAGTGCTGGGCTCCCTCATGGCTCAGCAAACCGTGTTCGGTTGGATCCTAACCGGCCCGGTTCCCACCATGCAATCTGCCACGGCACGCATCAAAGCGGCTTACACAACGAAGTCACCTTCGAACAACAGTTCGAACGTTTTTGGGAGGTGGAGGAACTTCCCAAAACTAGATTGCTATGCCACTCCGAAAAGTTTCGCGAAGAAAAATACGCGAAGACGCGATGACGTCCCCTACATCGTGCCATTGCCTTTAAAGTCGGCTTTCCAGACACGCTCCGCTCAGGGGCTTCGAGACATTCAAAATGTATCGCCAAATATTGGTCGACCCAAAGCACACACCAGCGCATTCTCTTCCGAGACCCGTACAAGTCCGAACCTACCGACTTCGAGCTTCAAACCGTAACGTTTGGAGTTAATTGCGCCCCGTGCCTGGCAATACGAACCCTTCTTCAATTGGCAGACGACGTGAAGCCCCAGTTCCCGCTTGCAGCACACATTCTACAGCGTGTTAACAGGCACGCATGACCTGGTGACAGCTACCCAGACCCGTGACCAACTCATAGCGGCTCTCGACTCAGCAGGTTTTTCACTTCGCAAGTGGACTGCCAACCATAAAGGCATTCTGGCAGACTTGCCGGCATCCCATCTGCTCCATTCCGATTTTCTGACGCTAGAAGATTCCAGCACCGCCAAAATGCTTGGAATTCGCTGGAACGCGACCCATGATGAGTTCTACTTCGATGTCCAAGCCATCGCCATCAAAGCTGCGTACACGAAACGAGATATGTTGTCTCTGGTCGCCAAGCTGTTCGACCCAGCCGGTTAGCTGGCTCCGATCATCGTTGCAGCAAAGATTCTGATTCAGCAAGTCTGGTTGGACAAAATCGACTGGGATGACACTCTGCCTCAGGTAACTCACGCTAACTGGTTAAGTTTTCTCCAGAATTACCAGCACATCCGCGCCATCCGCACCCCGCGATGGGTGAGTTACGCCCCAGAAAGCCGCACTCCATGCCTTTTGCCTTTTGCAATGCCTCAGAAAGGGCCTACGCACGAGTCATCTATGCCCGCATCACGGTCGCTCAGGAAGTCCAAGTTTTCCTTTTGTATTTCCACATTCGTGTAGCCCCAATTAAAATTTTGTCTCTCACCAGGTTAGAATTGTGCGGAGCCACTTTAGTAGCTGAGATGATCGACACTCTCGTGCCCACGCTGCAGCTGCCCCATTACACGATCTACTGTTGGAGCGACTCCACCATTGTTTTGGCCTGGCTGAAGAAATCCCCCTGCGTTTGGGCGACGTTCGTGGCAAATCGAGTTGCCAAAATCATCGAGAAGGTACCACAGTCGCAATGGTTTCATGTGGATTCCCAGGACAGCCCCGCGGATTTAGCCAGTCGCGGTGCCACGCCCCAAGATCTCGCTGAGAGCACCCTCTGGTGGAATGGACCTGCTTGGCTCGTCCACGACAAGAATCGCTGGCCCGAATTCCGCGCCTACGACGAATATGTCACCAAACGAGCAGAAAGCTGTCACAACGCTGCACATCCATTGCGCTACCGATGAGGATCCTCTCGAACGATTTTCGTCGCTGCCACGAGCCCTACGTGTACACTCATACGTATATCGATTTCTCCACAACGCTCATCCAGCTCAGCGTCACCTGCACTCTCACCCCAACCTGCACCGCCCACCGGGAGAAATAAAGGAAACTAAACGCTGCCTCGCCATCTCCTGCCAGAAGATTCATTTTGCGGACGAGCATCGCTCGAAAACTACACGATGCTGCGATCTAAAAGCAGCTTACTTTCGTTGAACCCCTTTTCTCCACACGGATAACACGATGCGCGTTGGCGGGCGGTTGTCCTCGTGTCCCAACTTGCCTTTCGACGAACGGCACCCGATTATTCTGCCATACGGCTGCCAATTCTCGCGATTGCTCATTCATTTTATACACGAAAATTAGTTCTTCGTCTGGTCCGTACCCAATTCTGGATCCCCAAGGTTACAACCTTACCAAAACGACGACTCATACCTGCAAGCCTTGCATCCTACATCGGAACAAGCAACGAACCCTGTACATTACAGCCCATTATTAACACATTTTCTCATTACAGAGCCCACATGTATTTAATCCGCTGGCAATATGCGAGGACCCGAAGAGGGCGTCTGCTGGCACCACCCGGGGCGGTGCCCATCTGCGCCGCCGCGCCGCCTATTGCTGCCCACCGTCCTCGGGAGCTGTCCCCAACGGCTGACGCCCTGGTGCTCGACGTCTCGGCCGACGAGGCACAAGCGCTTGCCACGACACGACGCTCGCCCACACCGCCACCCCGAGCTTTCCGGAGTTCTCTCGTCCGGCGTGAGGAAGGCTCCTTCGGTCCGGCCCCAGAACAGATGCCCATCTATCACGAAGACCTCCGAGATCGCGGAAGTCTGCGAGTTCGCACGATGTCGGTGCGGTATCCGCCGCACCACGAGCAACGTCCACTACCAGAGCTGGCCCCGAGACGTGCGCTCTCACTACCACACCGGCCCCGAGACGTCTGCGGCCTGCTCCACCAGAACCGGCGCCGCGACGTGCACCACCAGCACCGCCGGCTCCATCAGCACCATCGGCCCCAAGACACGCGCCTCCAGGCCGTCTGGCCCCACGACGCGCGCCAGTGATGCCGGCCAGGCGGCACGCCTGGTGCCCGCCAGCCCAGCGGCTTCCTACGGAGGGCCGCGAGCGCGAGCTGTGCTGTCCCCTGTGTACGGGGCGGCATGTGCTGAGCCGTTGTTTGCTGTTTCTGCAACTGACACCAGCGCAGCGGAACTTGACGGCACATGTGCCACAAATGTTTGGCGCGGTCGCACAGATTAGCTGGGTGCAGGAGCCCCATGCGCTGCCGCAAGTGCGGGGAGGCGCACCACAGGCTCCTCCACTAGACCCGAGACGCAGCACGGCGCCAGTTGTCGGGGTTTGGGGATTTGCAGTCCTGCAAGGCGGGCGGTATGTTAACGCCAACTGCCGCTCGCCAGAGGTGCTCCCTCATTGATCGGTAGGGTGTCAGTAGTGAGCACTCCAGTCTCTCTCCTGTCAGCCTGCCGGTCGTGAGGGGCGCCTCTCTCGTGAGCGTAAGCCCGGCTGCGGGCTCTCTCCGCGGCTACTGGCGTGGTTTGACCGGCCTTCCAGCGATCGTCGCTGGACCCACACGAGTCACTTCTTTCTCAACCGTTGACGCCTGCAGCTGCAGCGTAAATTACTTAATATCTTTAAAGAAAAATTAACATTGTGAAAAATTAACATTGTGCAAATAAATATTTGGTCCTTCGGAGATCACCCAACCATTCTCAAATAAACACACAGAGTATGTATGCAAGAAAGCATTGGCTCGTTACGCGGCACTAGCGCGAATGCTACCAAACGTCGGCGGTCCAAAAAGCAGCAAGCATCGTTTACTAGCGAATGTAATCACGTCAGGCCTTATTTATGCGGCGCTTATCTCGGCTAAAGGTCTTAAAAATAAGACAAGCAGAAAGCAGTTTTCCAGAGTATATCGACTAAACGCTCTACGTGTAATCAGCGCCCACAGAACTGTCTCCGACGAAGCGGCCTGCGTACGGGCTAACATGATGCCAATTGATATAGTAGCTGATGAGGCTCGCCGATGCTACACAGAAAGGTCCACTGGCGTTCTAGAATTCGTCAAATTACGTGAAAGGGCTGTCTCAATAGAAAGGTGGCAGAGACGCTGAAACGAATCGAACAAAGGGCGGTGGACATATACGCTTATCAGGAACCTAGAAAAGTTGATAAGTTGAAAGCATGGCGAACTGAACTATCATCTGACAACGGAAATTCTTTCCAAAATACATACATCACTTATATTATAGATAAAGCTATATAAAAGACGCGTGAAGGTGCAGTGACATGGAGAGTGTATTGGATGCCGTTCGTCGTATGACAGACGGGTATAACACAACGTTCAGCTACGCATAATGTTCCACTTTCATGCTAGAACGCTCTACACCCGAAGGGAAAGTATTATTCCGCATTAATTCTCTCTAACTCTGCAGGAGGAGATTCACTTTGTTCTTCCGTTTGTATTGCAGAGAAGGAGACCAGATAGATATAGAAAAGTATATATATTCGAGCTCAGCGTCACCTCCTGAATCCATTTAGCCCTGTCCATCCTTGTCTGTTTTCTGAAATTACGATTACGGGAGAACGAAAAGAGGTATCGCCATGAAATTTGGCACAAATATTCCTTGTTATGTAGGTTTGGAATTGAAAATGGGCAAGATCGGTTAACAGCCACGCATACTTTACATAAGGAGTGTAAAGCAACCTCGTTTAAAAAGTGTTATAAGTTGAATATCTCATAAACCGCTTGAGATACTGAGACATAATTCTACTCCGGAACATATAGCGCCGTTACAAAAATTCTTGCAAAAAATTGGTGTGCCACGCCCACTCATACAAAAGTTGGAAATATCACATGAATGGCATATGATATGAACACGTAATTTTATCGCGAGGTACCTGGAGGCATTACCACTTTGCTTGCCAAAAATGGGCGTGGCACGCGGACTCTTAAAAAGCTGTTAGTGCCTCAAAAACGGTATAAGATATTAAGATTATTTTTATCACGGCGCATCTGGAGGCATTACCTATCTTTTTCCCAAAAATAGCACACCCATTCATACAAAAGTTGTCAATATCTCATAAACGGTGCAAGATATTAAAACGTTTTTTTTTCTATATCAGAATTCAGCTGCTAAGCTTCAACGCTTTTTGTGCTGATAGCACGAACTACTGTTAAGAAGTTGTTGGAGGGAGGGGAGTGGAAAGTGGCTTTTTTCTTTTTTTTTTGTTTCCTTATATTAAATTTTTTGTAGGCAATTTTTTTATTATAGAAGTATTTTTTAGTTTTGTATAACTATTAGCGCTAGGTTAGGTCTTAAGTACGCTGAAAACAGCACAATTAATATCCATGCGCAGCTGGGATTCGAACCCGCATCTCGCTCGCAGCGAAGGTATAACTTACCTGCGCCACCGAGGACCGCAACGTTATTTTACCCCGGAATACCTAGAGACATTAGCAGATTGTTTGCCGAAAATGGGTTCATACAAAAGTTGTCAACTGGAGAAATTAATTTTTTTAAGCTACTCGGGTATAGTGTACTTAGACTTCGGCCAGGCTTCACTTGTTTAGTCTTCTGTTTTTAAGATTTTAATCCTTTATTCTTAAAAAGTTTAATTAAGATTTTTTAAACAAAAATTGTCAATGATTGCTTTGTCTGTTTGCAGCATAACTACACATTGGATTAGCATTTACAAATAAATTCTGCGGCGATAAATGGAAAAGAGAGCTGCTTCTTCAAAAGGTCTTAAAAAATAAGACCCCATCATTAATCGACCATGTCTCCAAAAGTTTACGTCATATTGTGAAAATATTTTATCTAATAATATGGAAAGCATCAAAATTTAATAAAAACTCTTTTCCTTAATTTGAATAGAACAAGAATATTTGCATTTTTTTCCAAATATTAAAGAAAATTTAGAGATAATTTTCCCTTAATACTAATTGAGGACTACTTAGAGTATGTAAGAGATAAAAATATTTTATCCTTTTAGATTTAAAAAGTGGTTTCCGTAATCCGTAATCCAACGGTTTATATCGATGATATTTTAATAACGTCTGAAACCTTGGAGGAACACATCATCCTGTTGAAAGAAATTATTGGCCGAAAATGGTTTAGAGCAACGATAGGCGCGTCATAGCACGCGTGCGCTGCCGGACTTCGTTTTTCTCACGGCGAAGCCAATCAGTCGCTGTCGAAACTTCAATGCAGAGATAACGAGATGCGAAACTCTGCTTTCACAGCTGTTAAAAATCGCTTTGACGTCTATATTTTATGCATTCTTGAATTCTCGTACACTATCTGTGAGATACCCCCCATTGTTGTTTATGCCTTTCGATCCCTGATTGTAATCCACGTAATGAGCATGGTGAAAAAGTAAGAGTAAGCTCACACGATGATAATTTGACTAACGAGAATCAAATTTGTTGCTTTCACGTGTAAAAGAGAAATGAACAATTTGTGGGAGTCAAAATGAACACAATATACCGAAATCACTTGGTCAAATTTTGATGCAGTTGATCAAAACTTAACCATGGTTGCATTATAAATTGCCCCCGTGTAGAGATATTATGTATATATGTATAAACTGGATGAGCAATCGCGATAATTGGCAGCCGTATGGCAGAATAATCGGGTGCCGTTCGTCGAAAGGCAAATTGGGACACGAGGGCAACCGCCCGCCAACGCGCATCCGTGTGGAGAAAGGGGTTCAACGAAAGTAAGCTTCTTTTAGATCGCAGCATTGTATGGTTTTCTAGAGCCGCGTACTCGTCCGCAAAAAAAATCTTATGGCAGGATATCGCGAGGCAGCGTTTAGTTTCCTTTATTTCTCCCGGTAGGCGGTGCAGGGTGGGGTGCGAATGCAGGTGACTCTTTTTTTTTTTTTTTTTTTTTTTTTTTTTTTTATATCAGATTCTAGCAGTAGCCCTTAAGAGATCAATCTCTTTTTTCATGATTGGCTACTGGTGGAATGGGGGACAGTGGGAGAGGAAGGGAAAGGGAACTTTTTTCGCATTCTACTAATTCGACTCCGGCAAGTGTTGCGAAGCAAAGCTTTCTATAAGAACAGCTATTTTTGCTTTATTATTGCAAACACTGCCGGAGTCAACGAATGGTTCTTAATTTCAAAACTAGCGCTAGGCGAGGCCTTAAGTACGCATTAGAAATTGAGACGTCACGATAAGAAAAGTTAACACCCATGCACACGGCGGGACTCGAACCCACGTCCCCGGAAAATCGATGGCTAGTGTGCTACACACTAAACCACCGAGCCACCGAGAACTGCAACTCTGAGACTCTGAGTTGGATGAGCGTTGTGGAGAAATCGATATACGCATGAGTATTTTTTTTTTTTTTTATGGCAGATGAAACCAAGCTCAGGGTTGCCCCGTATCCATGCAAAGCATTTGATGGTTCCGAAGGGATGACAGATTAGTGGGAAGGGGGAAAGAGGGAGTAGTGACGGTTTACACCTCGCTTAAAGGTTTCGACGCTGGTGTATACGCATAAAGCTCGCGGCAGCGACGAAAATCGTTCGAGAGGATCCTCCTCGGTAGCGCAATGGGTGTGTAGCGTTTTGACAGTCTTCTTCTCCAGTGTGGTGACATATTCGTCTGAGGCGCGGAATTCGGGCCAACGATCCTTATCGTGGACGAGCAGGTCCATTCCACCAGAGGGTGCTCTCAGCGAGATCTTGGGGCGTGCCACCGCGACTGGCTAAATCCGCGGGGTTGTCCTGGGATTCCACATGGAACCATTGCGAATATGGTACTTTCTCGATGATTTTGGCAACTCGGTTTGCCACTAATGTCGCGCAAACGCATGGGGATTTCTCCAGCCAGGCGGAAACAATGGTGGAGTCGCTCCAACAGTAGATCGTATAATGGGGCAGCTGCAGCGTAGGCACGAGAGTGTCGATCATCTCAGCTAATAAAGTGGCTCCACACAATTCTAACCTGGGGAGAGACAAAGTTTTAATCGGGGCTACACGAGTTTTGGAGTACAAAAGGAAAACTTGGACTTCCTGAGCGACCTTGATGCGGGCATAGATGACTGCTGCGTAGGCTTTTTGTGAGGCATCGCAAAAGGCATGGAGTTCGACTTCGCTGTCGGGGGTGTAACTCACCCATCGCGGGATGCGGATGGAGCGGATGTGCAGGTAATTCTGTAGAAAATTTAACCAGTTAGCGTGAGTTACCTGAGGCAGGATTCATCCCATTCGATTTTGTCCAACCAGACTTGTTGAATCAGAATTTTCGCTGCAACAATGATCGGAGCCAGCCAACCGGCTGGGTCGAACAGCTTGACGACCAGAGACAACATTTCCCGTTTTGTGTACGCTGCTTGGATAAAGTAAAAGTCATCATGGGTAGCGTTCCAGCGAATACCAAGCATTTTAGCAATGCTGGAATCTTCGAGCGTCAGGAAATTGGTGTGGAGTAGATGGGATGGCGGCAAGTCTGCCAGAATGCCTTTATGGTTGGCAGTCCATTTGCGAAGCGAAAAAAACTGCTGAGTCGAGAGCCGCTATGAGTTGGTCGCGGGTCTGGGTAGCTGTCACCAGGTCATGCGTGCCTGCTAACACATCATCCACGTGCATAGAATGCTGTAAAATGTGTGCCGAAAGCGGAAACTTGTGCTTCACATCGTCTGCCAATTGAAGAAGGGTGCGTATGGCAAGGAAAGGGCCTTATTAAATCCAAACGTTACCGTTTGAAGCTCGAAGTCTGTAAGTTTGGACTTGTGAGGGTCTCGGAAGAGAATGCGCTGATATGGTGTGTGCTTTGGGTCTACCAAGATTTCGTGATAAATTTTGAATGTCTCGAGGCCCCTGAGCGGAGCATGTATGGAAAGCGGACTTTAAAAGGCAGTGACACGAGGTAGCGGTCGTCATCGCGTCTTCGCGTTGTTTTAACGAAATATTCTTCGCGAAACTTTTCGGAGTGGGATAGCAATCTAGTTTTGAGAAGTTCCTCCACCTCCCAGAAACGTTCGAACTGTTGTTCGAAGGTGACTTCGTCGCGTAAGCCGCTTTGATGGGTGCAGTGGCAGATTGCATGGTGGGAACCGGGCCGGTTAGGATCCAACCGAACACGGTTTGCTGAGCCATGAAGGAGCCCAGCACTTGGCGGCGGATGCCGTCCAGCAGGATTGCGGGGTATAAATCGGTTCCGATGAGGACGTCGACCTGCTCGCTTTTGGAGAACTTGACGTCTGCGAGCTCTACGCCCCGAGGGAGGCCACTGAGAAGTGACCTGTGGGAGCACGAGCGCCGTCACGTCGATTTGAAAATTGGGATCAAGTGGCGAATTCATAAGGAAGTCGCACGATCTTGATATTTTTGCGGACACGGTCTCGTTGAGACCGGAAACTACGGCTGTAGTTGGCCGCACTGGGAGCTTTAAGAGCTTTTGTATGCGTTCAGAGATGAACGACACTTCGGAACGAGGATCAATCAAGGCGCGCGCGATGTAACATGTACCGTGGTGGCGTTTTTTACCATAGCAGTCCCTAACAGTACCTGTTTTGGTGCTTTCGCGAAGCACACCTGATGAGTGTCCTGTTGATTTCGCTGTTGATTGGAGGGAGGAGTGGACTGTATATGCGTGGGAGGTCGCATCGAAGAATGCGGCCTTTTGTGCTGAGAAGCATGGTAAGTCGAACCGGAAATAAAGTTCGAATAGGCAGGGGCTTGAGCACGCGGAGCGTTTTCAAACCGCCACTCTTGATGTGAGGCACGTTGGGTCGAATCTGGTGCAGCATTCGATGAGGATGGAGCAGGCTCACGATGCAAGAGGGTATGATGCCTGCCATTGCATTTGAGGCAATTGAATCTGCTTGGACAGTTTTTTACGGAATGAGATTTGGCCAACGCTCGCAGCAGAGAAATGTCTCCGAATAAACCAACCAGCAAAAGGTGGTGGTTTTGTAACTTGTACTGAGCACTGATATATATATATATATATATATATATATCAATCAAGTGAGTCGAGTGAAAAGGTGAGTTCACCTGTTACGTTACTTTAATTTAACCCCGTTTAACCCCAAAATCTAATATATATATATATATATATATATATATATATATATATATATATATATATATATATATATATATATATATATATATATATATATATATATATATATATATACGAGTATATGTATATATAAATATGGCCAGAAGGGCACGGGGTTAAATTAAAGTAACGTAACAGGTGAACTCACCTTTTCACTCGACTCACTTGATTGGGCGTCGGTGAGGATGGTTTGGGCGTCGGTGACGATGATTTGGGCGTCGGTGACGATGGTTTGGGCGTCGGTGACGATGATTTGGGCGTCGGCGACGATGATTTGGGCGTCGGTGACGATGGTTCCTGAGCGGCGGCAATCCGGCTCGTCTGGACCAAAATGTAAAAGCGAATTCACAAGTTATATTTCTTTAAGTTCACAATTTAATTCTTTAAGTTCACAATTTAATTCTTTCAATTAGGTTCTTAAAAACTTTTTATACAATGCACAAAATCTAAAATTGATGAATATTGTTTCAACCCGCACGCGTCAACTGGTTGGTAGTAAGAATCGGAAGGAAGTGCCTGGTGTCCAGCGATCGCTGGCAGCCAGGAGAGCAACGCCAGTCGCCGCGGGGAGAGCCTGCAGCCGAGCTTACTCTTTCGAGAGAGGCGCATCTCATGACCGGTAGGCTGACAAGGGAGAGAGCTGCAGTTCTCACTCCTGACACCCCACCGATCGATGAGGGAGCACCTCTGGCGAACGGCAGTTGGCGTTAACAATATTCATTATAATAATGTAAGATGTATATGTTTGACGTTTTGAATTAAGAACTCTAGCAACATTAATTAACCTTTCGTAATTATTTTTAGTATGCATAATGAGATAATCATAAATATAAACACTTAATTATAAGTATACTTACTTGCCAAATCATGTTTAATAAATACATAAATAATACTTACCATTAAATTTAAGCAATCAGGTGAACAAGTGATCGACTCTTTATTAAAGTGAGTCGGCTACAGTTCTTCAGAAGTGGTATATTGAAAAATATTTTCCGGATTTTACGCCTACAACCGAAAAGAAAACCT
Source organism: Sicus ferrugineus (assembly GCA_922984085.1). Lineage (NCBI taxonomy): Eukaryota > Metazoa > Arthropoda > Insecta > Diptera > Conopidae > Sicus > Sicus ferrugineus. The sequence continues at coordinate 28,612,811 of OV277349.1, forward strand.
TTTTCTTTTAATGACAAATAATTAAAATATAAAAAGGCAACTAAAAGTTTAAAATGAAGGACGACATCAATGGTGATAAATACACAGTGTTTCAACTCAGGCAGTGACTCCAGACAAATGCATTAATAGTACGCATTAATGTACAAAAAGAACTTCGAGGTGATCCCCCAACTGGCATAAATGAGGAGACTTCATGCGACATTTATGATGAAATAGTCGAAGTCAAAGAAGCGGACAACAACAACGATACGCAGAAAAAGTCAACTGTATTCATAAGAAACAGGACAACAACGCAAACGGTTCTTTGGAAGAAAATAACAACAACGATGCGAGGGAAAATATGAGCAGCAACGACAGTCTGGAAAGAGAAGTAAGCAATGAAGTACAAGAGAAGTAAGCAATGAAGTACAAGAGAATATACAACGACACAAAACTATCAAGTAAGCAATAACGTAAGCTACAACACAAACAACGTAAGCCAGAATGATAGAAAAAGTAAGATGTACAAAGATCATGAAATGGAGTTGGTAAAAAAAGAAAATGAATTACTACGCAGGGAAAAAGAATTGTTAGAGCAGAAAACGCATTTTTAAAAAAGTTTTCCCACATGAATATGGAAACAGAAAAACCTATACAAACGGGAATGTTTACAATTGAATCTTTTAATGCAATAAAGGGATTTGTAACGGAGTTTGATTGCACAACACCGTTCGAGACTTGGAAAGCGCACGTAAAATGCGTTCTAGAAAATTTTTCCGTCAGTAAAAATTTAATCCGTGCACTTATTGCTAACAAAGTTAAAAAGGATGTATCCCAGAACCCCAACTACGTTCACAAGCACACTTACAGTGTTTCGTTGATGAACTACATTTGCTGCAAGCTTTTTCCAAAGTCGAGTTGAAAAAGCGCAACATTACAGCAGACTCTACGATTAGGTGCTATAATTGCAATTCAACAGGACATATAGTATCAGAATGTCGCAAACCAAAAAGGCAAGAATGCTTTGTGTGCAACAGCATTTCTCACCGAATCGTAGATTGCCCACAACACAAAGGAAGGAAAAATTTGATGGACAAAAAGAATGATTATGTGGAACGTTATGTATGGCGGAGTTCTGAGGCTTCCAAGACCGGATGGAGTTCACGTGATTGAGTAGTAGGGATATGTACCTTCTAATCCACAACAACAACAAGAAAAATCATAGCTCCACATGTGGAGCATGTGGAGCAAATGTGGAGCACAACAGCAACAACAACAACAGGTAAAAGCATACATCCTCACAACAACAACAACAACCTCACAGAGTGGCCAGATCGAGAATTGTGGTGGACAAAGTGGCCATTTCGAGGATTTTGGTTAACAGAGTGGCCAGATTGAATTTTTTTTGTTTAATTTTTTTAAACCTTTTTTAAACTTTTTTTTAATTTTTTTTAATTTTTTTTTAATTTTTGTTTTTATTTATTTTTTCTTAAAATTTTTTTTAAAAACGTTTTTTTTAATTTTCTTTTTAAACTTTTTTTCCAAAAATTTTTTTTTAAATTTTTTTTTCAAAATTTTTTTTTAATTTTTTTTTTTGCTTTTGTTATTTTAAGAAATATTAAACTCGCCTTATTGTTCTTGTTGTTGTTGTTGTTGTAGTTTTTATTTTAATTGCTTGGTTTCGAATTGTGCCTTGACTCGAATTTGTCAGGAATTAAATTAATGTAAACATTTTCGAAGAATGTGATAAAATTACGCGGAACTGAACCGAACATGATCGAACACAGAGACGGATCTCTTCGTTATCTCAATTTCAGTTTTGTTGATATGTTCTTTTTTTTCTTTTTTATCTTATAAGGGTTTCAGCTGGAGTATGAAAGATCTGAAATTTATAATCAAACTTCATTCCATATCTGAATGTAGCAGTGAACAGTTGTGCTTCGATTTGATCTTCATCATTTATTAAATCTTCTAAAACCTTTATTAAAGAGTCTAAAACCTAAATATTTAGAAGAGAAATTTTAAAAAGTAAATAGAAAGTATATGGAACATTAAGAAGAGAAAGTGTACAGAACATAAAAAGCGAAAACATTTTAAAAAGTGAGCAAAAACAGTAAATGTATAAAATATTTAGAAAAGAAATTTTAAAAAATAAATAGAAAAGTGTACAGCACATTAAAAAGAGAAAGTGTACAGAACATAAAAAGCGAAAACATTTTAAAAAGTGAGCACAACAGTAAATGTAGAAAATATTTAGAAAAGAAATAGATAAAAAATTTAAATAAAAAATTTTTAAAAGTGCACAGAATAGTTTAGAAGTGAAGTATTTTAATTAAAAGTAAAATTGAAGTAAAAAATAAAAAACAAAAAGTAAAAACTTAAATTAGAAAATAATTATCATAAAAACAACAACAACAAGAACAACAGCAAGAACAACAACAACATCAACAACAACAACAAAAGTAGCAGCTTGTGAGGTAAATAAATTTAAAAACAAATATTTATTAATTAGTAATTAAATTGTAATATAGATATAATATTAATAATAATAATAATAAATAAATATATAAATTAAACGATATTTTTAGTCTAATATTTTTTATTATACATAATATTTTTCACAGCTTTACAGGATCGTAAGTTTTTAATATTGTATATCTATTAATTTACAGCATCAACAGCGACAACAACAACAATAACAAAACAACAGCAACAATAACAACAACGACAACAAAAACAACAACAACAATAACAACAACGACAAAAGTAGCAGCATCAACATCGCCGACACCACCATCGTCACCATCACCGACACCTCCACCATCACCACCGAAACCACCATCGTCACCATCACCGACAACTCCACCGTCACCACCGACATCTCCATTGTCACCACCACTACTTCCATGACTGCCAACGGCAACAACAACAACAACATTATTAACGCCACCGTCACCAACAATATTAATAACAACATGAAAGGCTTCCTCTGCAATGAATGTGGAGAGCGCTTCACTGGAAATCGCAATCTTAAGCGTCATGTTGAAGGCAAACATGAGAAGGGGGTATTCGAGTGCAGTGATTGCAAAAGGAAATTTACCCGACGCGACAACCTTGGGAGACATAAAGCTTTTAATACACACCCTCAACCATCAACATCAGCAGCAGCAGCAGCATCTGCAACATTAGCAGCATCATCATCTTTAACTCACCCTCAGCCATCAACATCAACAATAGCAGCAGCAACAACATTAATACCAGCACACGTGTGTTGTCCAAACTGCAACGAAAACGTCTTACAAAAAGATTGGGCCCATCATGTTCGGACTAACAAACATAAAAAGAATTGTTTGGTCGAAATAAACGACCATTTAAAATTAATAAAGTCTGCCTTTAATGGCAGAATTGAGACATATGTGTTGGAGAATGATGATGAGGGTTTGCTCCTACCGGAGCTGTTTTTTAAAAAGGCTGAGGAGGCAGTTTTAACTGCTCTGCAAATATTATTAATGAAACACTCAGCATATAAATTCAATATGGAGATATATGCTGAATATGTTTAAATAAATAATGATGAAATGATTGTTGAAATTAAATCATTTCAATCGAAAATGATAATGGTTAACCGGACCAAAGAGTTGGCAAACATCTATAATGATATGCACGACCAAGTATGGGAAAAAATTTCTGAGTTCCAAGATAGGGACAGTGGATGGCCTCTTGTGAGGATTTGTCACCTGGAGGTCAATGCTAACCAATATCGGCCTGTGAAGGGATCTTCATATATCCCACTGCCGAGGGTCCTTCAGAATAAACGTGCATGTGTAAACATCATTAACGAGGATGTCTTTTGCTTCAAGTGGGCGACTATTTCAGCCATGTATCCCTCAGCACAACACACAGAAAGATGTTCCAGCTATCATATTGAAAACATTGAAGCTGAGAATATAATTCTACAAAATGTAGTGATGTTGAACTTTGCTGAATTCACGTTCCCGCTGCCTCTTTCACAAGTCTCTCGATTTGAGGCTTTAAATTCAGACGTGAGTGTCAATAATAATTTCCATAACACCAATTTTGTATTTTCCCTCTTTTCTTTACAGATTAATCAAAAGTCAGCAAACAAGCCACCGTCGCAAGATCTTCCTTTGCAACAGCTGTCTGCAGTACTCGTACAATGCGAGTACATCACAATATCATAAAGAGGTCTGTAAGAAGGTGGTGACAGTGATGCCTAAGGAGGAGGAGGCATCACTTAGTTTTATACACTTAGAACGTAAGTTAGATGTACTGTTAACGCCAACTGCCGCTCGCCAGAGGTGCTCCCTCATCGATCGGTAGGGTGTCAGGAGTGAGCACTCCAGTCTCTCTCCTGTCAGCCTGCCGATCATGAGATGCGCCTCTCTCGTGAGAGTAAGCTCGGTTGCGGGCTCTCTCCGCAGCAACTGGCGCTAATTGACCGGCCTCCAGCGATCATCGCTGGACCTACACGAGTCTCTTACCATCAAGCAGTTGACGCGTGCAGGTCGCAACCAGTCTCATCAATTTGAATTTGTGCATTTTCTTTAAATATTAAACCTTAAAACTAATAGAGTGGATTAAATTGTGAACTTAAATATAACGTAAAGCTAATCGAGAGATTTAAATTGCGGACATAAATATAACTTCTGATTTTCGAACCAAACATTTGGTTCTTTGCGAGCCGGATTGCCGCCGACGAGGATCCAACGTCATCATAACCGACGCCCAAAACCAGCGTCATCATAACCGACGCCCAAAAATCGACGTCAGCAGAACCGACGCCCCAGTAAATAAACCGTGTATGAAGTGGTGAGTTCACGTTTTCCAATAATTAGCCCCTCCTTATATATATACCCTTCATTTGACCGTCAAACCTTCCAGAATCTTCGATTCGTGGGTAACGGTCCCCAGAAATAACGGCAGCACCAAAGCTGAAAGTTTTGTTGCTGACCGTCTTCGCAAGCATTGCTTGCTGCGAAGCCCACATTTTTTGCAAAAATTTACCGCTTGGCGCATAAGCAAGCCCCGTGCTCCCGCACAAGAAATCTTTAGAGCAGCCTTCTGCTGAGCTCTCCCGAGAGATTGCATACCAAACCCCGCGCTCTCACAAACAAAGTGAAAAGATCAAACACTTTCGATTTCTTGTTACTTGTGCGCTTAGCGCAAATCGAAAAACCACCACCTTTTGCTGGTTGGTTGTTGCGGGTATTTTTTTTCTTGCTCGCGCTCTTCTGCTTGCGTTCATCAGACACACAGAGTGCACACAGAACACAAAAACCTGTTTTTCTGTCTGCACTCTCCCAAGTGATAGCAGCGTGAAATTCACTATTCAACGGTGACCCAACGCGAAATCGAAAAAGCGAAACACCCAGTAGGCAGAAGTGTTCGCAGCAACTAGTCTCTTTGTAACTAGTTGCCAACTTTAGAGACAACGCGTGGTTAATTTTCGGCAGCAAGCTTTTCGAGCCCCAACGCCACCGCATAGCTACCCGAAAACATTTTTGCGATTTTTTCAAATAAAATAAAAAGTTTTTTTTGTTTCCGAAATAAGTTTCGGTGCGTTTTATTTCGATTTTGCGACCTCCTTCGCCGCCCCTAAGCGAACCCTAAAAATATAATGGCGTAACTCGACAAATTTATACGCGCCTCCGACGCGATCGTCGAATTCGAGGCCGACTTCGTGACCATCCCTGAGCAGGAGCACTCGGACTTTTCATTAGATGCTGATCTGGAAGAGCTCAAGACGATGTGGAAGGCGACCAAGGAAGTCTACTACACGTGCCTAAACCAGTTGATGGCCTCCGAAGAATCCGCACCCGTTGACGTAGAAGTGATTAAGACGAAGCAACGCAACTGCTACCGAACTTATATTCGCTCGCCACGAAAATCGGCGCATGCCGAAAAACTCATCTCACTTCTTCCGCACTCAATACAGCAGCAGCTGAAATGCCAGCATCTGGCTACAACATCAGCTTGCCCCCTTGCGACACCCAAGCCTTCCACGGCGATTACCTCTCGTGGCCCTCTTTTAGGGATATGTTCACCGCCCTTTATATTCAAAACACCAGAATTGTGAGCAATCTCTCACCAACAAAACAGAGATCCCAAAATGGACAGATCTGGATGCGTTTCTCACTCATCGCTTCCAGATCCTTGAAACGGTGCAAGATATTAAGTGCAGACCCGCCGCGAAATCAACCACGCCCCCAACTCCGACTCACTCGACTCCAGCCTCTAAACGCGTCAACACCTTTCAATTGAAAGTGTCCCAAGATAGCTGCCTTCTTTGTCAGAAGCAGTACAAGTTGAGATCCTGCTCTCAGTTTCTCAGCTTGCCCGTTCCACAGCGGCTGAATACCGTCCAGAAAAACAGCTTCTGTAGTAACTGCTTGGCCAAATCTCATTCCGTGAAAAACTGTCCAAGCAGATTTAATTGCCTCAAATGCAATGGCAGGCATCATACCCTCTTGCATCGTGAGCCTGCTCCATCCTCATCGAATGCTGCACCAGATTCGACCCTACGTGCCTCACATCAAGAGTGGCGGTTTGAAAACGCTCCGCGTGCTCAAGCCCCTGCCTATTCGAACTTTATTTCCGGTTCGACTTACCATGCTTCTCAGCAAGAAAGGCCGAATTCTTCGATGCGACCTCCCACGCATATACAGTCCACTCCTCCCCCCGCCACAGCAACGAAATCAGAGCAACGGTATGATAACGCTCCGCGTACCCGTGCCCCTGCCTATTCGAACTTTATACCAGGTTCGACCCATCATGCTTCTCAGCAAGAAAGGCCGCATTCTTCGATGCGACCTCCCACGCATGTACAGTCCACTCCTTCCCCCACACAGCATCGAAATTAAGAGCAACGGTATGATAACGCTCCGCGTACTCAAGCCCCTGCCTATTCGCACTTTATTCCAGGTTCGACTCAACATGCTTCCCAGCAAGAAAGCCCGCATTCTTCGATGCGACCACCCACGCATATACAGTCCATTCCTCCCCCCACGCAACAGCGAAATCCACAGGACAAACATCAGGTGTGCTTCGCGAAAGCACCAAAACAGGTACTGTTAGGGACTGCTATGGTAACAATACGCCATCACGGTACATGTTACATCGCGCGCGCCTTGATTGATCCTGGATCCGAAGTGTCGTTCATCTCTGAGTGCATACAAAAGTTCTTAAAGCTCCCAGTGCAGCCAACTACAGCTGTAGTTTCAGGTCTCAACGAGACTGTTGCTGCAAAAATATCAAGATCGAGCGATTTTCTGCTGAATTCGCCACTTGATCCCAACTTTCAAGTTAACGTGACGGCGCTCGTGCTCCCACAAATCACAGGGCGGTTGCCCTCCCACTCGTTAGACAGGTCACTTCTCATCGGAGCCGATTTATACCCAGCAATCCTGCTGGACGGCATCCGCCGCCAAGTGCTGGGCTCCCTCATGGCTCAGCAAACCGTGTTCGGTTGGATCTAACCGGCCCGGTTCCCACCATGCAATCTGCCACTGCACCCATCAAAGCGGCTTACACAGCGAAGTTGAACTCCATGCCTTTTATGATGGCTCACAGAAAGCCTACGCAGAAGTCATCCATGCCCTCATCAAGGTCGCGCAGGAAGTCCAAGTTTTCCTTTTGTACTACAAAACTCGTGTAGCCCCAATTAAAACTTTGTCTCTCACCAGGTTATAATTGTGCGGAGCCAGTTTAGTAGCTGAGATTATCGACACTCTCGTGCCTACGCTGCAGCTGCCCCATTACACGATCTACTGTTGGAGCGACTCCACCATTGTTTTGGCCAGGCTGAAGAAATCCCCCTGCGTTTGGGCGACCTTCGTGGCAAATCGAGGTGCGAGGTCGCAATGGTTCCATGTGGATTCCTCTGGTGGAATAGACCTGTTTGGCTCGCCCATGATAAGGATCGCTGGCCCGAATTCCGCGCTTCAGACGAATACGTCACCACGCTGGAGCAGACGACTGTCAAAACGCTGCTCACCCATTGCGCTACCGATGAGGATTCTCTCGAACGATTTTCGTCGCTGCGACGAGCCCTACGTGTATACTCATACGTATACCGATTTCTCCACAACGCTCATTCAGCTCAACTCATCTGCATTCGCACCCCAACCTGCACTTCCCACCGGGAGAAATAAAGAAAACCAAACGCTGCCTCGCGATCTCCTGCCAGAAGACTCGTGTTACGGACGAGTACGCCGCTCTCGAAAACCACACGATGCTGCGATCTAAAAGCAGCTTACTTTCGTTGAGCCCCTTTTCTCCACACGGATAACACGATGCATGTTGGCGGGCGGTTGTCCTCGTGTCCCAACTTGCCTTTCGACGAACGGCACCCGATTATTCTGTCATACGGCTGTCAACTCTCGCGACTGCTCATTCGTTTTATACACGAAATATCTCTACACGAGGGCAACCAATTAGTTCTTCGTCTGGTCCGTACCCAATTCTGGATCCCCAAGGTTACAACCTTATCAAAACGACGACTCATACCTGCAAGCCTTGCATCCTACATCGGAACAAGCAACGAACCATGTACATGACAGCCCATTATTAACACATTTCCTCATTACAGAGCCCACATGTATTTAATCCGCTGGCAATATGCGCGGACCCGAAGAGGGCGTCTGCTGGCACCACCCGGGGCGGTGCCCATCTGCGCCGCCGCGCCGCCTATTGCTGCCCACCGTCCTCGGGAGCTGTCCCCAACGGCTGACGCCCTGGTGCTCGACGTCTCGGCCGACGAGGCACAAACGCTTGCCACGACACGACGCGCGCCCGTGATGCCGGCCAGGCGGCACACCTGGTGCCCTCCAGCCCAGCGGCTTCCTACGGAGGGCCGCGAGCGCGAGCTGTGCTGTCCCCTGTGTGCAGGGCGGCATGTGGTGAGCCGTTGCCGGCTGTTTCTGCAGCAGTCACCGGCGCAGCGGAACTTGACGGCACACGCGCGGCACATGTGCCGCAACTGTTTGGCGCGGTCGCACCGATTGACTGCGTGTCGGAGCCCCATGCGCTGCCGCAAGTTCGGGGAGGCGTACCACACGCTCCTCCACTAGGCCGGAGATGAGGCACGGCGCCAGTTGTCGGGGTTTGGAGGTTTGCAGTCCTGCACGGCGGGCGGTATGTTAACGCCAACTGCTGCTCGCCCGAGGTGCTCCCTCATCGATCGGTAGGGTGTCAGGAGTGAGCACTCTAGTCTCTCTCCTGTCAGCCTGCCGGTCATGAGATGCGCCTCTCTCGTGAGAGTAAGCAGGTTCTCTCAGGCTCTCTCCGCGGCAACTGGCGCTAATTGACCAGCCTCCAGCGATTGTCGCTGTACCCACACGAGTCTCTTACCATCAAGCAGTTGACGCGTGCAGGTCGCAACCAGTCTCATCAATTTGAATTTGTGCATTTTCTTTAAATATACCTTAAAACTAATAGAGTGGATTAAATTGTGAACTTAAATATAACGTAAAGCTAATCGACAGATTTAAATTGTGAACATAAATATAACTTCGAACTTCCCTTAATAAACATATACCATTTGTTATATATGCAGATTTTGAGTGCATATTAACAAATGTAGACAGTAGTGTAGATGTAAGTTTAAATAGTAGTAATGTGCAGAAGCACATACCAATAGCTTTTAGTTACTACATAGTTTGTAAGTATAATAGTAATTGGAATAAGTTTGTTATATATTCGGGTGAGGATGCCCCCACTAAATTTATTCAAAGTTTGGTGGGGGATTGTAAAGATATTTTCAACAATTATTTGAGTGTCGTGAGGCCTATGACTCCCTTGGATCCGGCAGAACTCAGAGATAGGTCTGACCACAATGTCTGTCACATTTGACATTGACTGTCACAGCCATTATGGCTGATCATTGCCATTTAACGGGAAAGTATAGGGGTCCAGCACACAACGAGTGCAATTTTAAATATCAAATTGCACACTTTTTCCCTATATTTTTTCATAATTTTTCTGGTTATGACTGCCACTTATTTATTAAGGAACTCAATTTATTTGAGGGGGATATAAATGTTATCCCCCTAAATAAAGAGTTGTACGTATCCCTGTCGAAGAGGATACGCCCAAGCGAAAAGAAGACCATTGAACTCAGATTCTTGGATTCTTTTCGCTTTATGGCTTCCAGTTTGGATACATTGGCGCAAAATCTTACACCTAATGATTTTCATGCAGTGCGCCAAATGTATCCAAACGATGAAGAATTTAATCTTCTTAGGAGGAAAGGTGTATTCCCATATGAATACATGAATTCAGTTGATCGCCTACAAGAAACCAACCTTCCTACTCGGCCTGAGATCTTCAGTCGATTGACTGGTACAGAATGTGGAGTGGAGGATTATGATCCTCCAAGGGATTGCCATACGCAAGAAGGGTGCGTATGGCAAGGAAAGGGGCGCAATTAACTCCAAACGTTGCCGTTTGAAGCTCGAAGTCGGTAAGTTCGGACTTGTGAGGGTCTCGGAAGAGAATGCGCTGATATGGTATGTGCTTTGAGTCGATCAATATTTGGCGAGACATTTTGAATGTCTCGAGGCCCTTGAGCGGAGCATGTGTGGAAAGCCGACTTTAAAAGGCAATGACACGATGTAGCGGCCGTCATCGCGTCTTCGCGTCGTTTTAACGAAATTTCATTGGCGAAACTTTTCGGAGTGGGCCAGCAATCTAGTTTTGGGAGGTTCCTCCACCTCCCAAAAACCTCCGAACTGTTGTGAACGAGCGCCGTCACGTTGATTTGAAATTTGGGATCAAGTGGCGAATTCAGAAGAAAATCGCTCGATCTTGATATTTTTGCAGCAACAGTCTCGTTGAGGCCTGAAACTACAGCGGTAATTGGCCGCACTGGGAGCTTTAACAGCTTTTGTATGCGTTCAGAGACGAACGATACTTCAGATCCAGGATCAATTAAGGCGCGCGCGATGTAACATGTGCCGTGGTGGCGTAGTGTTACCTTAGCAGTCCCTAACCACACCTGTTTGGGTTATTTAGCGAAGCACACTTGATGAGTGTCCTGTTGAATTCGCTGTTGAGAAGTGGAAGGAGTGGACTGTATATTCGAGGGAGGTCGCATCGAAGAATGCGGCCTTTCTTGCTGGGAAGCATGTTGAGTCGAACCTGGAATAAAGTTCGAATAGGCAGGGACTTGAGCACGCGGAGCGTTTTCAAACCGCCGCTCTTAATGTGAGGCACGTGGGGTCGAATCTGGTGCAGCATTCGATGAGGATGGAGCATGCTCACGATGCAAGAGGGTATGATGCCTGCCATTGCATTTGACGCAATTGAATCTGCTTGGACAGTTTTTGACGGAATGAGATCTGGCCAAGCAGTTGCTACTCAAGCGGTTTCTCTGAACGTTATTCAGCCGCTGTGGAACGGCAAGCTGAGAAACTGAGAACAGGATCTCAACTTGTTCTGCTTCTGACAAAGAAGGTAGCTATCTTGGGACACTTTCAATTGAAAGGTGTTGACGCGTTTAGAGGCTGTAGTCGACTGAGTCGGAGTTGGGGGCTGTGTTGACTTCGAGGCGGGTGTGCATTTGATATCTTGCACCGTTTCAAGGGCGGCGAGTGCGGCGAGAATATTATTTATTTCGCGCTGCAGGTCTTTAATAGCGCTACCAGTTTCTTTCGTGATGGGGGACAGGCCGAAGAGCTTCTTTAAATGGGCGTTGGTGAGAACGCGCCTGTTCTCGAATCTGTCGGACAGATTTGTCCACGCTTGGGCAAAACCTTCATTCGTGAGAGGGGATTTCTGCACGATTTCTTTCGCTTCGCCCGTAGTTTTTTGATTCAGGTGGAAAAGCTTCTCAACCGGCGCAATTCGGGTATTTTGAATATAAAGGGCGGAGAACATATTCCTAAAGGAGGGCCACGAAAGGTAATCGCCATGGAAGGCTTGGGTGTCGCAGGGGGGCAGGCTGATATTGTAGCCCCACTGGGGCATCTCAGCTGGCACCGGCGAAGGGGTCGCTGCAACCGGAGGGGACGCTGCGGCTTCGGTCAGTTGAGAAATTTTTCCCACGCAGCGCAGATATACCGCATAGCATTGGCGCCGCTTCTCTATTACGCCTTCTAGTTCTCTGTCTTTATCCTTTGTCGAGTCCAGCTCCTCAAGCACCCTTTCATAGGCTATTTTAATCAGCAGCCGCTGTGATCGGATTTCTTCCCGCTGATTTACAAGGTTGTAAACGGTGTGGTCCGTGGTGGGTGTCTTGTCGATGTCCACCTCGAACTCGATCAGCGCATCGGCTATTTTTTTTTTTTTTTTTATGGCAGATAGAACCAAGCTCAGGGGATGCCCCCTATCCATGCAAAGCATTCGTTGGTTTAGAAGGGTAAAGGTTAGTGGGAAGGGGAAAAGTGGGAGTAGTGTCGATTTACACCTCTTTTAAAAGCATCGACGTTATAAGTGGGTGGGAAAACATGCGCAGGGAGACTATTCCACAATTTGGCTATCCGAATAAATGACGCGAGCGCAGCCATTATATGTTTCGGTTTCGGTTAGGGGCGGCGAAGGAAGTCGCAAAATCGGAATAAACCGCACCGAAACTTATTTCGGAAACAAAAAAAACTTTTTATTTTATTTGTAAAATTCGAAAAAAAGGTTTCGGGTCGCTAAGCGGTGGTGTTGGGGCTCGAAAAGCTTGCTGCAGACGGTTGACCACTTGTTCTCTAAAGTGCTTGCAACTAGTTAAAGAGTGACTAGTTGCTGCGAACACTTCTGCCTACTGTGTGTTTCGTTTTTTCGATTTCGCGTTGGGTCACCGTTGAATAGTGAATTTCACGCTGCTATCACTTGGGAGAGTGCAGACAGAAAAAAAAGGTTTTTGTGTTCTGTGTGCACTCTGTGTGTATGGTCAGCGCAAGAAGAAGAGCGCGAGCAGAAGCAAAAAGTACCAGCATAAAACCAACCAGCAAAAGGTGGTGGTTTTTTGACTTGCACTGAGAGCACAAGTACACTGAGAGCACAAGCACGCTCTTATAGTGGCAAGGAGAGCGCAAACCAAGAAAGCGAAAGTGTGCTGAAGTCTGATCTTTCCACTATCTTTGTGAAGCGCGGGGCTTGATAGAAAATCAAGCGGTGAATTTGGCGCCCATTGCAGAGTTACTACCAGTGGGGTCCCTTACAACCAAGACCGGTGGTTTAAACCCCCAATTTAACTTTTTTTAAAAACTATCTGCATTAGATCCGCTAACTATAACGCGTCGTCTTTTAAAAACCTCGCGAGCGAAGTTGTTCATCCTTCCAAGACTAAAACGACCTGACTAAAGTCCCAACTATCGTTCGCACGGCTGTTCATAAATTCATCCAGATTCCGAATGTCCGAATACAGTGGAATGTCCGCAAAACACATGCATCCCATCTTCCATAGCAGCACCACAAGGACATACGACTATCGGAAAGATTCCTCTTATGCAAGAAAGCATTAAGGGAACCATGATCCAGACCAGGTAATTTTAATAAGTGACTCGGAGGACGAAGCCATTCCCGAGCCACCAAGGTGGGAAGATGAGGAGTTGGTCTTGGACCCGCTAGTACTGGTCAATTTTTATACGGCGTAGGAGGAGATTCGTCGCCCCGGGCGGATCTACCGATTGTGGCAGGTCGTCCGAATGGAGACGACGATCACTCGAGGTGGCCAGCGAATAGAGGAGGTCGCCAGTGACTATATAGATATCGTCGGCCGGGCCGGCGCAACAATTGTCACAAGGGAGCTGAGACAACGCGATGCTGCCGGCCAAACGGAGGTACCTCCTGGCACGGAACACGCCGTGCAGACGGAGGAGCAACGCCGGGAGGAGAAAGCGTGCCAGACGCCCGTCGCGGCATCCACGAATCCAAGGGATATCGCCCTGGAGAGAGCTCTCTCGGAGATCCAGACAGCGGTGAACACACTGCTGCGCACCCACCACAGCGGCCGCACCTCCAACACATTAAGGACCGTGGATAGGGTGCGGTACCAGGTCCAGATCGGACGAGCAGGAAGTGAGAGTGCGCCGATTGTAAATTGGAGTGCTGCAGATGCATACGTGGAAAATTTGTATGAAGAAAAAGGAATAAATGAAATAAAGGGAAAAAATTTTGAATGGATAATCAGCGTAAGAAGTGGTTAGGCTCATAGAGTACGGCAGACGAACCGTACGGACGTCGTTCTTGGCTGTAGAGCGAATTCCCATCACACAATTTGGGTTGGGACAAATACCAACAGCAGAGGTGAGTCCTTACCGAAATTTTTGAACTGCTATAGTTTAGATATATATCATGTAGGTAGTGTAACAATGTTCATTACAATCAAAAGAAGTGAGGTTGTTGGTTCCATTGTGCTGACAATCATAAAATGTTGTTTATCACTTTAAATATAAATTCCTCATAATTTGTATAACAAAGAACTCTTTGGAAACAATGTAAAGCAAAAGGCTTCAGCTCTGCTGACGCAGCGTAAATGCAAGCAGTGCGGACGCTTGTAACGCGATACTCCTTCATGGCTTACCTGTGAGCACTCCGCTTGTTTAAGCAAACGCTGCTTCTATAGCTCAAGCCTTCTGCTAAGAATTATTAGCAACAACAATATGCTGATGACAGCAGAATTTTCTTTTAAATACGCGACAAATAAATGCATTCATTCATTCGAAAACTATCAAGCAGTAGTCATCATTGTCATCATCCAGCTCAGTCCAAGTACTAGAACTCGGAAATAGCGTATAAACACAAAAAAATATAATTCAGTACTAGAATTATAACACATACAATTCAGTTCAAGTGCTGAAATTGTATAACAAAATTCCCTACCGATTGTCTTAGTACATGCACTAAAGGCAATCTCGAAAATCTGGGAAATAAAAGTTATTCAAAAAGATAACAGAGGTGTTAAATTGAACTATAACTTTCAATATTTACTCGAATCTTGTTAGGAATTGGCTTGTCTCGGATGAACCGTCTCTGTCTGATCATCGACAGATACGCTTTGATCTGGGAGATGCAAGCGTAGATAGACGAATCAGTTATCAGCAGATAAGTCTGAAAAACTGGGTAATGTACAAAAGACAGTTAGATCATCTATTTGTCGAGAAAATACCCTCAAGAATTGACACCATAAATAGACTAGAGCATGTGACAGAATATGTTAGTCGCTCTATCATCTCGGCTTTTGAGGACAACTGCCCAATCAGGAGTAGAAACTTGAAAAGCCAAACAACATGGTGAACCTAGCAAAACTAAGAAAACAAGTAAGGAAGTTATTCAATAGGCCCAAACGGAACAACGAGTGACGTACCTATTCGGCAGCTCTTACAAAATATAATAAAGAGATTAAAACTACTGATAAAGTCAATCCCATCGGACCTTTAGCCAAGGATTGGGGTGGCTTTACATGCCAAAAGTCCTTCCTTTTAAAGGGATTAGAAAAAATAATTGACAGATATATCAGAACTGAAACTCTGCAAGTTAAACCATTAGCAGGTGAACAGCATGCTTATGTTAAAGGCTTTATTGAGCCTGCCCTCAATGAGATTGCGACGGAAATTGAGGGCTCTATATTCACAAAGGAAATCTATGTGATTGCTTTCCTGAATATTGTGGAGACCTTCAATAACACGTAATTTGAGTTTATTGATAGTGCACTTAGTAATTTTGGTGTACCCCTTTCTATTGCTTGGATTAGCTCGCCGGGGTATTTTACTGGCTCGTTGATATCTCACTGCCTTTTTGAAGTTACTGATGATAGCCGAGTTGCCTGGTTTCTGAATTGAGTTTCGTTGGGTTTCAGGGTCGCGGAGGTTTTACTGCGCACTGTGATCTGTGACAGGAAAACCTTGAAGCAACGTGCCTGTCGTCTCGTGGATCAGGTGAGTTTAATCCTCTGTAACTTTGATTAGGAGGGCAAAGAAGCCATTGTTGGAAATTAGCCAAAAAACAGGAGGGCATTTGAGACACTACCACTGTGAATTTTGGCTTACGGTTGCTAACAGAAGGGCATTCGAGCCACTGCGACTGTAAATTCTGAGTTTTACGTGAGTTAACAGGAATATTAACAGGAGGGCATTTGAGCCACTGCGACTGTGAATTCGAGTCTTTACGAGTATTAACAGGAGGGAATTTGAGCCACTGCGACTGTGAATTCGACTCTACGAGTATTAACAGGAGGACATTTGAGACACTGTGTGTTCTGAGTATTTCTCTGAATTAGCAGGTGTATTAACAGGAGGTCATTTGAGCCACTGCCATTGTTAATTCGACTCTTTACGAGTATTAACAGAAGGGCATTTGAGCCACTGCGACTGTAAATTCTGTACTCAAGATTTAATGCAATTCCTCGTTTTGTTTTATCACGGTTGCTGTCTTCCCTTGTCCGGTCTTGCTAGTTATATGGGATTTTAGCTTGTGACTTGCTGTGTGTTACACAAATTATGATGTGGCGGCAGTACTTTTCTACGCTTGTTTACACTGACTTCGACTTCACCGATATCGACTGCTTGACTTGTAACGAACAAAATCACGGACTCAAGGCTCTGCCTGCTTGAACTCTACGGTAGTTCGTATTCTGCTAAGCCGTTTTCCTTATTTAATTTCGCATGATTATATATTTTTACAAACTCTAGGTTATTGAGTTATTCGGTCAGTGAACTTACCCGCCGCCTCTGTACATATGTTGTTTGTCGTTGTACTTAAGCTGTGCGAAAGTGGGTCATATCTTCGATCAGCTGAGCGCTGATCTTATGTATTCACTGCACTCTATTTTGTTTTGCAGTGTACGAATCAGTACGCACCGTCGTACTTGAAGTAGTGATTCGTTTTCTCGGTATACATGCATGTTGTCAGCGGCCATCCCGCTCAGTTTGTCTTATGTGTGTTATGCACACTATGCCACTTTCGTCTTCTGCACATTTATCCGCTGTCCGTCGGTGTGTGGGCGTTTCTAATGATCATGCATACGTTTGTTGTATGCTGGTGTTGGGGTTCTTTGCTACTTGTAAACTGTTCCCGGTATTTATGCCCTGTGTACTTTCACTTGACGTATGAAAGTGACAGGTATCAAGAAGGAAAATTCGTCTTTTGTGTAAATTTTTTTTCTTGCGAGACGTGTGTTAATTTAAATATAATAATTTTCTTTGCTGTGCGCTAAATTTTAGTTCGTAAAAATTTTGGTCGTCACACTCCCCTCCAGAAAAGAGAAATCCTTCTCTTTTTTTCATTACCTTTTATTTTCTTTAAAAAATTATCTTTTCTGCTATAATATCCATTTCAGGTTCAACGTCAAGTTTTAATTCCAGTAAAATTGTTTTAGTTTCAGTTTATATTTTGTGATAATTTTAAGAATATATGTTGTAAGTCTTCATGTTTATAATACATCTATGCTCAATTTAACTTCATTTACGTTTTACTTTTAAGATATTCCAGTTTCAATTAAATTTTCAGTTGTAATTTTTAAGTCTTAATTTTAAAATATTTATATGCTCGACTTATCTTCATTTAAAATCTTTAAGTTTTACTTTTAAGGTATTTCAGTTTCACGGCGTACTCGTACCTGTCCGGATCTGCCAATCTTGATGCGGAAGCTAACTCCACGCACGTATATTATCTTGTTGATGGATTGGCCACGTCGATGTCTTTGTCGAAGTTCATTCGCCGTCTGTATAACTTCAAAAGGAACCCTTTCTACCGGAATATTTTCGTATCCACGGTGCCCTCTGCATGTGGGTATTCGTCGTGATGTCGTCTGGGCGGCATGCTCGTGGTATGGGGGGTGGTTGTTTGCGGCGCGACCACACCTCGTCCGCTGGTCTCGGTCCGTGTAGGTGCGTGCACTAGTTTGCACGGCTGCCTCGGGTTGCACGCCAGCCTCCGTTTGGGTTGCCGCGTCACACGGCCCAAATGTCTAAGTCGCGAAACTGCGGATTGCCTGTGTGATGATCTCCATGTGGTCGTCAATTACTTCCTCGACCGTGATACTACCCTAGATCACCACCGTCGCCACACGGGTGACCTGCCAAAGCGGATATAGGCGGCCTGGCCGTCGCACCACGTCCCTGGTGGTGTAAAAATCCCTGAATTCCAGGTTGGATTCACCGGCGTCCACCTCTTCCTCGCTATTGCGCACTCCGAATCCAAAATCGTGAATGTGAAGATTTTCTGTTTCATTTTTCCCACCGTGGTTTCACTGTTCGCGTTACGCTCCACTTGGCAAGTTTTTCCTGTCATTTCCCCGTTTTCGTTCCCTATGTAAAACTCTTTTGTTTGTATTTCCTGAGCCGGGTTACACGAATTTGGTTTGTCTGACCAGATTTCAATTTGGCTGCCAAGAAACAGCTGACCGCAGTAAATTTTAGCAATACAACCAAATTGTTAACTCTTTCATGCGCGGACTTTCTAATTTTTTTTTTGCTAACAAAACCATAGTTTTGTGAATTGTCGCTGAGGCATATTAGCAACCCGTTGATGGAGCACTATAGCAACGCGTCGTCGGAGCACCGGATACTCACCTTCAGTGATTCGAGGTAATTTTTGTGCTGATGCGTTTCGTAACATTTTTTGCCTTTTCCAGCTGAAGTTACTCTGCAGCAGGTCGCTCGCTATTGCCTAGCAGCGGACCCACGAAGTGATACCCCGACAACAGTGTGAAACGCTGCTGCATCGCCGCCAACTTCACTGGAAATTAAACCCGAGGTTTACAAGAAATGTTTCCAGGTAATGTCTTTTAAAATAATTTTGACTTTTCCCTTCTAATGGGTTATTTTTTGCAGATCGCCTGCATTGTGGTATCTTCTAATCGTAAATTCTTGGTCTTCGAGACCCAATACCCTGATGCTTTTGTTGTGCTTACTGTGTTTTATACTGTCCTACATTACTTTTGCTGTAGTTAGGCAACTCGAATTTCTCCCGCTCAGCACACCGTTTTGAATCCAATTTGGTTCGCGAACTTGATGGATGGGTGGACAATTCGTTGTGAAATAGTACCTTCATTTCTTCCGGGGTGAAGTCGCCATATATTAGGTGCTCGCGAACTTGTGAATATTCTCAAGTCGTTTGTTTTTCGTACGTCGGTTGTGTAGCCTTCTGTTTCTCTTTTATTCATTATTAGTGATACGGATGTTCACCTGTGGCATGTCGTTATTTGGTCGCCGCGTTTGTGGCTATTTTTGCTAAGGCCGGTTTTCCCTTTTTGTAGTCGGGTTCTGGCTAACATCGCTTCCTTCTGCTCCCGCGTTTTCTGGTTTTCGCCTCCGATTTCGTTTAAGCGTCAGCTGCTGTGGTTGGCGGGCTTCCTGTAGCCTGAACCAGACGTTCGCTGCCAGAAGCTCCCTCGGAAGTATGGTCACTTTGCGCTGCCGCCTGTTGGTACGCCTTTAGCTCACGTGGGCCGTTCTCGTCCGAATCTCACCTTTTTTTTTAAACGGACGATCACTGGTGACACGAATCCAATTACCTGGTATGGGCCGTCGAACTTCGGAGACAATTTCGCCACAAAGCTGTGGACTACTTTTGACAGCGGCTGCTGTCGAAGAAGTACTGTCTGCCCAATTTCCGGTTTCCATTGTCACCGTAGCAAGTTATAGTGGTGCGCCTTGTCCTGCGTTGCCTTTTTAAAATTTCTCACCACCAATTTGAAAACTTCTCTTAGATTTTCCCCATCTCTGCGCGTTGTATGGGTTCCTCACCACTTCCCGGCATTTGCTCGTCGTAGTAGTTACCCGGAAGTCTTGGTTTTGGTCCTTGCGCGAGATATGCTGGGCTGTAACCTGTAGTCTCGGATACGCTGCTATTGAAGGCCTGCGTAATTTCTGGAAGCAGTTCGTCCCAGTTCCGGTTTTGTTGCGCTATTACCGTTTTTATCGTCCTGTTGATTCTCTCTGTGGGATTCGCCTGTGGCGTATATGGAGCAGTAAATTGTTGCTTCACACCCATTTCCTGGAGGAATCGACGAAAACTGCGATTCGTAAACTGGGTCCCATTATATGTTACTAGTATCTTGCGTACTCCGAACCGGGCTAGAATGCGTTTTCGGAACGCTCGCTGCTGTTGAGGCTTTGCGTAAGGGTATCATTTCAGCCCATTTCGAAAACTTATCAAAGAATACTAGAAGAATTATATTTCCATGTGCAGAACGCGATAGTGGGCCCACAAAATCCACACAAAGTATCGCCCAAGGTTCTTCAGCCAATTGAGTGAGCATTTTCCCTGCCGCCTTTTGCTGATTTGGCTTGTAACGTTGGCACGATTCACATTGCCGCACATATCTTCTAGCATCGTGAAATATCTTCTAGCGTGGCGAGCAATGCCAGTAGTATTTATTGGTTAACCGCATATGGTTTCGCGGACCCCTCCGTGGCCAGCGCTTTGTTGTCCGTGGTCACGGACTGCCGTGATTTTCGTTAAGCATTCTGTCTCTTATTGTCCTTTGGATGAAACCAAGTCTCCGACACAGATGATTTCCATAGCAGAGTTAGTAAAGCCACGGCTGTGGAATTCCCTATAGTTGTCAGTAAAAGTTGCCACCACTAAGACTTATGATGTAAACTTGTACGTTCATAGCAACACAAACATAATCATTTAAACATAGAATTAAATTAATAATATTTTTTAAGCGACGTCATTAAACCCATAGAGTAAGATAAAGCAATAGAGTAGATAAATTTCAGAGAATGGTATGTAAGAGAAGTGTAGAGGTAAGTCAGGAAAAGATATTGTATTTAATAACTAGAAGTAATTAAATACTTTTAATTATTAAAGTGTAGTGAAAAGTGGAAAAGAGATTGTATTTAATAAAGAGAAGTAATTAAATACTAATATTTTTATCCGTTGTTTGAGCTATATTTTTATACCCTACTTTGGAGTTTTCCAATATCACAGTGTTTAGCGTGTCGGGATTTTTAATGAAAACAGAGCTCCTTTTTCGGTCAATTTTATGAAAACAGATTCACTCCGGTTGTATGTAGCAAAAAGTTGTTACCTTCTATTGAAATTAGTCGCTCGTAATATAAGTTAATGATTTCTCTTAGTGAGGCTTTCATTTACGTAAAGATTTAAGTTTGAAGAGAATCCGTTGTCATTAAGTTGAAAAGAATGTTTGGCAGCCTTTCGATAATCTGCTGTATACATCAGGAACCGGTTTCTCTCATGAGAATGTACGAAACTAAGAATTATCCACAATGAAATTGATTTTGATTGATCAGCACGTCATTAGTCGATTTGGAATATCACGGTATTCTCCAAGGTATAGTCTGGGAACTTCGTCGGATTTTGTTCCACTTCTCCGACGGTTGTAACCATTTGCAGGGCTGTCCGCATGTCTCCTATGTTGTTTGATGAAGCTTAATGTTGTGAAAAGCTGCAGGCAGTACCTTTCCACCGATGTATGCCGCTTTATCAAAATATTTTTGTAAAGTTGCAGAAAAAGGCACTGAAAACGCGCATTTTCAGATTACCTACTCTGGCATGACGAAGTGGCTACTGACCACTCTATGGTCCGAGTGTGTTGATGAAACTTGATGGCCTGAAATGGGAAGGTAGCAGAAATTGTAGCGTGGGCCGAATTACCAAGAGGTGCAAGAACATTCACATCATACTTGCTGTGATGTGAAGTTAGAAAAAGGTCCAGAATATTTTGGTTTTGCCCATCAACGCAGGGAAAGTTCGTCGGTTCCTTCACTAATTGAGTCCAATTATTAGACTCAGCAACCAACTCAACATACAAACCCTCAGGTGTTGTCTGACTCGAATGACGTAGCCAATTGAAATTATGAACATTGAAATCACCAGCAACAACAATTCCACTATTCGGATACGATTCCAGAATTTTAGAAATCGAATCAGATTTATCAAAATTTGGCAGCCTCCCTAGACCCGGGCTTCTATAAATGAAGCAGAAGTGCAGGATGTGCGACTTGATTTTGAACTTAACCCACATGGAGCTAAATTCGGCATCCGACGTGCAAAGGTGTTGCTGACACTGGTACGCAACATCACTGCGAATGTATAAGGCGAGGCCTCTGTGTGGTAAAAACAATGGCAGTAAATGGTACCCCGGCATGTGAAAGTCCAGTGAATCTGCACCTTCAGACACCTGGGTCTCATCTAGTGCCATTATATGCGGTTGGTGAGTACAAATATGCGCATAGACCGCGAAGAAATTCGCCCTCAAGCCACGTACATTAGTGGAGTCTATGCGGAATTGTGTCATCGCCGCCCACTGTGGCGAAGTGTAATGTCAGCCGTACAAGCGGCCACGCGTACGTCGCAAGCAAAGCAAAACGCGACAAGACAAGTGTCATGCCTTTATCTTGCCGCGCTTCAGCCCACGGTGCACTCACAGTCGCCCGCACATCTAACGGGACCAGGAAGAAGGAGGAAGAGTGAAAACCAACGAAATGCTGAGCTTTACTGCGGAGTGCATAAACAAGCCCCTCGCATGTTTCTCTGCATTGCTTTAGATTGTCTATTTATTTGTTGTAATTTCATCAAGTTTTATTTATTTGTTATTAAGTATTAAGTTATTAAGTAGTGCATTATTTTTTGTTTGTTAAAAAGTGTTGTTTGGTGAAGCGTTATTGTTGTATTTTCGGGGCGTGGGTTTTCACTATTGTTTTGGATTTTATTTTCGCGAACACTGATTAAAAAATGAATTGGCGGGCGCACCGTCCGCCTCCGTCCGCGGTAACATCACCAACTTTTTAACTTTGTTAGCAATAAGTGCACAAATTAAATTTTCACTGACGGAAAAATTTTCTATTTTACTTGCGCTTTCCAAGTCTCGAACGGTGAGACGCTTTTATTTTGCGCTTATTTTTTGACGGAAAAATTTTCCGTCAAAAGTGATTAAGACCAAGCAACGCAGCTGCTACCGAAATTATATTCGCTGCGAAATGAAAATCGGCGCATGTCGAAAAACTCGTCCCACTTCTTCTGCACCCAATACAACAGCAGCTGAACTGCCAGCAGCTGGTTACAATATCAGCCTGCCACAATGCGATGCCCAGGCCTTCCACGGCGATTACCTCTCGTGGCTCTCTTTTAGGGATATATTCACGGCCCTTTATATCCAGAACACCAGAATTGCGCCGGTTGAGAAGCTTTTCCACCTGAATCAAAAAACTACGGGCGAAGCGAAAGAAATGGTGAAGAAATCCCCTCTCACGAATGAAGGTTTTGCCCAAGCGTGGAAAAATCTGTCCGACAGATTCGAGAACAAGCGTGTTCTCCCCAACGCCCATATAAAGAAGCTCTTCGGCCTGTCCCCCATCACGAAAGAAACTGGTAGCGCTATTAAAGACCTGCAGCGCGAAATCATTAACATTCTCGCCGCACTCGCGCTACAAGGGATTGATACCACCCATTGGGACGCGATAATCGTAGTTTTGTATTCCAGCAAGCTCCCGGCAGCAACGCTTTCCCTCTGGGAGCAATCTCTCACTAACAAAACGGAAATCCCAAGATGGACAGATCTGGATGCGTTTCTCACTCATCGCTTCCAGACGCTTGAAACGATGCAAGATATCAAATGCACACCCGCCTCGAAGTCAACACAGTCCCCAACTCCGACTCACTCGACTACAGCCTCTAAACGCGTCAACACCTTTCAATTGAAAGTGTCCCAAGATAGCTGCCTTCTTTGTCAGAAGCAGCACAAGTTGAGATCCTGCTCTCAGTTTCTCAGTTTGCCGTTCCACAGCGACTGAATACCGTCCAGAAAAACAGCTTCTGTAGTAACTGCTTGGCCAAATCTCATTCCGTGAAAAACTGTCCAAGCAAATTTAATTGCCTCAAATGCAATGGCAGGCATCATACCCTCTTGCATCGTGAGAACGCTCCATCCTCATCGAATGCTGGACCAGATTCGACCCTACGTGCCTCACATCAAGAGTGGCGGTTTGAAAACGCTCCGCGTGCTCAAGCCCCTGCCTTTTCGAACTTTATTTCCGGTTCGACTTACCATGCTTCTCAGCAAGAAAGGCCGCATTCTTCGATGCGACCTCCCACGCATATACAGTCCACTCCTCCCCCCACACAGCAACGAAATCAAGAGCAACGGTATGATAACGCTCCGCGTACCCGTGCCCCTGCCTATTCGAACTTTATACCAGGTTCGACCCATCATGCTTCTCAGCAAGGGAGGCCGCATTCTTCGATGCGACCTCCCACGCATATACAGTCCACTCCTCCCTCCAATCAACAGCGAAATCAACAGGACACTCATCAGGTGTGCTTCGCGAAAGCACCAAAACAGGTACTGTTAGGGACTGCTATGGTAAAAATACGCCACCACGGTACATTTTACATCGCACGCGCCTTGATTGATCCTCGTTCCGAAGTGTCGTTCATCTCTGAACGCATACAAAAGCTCTTAAAGCTCCCAGTGCGGCCAACTACAGCCGTAGTTTCCGGTCTCAACGAGACCGTGTCCGCAAAAATATCAAGATCGTGCGATTTCCTCATGAATTCGCCACTTGATCCAAATTTTCAAATCAACGTGACGGCGCTCGTGCTCCCACAAATTACAGGGCGGTTGCCCTCCCACTCGTTAGACAGGTCACTTCTCAGTGGCCACCCTCGGGGCGTCGAGCTCGCAGACGTCAACTTCTCCAAAAGCGAGCAGGTCGACGTCCTCATCGGAACCGATTTATACCCAGCTATCCTGCTGGACGGCATCCGCCGCCAAGTACTGGGCTCCCTCATGGCTCAGCAAACCGTGTTCGGTTGGATCCTAACCGGCCCGGTTCCCACCATGCAATCTGCCACTGCACCCATCAAAGCGGCTTACACAACGAAGTCACCTTCGAACAACAGTTCGAACGTTTTTGGGAGGTGGAGGAACTTGTCAAAACTAGATTGCTATCCCACTCCGAAAAGTTTCGCGAAGAATATTTCGTTAAAACAACGCGAAGACGCGATGACGACCGCTACCCCGTGTCACTGCCTTTTAAACTCGGCTTTCCATACATGCTCCGCTCAGGGGCCTCGAGACATTCAAAATTTATCACGAGATCTTGGTCGACCCAAAGCACACACCATATCAGCGCATTCTCTTCCGAGAACCTCACAAGTCCGAACTTACCGACTTCGAGCTTCAAAGGGTAACATATGGAGTTAATTGCGCCCCTTTCCTTGCCGTCCGCACCCTCCTATTGGCAGACGATGTGAAAAATTATTTTCCGCTTGCGTCACACACTCTACAGCATTCCATGTACGTGGATGATGTGTTAGCAGGCACGCATGACCTCGTGACAGCTACCCAGACCCGCAAACAACTCATAGCGGCTCTCGACTCAGCAGGTTTTTCACTTCGCAAGTGGACTGCCAACCATAAAGGCATTCTGGCAGACTTGCCGGCATCCCATCTACTCCATACCGATTTCCTGACGCTCGAAGATATCAGCACCGCCAAAATGCTTGGAATTCGCTGGAACGCGACCCATGATGACTTCTATTTTGACGTCCAAGCCATCGTCACCCAATCAGCGTACACCAAACGGAAAATATTGTTTCTGATCGCCAAGCTGTTCGATCCAGCCGGTTGACTGACTCCGATCATGGTTGCCGCAAAAATTCTGATTCAACAAGTCTGGTTGGACAAAATGGAATTAGATGACATTCTGCCTCAGGTAACTCACATTAACTGGTTAAATTTTCTACAGAATTACCAGCACATTAGCTTCATTCGCATCCCGCGATGGGTGAGTTACACCGCCGACAGCGAAGTGGAATTCCATGCCTTTTGCGATGCCTCACAAAAAGCCTACGCAGGAGTCATTTATGCCCGCATCAAGGAAGGTCAGGAAGTCCGAGCTTTCCTTTTATACTCCAAAACTCGTGTATCCCCGATTAAAAATTTTTAGAATTGTGTGGAGCCACTTTAGTTGCTGAGATGATTGACGCTCTCGTGCCTACGCTGCAGTTGCCCCATTACACGATCTACAGTTGGAGCGATTCCACCATCGCTTTGGCCTGGCTGAAGAAATTCCCGTGCTTTTTGGTAGATACAATGAAGATCGGTTGGAGTGAAGTATTTCTTACACAGCTTAAAAAAGCCTACGCACTTGGCTGCTCCCTTCGACACGTCAAAAATGTGATCGTTCCAGCGGAGATCACATTGGATTGACATTCCCAGAACATCAAGAGCCTCCCTCCGACTCATTAATATCCACATCATCCATATATAGATGTGGGAAGTTGTCATCCACCAGACGTTTGTGGGTAAAAAAACAGCATTGGGTCTTCCGCGCATTAAAATCGATGCGATGATAAAATCCACTCCTGGATTTTGTTGAGGTCAGATTGGAGTGTGTCATTCATAATTCTGCGTTCTCTAGTGATCTTCAGAATAGAAGGACGCCTGTAGAATGAATATGAATGACAAATGCTGTTGTCATCAGCAAACGAGTAGACGGGGTTTGATGTCAATGAAAAAAGGTCATTGATGAAAATGAGAAAAAGTGTCGGAGACAGGACCGAACCCTGCGGAACTCCAGAAGATCTGATCATCCTTGAGGAGAGTTGGAATAGACGTACGCGTCTGATTCTTCACTCTCCCCACGAACGACCAAAAGTTTTTTCTACCCTTATGGTATTCAAGAACTCTACGTCTAAGGCGCTGTTTATAGAGAACTTTTTCGCGCTTTAGAGTGGCATTGCACCTATTTCTGGCCTGATTGCGCAGCAGCTTAGTATCAGCAGTTTTATTTAAACGCTAATTCCTAAATGCTTCCTCTTTAGACCTAACTGCTTGTCTGCAAGTCGCATTAAATCAGGGATGGTCTTTTGGTTTAATGGAAACTCTTTTATTGGGTATGAAAACCCTCATACCAAATAAAATTATATTTTCTACCAATTTTGCTGCAGCATTTATATTTCTATCTCTGAAACACAATTGCCAATTGAAACGGCTGAAAAAGCAGTTCAGCGCGTCCCAATTAGCCTTCTCATAAAGTCACACTTCCCGCTTCGGAGCTGGCTGGTGAGCGGATTGAAGACTAGAATATGGGAAGGTAGCAGAAATTTTAGCGTGATACGAAATACCAAGAGGTTCAAGAACATTCACATCATACTTGCTGTGATGTGAAGTTAGAAAAAGGTCCAGAGTATTTTGGTTTTGCCCATCAACGCAAGCTAAGTGCGTTGCTTCTGTCACTAATTGAGTCAAATTATTAGACTCAGCAAATAATTCAACATACAAACCCTCGGGTGTTGTCTGACTCGAATGACGTAACCAATTGGAATTATGAACATTGAAATCACCAGCGACAACAATTTCACTGTTCGGATACGATTCTAGAATTTTGGAAATCGAAACAGAGAGACTGTCCAGTTTATCAAAAGTTGGCACCCTCGTTAGACCCGGTCTTCTATAAATGAAGCAGAAAAGCAGGATGTGCGACTGGATTTTTAACTTAGGCCACATGGAGCTAAATTCGGCATCCGACGTGCAAAGTTGTTGGTACGACGCGCTGACACTGGTACGCAACATCACTGCGAATTTATAAGGCTAGTCCTCTGTGTGGTGAAAACAATGGCAGTAAGCCATTGAAAATCCCTTGTTGGTATGCGCATAGACCGCGAAAAATTCGCCCTCAAGCCACGTACATTAGTAGAATCTATGCGGAATTTTTTCAACGCCACCCACTGTAAGGAAGTGTAAGGTCAGCTATACAAGCGGCCACGCGTATGTCGCAAGCATAGCAAAACGCGACAAGACAAGTGTTATGCCTTTATCTTGCCGCGCTTCAGCACACGGTGCACTCACAGCCGCTGCACAACTAACGGGACCAGGAAGAAGGAGGAGGAGAAGAAACAAACGAAATGCTGAGCTTTACTGCGAAGAGCATAAATAAGCCCCTCGCTTGGTTCTCTGCATTTCGTTAGATTGAATTTGTTTAATTTTATTATTTTTGCATGTTTATAAGTTATATTATTGATTTTGGTTAATGTGCATTGGTTAAAATCTATTTTATTGTGGTGTAAATGTGTTTCTATTGCTTGTGGATGATCGGTTTTGATGTTAACTATTTTTGTAACATCCACCTTCGCCCGCGGTCACATCACAACTGCGATGTTACAAAAAGCAGCTTACTTTCGTTGAACCCCTTTCTTCACACGGACAACACGATGCGCCTTGGCGGGCGGTTGTCTTCGTGTCCCAATTTGCCTTTCGACGAACGGCACCCGATTATTATGCCATACGGCGGCCAATTTTCGCGATTGTTGATTTGTTTTATACACGAAATATCTCTACACGTGTGCAACCAAGTTCTTCGTCTGGTCCGTACCCAATTCGGGATCCCCAAGGTCAAAAACCTTATCAAAACGACGACTCATACCTGCAAGCCTAGCATCCTGCATCGGAAGAAGCAACGAACCCAACTCATGGCAGCGTTGCCACCAGAACGACTCACGTACTTTTGCCCCTTCGCCAATACCGGAGTCGATTTTGCCGGCCCTTTCGATATTAAAAATTACACAGTGCGTGCATGCTTAATTACGAAAGGCTATGTTTGTGTCTTTGTCTGTTTCGAACGAAGGCCATTCATTTGAAACCCACTAGCGATCTTTCAACCACTACATTCCTTTCTGCCTTTTCCCGGTTCGCCGCCCGTAGAAAAGGCAGAAAGGAATGTAGTGGTTGAAAGATCGCTAGTGGGTTTCAAATGAATGGCCTTCGTTCGAAACAGACAAAGACACAAACATAGCCTTTCGTAATTAAGCATGCACGCCCTGCTAACACCTATTCCGACAACGGCACCAATTTTGTAGGCGCCTCCAAAGAAGTCCGGCACGACTTCGAGGACTTCATGTCTCGCACACAGGACTTGATCGATATCAGGTATTCCCACCAAGACATCTCCTGGCATTTTTTGCCGCCAGGAGCCCCACACATGGGAGGCCTTTGGGAGGCTGGGGTCAAAGGCCTCAAAACCCATCTGCTAAAAGTGCCCCAGGTTCTAAATTCATCTTTTTAAGAATTTTCCACTCTTCTGAGCATGATCGAACTCAACTCGCGCCCCCTCACTGCGTCCTCAGAAGACCCAACCGTGATGGGAGCCATCGACGTCTCCGCCGAAGAAGCCGAGTGCAAGCCCTCGCTCAGCATCTCTGTCAAAGATGGAAGACAGAATATCTCCGTGAACTTTTCCCTCCGTACGAAGTGGAAGACTCCACAGCGCGACTTCCAAATCGACGATCTTGTTGTCATTCGTGACGACAATTTACCGTCCAATGCGTAGCGCTTAGGACGGGTTACCGCCGTTTACCGCGGACTAGACAACCGCGTACGTGTAACCGATATCCTTACCGAAAAAGGTCTTATAGCGCGTCCCATCACTAAATTAGTGCCCTTAACCTGTCTATGGCTGTCCTTTACTAACACGCCTTCTCAGTACAGATCTGCGATGTTCCTAATTCGTCGGCAGTATGCTCGGTACCGGAGAGGACGTCTGCTGGCGCCACCCGTGCCTGTGCCCCCTTTCGCAGAGTCAAGCGCCGCGCCACCCGTCGCTGCCCACTGTCCTCGGGAGCCGTCCCCACCGACCGATGCCCTCGTGCTCGACGTCCCCGCCGAGGAAGCTCAGGCGATTGCCACGGCATGCCACTCCACGACTCTACCCGGCCGGACATTTCAAAGATTTTTGGCGCGGCACGAGGGACCATCCTCCGGTCAGGCCCATCGCCTAGGCCGATCTATATGGGACGCGGAGACCTCCGACTTCGCGCCCGGTCGGTGCGAGTCCCGAGGCACCTTTTGCCACACCACCAGTTCCGGCCACAAGACGTGCGCCTTCACCACCAGAGCTAGCCGCAAGACGTGAGCTTCCACCATCACCAGTTCCGTCCCCAAGATGTGTTCATGCCGTAGTGCTGGCCAGAAGACACGACTGGCATCCACCAGCCCTGATGCTTCCGGCTGATGGGCGGAAGCGAGAGTTATGTTGCCGTCTGTGCGCAGGGCAGCATGTGCTGCGCCGCTGCCGTCGGCTCCTGCAGCAGACCATCGCGCAACGGAACTTGACGGCGCGAGCTCGGCATGTGTGCTAAATTGCTTAGCACGCTCGCACCGGTTTTTCGCGTGCCAGAAACATATGCGCTGCCGAACGTGCGGGGAGACGCATCACACCCTCCTGTACTATGCTGGAGCCTATGTGCGGCGCCAGTTGTCGGGATTTAGGGTTTGCAGTCCTGAAAGGCGGGCGGTATATAAATAAAGTGGAAAGAATAAAAAGTAAAGGAACTGTTAACGCCAACTGCCGCTCGCCAGAGGTGCTCCCTCATCGATCGGTAGGGTGTCAGCAGTGAGAACTGCAGTTCTCTCTCTTGTCAGCCTGCCAGTCATGAGATGCGCCTCTCTCGAGAGAGTAAGCTCGGCTGCAGGCTCTCCCCGCGGCGACTGGCGCTGTTCTTCTGGCTTCCAGCGATCGCCGCTGGACCCATATTCACTCTTCCTTCCCAGCAACGGACGCGACTAGAGGTGGATGCAGCGGCGCCTTCAGTGTAAAACAAAAACTAATAATTAAAATCAGGCGAAGATAAGGTAACAAAGAGTATTTTAAAGTGAAACTTAAGTAAAATTATTGTATAAAATAATAAATAATTGAAAACAAATAGTTCAAAAAGAAACACTATTACTAAATGGTTCATTTTCACATTAAGACTGTTTATTCGAGAACGGTTGGGTGGTCTCCGAGCACTATCCGGCTCGAAGGACCAAATGTTTATTCGAGAACGGTTGGGTGGTCTCCGAGCACTATCCGGCTCGAAGGACCAAATGTTTATTTGAAAGCACAATTTATATTTTAAAATTCACAAGGTTGTATTATATTATTATATGTATTATATTATAATATTGTTGGACCTTCCACGTCCACTGTCGAATCAAGAGTGCCGCGTGTGGGTCCAGCGACGATCGCTGGAAGGCGGTCAAACCGCGCCAGCTGCCGCGGAGAGAGCCCGCAGCCGGGTTTACGCTCACGAGAGAGGCGCCCCTCCCGACCGGCAGGCTGACAGGAGAGAGACTGGAGTGCTCACTCCTGACACCCTACCGATCGATGAGGGAGCACCTCTGGCGAGCGGCAGTTGGCGTTAACATACCGCCCGCCTTGCAAGACTGCAAATCCCCAAACCCCGACAACTGGCGCCGTGCCTCTTCTCCGGTCTAGTGGAGGAGCGTGTGGTGCGCCTCCCCGCACTTGCGGCAGCGCATGGGGCTCCTGCACCCAGCCAATCTGTGCGACCGCGCCAAACAGTTGTGGCACATGTGCCGCGCGTGTGCCGTCAAGTTCCGCTGCGCTGGTGTCTGTTGCAGAAACAGCCGACAACGGCTCAGCACATGCCGCCCCGTACACATGGGACAGCACAGCTCTCGCTCGCGGCCCTCCGTAGGAAGCCGCTGGGCTGGCGGGCACCAGGCGTGTTGCCTGGCCGGCATCACTGGCGCGCGTCGTGGGGCCGGACGACCTGGAGGCGCGTGCCTTGGGGCCGACGGTGCTGACGGAGCCGGCGGTGCTGGTGGTGCACGTCGTGGCACCGGTTCTGGCGTAGCGGGCAGCAGACGTCTCGGGGCCGGTGTGGGTGGTGAGAGCGCACGTCTCGGGGCCAGCTCTGGTAGTGGACGTTGCTCGTGGTGCGGCGGATACCGCACCGGCAGCGTGCGAACTCGCAGACTTCCGCGATCTCGGAGGTCTTCGTGATAGATGGGCATCTATTCTAGGGCCGGACCGAAGGAGGCTTCCTCAGGCCGGACGAGAGAACTCCGGAAAGCTCGGGGTGGCGGTGTGGGCGAGCGTCGTGTCGTGGCAAGCGCTTGTGCCTCGTCGGCCGAGACGTCGAGCACTAGGGCGTCAGCCGTTGGGGACAGCTCCCGAGGACGGTGGGCAGCAATAGACGGCGCGGCGGCGCAGATGGGCACCGCCCCGGGTGGTGCCAGCAGACGCCCTCTTCGGGTCCGCGCATATTGCCAGCGGATTAAATACATGTGGGCTCTGTAATGAGAAAATGTGTTAATAATGGGCTGTCATGTACAGGGTTCGTTGCTTGTTCCGATGTAGGATGCAAGGCTTGCAGGTATGAGTCGTCGTTTTGGTAAGGTTGTAACCTTGGGGATCCAGAATTGGGTACGGACCAGACGAAGAACTAATTTTCGTGTATAAAATGAATGAGCAATCGCGAGAATTGGCAGCCGTATGGCAGAATAATCGGGTGCCGTTCGTCGAAAGGCAAATTGGGACACGAGGACAACCGCCCGCCAACGCGCATCGTGTTATCGTTGTGGAGAAAAGGGGTTCAACGAAAGTAAGCTGCTTTTAGATCGCAGCATCGTGTAGTTTTCGAGCGATGCTCGTCCGCAAAATGAATCTTCTGGCAGGATATGGCGAGGCAGCGTTTAGCTTCCTTTATTTCTCCCGGTGGGAGGTGCAGGTTGGGGTGCGAGTGCAGGTGACGCTGAGCTGGATGAGCGTTGTGGAGAAAGCGATATATGTATGAGTGTACACGTAGGGCTCGTGGCAGCGACGAAAATCGTTCGAGAGGATCCTCATCGGTAGCGCAATGGGTGTGCAGCGTTTTGACAGCTTTCTGCTCGTTTGGTGACATATTCGTCGTAGACGCGGAATTCGGGCCAGCGATTCTTGTCGTGGGCGAGCCAAGCAGGTCCATTCCACCAGAGGGTGCTCTCAGCGAGGTCTTGGGGCGTGGCACCGTGACTGGCTAAATCCGCGGGGCTGTCCTGGGAATCCACATGAAACCATTGCGACTGTGGTACCTTCTCGAATCATCATTGGCAACTCGATTTGCCACGAACGTCGCCCAAACGCAGGGGGATTTCTTCAGCCAGGCCAAAACAATGGCGGAGTCGCTCCAACAGTAGATCGTGTAATGGGGGCAGCTGCAGCGTGGGCACGAGAGTGTCGATCATCTCAGCCACTAAAGTGGCTCCGCACTATTCTAACCTGGTGAGAGACAAAGTTTTAATTGGGGCTACACGAATTTGGAAGTACAAAAGGAAAACTTGGACTTCCTGAGCGACCGTGATGCGGGCATAGATGACTCCTGCGTAGGCTTTCTGTGAGGCATCGCAAAACGCATGGAGTTCGACTTCGCTTTCTAGGGTGTAACTTACCCATCGCGGGATGCGGATGGCGCTGATGTGCTGGTGATTCTGGAGAAAACTCAACCAGTTAGCATGAGTTACCTGAGGCAGAGTGTCATCCCAGTCGATTTTGTCCAAGCCATCATGGGTCGCGTTCCAGCGAATTCCAAGCATTTTGGCGGTGCTGGAATCTTCTAGCGTCAGAAAATCGGAATGGAGCAGATGGGATGCCGGTAAGTCTGCCAGAATGCCTTCATGGTTGGCAGTCCACTTGCGAAGTGAAAAACCTGCTGAGTCGAGAGCCGCTGTGAGTTGGTCACGGGTAAATGTCACCAGGTCATGCGTGCCTGCTAACACATCATCCACGTACATGGAATGCTGTAGAATGTGTGCTGCAAGCGGGAACTGGGGCTTCACGTCGTCTGCCAATTGAAGAAGGGTGCGTATTGCCAGGCACGGGGCGCAATTAACTCCAAACGTTACGGTTTGAAGCTCGAAGTCGATAAGTTCGGACTTGTACGGGTCTCGGAAGAGAATGCGCTGATATGGTGTGTGCTTTGGGTCGACCAATATTTGGCGATACATTTTGAATGTCTCGAAGCCGACTTTAAAGGCAATGGCGCGATGTAGCGGCCGTCATCGCGTCTTCGCGTATTTTTCTTCGCAAAACTTTTTGGAGTGGGATAGCAATCTAGTTTTGGGAAGTTCCTCCACCTCCCAAAAACGTTCGAACTGTTGTTCGAAGGTGACTTCGTTGTGTAAGCCACTTTTAGGGGTGCCGTGGCAGATTGCATGGTGGGAACCGCGCCGGTTAGGATCCAACCGAACACGGTTTGCTGAGCCATGAGGGAGCCCAGCACTTGGCGGCGGATGCCGTCCAGCAGGATTGCTGGGTATAAATCGGCTCCGATGAGGACGTCGACCTGCTCGCTTTTGGAGAAATTGACATCTGCGAGCTCGATGTCTTGAGGGAGGCCACTGAGAAGTGACTTGTCTAACGAGTGGGAGGGCAACCGCCCTGTGATTTTTGGGGGCACGAGCGCCGTCACGTTGATTTGAAATTTGGGATCAAGTGGCGAATTCATGAGAAAATCGCACGATCTTGATATTTTTGCGGACACGGTCTCGTTGAGACCGGAGACTTCTGCGGTAGTTGGCCGCGCTGGGAGCTTTAAGAGCTTTTGTATGCGTTCAGAGATGAACGACACTTCGGATCCAGGATCAATCAAGGCGCGCGCGATGTAACATGTACCGTGGTGGCGTATTGTTACCATGGCAGTCCCTAACAAAACCTGTTTTGGTGCTTTCGCGAAGCACACCTGATGCGTGTCCTGTGGATTTCGCTGTTGCGCGGGGGAAGAAGTGGACTGTATATGCGCGGGAGGTCGCATCGAAGGGTGCGGCCTTTCTTGCTGAAAAGCATGATGAGTCGAACCTGGAATGAAGTTCGAATAGGCAGGGGCTTGAGTACGCGGAGCGTTATCATACCGTTGCTCTTGAGTTCGTTGCTGTGTGGGTGGAGGAGTGGACTGTATATGCGTGGGAGGTCGCATCGAATAATGCGGCCTTTCTTGCTGAAAAGCATGATGAGTCGAACTTGGAATGAAGTTCGAATAGGCAGGGGCTTGAGTACGCGGAGCGTTTTCAAACCGCCGCTCTTGATGTGAGGCACGTGGGGTCGAATCTGGTACAGCATTCGATGAGGATGGAGCGTTCTCACGATGCAAGAGGGTGTGATGCCTGCCATTACATTTGATGCAATTAAATCTGCTTGGACAGTTTTTCACGGCATGAGATCTGGCCAAGCAGTTGCTGCACAAGCGGTTTTTCTGAACGGTATTCAGCCGCTGTGGAACGGGCAAGCTGAGAAACTGAGCGCAGGATCTTAGCCTGTGCTGCTTCTGGCAAAGAGGGCAGCTATCTTGGGACACCTTCAACTGGAAGGTGTTGACGCGTTTAGAGGCTGGAGCTGAGTGAGTCGGAGCTGGGAGCTGTGTTGACTTCGATGCGGGTGTGCACTTAATATCTTGCACCGTTTCAAGGGTCTGGAAGCGATGCGTGAGAAACGCATCCAGATCTGTCCATTTTGGGATCTCCGTTTTGTTCGTGAGAGATTGTTCCCAAAGGGAAAGCGTTGCTTCTGGGAGCTTGCTGGAACACAAAAAGACGATTATCGCGTCCCAATGCGAGGTATCGACACCTTGTAGCGCGAGTGCGGCGAGAATATTATTGATTTCGCGCTGCAAGTCTTTAATAGCGCCACCGGTTTCCTTCGTGATGGGGGACAGGCTGAAGAGCTTCTTCAAATGGGCGTTGGTGAGGACGCGCCCGTTCTCGTACCTGTCGGACAGATTTTTCCACGCTTGGGCAAAACCTTCATTCGTGAGAGGGGATTTCTGCACGATTTCTTTAGCTTCGCCGGTAGTTTTTTGGTTCAGGTGGAAAAGCTTCTCAACCGGCGCAATTCTGGTGTTCTTGATATAAAGGGCCGTGAACATATCCCTAAAAGAGGGCCACGAGAGGTAATCGCCGTGGAAGGCTTGGGTGTCGCAAGGGGGTAAGCTGATGTTGTAGCCAGATGCTGGCATTTCAGCTGCTGCTGTATTGAGTGCGGAAGAAGTGAGACGAGTTTTGCGGCATGCGCCGATTTTCGTGGCGCAGCGAATATAAGTTCGGTAGCAGTTGCGTTGCTTCGTCTTAATCACTTCTACGTCAGCGGGTGCGGATTCTTCGGAGGCCATCAACTGGTCTAGGCACGTGTAGTAGACTTCCTTGGTCGCCCTCCACATCGTCTTAAGCTCTTCCAGATGAGCATCTAATGAAAAGTCCGAGTGCTCCTGCTCAGGGATGGTCACGAAGTCGGCCTCGAATTCGACGATCGCGTCGGAGGCGCGTATAAATTTGTCGAGTGACGCCATTATATTTTTTAGGGTTCGCTTAGGGGCGGCGAAGAAAGTCGAAAACCCAAAAGAAAACGCACCGAAAAACTATTTCGGAAAAAAATGTATTTTATTTTAGAGGAAAAAAAGTCAGCGAATATTTGCGCGTCGCTAGCTGATTGCGTTGGGGCTCGATGAGCTTGCTTCCAAAGATCAACCACGCGTTGTCTCTAAAGTTGGCAACTAGTTACAAAGAGACTAGTTGCTGCGAACACTTCTGCCTACTGGGTATACAGCTTTGCTTATTCACTGCAGGGTCACTGTTGAATTCCCAAACCCACGCTGCTTTCACACTTCTGAGAGTGCAAAACGACACGAAAACTGGTTTTTTGTTCTGTGTGCACTCTGTATGTATGGCAGCGCAAGCAGAAGAGCGCGAGCAGAAACAAAATGTGCACGCGTATACTGACCAGCAAAAGGTGGTTGGTTTTCGCTTTGCACTGAGCGCCGTTGCGGAGCACCCAAGTAAGTTGATACAAAAACGTGAGAGCGCGAAACCATAAGCAATCTCTCGGGAGAGCTCAGCAGAAGGCTGCTATAAAGATTTTTTGTGCGGGAGCACGTTTGCTTATGCGTCAAGCGGTGAATTTTTGGAAAAAATGTGGGCTTCGCAGCAAGCGATGCTTGCGAAGACGGTCAGCAACAAAAACCTGAAGCCTTGGTGCTGCCGTTATTCTTGGGGACCGTTACCCACGAATTGACAAGTCTCGTAAGGTTTGACGGTCAAATGAAGGGTATATATATATAAGGAGGACAGTTCCTTTGATATATATATATATAAAATGTATATGGCCGGAAGGGCTCTACGGGGCTAGAGTGACGGGTACGGAATCAAAGTGCACCGTGCTCACTAGCTAGTGCACGAGACGCACTTTTAAACTCGCAAGTAGACTTGCGTACAAATTCGCACAAAAGCGATGACCAAATTAAATTAAATGCAGTGAACTTACCGTTTCTTTCACGGCTTGGTTGATTAGGCGTCGGTGACGATGATTTGGGCGTCGGTGACGATGGTATGGGCGTCGGTGACGATGGTTCCTGGGCGGCGGCAATCCGGCTCGAAGGACCAAATGTTTATTCGAGAACGGTTGGGTGGTCTCCGAGCACTATCCGGCTCGAAGGACCAAATGTTTATTCGAGAACGGTTGGGTGGTCTCCGAGCACTATCCGGCTCGAAGGACCAAATGTTTATTTGAAAGCACAATTTATATTTTAAAATTCACAAGGTTGTATTATATTATTATATGTATTATATTATAATATTGTTGGACCTTCCACGTCCACTGTCGAATCAAGAGTGCCGCGTGTGGGTCCAGCGACGATCGCTGGAAGGCGGTCAAACCGCGCCAGCTGCCGCGGAGAGAGCCCGCAGCCGGGTTTACGCTCACGAGAGAGGCGCCCCTCCCGACCGGCAGGCTGACAGGAGAGAGACTGGAGTGCTCACTCCTGACACCCTACCGATCGATGAGGGAGCACCTCTGGCGAGCGGCAGTTGGCGTTAACAAAGACGTTTAATAAGATGCAAACTTTGAAAGTCCGTAAACATATGTTTCAATTATAAATAAAATTACTTTACATTTTATCAACGGGAAATGCTTTTAACGCACATTGCCGCAATATTGCCGGTGAAGACGTTAAAATGGTATTGGTAGATGATTTTGGGATTAGTAAAAACCTTATTAGAAAATATAGATAAATATAAAACAAGTAAGAGTGTTGGCTTTGGCCTGGCCGAAATCTAAATACCCTACACACGAGTAACTGAAAAAATTATAATTTCGCCACTTAACAACTTTTGTATATGTAGGCGGACCACGCCCATTTCGGGAAAATGTTTTTGTAATGTCTCTAGGTACTGCTAGATAGAATTACGTATCAATATTTTGAACCGTTTATGGGATATTGTCAACTTTTGTTTAAGTGGGCGGACCACACCCATTTACAGATTGGTAATACGTGTAGATACCTCGTGATTAAATTTCGTATTAATATCTTATACCGTTTACAAGATATTGATAACTTTTGTATGAGTGGGCGTGGCCAGCCCATTGGCAAGCTTATTGGTAATTCTTCCCTATACATCCTGATAATATTAAATATCAATATCTTGTACCGTTCATTAGATATTGCCAACTTTGTTATAAGTAGGCGTGGCACGCCCATTTTTTCAAACATTTTAGTAATGACGCTATATGTTCCGGAATAAATTTATACCTTAATATCTCACACGGTTTATAAAATATTTAGATTTTAACATTTTTTGAAACGAGGTGCCTTTACATTCCGTATGTAAAGTAGGCGTGGCTGTTTACCGATCTCGCCCATTTTCAATCTCAAACAGCCCTACATAACAAAGAATATTTGTGACAAATTTCATCGCGATATCTCTTTTCGTTCTCTCGTAATCGTGATTTGAACAAACAGACAGACAGACGGACGGACAGGGCTAAATCGATTCAGGAGGTGACGCTGAGCAAGAATATATATACTTTTATATATCTATCTCGTCTCCTTCTCTGCGTTACAAACGGAAGAACAAAGTGAATATACTCTACTCCCTTCGGGTGTAGGGTATAATAACTGTCCCAAAATTTTTTCACAAAATGCATAAAAAAATTTTTTTAAGAAAACTGTGTTTTTAACTATTTAGGAAATTTTGAGAGTAAGTGTGTTAAGAGTGTCCAAGAAATTCCTGGTGGATGCTGAGGAAAATTTAAAATATCCACTTTGAATAAATATAACACCCGATTTCTAATAATTTCTGCTTCAAACAGAAAGCTTCTCTGCTCTTAAAGCAGTTCTGTTGTCTTATTTGATTTTGTGTTTGACAAGCACTGGTATCCAAGATCACTGGTGGAAAGATCAGATAAAACCCACGCGTAACGGGGTCAAAATATACGTTACACACTATTGTTAACATCTCGGGTTCATGGCTTGGGTGCTTGGCGCGTTTTGCCGGTATGTCTTGATCTGATGCCAGTACGGAAGCCGGTCTCTTTTTCTTCCCAGTTCTATCGCAAGCTTCCTCAAGGTTTCAGCCATCTCAATATGCTTTGCTGGTATTTCCTCCAGAGGAAACTATTTAGCCAAGTTTAGGTGGTCGGGCCGGTAATCCCTGATCGGCTCCAGAAGGAATTTCTCGGCGTAATGTAATGGAAGGAATACGCCGCAGTCTGTTCCGTTGGGCTACTGGGGAAGTGCTGGTACCGCCAACGGTAGCTCAGGTTCGCTGAAGCTGCGAGAGACCTCATCTGGCTTGCGAGCTCTGTGCGGGAGTCCAGCTGCAGAATATATGTTATCTTGGCACCTCAAGTGCCATCTTCCACCGGCTCGGCAATCATCCTGGGTCCGTTTATACCCGCGAAGCAGACCACCATTAGGAACCAGTGCTGGTCCTGGTTTACCGGGATCAGGATGTAGTCCTTCCCAAACAAATCAACGCCTCGAGTCCAGCGTTTGACTGTCGCTTGCCGCTCCCATGGGGTACCAACTAGAGTGCCGATCTTTCCGAAATAGTAGGTGTTAAATATGTACACCTTTTGCCTCAGGGTCTCGGCCAGCCTTTCATACATATTTCATCCAGACCTCCACCAGGGTGTCGTTCAGAATCCTTCCGGGTGTCAGACGCCTGAAGTCTTCCGCGTAGACATTTACGCAGCCTCTTTCCCGTGGATACTGGACGAGAGGCTTCTCCTCGTCGATGCCACCGGACCCCCTATTAGACAAGGGTAACACCGACTCCTCCTGTTGAGCGATCGCAAAAACTCGACCGAATAGGTCAACGTCTGCCGGACTGGACTGGTTGGGTCCATCAGCGTTGAGCTCAGTATTCATCTGGTCGAAATAGTTTTTGATGTTGGCTGCCATCGTTTTATGTTCGGTTTGTAGAATGTTGTTAAATATAGGGATAAAGGGTTGTTAATGCTATGACTGTCACGACACATACTAGCTACTTTATTGTGTCAGTCGTGTCTGTCAGTTGTGTACTTCGGTAGTATGGTGGTATTCTTTGAGCTCCCCAATGTGAGCCGTGCGAGTTTTTACCGAGTATTACCCCGCGAGTTGAGCTCGAGGATAACTGGTGATGTTTATCTCTTGATCTGGTACGGCCCGTCGTATTTTGGAGCCAGCTTGGCGGTAAACTTGTCCACTGCTTTCGAAAGGGGATGGCTTTTCAATAATACCCATGTCCCTACTGCCGGATTCCATTGTCTTCGCCGCAGGTCGTCGTGTCGGGCTTGGTCCTTGGACGCTCGTTCGAGGTTCCTCCTCACGATGTTGAAGACCTCCTGCAGCCGGTTACCCTTGTGTTCGGGACTCTGTGGTGCTGACCCTGTACCGATGGTAACCTCGTGGAAAAGCGATCCTGGAAGCCGTAGTTCTCGTCCCTGTGTGAGGAAAGCGGGGCTGAAACCTGTCGTCTCCGATGCCATGCTGTTAATGGCCAAAG
Source organism: Sicus ferrugineus (assembly GCA_922984085.1). NCBI lineage: Eukaryota > Metazoa > Arthropoda > Insecta > Diptera > Conopidae > Sicus > Sicus ferrugineus. Next base: position 28,653,285 of record OV277349.1, read on the forward strand.
AAATTTCTGGGATCAACTCATCCCATTGGGTTTGCCTATTGTTGGCCACTTGTGCAAGAATTCTTTTCACGTTTCGGTTAGCTCTTTCTGTTGGGTTCTCCTGGGGTTGTAAGGTGCTCTGAACTGTTGTCGGATTCGTCGGAATGATTTATAACTGTCCCTCAACAGGCCTGGCCAGTAGAACCTGTTGGCTATCCTGGTGACGGTTTTCTAATGCCTGGAGCTGGGTTCATCGTGGTTATCCTTAAAGGCTCTTGCATGAAGATACCTCGGAACACAAAGTTTCCATGCGGCGCAATCCTCTTCGTTTAACTGCTCTGGGATATGTCGATACCGTTGACCATTTTCCATAGTATAATCTGCAAACTACTCTGGATTCCTCTTAATTTCTGCCATTTTGGTTTCTATCCAGTTACGCTTTTCTCCGTTAGTTGTAACCGTGCTCAGTTTTTCTACTGGCTGTCTGGAAAGTGCGTCTGTGGCAGCGTTCTAATCGCCCTTGCGGTATTTCACGTCGAACATATACTGTTGTAGCTCGCGTTCCCATCTTGCTATACGCCCCGAAGGATTTTCCAACGAGTTTACCCACTTCAGTGAGAGGTGGTGGGTGACGACGCAGAACTTGTAGCCTTCTAAGTACGGTCGTATTAAATGCCGGCATGTGTATGCGATGACCTTCTTGCGTGAGAACAGCTCCTAATCCATGGTTAGGTCATCACCATCACAGGATTGTCAACATCCTGTTGTCGAATTCCTAAATCTTGAAGAAATCGCTGAACTGAACGCCTTTGTCCGTGACGAGAACTTTTGGAACTCCATACCTTGCTAGAATCCTTTCTCGAAACGCCTTCATCACACTGTCTTCGGTTGCTTGTCTCAGTGGTACGATTTCTGTCCACTTGGAAAATTTGTCAAAGAAAACTAGAATCATCGTGTTGCCGTGCTTGCTTCGGGGTAATGGTCCAATGAAGTCGGCACAGACGACAGTCCGAGGCTCCTCTGGTAACTGTGTCAGCATTTTCCTTGCGGCTTTGCTCTGCAATGATTTATATCTCTGACATGATTTACAGCAGCGCACGTGTTTCCTTATATCCCTGAACAGGCCTGGCCAGTAGTACCTGTTGGCTATCCTGGTGAAGGTTTTCTAATGCGTGGATGTCCAGCGCGGGCGCAATCCTCATCGTTTAAATGCTCTGGGATATGTCGATACAGTTGACCATTTTCCATGGTATAATCGGCAAACTTCTCTGGATTCCCCTTAATTTCTTCCCTCTTGGTTTCTAGCCAGTTACACTTTTCTCCGTTAGTCGTAACCATGCTCAGTTTTTCTACTGGCTGTCTGGAAAGTGCGTTTGCGACCGCGTTTCAATTGCCCTTGCGGTATTTCACGTTCAGCATGTACTGTTGTAACTCGAGTGCCCATCTTGCTATACGCCCTGGAGGATTTCCCAACGAGTTTAACCAATTCAGTGAGAGGTGGTCGCATTTTCATGATTCCCCAATCGATCGCGGGGCACCTCTTCTCTGTCGCCGAGTAATTAATTTCGGCCTTGTTTAAATGCCGGCTTGCGTAGGCGATGACCTTCCCTCCCTCATCGGTTTCTTGCGTGAGAACAGCTCCTATTCCGTGGTTGCTCGCGTCAGTCTGCAGCGTGAACGGTTTGGAGAAATCTGGGCACGCCAGTCTTTCCTATTACAATGATGTCGTCCAGAGTCTTTCCTATTACACTGATGTCGTAAAGGTAAGCAAACGCGTGTGGTCTCCATCTCCAGTCCAATGACTCGATCCAAGGCCCTTTGGAACCTCGCGGGTGTCGAGTGTAAGCCGAACGGCATAATTTTCCATTAAAATAGTACCCTCCCTGGTACTGTAAACGCGGTGTATTGCTTGCTTTCTGGACTCATGGGTATTTGCCAGTAACCATTCTTGAGATCAAGTGTACTGATGCATTGCGTGTCGCGGAGCTGATCTAAAATAAGTTGTATTCTCGGAAGTGGGTATGAGTTAGGCACTGATCCTGAATTAAGCTGACGATAATCCACGCAAAGTCGCCATTGCCCATTCTTCTTTTTGAGAAGGACAATTGGCGCACAGTAAGGGCTACGTGAGGGCTCGATACAGCCTTGCAGCAGCTCGTCTATGTCCTTGTTAATTATCGTTTGCATTGCAGGGTTCTTGGGGTAATACCTCAGCTTTATTGGCCTCTCATCTCTCATGTCGATTTCATGGGTCGTTATGTTGGAGGGTCCTACCAAGGTCTCGAATTTCTCATGCTCTGTTTTCAGGAATTCGTTAATGATATGTTGGCCTTCTCTCCGCGAGTTGTTGGCTTCTGCGACAAGTTCAGGGTGTTGTTCATTCTCCACGTTAATCGTCTCCAATGGTTTTGCCTCAGGAACTTGGGTACAATCCGTACGAACTGTCGAGCAAGTCGCTCCTTCGGCTTCGGAGTCTCCCAGCGTAATCGTCTCAACACCACAGCTAATAGAAGCTCCTATGCTTGTCAGGAAGTCCAAACCCAGGATCACATGGTCTGTCACATCCTGTAGAATTAGAAGTGGGAGCTTACAGTCTGCAGTTCCTAAACGCACGCAGACTTCGATAGCTTCCCTCACGATGCGCACGGTGCCGTTGGCCATTTTGACCCGTACGTCCACTTCCATCAGATTTCCGTCGGTCATCACAGCCGCCGCGTTACTAATGAAGCTCAGCGAGGCTTTCGTGACTAGAGTAGCTGCGACGAGTTCCCCTCCTCCTAGTAGCTGTGAAGACTTCACTACTTCGTGGGGTACGAGGAGAGTTTGTCTTGTTCGGTTCCAGCAGCCCTCGTCCCTACTGGGCAGCCTGCGCGTTTCCCGAAGGTTTCTTGCAGCATTCATCGTACGGACTCCCTCCCTTCCACAAGTCCAACAGAAAAGTTTCCTTGCGTTTCGGCATTCTCATTGAAAATGTTCACTTTCGCCGCATCTTCTACAGTGTTGTGGGTCAATCTGCACACCCTAAAACCAGCGCAAATATTTTGATTAATACGGTACTTTGCCCGTTTACGCTGCATACTTCCAACGTGGAGGCTTGCAGTTATTTTTTGGAAGGTATACTTTTAGGCCAAACTGTGGTCGCTTCTCGATCACAGTTCAATAAATTTAAAGTAGAATTTAAATTCCGCAAGAGTATTTTTTCTCCAAAATAGCAAGTCCGCTTGCGGGATCCAAGTGCCGCAAGCGAGGCGGAACAAAAGTTTGAGTTGCGAAACTCCCACTTGCCCAACAGCCAATAATTTCTAGCAGAATTCCAATTCTGCAAGAAAAGCATATTGCACAATGGGACAAAGTGCAGCGATTGACCCACTTAGCTGGCTCAATCGAGCTGGATAGTAATTTCTTTTAACTTTAAGCAAAGAGTCTGATTTTGAGTGAAATAAAGAGCGGACGTGGTGTCCTTCAACGGAAGGATACCACAACATTCTTTAAGTTTAATTTCATATGTCGTGGGTGTCCTTCAGCGGAAGGATACCACAACATATTTGGCGCAGCCGGTCCGCGAACCGAAGATCGCGGAAGTTTTACAAAATTTTTAAAGTGGAATAAGAGAGGAAAAATTTAGAAAAGAAATGACAGTGAAAGAGTGGGAAAAAATATTCGATTTAGTTAATGTAATATAACAGAATTTTAAAATTTTAAGAAGAAAAAAAAACTTGAAAAGTGAAGGTACAAAATAATAAAGACAGCTTTAAATTTAAATACAATTAAAATAGAAGTTTTATTAGACTGCCGCTCGCCAGAGGTGCTCCCTCATCGATCGGTAGGGTGTCAGGAGTGAGAACTGCAGTTCTCTCTCTTGTCAGCCTGCCGGTCCTGAGATGCACCTCTCGTGAGAGTAAGCTCGGCTTCAGGCTCTCCCCGCGGCAACTGGCGAAAAATCGACCGGCCTCCAGCGATCATCGCTGGACCCACACCCGTCTCTTACCATTCAGCACTTGAAGCGCACACAAGTATTTTTCCTTTTTGATCTTCGCTGAGGTGAGCAGATCTTTTTGAAGGCTGCCGAGTTCGAGTTTGAAATAAAAATAAGTTACATTAAATTGTGTGAAATAAACATTTAATTACGTTAAGCTTTGTGAAATAAGCATTTAGTTTGTGGAACTTTTTTGAATTTTGTGATTCTTCAATTAAACATTGGTCCATTGCGAGCCGGATTGCCGACGCCCAGGAACCATCGTCACCGACGCTCAAATCATCGTCACCGACGCCTAATCAAGTGAGTCGAGTAAGGATCGGTGAGTTCACACACCTTTTACATTAGTCTAAATATTAGCCCCGAGCACTTCCGGCCATATACATTTTTATATATACATATATCTATATATATATAAGGAACTGTCCTTATATATACCCTTCACTTGACCGTCAAACCTTACGAGAATTGTCGATTCGTGGGTAACGGTCCCCAAGAATAACGGCAGCACCAAGGCTTGAGGTTTTTGTTGCTGACCGTCTTCGCAAGCATTGCTTGCTGCGAAGCCCACATTAAAATTTACCGCTTGATTTTTTATTAGGCCCCGCGCTCTTATAAAGAAAGTGAAAATATTTCACGCTTTCGCTTTCTTGGTTTGCGCTCTCCTTGCCAATAAAAGAGCGAGTTATGAAACTGTCCTCTATATATATATATACCCTTCATTTGACCATCAAATCTTCCAGAATCTTCGATTCGTGGGTAACGGTCCCCAAAAATAACGACAGCACCAACGCTTAAATTTTTGTTGCTGACCGTCTTCGCAAGCATTGCTTGCTGGGAAGCCCACATTTTTTGCGCCAAATTCACCGCTTGATTTTCTATCAAGCCCCGCGCTCTCACAAAGAAAGTGGAAAGATCAGACTTCAGCAGACTTTCGCTTTCTTGGTATGCGCTCTCCTTGCCTCTATAAGAGCGAGTTACTTGTGCGCTCAGTGCAAGTCACAAAACCACCACCTTTTGCTGGTTGGTTTAGGCGGGTATTTTTTTTCTCTCGCTCGAGCTGTTCTGCTTGTGCATCGAAACAGACGCAGCCGGCTTGACTTTTCGCTGCTTGGGTGCCCATACACACGCGCTGTGGGTGTGCACACAGAACACAGAACCAGTTTTCGTGACGTTTTGCACTCTCAGAAGTGTGAAAGCAGCGTGGGTTTGGGAAATCAACAGTAACCCTGCAGTGAATACGCAAAGCTGCATACCCAGTAGGCAGAAGTGTTCGCAGCAACTAGTCTCTTTTTAACTAGTGGCAAGCATTTTAGAGTTCAAGCGGTCAACCGTCTGCAACAAGCTTGTCGAACCCCCACGCCACCGCATAGCGAGCCGAAAACATTTTTGCGATTTTTTACCAACAAAATAAAAAGTTTTTCCGGAATCAGTTTTCGGCGCGTTTTATTTCGTTTTCATTTCGATTTTGCGAACTCCTTCGCCGCCCCTAACCGAAACCCACACATATAATGGCTGCGCTCGCATCCTTCATTCGCATAGCCGATGCGCTGATCGAGTTCGAGGTGGACTTCGACAAGACACCCACCACGGACCACACCGTTTACACCCTTGGGATTCACCGGGAGGAAATACGATCGCAGTGGCTGCTGATTAAAAGCGCCTATGAAAAGGTGCTTGCGGACCTGGACTCGATGAAGCACAGAGGCAAAGAATTCGAAGGCGTAAAGGAGAAGCGGCGCCAATGCTATGCGGTATATCTGCGCTGCGCGGGAAAAATTGATCAACTGATCGAAGGCGCAGTGTCCCCTCCAGTTGCCGCGACCCCTTCGCCGGTGCCAGCTGAGATGCCTCAGTCTGGCTACAATATCAGACCCCTGCGACACCCAAGCCTTCCATGGCGACTACCTTTCGTGGCCCTCTTTCAGGGATATGTTCACGGCCCTGTATATTCAGAATACCAGAATTGCGCCGGTGGAGAAGTTGTTCAACCTGAACCAGAAAACCACGGGCGAAGCGAAAGAAATCGTGCAGAAATCCCCTCTCACGAACGAAGGTTTTGCCCAAGCGTGGAACAATCTGTCTGACAGGTACGAGAACAGGCGCGTCCTCACCAACGCCCATTTGAAGAAGCTCTTCGGCCTGTCCCCCATCACGAAGGAAACCGGTGGCGCTATTAAAGACCTGCAGCGCGAAATCAATAATATTCTCGCCGCGCTCGCGCTACAAGGTGTTGATACCTCCCAATGGGACGCGATAATCGTGTTTTTGTGTTCCAGCAAGCTCCCGGAAGCAACGCTTTCCCTCTGGGAGCAATCTCTCACCAACAAAACAGAGATCCCAAAATGGACAGATTTGGATGCGTTTCTCACGCATCGCTTCCAGACCCTTGAAACGGTGCAAGATATTAAGTGCACACCCGCCGCGAAATCGACACAGCCCCCAACTACGTCTCACTCGACTCCAGCCTCTAAACGCGTCAACACCTTCCAGTTGAAGGTGTCCCAAGATAGCTGCCCCCTTTGCCAGAAGCAGCACAAATTGGGATCCTGCGATCAGTTTCTCAGCTTGCCCGTCCCACAGCGGCTGAATACCGTTCAGAAAAACCGCTTGTGCAGCAACTGCTTGGCCAGATCTCATTCCGTGAAAAGCTGCCCAAGCAGATTTAATTGCCTCAAATGCAATGGCAGGCATCACACCCTCTTGCATGGTGAGCACGCTCCATCCTCATCGAATGCTGTATCAGATTCGACCCCACGTGCCTCACATCAAGAGCGGCGGTTTGAAAACGCTCCGCGTGCTCAAGCCCCTGCCTATTCGAAATTTATTCCAGGTTCGACTCATCATGCTTTTCAGCAAGAAAGGCCGCCTTCTTTGATGCGACCTCCCACGCATATACAGTCCACTCCTCCACCCACACAGCAACGAACTCAAGAGCAACGGTATGATAACGCTCCGCGTACTCACGCCCCTGCCTATTCGAACTTTATTCCAGGTTCGACTCAACATGCTTCCCAGCAAGAAAGGCCACACTCTTCGATGCGACAACCCACACATATACAGTCCACTTCTCCCCCCACGCAACAGCGAAATCCACAGGACACTCATCAGGTGTGCTTCGCGAAAGCACCAAAACAGGTACTGTTAGGGACTGCTATGGTAACAATACGCCATCACGGTACATGTTACATCGCGCGCGCCTTGATTGATCCTGGATCCGAAGTGTCGTTCATCTCTGAGCGCATACAAAAGCTCTTAAAGCTCCCCGTGCAGCCAACTACAGCTGTAGTTTCAGGTCTCAACGAGACTGTTGCTGCAAAAATATCAAGATCGAGCGATTTTCTGCTGAATTCGCCACTTGATCCCAACTTTCAAGTTAACGTGACGGCTTTCGTGCTCCCACAAATCACAGGGCGGTTGCCCTCCCACTCGTTAGACAGGTCACAGGTCAGGAAATACGATCGCAGTGGCTGCTGATTAAAAGCGCCTATGAAAAGGTGCTTGCGGACCTGGACTCGATGAAGCACAGAGGCAAAGAATTCGAAGGCGTAAAGGAGAAGCGGCGCCAATGCTATGCGGTATATCTGCGCTGCGCGGGAAAAATTGATCAACTGATCGAAGGCGCAGTGTCCCCTCCAGTTGCCGCGACCCCTTCGCCGGTGCCAGCTGAGATGCCTCAGTCTGGCTACAATATCAGACCCCTGCGACACCCAAGCCTTCCATGGCGACTACCTTTCGTGGCCCTCTTTCAGGGATATGTTCACGGCCCTGTATATTCAGAATACCAGAATTGCGCCGGTGGAGAAGTTGTTCAACCTGAACCAGAAAACCACGGGCGAAGCGAAAGAAATCGTGCAGAAATCCCCTCTCACGAACGAAGGTTTTGCCCAAGCGTGGAACAATCTGTCTGACAGGTACGAGAACAGGCGCGTCCTCACCAACGCCCATTTGAAGAAGCTCTTCGGCCTGTCCCCCATCACGAAGGAAACCGGTGGCGCTATTAAAGACCTGCAGCGCGAAATCAATAATATTCTCGCCGTGCTCGCGCTACAAGGTGTTGATACCTCCCAATGGGACGCGATAATCGTGTTTTTGTGTTCCAGCAAGCTCCCGGAAGCAACGCTTTCCCTCTGGGAGCAATCTCTCACCAACAAAACAGAGATCCCAAAATGGACAGATTTGGATGCGTTTCTCACGCATCGCTTCCAGACCCTTGAAACGGTGCAAGATATTAAGTGCACACCCGCCGCGAAATCGACACAGCCCCCAACTACGTCTCACTCGACTCCAGCCTCTAAACGCGTCAACACCTTCCAGTTGAAGGTGTCCCAAGATAGCTGCCCCCTTTGCCAGAAGCAGCACAAATTGGGATCCTGCGATCAGTTTCTCAGCTTGCCCGTCCCACAGCGGCTGAATACCGTTCAGAAAAACCGCTTGTGCAGCAACTGCTTGGCCAGATCTCATTCCGTGAAAAGCTGCCCAAGCAGATTTAATTGCCTCAAATGCAATGGCAGGCATCACACCCTCTTGCATGGTGAGCACGCTCCATCCTCATCGAATGCTGTATCAGATTCGACCCCACGTGCCTCACATCAAGAGCGGCGGTTTGAAAACGCTCCGCGTGCTCAAGCCCCTGCCTATTCGAAATTTATTCCAGGTTCGACTCATCATGCTTTTCAGCAAGAAAGGCCGCCTTCTTTGATGCGACCTCCCACGCATATACAGTCCACTCCTCCACCCACACAGCAACGAACTCAAGAGCAACGGTATGATAACGCTCCGCGTACTCACGCCCCTGCCTATTCGAACTTTATTCCAGGTTCGACTCAACATGCTTCCCAGCAAGAAAGGCCACACTCTTCGATGCGACAACCCACACATATACAGTCCACTTCTCCCCCCACGCAACAGCGAAATCCACAGGACACTCATCAGGTGTGCTTCGCGAAAGCACCAAAACAGGTACTGTTAGGGACTGCTATGGTAACAATACGCCATCACGGTACATGTTACATCGCGCGCGCCTTGATTGATTCTGGATCCGAAGTGTCGTTCATCTCTGAGCGCATACAAAAGCTCTTAAAGCTCCCCGTGCAGCCAACTACAGCTGTAGTTTCAGGTCTCAACGAGACTGTTGCTGCAAAAATATCAAGATCGAGCGATTTTCTGCTGAATTCGCCACTTGATCCCAACTTTCAAGTTAACGTGACGGCTTTCGTGCTCCCACAAATCACAGGGCGGTTGCCCTCCCACTCGTTAGACAGGTCACTTCTCAGTGGCCTCCCTCAAGACATCGAGCTCGCAGATGTCAACTTCTCCAAGAGCGAGCACGTCGACGTCCTCATCGGAGCCGATTTATACCCAGCAATCCTGCTGGACGGCATCCGCCGCCAAGTGCTGGGCTCCCTCATTGCTCAGCAAACCGTGTTCGGTTGGATCCTAACCGGCCCGGTTCCCTCCATACAATCTGCCACTGCACCCATCAAAGCGGCTTACACAACGAAGTCACCTTCGAACAACAGCTCGAACGTTTTTGGGAGGTGGAGGAACTTCCCAAAACTAGATTGCTATCCCACTCTGAAAAGTTTCGCGAAGAAAAATACGCGAAGACGCGATGACGGCCGCTACATCGTGTCATTGCCTTTAAAGTCGGCTTTCCAGACACGCTCCGCTCAGGTGCCTCGAGACATTCAAAATGTATCGCCAAATGTTGGTCGACCCAAAGCACACACCATATCATCGCATTCTCTTCCGAGACCCGTACAAGTCCGAACTGACCGACTTCGAGCTTCAAACGGTAACGTTTGGAGTTAATTGCGCCCCTTTTCCTGCTATACGCACCCTTCTTCAATTGGCAGACGAGGTGAAGCACAAGTTTCCGCTTGCATCACACATTCTACAGCATTCCATGTACGTGGATGATGTGTTCGCAGGCACGCATGACCTGGTGACAGCTACCCAGACCCGTGACCAACTCATAGCGGCTCTCGACTCAGAAGTGTTTTCACTTCGCAAGTGGACTGCCAACCATAAAGGCATTCTGGCAGACTTGCCGGCATCCCATCTGCTCCATTCCGATTTCCCGACGCTAGAAGATTCCAGCACTGCCAAAATGCTTGGAATTCGCTGGAACGCGACCTATGATGACTTCTACTTCGATGTCCAAGCTATCGTCATCAAAGCTGCGTACACAAAACGGGAAATGTTGTCTCTGGTCGCCAAACTGTTCGATCCAGCCGATTGGCTGGTTCCGATCATCGTTGCAGCGAAAATTCTGATTCAACAAGTCTGGTTGGACAAAATCGACTGGGATGACACTCTGCCTCAGGTAACTCACGCTAACTGGTTAAGTTTTCTCCAGAATTATCAGCACATCCGCGCCATCTGCATCCCGCGATGGGTGAGTTACAACCCAGAAAGCGAAGTCGAACTCCATGCCTTTTGCGATGTTTCACAGAAAGCCTACGCAGGAGTCATCTATGCCCGCATCAAGGTCGCTCAGGAAGTCCAAGTTTTTCTTTTGTACTCCAAAACTCGTGTAGCCCCAATTAAAACTTTGTGTCTCACCAGGTTAGATTTGTGCGGAGCCACTTTAGTAGCTGAGATGATCGACACTCTCGTGCCTACGCTGCAGCTGCCCCATTACACGATCTACTGTTCTACTGGAGCGACTCCACCATTGTTTTGGCCTGGCTGAAGAAATCCCCCTGCGTTTGGGCGACGTTCGTGGCAAATCGAGTTGCCAAAATGATCGAGAAAGTACCACATTCGCAATGGTTCCCTGTGGATTCCAAGGACAACCCCGCGGATTTAGCCAGTCGCGGTGCCACGCCCCAAGATCTCGCTGAGAGCACCCTCTGGTGGAATGGACCTGCTTGGCTCGGCCACGACAAGAATCGCTGGCCCGAATTCCGCGCCTACGACGAATATGTCACCAAACGAGCAGAAAACTGTCAAAACGCTGCACACCCATTGCGCTACCGATGAGGATCCTCTCGAACGATTTTCATCGCTGCCACGAGCCCTACGTGTATACTCATACGTATATCGATTTCTCCACAACGCTCATCCAGCTCAGCGTCATCTGCATTCGCACTCCAACCTGCACCTCCCGCCGGGAGAGATAAAGGAAACCAAACGCTGCCTCGCGATCTCCTGCCAGAAGACTCGTGTTACGGACGAGTACGCCGCTCTCGAAAACCACACGATGCTGCGATCTAAACGCAGCTTACTTTCGTTGAGCCCCTTTTCTCCACACGGATAACACGATGCATGTTGGCGGGCGGTTGTCCTCGTGTCCCAACTTGCCTTTCGACGAACGGCACCCGATTATTCTGCCATACGGCTGTCAACTCTCGCGACTGCTCATTCGTTTTATACACGAAATATCTCTACACGAGGGCAACCAATTAGTTCTTCGTCTGGTCCGTACACAATTCTGGATCCCAAGGTTACACCCTTATCAAAACGACGACTCATACCTGCAAGCCTTGCATCCTACTTCGGAAGAAGCAACGAACCCAGCTCATGGCAGCATTGCCACCAGAACGCATCACGTTCTCCCGCCCATTTGCCAATACCGGAGCCGATTTCGCCGGCCCGTTCGATATTAAAAATTACACGGGACGCGCGTGCTTAAATACCAAAGGCTACGTTTGTGTCTTTGTCTGTTTCGCAACGAAGGCCATTCATTTGGAACCCACTAGCGACCTCTCAACCGCTACCTTCCTTGCCGCCTTTTCCCGGTTCGCCGCCCGCAGAGGCTGCCTTGCCAACATCTACTCGGATAACGGCACCAATTTTGTAGGCGCCTCCAAGGAGCTCCGGCGCGACTTCCAGAGCTTCATATCGCGTACAAAGGAACTGATAGAAACCCGGTATTCACACCAAGACGTCTCCTGGCATTTTCTGCCGCCAGGAGCCCCGCACATGGGCGGCCTATGGGAAGCGGGGGTCAAGAGCCTCAAAACCCATCTCCGGAAGGTGGCCCCGGCCATAAAATTCACCTTCGAAGAGTTTTCCACTCTTCTGAGTAAGATCGAGTCGTGCCTTAATTCACGCCCCCTCACTGCTTCCTCCGAAGACCCAACCGTGATGGAAGCCATCACCCCCGCCATTTCCTATTTGGCGGGCCCAACTCGCTCCAGCCGAACTCGAGCGGCATAACAACCCGCTCTCCATTCTCAATCGGTGGCGACGCGTGCAAGCTCTCGCTCAGCATCTCTGTCTGGGATGGAAGACAGAATACCTGCGCGAACTTTCCCGCCGTACCAAGTGGAAAACTCCACAACGCGATTTCCAACTCGACGATCTCGTGGTCATTCGCGACGATAACTTGCCGTCGAACGCGTGGCGCTTAGGCCGGGTTACAGCTGTCCACCGCGGACAAGACAACCGCGTACGCGTGGCTGACCTATTAACCGAAAGGGGTCACGTTACGCGTCCCATTACGAAACTAGTACCCTTACCCTGTGCATGACAGCCTATTAGTAACCCCCGTTTTTCTAATTACAGGCCCACAATGTATTTGATCCGCCGGCAGTACGCGCGGACCCGACGAGGGCGTCTGCTAGCACCACCCGGGGCTGTGCCCGGCTGCGACACGCCCAACGCCGCTCCGCCCATTGCTACCCCCCGTCCTCGGGAGCCGTCCCCCACGGATGACGTCCTAGTGCTCGACGTCTCGGCTGAGGAGGCACAAGCGATTGCCACGGCGCGACGCTCGCCCACACCGCCGAGCCGAGCTTTCCGGAGTTTTTTGTCCGGCCTGCGGAGGCCTCCTCCGGTCCGGCCCCAGCACAGATGTCGCTTTATAGCGAGGAACTCCGAGGCCGTGACTGTCTGCGGGTTCGCGCGATGTCGGTGCGGTATCCGCCGCGCTCACCACCCACACCGGCCCCGAGACGTCTGCGGCCCGCCCTACCAATACCGGCGCCGCGACGTATACCACCAGCACCGCCGGCCCCACTAGCACCTCCGGCCCCAAGACACGCGCCTCCAGGTCGTCCGGCCCCACGACGCGCGCCAGTGATGCCGGCCCGGCGGCACACCTGGTGCCCGCCAGCCCAGCGGCACACCTCGTGCCCGCCAGCCCAGCGGCTTCATACGGAGGGCCATGAGCGCGAGCTGTGCTGTCCCCTGTGTGCGGGGTGGCATGTGCTGAGCCGTTGCCGGCTGTTTCTGCAGCAGACACCGGAGCAGCGGAACTTAACGGCACGCGCGCGGCACATGTGCCGCAACTGTTTGGCGCGGTCGCACCGGTTGGCGGAGTGCCGAAGCCCCATGCGCTGCCGCACGTGCGGTGAGGCGCACCACACGCTCCTTCACTAGGCCGAAGACGAGGCACGGCGCCAGTTGTCGGGGTTGGGGGTTTGCAGTCTAGCAAGGCGGGCGGTATGATAACGCCAACTGCCGCTCGCCAGAGGTGCTCCCTCATCGATCGGTAGGGTGTCAGGAGTGAGAACTGCAGTTCTCTCTCTTGTCAGCCTGCCGGTCCTGAGATGCACCTCTCTCGTGAGAGTAAGCTCGGCTGCGGGCTCTCCCCGCGGCAACTGGCCAAATAAGGTGATAACAGTAAGTCAGACATCGGGAACGATTATGGATACATTACCAACTTCACCAAGCGAAACAGTAACTGTAAGTCCGACGTTGGAAACGATTGGGGATACGTTACCAATTTCGTCGAGTGAAGGATTAACCGTAAGTCCGACATCGGAAACGATTGTGGATACGTTACCAGCCTCAACAACTGAAGTAGTAACAATACGTCCTACGTCTAAAGAGATTGTGGATACGTTACCAACTTCAGCAAAGTTGAAGAAGGCTAGAAAGGTAGAAAAAACAACGGATAAGAACATAGAAAACAAAAATAATATTCGGAGAAAATCAGACGAATCGGTAGTTCAGGCTGTAAAGATAATTGAAGTTGGAGTACAGTGTTTAATGACAATACTTCTGATGGCACAATGGGTTGCTGTATTTATTATAAGAACAATCTTCCGCAATTTCCAGCATTGTAAAGCAAGGAGCATTAGTCTTAGAATAACGGAATATGTTACCTGTATAAAAGCACTTGCAAGTCATATAAAATCAGAAATAATAGCCAAATGGAGCGTTTCTTTTCCTAAGTTGCCAAATCAAGGTGTGAATGCGAGTGTTCATGTTCATAACCTGCATAATAAAAATAAGAAGATTGAGGTGGAAGTGTCTAACTGGGAGCAATCTAATGTGAATGACGTGTTTATTGAGCTGCCTTGCGAAGAGGCCAGAAATAAAAAGCTAATTCTGCTAGTTGATACCGGAGCCGACACTAGTTTAATAAAAGAAAACGCGTTGTGGGGGAACATACACGTAGATACTAGCGATGAATTTATGTGGAGCTTTCGGTGGTTGTGTTACCACTAAAGGGTTCGTGGTACTTAATCACAAAGGCGTACACCGCCTACGTTTAAAGCTACACATAGTGTCATCTAAACAAGGTGTGCCAGCTGATGATATCATTGGAAGGGATAACTTGTGGAATCATGCCATAATAAACGCGTTGATTGAGGACAAAAGGATTACATTTTTTGATAAAAATAAAAAACATGTAGCAACATTGCCGCTACACACAAGTAAGGATTGGCAACAAGAAGAAAATGTCACAATTTCAGCACGAACTATTAAAATAGTTCCAATTACATTGAACACAAATATACACACCGCAGTAATCCACAAGAAGGAACTTAAACAGAACGTGTACATAGGCGAAACCTTATGCGACGTGAAAAACCGGAAAGTCTTTGTACCAATTTTAAACACGACAAACGAAGATTACGACCTGGAACGGAAATTAAAAGTCGAATTTACCAACTTTAGTGAATACGAGTTGCCAAAATCAGGTAATATAAATTTGATTGAAAACGTGAAACAAGAAAATGAGGCAAGATTAATGCGACTGATGCAGGAACTACAGCTGGATCCAAATCTCAACAAGGAAGAAAGGGAGTCAATAAATAAAACATGTGCGATATTTCACGACGTCTTCTTACTAGAGGGGTATAGATTGCCCTTCACTTCGGTCCTGAAGCATGAAATACCGACGCACCAGAACCAGGCGCCCATAAATCAGAAACAGTACAGATTACCACACGCCCATAGGGAAGAGATAAATAGGCAGGTGTATAAGTTGTTAAGGGAGGGCATAATTTCCCCTAGTATATCGCCGTGGAACTCTCCTTAATTGTTGGTTCCAAAGAAAAGTGTAGACGGTACAGAAAAGAAATGGAGATTAGTGATAGACTACAGGAAGTTAAATGATGTCACCATCAAACAAGTTTTTCCAATACCTTGGATAGATGAGATTTTAGAACAACTAGGGCATAGCAGATATTTTTCCACATTTGATTTAGCCAGCGGCTACCACCAGGTGTTAATTGATAACCGTGATAAAAAAAACTACATTTAGCACTGCATTAGGGCATTTCTAATTCAACAGAATGCCTTTTGGCTTAACCGGTGCTCCAGCAACTTTCCAGAGAATAATGAATCATATTCTCACTGGGCTACAAGGTAAAGATTGTTTTGTGTATTTGGATGATATAGTTATTTACTGTAGGAATTTGAAACAGCACGAAGAAAGATTAAGTAAAGTTTTAAGCATAATTAGGGGAAAATTTAAAATTAAATACACAAAAATGTCAATTATTACTTAAGGAAATAGTATACCTAGGACATAAGTGTTCAGAGTTAGGCGCGCTACCGGATCCGCAAAAGGTCGAATGCGTCATGAAGGTCAGCCCTCCAAGAAACAGGAAGAAGGTACAAGCTTTCTTAGGTTTGGTTAATTATTATAGGAAATTCATAGAGAACACGGCAAAAATAGCTTTACCAATAAACAAATTGCTGAGGAAAGACAGTAAATTCGTGTGGACCGACGACTGTCAACGAGCATTTGAACAATTGAAGCTGGCAATAATTACACCTCCTATATTAGCATACCCAAATTTCACAAAACCGTTCAATCTCACAACGGATGCAATCAATGAAGCGTTAGGAGCAATTTTATCTCAGGGAGAAATAGGAGCTGACAGACCCATAGCTTTCGCAAGTAGAGCATTAAACAGTGCAGAGAAGAGGTATTCTACTATAGAAAAGGAATTTTTAGCAATAGTTTGGGCAACAAAGAACTTCAGAGCGTATTTATTAGGAAGACCATTCACGATTTTCACAGACCATCACCCGTTACGAGGAATAGCTAACCTCAAGGACCAGACATCACGTCTTGCCAGGTTCAGGCACAAATTGTCCGAGTACGATTTCGAGATCCGTTATAAACCAAGAAAGAAAAACTTAAATGCTGATGCATTAAGGTGCTGATGAATTCCTCAGGAGACACCAGACACAGTAGGAGCCGTACAAACACGCTCAAAAACCAAAACACTGGAAAAGGAAGAGCATCAAGGATTGCCCATGGAAATCGAAGTAGATAAGGACGAACATGAAATTGAACCAGAAAACTCAACAAAATTACTAACGGACCCTAAAGAAGTAGAAACGGCCATTCAACAATTCACCATTAGGAGGACATCAAGTTGCGGTGAAAACATATCTGAGAGTTTGCAAGCAATTTAGATATCCAGGAACGCAGAGGCAAATTTAGGAATTCGTAAAAAACTGTCAAAAGTACCAATCAAACAAGAGCTCAAAGTTAACAAGAATGCCCATGGTACTAACCGATACACCAATGCGGCCTTTCGATAAAGTCTTTATGGACATTGTAGGTATTTTACCAGAAACTGTATCCGGTAATAAATACATTCTCACATTTCAAGATGACTTTTCAAAGTTTATGGCATGCACAGCCATCCCAGACGCAGAAGCAAGTACTGTGGCCACGGATTTCTACGATGAGGTATATATATATGATAACGCGATACGTAATCCCACGTATTCCAGTACGGCACTAACTTTACTTCGAAATTATTCAGAGATACGTGTAAACTGTTAGGTATCAAAAAATTACACATAACACCGTACCACCCACAGGCTAATGGCTCATTAGAGAGAAGCCATAGACCTCTGGCGGAGTATTTAAGAAATTTTGCGAGGGAAGACTGTTCGAATTGGGACAGGTGGTTAACTGCAGCTATGCACGTATATAATCACTCACCCCGTATAACGACGAAACAAACACCTTTCCGCACTCTATTCGGTTTTGATGTAGAGATGCCAACAAACTTGAAAAGAAAATGCAGTCCATTATACAACGCGGAAGACCTGAATAAAATTCTAAAATTTCAAATATAAAGGGCACATGAAATTGTTAGGAGAAACCAGGATATAGCTAAGCAGATAGCTAAGAAACAGTATGATAGTAAGTTAAATTTAGTAGAATTGAAGGTAGGAGATAACGTTTTGATTAAGAATCAGGCTAGGAAAAATAAGTTTCCTCCAATATGGATAGGTCCCTACAAGGTTAAGAAAGTAAAGAGTCCAATTACTACGTTTCTGGAGATTAAGGGAAAAGACAAACCCTTTCACAATAATCTCCCTAAAATTGTATAAAAACCGGCATAGAGTGTAGGAATGTATTATGTACTAGAGATTAGGATAGTAGCAGGTAATTTGTATATAACTGTAATCTATTTTTAATGAAAATAATCAGTGTTAGTTGTAAGGGTAACAAGTCTCCGTTTGTTTTGTTTCTTTGTAGGGCAAGTAAATTTAAATGGTGAGAATGGACATACTAATATTGCTGGTTTTGTGGGCAATACGCGCAGGATCCACCGAGACGCCTTCTGTGTCGATAAAAAGGATTTCGTCAACACCAATTTTTTTCGAAAAATTAAGGGAATGCTTGTTTTACGAGGACGAGTGGACCGTAATAACAAGCATTAGATTGCTTAATTTTACGGAATTGGTGGAAAATATACACAGGTACTCGGAGAAAATTGAAAAAACTTGTGGAGAGCTAGACAAAAAACTTGTAATGTTGGATTTTAAGCAAATGTGCGCTGCGTTTACGGGTTCAACGCAATCAATATTGGAGAGGTTGCGAAGTAACGAAAAAATAATAAATCCCACATTGAGGAGAAGGGAAAAACGCGCATAAGATTTCGTAGGGCAAGCCTTAAATTGGGCGTTCGGAACCATGGACCACAAAGATTCGGAATCTATAAACTCACACTTGAAAGAATTAGACAATCAACAGAGCAGAAACTTGGAAGCACTAAATAATCAAGTCACACTAATCAAAATCATTTAGAGAGGAGAATAAACTGATTGTTATAATAAAAATTCCGTTACCACTTGCCGATCGATATGTACTACTGAAACCCCACCCTCTGCCCATTTTTTTCCTGTAAAATGGGATGTAATGGCAACGGTTACATACGATTACATTGCAGAATGCGGGAATGACTGGAAGTTCGAAGGTTTAACACAGGAGGAAATTAATCAATGCAAATACGTGTTAGATAATAGCCGGGAGAATAGCGGAAATGAAATTAAAATTTGCAGAAAATCCAACAAAATTTTACCAGGGTCGCACAAGATTTGTGAAATTAACTTAATAAAACAAAATTATTTAGACAGTGAAATATGTAAACAGGTTGCGGTGCCATCTAGTCAAGGCCTGATAATAAAATGAGCGTACCCAATGTTTGGTTATTCACGTTTCGAGATACAATGCACTTTAACTTAATGTGTGGAAACTACTCGGAGGAATTAAATTTGGCAGGCGTGGGACAAATCAGGATAAATAAAAATTGTGATCTCAGTGGTGAAGGAGTAATGTTAAGATACGACAAAAACGAAACTTACAACCTAGACACCAAATTTAAAACGTTCGATTAAGAAAGGCTTATGAAAGTATTGCAGGAAAATTTAACTCTAATAATTGGGGAATTGGAAACCGACATCACAGCAAGCCAACCAAAGCCTATAAAAGTAGTGAAAGAACTAGACTACAAGCAGAGTTTGACAAATGGAGGGAAAGAGATAACGCACCTACAAAACGAAATACAAAAGTAGCCTGTACTGAGAACACTACATAACCGGCAAAATATAATAAAGATTACAAGCATATCTTCACTAGCTGGGGTAACAACGCTGGCAATATTGTACATACTATTACGAGTCATAATATTTGTGAAACGTAAACGAAATAATGAAAGAAATCAACAGCCTCATTTGGAATTGATAGAGGCTCCGCGGCGACACATTTCAGCACCGGTAATCTCCCTAACTCCAATTACTACGATTCCAACTGTACCTTCCGTACAACCACCACCAATTCCACAAACACAGCACCGAGCTAGAAAACCAACAAAACCCCATTCTACAACAATAGATGAGTACGAGACTCCCAAGGAAAGAACTCGAGTCTCGTATCTCTAAGCTTCACAATAATTATTTCAAGCATATCCTAAACTATAACAGAAGAAGCATCTGCAACAGTGGGAACAATGCTTATGATAGCACTAGTAATTGTATACATACAGCGCAAAACAAAGTGACCAGTCAACACGTCAGTGCAACAAGTTATTCAAAGACCAACCATCGAAGTGATACACGAGTCAACGCTAAGAGAGGTGCGAAATCTACGAGCAGAATCCAACGCAATATTGTATTGTAACAAAGGCAATAAATAAATCTATATATGTAAAAATGAATACCACATGTATGTAACGCCATCACTTGAGAACGGCTGGACCGATTTGACTGATATTTTGTTGTGTTCCTAATTGTCAGGACAAGGTTTGTATGAAAGAAAATTTTGAGGAAATCGATGGGAAAAAGTCGAAAAATTGTATTTTTAATTTGTATGAAACTAGAACTTCATTAAAAATTATGAAAAAAAAAACTCATTTGAAACCCAAACCTCGGAAACTCATACGATAAAACCTTATCGTGTTATATTTTTTTTATTTATTGAATAATTTTAAAATCGTATTTTAAATTTAACAACACAAAAAGAAAAAAACCATTTTCACTTATTCCAACACCTCCAGGCAAGGAAACAACGCCGGGATCTCGGGGTCATCTCCACGAAGAACGCGGAAGAGATCCAGAAGGAACCACAACTTCCTGATGGTGGGGTGCTCGTTGAAGTCTCCTTGGAAATCTTGTATAACACCAACCAAGAGCTCCAGATCCCACCGCCTGGCTGCAACGTCCTCCAGCAGGGCAGTCATGTATAGACCCAGTGGGAGCCGATACTGTTTTATGGAATAAGGCAGTTTAAACATTTTACACTTTTAACTACGGACAAAGGTCGTGGAGCACTTGTAGTTAAATAATTATTGACAGAGGGAACCGCGCTAATTTATACTACATTTCCACAGAACGAACTTCGATTTTCCCTGACTATGCAAAACGCTAATGTGGTATTAAGGTTTTAAAATTGCAATTTCAGCAGGGGAAACTAACTTCGAAATAAATGAAAATTAAGTGAAATAATCAATATTCGCGAAAACATCCGCAGGAAATGCAAAACAGCTGACATTAGCGACAAACACCCAACATTAGATGCGTATGAACACTGGGTATACGCATTTAGGTCAATGGGGGAATAGGGAAAATAGATCAGGTTAATATGTGAATACATATTCAAAAGGAGCAAATTACATTACACAATACATATTATACAGTACATATTCAAAGACTCAAACCAACATGTGAGACATATTGGATGCGATGTAAAAGTAATCCAGTTCCATTTTAGATTATTTCCGTTATTTTACTCTATATGTACTAGATATTTTCTAGCTAATTTAGGATAACCGAATTCAACTTTAGTTCATTCGCTGGAAATTGATCCGAGAAGAAGGCAATCCTCATCAATTCAACGGATATGACATTGCCATAGATGGCCTGAAACAATGTCCAATGATTCGTAAATCTTACTTACAAACTAAGCCTAAATATTGAAAAGAATAAAAGAAAAAAAAATATACACAATATACTAAAATTTTATAAGAATTAATATTAAAATAGAATAAAGAATAAAGAAAGAAATTGATTTTTTTAAAAAAAAAGAAAAATACAGAAAGAGAAAAAGATGTAGACAAAAAATTAAATATAAAAAAGTATAAAAAAAAGAAAGACAAGAAGAAAATACTAAAAAAAAGAGAATTTAACTAACACAACTAATTAAAACTAACCACTAACTTTAACTACGTGCGTTTCAGTAAGCAAAGACCTGCTTACTTAAACGCAAATTACAGCATTTGTACAAAAAATTGTACAAATTACCTCATTGCTCCAAAACAGCAACGTCCCATGTTTTTTTTTTTTGGTTTTTTTGAAAACCGAAGAAATTCAAGCCAGAGAAAGAAAAACCTAAGGAAGAATTGCTTCAAACCACCTTCAGGGCATTGCACTTAGCAATTAAAATTATGCTTGCAAAGCATCTATTTGCAACCATCAAAATATAACAAAAGAGGGAAAAAAACGTTTCACCAAGCAAGAAAATTTGCTTATTAAAACGATGTAAAAATGAGAAAGAGAAAAACAAATTATATCGTAATTAATTGTAAATAAATTTAAAAATAATGTACTATGTTATGTATTAGAATATGGTATTTTTAAAGAGAAATTATTTAGTAGTTACTTATATTTAATGAAATTACTAAAATTAAATAAATTGTTTAGTAAAAGTAAATTAAAAGTGTAATTATAACTCAATATTATATACTTGCTAATATAGCATTATACAATAGTGTAAACAGTAAAAATTTACTGTTCGTATAGTATAGTAATTTATTTTCAATAAATATAGTTAAGACAACAACACCCATAACAACATCGGGCAAGAAGCCTCCAGTTCTTCGAAATACCTCGATGGCAAGAAGAATTTCAGGAAATCGGTTTTAAACAATTCCCATCTTGACCAGCTCCTATTGTTGTACCTATCCTATCCTGTACCAACAAAGAGCTTTATCCTTCAACAACTCCGGCATGGTTCGTACCAGCATATGCTTAGGCAACTCATATGCCTCTGTGAGCTCCTCGACTCTCTCGATGAAGGTTATTGGGTCCCTACCACCGTTTTACCGGTGGTTAAAAACAGCACCGCTGTAGTTGTTGTTCTTGTGCACATTCCGGAATTATCTTATGTGCATAGCGAATTTTCTTATGTGCAAAAATACTTGTTGTTGTTGTGCTTATTTCTAGAAATATTCCTTGTGATTTTGTTGGCAATTCCCAAGGCTCTGCTTTAATTTTTGCTTTCTGGTTACGCGTCTCGGTCTGTCTTGTAATTGTTGTAATTCTATGTAGATCGTGCATTCTATGTGGCTGTTGTCTTTCTTTTTTTGTTGGCAAGGGAGCTAATGTGGTTGTTGTTATTGTTGTTAGCTTTGAATATTTTCAGCCTTCGCTACGTTGTTTTTTTATTGTTGTTGACAGAATTCATTCCACCTGAAATTGGGTCCGCACAACCCAGGTCACCGCGTTTTCAGTTTTCGTTTACTAAAAATGGGCTTTTTTTTTTTTAATCAGATTCTAGCAGTCGCCCTTAAGAGGTCAATCTCTTTTTTCATGATTGGCTACTGGTGGAATGTGGGACAGTGGGAGAGGAAGGGAAAGGGAACTTTTCGCATTCTACTAATTCGACTCCGGCAAGTGTTGCGAAGCAAAGCTATCTAAGAACAGCTATTTTGCTTTATTATAGCAAACACTGCCGGAGTCAACGAATGGTTCTTAATTTCACAACTGGCGCTAGGCGAGGCCTTAAGTACGCATTAGAATTTGAGACGTCACGATAAGAAAAGTTAACACCCATGCGCAAGGCGGCATTCGAACCCACGTCCCCGGAAAATCGATGGCTAGTATGCCACACACTAAACCACCGAGCCACCGAGAACTGCTTGGTTGGGATTCAGGCCAGGTTCTACATCAAGAGTTGTAAGAACAAATTATTTTTCTTACAATATTTTTTATTTTAAGTATTCAAGGATTTTAATATATAAGAATGAATTGACCGAATGTATTCCTTTTTTTGTTGAAATCAATTAGAGGTAATTTAATACGGATGCATACATACCTAGTTTAATATTTCTAAAATTCTTAAAAAATTTAATAATATGTCTTCTGCTTTTGCTTGCTTTTTTATTTTTTATGACAGTTTGACAGATTGAAACAAATATTCCAATGAAAAGTTTGGGTTTGTTTTGAGTTGAATAATTGAAAAATTTGAATTTGAAAAATTTTGAATTTCTAATTGAAAAGTTTGAATTGAATAATTTTAAAATTTTTCGCATGTAGTTACAGACTCACTTTTTTCCAGAAGTGGGAAACGACGGAATTTTTTCATTCACATTAAACCTCATTAAAAATGTCGACACTCTTAGTCGCTCTTAAAGAAAATAAGAAAAAACTGTAGAGTCCAGATGTCTTAAAAAACCGGAGTTTCGAGGCAGCGATGCTTCAAAAACAACACTTGGAGCCCCGGACAATATTGGCAACATCGTAATACGGGCTGCTGATATGGCTGGGATTTCCAATTGTGGGGTTAGTTGTGGGAGAACTACTGTTCTCTCCGGTGTGGGGTCAGTGTTGTTGCGCGAATTAGCGACGGCTTGCCATAAGTCTAAGTCTGTGGTCGGTCGGGGTCTAGGTAAGGTCGCAAGACAGGCATCCACGTAAATCTAACACACACTTGTGGGGTTAGTGTTGCGATTAAGCCAGGCCCGAGGAGGAGGTTTGTAGGAGGTGCGGACAAACCTGTACCTGCTGCAACCCGACTGTACACGGATACCGAAGGAGTTGTGGTCAAGACGGGCCCTGGGGTCCAGTGCACATCGAAGGGAGTAGTGGCGACTCCGACACTTGCAGCTAAAATTGCGGTAAAACCAGGCCGGGGAAAGGAGGTTGGAGAAGTCGCAAGCAACAGCAGGGCGGCTAGTTCAGCAGGTGGGGTTCTTCAGCTAAACATATCCGCCCCTCAAAAAGACGGCACCAGGAAGAACCCTCGGCCGTGAAAATTATTAGGAGGCTGAATGAGACTTATCAACCCGCCTTGCCGGAAAAGTAGTGGTCATCTGTAGAGTGAGCTAGGCGCATTTCTGATAAACAGGATGGTTCTGGTAAACAGCTCGCTAGTGCGCCGAGTTCTGCAGATCAAGGGCAGGCGGGCAAGAGGATTATGTCACCTGATGGTGCTGCGCCTAGCTCTAAGAGGGCGAAAAGTGGGGCGTGTGAGAAGACTCTTCGATCGGGACCTACGCCTTTCAACGAAACGGCTAAAGATGCGCTTGTGATGACTGTCATCGACAAGGGCGATGGCGATTGCGGCATCTCTAAGGAAGGCTAGATGTGGGTTGAGAGCGCTTTAGCGTCAGCCTTCTGGCAGATCTTGTAGGAGATGCCGGGGCCAACACCAGTTTGCAAAGGTGCAGGTTGGCTCCATGGGCGGGTTAAGCTTGTTTCCTTTGGTGATGAGTGATCGGTCTAAGGTGTAGGTCCGCAGTAGCCAAGGTCGGTGAAATATGGCCGGGTTGTGACCTCGCAATTGCGAGTTCCTTATGTGTGGAGTTCCTTGGCTCCGGCCGATGCAGAGTCCATCATGAAGATTCTACAGGTAGGCAACCCTCACCTTCCAACGGATAATTGAAATATAGAGAGGTTGGATGAACCTGTTGCGGAAAAAAGGGTGGAAACGGCGGTGGTAACGGCTGTGTAAGTGACGATGGAGGAGGAGTTGGGTTACCTCTCATCCTGCTCTTTAGTCGTCAGGAGCATGATCGGCGAGAATTAGCCGACGACCTCGTTCTGGAGACAGATAAGAAAGACGCCGACAAAACAGTGGTGGAGAGGATGGAGGTAGTTGAGAATGATCCCACCCCTCCAAATTAATCTCCACCACTTCAAAGCAGCAAGTGCTGCTCTCGTCCTTCGCTTGGCTACCGGCGAACACGACATAATCTTAGTCCAGGAATCCTGGGTTTATGTAGGCAGGGTTTGTGGATTAAGAACTCCATGATTTAAGACTCGCTTGGCAAATATAGGTAACCCTAGAATATGCATGGTGGCGAGTCAAGATCTTAAATGTTTCATTTTCTCTAATTACAGTGGTAGAGATATCATGACTGTCAGTTTGGAGCAGACTGAAGAAGCTTACTGGCTGTCCTTCGACTATATGGCACATGAGGCGGAGATTCCGGACCCGCTCATCAGAAGTTTGGTTGATCAAACTCGACTACAAAATAGAGGTCTCTTCCAATTGGTTCCATTGGTTCTGGACCAATGGCTCAACCGTGTATTTCGGTGGAGTCTCATCCTAAGGGGCACTGTGTGTGTAAGATCGGTTGGAGCGATAGTGAGGCAAGAGTGTGAGTGTGAATAATGGTGGTCTTTGTTAGTTTTGTTTATTGGAGAAGGCGAACTGTGGCTTGTGTCGCGCATAAGGTTGGTGAGTGAAGTTATTTTTTAGGAAATTTAGGAAGTGAACTGTTGTTGTTGTTGTTGTAGTTTTCATGTTTGTATGTAAGATTCAGAGCTGAGGGAATGTGCGTACTCGCGGTTGGTAGCTTGCTAAGCAGAGGCTGCCTAAGCAGAAGCCGCGTAACCAGAAGTAGTGTTGTAGTTGTTGTTGTTTATTTAGTTTCTTCGCATTTGAGACGCTACCCCAGAAGTGTAGTAAAACTTAATGTAAACATAAAGTGAGCCGATAGAACTGCGGCTTTGCGTGCATGCATGATCTGGAGCGTCGGGCTGTGTAAGAAGAGTGTTGTGGTTGTTGCTGTTGTAGTTTTAATTTAATTGCTTGAGATCGAATTGTGGCTTGACTCGAATTTGCTAGGAATTAAATTAATGTAAACATTTCCGAAGAATAGGATAAAATTAGGCGGAACTGATCCGAACATGATTGAACATATACAGGTTTTTTATTTCAATTTCGTTTTTGTTGACATATTTCTTTT
This sequence comes from Sicus ferrugineus, assembly GCA_922984085.1. NCBI lineage: Eukaryota > Metazoa > Arthropoda > Insecta > Diptera > Conopidae > Sicus > Sicus ferrugineus. The sequence continues at coordinate 28,679,145 of OV277349.1, forward strand.
TTATTTTATAAGGGTTTCAGCCGGAGTACGGAAATGAATGTGCATATGTAAATTTTTTATCTTTTTGTTTTCTTAATTCTTGGAATTAGCTTAATTAATTCTTAGAAAAAGTATACAACCATAAGTAAGGTGCGAGTTTTTCACTTTATAAAATTATGTGATAGAACAAATAGAAGTCAGTCAGCAATCAACTATTAACTTAACAACATGAATCACGTAAACATGCCGACATTTTTAACTCGAGTTCATGAGTTTTTAGTAACTCACAGGAAAAATATACTGGAGGAGCATTTTGATTACATTTTAACCAACTATATAAAACTAAGCCAGTATAAGAATGACTTTGTGATTGAGTCACAACATTGGTGCCATTATACTATGTGTTGCTGGTCTTCAAGTGAAACTGTGGACGGACCAGATACTTGTGTTTGCTGCAATATAAATTTCATTGTTAGCAGAATAAATAAATTGACATCATTTTATACAAGATTATATAAATAAAAAGACGTGTTTAAAAGATTAATTTAGTTATTTATTGTTTCTTATTGAAATTGTTTTGACAATTTCTAAAATATGTTTCAAGTAGGGGCCGAGATTGGGGAAAGTCGACCTGAACCTCCAAGCGAAAATTTTCTCTATCTCCCTCCATCAGTTTTATTTCCTTTGTTGAATTCTGCTATAGTCGCATCACAAATGTTCTTGGATTTTTGCGGTAGAAAAATGACGCAATCCTCCAGCTCCATTAAAATGCGATCCCCATATTTGGTTTTTGTCCTGTGCACACTTTTTATTGTGTAAAATCTGCTGGGTTCCGTGTCCTTGACATGCAGAATATTCGTCTGGTTGCAGTTTTTTCCATTAAAGTCCTTCACAACAGTAAATGAGGGAGACGTACAATCATCTTGGTACAGTTGATTAATTTTACTACATATTATTATTTTTTATCTTTATTTAAACAAATAATTTAATGAATTCTTCGAGTTGCCTACACCGATCCAAAACCACACAGAGACTAAATGTCCAAAACTGAAATTCAGTATTTACATATTTCATAGCTATAACGATCATGTGCTAAAATAAGTATAAATAGTGGTGAAAATCATCAAAAAGCTTTAGTCGTATGTTGGAATTTGAATTACAAACAAAGAACAATTACAAACAAAGACAACAACAACAACAAAGAGCAGTACAATGGATAAGAAGAAAGACATCGAAATGAAAGAATCATGGACAAAGAAGTTTGCAGTATACAGTGGTGAAAATCCCGTTCAAGCCGGATAAGGAATGGAAAAGCTCATCCTCATCATCATCTTCACATTCATCATCAACATCAACTTTAGTATCATCGAACTCCAACTGTTGGGGTTCTTCCTTGGAATATACTCGTCGCGGGCTTCTCTGTAATCCTTCCCTTTCCACGGTCCGTTTTGAATTAGAAACACTTCAATTCCGCTTAAGACACTTTATTAACAATTGCACTAATGTTGCACACGGGTCTTAAGCTTTTCTTCACTAATCACTACTGACTACTCACTACTGACTACACCTATCTGCTATATTCCAATCTCATTTATACATTTCTACGCGGAAGCTTAAACATGGAAATAATAATACGCTAACTGTAGCGGAAAAGACCCGCCTCAACACCTGAGCGCAAGAAAGTGGGTCACAAGTTCCACGGCCAACAATATTTAATGAAAACGAAACCGCAGCTTCAGCTACCTGCGCTCATTCGAGGAATTGCTCTAGAAACGACAATGCGGAAGCATAACGTGCAAAAAATGCTCAGTGCGATGTCATAATTTAAGTATCGCCTGAAAGTATGCCTAGCGGAACCAGTGACTCACAACATCCCTCCACGCCTAGGGAAAGGAAAAATTAATATCGTAAAGCGATGTTAATTTTTCCTTTTATTACAATGTTTCTACTGGGTGGTCAACTGTTTGATATTAGTCTTAATGCTATTACAAACTTCTTAAGTGAATACCATAACCGCTTCTTGTCTGGCCTCCCTCGGACATGCTGATTGGAGAATAAGATGATGCTGGTTCTACCGAATTATGCTTTTGCTGCTACGAATGGTCATCTCGTCTTACGGTGGTATGACGCGTTGCAGGGCACCCACATTTGAAGAAACGGTGTGCAACTATGTGACTGCACCGATTGGACATGCTCCTCGCAGTTCTGGTCTACCTTGAACGGAGTGATGTGGCCTTTGGTTTTTCTTTCTCATTTTCTCGGGCTGCTGGGGTTGTGTGCTACGTTGTTGACTGTCTGCTGGACCTCCCATCTTACTTGACGCTAATTGATCGAAGAAGCTCATATCTCGACTGTGGCTTCACGATTCCCTTGTCTCACATCAGGATGTTAGCTCCAATTTGCGACTATGATCTGTAGTAAGATGTTAATTTGCAGGGAGCGCCCAAAAGAAAAATTGTTTAGCACGTCCACCCTGTTGATTAATGTTAGCGAGAAAACTTCGCCATGGCCGTCTTTTTCAAACGATGTCCCTTATTTATGTGATGGTGCCGTACAACGTGATGGTTCGGAGAAGCAACTTCGATGTACGCTCGTATCTTGAAGTCCACGATCAAACTGAAGCTTCCATAGGTGTTGATGCCGTTGGTGGCTTATCCTAATTATTTTCTAATACTTATACTACGAAAAAATTCAATGAAATGTGTTATTTCACGAGTATCTTATGCTTGTTCCTTAATATTTATGCTGCAATAAATGCGAGTATATACATACTTATGACTATGTACAATTTGCGTGCGTATTCGACTATCAACTAAAATCAATACATTTATCGAGTGAAACCATTAAATCTTAGGTTCAATTTTTTACACTTTTCGTTATGTGTCCTTAAAAATATTTTCCTAGTGCCTCTTATCTAGTTTCTCTTTTTTCCTCCTTCTCTTTTTAATAAAATTTCCATGCTCATTTTCTTTTTTTTTAAATGGTTGTTCCTTATTTTCATATATTTTCCAGAACGTTTTTTTTTGTTGATATTAATTTCTTTTGTTTTTTTTCCCTCTTTTCTTTTCTTCTCTTCTCTCTTTTGTTTTTCCCTTTTGCACAAGAGTTTTTTGAGTTTGTTTTTTCTTTTTTTTATGTACAACTTTTTTCCCTTATTGCTACACAATTATTAACTCTATTTAAATTAACTTAACAATTAAAATTACTTAATTCATTAAATCTAACAATTATTAATTATATTCTATTTTACTTGCTCCCTTTACTTACAGATGTGATACCACACGCCTGTATATTTGACGTATTCATTCATCACACGTAACGTTGGACTGATTCGCGATGCTACATAATGTCATGGCGCCCTGACAGCATGTGACAAATCGCAATCGACCACGAATTATCTATCCTAACATTATTATATATTACAAAAAAATATTATTTATCTTATATATATTTCGTTAGTAAGTTAAATTAGTGTCCGGTTAGTTAAACGAAATATATGGTTTAAACAAATTCTATAATTAAATAATACATTTTGTTAGTAAGTTAAGTTAGTGTCCGGTTAGTTAAACAAAATATCCCCTAAAACTACAATACATACTAAAACCAAAACTGTTTTGTGTTAATAAGGACATTCCTGCCGTACTTACTTAAGTGCACAGAATATACTTTACCAGATGATTACCTTGAACAGTTATTTGCGGCGTCACAGTTAATGGTATTCAGCCCTCTCTTTTTCGTCGTCCTGGCAAATACAGAATTTTCCTGTACCCCACCTACGACCGCCTTGAAATATACAAAAATATATGTTATTTTACGTTCTTTATTTTTTTCTATTTACTAAAATCTGAATTTTTTTTTTGTTGAACTGCTTCCGTGACTGTTTCTATTTTACTCGAATTGTTGTATTGTTTAAGCAAATTTTTATGGAATGGCTTATCCATGTTCTTAATTTTTGTAACTGTCGTGACTGGGTTTCTAATGCCCACATTTTTTCTTCAAATTTGTTGGCATCTGCGCATCGAATCCATACAATGTGCGAAAAGGGGTTTGTTTGGTGGTCGCATGCGGAGTGTGATTATGCACGTGTATTGCCGCTGATAACCATTTGTCCCAATTGGATCCGTCCTCTTTTGCAAAACTGCGCAAATACTCTGCCAATGGTCTATGGTTTCGTTCTAAAGAACCGTTGGCCTGTGGGTGGTACGGTGTTGTGTGTAATTTTTTAATTGCTAACAATTTACATGTGTCGGTGAATAATTTTGAAGTGAAATTGGTACTGTTATCCGTTACCAGAATTCGTGAAATTCCGTATCGCGTTACCACTTTGTCGTAGAATGCTCTGGCTGCGGTGCTCGCTTCTGCGTCGGGAATAGCTGTGCACGCCATAAATTTTGAAAAGTCGTCCTGAAATGTAAGAATGTACTTATTACCGGATACAGTCTCCGGTAAAATACCTACAATGTCAATATAAACATTATAGAAGGGCCGCACTGGCGTGTCTGTTTATACCAGGAGCATTTTCGTTAATTTTGAACTTTTGTTCACCTGGCATTTGGGACATGCTCTAAATAGGTAAATAGGTTTTTACCGCCCCTTGATGGCCTCCTAATGGTTTATCATGGAAATCTTTTATTATCGTCTCCATTTCTCGGGGGTCTTCCAGAAGAATTGTATTACCACCCCGTTCTGTCTTTGCACTATCCGGTTCCACTGATGGGGAAATTTCCTGCAGCTTGTCGTTTTCTTGGGTTTTTTGTTCTTTCGCCAAAGAACGCGTTTAGACTGCCGCGACCTCATTACTATTTTGGGGTATTCTACTCAGAGCGTCTGCATTTAAATTTTTCTTCCCAGGTTTATATATAATTTCGAAATCATACTTCGATAGTTTATGTCTAAACTTGTGTAAACGAGAAGTCTGATCCCTTAAATTCGCTATACCCTTTAAGGGTCGGTGGTCTGTAAATATTTTGAACGGCCTCCCAAAAGATATGCCCTAAAATTCTTCGTTGCCCAAACTATAGCCAAGAATTCCTTTTCGATTGTGGAGTACCGTTTCTCGGCTACACTCAACGCCCTACTGGCGAAAGCTATTGGCCTGTCCTTACCTACTTCCCTTGTGACAATACTGCTCCCAGAGCTTCATTGGTGGAGTCTGTTGTCAACAATAATTGTTTCGAAAAATCTGGATACGCGAGTACAGGTGGTGATGCTATTGCCTCCTTCAGCTTGACGAACGCTTTCTGGCAGTCCTCCGACCATTGGAATTTGGTATCCTTTCTCAGTAATTTGTTAATTGGCAAAGCGATGCTATGCTCCCAATAAATTTCCTATAGTAATTGGCTAACCCGAGGAATGCCTGCACCACCTTTTTGTTCCTAGGAGGTTTTATATTCCTTACACACTCAACCTTCCGTGGGTCTGCAGTGCACCTTGCTCAGAACTATTTTCCCTAAGGACGCTAAACCCCTTAAATAACCTATCTTCATGCTGTTTTAAATTCCTACCATAAACTGCTATATCATCTAGGTAAACGAAACAATCTATCCCTTGGAGCCCAGTGAGATTATGATTCATTATTCTATGAAATGTCGCGGCCGCCTCCGTCTAACCAAAAGGCATTCTGTTGAAGTCGAAATGTCCTAATCCTGAACTAAACGCGGTCTTTTCTTTGTCTTTTTCATCCACCAAAACCTGGTGATCTTGTACCCTTGTAGTGGGTACAAGATCTAATGTTGTAACGTCATTTAACTTCCTAAAATCAACCAAAGACGCCATTTTTTCTGACCGTCTTTCGAGGCTTTCTTTGGTACCAGTAACAGTGGCGAATTCCACGACGATTTGTTGGGGGAGATAATCCCGTCGTCTAGCAGCTTCCGAACCTGCCTGTTCACTTCTTCCCTATGGATATGAGGTTTTTTTCTGCTTTTGATTAATTGGTGATTGGTCTTGCCTGGTCGGTATTTCGTGTTTTAAGACCGGCGTATAGGCCAATTCATCTCCTTCCAGCAGAAAAATTTCATGAAAAGCTGCGCATACTCTCTCTACTGAACCCCTCTCCTCCTTATTCAAACTGTCATCCAGACTTAATTTATTCATCAGAGTATTCATTCTACCCTTAACATCTATCTCTCTTACTCCATTTATCATACTATCATGGGGTGTTTCAAACCTATCAGAACTAGAAAACCCCAGCCTAAAGTCACTGTCTATCTCTACATCTTGTTCCTTTGAATTCAGTATCGGAACGTAAACTACGCCCTCCTTTACTTTCGCTAAAGTTTCCCGTAAATATACTTCCGGAACAATTTCCTGTTTATGAACTACTATTTCCGGAATATTGGTTCTAATCCTAACTGGAACTGCTCGGAAAGTTCTCGCCATTACTTTCGAACTTTCATTATGTAAGATCTGATCAAATTCTCTCCTTGAACGCATAACCAGTGTCTGAATATGTTTCTTATTTTCGTCGATAAATGTCACTTTTTTACTAACTGAGTTTATAACTGACCGATTCCACAAATTGTACCTACCAATTATGCCATCCGCTGGTACTCACTGTCCAAGTGGCACTAATTGTAGCTTAAACAAAGTTGATTCATACCGTTAGGTATGATCACTACGGAACCCTTCGTTGTTACACATCCACCAAAAGCTCCATTAAGGGTTTTTACGTCGTTTGTGTTTACCGTCAATGATCCACTCAACGCGTTCTCCTTTACCAGGCTCGTGTCTGCTACAGTATCTACTAATAGGATGAGTTTTCCCATTTCTTGCACCTTTACATGATACTTCAATGAAGACGTCATTTATAGTGTCTGGTCGACCCTTCTGCCAGGTCAATCCAGAATTAATTTGACCCTTTCTTTCCGTTGTATTCGGTTTTATACTATCGCCTTTACTTATCCCACTTCCTACCCTTGAGAAAAATTTTTCTAACATTTTTGTTGCGTCTTTTTGCCATGATTTCAAGTTTGTATTATTGCTATTTAAAAATTGGTCAGTATAATTAAAAACTTTCATTTTCTTTTATTTTACTACATCTTTTATTATACCCAGAGACAATATAATTAAAACGAAAATTTGTGCAATGCTTGCACTTAAGCATGAAGTCAAAACTCCAAACATATCCACTGACTCAACGGCCGTCGGCTTTACTATTTGTTTGTTATTAACTGCTTGCTTAACTCCAATTTCGCTTACCTCCTCACAACTGTCAACTTCTTCTGGGAATGATTCAATGCTTTCAATACTCCCGCCTGCACTATCGTTTCGCTCGTGATCGACTTCCTCTGTTCCTTGATATCTTTTGACGGGACAATTTATTGCTATGTGTCCTCCTTTTTCACTATGGAAACACTTGATATCATCTCCCCTGCTTCTGTTTCCCTTATTATACGTACTCCATCTACCCTCATTAGCTTGTGGCTGTTGTCTACCACTACTCATGGGGTCGTTACTATTTCCTCACTGATTACCTACCTGACGTTCGGCTAAATTTCCTCTCGTCGCCTGCCCCCTTGACTGACATCTCCAATTTAGTTCATGCCCATACATCATGCATTTCTCACAGAATGGACTATTTTTCCTTACGAGACGCTCGTCCCTAGGATAGCCTTTCCTTCGCAGAAACTACATACTATTCGTATTTTGGCACTGGCTTCCCCACCTTGTGGACGTCCCATCCTTTTGCCGTCCCGCGTTATACTCGGGTTTTGCATGAAGTTATCGCCATGCTGTGTATTTAGTTTCCCTGGGTCATCCATGGGTGTATGGCTTGCAGTCCTTTGGTTCATTTCTACCGTCCAGATCGGATTCATGCTCGCTAAAAGGTTTGGTTGGGTTCCGAGAGATCTGCTGATGATCTCGTTTAGCTGTACTGCTTCTGCGATCAGCCTTTCCATGTCGATCACGTTGGTGCCCACCATCTTCATCCTTATCGTTGGGTCTCTTAACCCCAGCAGGAATGTCCTGGCTAATGATTTGTTAATCTCAAGTCGCAGTCCACGATCCTGAGCCTCAGTATATTGGGATTTCGTACTGTATTCTGACTGTGTACTTAGATTGATTTCTCCGAAGTCCACTATTCCAAAGAAAGAAGTGCTGTATAGCTCTTCTATGCTCGTTATTTTTTTCCCCTAATTAACCCGTAAGCGTTACCATGAAACTTTTGCTTTACACACGCTAAGAAATCACCTATTTCGGAATCCGATATTCCCCTCCTTGCGAGTTCACATCCCTCAATAAATTTATACACTTCATTCCTCAAATCAGGCGAACGGGTATCTGAGAAAAATGGTGCTAATCTGTTTACATTTTTTGCAATTCCTTCTATACTCATTTTTAAGCTTGTATTACTTCTGATGATTTTTAAACCTGTTGCAGGTAGTGAAGGACATCCAATCGGATCTTTGTGCGGCAGGGTCTCATCTGCTAGCAATTCTTCCTGTCGAAGGAGCCTATTCTCTTCTTTTAACCCCTCTATTCTCCTATGAGCCTCTTCTAAAGAGTCAAAACTTGCCCTGCTTATTTGGTTTAAAACTGTAGAGAGCAAATTTCCCGAAACTCCCTTTTTCTCAATCAACTTTCTCAACCTAATATTTTCCTCTTCCACTTCCTTCACTAAAATCGCCTCTAATTCTCTGTCCGTCAAATAGTTGTCGTATCTGTTTTTTAAGGCGTGAAATTCAGCTTTCCACCTTTCTAATTCCTTTAGCGCACTTTTATTTTTATTTGATATAAAATTGAGCAGTTCTTCTAAAATTGCATCCGCCTTCTCTACCTTGGAGAGATTACCTAGATCTTTAATCTTTTCCTTTATTAAAATTAAATTCTCGTTATTGTTTACAGTGGACGAAAGATTATCCCAAATTTTTTCAATAAACCTGTCTAACTGTCCGACCAAACCTTTATAATCCCTTCCTAAATCCCTTAATCGCGCCTCCAAATCGAGCGAAATATTCATAAAGTAACAAAAAACAGCAAAGACAAAAACACAACGCTTGCAATTCTACCAACACTTTGGGTCTGACGAGCAAATGAACAAAAACAATCAAAACCTCAGCAATGTTTTGCGCAGAAATTCAACCTCAAGCGTAAGCGCCACCGCCACTCTCGAGTTTCGCGTCAATTTTTAATTATAGTCACACTTCGCGTATTTTCTTTCAAAAAAATTTTTTTCATAGCATTCGCAAAACTACTAAATCTACTGTTGAAAAATTATCAGAAATTATTAGTTTTTATATTCTTCATTTGTCTCACAATTTTTAAATTTTCACAACAAATTATTATAATAATCCCCCTATAGCCAGACTCAGTCACAGGATTACGGGTAAGGGAGTCTTGCTCAGGATTATTTATGTGTGTTAATATTAATATATATTTGCTACAATTTTATGTTAACACAAACTCACCTGTGCGAACGATTTTCGGTTCGTAATAACCGGCTGCGCCAAATATGTTGGGGTTCTTCCTTGGAATATACTCGTCGCGGGCTTCTCTGTAATCCTTCCCTTTCCACGGTCCGTTTTGAATTAGAAACACTTCAATTCCGCTTAAGACACTTTATTAACAATTGCACTAATGTTGCACACTGTTCTTAAGCTTTTCTTCACTAATCACTACTGACTACTCACTACTGACTACACCTATCTGCTATATTCCAATCTCATTTATACATTTCTACGCGGAAGTTTAAACATGGTAATAATAATACGCTGACTGTAGCGGAAAAGACCCGCCTCAACACCTGAGCGCAAGAAAGTGGGTCACTAGTTCCACGGCCAACAATATTTAATGAAAACGAAACCACGGCTTCAGCGAAATGCGCTCATTCGACGAATTGCTCTAGACACGGCAATGCAGAAGCATAACGTGCAAAAAATGCCCAGTGCGATGTCGTAATTTAAGTATCGCCTCAAAAGTATGCCTAGCGGAACCAGTAACTCACAACACAACATACCACGTAAAAAGTTTAAATAATTGTTTATATTAAAAGTTCAATAAAAAGTCTATACTATTACTTTTTTTTAAAAGCTATATTTATTGTTTATTTTGTTTTTGTTAAATTGTAATGAAATTATAGACACAAGTGACCACATTTGTAAGAATTATAGGCTTGGTGTTGGATTTAGTTGTGGTGTACGCCTTCTTGCAAATAATTTATTATTTCATATGGTGGTTGCAAGTTTCTAAAGCTGTTAAAATATTCTTTACGCTTTTTGTCTTTGTAATATGCTACCCAATGGGTCCCAGAGCCCTTTGATGTATCCAGATTAACGATTCCGCAATCTTGTTGACGAGGTCGTTTCGAGAGTCATAAAATCATCAAGTCATCAAAATTAAGTCATCAAATCAAGAATGCTCTAGATTTTATGGATAATGAGATGCCACTCAAACTAAAAACAAGTACACTGTATAAAGCAAAGAAAGAGATCGATTTTACATACAAGATTCTTGCCAATAGTAATGAAGACGGAACCTATTTCTCTCAAATAAATGATACAGAGAAACATCGATGCAAACACATCAACTAAAGTCATGGATTTATCTGAGCTGGAATAACATCAGCTGGATACCGCATATGGACTGCATAGAGGAACAGATGATGGGAGATTCGGAAACAGTGCTTTCAAAATACAAAATGGCGAAATACTCATGTCAGACAAACCTTTTGGCACCTCACCTCCTATTACCTTCAACCTTACACCCGGTCTATTCCAATTACTATTCCACATGACAACATCAAATTATAAGGAAGCAGGTCCACAAGTTTACAAGACAATTTTAGTCAATACTAGTGCTCACATACGTAATTGTGATGAAAATGAGCAAATGAAGGGGACCTAGGCTTTCAAGTATACCAACATCATAAAGATATCAATGAGAAGTCTTCATTGACGTCCACCCCACTTCACCATAACTAACGTAGAAGAATTCGGCTGCAGCAAGTTTGAATCTCTTCGAGATACATACTTTGTATAAAAGATGTGCCATTCCCATAATTGCTGTTGTGCGCTTCAAAAAGCTATCGTGTTAAGAAATTGTTTCTAAATTCTTTCAATAAATAAAAAGAAAATTTTTATAATTTCATATTTACATTTTTATTTATAAAATTTTTTAAACGTAACAATTGTAAACTTAATATCTACTATATGTATATTTTATATTAATAAAAATTTCATTTAAAATTAAATTATTTGTTTAAATTACAATATATATTTATAGATACATAGATTAAAATTGAAAATTATTTATAAATATTTAAAAGTTTACATTATTACAAATTTCTTCATCGATGTCTAATTGCATTTCTAAGTTTATTTTGTGATGGCCCCACGCATATGTGTGGATGCCATCACTTCTAATATAACGCTTATCATCACTGCAACTTAGACCATTCCTATAATCGCTAAGACTTAAACTATCTAACACTGATTTCTTAACTCCTTTAGCCTTTTTGTTTCTTTGCTATTTACAGTGGCTATGGAGTACATTTTTGAGCGGAGGCCTATGAACTCCCTCATTATTTTCCCCTTACTCTCATCCTTCATCATGCCGAGGATTTTGGCATTCGTAAGGGGAAAATTAAACATATTGTCCTCCGGATATTCGGATGTATCGAATTCTATATCATCATATAATTCAATACAAGACTCTGTTGGAATTTCGGTACCATGAAAAAGTGGAAGTTATACATATTTTCCACTTTGATAATTCAAGTTCCGAATATCCCAAGTAAATGGGTTTATTGTAAACGGTGCGAATCGTACTCAATTGAATCGCAATCATGTCTTCTGTGAATTGAGAAGAGCTGTGAAAATTGGGTTATCAATTAGTACACGAGCTCCCAGTTGCTTTGCTCGACTTTCTCAGCTATTCGCAATCTAGGCATATTTCCGTTCATCACCATTTTCCATAGTTTTCCCATACACCGCATTATTAACAGTTCAAATAAATTTTTTCAAAAGTGTTTCTTGCTAAACTGCGATGATGGGTATTTAAGTCAATATATTGTTTTAACCAACAAGACTGTTTAAATTTCAATGCCTTGTGGACATTCTTTAAGTTTAGTCCATTTTGAAAACATTGCTCTAGATTTTTATAATGTTAGTCTTGTTGGTTAAATCAACAACGAACTTTTTACAATTGGAGCTACCCACAGTTTTATTTTCAGCGCAAAATGGTAAATCATTATGCACGTCACGTAAACCCTGGGGGTAGTCCAACTTTACTTCCAAAATGTATGTATCCAGTGGACGAATCCTCTGGTATTGAAAGAATGGTGCTGACGTTTAAATTATTAACATCAGCAACCCATTCAAATCCCCCATACGGTAAATATTGTGACATTGCCCAACCGTATAAGTTATTGGCATCCAAATACATTAAGTATTCTGACGGCTTACTTGGATCGTAATCCGCCATATACTTATTATTGGCCTTTGAATGCCTCTTGCTACATTGAACAATGCCGCCCCGTATGCCTTTCTGAACGAAAAGATACATTCTGAACTTCAGAAATGTCTGCCAAAATAAGTACATCTGTTTTCAGATAGAAGATCATGTAATCATTCAGAGTTTGACAATTGAAAACTTGCCAAACTCTTTGAGCATGCTCATAATCCTCCACTGCACATTCTGTACCAGTGAATCGACTGAAGAAATCAGCCCGAGTAGGAAGGCTGGTTTCTTGCAGGCGATCAACTGAATTGATGTATTCATACGGGAATACACCTTTAAGAAGATTAAATTCTTCGTCGTTTGGATACATTTAGCGCACCGCCTGAAAATCATTAGGAGTAAAATTTTGCGCCAACGTATCCAAACTGAAGCCATAAAGCGAAAAGAATCCAAGAACCTGAGTTCAATGGTCTTCTTTTCGCTTACGCGTATCCTCTTCGATAGGGAACGTACAACTCTTAATTTAGGGGGATAACATTTATATCCCCCTCAAATAAATTGAGTTCCTTAATAAATAGATGGCAGTCATAGCCAGAAAAATTGTGGAAAAATATAGGGGTAAAGTGTGCCGGACCCCTATACTTTCCCGTTAAATAGCAATGATCTGCTTACACAGCTCCACGCTCCAGATCATGCATGCACGCAAAGCCGCAGTTCGATCCGTTCACTTTATGTTTACATTAAGTTTTACTACATTTCTGGGGCAGCGTCTCAAAAGCGAAGAAATTCAATAAACAACAACAACTACAACACTACTTCTGCTTACGCAGCTTCTGCTTAGGCAGCCAGCCTCACGCTTAGGATCATGCATGCCTGCCAGAGTCATAGTTCAATCCGTTCGCTAAATGTTTACATTAAATTCCTCAAATTCCTCCACCCAAATTTTCCTCAAACATCTCTATGCGTCAACCGCATGCGTGCCAAGATACGGAGATCGCAGCCACTTGACATTTTATTTAACTTCCCACTAACAACACAACCTCTGCTTGCGCACCCGCTACGCACGCCCACACTCGTTCCCACAGCTCTGTATCCAACAAGCATTGAATTACAACAACTACAACTACAGCGTACTCTATATTTTCTAAAATAACTCCACTGATCAACCCTATGCGACACACAAGCCACAGTCGCTTGGCTCATAAAAATCCTACCCTCAGCAATAAAAAATCTTAATATGGTATCCTACAACAGCAATTCCAAAGGCAAGCATCTTGCCGCCCCTGGCCTCCCAATACTCACACATCATAACGTACGTCGCTCCGCTACCTCTCCCCGCTTCCCCACCATCTCCACCAACCGATCGTCGGTCCGACGGGCCGTCGAACCGACCGACCGTCAGCCGCCAGCCCTCAGCTTCCAGCCTTCAATCCTCAGCTATAGCCGCCAGGGTTGCCACCTGAAAGTTCCGCAAAATTTCATGGAAAGTCTCCAAATCCCCACAAAAAGTCCCCAAAGCCGCAAAACATCCCATGACAAAATCCCTCGATCTTGGAACTCCGTTTGCCACTCATATAGCCTTTCTCACTCTTACACACACTGCGCCCACTGTCTCGCTCTTACACACACAGCGCCCCTTTAGCGGTGGAGACTCCACCGAAATATACGGGTGCAGCCATTGGTCCAGAACCCGCATTACCCTACTACTGGACTCTCACTTCCCTGGCAGTACAGGACCGGTCTCTTCAACCCTTGCTTGTTACGTGCCCTTGACACTTCACTCGATTTTTTATAACCAAATATAATTTAGTATAAGAAAGAAATTAAGATTGTGAATTAAAATAAACAAAAGCTATTTATTGTGAAGTGATATAAACCCTAACTTTTTGCTGGGTTTTCTAGTGCGAAATTATCGTAATTTTGTTGATCATTTTACCATAAAACCTGTTTTCATATGTCTGGTAAGTTCAGTTCTTGAATATTTAAGTGTCATCTGCATTCCGTCTTACGATGTTCACATATCCAGGATTGAAAAAGTTCAGCAGAGATTCAGAAGAGGTTTGCTCTGAGGCGGTTAAGGTGGCATATTGTCAGCTGTAGTAAGTTGGCATTTGAATTTTAAAATAATTTCAGTTCCTGAAAAGAAAAATTGAAATCTTGGGTCACATCATCGTTAACAAGCAGATTCTACTATCGGAACGAAAAATTAAAGCCATATTAAAATATAAAATGCCGCAAAACATGAATCAACTTTAAAGCTTCCTGGGCTCGGCCAACTACTTTCGTAAGGTCATACAAAATTTTTCATTAATAACGAAATCCCTAACTGATCTAACAAAACACAATACTAAATTTGATACCCAAAATAAACATTATCAAGCATTAAATACAATAAAAAAAGTTTTAACGGAAAGACCAGTGTTGCACAGTTTTCTGTTTTAATGCAACCTCTATTTTCGCTTTTTGTTGCTTTTAGATTCTGTAACTCGTATCAAATTAAACGCTATTAATTATATTATTAAATTATTATATTTATTTAATTTTGTGGTGAACGAAAATACAAAATTCTTTTTTAGTGGCGCGATTCTGTCGCTTCATTATAATAATTAATGAGCACACTTTTTCACGAGTTGATTTTTCCTCTTCGTCCAAAGAAAACGCATATCATCGTTTTTTGCCTAGTGTTGCTTTTTTCCCCCGTGTTGCCTTTTTTCTACGCCGAATTTATCACCACTCTTGCTAACTTGCAATGTGGACAAGGAGGACACTTTGCGCGTGACTGTCGGGCTAGGCAATTGATATTTTGTTGAGAGTGCGCTAGCAAGGACCCAATAGCTACAGAATGTTGTCAGATGTCATCGGGAAACGGTCAGGGCCGACACTCAAACCAAGGGGGTGCTTTAGACATATCAGGACCGAAGGAGAGCTTATAGTGGTCACGGTGGAAATTTCCCGCGAGGTGATTGATGCTACTCAGGATACGGGGACCACAAGGAGCTTTATGAGCAGCCAAATGGCGCAACGACTGCGTGTCTCAGGAAAGCGCGTAAGAATAGCAACAACAATCTGCTTGGCGAACGGCGAGGCACAAGATGTGAGAGAAGCACTCACAACACAAGTATTCCTAGGAACACAAGTTGCACAGTGACATTAATGATTCTGCCGGATGTGGTGGATGAGGTAATATTGGGGTTCAACTTTCTGGGCCGCATGGGAACAACCATTATCTGCGGCGGCTACCCCACCGATATCATGGGACAGCTACCTGGGACCATCGAAGCAAAGTGCACCATGGTCCGGAGGAGCCGGCGGAGCATGATCGGGTAGACTATGTATTTATAGATACATAGATTAAAATTGAAAATTATTTATAAATATTTAAAAGTTTACATTATTACAAATTTCTTCATCGATGTCTAATTGCATTTCTAAGTTTATTTTGTGATGGCCCCACGCATATGTATGGATGCCATCACTTCTAATATAACGCTTATCATCACTGCAACTTAGACCATTCCTATAATCGCTAAGACTTAAACTATCTAACACTGATTTCTTAACTCCTTTAGCCTTTTTGTTTCTTTGCTATTTACAGTGGCTATGGAGTACATTTTTGAGCGGAGGCCTATGAACTCCCTCATTATTTTCCCCTTACTCTCATCCTTCATCATGCCGAGGATTTTGGCATTCGTAAGGGGAAAATTAAACATATTGTCCTCCGGATATTCGGATGTATCGAATTCTATATCATCATATAATTCAATACAAGACTCTGTTGGAATTTCGGTACCATGAAAAAGTGGAAGTTATACATATTTTCCACTTTGATAATTCAAGTTCCGAATATCCCAAGTAAATGGGTTTATTGTAAACGGTGCGAATCGTACTCAATTGAATCGCAATCATGTCTTCTGTGAATTGAGAAGAGCTGTGAAAATTGGGTTATCAATTAGTACACGAGCTCCCAGTTGCTTTGCTCGACTTTCTCAGCTATTCGCAATCTAGGCATATTTCCGTTCATCACCATTTTCCATAGTTTTCCCATACACCGCATTATTAACAGTTCAAATAAATTTTTTCAAAAGTGTTTCTTGCTAAACTGCGATGATGGGTATTTAAGTCAATATATTGTTTTAACCAACAAGACTGTTTAAATTTCAATGCCTTGTGGACATTCTTTAAGTTTAGTCCATTTTGAAAACATTGCTCTAGATTTTTATAATGTTAGTCTTGTTGGTTAAATCAACAACGAACTTTTTACAATTGGAGCTACCCACAGTTTTATTTTCAGCGCAAAATGGTAAATCATTATGCACGTCACGTAAACCCTGGGGGTAGTCCAACTTTACTTCCAAAATGTATGTATCCAGTGGACGAATCCTCTGGTATTGAAAGAATGGTGCTGACGTTTAAATTATTAACATCAGCAACCCATTCAAATCCCCCATACGGTAAATATTGTGACATTGCCCAACCGTATAAGTTATTGGCATCCAAATACATTAAGTATTCTGACGGCTTACTTGGATCGTAATCCGCCATATACTTATTATTGGCCTTTGAATGCCTCTTGCTACATTGAACAATGCCGCCCCGTATGCCTTTCTGAACGAAAAGATACATTCTGAACTTCAGAAATGTCTGCCAAAATAAGTACATCTGTTTTCAGATAGAAGATCATGTAATCATTCAGAGTTTGACAATTGAAAACTTGCCAAACTCTTTGAGCATGCTCATAATCCTCCACTGCACATTCTGTACCAGTGAATCGACTGAAGAAATCAGCCCGAGTAGGAAGGCTGGTTTCTTGCAGGCGATCAACTGAATTGATGTATTCATACGGGAATACACCTTTAAGAAGATTAAATTCTTCGTCGTTTGGATACATTTAGCGCACCGCCTGAAAATCATTAGGAGTAAAATTTTGCGCCAACGTATCCAAACTGAAGCCATAAAGCGAAAAGAATCCAAGAACCTGAGTTCAATGGTCTTCTTTTCGCTTACGCGTATCCTCTTCGATAGGGAACGTACAACTCTTAATTTAGGGGGATAACATTTATATCCCCCTCAAATAAATTGAGTTCCTTAATAAATAGATGGCAGTCATAGCCAGAAAAATTGTGGAAAAATATAGGGGTAAAGTGTGCCGGACCCCTATACTTTCCCGTTAAATAGCAATGATCTGCTTACACAGCTCCACGCTCCAGATCATGCATGCACGCAAAGCCGCAGTTCGATCCGTTCACTTTATGTTTACATTAAGTTTTACTACATTTCTGGGGCAGCGTCTCAAAAGCGAAGAAATTCAATAAACAACAACAACTACAACACTACTTCTGCTTACGCAGCTTCTGCTTAGGCAGCCAGCCTCACGCTTAGGATCATGCATGCCTGCCAGAGTCATAGTTCAATCCGTTCGCTAAATGTTTACATTAAATTCCTCAAATTCCTCCACTCAAATTTTCCTCAAACATCTCTATGCGTCAACCGCATGCGTGCCAAGATACGGAGATCGCAGCCACTTGACATTTTATTTAACTTCCCACTAACAACACAACCTCTGCTTGCGCACCCGCTACGCACGCCCACACTCGTTCCCACAGCTCTGTAGCCAACAAGCATTGAATTACAACAACTACAACTACAGCGTACTCTATATTTTCTAAAATAACTCCACTGATCAACCCTATGCGACACACAAGCCACAGTCGCTTGGCTCATAAAAATCCTACCCTCAGCAATAAAAAATCTTAATATGGTATCCTACAACAGCAATTCCAAAGGCAAGCATCTTGCCGCCCCTGGCCTCCCAATACTCACACATCATAACGTACGTCGCTCCGCTACCTCTCCCCGCTTCCCCACCATCTCCACCAACCGATCGTCGGTCCGACGGGCCGTCGAACCGACCGACCGTCAGCCGCCAGCCCTCAGCTTCCAGCCTTCAATCCTCAGCTATAGCCGCCAGGGTTGCCACCTGAAAGTTCCGCAAAATTTCATGGAAAGTCTCCAAATCCCCACAAAAAGTCCCCAAAGCCGCAAAACATCCCATGACAAAATCCCTCGATCTTGGAACTCCGTTTGCCACTCATATAGCCTTTCTCATTCTTACACACACACACTGCGCCCACTGTCTCGCTCTTACACACACAGCGCCCCTTTAGCGGTGGAGACTCCACCGAAATATACGGGTGCAGCCATTGGTCCAGAACCCGCATTACCCTACTACTGGACTCTCACTTCCCTGGCAGTACAGGACCGGTCTCTTCAACCCTTGCTTGTTACGTGCCCTTGACACTTCACTCGATTTTTTATAACCAAATATAATTTAGTATAAGAAAGAAATTAAGATTGTGAATTAAAATAAACAAAAGCTATTTATTGTGAAGTGATATAAACCCTAACTTTTTGCTGGGTTTTCTAGTGCGAAATTATCGTAATTTTGTTGATCATTTTACCATAAAACCTGTTTTCATATGTCTGGTAAGTTCAGTTCTTGAATATTTAAGTGTCATCTGCATTCCGTCTTACGATGTTCACATATCCAGGATTGAAAAAGTTCAGCAGAGATTCAGAAGAGGTTTGCTCTGAGGCGGTTAAGGTGGCATATTGTCAGCTGTAGTAAGTTGGCATTTGAATTTTAAAATAATTTCAGTTCCTGAAAAGAAAAATTGAAATCTTGGGTCACATCATCGTTAACAAGCAGATTCTACTATCGGAACGAAAAATTAAAGCCATATTAAAATATAAAATGCCGCAAAACATGAATCAACTTTAAAGCTTCCTGGGCTCGGCCAACTACTTTCGTAAGGTCATACAAAATTTTTCATTAATAACGAAATCCCTAACTGATCTAACAAAACACAATACTAAATTTGATACCCAAAATAAACATTATCAAGCATTAAATACAATAAAAAAAGTTTTAACGGAAAGACCAGTGTTGCACAGTTTTCTGTTTTAATGCAACCTCTATTTTCGCTTTTTGTTGCTTTTAGATTCTGTAACTCGTATCAAATTAAACGCTATTAATTATATTATTAAATTATTATATTTATTTAATTTTGTGGTGAACGAAAATACAAAATTCTTTTTTAGTGGCGCGATTCTGTCGCTTCATTATAATAATTAATGAGCACACTTTTTCACGAGTTGATTTTTCCTCTTCGTCCAAAGAAAACGCATATCATCGTTTTTTGCCTAGTGTTGCTTTTTTCCCCCGTGTTGCCTTTTTTCTACGCCGAATTTATCACCACTCTTGCTAACTTGCAATGTGGACAAGGAGGACACTTTGCGCGTGACTGTCGGGCTAGGCAATTGATATTTTGTTGAGAGTGCGCTAGCAAGGACCCAATAGCTACAGAATGTTGTCAGATGTCATCGGGAAACGGTCAGGGCCGACACTCAAACCAAGGGGGTGCTTTAGACATATCAGGACCGAAGGAGAGCTTATAGTGGTCACGGTGGAAATTTCCCGCGAGGTGATTGATGCTACTCAGGATACGGGGACCACAAGGAGCTTTATGAGCAGCCAAATGGCGCAACGACTGCGTGTCTCAGGAAAGCGCGTAAGAATAGCAACAACAATCTGCTTGGCGAACGGCGAGGCACAAGATGTGAGAGAAGCACTCACAACACAAGTATTCCTAGGAACACAAGTTGCACAGTGACATTAATGATTCTGCCGGATGTGGTGGATGAGGTAATATTGGGGTTCAACTTTCTGGGCCGCATGGGAACAACCATTATCTGCGGCGGCTACCCCACCGATATCATGGGACAGCTACCTGGGACCATCGAAGCAAAGTGCACCATGGTCCGGAGGAGCCGGCGGAGCATGATCGGGTAGACCGGTTCTGGGACCAGGAATTGAAGGAGTTCGATGAAATCCAGGGCGTCTCAAGCATAGCAAGTCACAGCATAACCATGCGCGACGAACGAATGATCAAGCAGCGCTATTTTTCCCGTAATCCCGCCATGCAGAAGGTCATCGACTCAGAGATTGATGTGCTCTTGAAATAGGGTTGCATAGACCCATCCAGAAGCCCACACAGCGCCCCGATAGTGTTGGTAAGGAAGAGAACAGGAAAGTGGCATCTGTGCGTCGACTATCGGCAATTAAACTCTCGTTCCGTTTCCGATGCCTATCCGATACCTCGGATTCACCATATTCTGGATAGACATAGGGATGCTAAGTATATCAGCATTCCGCAACGGGTATTGGCAAATTCCTATGGAGGAGACTAGCAAAAGTTAACTGCGTTCACAGTGCCGGGACGTGGAATATACCAGTGGAATATACCATTTCAGCGAACGCTCGATACCGTGATTGGGCCGGATATGGAGCCGGTAGCATTTGCGTACCTTGACGATAATATTGTAACGGGTGACACGTTAGAGGTGCATATGAAGAATTTAAATGAAGTTTTCCGCCGACTAAAGATTGCCAAGCTGCGTATTAACACTGAGAAGTGCGAATTCTTCAGGAATAAAATCCGATATCTAGGTCACGTAATTAGCGAGGAAGGCATACACACGGAGCCCGACAAGATTTCCGCCATGAAGGACATACAGTCACCGAAAAATGTACGAGAGCTTCGACGGTTCTTGGGAATCGCATCGTGGTACAGGCGTTTTATCTCTGAATTCGCAAAAGTGACTCACCCGCTAATATTATTGCTAAAGAAAGGAAACATTGCAAATGGAATCAGGAACAAAAAGATACTTCCGAGGATTTCAAGCGGCGTCTCACCGAGGCGCCAGTGTTAGCCTGTCCCGACTTTGAACAACGGTTTTACCTTCAAACTGACGCATGTGATCACGGGATAGGGGCCGTATTAACCCAGATATTGGACGGCCAGGACCGCGTGATGGTATATGCAAGTCGCCATCTCCACGGCGCGGAAAAGAACTATTCAACAACAGAGAAGGAATGCCTGGCGGTGGTATGGGTGACCGTATCTGGAAGGGTACGCTTTCACCATCATCACTGATCATCTCTCTTTGAAATGGCTCAACTCGATAGATAGTCCCTCGGGGCGGATCGCCCGATGGGCACTTGAATTGCAGCAACATAACTATGAGATACAGTACCGATGGGACAAGCAGAACGTGGCAGCTGACGCGCTTTTTCGTCAACCACGGAAGAGGTCTGCGGCAGAGCCAAAGCAAGCCCTCAAAGCTCCTGGTATGAGAGGAGGTATAGGGAAGTACAGAAGGACCCCGCGGAACACCCGGACTACTGTATCGAAAACGGAAGACTATACCGGCACTCACCTAGGAATTTCGACGACGACGACCAGTTGCAGTGGAAATTGTGCGTACCCGAAAATCTACGTAGAGAGGTAATCGAAGAAAATCACGACGCGCCAACGGATGGACATATAGGAATATGCAAAACTATCGCCCAGATAGCTAGAAAGTACTATTGGCCGGGGATGTATCGCCAGATTAGCCAGTATGTGCGACGGTGCAAAAATTGTCAGTGTTATAAAGTGCTGCACCAGAATCCCGCGGGAGAAATGCTGACACACCTGGCGGAAGAATCTTAGAGAACAGTGACCGTAGACTTTGCTGGTCGTCCGAGTCCACCGAGATCGACCCGCGGGAACACGACGTTGCTGGCATTCACGGATAAATTTTCGAACTGGGTGGAATTAGTCCCGTGTAGAAAGGCGACACAGGAGATCTTAATAAAGGCGTTCAGAGAATGCATCCTGGCACGTTTTGGGGTGCCGAAGTTATTTATTTCGGATAACGGGGTGCAATTTAGCAGTAAGGCATTCCAGCGTTTTGCACAGGACCTCGGCATGAGACATCGGTACACGGCACCATATACTCCCCAGGAGGATCCGATAGATCGTGCTAATCGTATTATTAAGACTATGCTATCACAGTATACCGAAGCGCACCAAAAAAAATGGGACGAGCTGCTGCCAGAGCTCAGCTTAGCTTTTAACTCCAGTAAGTCGGAAACTACTGGGTACAGCCTCGCCTGCCGAAAGCACTATTCGACAGAGGAATCGAAGGTACGGGACATGATTTCAGTACCTCGAGAACACGCAGAGCGTGTCCGAAAGGCCTTCGCAATGGCAAAGGAAAACATGCGTCAGGTGGTCGAGAACACGCGGAGCGTGTCCGGAAGGCCTTCGCAATGGCAAAGGAGAGCATGCGTCAGGCGGCGGCAAAATATTACAACTTACGGCGCCGAGTGTGGAACCGAATATTGGGCAGCAGGTCATGCAGAGACAACATCCACTCTCCAAAGCAATGGATAAATTTGCGGCGAAGCTGGCTCCAACGAGCCAACACCCAACAAGCCGGGAGAAACGGATATGTGTCTCGTTAACGAGTCCGCAATCAGCGATCGAAGCATCATTGAGGCAGAGATAGGGAGCGTTCTAGCCCGCTGGAACCCCGACCGCCAAATCAGGGTGCGACGCATAATAGATGGAAAGTATTACCGCATCCGGGATACCCGAGCGGGAAAGCTATCCTGGAAACTTGAACCCAACCCGAAGTAGGGGGAAAATGTGACGGCGAAATTCCCCGCAATTTCGTCCCCGCAAATAAGCAGAATATTATTAAACTAGATATCTGAGAGAAGGAAACCAAGTCTATTATTTAAGTCAGAATTGTTAGGTTAAGCTAAAATATAAGCCCAATTTAGAATTAGACATCCCTGTAATTAGTAATTTACCCAAGCGAGTATAAGAGTAAGTTATTAAGAGCCAGTTAGTAATATAAGAAAGAGCGAGCGAGTGGAGTCTACATATACAGCCACGAAACGACACACGAACTATACAGCACTGGGGAAGTTATAATGCAGAAGTAAGCGGTTGAGCACAACCGATGGAGAGAAACCAGAAATCTGAGTGAGCAAGCAAGCTCAACTACCAAAGAGTACATGCACATAAGAACACGAAGCGAGACAGTATAAAGCAGAGGTAAATAGCAGACATAGAGCTCGATGAGAGTTCGAGAACGAGGGAAATTTGAAGAACAGGTAACAGCAGAGTATACGGGACATAGGAACGGTATAAGGATAATAGTGAGACTTGCGATAACCCGTGACTGAAGCAGCTAAAAGCAAAGTGGACCACATATATCGTCGATACCACATATATGGTCGACTATATTGATATCGCGAGGCTCCGGTTGCGGGTACTAATATAGTAGTCAGCGCGAAGCTTCGGTATCGGCTGCTCGGCAATATATAGTTAGAAGCTCACGCGTTTAGCGGACGTTAACGATGTGCGCTAATCAAGGCAGCGTACAGGTGCGTCACATCATTAGCTCACACAATCAGCGGACGTCACGGCTGTGCGCTCATCAAGGCAGCGTACAGGTGCGTCAGATCAAGATCTCACACGATCAGCGGACGCCACGGCTGTGCGCTCATCAAGGCAGCGTACAGGTACGTCACATGAATAGCGCCCGCGATCAGGGGCCGCCACGGCTGTGAGCTCATCAAGGCAGCGTACAGGGGCGCCACATCGGCAGCTAACGCACTTCAACGGACGTCACGGCGGTGTACTCACCAAGGTACGTACGGGTGTGTCATATCTTCAACGACACCGAACCACGTAACCCAATCTCCAACTCAGCTCGGCTGAATGCTCATAGGCTTCATTGAGTGTACCACTACGTTAAGATCCTGAAATGAAGTGAATTTGGAAAGAAGTCCCAGCGAATTATAAATTTTCTGTGACGAACTGTGGATTTCCGACGAGCTCACCCGCGCTTGAAACCGGAGAACCGGGGTAGAACTTCGTTACAGTACATACTGGATACGCACTTTAAACTAGTAACAGACTGTAACGCTTTCACCAAAACTCTCGAGAAGAACGATTTGTGCACAAGAGTTACCAGATGGCTCTTATTTCTAGAGGAATACAACTAGGAAGTTGAACATAGATGAGTTGTTCTGTAACTTTCCATAGAACCCATGTTCTGTAACTTTCGCCAGTGAGAAGTTTTGACACGAACCAGATGAATTGGAACAGAAACAATGAGAAACGGAATCTTCTCACTTACACTGACTCTGTAACTTAATTTTGGTGAGAAGTTTGTGTCATAAAGCTGTTTTCCCTGAAAATATTGGAAAATTGTGAGAAAACTGCGTATGTACGATTTTCATACGAAAAGTTAGTGACATTAAACGTAAAAATATCTCGAAATAACTTATTCCGAAGGATCATTCAAGATACCTGGGTCTGTCAATTAGTGACAGAACCAACGCACTTTCCTTGCGTTGATGGGCAAAACCAAAATACTCTGGACCTTTTTCTAACTTCACATCACAGCAAGTATGATGTGAATGTTATTGCACCTCTTGGTAATTCGGACCACGCTACAATTTCTGCCACCATCCCATATTCTAGTCTTCAATCCGCTAACCAGCCAGCTTCGAATCGAACAGTGTGGCCTTATGAGAAGGCTAATTGGGATGCGTTAAACTCCTTTTATAGACGTTTCAGTTGGCAATTGTGTTTCATGGATAGAAAAATAAATGCTGCAGCAAAATTGGTAGAAAATATAAATTTATTTGGTATGAGGTCTTTGATTTCCATTAAACCAAAAGATCATTCCTGGTTTAATGCGACTTGCAGGCAGGCAGTCAGGTCTCCAAAGGAAGCATTTAGGAATTGGCGTTTAAATAAAACTGCTGATACTAAACTGCTGCGCAATCTGGCCAGAAATAGGTGCAATGCCACTCTAAAGCGCGTAAAAGTTCTCTACGAACAGCGCCTTAGACGTACAGTTCTTGAATACCATAAGGGTAGTAAGAACTTTTGGTCGTTCGTGGGGAGAGTGAAGAATCAGACGCGATCGAATATTCCAACTCTCCTAAAGGATGATCAGATCTTCACTCACTCGGTTGATAAGGCAAACTTATTAGCCAAAATGTTTGCTGAAAACTGCTCTCTTTCTGAGAGTAGCCAACCACTACCCGTGATCGATGGTGTGTCTCATATTATGCCTGAGATGCTCTTTCGAACGCGGGCTGTTAAAAGAGAGCTTGTAACCCTCAACGTGAATAAATCCTCGGAAGACGCAATGCTGTTTGTTAACCCACAAGCGTCTAGCGGGTGACAACTTCCCACCTCTAAATATGGGTGGTGTGGATATTAATGAGTCGGAGGCTCTTGATGTTCTGCGCATGTCAATCTAATGCGATCTTCGCTGGAACGATCACATCTTTGACGTGTTGAAAGAAGCAGCCAAGTGCTTAGGCTTTCTTAGGCGGTGTAAGAAATACTTCACTCCAACCAATCTTCGTTGTATCTACACCACGTCGATCGTAAATGGAATACAATTCGCATATATGGTCGGGAGCTTCGCGAACATATCTTCAGCTTCTAGACCGTGTCCAATGTCGTGCGTTAAAACTTATAGGGACAGTAGGGATCCAGCTCTATTGAAACCTTGGAGCGTCGTCGTGATGTTGGGTGTGTATCATTATTTTACCGTTACTTTCATGGTAAATGTTCATCTGGAGTAGTCAGTCTGAATCTCCCGATTCATATATTTAGCAGAACTACTCAGCTTTCCAGAGGGGTGCATCCGTTTTATGTCGCGATTCCGTTCCAACGAACCACGAATTATAGTGGGGATACGTTTTTTGGTCTCGTCATTAGATTGATCCCTACGAATGTCTTCCCGTCCACTTACAGCTTCGAAACCTTTAAGCGAAGTGTAAACCGTCACTACTCCCTCTTTCCCCTTCCCACTAACCTGTCATCCCTTCGGAACCAACAAATGCTGTGCATAGATGCCCCCTCCACTGCGCTTGGTTTAATCTCTCATAAAAAAAAAATAAAAAAAACATAGAGGAGCGATCGAAGAAGGCGATGATAGCCCTATACATGTGCAAACTCTGGATAAAATTAGTAATACCGTATTGTTGAAGAGAGTGCAAAGGACAGCAGCCATCGCAATCAGCTGGTGCTTAAGAACTACGCTACCTGAGGCCTTCGACGTGTTTCTTCATTTGCCCCCCCCCCCCTCGGCATAAAGGGCAAGCAAATTGCGCCGACTGCTCTTTTTTTAATGGCAGATATAACCAAGCTTAGGGAATGCCCCCTATCCATGCAAAGCATTTGTTGGTTCCGAAGGTATGACATGTTAGTCGGAAGGGGGAAAGAGGGTGTAGTGACGATTTAAACCTCGCTTAAATTAGACTAAGCAAATTAGACTGCTGCCTTTAGACTAAGCAAATCAACGTTGTGGTCTCAACAAAGTTATGGACATAGCGCAATTATGGTATGATTCAGCTACTGCAGCAAATCTCTGCTGCACGGGATTACATAGGAGTAATACCGGTGGCATCATTTGTTCGCAGATTTTATACGAGCATTCCATCATTCTATCGGATTACATACGAGTAATACCGGTAGCATCCTTTGTTCGCAGGTTTTATACGAGCATTCCATCTAGGGAAGCCTGGAAAAATGGTGGTCTTGGTAGATGCGGTAGCATGAGTTTCTATATGTGGTAGCTTGAGGATGCCTCCAAGCTGAACGGAAGAGTCGTTTGCGGCATATATTCCAGACAGCTGGGAATCAAATTGCCACTAGGACTACCAGAGCACTGTAGTGTATTTCAGGCAGAAATGTCAGCAAAAAGGGAAAGTTGCAGAGTGGCTGAGTCGTAATGTCCTGACTACTACGTGCATCAACATCTACACTGACAGTCAGGCGGCAATAAATGCCATTGAATCGATCTATATGAGTTCGGATACGGCTTAGAAATGTCATGAAGCGCTCAACACAATAGAGCCCTTCTTAAATATCCATGTAGTTTAGGTACCCCCCACAAGGGTTTGGGTTTCCAATATATCAAGTTCACCAGCCGTGCTGGATTGGTAACTATAAATGAGGTCTTCCATGACATGTTAGAGAGCATTCCGCTCACGTCATGTAAACTCGTGATCAGACAAATAGCACTGGAGGAGTTCAATTCGAGATGGGTCAACAATGACAAATGCGAAACTGTAATGGCGATATGGCCCTTACTTAATCTGAAGCGATCAAAGGAACTAATTAACTTACCGAGATTATGGATTGCGGCTGTTGTAGGAATAACTAGCAGACATTGCCTTTTGGGCAAACATGCGAAAAGAATGGGGGTCCAAGCCCTTGATTTTTGTAGAAGCTGCCAGAACGAGAACAAGGAGGATCAGAGAGGTCAAGCACTGGGGTCCAGCTTTTTCAAGATTCTGACGTAGATACAGACTCACGCATCCGGAGGTTCTTGGAAAGGTCAAAGTGGTTCAGTGTGGCAACCGTGGAGTAGGGACGGTCAGTCTATAAGGGACTCCCGGTTCCGCTGGCAATACAATGGGCCTTTTTAGGACTAAGTGATCGGATTTAGACAGGCTGCCACATCACACTAACCTGACCTAGCCTAATAGTTACCCCGTTTTAAAGATCAAGGATGATAGCATCCTTACTAAAATTAGATTTTCTCAAAACCAAGTCGAAAAGTTACAAAGATTATTCTCTAAGGGGTAATATACTGTACAACTCGTTAATGATTTTGAATTACTGGTGGTATTCAAGGCGTTGCAACGCGAGTTCATTCGGAAAGCACGAGAGAAGGGTCACTTCTGCGAAAAAAAATTGAGGAAAGAATAAAATTGAAAAAATTTAACGAAAGAATAAAAACACGTAGCCTGTTGCGTTCCATGAATAATGTCAAATCGAAAGCAAGGCAAACTGGAAGGTGAGTTAAATCCATTGAATAAAGAAGACGTTCGTTTGCATATATATCATATTGATTTTTGGGTCCACTGGAAAGCATATACAAATCATAAAAACACATACTGGTCATAGTAGACGCGTTTACCACGTTCTGTTGGCTATATCCAACGAAGACCACGTCGACCAACAAAGTCATCAGGCCTCCCACGATCAAACAGACAAGTTGAGCGAATCAATGGTGTCATAAGTACAGTCCTAACGAGGCTGAGTAACGATGATTAAAGTAAATGATATCAACACGTCAAAAAAGTTCAACAAGCAATTAACGTAAGTTAGAAGTATCGACACGACACCACGAGCTACTTATCGGTGCCAAAATGAAAACAATACAGGATATTAAAATTAAAGAACAGGTAGAAAAACAGTTTTTGAGTCTTTCAAGGATGATCGTATGCATCTACGCAAGCACTATTGCGTACTTGCTCAAATCCTAAAGTTATAAGACGAAAATAAAAAAAAATTTTAACCTACGACGCAAACCAACCATCAAATACAACATCAACGGCTTAGTGGCTAATAAAAAAGCGCAGTTCGGTGGCGGCCTAAAATAAAAACCAAAATTTATTCGTATTGAATTTGGTTTTTAAAACCTCCTTATATATATATATATATATATATATATATATATATATATATATATATATATATATATATATATATATATATATATATATATATATATATATATATATATATATATATATATATATATATATGTATATATATATATATATATATATATATATATATATATATATTATTTTTTACGTCTTACTTTAGGATTTGAGCAAGTACGCAATAGTGCTTGCGTAGATGCATACGATCATCCTTGAAAGACTCAAAAACTGTTGTTCTACCTGTTCTTTAATTCTAATATCCTCTATTGTTTTCATTTTGGCACCGATAAGTAGCTCGTGGTGTCGTGTCGATACTTCTAACTTACGTTAATTGCTTGTTGAACTTTTTTGACGTGTTGATATCATTTATATATATATATATATATATATATATATATATATATATATATATATATACATATATATATATATATATATACATAGTTGTGATGAGACCGCGGACGGAGGCGGACGGTGCGCCCGCCAATTCAGTTTATAAACAGTGTCGCGAAAATAAACAAAACAATAGTGAAAACCCACGCCGCGAAAATAAAACAATAACGCTTCACCAAACAACACTTTAATAAACAAAATAGTGCACTACTTAATAACTCAATACTTGATAACAAATAAATAAAACCTGATGAAAATATAACATATAAATAGACAATCTAACGCAGTGCAGAGAAACATGCGAGGGGCTTGTTTATGCTCTCCGCAGTAAAGCTCAGCATTTCGTTGGTTTTCACTCTTCCTCCTTCTCCCTGGTCCCGTTAGGTGTGCAGGCGGCTGTGAGTGCACCGTGGGCTGAAGCGCGGCAAGATAAAGGCATACCACTTGTCTTGTCGCGTTTTGCTTTGCTTGCGACGTACGCGTGGCTGCTTGTACGGCTGACCTTACACTTCGCTACAGTGGGCGGCGATGACAAAATTCCGCATAGACTCCACTAATGTACGTGGCTTGAGGGCGAATTTCTTCGCGGTCTATGCGCATATTTGTACTAACCAACCGCATATAATGGCACTGGGTGAGACCCAGGTGTCTGAGGGTGCAGATCCACTGGACTTTCACATGCCGGGGTACCATTTACTGCCATTGTTTTTACCACACAGAGGCCTCGCCTTATACATTCGCAGTGATGTTGCGTACCAGTGTCAGCAACACCTTTGCACGTCGGATGCCGAATTTAGCACCATGTGGGTTAAATTCAAAATCCAGTCGCACATCCTGCACTTCTGCTTCATTTATAGAAGCCCGGGTCTGGGGAGGCTGCCAACTTTCGATAAATTGGACAGTCTCTCTGATTCGATTTCTAAAATTCTGGAATCGTACCCGAACAGTGAAATTGTTGTTGCTGGTGATTTCAATGTTCATAATTCCAATTGGCTACGTCATTCGAGTCACACAACACCTGAGGGTTTGTATGTTGAGTTGTTTGCTGAGTCTAATAATTTGACTCAATTAGTGAAGGAACCAACGCACTTACCCTGCGTTGATGGGCAAAACCAAAATATTCTGGACCTCTTTCTAACTTCACATCACAGCAAGTATGATGTGAATGTTCTTGCACCTCTTGGTAATTCGGACCACGCTACAATTTCTGCTACCTTCCCATATTCTAGTCTTCAATCCGCTCACCAGACAGCTCCGAAGCGGAAAGTGTGGCTTTATGAGAAGGCTAATTGGGATGCGCTGAACTGCTTTTTCAGCCGTTTCAATTGGCAATTGTGTTTCAGAGATAGAAACATAAATGCTGCAGCAAAATTAGTAGAAAATATAATTTTATTTGGTATGAGGTCTTTCATACCCAATAAAAGAATTTCCATTAAACCAAAAGACCATTCCTGGTTTAATGCGACTTGCAGACAAGCAGTCAGGTCTAAAGAGGAAGCATTTAGGAATTGGCGTTTAAATAAAACTGCTGATACTAAACTGCTGCGCAATCAGGCCAGAAATAGGTGCAATGCCACTCTAAAGCGCGAAAAAGTTCTCTACGAACAGCGCCTTAGACGCAGAGTTCTTGAATACCATAAGGGTAGCAAGAACTTTTGGTCGTTTATGAGAAGGGTGAAAAACCAGACGAAATCGTCTACTCCAACTCTCCTTAAGGACGATCAGATCTTCACTCACTCGGTTGATAAGGCAAACTTATTAGCCAAAATGTTTGCTGAAAACTGCTCTCTTCCTGAGAGTAGTCAACCACTGCCCGCGGTCGATGATGTATCTCATGCTATGCCTCAGATGCATTTTCGAACGCGAGCTGTTAAAAGAGTGCTTGCAGACCTCAATGTCAATAAGTCCTCGGGACCGGATGGCATTTCAGCCCACGTGTTGAGAAAGTGCGCCTCAACACTGTCTCGCCCATTGCGCAATCTCTTTAATTTATCTTTTACTTCAGGAGTTTTTCCCGATTCCTGGAAGATTGCCAATGTACAGCCAGTTTCCAAAAAAGGTGAGGCTACGAATCCTTCAAATTACCGGCCCATAGCAATCTGCTCAGTGCTCTCTAAAGTCATGGAGAGCATTGTAAACTTTAAATTGATGAGGTATCTAGAGAGCAACGAGTTGATCAGCGATCGCCAGTACGGCTTCCGTGCTGACCGTTCCACCGGCGACCTGATGGCGTTTCTCACTGAACGGTGGGGCAGTTGTATTCACCGGTTCGGTGAGAGCAAGGTTGTTGCTCTGGATATCTCCAAGGCATTTGACCGGGTGTGGCATAAAGCACTCGTGTCTAAACTGGCTGCTTATGGTGTCGGTAATACTTTCACTCGATGGATATCGAGTTTCCTCAGCGGCCGTTCTATTCGGGTTGTGATAGACGGCTTTGCTTCCGAAGAGCACTCCATTAATGCTGGAGTTCCGCAGGGTTCGGTCCTGTCTCCGACACTTTTTCTTATTTTCATCAATGACTTTTCATCGTCCTTCCATTCTGGAGATCACTGGAAGACGCAGAATTATGAATGACACACTCCAATCCGACCTCAATAAAATCCAGGAGTGGGGTCGTGCAAATCGGGTCGATTTTAATGCGCGGAAGACCCAATGCTGTTTGTTAACCCACAAGCGTTTGGCGGGTGACAACTTCCCACCTCTAAATATGGGTGGTGTGGATATTAATGAGTCGGAGGCTCTTGATGTTCTGGGCATGTCAATACAATGCGATCTTCGTTGGAACGATCACATTTTTGATGTGTCGAAAGAAGCAGCCAAGTGCTTAGGCTTTTTAAAGCGGTGTAAGAAGTACTTCACTCCAACCGATCTTCGTTGTATCTACACCACTTATATCCGTCCGAAAATGGAGTACAATTCGCATATATGGTCGGGAGCTTCGCGGGCATATCTTCAGCTTCTCGACCGTGTCCAATGTCGTGCGTTAAAACTTATAGGGGACAGTAGGGTATCCAGCTCTATTGAAACCTTGGAGCGTCGTCGTGATGTTGGGTGTGTATCATTATTTTACCGTTACTTTCATGGTAAATGTTCATCTGGAGTAGTCAGTCTGAATCTCCCGATTCATATATTTAGCAGAACTACTCGGCTTTCCAGAGGGGTGCATCCGTTTTATGTCGCGATTCCGTTCCAACGAACCACGAATTATAGTGGGGATACGTTTTTTGGTCGCGTCATTAGATTGATCCCTACGAATGTCTTCCCGTCCACTTACAGCTTCGAAACCTTTAAGCGAAGTGTAAACCGTCACTACTCCCTCTTTCCCCTTCCCACTAACCTGTCATCCCTTCGGAACCAACAAATGCTGTGCATAGATGCCCCCTCCACTGCGCTTGGTTTAATCTCTCATAAAAAAAAATAAAAAAAACATAGAGGAGCGATCGAAGAAGGCGATGATAGCCCTGAGGCCTTCGACGTGTTTCTTCATTTGCCCCCCCTCGGCATAAAGGGCAAGCAAATTGCGCCGACTGCTCTTTTTTTAATGGCAGATATAACCAAGCTCAGGG
The DNA here is from genome assembly GCA_922984085.1 of Sicus ferrugineus. Taxonomy (NCBI): domain Eukaryota; kingdom Metazoa; phylum Arthropoda; class Insecta; order Diptera; family Conopidae; genus Sicus; species Sicus ferrugineus. Next base: position 28,711,863 of record OV277349.1, read on the forward strand.
AATGCCCCCTATCCATGCAAAGCATTTGTTGGTTCCGAAGGTATGACATGTTAGTCGGAAGGGGGAAAGAGGGTGTAGTGACGATTTAAACCTCGCTTAAATTAGACTAAGCAAATTAGACTGCTGCCTTTAGACTAAGCAAATCAACGTTGTGGTCTCAACAAAGTTATGGACATAGCGCAATTATGGTATGATTCAGCTACTGCAGCAAATCTCTGCTGCACGGGATTACATACGAGTAATACCGGTGGCATCATTTGTTCGCAGATTTTATACGAGCATTCCATCATTCTATCGGATTACATACGAGTAATACCGGTAGCATCCTTTGTTCGCAGGTTTTATACGAGCATTCCATCTAGGGAAGCCTGGAAAAATGGTGGTCTTGGTAGATGCGGTAGCATGAGTTTCTATATGTGGTAGCTTGAGGATGCCTCCAAGCTGAACGGAAGAGTCGTTTGCGGCATATATTCCAGACAGCTGGGAATCAAATTGCCACTAGGACTACCAGAGCACTGTAGTGTATTTCAGGCAGAAATGTCAGCAAAAAGGGAAAGTTGCAGAGTGGCTGAGTCGTAATGTCCTGACTACTACGTGCATCAACATATACACTGACAGTCAGGCGGCAATAAATGCCATTGAATCGATCTATATGAGTTCGGATACGGCTTAGAAATGTCGTGAAGCGCTCAACACAATAGAGCCCTTCTTAAATATCCATGTGGTTTAGGTACCCCCCACAAGGGTTTGGGTTTCCAATATATCAAGTTCACCAGCCGTGCTGGATTGGTAACTATAAATGAGGTCTTCCATGACATGTTAGAGAGCATTCCGCTCACGTCATGTAAACTCGTGATCAGACAAATAGCACTGGAGGAGTTCAAATCGAGATGGGTCAACAATGACAAATGCGAAACTGTAATGGCGATATGGCCCTTACTTAATCTGAAGCGATCAAAGGAACTAATTAACTTACTGAGATTATGGATTGCGGCTGTTGTAGGAATAACTAGCAGACATTGCCTTTTGGGCAAACATGCGAAAAGAATGGGGGTCCAAGCCCTTGATTTTTGTAGAAGCTGCCAGAACGAGAACAAGGAGGATCAGAGAGGTCAAGCACTGGGGTCCAGCTTTTTCAAGATTCTGACGTAGATACAGACTCACGCATCCGGAGGTTCTTGGAAAGGTCAAAGTGGTTCAGTGTGGCAACCGTGGAGTAGGGACGGTCAGTCTATAAGGGACTCCCGGTTCCGCTGGCAATACAATGGGCCTTTTTAGGACTAAGTAATCGGATTTAGACAGGCTGCCACATCACACTAACCTGACCTAGCCTAATAGTTACCCCGTTTTAAAGATCAAGGATGATAGCATCCTTACTAAAATTAGATTTTCTCAAAACCAAGTCGAAAAGTTACAAAGATTATTCTCTAAGGGGTAATATACTGTACAACTCGTTAATGATTTTGAATTACTGGTGGTTATCAAGGCGTTGCAACGCGAGTTCATTCGGAAAGCACGAGAGAAGGGTCACTTCTGCGAAAAAAAATTGAGGAAAGAATAAAATTGAAAAAATTGAACGAAAGAATAAAAACACGTAGCCTGTTGCGTTCCATGAATAATGTCAAATCGAAAGCAAGGCAAACTGGAAGGTGAGTTAAATCCATTGAATAAAGAAGACGGTCGTTTGCATATATATCATATTGATTTTTGGGTCCACTGGAAAGCATATACAAATCATAAAAACACATACTGGTCATAGTAGACGCGTTTACCACGTTCTGTTGGCTATATCCAACGAAGACCACGTCGACCAACAAAGTCATCAGGCCTCCCACGATCAAACAGACAAGTTGAGCGAATCAATGGTGTCATAAGTACAGTCCTAACGAGGCTGAGTAACGATGATTAAAGTAAATGATATCAACACGTCAAAAAAGTTCAACAAGCAATTAACGTAAGTTAGAAGTATCGACACGACACCACGAGCTACTTATCGGTGCCAAAATGAAAACAATAGAGGATATTAGAATTAAAGAACAGGTAGAAAAACAGTTTTTGAGTCTTTCAAGGATGATCGTATGCATCTACGCAAGCACTATTGCGTACTTGCTCAAATCCTCATTTTGGCACCGATAAGTAGCTCGTGGTGTCGTGTCGATACTTCTAACTTACGTTAATTGCTTGTTGAACTTTTTTGACGTGTTGATATCATTTATATATATATATATATATATATATATATATATATATATATATATATATATATATATATATATATATATATATATATATATATATATATATATATATATATATATATATATATATATATATATATATATATATATATAAATGATATCAACACGTCAAAAAAGTTCAACAAGCAATTAACGTAAGTTAGAAGTATCGACACGACACCATATATATATATATATATATATATATATATATATATATATATATATATATATATATATATATATATACACATAGTTGTGATGAGACCGCGGACGGAGGCGGACGGTGCGCCCGCCAATTCAGTTTATAAACAGTGTCGCGAAAATAAACAAAACAATAGTGAAAACCCACGCCGCGAAAATAAAACAATAACGCTTCACCAAACAACACTTTAATAAACAAAATAGTGCACTACTTAATAACTCAATACTTGATAACAAATAAATAAAACCTGATGAAAATATAACATATAAATAGACAATCTAACGCAGTGCAGAGAAACATGCGAGGGGCTTGTTTATGCTCTCCGCAGTAAAGCTCAGCATTTCGTTGGTCTTCACTCTTCCTCCTTCTCCCTGGTCCCGTTAGGTGTGCAGGCGGCTGTGAGTGCACCGTGGGCTGAAGCGCGGCAAGATAAAGGCATACCACTTGTCTTGTCGCGTTTTGCTTTGCTTGCGACGTACGCGTGGCTGCTTGTACGGCTGACCTTACACTTCGCTACAGTGGGCGGCGATGACAAAATTCCGCATAGACTCCACTAATGTACGTGGCTTGAGGGCGAATTTCTTCGCGGTCTATGCGCATATTTGTACTAACCAACCGCATATAATGGCACTGGGTGAGACCCAGGTGTCTGAGGGTGCAGATCCACTGGACTTTCACATGCCGGGGTACCATTTACTGCCATTGTTTTTACCACACAGAGGCCTCGCCTTATACATTCGCAGTGATGTTGCGTACCAGTGTCAGCAACACCTTTGCACGTCGGATGCCGAATTTAGCACCATGTGGGTTAAATTCAAAATCCAGTCGCACATCCTGCACTTCTGCTTCATTTATAGAAGCCCGGGTCTGGGGAGGCTGCCAACTTTCGATAAATTGGACAGTCTCTCTGATTCGATTTCTAAAATTCTGGAATCGTACCCGAACAGTGAAATTGTTGTTGCTGGTGATTTCAATGTTCATAATTCCAATTGGCTACGTCATTCGAGTCACACAACACCTGAGGGTTTGTATGTTGAGTTGTTTGCTGAGTCTAATAATTTGACTCAATTAGTGAAGGAACCAACGCACTTTCCCTGCGTTGATGGGCAAAACCAAAATATTCTGGACCTCTTTCTAACTTCACATCACAGCAAGTATGATGTGAATGTTCTTGCACCTCTTGGTAATTCGGACCACGCTACAATTTCTGCTACCTTCCCATATTCTAGTCTTCAATCCGCTCACCAGACAGCTCCGAAGCGGAAAGTGTGGCTTTATGAGAAGGCTAATTGGGATGCGCTGAACTGCTTTTTCAGCCGTTTCAATTGGCAATTGTGTTTCAGAGATAGAAACATAAATGCTGCAGCAAAATTAGTAGAAAATATAATTTTATTTGGTATGAGGTCTTTCATACCCAATAAAAGAATTTCCATTAAACCAAAAGACCATTCCTGGTTTAATGCGACTTGCAGACAAGCAGTCAGGTCTAAAGAGGAAGCATTTAGGAATTGGCGTTTAAATAAAACTGCTGATACTAAACTGCTGCGCAATCAGGCCAGAAATAGGTGCAATGCCACTCTAAAGCGCGAAAAAGTTCTCTACGAACAGCGCCTTAGACGCAGAGTTCTTGAATACCATAAGGGTAGCAAGAACTTTTGGTCGTTCGTGGGGAGGGTGAAAAATCAGACGAGATCGTCTATTCCAACTCTCCTCAAGGACGATCAGATCTTCACTCACTCGGTTGATAAGGCAAACTTATTAGCGAAAATGTTTGCTGAAAACTGCTCTCTTCCTGAGAGTAGCCAACCACTGCCCGCGGTCGATGATGTATCTCATGTTATGCCTCAGATGCATTTTCGAACGCGAGCTGTTAAAAGAGTGCTTTCAGACCTCAATGTCAATAAGTCCTCGGGACCGGATGGCATCTCAGCCCATGTGTTGAGAAAGTGCGCCTCAACACTGGCTCGCCCATTGCGCAATCTCTTTAATTTATCTTATACTTCAGGAGTTTTTCCAGCTTCCTGGAAGATTGCCAATGTGCAGCCAGTTCCCAAAAAAGGTGAGGCTACGAATCCTGCAAATTACCGGCCCATAGCAATCTGCTCAGTACTCTCTAAAGTCATGGAGAGCATTGTAAATTTTAAATTGATGAGGTATCTAGAGAGCAACGAAATGATCAGCGATCGCCAGTACGGCTTCCGTGCTCACCGTTCCACCGGCGATCTGATGGCGTTTCTCACTGAGCGGTGGAGCAGTTGTATTCACCGGTTCGGTGAGAGCAAGGTTGTTGCTCTGGATATCTCCAAGGCATTTGACCGGGTGTGGCATAAAGCACTCGTGTCTAAACTGGCTGCTTATGGTGCCGGTAATACTTTCACTTGATGGATATCGAGTTTCCTCAGCGGCCGTTCTATTCGGGTTGTGATAGACGGCTTTGCTTCCGAAGAGCACTCCATTAATGCTGGAGTTCCGCAGGGTTCGGTCCTGTCTCCGACACTTTTTCTTATTTTCATCAATGACCTTTTGTCATTGACATCAAACCCCGTCTACTCGTTTGCTGATGACAGCAGCATTTGTCATTCATATTCATTTTCCAGGCGTCCTTCCATTCTGGAGATCACTAGAAGACGCAGAATTATGAATGACACACTCCAATCCGACCTCAATAAAATCCAGGAGTGGGGTCGAGCGAATCGGGTCGATTTTAATGCGCGGAAGACCCAATGCTGTTTGTTAACCCACAAGCGTTTGGCGGGTGACAACTTCCCACCACTAAATATGGGTGGTGTGGATATTAATGAGTCGGAGGCTCTTGATGTTCTGGGCATGTCAATCCAATGTGATCTTCGCTGGAACGATCACATCTTTGACGTGTCGAAAGAAGCAGCCAAGTGCTTAGGCTTTCTTAAGCGGTGTAAGAAGTACTTCACTCCAACCGATCTTCGTTGTATCTACACCACTTATATCCGTCCGAAAATGGAGTACAATTCGCATATATGGTCGGGAGCTTCGCGGGCATATCTTCAGCTTCTCGACCGTGTCCAATGTCGTGCGTTAAAACTTATAGGGGACAGTAGGGTATCCAGCTCTATTGAAACCTTGGAGCGTCGTCGTGATGTGGGGTGTGTATCACTATTTTACCGCTACTTTCACGGTAAATGTTCTTCTGAAGTAGCCAGCCTGATTCCTCCGATTCAGGTATTTAGCAGAACTACTCGGCTTTCCAGAGCGGTGCACCCCTTTTATGTCGCGATTCCGTTCCAACGAACCACGCATTACCGTGAGAGTTCGTTTTTCGGTCGCGTCGTTAGATTGTGGAATAATCTCCCTGCGAATGTCTTCCCGCCCACTTACAGCGTCGAAACATTCAAGCGAAGTGTAAAAGTGTAAACCGTCAATACTCCCTCTTTCCCCCTTCCCACTAACCTGTCATCCCTTCGGAACCAACAAATGCTGTGCATGGATAGGGGGCATCCCCTGAGCACTAAAAAAAAAAAAATATATATATATATATATATATATATATATATATATATATATATATATATATATATATATATATATATATATATATATATATATATATATATATATATATATATATATATATATATATATATATATATATATATATATATATATATATATATATATATATATATATATATATATATATATATTATTTTTTACGTCTTACGAATTATTTTAAACGTCATTTTAAGTGTTAGTTGTTCCTATTTGCATATAAGGTAATAAAACTTAATAATTTCATATTTTATATTTCAAATAATATACAATTGTGTAATAATAAGCAACATGTTCGGTAAAAAGGAAAATATATCACTATTTTATATTTTAAAAAATAAATAAAATGTGAGGATGTTTTCAAGGCAGGATGTACTGCAAAGAACATTAAATGTCAAAAACCGAAAATCTTGGTTATTGGTTTCACTAGAACAAAACACGTAAAAAAATATCGTAAAGCGAATTTACGGCAACTGGAACAAACCAGTGACAACAAAGAATAAATGTCGTGGAACGAATACACCGTTCACTGTCATTGTCATTTTTTAAATATTATTTAGGGTCCCCAATGCACTGTGATAATGTCAACGGAAAAACATTTGCTCACCTCTAATTATTAGATTCTCGCTTGTTTTTACAAGAGTTAGACAAGTGTAGTCAAGTTCAAAGTTCCTTACCGAGAGGAAAACATTATTTCCATTTAAGAGCTATTAGATACACCGAGTAATGGAAGATTTGGGTAGGTGATTTCACATAAAACCTGGGACCTTGTTCACAGGACAGAGTGTCAGATTTCTGAATCTTAGGGAGTATAAAGTCTATTTACTGTAAAGTTGTATCATTAAGGGCCAGATTCTGTATAGTCACAGTGACTTGAGACGAAGCTTTCGTCTCAAGTCACTACGTCATAGTCACGGCATTCTGTTAGACGAAAATTTCGTCTCGTCAGGGCTTTACGTCGCACTCACGCTGTCGTTAAAACAGTTACCGCTTGTCGGTAATAGATCTAAAATTTTCAGTGTTGTTTAAAGCATTTATGTATATTGCAACTGCCGTGAATTAAGAATATTTAAGTGGAAAATTTTAATCACTCAATAAAATTGTTTTTTTGTGCAAATATCTGACGTAGGAACAAAGCTAAACTGAAAAATTATCGAAAGAAAAATTTCAAGATATAAATATACCCGATATCTTATTTTATTTCGCTCAGTTTGAATTATCTATATTTTTATATTCTACCTTGTCCAACACTGAAAACAGCTTTTTTTTCTGTATGCTTGTGGTTCTAGCTTCCGATATATAGACATTTTCTGCAGATGTTTCTGCTAAAAGTTCATAAAATGCTTTCTCCATCATTTTCGATTGCAGTGCTACTGAACTTGGCTGTGTAAGTGGTGGTCGTTTCGCCGCTAGTGTCTTCCTGCCTTCTAATTGCTTTCCTTCCTACATCGTAGGAGAAACCATTGGCGAAGCCGATGCCCATAAAAGCAAAATGCTTGCAACGGTTTGCTCCAAAGTGATTGAAGGGCCGCCACCCACAGCCTTTTTAACAAAATTTCTTTAACAAATATATTTTTCTGCTGCTCACAGATACCTTCTCCTTCCTTGCATACAGCAAAATGAAACTGATAACGCGAAATAATGAATGGCGACATAATTGCACTTCTAATTACATATCCATATGCAGACAGAAAGGGTGCTTGAGAGGCTAATGAATGATCCGAGAGAACGAAAATTAACCGAAAAAATCACAAGCACTTGGTTAAAATTTGACCGAGCCTGCGTCGCAGATTCATTTTAGTTACCACACATGAATTTCGTTTCATTTACCGCACATTCAAAACAAAAAAACCTCCTGACGGCAGCCTTTTCTTTACAGTCTCATTTATCAGCTGGTAACGCCAGCTTTCGTCTTTCAGAATACACATTTCTTACGACAAAAGATGAAAGCTCTTTGCAGAGACGTTAGTCACGTCTTACAGAATACCAAAAGACGAAAATCAGCTGATTTTAGGACGAAAGTAGACGGAATCAGACGAAGGTGACTATACAGAATGTGGCCCTAAATGTTAAAAGTGGAGCTACGAATTTTAATTCAGGGCATTACTACGAGAATACGTAGACAGAGGGAAAAATTAGCCAAATGGTACATCAGACACGTCCGCTTTCTGTATTACATCAGGAATAAATATCTCAATTAAATTATATATTTCATTATTATATTTTATTTAAAATCGGTCATGATTACAAAAATCATCTTTCAGCAATGATAAAGTTTCATAAGTCAAAACTTTCTAGTTCTAGAAGATTTGCGTAAACTGGATCTAATTTGCAAAAACTGGATAGGTTTGATATCAAAAGTCTACAGGGACTCAAAAAAGAAGTCCACAAAGTGGATTCACAAAGTGAATCTTTTTTGTTTTAAAAATTATGTTAAGACCAAATTACAGCTTTTTTTGTTTTAATTAGTATACTTCTAAAAGCGACACCAAAAAATTAATTTGGCTTAACTTAATTATATTATAAAATTAACAAACTTCATGTAAAAAAATAAGTAGACATTTGACAACAGTATAGCCGTAATTATGCTAACTTGAGAACAGTCAAGACTTTTATTCGCCTTACGGAATAGTGTGATTATAGAAGCGTTAGAGCGAATGAACTTGACAAAAATATCAAATCCATTATAATCCACCATAACAAAGGCTGCCACGCAGTTTTCTACTCAATTCGTTTGCAAACTCTTTTGCCCTGTTTGAAATGAATGCGGGAGTTTGCATTGAGTTTTGGAACACTGCAAGAATACATTCTCGTTCAACAAAAAATCATCAGGTGTATTACAGGGCTATTCTCGTTGTCAAACTTTTAGTTTAGACGCAGAGTTCTTGAATACCATAAGGGTAGCAAGAACTTTTGGTCGTTTGTGGGGAGGGTGAAAAACCAGACGAAATCGTCTACTCCAACTCTCCTTAAGGACGATCAGATCTTCACTCACTCGGTTGATAAGGCAAACTTATTAGCCAAAATGTTTGCTGAAAACTGCTCTCTTCCTGAGAGTAGTCAACCACTGCCCGCGGTCGATGATGTATCTCATGCTATGCCTCAGATGCATTTTCGAACGCGAGCTGTTAAAAGAGTGCTTGCAGACCTCAATGTCAATAAGTCCTCGGGACCGGATGGCATTTCAGCCCACGTGTTGAGAAAGTGCGCCTCAACACTGGCGCGCCCATTGCGCAATCTCTTTAATTTATCTTTTACTTCAGGAGTTTTTCCCGATTCCTGGAAGATTGCCAATGTACAGCCAGTTCCCAAAAAAGGTGAGGCTACGAATCCTTCAAATTACCGGCCCATAGCAATCTGCTCAGTGCTCTCTAAAGTCATGGAGAGCATTGTAAACTTTAAATTGATGAGGTATCTAGAGAGCAACGAGTTGATCAGCGATCGCCAGTACGGCTTCCGTGCTCACCGTTCCACCGGCGACCTGATGGCGTTTCTCACTGAACGGTGGGGCAGTTGTATTCACCGGTTCGGTGAGAGCAAGGTTGTTGCTCTGGATATCTCCAAGGCATTTGACCGGGTGTGGCATAAAGCACTCGTGTCTAAACTGGCTGCTTATGGTGTCGGTAATACTTTCACTCGATGGATATCGAGTTTCCTCAGCGGCCGTTCTATTCGGGTTGTGATGGATGGCTCTGCTTCCTAAGAGCTCTCCATCAATGCTGGAGTTCCGCAGGGTTCGGTGCTGTCTCCGACACTTTTTCTTACTTTCATCAATGACCTTCTGTCATTGACATCAAACCCCGTCTGAATGAATATTAATGACAAATGCTGCTGTCATCAGCAAACTAGTTCTATTTCATTCTCCAGGCGTCCTTCTTTTCTGGAGATCACTAGAAAACGCAGAATTATGAATGACACTTCCAGTCCGACCTCAACAAAATCCAAGAGTGGGGTCGAGCGAATCGGGTCGATTTTAATGCGCGGAAGACCCAATGCTGTTTATTGACTCACAAACGTTTGGCGGATGGCAACTTCCCACCTCGAAATGTGGGTGGTGTGGATATTAATGAGTCGGAGCCTCTTGATGTTCTGGGCATGTCAATCCAATGCGATCTTCGTTGAAACGATCACATTTTTGACGTGTGGAAAGGAGCAGCCAAGTGCTTAGGCCTTCTTAAGCGGTGTAAGAAATACTTCCCTCCAACCAATCTTCGTTGTATCTACACCACGTCGATCGTAAATGGAATACAATTCGCATATATGGTCGGGAGCTTCGCGAACATATCTTCAGCTTCTAGACCGTGTCCAATGTCGTGCGTTAAAACTTATAGGGACAGTAGGGATCCAGCTCTATTGAAACCTTGGAGCGTCGTCGTGATGTTGGGTGTGTATCATTATTTTACCGTTACTTTCATGGTAAATGTTCATCTGGAGTAGTCAGTCTGAATCTCCCGATTCATATATTTAGCAGAACTACTCGGCTTTCCAGAGGGGTGCATCCGTTTTATGTCGCGATTCCGTTCCAACGAACCACGAATTATAGTGGGGATACGTTTTTTGGTCGCGTCATTAGATTGATCCCTACGAATGTCTTCCCGTCCACTTACAGCTTCGAAACCTTTAAGCGAAGTGTAAACCGTCACTACTCCCTCTTTCCCCTTCCCACTAACCTGTCATCCCTTCGGAACCAACAAATGCTGTGCATAGATGCCCCCTCCACTGCGCTTGGTTTAATCTCTCATAAAAAAAAATAAAAAAAACATAGAGGAGCGATCGAAGAAGGCGATGATAGCCCTATACATGTGCAAACTCTGGATAAAATTAGTAATACCGTATTGTTGAGGAGAGTGCAAAGGACAGCAGCCATCGCAATCAGCTGGTGCTTAAGAACTACGCTACCTGAGGCCTTCGACGTGTTTCTTCATTTGTCCCCCCTCGGCATAAAGGGCAAGCAAATTGCGCCGACTGCTCTTTTTTTAATGGCAGATATAACCAAGCTCAGGGAATGCCCCCTATCCATGCAAAGCATTTGTTGGTTCCGAAGGTATGACATGTTAGTCGGAAGGGGGAAAGAGGGTGTAGTGACGATTTAAACCTCGCTTAAATTAGACTAAGCAAATTAGACTGCTGCCTTTAGACTAAGCAAATCAACGTTGTGGTCTCAACAAAGTTATGGACATAGCGCAATTATGGTATGATTCAGCTACTGCAGCAAATCTCTGCTGCACGGGATTACATACGAGTAATACCGGTGGCATCATTTGTTCGCAGATTTTATACGAGCATTCCATCATTCTATCGGATTACATACGAGTAATACCGGTAGCATCCTTTGTTCGCAGGTTTTATACGAGCATTCCATCTAGGGAAGCCTGGAAAAATGGTGGTCTTGGTAGATGCGGTAGGATGAGTTTCTATATGTGGTAGCTTGAGGATGCCTCCAAGCTGAACGGAAGAGTCGTTTGCGGCATATATTCCAGACAGCTGGGAATCAAATTGCCACTAGGACTACCAGAGCACTGTAGTGTATTTCAGGCAGAAATGTCAGCAAAAAGGGAAAGTTGCAGAGTGGCTGAGTCGTAATGTCCTGACTACTACGTGCATCAACATCTACACTGACAGTCAGGCGGCAATAAATGCCATTGAATCGATCTATATGAGTTCGGATACGGCTTAGAAATGTCGTGAAGCGCTCAACACAATAGAGCCCTTCTTAAATATCCATGTGGTTTAGGTACCCCCCACAAGGGTTTGGGTTTCCAATATATCAAGTTCACCAGCCGTGCTGGATTGGTAACTATAAATGAGGTCTTCCATGACATGTTAGAGAGCATTCCGCTCACGTCATGTAAACTCGTGATCAGACAAATAGCACTGGAGGAGTTCAATTCGAGATGGGTCAACAATGACAAATGCGAAACTGTAATGGCGATATGGCCCTTACTTAATCTGAAGCGATCAAAGGAACTAATTAACTTACTGAGATTATGGATTGCGGCTGTTGTAGGAATAACTAGCAGACATTGCCTTTTGGGCAAACATGCGAAAAGAATGGGGGTCCAAGCCCTTGATTTTTGTAGAAGCTGCCAGAACGAGAACAAGGAGGATCAGAGAGGTCAAGCACTGGGGTCCAGCTTTTTCAAGATTCTGACGTAGATACAGACTCACGCATCCGGAGGTTCTTGGAAAGGTCAAAGTGGTTCAGTGTGGCAACCGTGGAGTAGGGACGGTCAGTCTATAAGGGACTCCCGGTTCCGCTGGCAATACAATGGGCCTTTTTAGGACTAAGTAATCGGATTTAGACAGGCTGCCACATCACACTAACCTGACCTAGCCTAATAGTTACCCCGTTTTAAAGATCAAGGATGATAGCATCCTTACTAAAATTAGATTTTCTCAAAACCAAGTCGAAAAGTTACAAAGATTATTCTCTAAGGGGTAATATACTGTACAACTCGTTAATGATTTTGAATTACTGGTGGTATTCAAGGCGTTGCAACGCGAGTTCATTCGGAAAGCACGAGAGAAGGGTCACTTCTGCGAAAAAAAATTGAGGAAAGAATAAAATTGAAAAAATTGAACGAAAGAATAAAAACACGTAGCCTGTTGCGTTCCATGAATAATGTCAAATCGAAAGCAAGGCAAACTGGAAGGTGAGTTAAATCCATTGAATAAAGAAGACGTTCGTTTGCATATATATCATATTGATTTTTGGGTCCACTGGAAAGCATATACAAATCATAAAAACACATACTGGTCATAGTAGACGCGTTTACCACGTTCTGTTGGCTATATCCAACGAAGACCACGTCGACCAACAAAGTCATCAGGCCTCCCACGATCAAACAGACAAGTTGAGCGAATCAATGGTGTCATAAGTACAGTCCTAACGAGGCTGAGTAACGATGATTAAAGTAAATGATATCAACACGTCAAAAAAGTTCAACAAGCAATTAACGTAAGTTAGAAGTATCGACACGACACCACGAGCTACTTATCGGTGCCAAAATGAAAACAATAGAGGATATTAGAATTAAAGAACAGGTAGAAAAACAGTTTTTGAGTCTTTCAAGGATGATCGTATGCATCTACGCAAGCACTATTGCGTACTTGCTCAAATCCTCATTTTGGCACCGATAAGTAGCTCGTGGTGTCGTGTCGATACTTCTAACTTACGTTAATTGCTTGTTGAACTTTTTTGACGTGTTGATATCATTTATATATATATATATATATATATATATATATATATATATATATATATATATATATATATATATATATATATATATATATATATATATATATATATATATATATATATATATATATATATATATATATATATATATATATATATATATATATATATATATATACATAGTTGTGATGAGACCGCGGACGGAGGCGGACGGTGCGCCCGCCAATTCAGTTTATAAACAGTGTCGCGAAAATAAACAAAACAATAGTGAAAACCCACGCCGCGAAAATAAAACAATAACGCTTCACCAAACAACACTTTAATAAACAAAATAGTGCACTACTTAATAACTCAATACTTGATAACAAATAAATAAAACCTGATGAAAATATAACATATAAATAGACAATCTAACGCAATGCAGAGAAACATGCGAGGGGCTTGTTTATGCTCTCCGCAGTAAAGCTCAGCATTTCGTTGGTTTTCACTCTTCCTCCTTCTCCCTGGTCCCGTTAGGTGTGCAGGCGGCTGTGAGTGCACCGTGGGCTGAAGCGCGGCAAGATAAAGGCATACCACTTGTCTTGTCGCGTTTTGCTTTGCTTGCGACGTACGCGTGGCTGCTTGTACGGCTGACCTTACACTTCGCTACAGTGGGCGGCGATGACAAAATTCCGCATAGACTCCACTAATGTACGTGGCTTGAGGGCGAATTTCTTCGCGGTCTATGCGCATATTTGTACTAACCAACCGCATATAATGGCACTGGGTGAGACCCAGGTGTCTGAGGGTGCAGATCCACTGGACTTTCACATGCCGGGGTACCATTTACTGCCATTGTTTTTACCACACAGAGGCCTCGCCTTATACATTCGCAGTGATGTTGCGTACCAGTGTCAGCAACACCTTTGCACGTCGGATGCCGAATTTAGCACCATGTGGGTTAAATTCAAAATCCAGTCGCACATCCTGCACTTCTGCTTCATTTATAGAAGCCCGGGTCTGGGGAGGCTGCCAACTTTCGATAAATTGGACAGTCTCTCTGATTCGATTTCTAAAATTCTGGAATCGTACCCGAACAGTGAAATTGTTGTTGCTGGTGATTTCAATGTTCATAATTCCAATTGGCTACGTCATTCGAGTCACACAACACCTGAGGGTTTGTATGTTGAGTTGTTTGCTGAGTCTAATAATTTGACTCAATTAGTGAAGGAACCAACGCACTTTCCCTGCGTTGATGGGCAAAACCAAAATATTCTGGACCTCTTTCTAACTTCACATCACAGCAAGTATGATGTGAATGTTCTTGCACCTCTTGGTAATTCGGACCACGCTACAATTTCTGCTACCTTCCCATATTCTAGTCTTCAATCCGCTCACCAGACAGCTCCGAAGCGGAAAGTGTGGCTTTATGAGAAGGCTAATTGGGATGCGCTGAACTGCTTTTTCAGCCGTTTCAATTGGCAATTGTGTTTCAGAGATAGAAACATAAATGCTGCAGCAAAATTAGTAGAAAATATAATTTTATTTGGTATGAGGTCTTTCATACCCAATAAAAGAATTTCCATTAAACCAAAAGACCATTCCTGGTTTAATGCGACTTGCAGACAAGCAGTCAGGTCTAAAGAGGAAGCATTTAGGAATTGGCGTTTAAATAAAACTGCTGATACTAAACTGCTGCGCAATCAGGCCAGAAATAGGTGCAATGCCACTCTAAAGCGCGAAAAAGTTCTCTACGAACAGCGCCTTAGACGCAGAGTTCTTGAATACCATAAGGGTAGCAAGAACTTTTGGTCGTTCGTGGGGAGGGTGAAAAATCAGACGAGATCGTCTATTCCAACTCTCCTCAAGGACGATCAGATCTTCACTCACTCGGTTGATAAGGCAAACTTATTAGCGAAAATGTTTGCTGAAAACTGCTCTCTTCCTGAGAGTAGCCAACCACTGCCCGCGGTCGATGATGTATCTCATGTTATGCCTCAGATGCATTTTCGAACGCGAGCTGTTAAAAGAGTGCTTGCAGACCTCAATGTCAATAAGTCCTCGGGACCGGATGGCATCTCAGCCCATGTGTTGAGAAAGTGCGCCTCAACACTGGCTCGCCCATTGCGCAATCTCTTTAATTTATCTTATACTTCAGGAGTTTTTCCAGCTTCCTGGAAGATTGCCAATGTGCAGCCAGTTCCCAAAAAAGGTGAGGCTACGAATCCTGCAAATTACCGGCCCATAGCAATCTGCTCAGTACTCTCTAAAGTCATGGAGAGCATTGTAAATTTTAAATTGATGAGGTATCTAGAGAGCAACGAAATGATCAGCGATCGCCAGTACGGCTTCCGTGCTCACCGTTCCACCGGCGATCTGATGGCGTTTCTCACTGAGCGGTGGAGCAGTTGTATTCACCGGTTCGGTGAGAGCAAGGTTGTTGCTCTGGATATCTCCAAGGCATTTGACCGGGTGTGGCATAAAGCACTCGTGTCTAAACTGGCTGCTTATGGTGTCGGTAATACTTTCACTTGATGGATATCGAGTTTCCTCAGCGGCCGTTCTATTCGGGTTGTGATAGACGGCTTTGCTTCCGAAGAGCACTCCATTAATGCTGGAGTTCCGCAGGGTTCGGTCCTGTCTCCGACACTTTTTCTTATTTTCATCAATGACCTTCTGTCATTGACATCAAACCCCGTCTACTCGTTTGCTGATGACAGCAGCATTTGTCATTCATATTCATTTTCCAGGCGTCCTTCCATTCTGGAGATCACTAGAAGACGCAGAATTATGAATGACACACTCCAATCCGACCTCAATAAAATCCAGGAGTGGGGTCGAGCGAATCGGGTCGATTTTAATGCGCGGAAGACCCAATGCTGTTTGTTAACCCACAAGCGTTTGGCGGGTGACAACTTCCCACCACTAAATATGGGTGGTGTGGATATTAATGAGTCGGAGGCTCTTGATGTTCTGGGCATGTCAATCCAATGTGATCTTCGCTGGAACGATCACATCTTTGACGTGTCGAAAGAAGCAGCCAAGTGCTTAGGCTTTCTTAAGCGGTGTAAGAAGTACTTCACTCCAACCGATCTTCGTTGTATCTACACCACTTATATCCGTCCGAAAATGGAGTACAATTCGCATATATGGTCGGGAGCTTCGCGGGCATATCTTCAGCTTCTCGACCGTGTCCAATGTCGTGCGTTAAAACTTATAGGGGACAGTAGGGTATCCAGCTCTATTGAAACCTTGGAGCGTCGTCGTGATGTGGGGTGTGTATCACTATTTTACCGCTACTTTCACGGTAAATGTTCTTCTGAAGTAGCCAGCCTGATTCCTCCGATTCAGGTATTTAGCAGAACTACTCGGCTTTCCAGAGCGGTGCACCCCTTTTATGTCGCGATTCCGTTCCAACGAACCACGCATTACCGTGAGAGTTCGTTTTTCGGTCGCGTCGTTAGATTGTGGAATAATCTCCCTGCGAATGTCTTCCCGCCCACTTACAGCGTCGAAACATTCAAGCGAAGTGTAAAAGTGTAAACCGTCACTACTCCCTCTTTCCCCCTTCCCACTAACCTGTCATCCCTTCGGAACCAACAAATGCTGTGCATGGATAGGGGGCATCCCCTGAGCTTGGTTTCATCTGTCATAAAAAAAAAAAAAAAATATATATATATATATATATATATATATATATATATATATATATATATATATATATATATATATATATATATATATATATATATATATATATATATATATATATATATATATATATATATATATATATATTATTTTTTACGTCTTACGAATTATTTTAAACGTCATTTTAAGTGTTAGTTGTTCCTATTTGCATATAAGGTAATAAAACTTAATAATTTCATATTTTATATTTCAAATAATATACAATTGTGTAATAATAAGCAACATGTTCGGTAAAAAGGAAAATATATCACTATTTTATATTTTAAAAAATAAATAAAATGTGAGGATGTTTTCAAGGCAGGATGTACTGCAAAGAACATTAAATGTCAAAAACCGAAAATCTTGGTTATTGGTTTCACTAGAACAAAACACGTAAAAAAATATCGTAAAGCGAATTTACGGCAACTGGAACAAACCAGTGACAACAAAGAATAAATGTCGTGGAACGAATACACCGTTCACTGTCATTGTCATTTTTTAAATATTATTTAGGGTCCCCAATGCACTGTGATAATGTCAACGGAAAAACATTTGCTCACCTCTAATTATTAGATTCTCGCTTGTTTTTACAAGAGTTAGACAAGTGTAGTCAAGTTCAAAGTTCCTTACCGAGAGGAAAACATTATTTCCATTTAAGAGCTATTAGATACACCGAGTAATGGAAGATTTGGGTAGGTGATTTCACATAAAACCTGGGACCTTGTTCACAGGACAGAGTGTCAGATTTCTGAATCTTAGGGAGTATAAAGTCTATTTACTGTAAAGTTGTATCATTAAGGGCCAGATTCTGTATAGTCACAGTGACTTGAGACGAAGCTTTCGTCTCAAGTCACTACGTCATAGTCACGGCATTCTGTAAGACGAAAATTTCGTCTCGTCAGGGCTTTACGTCGCACTCACGCTGTCGTTAAAACAGTTACCGCTTGTCGGTAATAGATCTAAAATTTTCAGTGTTGTTTAAAGCATTTATGTATATTGCAACTGCCGTGAATTAAGAATATTTAAGTGGAAAATTTTAATCACTCAATAAAATTGTTTTTTTGTGCAAATATCTGACGTAGGAACAAAGCTAAACTGAAAAATTATCGAAAGAAAAATTTCAAGATATAAATATACCCGATATCTTATTTTATTTCGCTCAGTTTGAATTATCTATATTTTTATATTCTACCTTGTCCAACACTGAAAACAGCTTTTTTTTCTGTATGCTTGTGGTTCTAGCTTCCGATATATAGACATTTTCTGCAGATGTTTCTGCTAAAAGTTCATAAAATGCTTTCTCCATCATTTTCGATTGCAGTGCTACTGAACTTGGCTGTGTAAGTGGTGGTCGTTTCGCCGCTAGTGTCTTCCTGCCTTCTAATTGCTTTCCTTCCTACATCGTAGGAGAAACCATTGGCGAAGCCGATGCCCATAAAAGCAAAATGCTTGCAACGGTTTGCTCCAAAGTGATTGAAGGGCCGCCACCCACAGCCTTTTTAACAAAATTTCTTTAACAAATATATTTTTCTGCTGCTCACAGATACCTTCTCCTTCCTTGCATACAGCAAAATGAAACTGATAACGCGAAATAATGAATGGCGACATAATTGCACTTCTAATTACATATCCATATGCAGACAGAAAGGGTGCTTGAGAGGCTAATGAATGATCCGAGAGAACGAAAATTAACCGAAAAAATCACAAGCACTTGGTTAAAATTTGACCGAGCCTGCGTCGCAGATTCATTTTAGTTACCACACATGAATTTCGTTTCATTTACCGCACATTCAAAACAAAAAAACCTCCTGACGGCAGCCTTTTCTTTACAGTCTCATTTATCAGCTGGTAACGCCAGCTTTCGTCTTTCAGAATACACATTTCTTACGACAAAAGATGAAAGCTCTTTGCAGAGACGTTAGTCACGTCTTACAGAATACCAAAAGACGAAAATCAGCTGATTTTAGGACGAAAGTAGACGGAATCAGACGAAAGTGACTATACAGAATGTGGCCCTAAATGTTAAAAGTGGAGCTACGAATTTTAATTCAGGGCATTACTACGAGAATACGTAGACAGAGGGAAAAATTAGCCAAATGGTACATCAGACACGTCCGCTTTCTGTATTACATCAGGAATAAATATCTCAATTAAATTATATATTTCATTATTATATTTTATTTAAAATCGGTCATGATTACAAAAATCATCTTTCAGCAATGATAAAGTTTCATAAGTCAAAACTTTCTAGTTCTAGAAGATTTGCGTAAACTGGATCTAATTTGCAAAAACTGGATAGGTTTGATATCAAAAGTCTACAGGGACTCAAAAAAGAAGTCCACAAAGTGGATTCACAAAGTGAATCTTTTTTGTTTTAAAAATTATGTTAAGACCAAATTACAGCTTTTTTTGTTTTAATTAGTATACTTCTAAAAGCGACACCAAAAAATTAATTTGGCTTAACTTAATTATATTATAAAATTAACAAAATTCATGTAAAAATGTTTGCAGTTCTCGGTGGCTCGGTGGTTTAGTGTGTGGCACACTAGCCATCGATTTTCCGGGGACGTGGGTTCGAGTCCCGCCGTGTGCATGGGTGTCAACTTTTCTTATCGTGACGTCTCAATTTCTAATGCGTACTTAAGGCCTCGCCTAGCGCTACTTGTGAAATTAAGAACCATTCGTTGACTCCGGCAGTGTTTGCAATAATAAAGCAAAATAGCTTTGCTTCGCAACACTTGCCGGAGTCGAATTAGTAGAATGCGAAAAGTTCCCTTTCCCTTCCTCTCCCACTATCCCCCATTCCCCCAGTAGCCAATCATGAAAAAAGAGATTGATCTCTTAAGGGCTACTGCTAGAATCTGATATATAAAAAAAAAAAAAAAAAAAAAAAAAAATAAGTAGACATTTGACAACAGTAATTATGCTAACTTGAGAACAGTCAAGACTTTTATTCGCCTTATGGAATAGTGTGATTATAGAAGCGTTAGAGCGAATGAACTTGACAAAAATATCAAATCCATTATAATCCACCATAACAAAGGCTGCCACGCAGTTTTCTACTCAATTCGTTTGCAAACTCTTTTGCCCTGTTTGAAATGAATGCGGGAGTTTGCATTGAGTTTTGGAACACTGCAAGAATACATTCTCGTTCAACAAAAAATCATCAGGTGTATTACAGGGCTATTCTCGTTGTCAAACTTTTAGTTTAGACGCAGAGTTCTTGAATACCATAAGGGTAGCAAGAACTTTTGGTCGTTTGTGGGGAGGGTGAAAAACCAGACGAAATCGTCTACTCCAACTCTCCTTAAGGACGATCAGATCTTCACTCACTCGGTTGATAAGGCAAACTTATTAGCCAAAATGTTTGCTGAAAACTGCTCTCTTCCTGAGAGTAGTCAACCACTGCCCGCGGTCGATGATGTATCTCATGCTATGCCTCAGATGCATTTTCGAACGCGAGCTGTTAAAAGAGTGCTTGCAGACCTCAATGTCAATAAGTCCTCGGGACCGGATGGCATTTCAGCCCACGTGTTGAGAAAGTGCGCCTCAACACTGGCGCGCCCATTGCGCAATCTCTTTAATTTATCTTTTACTTCAGGAGTTTTTCCCGATTCCTGGAAGATTGCCAATGTACAGCCAGTTCCCAAAAAAGGTGAGGCTACGAATCCTTCAAATTACCGGCCCATAGCAATCTGCTCAGTGCTCTCTAAAGTCATGGAGAGCATTGTAAACTTTAAATTGATGAGGTATCTAGAGAGCAACGAGTTGATCAGCGATCGCCAGTACGGCTTCCGTGCTCACCGTTCCACCGGCGACCTGATGGCGTTTCTCACTGAACTGTGGGGCAGTTGTATTCACCGGTTCGGTGAGAGCAAGGTTGTTGCTCTGGATATCTCCAAGGCATTTGACCGGGTGTGGCATAAAGCACTCGTGTCTAAACTGGCTGCTTATGGTGTCGGTAATACTTTCACTCGATGGATATCGAGTTTCCTCAGCGGCCGTTCTATTCGGGTTGTGATGGATGGCTCTGCTTCCTAAGAGCTCTCCATCAATGCTGGAGTTCCGCAGGGTTTGGTGCTGTCTCCGACACTTTTTCTTACTTTCATCAATGACCTTCTGTCATTGACATCAAACCCCGTCTGAATGAATATTAATGACAAATGCTGCTGTCATCAGCAAACTAGTTCTATTTCATTCTCCAGGCGTCCTTCTTTTCTGGAGATCACTAGAAAACGCAGAATTATGAATGACACTTCCAGTCCGACCTCAACAAAATCCAAGAGTGGGGTCGAGCGAATCGGGTCGATTTTAATGCGCGGAAGACCCAATGCTGTTTATTGACCCACAAACGTTTGGCGGATGGCAACTTCCCACCTCGAAATGTGGGTGGTGTGGATATTAATGAGTCGGAGCCTCTTGATGTTCTGGGCATGTCAATCCAATGCGATCTTCGTTGAAACGATCACATTTTTGACGTGTGGAAAGGAGCAGCCAAGTGCTTAGGCCTTCTTAAGCGGTGTAAGAAATACTTCCCTCCAACCAATCTTCGTTGTATCTACACCACGTCGATCGTAAATGGAATACAATTCGCATATATGGTCGGGAGCTTCGCGAACATATCTTCAGCTTCTAGACCGTGTCCAATGTCGTGCGTTAAAACTTATAGGGACAGTAGGGATCCAGCTCTATTGAAACCTTGGAGCGTCGTCGTGATGTTGGGTGTGTATCATTATTTTACCGTTACTTTCATGGTAAATGTTCATCTGGAGTAGTCAGTCTGAATCTCCCGATTCATATATTTAGCAGAACTACTCGGCTTTCCAGAGGGGTGCATCCGTTTTATGTCGCGATTCCGTTCCAACGAACCACGAATTATAGTGGGGATACGTTTTTTGGTCGCGTCATTAGATTGATCCCTACGAATGTCTTCCCGTCCACTTACAGCTTCGAAACCTTTAAGCGAAGTGTAAACCGTCACTACTCCCTCTTTCCCCTTCCCACTAACCTGTCATCCCTTCGGAACCAACAAATGCTGTGCATAGATGCCCCCTCCACTGCGCTTGGTTTAATCTCTCATAAAAAAAAATAAAAAAAACATAGAGGAGCGATCGAAGAAGGCGATGATAGCCCTATACATGTGCAAACTCTGGATAAAATTAGTAATACCGTATTGTTGAGGAGAGTGCAAAGGACAGCAGCCATCGCAATCAGCTGGTGCTTAAGAACTACGCTACCTGAGGCCTTCGACGTGTTTCTTCATTTGCCCCCCCTCGGCATAAAGGGCAAGCAAATTGCGCCGACTGCTCTTTTTTTAATGGCAGATATAACCAAGCTCAGGGAATGCCCCCTATCCATGCAAAGCATTTGTTGGTTCCGAAGGTATGACATGTTAGTCGGAAGGGGGAAAGAGGGTGTAGTGACGATTTAAACCTCGCTTAAATTAGACTAAGCAAATTAGACTGCTGCCTTTAGACTAAGCAAATCAACGTTGTGGTCTCAACAAAGTTATGGACATAGCGCAATTATGGTATGATTCAGCTACTGCAGCAAATCTCTGCTGCACGGGATTACATACGAGTAATACCGGTGGCATCATTTGTTCGCAGATTTTATACGAGCATTCCATCATTCTATCGGATTACATACGAGTAATACCGGTAGCATCCTTTGTTCGCAGGTTTTATACGAGCATTCCATCTAGGGAAGCCTGGAAAAATGGTGGTCTTGGTAGATGCGGTAGGATGAGTTTCTATATGTGGTAGCTTGAGGATGCCTCCAAGCTGAACGGAAGAGTCGTTTGCGGCATATATTCCAGACAGCTGGGAATCAAATTGCCACTAGGACTACCAGAGCACTGTAGTGTATTTCAGGCAGAAATGTCAGCAAAAAGGGAAAGTTGCAGAGTGGCTGAGTCGTAATGTCCTGACTACTACGTGCATCAACATCTACACTGACAGTCAGGCGGCAATAAATGCCATTGAATCGATCTATATGAGTTCGGATACGGCTTAGAAATGTCGTGAAGCGCTCAACACAATAGAGCCCTTCTTAAATATCCATGTGGTTTAGGTACCCCCCACAAGGGTTTGGGTTTCCAATATATCAAGTTCACCAGCCGTGCTGGATTGGTAACTATAAATGAGGTCTTCCATGACATGTTAGAGAGCATTCCGCTCACGTCATGTAAACTCGTGATCAGACAAATAGCACTGGAGGAGTTCAATTCGAGATGGGTCAACAATGACAAATGCGAAACTGTAATGGCGATATGGCCCTTACTTAATCTGAAGCGATCAAAGGAACTAATTAACTTACTGAGATTATGGATTGCGGCTGTTGTAGGAATAACTAGCAGACATTGCCTTTTGGGCAAACATGCGAAAAGAATGGGGGTCCAAGCCCTTGATTTTTGTAGAAGCTGCCAGAACGAGAACAAGGAGGATCAGAGAGGTCAAGCACTGGGGTCCAGCTTTTTCAAGATTCTGACGTAGATACAGACTCACGCATCCGGAGGTTCTTGGAAAGGTCAAAGTGGTTCAGTGTGGCAACCGTGGAGTAGGGACGGTCAGTCTATAAGGGACTCCCGGTTCCGCTGGCAATACAATGGGCCTTTTTAGGACTAAGTGATCGGATTTAGACAGGCTGCCACATCACACTAACCTGACCTAGCCTAATAGTTACCCCGTTTTAAAGATCAAGGATGATAGCATCCTTACTAAAATTAGATTTTCTCAAAACCAAGTCGAAAAGTTACAAAGATTATTCTCTAAGGGGTAATATACTGTACAACTCGTTAATGATTTTGAATTACTGGTGGTTTTCAAGGCGTTGCAACGCGAGTTCATTCGGAAAGCACGAGAGAAGGGTCACTTCTGCGAAAAAAAATTGAGGAAAGAATAAAATTGAAAAAATTGAACGAAAGAATAAAAACACGTAGCCTGTTGCGTTCCATGAATAATGTCAAATCGAAAGCAAGGCAAACTGGAAGGTGAGTTAAATCCATTGAATAAAGAAGACGTTCGTTTGCATATATATCATATTGATTTTTGGGTCCACTGGAAAGCATATACAAATCATAAAAACACATACTGGTCATAGTAGACGCGTTTACCACGTTCTGTTGGCTATATCCAACGAAGACCACGTCGACCAACAAAGTCATCAGGCCTCCCACGATCAAACAGACAAGTTGAGCGAATCAATGGTGTCATAAGTACAGTCCTAACGAGGCTGAGTAACGATGATTAAAGTAAATGATATCAACACGTCAAAAAAGTTCAACAAGCAATTAACGTAAGTTAGAAGTATCGACACGACACCACGAGCTACTTATCGGTGCCAAAATGAAAACAATAGAGGATATTAGAATTAAAGAACAGGTAGAAAAACAGTTTTTGAGTCTTTCAAGGATGATCGTATGCATCTACGCAAGCACTATTGCGTACTTGCTCAAATCCTCATTTTGGCACCGATAAGTAGCTCGTGGTGTCGTGTCGATACTTCTAACTTACGTTAATTGCTTGTTGAACTTTTTTGACGTGTTGATATCATTTTTATATATATATATATATATATATATATATATATATATATATATATATATATATATATATATATATATATATATATATATATATATATATATATATATATATATATATATATATATATATATACTCGTGGTGTCGTGTCGATACTTCTAACTTACGTTAATTGCTTGTTGAACTTTTTTGACGTGTTGATATCATTTATATATATATATATATATATATATATATATATATATATATATATATATATATATATATATATATATATATATATATATATATATATATATATATATATATATATATATATATACATAGTTGTGATGAGACCGCGGACGGAGGCGGACGGTGCGCCCGCCAATTCAGTTTATAAACAGTGTCGCGAAAATAAACAAAACAATAGTGAAAACCCACGCCGCGAAAATAAAACAATAACGCTTCACCAAACAACACTTTAATAAACAAAATAGTGCACTACTTAATAACTCAATACTTGATAACAAATAAATAAAACCTGATGAAAATATAACATATAAATAGACAATCTAACGCAATGCAGAGAAACATGCGAGGGGCTTGTTTATGCTCTCCGCAGTAAAGCTCAGCATTTCGTTGGTTTTCACTCTTCCTCCTTCTCCCTGGTCCCGTTAGGTGTGCAGGCGGCTGTGAGTGCACCGTGGGCTGAAGCGCGGCAAGATAAAGGCATACCACTTGTCTTGTCGCGTTTTGCTTTGCTTGCGACGTACGCGTGGCTGCTTGTACGGCTGACCTTACACTTCGCTACAGTGGGCGGCGATGACAAAATTCCGCATAGACTCCACTAATGTACGTGGCTTGAGGGCGAATTTCTTCGCGGTCTATGCGCATATTTGTACTAACCAACCGCATATAATGGCACTGGGTGAGACCCAGGTGTCTGAGGGTGCAGATCCACTGGACTTTCACATGCCGGGGTACCATTTACTGCCATTGTTTTTACCACACAGAGGCCTCGCCTTATACATTCGCAGTGATGTTGCGTACCAGTGTCAGCAACACCTTTGCACGTCGGATGCCGAATTTAGCACCATGTGGGTTAAATTCAAAATCCAGTCGCACATCCTGCACTTCTGCTTCATTTATAGAAGCCCGGGTCTGGGGAGGCTGCCAACTTTCGATAAATTGGACAGTCTCTCTGATTCGATTTCTAAAATTCTGGAATCGTACCCGAACAGTGAAATTGTTGTTGCTGGTGATTTCAATGTTCATAATTCCAATTGGCTACGTCATTCGAGTCACACAACACCTGAGGGTTTGTATGTTGAGTTGTTTGCTGAGTCTAATAATTTGACTCAATTAGTGAAGGAACCAACGCACTTTCCCTGCGTTGATGGGCAAAACCAAAATATTCTGGACCTCTTTCTAACTTCACATCACAGCAAGTATGATGTGAATGTTCTTGCACCTCTTGGTAATTCGGACCACGCTACAATTTCTGCTACCTTCCCATATTCTAGTCTTCAATCCGCTCACCAGACAGCTCCGAAGCGGAAAGTGTGGCTTTATGAGAAGGCTAATTGGGATGCGCTGAACTGCTTTTTCAGCCGTTTCAATTGGCAATTGTGTTTCAGAGATAGAAACATAAATGCTGCAGCAAAATTAGTAGAAAATATAATTTTATTTGGTATGAGGTCTTTCATACCCAATAAAAGAATTTCCATTAAACCAAAAGACCATTCCTGGTTTAATGCGACTTGCAGACAAGCAGTCAGGTCTAAAGAGGAAGCATTTAGGAATTGGCGTTTAAATAAAACTGCTGATACTAAACTGCTGCGCAATCAGGCCAGAAATAGGTGCAATGCCACTCTAAAGCGCGAAAAAGTTCTCTACGAACAGCGCCTTAGACGCAGAGTTCTTGAATACCATAAGGGTAGCAAGAACTTTTGGTCGTTCGTGGGGAGGGTGAAAAATCAGACGAGATCGTCTATTCCAACTCTCCTCAAGGACGATCAGATCTTCACTCACTCGGTTGATAAGGCAAACTTATTAGCGAAAATGTTTGCTG
This sequence comes from Sicus ferrugineus, assembly GCA_922984085.1. Classification (NCBI taxonomy): domain Eukaryota; kingdom Metazoa; phylum Arthropoda; class Insecta; order Diptera; family Conopidae; genus Sicus; species Sicus ferrugineus. The sequence continues at coordinate 28,738,297 of OV277349.1, forward strand.
AAAACTGCTCTCTTCCTGAGAGTAGCCAACCACTGCCCGCGGTCGATGATGTATCTCATGTTATGCCTCAGATGCATTTTCGAACGCGAGCTGTTAAAAGAGTGCTTGCAGACCTCAATGTCAATAAGTCCTCGGGACCGGATGGCATCTCAGCCCATGTGTTGAGAAAGTGCGCCTCAACACTGGCTCGCCCATTGCGCAATCTCTTTAATTTATCTTATACTTCAGGAGTTTTTCCAGCTTCCTGGAAGATTGCCAATGTGCAGCCAGTTCCCAAAAAAGGTGAGGCTACGAATCCTGCAAATTACCGGCCCATAGCAATCTGCTCAGTACTCTCTAAAGTCATGGAGAGCATTGTAAATTTTAAATTGATGAGGTATCTAGAGAGCAACGAAATGATCAGCGATCGCCAGTACGGCTTCCGTGCTCACCGTTCCACCGGCGATCTGATTGCGTTTCTCACTGAGCGGTGGAGCAGTTGTATTCACCGGTTCGGTGAGAGCAAGGTTGTTGCTCTGGATATCTCCAAGGCATTTGACCGGGTGTGGCATAAAGCACTCGTGTCTAAACTGGCTGCTTATGGTGTCGGTAATACTTTCACTTGATGGATATCGAGTTTCCTCAGCGGCCGTTCTATTCGGGTTGTGATAGACGGCTTTGCTTCCGAAGAGCACTCCATTAATGCTGGAGTTCCGCAGGGTTCGGTCCTGTCTCCGACACTTTTTCTTATTTTCATCAATGACCTTCTGTCATTGACATCAAACCCCGTCTACTCGTTTGCTGATGACAGCAGCATTTGTCATTCATATTCATTTTCCAGGCGTCCTTCCATTCTGGAGATCACTAGAAGACGCAGAATTATGAATGACACACTCCAATCCGACCTCAATAAAATCCAGGAGTGGGGTCGAGCGAATCGGGTCGATTTTAATGCGCGGAAGACCCAATGCTGTTTGTTAACCCACAAGCGTTTGGCGGGTGACAACTTCCCACCACTAAATATGGGTGGTGTGGATATTAATGAGTCGGAGGCTCTTGATGTTCTGGGCATGTCAATCCAATGTGATCTTCGCTGGAACGATCACATCTTTGACGTGTCGAAAGAAGCAGCCAAGTGCTTAGGCTTTCTTAAGCGGTGTAAGAAGTACTTCACTCCAACCGATCTTCGTTGTATCTACACCACTTATATCCGTCCGAAAATGGAGTACAATTCGCATATATGGTCGGGAGCTTCGCGGGCATATCTTCAGCTTCTCGACCGTGTCCAATGTCGTGCGTTAAAACTTATAGGGGACAGTAGGGTATCCAGCTCTATTGAAACCTTGGAGCGTCGTCGTGATGTGGGGTATGTATCACTATTTTACCGCTACTTTCACGGTAAATGTTCTTCTGAAGTAGCCAGCCTGATTCCTCCGATTCAGGTATTTAGCAGAACTACTCGGCTTTCCAGAGCGGTGCACCCCTTTTATGTCGCGATTCCGTTCCAACGAACCACGCATTACCGTGAGAGTTCGTTTTTCGGTCGCGTCGTTAGATTGTGGAATAATCTCCCTGCGAATGTCTTCCCGCCCACTTACAGCGTCGAAACATTCAAGCGAAGTGTAAACCGTCACTACTCCCTCTTTCCCCCTTCCCACTAACCTGTCATCCCTTCGGAACCAACAAATGCTGTGCATGGATAGGGGGCATCCCCTGAGCTTGGTTTCATCTGTCATAAAAAAAAAAAAAAAAAATATATATATATATATATATATATATATATATATATATATATATATATATATATATATATATATATATATTATTTTTTACGTCTTACGAATTATTTTAAACGTCATTTTAAGTGTTAGTTGTTCCTATTTGCATATAAGATAATAACACTTAATAATTTCATATTTTATATTTCAAATAATATACAATTGTGTAATAATAAGCAACATGTTCGGTAAAAAGGAAAATATATCACTATTTTATATTTTAAAAAATAAATAAAATGTGAGGATGTTTTCAAGGCAGGATGTACTGCAAGGAACATTAAATGTCAAAAACCGAAAATCTTGGTTATTGGTTTCACTAGAACAAAACACGTAAAAAAATATCGTTAAGCGAATTTACGGCAACTGGAACAAACCAGTGACAACAAAGAATAAATATCGTGGAACGAATACACCGTTCACTGTCATTGTCATTTTTTAAATATTATTTAGGGTCCCCAATGCACAGTGATAATGTCAACGGAAAAACATTTGCTCACCTCTAATTATTAGATTCTCGCTTGTTTTTACAAGAGTTAGACAAGTGTAGTCAAGTTCAAAGTTCCTTACCGAGAGGAAAACATTATTTCCATTTAAGAGCTATTAGATACACCGAGTAATGGAAGATTTGGGTAGGTGATTTCACATAAAACCTGGGACCTCGTTCACAGGACAGAGTGTCAGATTTCTGAATCTTAGGGAGTATAAAGTCTATTTACTGTAAAGTTGTATCATTAAGGGCCAGATTCTGTATAGTCACAGTGACTTGAGACGAAGCTTTCGTCTCAAGTCACTACGTCATAGTCACGGCATTCTGTAAGACGAAAATTTCGTCTCGTCAGGGCTTTACGTCGCACTCACGCTGTCGTTAAAACAGTTACCGCTTGTCGGTAATAGATCTAAAATTTTCAGTGTTGGTTAAAGCATTTATGTATATTGCAACTGCCGTGAATTAAGAATATTTAAGTGGAAATTTTTAATCACTCAATAAAATTGTTTTTTTGTGCAAATATCTGACGTAGGAACAAAGCTAAACTGAAAAATTATCGAAAGAAAAATTTCAAGATATAAATATACCCGATATCTTATTTTATTTCGCTCAGTTTGAATTATCTATATTTTTATATTCTACCTTGTCCAACACTGAAAACAGCTTTTTTTTCTGTATGCTTGTGGTTCTAGCTTCCGATATATAGACATTTTCTGCAGATGTTTCTGCTAAAAGTTCATAAAATGCTTTCTCCATCATTTTCGATTGCAGTGCTACTGAACTTGGCTGTGTAAGTGGTGGTCGTTTCGCCGCTAGTGTCTTCCTGCCTTCTAATTGCTTTGCTTCCTACATCGTAGGAGAAACCATTGGCGAAGCCGATGCTCATAAAAGCAAAATGCTTGCAACGGTTTGCTCCAAAGTGATTGAAGGGCCGCCACCCACAGCCTTTTTAACAAAATTTCTTTAACAAATATATTTTTCTGCTGCTCACAGATACCTTCTCCTTCCTTGCATACAGCAAAATGAAACTGATAACGCGAAATAATGAATGGCGACATAATTGCACTTCTAATTACATATCCATATGCAGACAGAAAGGGTGCTTGAGAGGCTAATGAATGATCCGAGAGAACGAAAATTAACCGAAAAAATCACAAGCACTTGGTTAAAATTTGACCGAGCCTGCGTCGCAGATTCATTTTAGTTACCACACATGAATTTCGTTTCATTTACCGCACATTCAAAACAAAAAACCTCCTGACGGCAGCCTTTTCTTTACAGTCTCATTTATCAGCTGGTAACGCCAGCTTTCGTCTTTCAGAATACACATTTCTTACGACAAAAGATGAAAGCTCTTTGCAGAGACGTTAGTCACGTCTTACAGAATACCAAAAGACGAAAATCAGCTGATTTTAGGACGAAAGTAGACGGAATCAGACGAAAGTGACTATACAGAATGTGGCCCTAAATGTTAAAAGTGGAGCTACGAATTTTAATTCAGGGCATTACTACGAGAATACGTAGACAGAGGGAAAAATTAGCCAAATGGTACATCAGACACGTCCGCTTTCTGTATTACATCAGGAATAAATATCTCAATTAAATTATATATTTCATTATTATATTTTATTTAAAATCGGTCATGATTACAAAAATCATCTTTCAGCAATGATAAAGTTTCATAAGTCAAAACTTTCTAGTTCTAGAAGATTTGCGTAAACTGGATCTAATTTGCAAAAACTGGATAGGTTTGATATCAAAAGTCTACAGGGACTCAAAAAAGAAGTCCACAAAGTGGATTCACAAAGTGAATCTTTTTTGTTTTAAAAATTATGTTAAGACCAAATTACAGCTTTTTTTGTTTTAATTAGTATACTTCTAAAAGCGACACCAAAAAATTAATTTGGCTTAACTTAATTATATTATAAAATTAACAAAATTCATGTAAAAAAATAAGTAGACATTTGACAACAGTATAGCCGTAATTATGCTAACTTGAGAACAGTCAAGACTTTTATTCGCCTTATGGAATAGTGTGATTATAGAAGCGTTAGAGCGAATGAACTTGACAAAAATATCAAATCCATTATAATCCACCATAACAAAGGCTGCCACGCAGTTTTCTACTCAATTCGTTTGCAAACTCTTTTGCCCTGTTTGAAATGAATGCGGGAGTTTGCATTGAGTTTTGGAACACTGCAAGAATACATTCTCGTTCAACAAAAAATCATCAGGTGTATTACAGGGTTCTCGTTGTCTATTCTCGTTGTCAAACTTTTAGTTTAGACGCAGAGTTCTTGAATACCATAAGGGTAGCAAGAACTTTTGGTCGTTTGTGGGGAGGGTGAAAAACCAGACGAAATCGTCTACTCCAACTCTCCTTAAGGACGATCAGATCTTCACTCACTCGGTTGATAAGGCAAACTTATTAGCCAAAATGTTTGCTGAAAACTGCTCTCTTCCTGAGAGTAGTCAACCACTGCCCGCGGTCGATGATGTATCTCATGCTATGCCTCAGATGCATTTTCGAACGCGAGCTGTTAAAAGAGTGCTTGCAGACCTCAATGTCAATAAGTCCTCGGGACCGGATGGCATTTCAGCCCATGTGTTGAGAAAGTGCGCCTCAACACTGGCTCGCCCATTGCGCAATCTCTTTAATTTATCTTTTACTTCAGGAGTTTTTCCCGATTCCTGGAAGATTGCCAATGTACAGCCAGTTCCCAAAAAAGGTGAGGCTACGAATCCTTCAAATTACCGGCCCATAGCAATCTGCTCAGTGCTCTCTAAAGTCATGGAGAGCATTGTAAACTTTAAATTGATGAGGTATCTAGAGAGCAACGAGTTGATCACCGATCGCCAGTACGGCTTCCGTGCTCACCGTTCCACCGGCGACCTGATGGCGTTTCTCACTGAACGGTGGAGCAGTTGTATTCACCGGTTCGGTGAGAGCAAGGTTGTTGCTCTGGATATCTCCAAGGCATTTGACCGGGTGTGGCATAAAGCACTCGTGTCTAAACTGGCTGCTTATGGTGTCGGTAATACTTTCACTCGATGGATATCGAGTTTCCTCAGCGGCCGTTCTATTCGGGTTGTGATAGACGGCTTTGCTTCCGAAGAGCACTCCATTAATGCTGGAGTTCCGCAGGGTTCGGTCCTGTCTCCGACACTTTTTCTTATTTTCATCAATGACTTTTCATCGTCCTTCCATTCTGGAGATCACTGGAAGACGCAGAATTATGAATGACACACTCCAATCCGACATCAATAAAATCCAGGAGTGGGGTCGTGCAAATCGGGTCGATTTTAATGCGCGGAAGACCCAATGCTGTTTGTTAACCCACAAGCGTTTGGCGGGTGACAACTTCCCACCTCTAAATATGGGTGGTGTGGATATTAATGAGTCGGAGGCTCTTGATGTTCTGGGCATGTCAATACAATGCGATCTTCGTTGGAACGATCACATTTTTGATGTGTCGAAAGAAGCAGCCAAGTGCTTAGGCTTTTTAAAGTGGTGTAAGAAGTACTTCACTCCAACCGATCTTCGTTGTATCTACACCACTTATATCCGTCCGAAAATGGAGTACAATTGGTCGGGAGCTTCGCGGGCTCATCTTCAGCTTCTCGACCGTGTCCAATGTCGTGCGTTAAAACTTATAGGGGACAGTAGGGTATCCAGCTCTATTGAAACCTTGGAGCGTCGTCGTGATGTAGGGTGTGTAGCACTATTTTACCGATACTTTCACGGTAAATGTTCCTCTGAAGTAGCCAGCCTGATTCCTCCGGTTCAGGTATTTAGCAGAACTACTCGGCTTTCCAGAGCGGTGCACCCCTTTTATGTCGCGATTCCGTTCCAACGAATCACGCATTACCGTGAGAGTTCGTTTTTCGGTCGCGTCGTTAGATTGTGGAATAATCTCCCTGCGAATGTCTTCCCCCCCACTTACAGCGTCGAAACATTTAAGCGAAGTGTAAACCGTCACTACTCCCTCTTTCCCCCTTCCCTCTAACCTGTCATCCCTTCGGAACCAACAAATGCTGTGCATGGATAGGGGGCATCCCCTGAGCTTGGTTTCATCTGTCATAAAAAAAAAAAAAAAAAAAAAAAAACTTTTAGTTGACAACGCTGTTTTTTGACAAATGGTTGCTATTCTGGTTGTAATATAAAAGCTCTTTTCTTTACAATTTTGTAAAGTGACAAACTAGCGTTGACAGCGAATTTTTATTCCATAAAGTAAATTAGATAATCCAGTTTGAACGAATTATTATTTGTCAAATTTGGTTTGGAGACAAACGGATTTCGGCATTGCGCCATCATCAGCGTCTTGTTTCGTTCGAACTAGTTCGTGCTACCTCGTTCCTAGTTATATTCATGTATCTACGCTCTTGTTAGTTCGTACTACTTGGTTTATATTCGTGTGTTAAATGTGTGTGTGTGTGTGTGTGTGTGAAAAATTATGTGTGAATGTATGTTTGAAAAAATTTGGCTATTTGTATTTTGATTTTCCCGTGTAAGTGAATACTGTCACAATATACAAATTAGCCAAATTTTTTCAAAAATATAACATTCAGACTTCCTTTAGAACAAGAAATAACTTGGGACGAATATTGCAGTCCAACACAAACGAAGGAGACAAATTAAACATGCAAGGCTTATCCAAACAAAGTTGTGCATGCCAATACAGCTAAAGGACAAACTTGATGTAAAATAAAAACAAGATTCCTCGAACACATAAAAGACTACAACTTGTAGACACAAAGACCAAGCGCAATACCGGCGTTAAACTTCGCAAACTACATGTTTGTCAATAAATGCGCACCGACACATTAGAAAGGCAGTCAAGCTACTACATGTACAACATAAAAGGCAACGTCTAAACGTATACATGGAAATATTGTAAGAAAAATTATTTTTCTTACAACTCCGGGTGTAGAACCTGGCCTGCATCCCAACCGAGCGCTTTTTTAGTAAACGTAAACTGAAAACGCGGTGACTTGGGTTGTGCGGACCCAACTTCAGGTGGAATTAATTGTATCAACAACAATAAAAAGAAAAAAAGAAACGTAGCAAAGGTGAAAATATGCAAAGCTAACAATAATAACAACAACCACATTAACTCGCTTGCCAACAAAGGGAAAAAACAACAGTCACACAGAAAACATGAACCACATACTTTTTACAACAATAACAACATAGACTGAGACGCGAAACCAGCAAGCAAAAATGAAAGCAGAGCCTTGGGAAATTACCAATAAAATCAGGTGGAAGACTGTTTACAACAATTACAACACAGACTGAGACGCGAATCCAGCAAGCAAAAATTAAATTAAAGCCTGGGAATCTACCAACAAAATCACAAGGAATATTCCTAGAAATAAGCACAACAATATGTCAACATGTACGTTGAGTGCCGCTATGCACATTAGAAAATTCCGGAATGTGCACAAGAACAACGACTGCAGCGGAGTTGTTTTCATCGGTGTATAAAAGGGCCCACAGCTCTGAATTCGGTCTCTTTTGGAATCCCGTGCTCCAAGTGGTAAGTCGTCCAACCTTGAACCTTTAGTACCTCGTATTGGCTGCGTGCTTTTAAGTGGACGCAAATCCCGAATCCAAGTAAAATTTAGTATCTCGTTGTGGCCGAGTGCTCTAAAGCGGACGCAAATCCCGAATCCATGTAAATTTTAGTATCTCGTCGTGGCTGAGTGCTCTTAAGCGGACGTCAATCCCGATTCCAAGTAAATTTTAGTACCTCGTCGTGGCCGAGTGCTTTTAAGCGGACGCCAAGCCCGTTTCCAAGTAAATTTTAGTACCTCGTTGTGGCTGATTGCTTTTAAGCGGACGCCAATCCCGATTCCAAGTAAATTTTAGTACCTCGTCGTGGCCGAGTGCTTTTAAGCGGACGCCAATCCCGATTCCAAGTAAATTTTAGTACCTCGTCGTGGTCGAGTGCTTTTAAGTGGACGCCAATCCCGATTCCAAGTAAATTTTAGTACCCGTCGTGGCCGAGTGCTTTTATACCTTTAGAGGTACTATAATTTACTGAATACAAGTAAATTATAGTACCTCGTAGTGGCTGACGTCGACAATCATAAAACCTCGCATTCTAGAACTCTGTGTGTATATAGATTTTGTATTTTTACGCACTGAGTGCTATTCAGCGGACGTTAGAATTAAAGGAACTAGTTTTAAGAGGTACTGTTAGTTCGTATAGTTAATGTATAGCAATAGCGATAAAAGACCGAAAAATAAAGCTTTGAATAACGGTGAATAAATAATCGAAAACTATCAAAAGAAAACCGAAAGCCTTTTATTTAAGTGTTCGGTACGGGACTCTGGCGAGACCGAGTATACCCCGGAAAGAAATTTCGTTACAAAATGGCGCCAGAGCAGGGACAATAGTTTCCGAGAAAAATCAAAAACTATAGTGCAGTGCTGAATCGCGAAACTACGGTACTTTAGAAAAAAAAAACGGTATTATAAACAGATACGCGAAGCGAACGGTAAATCGAACAAATAATTGAACACTGAACTGTGCTAACGGCGAATTCAAATAAAAAATTGTGCAAAGAAATAACGCGGTATTTCGAAGAAACAGTTATGCAAAATAAACGGGACAAAATAGAAAACATTGTGCAAAGAAATAACGCGGAAACAGTTACACGAAATAAACGGAGAGTCGAAATGGGTAAACGGTGGATTTATAATGTTCCAAAAGAGAATCTGCAGGAGATTTTACGTGAATTCGGTATGGAATCAAAAGGCACGGTCGACGAACTTGGTAAAGTGCTCTCCGGGTTTACGATGTCGCTTGATCTGACCGACGAGGTGATCGACAGATTACGCGAACTCGAAGTGCAGTGAAATCGCGGTTTCTCCAAGATTTCTCCAAGTGCGCGACCGGCGACGCCATCATTGCAAGGTGCGGTTCCGAAACACAGCGAACAGAGGGCAAATACAACAGAAGTGCTTAACATGAACCCCGGCAATCAAGTTTCCATGTCAACAGGTGGTGGCATAGCAGCGAGGTGCGAGCCAGAAAGTGTGGCCCATAGTAGGATGTGCTACTCGGAGGTAATTGACAAGGTACGTAAATGGTCTTGTAGGTACAACGGTGGTAGGGACCCAATAAGCTTCATCTCGAGAGTCGAGGAGCTCACAGAGGCATATGAGTTGCCTAAGCATATGCTGCTACGAACCATGCCGGAGTTGTTGAAGGATAAAGCTCTTTGTTGGTACAGAAACAACAATAGGAGCTGGTCAAGATGGGAAGCCGTCGAAGTCTGCGTGCGTTTGGGGACTGCTGAGTGTAAGCTCCCACTTCTGATCCTACAGGATGTGACAGACCATGTGATCCTGGGTTTGGACTTCCTGACAAGCGTAGGAGCTTCTATTAGCTGTCGTGGTGAGACGATTACGCTGGGAGACTCGAAAGCCGAACGAGCGACCTGCTCGACAGTTCACACGGATTACGCCCAAGTTCCTGAGGGAAAACCATTGGAGAAGACTGACGTGGAGAACGAACAACACTCTGAACCAGGCGCAGAAACCAACAACTCGCGAAAAGAAGACCAACACATCATTAACGAATTCCTAAAAACAGAGCATGAGAAATTCGAGCTGCTGGTAGGACCCTCCAATATAACGGCCCATAAAATCGTCATGAGAGATGATAGGCCAATAAAGCTGAGGTATTACCCCAAGAACCCTGCAATGCAAGGGACAATGAACAAGGTTTTAGACGAGCTGCTGGAAAAAGTCTGTATCGAGCCCTCACATTGCCCTTACAGCGCGCCAATTTTCTTCTTGTTAAGAAGAAGTTCTTGTTAAGAAGAAGAATGGGCAATGGCGACTTTGCGTGGATTATCGAGAGCTAAATGCAAGATCAGTGCCTGACGCTTACCCACTTCCGAGAATACAACATATTCTAGATCGACTCCGCGACGTGCAATACATTAGTACACTTGATCTCAAGAACGGTTACTGGCAAATACCCATGAGTCCAGAAAGCAAGGAATACACCGCGTTCACAGTACCAGGGAGGAGACTCTTTCAATGGAAAGCTATGCCGTTCGGCCTACACTCGGCACCCGCGACGTTCCAAAGGGCCTTGGACCGAGTCGTTGGACCGGAGATGGAACCACACGCGTTTGCTTACCTGAACGACATCATTGTAATAGGGAGGACGCTGGAAAAACACATGAACAATTTACAGGAGGTATTTCGACGCTTAAGAGCGGCTAATTTGAAAATCAACAAGGAGAAATGCGAATTTTTCCAGCAAGATTCGAAATATCTAGGTCACGCCGTGAGCCGCAGAGGAATTCCCACAGATCCAGACAAGGTAGCGGCTATTCAGGAACTGGCGGCCCCAACAAATATCAGAGGCGTTAGGCGATTTCTCGGAATAGTATCCTGGTATCGGCGGTTCGTACCGGACTTCGCCAAATTGGTAGTCCCACTCACCAGCCTTCTTAAGAAGGGAAAACGCTGGCAATGGACCGACGAGCAACAGCAGGCGTTCGAGAACCTTGAAGAAAAACTCACGAAGGGACCAGTACTGGCGTGCCCAGATTTTTCCAAACCGTTTACGCTGCAGACTGACGCGAGCAACCACGGGTTAGGAGCTGTTCTCACGCAAGAAACCGATGAGGGAGAGAAGGTCATCACCTACGCAAGCCGGCATTTAAACAAGGCCGAAATTAACTACTCGGCGACAGAGAAGGAGTGCCTCGCGATCGTTTGGGGAATCAGGAAAATGCGACCGTATTTAGAAGGCTACAAGTTCTGCGTCGTCACAGACCACCTCTCACTGAAGTGGTTAAACTCGTTGGAAAATCCTTCAGGGCGTATAGCAAGATGGGCGCTCGAGTTACAACAGTACATGTTCGACGTGAAATACCGCAAGGGCAATTGGAACGTGGTCGCAGACGCACTTTCCAGACAGCCAGTACAAAAACTGAGCACGGTTACGGCTAACGGAGAAAAGTGCATCTGGATAGAAATTAAGAGGAATCCAGAGAAGTTTGCCGATTATACTATGGAAAACGGTGAACTGTATCGAAATATCCCAGGGCAGGTAAACGACGAGGATTGAGCCGCATGGAAGCTCTGTGTTCCTAGGTATCTTCGTGCCCGAGTTCTTAAGGAAAACCACGATGACCCCAGCGCTGGACATCCACGCATTAGAAAAACCGTCACCAGGATAGCCAACAGGTACTACTGGCCAGGCATGTTCAGGGACATAAGAAAACACGTGCGCTGCTGTGAATCGTGTCAGCGATATAAACCATTGCAGTACAAAGCCGCCGGGAAAATGCTGACATAGTTACCAGAGGAGCCTTGGTCAGTCGTCTGTGCCGACTTCATTGGACCATTACCCCGAAGCAAGCACGGCAACACGATGATTCTAGTTTTCTTTGACAAATTCTCCAAGTGGACCGAAATCGTACCACTGAGACAAGCAACCGCAGATAGTGTGAAGAAGGCGTTTCGAGAAAGGATTCTAGCGAGGTATGGAGTTCCAAAAGTTTTCGTCACGGACAACGGCGTTCAATTCAACAGCAGGACACTGCAGCGATTTCTTCAAGATTTAGGAATGCGACAACAGTTTACAGCATCTTATACCCCCCCGGAGAAACAAACAGAAAGAGCCAATCGAGACGTGGAAAGAATTCTTGCACAAGTGGCCGATAATAGGCAAACCCAATGGGATGAGTTGATCCCAGCAATTTCTTTGGCAATCAAGAGCATGGCATCGGAGACGACCGGTTTCAGCCCCGCTTTCCTCACACAGGGACGAGAACTGCGGCTTTCAGGATCGCTTTTCGATGAGGTTACTATAGGTACATGGTCAGCAGCACAGAGTCCCGAACACAAGGGTAACCCGCTGCAGGAGATCTGCAACATCGTGAGGAGAAACATCGAACGAGCGTCCAAGGACCAAGCTCGAAACTATGACCTTAGACGAAGACAATAGAACCCAGCAGTAGGGACATGGGTATTATTGAAAAGCCATCCCCTATCGAAAGCAGTGGACAAGTTTAACGCCAAGCTGGCTCCAAAATACGACGGGCCGTACCAGATCCAGAGATACACATCACCCGTTATCGTCGAGCTCAACTCCCAGGAAAATACGAAAACTCGCACGGATCACTGTCCTGCTACCCGAAAGGAAGGGGGAGTGTAAGAAAAAATATTTTTTCTTAAACCTCCGGGTGTAGAACCTGGCTTGCATCCCAATCGAGCCCGTTTTTAGTAAACGTAAACTGAAAACGCGGTGACCTGGGTTGTGCGGACCCAACGTCAGTTGGAATTAATTCTATCGACAACAATAAAAAGAAAAAAAGCAACGTAGCAAAGGCGAAAATATGCAAAGCTAACAATAATAACAACCACATTAACTCGCTTGCCAAAAAAGGGTAAAAACAACAGTCACACAGAAAACATGAACCACATACTTTTTACAACAATAACTACATAGACTGAGACGCGAAACCAGCAAGCAAAAATTAAAGCAGAGCCTTGGGAAATTACCAATAAAATCAGGCGGAAGACTGTTTACAACAATTACAACACAGACTGAGACGCGAAACCAGCAAGCAAAAATTAAATTAAAGCCTGAGAATCTACCAACAAAATCACAAGGAATATTCCTAGAAATAAGCACAACAACATGTCAACATGTACGTTGAGTGCCGCTATGCACATTAGAAAATTCCGGAATGTGCACAAGAACAACGACTGCAGCGGAGTTGTTTTGATCGGTATATAAAAGGGCCCACAGCGCTGAATTCGGTCTCTTTTGGAATCCCGTGCTCCCAAGTGGTAAGTCGTCCAACCTTGAACCTTTTGTACCTCGTAGTGGCTGCGTGCTTTTAAGCGGACGCAAATCGCGAATCCAAGTAAAATTTAGTACCTCGTCGTGGCCGAGTGCTCTTAAGCGGACGCCAATCCCGAATCCATGTAAATTTTAGTACCTCGTCGTGGGTGAATGCTCTTAAGCGGACGCCAATCTCGAATCCAAGTAAATTTTAGTACCTCGTCGTGGCTGAGTGCTTTTAAGATGACGCCAATCCCGATTCCAAGTAAATTTTAGTACCTCGTCCTGGCCGAGTGCTTTTAAGCGGACGGCAATCCCGAATCCAAGTAAAATTTAATACCTCGCCGTGGCCGAGTGCTCTCAAGCGGACGCCAATCCCGAATCCAAGTAAATTTTAGTACCTCGTCGTGGCTGATTTAAGCGGACGCCAATCCCGAATCCTAGTAAATTTTAGTACCTCGTCGTGGCCGAGTGCTCTTAAGCGGATGCCAATCCCGATTCCAAGTAAATTTTAGTACCTCGTTGTGGCCGAGTGCTTTTAAGCGGACGGAAATCCCGAATCCAAGTAAAATTTAATACCTCGCCGTGGCCGAGTGCTCTCAAGCGGACGCCAATCCCGAATCCAAATAAATTTTAGTACCTCGTCGTGGCTGATTTAAGCGGACGCCAATCCCGAATCCAAGTAAATTTTAGTACCTCGTCGTGGCCGAGTGCTCTTAAGCGGACGCCAATCCCGAATCCATGTAAATTTTAGTACCTCGTCGTGGCTGAGTGCTCTTAAGCGGACGCCAATCTCGAATCCAAGTAAATTTTAGTACCTCGTCGTGGCCGAGTGCTTTTAGGCGGACGCCAATCCCGATCCCAAGTAAATTTTAGTACCTCGTCGTGGCTGAGTGCTTTTAAGATGACGCCAATCCCGATTCCAAGTAAATTTTAGTACCTCGTCCTGGCCGAGTGCTTTTAAGCGGACGCACATCCCGATCCCAAGTAAATTTTAGCACATCGTCGTGGCCGAGTGCTTTTAAGCGGACGCCAATCCCGATTCCAAGTAAATTTTAGTACCTCGTTGTGGCCGAGTGCTTTTAAGCGGACGCCAATCCCGAATCCAAGTAAAATTTAATACCTCGCCGTGGCCGAGTGCTCTCAAGCGGACGCCAATCCCGAATCCAAGTAAATTTTAGTACCTCGTCGTGGCTGATTTAAGCGGACGCCAATCCCGAATCCAAGTAAATTTTAGTACCTCGTCGTGGCTGAGTGATTTTAAGCGGACGTCAATCCCGATTCCAAGTAAATTTTAGTACCTCGTCGTAGCCGAGTGCTTTTAAGCGGACGCCAATCCCGTTTCCAAGTAAATTTTAGTACCTCGTCGTGGCCGATTGATTTTAAGCGGACGCCAATCCCGATTCCAATTAAATTTTAGTACCCGTCGTGGCGGAGTGCTTTTAAGCGTGCGCCAATCCCGATTCCAAGTAAATTTTAGTACCTCGTCCTGGCCGAGTGCTTTTAAGCGGACGCCAATCCCGATTCCAAGTATATTTTAGTACACGTCGTGGCCGAGTGCTTTTAAGCGGACGCCAATCCCGATTCCAAGTAAATTTTAGTACCTCGTCGTGGACGAAATCCTTTAAGCGGACGCCAATCCCGATTCCAAGTAAATTTTAGCATCTCGTCGTGGCCGAGTGCTTTTAAGCGACCGCCAATCCCGATTCCACGTAAATTTTAGTACCCGTCGTGGCCGAGTGCTTTTAACCGGACGCCAATCCCGATTCCAAGTAAATTTTAGTACCTCGTCGTGGCCGAGTGCTTTTAAGCGGACGCCAATCCCGATTCCAAGTAAATTTTAGTACCTCGTCGTGGCCGAGTGCTTTTAAGCGGACGCCAATCCCGATTCCAAGTAAATTTTAGTATCTCGTCGTGGCCGAGTGCTTTTAAGCGGACGCCAATCCCGAATCCAAGTAAAATTTAGTACCTCGTCGTGGCCGAGTGCTCTTAAGCGGACGCCAATCCCGAATCCATGTAAATTTTAGTACCTCGTCGTGGGTGAATGCTCTTAAGCGGACGCCAATCTCGAATCCAAGTAAATTTTACTACCTCGTCGTGGCTGAGTGCTTTTAAGCGGACGCCAATCCCGATCCCAAGTAAATTTTAGTACCTCGTCGTGGCTGAGTGCTTTTAAGATGACGCCAATCCCGATTCCAAGTAAATTTTAGTACCTCGTCCTGGCCGAGTGCTTTTAAGCGGACGGCAATCCCGAATCCAAGTAAAATTTAATACCTCGCCGTGGCCGAGTGCTCTCAAGCGGACGCCAATCCCGAATCCAAGTAAATTTTAGTACCTCGTCGTGGCTGATTTAAGCGGACGCCAATCCCGAATCCTAGTAAATTTTCGTACCTCGTCGTGGCCGAGTGCTCTTAAGCGGATGCCAATCCCGATTCCAAGTAAATTTTAGTACCTCGTTGTGGCCGAGTGCTTTTAAGCGGACGGAAATCCCGAATCCAAGTAAAATTTAATACCTCGCCGTGGCCGAGTGCTCTCAAGCGGACGCCAATCCCGAATCCAAATAAATTTTAGTACCTCGTCGTGGCTGATTTAAGCGGACGCCAATCCCGAATCAAAGTAAATTTTAGTACCTCGTCGTGGCCGAGTGCTCTTAAGCGGACGCCAATCCCGAATCCATGTAAATTTTAGTACCTCGTCGTGGCTGAGTGCTCTTAAGCGGACGCCAATCTCGAATCCAAGTAAATTTTAGTACCTCGTCGTAGCCGAGTGCTTTTAAGCGGACGCCAATCCCGATTCCAAGTAAATTTTAGTACCTCGTCGTGGCCGAGTGCTTTTAAGCTGACGCCAATCCCGATTCCAAGTAAATTTTAGTATCTCGTCGTGGCCGAGTGCTTTTAAGCGGACGCCAATCCCGAATCCAAGTAAAATTTAGTACCTCGCCGTGGCCGAGTGCTCTCAAGCGGACGCCAATCCCGAATCCAAGTAAATTTTAGTACCTCGTCGTGGCTGATTTAAGCGGACGCCAATCCCGAATCGTAGTAAATTTTAGTACCTCGTCGTGGCCGAGTGCTCTTAAGCGGATGCCAATCCCGATTCCAAGTAAATTTTAGTACCTCGTTGTGGCCGAGTGCTTTTAAGCGGACGGAAATCCCGAATCCAAGTAAAATTTAATACCTCGCCGTGGCCGAGTGCTCTCAAGCGGACGCCAATCCCGAATCCAAATAAATTTTAGTACCTCGTCGTGGCTGACTTAAGCGGACGCCAATCCCGAATCCAAGTAAATTTTAGTACCTCGTCGTGGCCGAGTGCTCTGAAGCGGACGCCAATCCCGAATCCATGTAAATTTTAGTACCTCGTCGTGGCTGAGTGCTCTTAAGCGGACGCCAATCTCGAATCCAAGTAAATTTTAGTACCTCGTCGTGGCCGAGTGCTTTTAAGCGGACGCCAATCCCGATTCCAAGTAAATTTTAGTACCTCGTCCTGGCCGAGTGCTTTTAAGCGGACGCCAATCCCGATTCCAAGTAAATTTTAGTATCTCGTCGTGGCCGAGTGCTTTTAAGCGGACGCAAATCGCGAATCCAAGTAAAATTTAGTACCTCGTCGTGGCCGAGTGCTCTTAAGCGGACGCCAATCCCGAATCCATGTAAATTTTAGTACCTCGTCGTGGGTGAATGCTCTTAAGCGGACGCCAATCTCGAATCCAAGTAAATTTTAGTACCTCGTCGTGGCTGAGTGCTTTTAAGCGGACGCCAATCCCGATCCCAAGTAAATTTTAGTACCTCGTCGTGGCTGAGTGCTTTTAAGATGACGCCAATCCCGATTCCAAGTAAATTTTAGTACCTCGTCCTGGCCGAGTGCTTTTAAGCGGACGGCAATCCCGAATCCAAGTAAAATTTAATACCTCGCCGTGGCCGAGTGCTCTCAACCGGACGCCAATCCCGAATCCAAGTAAATTTTAGTACCTCGTCGTGGCTGATTTAAGCGGACGCCAATCCCGAATCCTAGTAAATTTTAGTACCTCGTCGTGGCCGAGTGCTCTTAAGCGGATGCCAATCCCGATTCCAAGTAAATTTTAGTACCTCGTTGTGGCCGAGTGCTTTTAAGCGGACGGAAATCCCGAATCCAAGTAAAATTTAATACCTCGCCGTGGCCGAGTGCTCGCAAGCGGACGCCAATCCCGAATCCAAATAAATTTTAGTACCTCGTCGTGGCTGATTTAAGCGGACGCCAATCCCGAATCCAAGTAAATTTTAGTACCTCGTCGTGGCCGAGTGCTCTTAAGCGGACGCCAATCCCGAATCCATGTAAATTTTAGTACCTCGTCGTGGCTGAGTGCTCTTAAGCGGACGCCAATCTCGAATCCAAGTAAATTTTAGTACCTCGTCGTGGCCGAGTGCTTTTAGGCGGACGCCAATCCCGATCCCAAGTAAATTTTAGTACCTCGTCGTGGCTGAGTGCTTTTAAGATGACGCCAATCCCGATTCCAAGTAAATTTTAGTACCTCGTCGTGGCTGAGTGCTTTTAAGCGGACGCCAATCCCGATCCCAAGTAAATTTTAGTACCTCGTCGTGGCTGAGTGCTTTTAAGATGACGCCAATCCCGATTCCAAGTAAATTTTAGTACCTCGTCCTGGCCGAGTGCTTTTAAGCGGACGGCAATCCCGAATCCAAGTAAAATTTAATACCTCGCCGTGGCCGAGTGCTCTCAAGCGGACGCCAATCCCGAATCCAAGTAAATTTTAGTACCTCGTCGTGGCTGATTTAAGCGGACGCCAATCCCGAATCCTAGTAAATTTTCGTACCTCGTCGTGGCCGAGTGCTCTTAAGCGGATGCCAATCCCGATTCCAAGTAAATTTTAGTACCTCGTTGTGGCCGAGTGCTTTTAAGCGGACGGAAATCCCGAATCCAAGTAAAATTTAATACCTCGCCGTGGCCGAGTGCTCTCAAGCGGACGCCAATCCCGAATCCAAATAAATTTTAGTACCTCGTCGTGGCTGATTTAAGCGGACGCCAATCCCGAATCCAAGTAAATTTTAGTACCTCGTCGTGGCCGAGTGCTCTTAAGCGGACGCCAATCCCGAATCCATGTAAATTTTAGTACCTCGTCGTGGCTGAGTGCTCTTAAGCGGACGCCAATCTCGAATCCAAGTAAATTTTAGTACCTCGTCGTGGCCGAGTGCTTTTAAGCGGACGCCAATCCCGATTCCAAGTAAATTTTAGTACCTCGTCGTGGCCGAGTGCTTTTAAGCTGACGCCAATCCCGATTCCAAGTAAATTTTAGTATCTCGTCGTGGCCGAGTGCTTTTAAGCGGACGCCAATCCCGAATCCAAGTAAAATTTAGTACCTCGCCGTGGCCGAGTGCTCTCAAGCGGACGCCAATCCCGAATCCAAGTAAATTTTAGTACCTCGTCGTGGCTGATTTAAGCGGACGCCAATCCCGAATCCTAGTAAATTTTAGTACCTCGTCGTGGCCGAGTGCTCTTAAGCGGATGCCAATCCCGATTCCAAGTAAATTTTAGTACCTCGTTGTGGCCGAGTGCTTTTAAGCGGACGGAAATCCCGAATCCAAGTAAAATTTAATACCTCGCCGTGGCCGAGTGCTCTCAAGCGGACGCCAATCCCGAATCCAAATAAATTTTAGTACCTCGTCGTGGCTGACTTAAGCGGACGCCAATCCCGAATCCAAGTAAATTTTAGTACCTCGTCGTGGCCGAGTGCTCTTAAGCGGACGCCAATCCCGAATCCATGTAAATTTTAGTACCTCGTCGTGGCTGAGTGCTCTTAAGCGGACGCCAATCTCGAATCCAAGTAAATTTTAGTACCTCGTCGTGGCCGAGTGCTTTTAAGCGGACGCCAATCCCGATTCCAAGTAAATTTTAGTACCTCGTCCTGGCCGAGTGCTTTTAAGCGGACGCCAATCCCGATTCCAAGTAAATTTTAGTATCTCGTCGTGGCCGAGTGCTTTTAAGCGGACGCAAATCGCGAATCCAAGTAAAATTTAGTACCTCGTCGTGGCCGAGTGCTCTTAAGCGGACGCCAATCCCGAATCCATGTAAATTTTAGTACCTCGTCGTGGGTGAATGCTCTTAAGCGGACGCCAATCTCGAATCCAAGTAAATTTTACTACCTCGTCGTGGCTGAGTGCTTTTAAGCGGACGCCAATCCCGATCCCAAGTAAATTTTAGTACCTCGTCGTGGCTGAGTGCTTTTAAGATGACGCCAATCCCGATTCCAAGTAAATTTTAGTACCTCGTCCTGGCCGAGTGCTTTTAAGCGGACGGCAATCCCGAATCCAAGTAAAATTTAATACCTCGCCGTGGCCGAGTGCTCTCAAGCGGACGCCAATCCCGAATCCAAGTAAATTTTAGTACCTCGTCGTGGCTGATTTAAGCGGACGCCAATCCCGAATCCTAGTAAATTTTAGTACCTCGTCGTGGCCGAGTGCTCTTAAGCGGATGCCAATCCCGATTCCAAGTAAATTTTAGTACCTCGTTGTGGCCGAGTGCTTTTAAGCGGACGGAAATCCCGAATCCAAGTAAAATTTAATACCTCGCCGTGGCCGAGTGCTCTCAAGCGGACGCCAATCCCGAATCCAAATAAATTTTAGTACCTCGTCGTGGCTGATTTAAGCGGACGCCAATCCCGAATCCAAGTAAATTTTAGTACCTCGTCGTGGCCGAGTGCTCTTAAGCGGACGCCAATCCCGAATCCATGTAAATTTTAGTACCTCGTCGTGGCTGAGTGCTCTTAAGCGGACGCCAATCTCGAATCCAAGTAAATTTTAGTACCTCGTCGTGGCCGAGTGCTTTTAGGCGGACGCCAATCCCGATCCCAAGTAAATTTTAGTACCTCGTCGTGGCTGAGTGCTTTTAAGATGACGCCAATCCCGATTCCAAGTAAATTTTAGTACCTCGTCCTGGCCGAGTGCTTTTAAGCGGACGCACATCCCGATCCCAAGTAAATTTTAGCACATCGTCGTGGCCGAGTGCTTTTAAGCGGACGCCAATCCCGATTCCAAGTAAATTTTAGTACCTCGTTGTGGCCGAGTGCTTTTAAGCGGACGCCAATCCCGAATCCAAGTAAAATTTAATACCTCGCCGTGGCCGAGTGCTCTCAAGCGGACGCCAATCCCGAATCCAAGTAAATTTTAGTACCTCGTCGTGGCTGATTTAAGCGGACGCCAATCCCGAATCCAAGTAAATTTTAGTACCTCGTCGTGGCTGAGTGATTTTAAGCGGACGTCAATCCCGATTCCAAGTAAATTTTAGTACCTCGTCGTGGCCGAGTGCTTTTAAGCGGACGCCAATCCCGTTTCCAAGTAAATTTTAGTACCTCGTCGTGGCCGATTGATTTTAAGCGGACGCCAATCCCGATTCCAATTAAATTTTAGTACCCGTCGTGGCGGAGTGCTTTTAAGCGTGCGCCAATCCCGATTCCAAGTAAATTTTAGTACCTCGTCCTGGCCGAGTGCTTTTAAGCGGACGCCAATCCCGATTCCAAGTATATTTTAGTACACGTCGTGGCCGAGTGCTTTTAAGCGGACGCCAATCCCGATTCCAAGTAAATTTTAGTACCTCGTCGTGGACGAAATCCTTTAAGCGGACGCCAATCCCGATTCCAAGTAAATTTTAGCATCTCGTCGTGGCCGAGTGCTTTTAAGCGACCGCCAATCCCGATTCCACGTAAATTTTAGTACCCGTCGTGGCCGAGTGCTTTTAACCGGACGCCAATCCCGATTCCAAGTAAATTTTAGTACCTCGTCGTGGCCGAGTGCTTTTAAGCGGACGCCAATCCCGATTCCAAGTAAATTTTAGTACCTCGTCGTGGCCGAGTGCTTTTAAGCGGACGCCAATCCCGATTCCAAGTAAATTTTAGTATCTCGTCGTGGCCGAGTGCTTTTAAGCGGACGCCAATACCGAATCCAAGTAAAATTTAGTACCTCGTCGTGGCCGAGTGCTCTTAAGCGGACGCCAATCCCGAATCCATGTAAATTTTAGTATCTCGTCGTGGGTGAATGCTCTTAAGCGGACGCCAATCTCGAATCCAAGTAAATTTTAGTACCTCGTCGTGGCTGAGTGCTTTTAAGCGGACGCCAATCCCGATCCCAAGTAAATTTTAGTACCTCGTCGTGGCTGAGTGCTTTTAAGATGACGCCAATCCCGATTCCAAGTAAATTTTAGTACCTCGTCCTGGCCGAGTGCTTTTAAGCGGACGGCAATCCCGAATCCAAGTAAAATTTAATACCTCGCCGTGGCCGAGTGCTCTCAAGCGGACGCCAATCCCGAATCCAAGTAAATTTTAGTACCTCGTCGTGGCTGATTTAAGCGGACGCCAATCCCGAATCCTAGTAAATTTTCGTACCTCGTCGTGGCCGAGTGCTCTTAAGCGGATGCCAATCCCGATTCCAAGTAAATTTTAGTACCTCGTTGTGGCCGAGTGCTTTTAAGCGGACGGAAATCCCGAATCCAAGTAAAATTTAATACCTCGCCGTGGCCGAGTGCTCTCAAGCGGACGCCAATCCCGAATCCAAATAAATTTTAGTACCTCGTCGTGGCTGATTTAAGCGGACGCCAATCCCGAATCCAAGTAAATTTTAGTACCTCGTCGTGGCCGAGTGCTCTTAAGCGGACGCCAATCCCGAATCCATGTAAATTTTAGTGCCTCGTCGTGGCTGAGTGCTCTTAAGCGGACGCCAATCTCGAATCCAAGTAAATTTTAGTACCTCGTCGTGGCCGAGTGCTTTTAAGCGGACGCCAATCCCGATTCCAAGTAAATTTTAGTACCTCGTCGTGGCCGAGTGCTTTTAAGCTGACGCCAATCCCGATTCCAAGTAAATTTTAGTATCTCGTCGTGGCCGAGTGCTTTTAAGCGGACGCCAATCCCGAATCCAAGTAAAATTTAGTACCTCGCCGTGGCCGAGTGCTCTCAAGCGGACGCCAATCCCGAATCCAAGTAAATTTTAGTACCTCGTCGTGGCTGATTTAAGCGGACGCCAATCCCGAATCCTAGTAAATTTTAGTACCTCGTCGTGGCCGAGTGCTCTTAAGCGGATGCCAATCCCGATTCCAAGTAAATTTTAGTACCTCGTTGTGGCCGAGTGCTTTGAAGCGGACGGAAATCCCGAATCCAAGTAAAATTTAATACCTCGCCGTGGCCGAGTGCTCTCAAGCGGACGCCAATCCCGAATCCAAATAAATTTTAGTACCTCGTCGTGGCTGACTTAAGCGGACGCCAATCCCGAATCCAAGTAAATTTTAGTACCTCGTCGTGGCCGAGTGCTCTTAAGCGGACGCCAATCCCGAATCCATGTAAATTTTAGTACCTCGTCGTGGCTGAGTGCTCTTAAGCGGACGCCAATCTCGAATCCAAGTAAATTTTAGTACCTCGTCGTGGCCGAGTGCTTTTAAGCGGACGCCAATCCCGATTCCAAGTAAATTTTAGTACCTCGTCCTGGCCGAGTGCTTTTAAGCGGACGCCAATCCCGATTCCAAGTAAATTTTAGTATCTCGTCGTGGCCGAGTGCTTTTAAGCGGACGCAAATCGCGAATCCAAGTAAAATTTAGTACCTCGTCGTGGCCGAGTGCTCTTAAGCGGACGCCAATCCCGAATCCATGTAAATTTTAGTACCTCGTCGTGGGTGAATGCTCTTAAGCGGACGCCAATCTCGAATCCAAGTAAACTTTAGTACCTCGTCGTGGCTGAGTGCTTTTAAGCGGACGCCAATCCCGATCCCAAGTAAATTTTAGTACCTCGTCGTGGCTGAGTGCTTTTAAGATGACGCCAATCCCGATTCCAAGTAAATTTTAGTACCTCGTCCTGGCCGAGTGCTTTTAAGCGGACGGCAATCCCGAATCCAAGTAAAATTTAATACCTCGCCGTGGCCGAGTGCTCTCAAGCGGACGCCAATCCCGAATCCAAGTAAATTTTAGTACCTCGTCGTGGCTGATTTAAGCGGACGCCAATCCCGAATCCTAGTAAATTTTAGTACCTCGTCGTGGCCGAGTGCTCTTAAGCGGATGCCAATCCCGATTCCAAGTAAATTTTAGTACCTCGTTGTGGCCGAGTGCTTTTAAGCGGACGGAAATCCCGAATCCAAGTAAAATTTAATACCTCGCCGTGGCCGAGTGCTCTCAAGCGGACGCCAATCCCGAATCCAAATAAATTTTAGTACCTCGTCGTGGCTGATTTAAGCGGACGCCAATCCCGAATCCAAGTAAATTTTAGTACCTCGTCGTGGCCGAGTGCTCTTAAGCGGACGCCAATCCCGAATCCAAGTAAATTTTAGTACCTCGTCGTGGCCGAGTGCTCTTAAGCGGACGCCAATCCCGAATCCATGTAAATTTTAGTACCTCGTCGTGGCTGAGTGCTCTTAAGCGGACGCCAATCTCGAATCCAAGTAAATTTTAGTACCTCGTCGTGGCCGAGTGCTTTTAGGCGGACGCCAATCCCGATCCCAAGTAAATTTTAGTACCTCGTCGTGGCTGAGTGCTTTTAAGATGACGCCAATCCCGATTCCAAGTAAATTTTAGTACCTCGTCCTGGCCGAGTGCTTTTAAGCGGACGCACATCCCGATCCCAAGTAAATTTTAGCACATCGTCGTGGCCGAGTGCTTTTAAGCGGACGCCAATCCCGATTCCAAGTAAATTTTAGTACCTCGTTGTGGCCGAGTGCTTTTAAGCGGACGCCAATCCCGAATCCAAGTAAAATTTAATACCTCGCCGTGGCCGAGTGCTCTCAAGCGGACGCCAATCCCGAATCCAAGTAAATTTTAGTACCTCGTCGTGGCTGAGTGATTTTAAGCGGACGTCAATCCCGATTCCAAGTAAATTTTAGTACCTCGTCGTGGCCGAGTGCTTTTAAGCGGACGCCAATCCCGTTTCCAAGTAAATTTTAGTACCTCGTCGTGGCCGATTGATTTTAAGCGGACGCCAATCCCGATTCCAATTAAATTTTAGTACCCGTCGTGGCGGAGTGCTTTTAAGCGGACGCCAATCCCGATTCCAAGTATATTTTAGTACACGTCGTGGCCGAGTGCTTTTAAGCGGACGCCAATCCCGATTCCAAGTAAATTTTAGTACCTCGTCGTGGACGAAATCTTTTAAGCGGACGCCAATCCCGATTCCAAGTAAATTTTAGCATCTCGTCGTGGCCGAGTGCTTTTAAGCGACCGCCAATCCCGATTCCACGTAAATTTTAGTACCTCGTCGTGGCTGAGTGCTTTTAAGATGACGCCAATCCCGATTCCAAGTAAATTTTAGTACCTCGTCCTGGCCGAGTGCTTTTAAGCGGACGGCAATCCCGAATCCAAGTAAAATTTAATACCTCGTCGTGGCTGAGTGCTTTTAAGCGGACGCCAATCCCGATCCCAAGTAAATTTTAGTACCTCGTCGTGGCTGAGTGCTTTTAAGATGACGCCAATCCCGATTCCAAGTAAATTTTAGTACCTCGTCCTGGCCGAGTGCTTTTAAGCGGACGGCAATCCCGAATCCAAGTAAAATTTAATACCTCGCCGTGGCCGAGTGCTCTCAAGCGGACGCCAATCCCGAATCCAAGTAAATTTTAGTACCTCGTCGTGGCTGATTTAAGCGGACGCCAATCCCGAATCCTAGTAAATTTTAGTACCTCGTCGTGGCCGAGTGCTCTTAAGCGGATGCCAATCCCGATTCCAAGTAAATTTTAGTACCTCGTTGTGGCCGAGTGCTTTTAAGCGGACGGAAATCCCGAATCCAAGTAAAATTTAATACCTCGCCGTGGCCGAGTGCTCTCAAGCGGACGCCAATCCCGAATCCAAATAAATTTTAGTACCTCGTCGTGGCTGATTTAAGCGGACGCCAATCCCGAATCTAAGTAAATTTTAGTACCTCGTCGTGGCCGAGTGCTCTTAAGCGGACGCCAATCCCGAATCCAAGTAAATTTTAGTACCTCGTCGTGGCCGAGTGCTCTTAAGCGGACGCCAATCCCGAATCCATGTAAATTTTAGTACCTCGTCGTGGCTGAGTGCTCTTAAGCGGACGCCAATCTCGAATCCAAGTAAATTTTAGTACCTCGTCGTGGCCGAGTGCTTTTAGGCGGACGCCAATCCCGATCCCAAGTAAATTTTAGTACCTCGTCGTGGCTGAGTGCTTTTAAGATGACGCCAATCCCGATTCCAAGTAAATTTTAGTACCTCGTCCTGGCCGAGTGCTTTTAAGCGGACGCACATCCCGATCCCAAGTAAATTTTAGCACATCGTCGTGGCCGAGTGCTTTTAAGCGGACGCCAATCCCGATTCCAAGTAAATTTTAGTACCTCGTTGTGGCCGAGTGCTTTTAAGCGGACGCCAATCCCGAATCCAAGTAAAATTTAATACCTCGCCGTGGCCGAGTGCTCTCAAGCGGACGCCAATCCCGAATCCAAGTAAATTTTAGTACCTCGTCGTGGCTGAGTGATTTTAAGCGGACGTCAATCCCGATTCCAAGTAAATTTTAGTACCTCGTCGTGGCCGAGTGCTTTTAAGCGGACGCCAATCCCGTTTCCAAGTAAATTTTAGTACCTCGTCGTGGCCGATTGATTTTAAGCGGACGCCAATCCCGATTCCAATTAAATTTTAGTACCCGTCGTGGCGGAGTGCTTTTAAGCGGACGCCAATCCCGATTCCAAGTATATTTTAGTACACGTCGTGGCCGAGTGCTTTTAAGCGGACGCCAATCCCGATTCCAAGTAAATTTTAGTACCTCGTCGTGGACGAAATCTTTTAAGCGGACGCCAATCCCGATTCCAAGTAAATTTTAGCATCTCGTCGTGGCCGAGTGCTTTTAAGCGACCGCCAATCCCGATTCCACGTAAATTTTAGTACCTCGTCGTGGCCGAGTGCTTTTAAGCGGACGCCAATCCCGTTTCCAAGTAAATTTTAGTGCCTCGTCGTGGCCGATTGATTTTAAGCGTGCGCCAATCCCGATTCCAAGTAAATTTTAGTACCTCGTCCTGGCCGAGTGCTTTTAAGCGGACGCCAATCCCGATTCCAAGTATATTTTAGTACACGTCGTGGCCGAGTGCTTTTAAGCGGACGCCAATCCCGATTCCAAGTAAATTTTAGTACCTCGTCGTGGACGAAATCTTTTAAGCGGACGCCAATCCCGATTCCAAGTAAATTTTAGCATCTCGTCGTGGCCGAGTGCTTTTAAGCGACCGCCAATCCCGATTCCACGTAAATTTTAGTACCCGTCGTGGCCGAGTGCTTTTAACCGGACGCCAATCCCGATTCCAAGTAAATTTTAGTACCTCGTCGTGGCCGAGTGCTTTTAAGCGGACGCCAATCCCGATTCCAAGTAAATTTTAGTACCTCGTCGTGGCCGAGTGCTTTTAAGCGGACGCCAATCCCGATTCCAAGTAAATTTTAGTATCTCGTCGTGGCCGAGTGCTTTTAAGCGGACGCCAATCCCGAATCCAAGTAAATTTTAGTACCTCGTCGTGGCTGAGTGCTTTTAAGCGGACGCCAATCCCGATTCCAAGTAAATTTTAGTATCTCGTCGTGGCGGAGTGCTTTTAAGCGCACGCCAATCCCGATTCCAAGTAAATTTTAGTACCTCGTCCTGGCCGAGTGCTTTTAAGCGGACGCTAATCCCGATTCCAAGTAAATTTTAATACCCGTCGTGGCCGAGTGCTTTTATACCTTTAGAGGTACTATAATTTATTGAATACAAGTAAATTATAGTACCTCGTAGTGGCTGACGTCGACAATCATAAAACCTCGCATTCTAGAACTCCGTGTGTATATAGATTTTGTATTTTTACGCACTGAGTGCTATTCAGCGGACGTTAGAATTAAAGGAACTATTTTTAAGAGGTACTGTTAGCTCGTATAGTTAATGTATAGCAATAGCGATAAAAGACCGAAAAATAAAGCTTTGAATAACGGTGAATAAATAATCGAAAACTATCAAAAGAAAACCAAAAGCCTTTTATTTAAGTGTTCGGTACGCGACTCTGGCGATACTAAGTATCGAGCAGAGAAATGGCCAAAGAGGAGCAGAAAGAGGACCAAATCACAAAAACCAGTAAAGGAAAAATCACTGACTTTTACCTTCCTCTAAGCGCAAGCCACAAATACGAACTCATAATGGAGCCAAATACTCAGCACACAGAAAGGGGTTTTTAAAGAACCAATTAAGAACAATAAGCTACTGCGCGCACAAGAGGACTTTAACCAAATCAACAGCACAAGATTAACAAATCTAACACACCTACCTGCTCACATAGACAAATCCAGACAAAAACAATAGGACATACCTGAACATTATAAACAGACACACACGAATATAAAAGAAGTAGTACGAAATAATACGAGGGAAGATACATGAATATAAATACGAACGAGGTAGCACGAACTAGTTAGAACGAAACAAGACACTGTAGATGGCGCAACGCCGAAACCGGTTTGTCTCCAAAAGAATTTTGACAAAGAATGAACGAAATTCGTTCCAAAATACATCACCTTCCTACCCTGTCGGAAAAAGTAACAAACACCAAGGAATAAATTCAGATAACCAATAAATAAACGTGTTGTTTAATTGAATAAATAATATATAGAGATAGAGGAAACCTGCATAGGAATCTGTATATAGCATATGAATTTAGGAATTTGAGATTTTTGAAGTTTAAAAGTTTATTTTGGAAGTTTTGAAGTTTATTTTGGACATTAAGCTGAAGTATGAAGTGGTTGAAATTAAGAATTAAGTTTGGAATTTCATGAAATTATCATTAAATGCAAACCGGAGTCGCTTAAAAATATGAATTGAGATTTTACTGAAGAGGAAGAAAGTAGAAATTGCATGCAAGAGGAAAAAAAAGAAGAAAGATTTCTTTTCTTTCACGAAGTCGGAGGGGAGTGTGACGACCCAAATTTTGACAGACTAAAATTTGGCGCACAGCATAGTACATAATTACCATTAAACGGACAACAACAAAAATACCCAAAAAGACGCAAAAGGAAAAAAAAGGCGAACTCTCCCCGTTGACAACTGTCACTTGCATACATCAAATGAAAGTACATAGGTCCTGAATACTGGGAACAGTTTACTTGTAACAAAGATCCCCAATCCCAGCATGCAGCAAACGTGTGCATTTTATAAGAAACGCCCACACACTGACGATCAGCGGAGGAATTGACAAGAAAGTAAAAGTGGCGTGGTGTGCATTACACACGCAAGTCAGACCGAGCGACAGAGCGGGATGGCCGCTGACAGCATTCAGGAATACTGGCGAGTAGAGCAGTCAGAATGAGAAATCGAATCACGATGCGTAGTGATAGCTCGATTCGTATACCACACAACAGAAGAGTTACAGTAAATACATAAAGATCCACTTGGCACAACTTATGTGCTACAAAAACCCCGCGTATGTAGGCTGGAGTGAAGTTCACTGACCAAATGATGCGATAACCTTGAAAAGAGGTTTTTTTTTTGTAACATACGTGTTTCTACAGAAAAAAATAAGGAGAAACGGCTTAGCGGAATACGTATTACCGTACTCCGTTAGAATGGAACCTTCTGGAAGAAAAGTCCGGAAGGTATAAAACCGGCTGCAAAGCAGAACTCGGGGTTCAGTCGGTGCAGTTGCTTCAATTGGTGTCGTCGGTCAGCTCAGTTCAGTTCTGTGCAGTCAGTTTGGCAGAACTCGTGTAATCAGAGAGCGAATTAGTGAAAAGTTTTCAAGCAGGTATTGTCTTGAAAACAGTGAAGCCGAAATCAGTGAATACCAGCGTAGGAAAGTGCTGCTTCACAAAGGGGCGAATTCACAGTCGTAGTGGCTCAAATGCGCTCCTGTAAATACCCGTAAAGAGACGCATAATCATCAGTTATCTCAAAAACACAGTGAGATATCGACAGCCCAGCAGAACACCAGTTATCTCAAAAACGCAGTGAGATATCGACATCCCAGCAGAACACCAGTAATCTCCAGAACGCAGTGAGATACCGACAGTCCAGCAGAATACCAGTTATCTCAAAACGCAGTGAGATATCGACAATCCAGCAGAAATACCAGTGATCTCCAGAACTCAGTGAGATGTCAGCGACCCAGTAGAGTGCCAGTGATTTCAGAACGCGGTGAGACTCAGAAGATTTGCAGAGATCTCCAAAACGCAGCGAGATACCTACAACAAACTTTCAGCGAAGTACCAAGTGTTTATTCATTCAGTCAATCATCGGTGGTAGAGTACATAGAGGTACCATCGGCATTATATTATTTCTAGTATAAGCAAAACACCATACAAACATTAGAACAAGTTAGATTTAAGGTGAATCGGTACCATCGGCATTATATTATTTCTAGTATAAGCAAAACACCATACAAACATTAGAACAAGTTAGATTTAAGGTGAATAAAGATATTGAACCTATTAAAACAATCTTGTCTTGTAATCGAACCCTGGAATCCCGGCGAGCTAATCCAAGCCATAGAAAGAGGCAAAAAGGTTCGTTACAACTTCAATAAGTTCTCAGCTGATTCTGTGAATCATCAAACTATAAGAGGTGCAAGGAAAATTAATTGATGTTTTAATAGACTCGCATCATGACCGACTGAGTCCTTTATTATTGTCACCCAATCAATTACAACAAGAACTTCTAATAATCAGGAATCATCTACACACTTCACTACAACTACCAGTTCTATCTCGGGATTTTGCACTCCTATACAGACTCATAACGGTCACGGGAGGACTTACCAACAATCACGTTAAAGCTGTCATTAACCAACCACGAAAGATTCGATTTGTTTGCCATTACTACAGTACCAAAAATAGTCAACGGCTCAATTGTAATTCTTAGCATAAACTCTTTAATCCTTGCACTCAGTGCACACTGTGAGGAACACTCCGATCACAAGTGAGAAATTGCAAGAGTGCTGGGTCCTGCCAAATGATACCTCTTTGTGTCAAAATATCCAATCCACTTATAGTATAGTAGTGGTTCTGGCGTGTGCGAGTGTGAAAGTCACTTCTTCAATAATGAATCACATCCCAGTTGCAGATGGATCACAACAGATAGAAATTTTGTTTTACACAAACGTATGGAAAAAAGCACTGGATGTTTGCTTCTATTGAACCTATTCGCATGACTGCTGTGCATGGTACCAAAACATTTCCGGTCGTCATCAAGAATTCTGGACTTTTTAAGTTATATTCGCAGTGAACAATAAAGAACAAATTCATCAACAGTCAAGGGCACGCAGAAGTGATTACATCGACACAGTGTCAAAACACCTTCAATATCATATCACAATGTCAACTGAAGAAGTTGTCTAGCAAACAGCGTTCACACACAATTCTAGCCCATTCACCGCAAACATTGCAGAATTGACCGCTTTAAATTACGCTGTACCTGCTCAAAATGTTCAGAACTTACCGTCACACACAGCGCATCATTTCGTTATTTCCTACTCCGCATTGGGCCTAAAAATAATCATCATCATCTACATCATCTGGAAAATCATAAGGCGCCTCAACAAACTGAAGGCAGCAACAACACCAGAAAATAATCCAGCAAACTTCGTTGTAGAAGAATGCTGATTTGTTGGTTGACCGTCGCTCAAGAGTGGTGGGGGAGAATGTTAAGAACCAACTAAATGCGCCACTTTCACACGTCAGATACAATATCATCCTATGGCCTTGACGTGGACATACATTCAATATCATCGCGAAGCTCATCGCTTGCTGAGAAATGCAGCGGCATTATAAATGCATCCCCATGGCCTTGGCGTAGACATACATTCAATGTCAATTCAAATTCAAATTGCGGTTCTCGGTGGCTCGGTGGTGTAGTGTGTGGCACACTAGCCATCGGTTTCCGGGGACGCGGGTTGGAGTCCCGCCTTGCGCATGGTTGTTAACTTTCCTTATCGTGACGTCTCAAATACTAATGCGTACTTAAGGCCTCGCCTAGCGCTAATTGTGAAAAATAAGAACCATTCGTTGACTCTGGCAGTGTTTGCAATAATAAAATAAGTAAAAGTAGCAGTTCTTAGGAAGCTTTGCCGGAGTATGTAGAATGCGAAAAGTTCCCTTTCCCTTCCGCTCCCTCTGGCACCCATTCCAACAGTAGCCAATCATGGAAAAAAGAGATTGACCTCTTAAGGGCTACTGCTAGATTCTGATATAAAAAAAAAATGCCAATTATTTTCCTATATGATTTGTTTGAAGAAAATGAACCTGTAAATCGGCGGAATGCAAAATGTTAACGTTGTTGCAGTGATACATTCAGTTTGACGAGACGGAGTTTAGAAAATTTTCAGATTTAAAAAATCTATATGCAAAATATTAATTGAAGAATTGGAGCCGCATGCAAAACGGGACACGTCCATTTCTTTTACGAACCGGTTCCTAGCTGCATTAAACTTTTTCGTAACTGGTTCAAACCACAAATGCGTTAGGAATAATTTCATTGCGCAAATGAGCGAATTGTCAGTGTCGCTCTGTAAAGAAATTTCGAAGATATTGATAGAACGGAAAGGTTGCGAAATCAAGTTTACCGAAACTAAGGAGGAAATATCGGCAGTCAGAAGTGGGTAATATTTGTGCGGTATCTCTGTAAACTTACGCCAACTCAATTTATATTTATCAAATTATACAGGCAATTTGGAATCAACGCAATAATCTGAGGCATATATTGCACGCAGGTAGCAAACAAAAGGGACACTATGTACATGACCGAAAGGGATTCTATGGCATTAGTGTAGAAGCGGTAAATTTAGTAATCGTAATGGTTTGTAAGCAACGGTTTAATGGTTCTTATCTGTAGACATGCGATCAACGCTTAGTATTCACGTTAGCGAATGCAAAATTTCCTGTGTTTTGCCACCACTCAGCTTTATGGTGCACATCAAAAGTGAGAGTGCATTTAATGCTGACTGCAAATCCATCTGAGGATTCTTGGTTGATTGGTGATCAAGGTTATCCTCTGGAACATTGGCTACTTACACCATTTGCCGAACTAACTGGAACACAGGAAGTAAAATATATATTTACGCAAAAGCCCGTAATGTAATAGAAAGAGCATTTGGTGTCTTGGAAGTACGCTTTAGATGTTTATTTAAGCAACGTGTGCTTTATTACAGTCATTGCAACGCAGCAAATATAAGTTATGCTTGCGTTATTCTGCATAACATAGCAATAAAAAGCGGTGTGTGTCCGAAGACCTAGATGTTGTAGAAAGTATGGAAGACATAGAAACACCATGTACAGAGTACGAACATTTTTTCATGAGAGAAGGCGAACGCGTGCGAAACAGATACGTTATGTCAATAGACATTGATTGAAATATTGAATAAACAAATAACACAATAATTGAATTTTGATTTTTATTTATTAGTTATGACCTTTGCTATGTCGGCGACTGCTTACGCCTAATCGGCAATGCTTCTGGCCAACTGCTCATCCCTCTCCTCCCTTCTTTGCAGCGAACTCATCAGCATTTCCAGAACGTCAGCTTTGCTCCGACGCTCCTACTATATTGGCGTTGACGGCATTGGGGACGCTATGTCCACACTAGGCGGCGGCGTGTCCGTATTTGGCGACGTCGCATTTGTGCGTAATGCAACAATTGGCTGATTTAAAACAAAAATAAAAACAATTACAACATTATGAATGTGGAATAATTATCCGAAAGCCAAGAGCCATGATTCTTTTAAGCCATTGACCGCAGCTGCCCCAAACACATTCAGCGCCCTTTCTTTGAACGTGGTAATGCCACTATATGGGCCGCCACCGGTGAGGATTTGCTCAGTTTTGAGCTTGCGTGCGCGTGTCCTCAGTTGGCTTCTCCAAACACCCAGTGTCTGTAAGCAAACGTGTTACACGTTTACATAACGAGTTTAAAGCTTATCAATACATTTACCCCTTTTCCCAAGTCCTAGTTGGACCTGTCTTGGAATTCAGCTCGTTACTTATCTGAATCCACAGGTCCTGCGATTTTAGGCTGGTGAGGTTTGTTTTGCTCGCCAACAATTCTGGATGATTTTCACAGAACTCGACGAAGAAAGAGCTGCTCAGGCTTCGATCGCTCGTATTTTCCATAAAAAAATTAAATTTTTTTAAAATAAAGTTTTTCCAAATTATCAAAAGCACAACTTAATTATTCTGCGCCTGATCAATTGTGACATATCAGTTGTTGCTGATATTTTAAGTCGGATTTGTCAAAAATGAAGTTTTAGCTTCTGTAACATTCAGCTTTTCATTATGTTATCTGAGCAGAGCTTTCGCCGTGTCAATTTACTATCAGAATACCAATTTAAAGAGCATTGACAAGTAAAAGTGTTGTCCTCGGCCTGGCCGAAATCGAAATGCCTTACACCCGAGTAAATACAAAAATTTTAATTTCGCCACTTAACAACTTTTGTATAAGTAGGTGGACCACGCCCATTGTTGGAAAATATTTTTGTATTAATATTTTTTATTATACCGTGTTTGGTATACAAATTTGTAATACCTGTGGATACCTCGTGATAAAATTACATCTTAACATCTTATAACGTT
The DNA here is from genome assembly GCA_922984085.1 of Sicus ferrugineus. Taxonomy (NCBI): domain Eukaryota; kingdom Metazoa; phylum Arthropoda; class Insecta; order Diptera; family Conopidae; genus Sicus; species Sicus ferrugineus. The sequence goes on from OV277349.1 coordinate 28,771,872, forward strand.
TACATGATATTAACATGGTCCATTTTTGGCAAGCTTATTGGTATACTTCCGGATACATCGTGATAAAATTAGATCTCAATGTCTTATACCGTTCATGAGATGTTGCCAACTTTGTTGAGTGGGCGTGGCACGTTAATTTTTTGCAAAAATTTTAGTAATGGCGCTATATGTTCCGGAATAAAATTATACCTTAATATCTCACGGTTTATGAGATATTCACATAAAATTTTTTAAATGAGATGTCTTTAAGTTCCGTATATAAAGTAGGCGTGGTTAACCGATCTCGCCCATTTTCAATCCCCAACTGCCCTGCATAACAAAGAATATTTGTGCCAAATTTTATTGCGATATCTCTTCTCGTTCTCCCGTAATCGTGATTTTGACCAACAGACAGACGAACGGACAGGGCTAAATCGATTTAGGAGGTGACGCTGAGTAGGAATATATATACTTTTTTATATCTAACTCGTCTCCTTCTCTGCGTTACAAACGGAAGAACAAAGTTAATATACTCCCTTCGGGTGTAGGGTATAACAAGACCATTGACAATGTGACTTTACAAATTCGTGTCAAATTGACAACGAGAATAGGCCTCGTTGGGGCACACACAAAAACAATAAGTATTTATTACAATTACTAATGGAATTAAAATAACAAGTACTGAAGTTAATCTGGCATCAATATAAGGCAAATAATTGTTTATGTAGATCTACTGCGAAAATAAAATTTGGCGATATGGACGACTAGGAGCTCATAAATTTGGTGCATCAGAATCCGAGACTTTACAATAAATTTTGCGGATTAGCAAGGAACTGTGGCTCATCCATGGTTTTCATTTTCACTTCAATTTCTTTTTTAGGTCAATGGAAAATACCTTACTGAGTATATTAAATACAACTAATTGTACAAATTAGACTGAAGTAACCTTATTACAATTGTTTTGAAATTTTTCTTCGGCATGGAAAAATCAACAGAATTATTATTATCGATTTTATTAATACAAGCAAGAATCTAAATGGTCTCATTTAACGCATAATTAGTCCTATGAAGGGTCTAATGGAAGTATTCATAAAACCGAAGTCTTCGCGATGTGATATTATCCGTTATTAACTGAAGAAGAGGTTCACAGTTAATATTGCCATTAATTAAATCATAAATAAAAACAATACCAAGGATTAAACGTCGTAGCTCAAGGATTAAACGTCGTAGCGCATTAAAATCGACCCGATTCGCTCGACCCCACTCTTGAATTTTATTGAGGTCAGATTGGAGTGTTTCATAATTCTGCGTTTTTCAATGATCTCCAGGATAGAAGGACGCCTGGAGAATGAATATGAATGACAAATGCTGCTGTCATCAGCAAACGAGTAAACGGGGTTTGATGTCAATGACAGAAGGTCATTGATGAAAATAAGAAAAAGTGTCGGAAACAGGACCGAACCCTGCGGAACTCCAGCATTGATGGAGTGCTCTTCGGAAGCAGAGCAATCTATCACAACCCGAATAGAACGGCCGCTGAGGAAACTCGATACACATCGAGTGAATGTATTACCGACACCATAAGCAGCCAGTTTAGACACGAGTGCTTTATGCCACACTCAGTCAAATGCCTTGGAGATATCCAAAGCAACAACCTTACTCTCACCGAATTGGTGAACACAGCTGTTCCACCGCTCAGTGAGGAACGCCATCAAATCGTCTGTGGAGAAGTGAGCACGGAAACCGTACTGGCGATCACTGACCAATTGGTTGCTCTCCAGATACCTCATCAAGTTAAAATTTATAATGCTCTCCATAACTTTGGAAAGAATTGAACAGATTGCTATGGGTCGGTAATTGGCAGGATTCGTAGCCTCACCTTTTTTGGGAATTGGCTGCACATTGGCAATCTTCCAGGAAGTAGGAAAAACTCAAAACGCAATCTTCCAGGAAGTAGGAAGTAAACGATAAATTAAAGAGATTGGGCAATGGACGAGCCAGTGTTGAGGCGCACTTTCTCAACACGTGGGCTGAAATGCCATCCGGTTCCGAGGATTTATTTACGTTGAGGTTTACAAGTACTCCTTTAACAGCCCGCGTTCGAAAATGCATCTCAGGCATAATATGAGACGGTTAGTGGTATATCACGGGTAGTGGTTGGCTACTCTCAAAAAGAGAGCAGTTTTCACCAAACATTTTGGCTAATAAGTTTGCCTTATCAACGAATGAGTGAGTGAAGATCTGATCATCCTTGAGGAGAGTTGGAATAGACGATCGCGTCTGATTCTTCACTCTCCACACGAACGACCAAAAGTTGTTGCTACCCTTATGGTATTCAAGATATAGTGGCATTGCACCTATTTCTGGCCTGATTGCGCAGCAATTTAGTATCAGCAGTTATGTTTAAACATCAATTCCTAAATGCTTCCTCTTTAGACCTGACTGCTTGTCTGCAAGTCGCTATAAACCAGGAGTGGTCTTTTGGTTTAATAAAAATTCTTTTATTGGGTATGAAAGACCTCATACCAAATAAAATTATATTCTCTACCAATTTTGCTGCAGCATTTATGTTTCTATCCCTGAAACACAATTGCCAATTGAAACGGCTGAAAAAGGAGTTCAGCGCATCCCAATTAGACTTATAAAGCCACATTGTTCGCTTCCGAGCTGGCTGGTGAGCGGATTGAAGACTAGAATATGGGAAGGTAGCAGAAATTGTAGCGTGGTCCGAATTACCAAGAGGTGCAAGAACATTCACATCATACTTGCTGTGATGTGAAGTTAGAAAAAGGTCCAGAATATTTTGGTTTTGCCCATCAACGCTGGGAAAGTGCGTTGGTTCCTTCACTAATAGAGTCAAATTATTAGACTCAGCAAATAACTCAACAAACAAACCCTCAGGTGTCGTGTGACTCAAATGACGTAGCCAGTTGGAATTATGAACATTGAAATCACCAGCAACAACAATTTCGCTGTTCGGATTAGTTATTAATAACTAATAACTATAAAAGAAATAAAATAAAATTTATAACAAGATTTTGAATTGAAATCTTGCATTTTTATTAGAAGACGACAACTAAATTGCGATCGTCTTTTTTAAGATGAGAAACCCAACGATATCGTTTCTCAGAATACCAAAAGACGATACGAAAATACGTAATGAACGATTAGCTCAACGATATCGTCTCTTGGAATACCAAAACACGATAACATTAGGTAATCAGCTGTTTTTCTGAACGATTGCAAACGTTCGTGACTCTTGGAATAAGGCTGTAATTGAAATCTATTTGACAAATATGACGTCAAATATGATTGTCAAATATGACAATTAACTTAGTTGTAGCCATGGAAAACCGAACAATTTGTTCAATTTCGTCAGAAGATTAGAGTGGTCCACTACATCAAAGGCTTTTGAGTGTCAAGAAGCACAAGAAATGTTACATAGCGTTCATACAGTTTAAGTTTTATATCTTTCGTTCAATCTATTAATGCGCTTATAGATCCATGATTAAGCCGAAATCCTGACAGTTTGCTGATAATCATGCCCTTTTCATCACAGTATTTACACTATTTACTTATACATAATATTTTCAAGCACTTTAGATATAAATGGATGAATTAAATGCGTTATACAAGGGAGCAGTTTAAGAAGCAATAATTTAATAAATCTGGGGTCAACACCGTCGGATCCAATAGCATTCGATTTCACAATTGGGAAATTAGCAATACATTTCCTGGTCTACACAATTGAAAGTAGAACTGATATTTTGATTTAAGAAAAAATTATAGGTGAGATAATGATTATGAGTGAGAGGCGTTATTTTACGAATATATGATTAAGCTGATTACAGTTAATGTCGTCATTACATTGCGTTGACGTAGTGCAAGAGACCAAACCAATTTTACGTATCTGATTCCACATCTGCTTGTCATTAGTAATAAAAAAATATTATTTCTATAGTAAACACATTTAGCATGTTTAACAGATTTTAACCACTGCCATATATATTTTAATCTGATAAGATTAACAAATGTATCATAGAAAACCATAAGTATATATCTTTACCAAAGTCTATAAGCCGTACCACACCCAATCATCAATGCTAGTGAACTGATCAGCAATGTTTCACTGCTTTGCCCACGTGTTTCTACCTTTAAACGGGATGAACTTAGCAAGCACATTTCCTGGTCTACACAATTGAAAGTAGAACTGATATTTTGATTTAAGAAAAAATTATAGGTGAGATAATGATTATGAGTGAGAGGCGTTATTTTACGAATTTATGATTAAGCTGATTACAGTTAATGTCGTCATTACATTGTGTTGACGTAGTGCAAGATACCAAACCAATTTTACGTATCTGATTCCACATCTGCTTGTCATCAGTAATAAAAAAAATTATTTCTATAGTAAACACATTTAGCATGTTTAACAGATTTTAACCACTGCCATATATATTCATCTTATATATTAATCTTATCAGATTAACAAATGTATCATAGAAAACCATAAGTCTATATCTTTACCAAAGTCTATAAGCCGTACCACACCCAATCATCAATGCTAGTGAACTGGTCATCAATGTTTCACTGCTTTGCCCACGTGTTTCTACCTTTAAACGGGATGAACTTATTAAAGAGCACATCAATATTTTTTTTCAAGAAACTAGCCTGATCATCAACAGAAGACAAGTAAAAAACACTACTTCAATCAATGATTTCCAACTCAGTTCTTGAACTTTTATAATCAATAGTAGTAAATAGTATAGTTTCAATAGTAATCAATAGTAGTAAAGTTTCGGTACATTACAGTTCGAGAATAATTGGTAAGTAATGAGAAATTAAAAGTTATAAAAATCAGATCATGCTTCGAGAGAACCGGTAATGAGAGTTGGTCATATAACATGATTTTAGGCTTATCATTTACAAAAAATTTATCCAGTAAAGTTTCATTAGTGTAAGTATAATGCTAGTACGTACAATATTAACTATAGGTAGGGTATAATGCAACCCTACCAATATCATTTATTAAACTGCGATCTACAATTAAGTTACAGTTAAGGTCACTAGTAACTATAATATTTGGATAAGATAGCGAGAAACTCTCAAAGCTTTCAATAAGAGTATAAAAGTAAACGTACCTGTTATCCGATATACGCATCCTGTTTATATTAAACGTTTCGCAAATTCAATTTATATTTATTAGAGTTTGCACTTCAGGTTTTACAAAGTTTAGTTGATGCACTATTATTCACCGGGCACTCTGTCAGCACGCGTCAACGCTGAGTCAAGAATCGGAAGGAAGTCCGTGCGTGGGTCCAGCGACGATCGCTGGAGGGCGGTCAATTTGCGTCAGTTGCCGCGGAGAGAGCCTGCAGCCGAGCTTACTCTCACGAGGGAGGCGCATCTCATGACCGGCAGGCTGCCAAGAGAGAGACTGCAGTGCTAACTCCTGACACCCTACCGATCGATGAGGGAGCATCTCTGGCGAGCGGCAGTTGGCGTTAATATACCGCCCGCCTTGCAGGCCTGCAAACCCTCAACCCCGACAACTGACGCCATGCCTCGTCTCCGACCTAGTGGAGGAGCGTGTGGTGCGCCTCCCCGCACTTGCGGCAGCGCATGGGGCTCCGGCACGCAGCCAACCGGTGCGACCGCGCCAGACAGTTGCGGCACATGTGCCGCGCGTTGGTTCCGCTGCGCTGGTGTCTGTTGCAGAAACAGCGGACAATGGCTCAGCACATGCCGCCCCGCACGCAGGGGACAGCACAGCTCGCGGCCCTCCGTAGGAAGCCGCTGGGCTGGCGGGCACCAGGCGTGCCGCCTGGCCGGCATCACTGGCGCGCGTCGTGGGGCCGGATGACATGGAGGCGCGTGTCTTGGGGCCGGAGGTGCTGGTGGGGCCGGCGGTGCTGGTGGTACACGTCGCGGCGCCGGTTCTGGTGGGGCGGGCCGCAAACGTCTCGGGGCCGGTGTGGGTGGTGAGAGCGCACGTCTCGGGGCCAGCTCTGGTAGTGGACGTGGCGCGGCGGATACCGCACCGACATCGTGCGAACTCGCAGACTTCCGCGAATTCGGAGGTCGTCGCAATAGATGCGCATCTGTGCTGGGGCCGGACCGGAGGAGGCTTTCTCAGGCCGGACGAGAGGACTCCGGAAAGCTCGGGTTGGCGGTGTGGGCGAGCGTCGTGTCGTGGCAAGCGCTTGTGCATCGTCGGCCGAGACGTCGAGCACCAGGGCGTCAGCCGTTGGGGACAGCTACAGAGGACGGTGGGCAGCAATAGGCTGCGCGGCGGCGCAGATGGACACCGCCCCGGTTGGTGCCAGCAGACGCCCTCTTCGGGTCCGCGCATATTGCCAGCGGATTAAATACATGTGGGCTCTGTAATGAGAAAATGTGTTAGTAATGGGCTGTCATGTACAGGGTTCGTTGCTTGTTCCGATGTAGGATGCAAGGCTTGCAGGTATCGTCGTTTATATAAGGTTGTAACCTTGGGGATCCAGATTTGGGTACGGACCAGACGAAGAACCAATTGGTTGCCCCCGTGTAGATATATTTCGTGTATAAAACGAATGAGCAATCGCGAGAATTGGCAGTCGTATGGCAGAATAATCGGGTGCCGTTCGTCGAAAGGCAAGTTGGGACACGAGGACAACCGCCCGCCAACATGCATCGTGTTATCCGTGTGGAGAAAAGGGGCTCAACGAAAGTAAGCTGCTTTTAGATCGCAGCATCGTGTGGTTTTCGAGAGCGACGTACTCGTCCGTAACACGAGTCTTCTGGCAGGAGATCGCGAGGCAGCGTTTGGTTTCCTTTATCTCTCCCGGCGGGAGGTGCAGGTTGGAGTGCGAATGCAGATGACGCTGAGCTGGATGAGCGTTGTGGAGAAATCGATATACGTATGAGTATACACGTAGGGCTCGTGGCAGCGATGAAAATCGTTCGAGAGGATCCTCATCGGTAGCGCAATGGGTATGCAGCGTTTTGACAGTTTTCTGCTCGTTTGGTGACATATTCGTCGTAGGCGCGGAATTCGGGCCAGCGATTCTTGTCGTGGCCAAGCCAAGCAGGTCCATTCCACCAGAGGGTGCTCTCAGCGAGATCTTGGGGCGTGGCACCGCGACTGGCTAAATCCGCGGGGTTGTCCTTGGAATCCACAGGGAACCATTGCGAATGTGGTACTTTCTCGATGATTTTGGCAACTCGATTTGCCACGAACGTCGCCCAAACGCAGGGGGATTTTTTCAGCCAGGCCAAAACAATGGTGGAGTCGCTCCAACAGTAGATCGTGTAATGGGGCAGCTGCAGCGTAGGCACGAGAGTGTCGATCATCTCAGCTACTAAAGTGGCTCCGCACAAATCTAACCTGGTGAGACACAAAGTTTTAATTGGGGCTACACGAGTTTTGGAGTACAAAAGAAAAACTTGGACTTCCTGAGCGACCTTGATGCGAAAACTTAACCAGTTAGGTGAGTTACCTGAGGCAGAGTGTCATCCCAGTCGATTTTGTCCAACCAGACTTGTTGAATCAGAATTTTCGCTGCAACGATGATCGGAACCAGCCAATCGGCTGGATCGAACAGCTTGGCGACCAGAGACAACATTTCCCGTTTTGTGTACGCAGCTTTGATGACGATAGCTTGGACCTCGAAATAGAAGTCATCATAGGTCGCGTTCCAGCGAATTCCAAGCATTTTGGCAGTGCTGGAATCTTCTAGCGTCAGGAAATCGGAATGGAGCAGATGGGATGCCGGCAAGTCTGCCAGAATGCCTTTATGGTTGGCAGTCCACTTGCGAAGTGAAAAACCTGCTGAGTCGAGAGCTGCTATGAGTTGTTCACGGGTCTGGGTAGCTGTCACCAGGTCATGCGTGCCTGCGAACACATCATCCACGTACATGGAATGCTGTAGAATGTGTGATGCAAGCGGAAACTTGTGCGTCACCTCGTCTGCCAATTGAAGAAGGGTGCGTATAGCAGGAAAAGGGGCGCAATTAACTCCAAACGTTACCGTTTGAAGCTCGAAGTCGGTCAGTTCAGACTTGTACGGGTCTCGGAAGAGAATGCGCTGATATGGTGTGTGCTTTGGGTCGACCAACATTTGGCGATACATTTTGAATGTCTCGAGGCACCTGAGCGGAGCGTGTCTGGAAAGCCGACTTTAAAGGCAATGACACGATGTAGCAGCCGTCATCGCGTCTTCGCGTATTTTTCTTCGCGAAACTTTTCGGAGTGGGAAAGGAATCTAGTTTTGGGAAGTTCCTTCACCTCCCAAAAACGTTCGAACTGTTGTTCGAACGTGACTTCGTTATGTAAGCCGCTTTGATGGATGCAGTGGCAGATAGCATGGTGGGAACCGGGCCGGTTAGGATCCAACTGAACACAGTTTGCTGAGCCATGAGGTAGCCCAGCACTTGGCGGCGGATGCCGTCCAGCAGGATTGCTGGGTATAAATCGGCTCCGATGAGGACGTCGACCTGCTCGCTTTTGGAGAAGTTGACATCTGCGAGGTCGATGTCTTGAGGGAGGCCACTGAGAAGTGACTTGTTTAACGAGTGGGAGGGCAACCGCCTTGTAATTTGTGGGAGCACGAGCGCCGTCACGTTGATTTGAAAATTGGGATCAAGTGGCGAATTCAGCAGAAAATTGCTCGATCTTGATATTTTTGCAGCAACAGTCTCGTTGAGGCCTGAAACTACAGCGGTAATTGGCCTCACTGGGAGCTTTAACAGCTTTTGTATGCGTTCAGAGACGAACGATACTTCAGATCCAGGATCAGTTAAGGCGAGCGCGATGTAACATGTAACGTGGTGGCGTAGTGTTACCTTAGCAGTCCCTAACAACACCTGTTTGGGTGATTTAGCGAAGCACACTTGAGTGTCGTGTTGATTTCGCTGTTGAGAGGTGGGAGGATTGGACTGTATATTCGAGGGAGGAAGCATCGAAGAATGCGGCCTTTCTTGCTGAAAAGCATGATGAGTCGAACCTGGAATAAAGTTCGAATAGGCAGGGGCTTGAACACGCGGAGCGTTTTCAAACCGCCGCTTTTGATGTATATATGCGTGGGAGTTTTTTTGCTGAAAAGCATGATGAGTCGAACTTGGAATAAAGTTCGAATAGGCAGGGGCTTGAGCACGCGGAGCGTTTTCAAACCGCCGCTCTTGATGTGAGGCACGTGGGGTCGAATCTGATACAGCATTCGAGGAGGATGGAGCATGCTCACGATGCAAGAGGGTGTGATGCCTGCCATTACATTTGACGCTATTGTATTTGCTTGGACAGTTTTTCACGGAATGAGATCTGGCCAAGCAGTTGCTGCACAAGCGGTTTTTCTGAACGGTGTTCAGCCGCTGTGGAACGGGCAAGCTGAGAAACTGAGAACAGAATTCTGGTGTTCTGGATATAAAGGGCCGTGAACATATGGAAAGATGGCCACGAGAGGTGGCGCAGCGAATATAAGTTCGGTAGCAGTTGCGTTGCTTGGTCTTAATCACTTCTACGTCAGCGGGGGCGGATTCTTCGGAGGCGGATCAACTGGTCTAGGCACGTGTAGTAGACTTCCTTGGTCGCCTTGCACATCGTCTTGAGCTCTTCCAGATGAGCATCTAACGAAAAGTCCGAGTGCTCCTGCTCAGGGATGGTCACGAAGTCGGCCTCGAATTCGACGATCGCGTCGGAGGCGCGTATAAATTTGTCGAGTGACGCCATTATATTTTTAGGTATTATATTATATTATATTTTTAGGTTTCGCTTAGGGGCGGCGAAGAAAGTCGAAAAACCAAAAGAAAACGCACCGAAAAACTATTTCGGAAAAAATTGTATTTTATTTTAGAAGAAAAAATACAGAATGGTTTGCGCGTCGCTAGTTGATTGCGTTGGGGCTCGAGGAGCTTGCTTCCGAAAATTAACCACGCGTTGTCTCTAAAGTTGGCAACTAGTTACGAAGAGACTAGTTGCTGCGAACACTTCTGCCTACTGGGTATTTCGTTTTTTCGATTCCCGTTGGGTCGCCGTTGGATCGCGAATTCCACGCTGCTATCACCAGCGAGAGTGCAGACAGAAAAACTGGTTTTCCGTTCTGTGTGCACTCTGCGTGTATGGCCAGCGCAAGCAGAAGAGCGCGGGCAGCAGAGAAATGTACCCGCAAAAACCAACCAGCAAAAAGTGGTGGTTTTTGACTTGCACTGAGCGCACAAGTAACTCGCTCTTTTATTGGCAAGGAGAGCGCAAACCAAGAAAGCGAAAGCAGGCCTGCGCAAATTGAAATAACTTGCTATCTCAAATAACGATTTTATTTCAAAATGAGTTAACTCATTATCTCAAATAATCTCGTTATTTCAAAATGAAATAACATGATTATTTGAGATAATCCTGCATATGAGATAATTATTTTAAATAATTGTTGAAATAATTATTTCAGATACCTCATTATTCAAATAATCTCATTATTTCAAAATGAAATAACATGATTATTTGAGATAATCCTGCATATGAGATAATTATTTCAAATAATTGTTGAAATAATTATTTCAGATAACATGGTCACTTGAAATAACACGGTGATTTGAAATATTAAGTGAGATGCGATAATTATTTCCCGTGGCTAGATTTTGAAGAAGCTACTTTTTTTCGCACTCGACGCGAAAAATGAATTGTGGTGGGGAGTAACATCCACCTTGCCCGCGGTCACATCACAACCTAGTATTCAGAGTATTCAAGAGCTCTACGTCTAAGGTGCTGTTCGTAAAGTACTTTTTCGCACTTTGAGTGGCATTGCACCTATTTCTGGCCTGATTGCGCAGCAATTTGAGTATCAGCAGTTTTGTTTAAATGCCTATTCCTAAATGCTTCCTCTTTTGACCTGACTGCTTGTCTGCAAGTCGCATTAAACCAGGAATGGCCTTTTGGTTTAATGGAAATTCTTTTATTGGGTATGAAAGACCTCATACCAAATAAAATTATATTTTCTACCAATTTTGCTGCAGCATATATGTTTCTATCCCTGAAACAAAATTGCCAATTGAAACGGATGAAAAAAGAGGTGAGGCCGTCCCAATTATCTTTCTCATAAAGCCACACTGTCCGCTTCGGAGCTGGCTGGTGAGCGGATTGAAGACTAGAATATGGGAAGGTAGCAGAAATTGTAGCGTGGTCCGAATTACCAAGAGGTGCAAGAACATTCACATCATACTTGCTGTGATGTGAAGTTAGAAAAAGGTCCAGAATATTTTGGTTTTGCCCATGAACGCAGGGAAAGTGCGTTGGTTCCTTTACTAATTGAGTAAAATTATTAGACTCAGCAAATAACTCAACATACAAACCCTCAGGTGTCGTGTGACTCGAATGACGTAGCCAGTTGGAATTATGAACATTGAAATCACCAGCAACAACAATGTCACTGTTCGGATATGATTCCAGAATTTTAGAAATCGAATCAGAGAGACTGTCCAGTTTATCAAAAGTTGGCAGCCTCCCTAGACCCGGGCTTCTATAAATGAAGCAGAAGTGCAGGATGTGCGACTGGATTTTGAACTTAACCCACATGGAGGCAACATCACTACGAATGTATAAGGCGAGGCCTCTTTGTGGTGAAAACAATGACAGTAAGTGGTACCCCGGCATGTGAAAGTCCAGTGGATCTGCACCCTCAGACACCTGGGTCTCACCTAGTGCCATTATATGCGGTTGGTGAGTACAAATATGCGCATAGACCGCGAAGAAATTTACCCTTAAGCCACGTACATTAGTGGAGTCTATGCGGAACTTTGTCATCGCCACCCACTGTGACGAAGTGTAAGGTCAGCTGTACAAGCGGCCACGCGTACGTCGCAAGCAGAGCAAAACGCGACAAGACAAGTGTTATGCCTTTATCTTGCCGCGCTTCAGCACACAGTGCACTCACAGCGGCCTGCACACCTAACGGAAGCAGGAAGAAGGAGGAGGAGTGAAAACAAACGAAATGCTGAGCTTTACTGCGGAGAGCATAAATAAGCCCCTCGCTTGGTTCTCTGCTTGGTTCCGTTTGATAGACTGCTATTTATTATATATTTTGTGATATTTATGCTAGTTGAATTTTCATGTGTTGTGGATTTTCGCACTGAATGTTTTGGATGTCTATTGTATTGTTGTAGGACGTGGTTGGTTTATTTTTTCTATTTCTATACCGCGAGCACTGTTTGTAAAAAATTGCACTGCGGTGGAGAGCGGCATCCACCTTCGACCACGGTCGCGACGCTACTGATTTAAATTAATTTACAATTTCATGATTGAACAATTTGATTTCATAAGTGCACACATCAGACCCATGATTGTATACTGTTTATCATGACGTAAATATGTGTCTTCATTTACTGTGGCGTATAGCTGAATTTCACTAAAATTCATTGGAAAATATGAATCTCGATGAGGTGGTATTCCTACGTATTGTGTCGATAGCCTAGGAATTATTATCGTATTGTGAGTCAGGCGTGGTATTGGTATTAAATTAAATAAGTTAAATTTTCTATGATCATTTAGCGGAATTTTAATATTTAATATAAGGTGTTTTTCAGAAAATTCAGATGTTACCTTTAGAAGTTTATATAATGTTAATAAATTTTATTGACCAATAGGTAACTGTAATGTATTTGGTAAATGATTTTTAATTTTGATGATTTCCCCTCTCAATTGGTTCGGTGATAGTAACAGTGGGTTGATTCTTCCAGGGTTAACGTGGGTTAGTATTGAACGAATGGCTTATTGAATTTGCTTTATTTCAATTCTAATAATTGATAATTGAATTGCCTGTCCTGCTAATTTTAAGATATGTACAAGCTGGCGCTGTATTTCAACGGCGGTACTGAGACTGTCTGATCCGCCGAGACCATCATCCATGTAAAAGCTGTTGTTTAGAAATTGCGATCCCAGGTGATATTTTGTGCTATTCTCCCTTGTCAATTGTTGAAGGCATCTGATTGCTAAATATGGTGCTTGTCTTGTGCCATATGTAACCGTGTTTAGCTCATAATATTCGATCGGTTGACTCGGGTTCTTTCTCCAAATAATCAGTTGATATCTCCTCTCCTTCGGATGAATCAAAATCTGGCGGTACATTTTCTTTATATCTGTTGTAAAAACTAATCGCGGGAGTTGGCATCTCAATAGTATTGAAAAAAGATCGTCCTGATTTATTGGGCCGGTGTGTAATATGTCGCTCAGGGACGGCCGTGATAAGCTTTTTGCAGATACGTCAAAAACGACGCGCAGCTTCGTCGTGCTGCTGTCAGGTCTGATTACACAGTGATGTGGTACAAAATAATTCGGTGCTAAGATGGATTCTACATCGATTTTCGTCATATGGCCTAAAGCATCGTAGGGCTCCGATTGCAGTGTGTCATTCACCTCGATCGCTGCAACCGTGATTACAACTCCAAATGCCTCCGTTGGAATCACTATTTCATTCTGAACAGGAATATATAGAGAATCTCGATATATATAAAGAAAACAGAAAGTAGATAGCTTTTGCAATAAACTATGGAAGCAACTAGTTTGAATATTGAAGCCATGTTTTATTCTCGGATGAGAGTAAATTAGATATATTTCGGTCGGATGGATCATCGTATGTATGAAAGAAGCCTAACGAGAAACTGAAAGAAAACTTGCGGCCAACTGTTAAATACGGAGCTGTATTCATAATGGTTTGGGGTGGTGTGTCCGCGTTTGGCCCAGGAAATTTATATTTCATAGATAGCATTAGGTATATAAGGAATATATAACCTTTTCAAAGGAATATTTGGTTCAAAGTGTTGAGAAATTGGATATAAAAGGTAGTTTTATTTTATTAGGACAATGACCCTAAAGACAGGACTCTGAGTGTGCGTTTATGGTTACAGTATAATTGTCCAAAAGTCCTTAAAACTCCGCCACAGTAACCAAATATTAATGTCATTGAATTTCTATGGGCTCATTTGGAGAACCATATGAAAAATCGTACTATTAAAAGCAAGAAGGATCTGGAAACTGTGGGGATACAACAATGGTGATGCTAGAAGTCTAGAGTATGTTGGTATTGATATTTTCGTCCATCAATGGTTACAATATTTTTAAAATACAGTGAACTCGCCTTAAAATGAACACAAAAATGCTAAGTCTGTTCAAGCTTAGGGTATATATTAAAAGTTAAAATATATACTAAAATAAAGTCAGAAGAACGCTACTTAGAAAAATAAACAAGATTTATTTATACGTTTTTTTTAAACATTTACGTACAAGATTTTGTTATAGGTGTTTGTTTTGATCTACGAATCATATTTTTAAGATCAGTTTCGCGCATATTTTGGAGCATAAAGATTTCAGAGATTTTTGGAGCATACAGATCTTTGATTTGTTTTTTTTTTTATGACAGATGAAACCAAGCTCAAGGGATGCCCCCTATCCATGCACAGCATTTGTTGGTTCCGAAGGGATGACAGGTTAGTGGGAAGGGGGAAAGAGGGAGTAGTGACGGTTTACACTTCGCTTAAATGTTTCGACGCTGTAAGTGGGCGGGAAGACATTCGCAGGGAGATTATTCCACAATCTAACGACGCGACCGAAAAACGAACTCTCACGGTAATGCGTGGTTCGTTGGAACGGAATCGCGACATAAAAGGGGTGCACCGCTCTGGAAAGCCGAGTAGTTCTGCTAAATACCTGAACCGGAGGAATCAGGCTGGCTACTTCAGAGGAACATTTACCGTGAAAGTAGCGGTAAAATAGTGCTACACACCCTACATCACGACGACGCTCCAAGGTTTCAATAGAGCTGGATACCCTACTGTCCCCTATAAGTTTTAACGCACGACATTGGACACGGTCGAGAAGCTGAAGATATGCCCGCGAAGCTCCCGACCATATATGCGAATTGTACTCCATTTTCGGACGGATATAAGTGGTGTAGATACAACGAAGATCGGTTGGAGTGAAGTACTTCTTACACCGCTTAAGAAAGCCTAAGCACTTGGCTGCTTCTTTCGACCCGTCAAAGATGTGATCGTTCCAGCGAAGATCGCATTGGATTGATATGCCCAGAACATCAAGAGCCTCCGACTCATTAATATCCACACCACCCATATTTAGTGGTGGGAAGTTGTCACCCGCCAAACGCTTGTGGGTTAACAAACAGCATTGGGTCTTCCGCGCATTAAAATCGACCCGATTCGCTCGACCCCACTCCTGGATTTTATTGAGGTCGGATTGGAGTGTGTCATTCATAATTCTGCGTCTTCTAGTGATCTCCAGAATGGAAGGACGCCTGGAAAATGAATATGAATGACAAATGCTGCTGTCATCAGCAAACGAGTAGACGGGGTTTGATGTCAATGACAGAAAGTCATTGATGAAAATAAGAAAAAGTGTCGGAGACAGGACCGAACCCTGCGGAACTCCAGCATTAATGGAGTGCTCTTCGGAAGCAAAGCGTCTATCACAACCCGAATAGAACGGCCGCTGAGGAAACTCGATATCCATCGAGTGAAAGTATTACCGACACCATAAGCAGCCAGTTTAGACACGAGTGCTTTATGCCACACGCGGTCAAATGCCTTGGAGATATCCAGAGCAACAACCTTGCTCTCACCGAACCGGTGAATACAACTGCTCCACCGCTCAGTGAGAAACGCCATCAGATCGCCGGTGGAACGGTGAGCACGGAAGCCGTACTGGCGATCGCTGATCATTTCGTTGCTCTCTAGATACCTCATCAATTTAAAATTTACAATGCTCTCCATGACTTTAGAGAGTACTGATTGCTATGGGCCGGTAATTTGCAGGATTCGTAGCCTCACCTTTTTTGGGAACTGGCTGCACATTGGCAATCTTCCAGGAAGCTGGAAAAACTCCTGAAGTATAAGATAAATTAAAGAGATTGCGCAATGGGCGAGCCAGTGTTGAGGCGCACTTTCTCAACACATGGGCTGAGATGCCATCCGGTCCCGAGGACTTATTGACATTGAGGTCTGCAAGCACTCTTTTAACAGCTCGCGTTCGAAAATGCATCTGAGGCATAGCATGAGATACATCATCGACCGCGGGCAGTGGTTGGCTACTCTCAGGAAGAGAGCAGTTTTCAGCAAACATTTTCGCTAATAAGTTTGCCTTATCAACCGAGTGAGTGAAGATCTGATCGTCCTTGAGGAGAGTTGGAATAGACGATCTCGTCTGATTTTTCACCCTCCCCACGAACGACCAAAAGTTCTTGCTACCCTTATGGTATTCAAGAACTCTGCGTCTAAGGCGCTGTTCGTAGAGAACTTTTTCGCGCTTTAGAGTGGCATTGCACCTATTTCTGGCCTGATTGCGCAGCAGTTTAGTATCAGCAGTTTTATTTAAACGCCAATTCCTAAATGCTTCCTCTTTAGACCTGACTGCTTGTCTGCAAGTCGCATTAAACCAGGAATGGTCTTTTGGTTTAATGGAAATTCTTTTATAAGGTATGAAAGACCTCATACCAAATAAAATTATATTTTCTACCAATTTTGCTGCAGCATTTATGTTTCTATCTCTGAAACACAATTGCCAATTGAAACGGCTGAAAAAGCAGTTCAGCGCATCCCAATTAGCCTTCTCATAAAGCCACACTTTCCGCTTCGGAGCTGTCTGGAGAGCGGATTGAAGACTAGAATATGGGAAGGTAGCAGAAATTGTAGCGTGGTCCGAATTACCATCATACTTGCTGTGATGTGAAGTTAGAAAAAGGTCCAGAATATTTTGGTTTTGCCCATCAACGCAGGGAAAGTGCGTTGGTTCCTTCACTAATTGAGTCAAATTATTAGACTCAGCAAATAACTCAACATACAAACCCTCGGGTGTCGTGTGACTCGAATGACGTAGCCAATTGGAATTATGAACATTGAAATCACCAGCAACAACAATTTCACTGTTCGGATACGATTCCAGAATTTTAGAGATCGAATCAGAGAGACTGTCCAGTTTATCAAAAGTTGGCAGCCTCCCTAGACCCGGGCTTCTATAAACGAAGCAGAAGTGCAGGATGTGCGACTGGATTTTGAACTTAACCCACATGGAGCTAAATTCGGCATCCGACGTGCAAAGGTGTTGCTGACACTGGTACGCAACATCACTGCGAATGTATAAGGCGAGGCCTCTGTGAGGTAAAAATAATGGCAGTAGATGGTACCCCGGCATGTGAAAGTCCAGTGGATCTGCACCCTCAGACACCTGGGCCTCACCCAGTGCCATTATATGCGGTTGGTGAGCACAAATATGCGCATAGACCGCGAAGAAATTCGCCCTCAAGCCACGTACATTAGTGGAGTCTATGCGGAATTTTGTCATCGCCGCCCACTGTAGCGAAGTGTAAGGTCAGCCGTACAAGCAGCCACGCGTACGACGCAAGCAAAGCAAAACGCGACAAGACAAGTGTTATGCCTTTATCTTGCCGCGCTTCAGCCCACGCAGCACTCACAGCCGCATGCACACCTAACGGGACCAGGAAGAAGGAGGAGGAGTGAAAGCAAACGAAATGCTGAGCTTTACTACGGAGAGCATAAAAAAGCCCCTCGCATGGTTCTCTGCGTTCCGTTTGATTGTGTATTATTTGTTGTAATTGATAGAATTTTTATTTATTTTGTTGTTAAGTTGAGTTGCTAATAAGTGCACTATTGTTTGTTTATGGAAAACTGTTGTTTGGTGAAGTTTATTATTGTAATAAAAGTGTTTCGCGGCGTGGGTAATTGTTTGCACTATTGTTTTCGGTTTTATTTGCGCGAACACTAATTAACAACAAGTACTGGCGGGCACACCATCCGCCTCCGTCCGCGGTCACATCACAACTGCAATTTGCAGGATTCGTAGCCTCACCTTTTTTGGGAACTGGCTGCACATTGGCAATCTTCCAGGAAGCGGGAAAAACTCCTGAAGTAAAAGATAAATTAAAGAGATTGCGCAATGGGCGAGCCAGTGTTGAGGCGCACTTTCTTAACACATGGGTTGAAATGCCATCCGGTTCCGAGGACTTATTGACATTGAGGTCTGCAAGCTCTCTTTTAACAGCCCGCGTTCGAAAATGCACCTGAGGCATAGCATGAGACACATCATCGACCGCGGGCAGTGGTTGGCTACTCTCAGGAAGAGAGCAGTTTTCAGCAAACATTTTGACTAATAAGTTTGCCTTATCAACGGAATGAGTGAAGATCTGATCGTCCTTGAGGAGAGTTGGAATAGACGATCTCGTCTGATTTTTCACCCTCCTCACGAACGACCAAAAGTTCTTGCTATCCTTATGGTATTCAAGAACTCTGCGTCTAAGGCGCTGTTCGTAAATAACTTTTTCGCGCTTTAGAGTGGCATTGCACCTATTTCTGGCCTAATTGCGCAGCAGTTTAGTATCAGCAGTTTTATTTAAACGCCAATTCCTAAATGCCCCTAAACCCTCAGGTGTCGTGTGACTTGAATGACGTAGCCAATTTGAATTATGAACATTGAAATCACCAGCAACAACAATGTCACTGTTCGGATATGATTCCAGAATTTTAGAAATCGAATCAGAGAGACTGTCCAGTTTATCAAAAGTTGGCAGCCTCCCTAGACCCGGGCTTCTATAAATGAAGCAGAAGTGCAGGATGTGCGACTGGATTTTGAACTTAACCCACATGGAGCTAAATTCGGCATCCGTCGTGCAAAGGTGTTGCTGACACTGGTACGCAACATCACTGCGAATGTATAAGGCGAGGCCTCTGTGAGGTAAAAATAATGGCAGTAGATGGTACCCCGGCATGTGAAAGTCCAGTGGATCTGCACCCTCAGACACCTGGGTCTCACCTAGTGCCATTATATGCGGTTGGTGAGTACAAATATGCGCATAGACCGCGAAGAAATTTACCCTTAAGCCACGTACATTAGTGGAGTCTATGCGGAACTTTGTCATCGCCACCCACTGTGACGAAGTGTAAGGTCAGCTGTACAAGCGGCCACGCGTACGTCGCAAGCAGAGCAAAACGCGACAAGACAAGTGTTATGCCTTTATCTTGCCGCGCTTCAGCACACAGTGCACTCACAGCGGCCTGCACACCTAACGGAAGCAGGAAGAAGGAGGAGGAGTGAAAACAAACGAAATGCTGAGCTTTACTGCGGAGAGCATAAATAAGCCCCTCGCTTGGTTCTCTGCTTGGTTCCGTTTGATAGACTGCTATTTATTATATATTTTGTGATATTTATGCTAGTTGAATTTTCATGTGTTGTGGATTTTCGCACTGAATGTTTTGGATGTCTATTGTATTGTTGTAGGACGTGGTTGGTTTATTTTTTCTATTTCTATACCGCGAGCACTGTTTGTAAAAAATTGCACTGCGGTGGAGAGCGGCATCCACCTTCGACCACGGTCGCGACGCTACTGATTTAAATTAATTTACAATTTCATGATTGAACAATTTGATTTCATAAGTGCACACATCAGACCCATGATTGTATACTGTTTATCATGACGTAAATATGTGTCTTCATTTACTGTGGCGTATAGCTGAATTTCACTAAAATTCATTGGAAAATATGAATCTCGATGAGGTGGTATTCCTACGTATTGTGTCGATAGCCTAGGAATTATTATCGTATTGTGAGTCAGGCGTGGTATTGGTATTAAATTAAATAAGTTAAATTTTCTATGATCATTTAGCGGAATTTTAGTATTTAATATAAGGTGTTTTTCAGAAAATTCAGATGTTACCTTTAGAAGTTTATATAATGTTAATAAATTTTATTGACCAATAGGTAACTGTAATGTATTTGGTAAATGATTTTTAATTTTGATGATTTCCCCTCTCAATTGGTTCGGTGATAGTAACAGTGGGTTGATTCTTCCAGGGTTAACGTGGGTTAGTATTGAACGAATGGCTTATTGAATTTGCTTTATTTCAATTCTAATAATTGATAATTGAATTGCCTGTCCTGCTAATTTTAAGATATGTACAAGCTGGCGCTGTATTTCAACGGCGGTACTGAGACTGTCTGATCCGCCGAGACCATCATCCATGTAAAAGCTGTTGTTTAGAAATTGCGATCCCAGGTGATATTTTGTGCTATTCTCCCTTGTCAATTGTTGAAGGCATCTGATTGCTAAATATGGTGCTTGTCTTGTGCCATATGTAACCGTGTTTAGCTCATAATATTCGATCAGTTGACTCGGGTTCTTTCTCCAAATAATCAATTGATATCTCCTCTCCTTCGGATGAATCAAAATCTGGCGGTACATTTTCTTTATATCTGTTGTAAAAACTAATCGCGGGAGTTGGCATCTCAATAGTATTGAAAAAAGATCGTCCTGATTTATTGGGCCGGTGTGTAATATGTCGCTCAGGGACGGCCGTGATAAGCTTTTTGCAGATACGTCAAAAACGACGCGCAGCTTCGTCGTGCTGCTGTCAGGTCTGATTACACAGTGATGTGGTACAAAATAATTCGGTGCTAAGATGGATTCTACATCGATTTTCGTCATATGGCCTAAAGCATCGTAGGGCTCCGATTGCAGTGTGTCATTCACCTCGATCGCTGCAACCGTGATTACAACTCCAAATGCCTCCGTTGGAATCACTATTTCATTCTGAACAGGAATATATAGAGAATCTCGATATATATAAAGAAAACAGAAAGTAGATAGCTTTTGCAATAAACTATGGAAGCAACTAGTTTGAATATTGAAGCCATGTTTTATTCTCGGATGAGAGTAAATTAGATATATTTCGGTCGGATGGATCATCGTATGTATGAAAGAAGCCTAACGAGAAACTGAAAGAAAACTTGCGGCCAACTGTTAAATACGGAGCTGTATTCATAATGGTTTGGGGTGGTGTGTCCGCGTTTGGCCCAGGAAATTTATATTTCATAGATAGCATTAGGTATATAAGGAATATATAACCTTTTCAAAGGAATATTTGGTTCAAAGTGTTGAGAAATTGGATATAAAAGGTAGTTTTATTTTATTAGGACAATGACCCTAAAGACAGGACTCTGAGTGTGCGTTTATGGTTACAGTATAATTGTCCAAAAGTCCTTAAAACTCCGCCACAGTAACCAAATATTAATGTCATTGAATTTCTATGGGCTCATTTGGAGAACCATATGAAAAATCGTACTATTAAAAGCAAGAAGGATCTGGAAACTGTGGGGATACAACAATGGTGATGCTAGAAGTCTAGAGTATGTTGGTATTGATATTTTCGTCCATCAATGGTTACAATATTTTTAAAATACAGTGAACTCGCCTTAAAATGAACACAAAAATGCTAAGTCTGTTCAAGCTTAGGGTATATATTAAAAGTTAAAATATATACTAAAATAAAGTCAGAAGAACGCTACTTAGAAAAATAAACAAGATTTATTTATACGTTTTTTTTAAACATTTACGTACAAGATTTTGTTATAGGTGTTTGTTTTGATCTACGAATCATATTTTTAAGATCAGTTTCGCGCATATTTTGGAGCATAAAGATTTCAGAGATTTTTGGAGCATACAGATCTTTGATTTGTTTTTTTTTTATGACAGATGAAACCAAGCTCAAGGGATGCCCCCTATCCATGCACAGCATTTGTTGGTTCCGAAGGGATGACAGGTTAGTGGGAAGGGGGAAAGAGGGAGTAGTGACGGTTTACACTTCGCTTAAATGTTTCGACGCTGTAAGTGGGCGGGAAGACATTCGCAGGGAGATTATTCCACAATCTAACGACGCGACCGAAAAACGAACTCTCACGGTAATGCGTGGTTCGTTGGAACGGAATCGCGACATAAAAGGGGTGCACCGCTCTGGAAAGCCGAGTAGTTCTGCTAAATACCTGAACCGGAGGAATCAGGCTGGCTACTTCAGAGGAACATTTACCGTGAAAGTAGCGGTAAAATAGTGCTACACACCCTACATCACGACGACGCTCCAAGGTTTCAATAGAGCTGGATACCCTACTGTCCCCTATAAGTTTTAACGCACGACATTGGACACGGTCGAGAAGCTGAAGATATGCCCGCGAAGCTCCCGACCATATATGCGAATTGTACTCCATTTTCGGACGGATATAAGTGGTGTAGATACAACGAAGATCGGTTGGAGTGAAGTACTTCTTACACTGCTTAAGAAAGCCTAAGCACTTGGCTGCTTCTTTCGACCCGTCAAAGATGTGATCGTTCCAGCGAAGATCGCATTGGATTGATATGCCCAGAACATCAAGAGCCTCCGACTCATTAATATCCACACCACCCATATTTAGTGGTGGGAAGTTGTCACCCGCCAAACGCTTGTGGGTTAACAAACAGCATTGGGTCTTCCGCGCATTAAAATCGACCCGATTCGCTCGACCCCACTCCTGGATTTTATTGAGGTCGGATTGGAGTGTGTCATTCATAATTCTGCGTCTTCTAGTGATCTCCAGAATGGAAGGACGCCTGGAAAATGAATATGAATGACAAATGCTGCTGTCATCAGCAAACGAGTAGACGGGGTTTGATGTCAATGACAGAAAGTCATTGATGAAAATAAGAAAAAGTGTCGGAGACAGGACCGAACCCTGCGGAACTCCAGCATTAATGGAGTGCTCTTCGGAAGCAAAGCGTCTATTACAACCCGAATAGAACGGCCGCTGAGGAAACTCGATATCCATCGAGTGAAAGTATTACCGACACCATAAGCAGCCAGTTTAGACACGAGTGCTTTATGCCACACGCGGTCAAATGCCTTGGAGATATCCAGAGCAACAACCTTGCTCTCACCGAACCGGTGAATACAACTGCTCCACCGCTCAGTGAGAAACGCCATCAGATCGCCGGTGGAACGGTGAGCACGGAAGCCGTACTGGCGATCGCTGATCATTTCGTTGCTCTCTAGATACCTCATCAATTTAAAATTTACAATGCTCTCCATGACTTTAGAGAGTACTGATTGCTATGGGCCGGTAATTTGCAGGATTCGTAGCCTCACCTTTTTTGGGAACTGGCTGCACATTGGCAATCTTCCAGGAAGCTGGAAAAACTCCTGAAGTATAAGATAAATTAAAGAGATTGCGCAATGGGCGAGCCAGTGTTGAGGCGCACTTTCTCAACACATGGGCTGAGATGCCATCCGGTCCCGAGGACTTATTGACATTGAGGTCTGCAAGCACTCTTTTAACAGCTCGCGTTCGAAAATGCATCTGAGGCATAGTATGAGATACATCATCGACCGCGGGCAGTGGTTGGCTACTCTCAGGAAGAGAGCAGTTTTCAGCAAACATTTTCGCTAATAAGTTTGCCTTATCAACCGAGTGAGTGAAGATCTGATCGTCCTTGAGGAGAGTTGGAATAGACGATCTCGTCTGATTTTTCACCCTCCCCACGAACGACCAAAAGTTCTTGCTACCCTTATGGTATTCAAGAACTCTGCGTCTAAGGCGCTGTTCGTAGAGAACTTTTTCGCGCTTTAGAGTGGCATTGCACCTATTTCTGGCCTGATTGCGCAGCAGTTTAGTATCAGCAGTTTTATTTAAACGCCAATTCCTAAATGCTTCCTCTTTAGACCTGACTGCTTGTCTGCAAGTCGCATTAAACCAGGAATGGTCTTTTGGTTTAATGGAAATTCTTTTATAAGGTATGAAAGACCTCATACCAAATAAAATTATATTTTCTACCAATTTTGCTGCAGCATTTATGTTTCTATCTCTGAAACACAATTGCCAATTGAAACGGCTGAAAAAGCAGTTCAGCGCATCCCAATTAGCCTTCTCATAAAGCCACACTTTCCGCTTCGGAGCTGTCTGGAGAGCGGATTGAAGACTAGAATATGGGAAGGTAGCAGAAATTGTAGCGTGGTCCGAATTACCATCATACTTGCTGTGATGTGAAGTTAGAAAAAGGTCCAGAATATTTTGGTTTTGCCCATCAACGCAGGGAAAGTGCGTTGGTTCCTTCACTAATTGAGTCAAATTATTAGACTCAGCAAATAACTCAACATACAAACCCTCGGGTGTCGTGTGACTCGAATGACGTAGCCAATTGGAATTATGAACATTGAAATCACCAGCAACAACAATTTCACTGTTCGGATACGATTCCAGAATTTTAGAGATCGAATCAGAGAGACTGTCCAGTTTATCAAAAGTTGGCAGCCTCCCTAGACCCGGGCTTCTATAAACGAAGCAGAAGTGCAGGATGTGCGACTGGATTTTGAACTTAACCCACATGGAGCTAAATTCGGCATCCGACGTGCAAAGGTGTTGCTGACACTGGTACGCAACATCACTGCGAATGTATAAGGCGAGGCCTCTGTGAGGTAAAAATAATGGCAGTAGATGGTACCCCGGCATGTGAAAGTCCAGTGGATCTGCACCCTCAGACACCTGGGCCTCACCCAGTGCCATTATATGCGGTTGGTGAGCACAAATATGCGCATAGACCGCGAAGAAATTCGCCCTCAAGCCACGTACATTAGTGGAGTCTATGCGGAATTTTGTCATCGCCGCCCACTGTAGCGAAGTGTAAGGTCAGCCGTACAAGCAGCCACGCGTACGACGCAAGCAAAGCAAAACGCGACAAGACAAGTGTTATGCCTTTATCTTGCCGCGCTTCAGCCCACGCAGCACTCACAGCCGCATGCACACCTAACGGGACCAGGAAGAAGGAGGAGGAGTGAAAGCAAACGAAATGCTGAGCTTTACTACGGAGAGCATAAAAAAGCCCCTCGCATGGTTCTCTGCGTTCCGTTTGATTGTGTATTATTTGTTGTAATTGATAGAATTTTTATTTATTTTGTTGTTAAGTTGAGTTGCTAATAAGTGCACTATTGTTTGTTTATGGAAAACTGTTGTTTGGTGAAGTTTATTATTGTAATAAAAGTGTTTCGCGGCGTGGGTAATTGTTTGCACTATTGTTTTCGGTTTTATTTGCGCGAACACTAATTAACAACAAGTACTGGCGGGCACACCATCCGCCTCCGTCCGCGGTCACATCACAACTGCAATTTGCAGGATTCGTAGCCTCACCTTTTTTGGGAACTGGCTGCACATTGGCAATCTTCCAGGAAGCGGGAAAAACTCCTGAAGTAAAAGATAAATTAAAGAGATTGCGCAATGGGCGAGCCAGTGTTGAGGCGCACTTTCTTAACACATGGGTTGAAATGCCATCCGGTTCCGAGGACTTATTGACATTGAGGTCTGCAAGCTCTCTTTTAACAGCCCGCGTTCGAAAATGCATCTGAGGCATAGCATGAGACACATCATCGACCGCGGGCAGTGGTTGGCTACTCTCAGGAAGAGAGCAGTTTTCAGCAAACATTTTGACTAATAAGTTTGCCTTATCAACGGAATGAGTGAAGATCTGATCGTCCTTGAGGAGAGTTGGAATAGACGATCTCGTCTGATTTTTCACCCTCCTCACGAACGACCAAAAGTTCTTGCTACCCTTATGGTATTCAAGAACTCTGCGTCTAAGGCGCTGTTCGTAAATAACTTTTTCGCGCTTTAGAGTGGCATTGCACCTATTTCTGGCCTAATTGCGCAGCAGTTTAGTATCAGCAGTTTTATTTAAACGCCAATTCCTAAATGCCCCTAAACCCTCAGGTGTCGTGTGACTTGAATGACGTAGCCAATTTGAATTATGAACATTGAAATCACCAGCAACAACAATGTCACTGTTCGGATATGATTCCAGAATTTTAGAAATCGAATCAGAGAGACTGTCCAGTTTATCAAAAGTTGGCAGCCTCCCTAGACCCGGGCTTCTATAAATGAAGCAGAAGTGCAGGATGTGCGACTGGATTTTGAACTTAACCCACATGGAGCTAAATTCGGCATCCGTCGTGCAAAGGTGTTGCTGACACTGGTACGCAACATCACTGCGAATGTATAAGGCGAGGCCTCTGTGAGGTAAAAATAATGGCAGTAGATGGTACCCCGGCATGTGAAAGTCCAGTGGATCTGCACCCTCAGACACCTGGGTCTCACCTAGTGCCATTATATGCGGTTGGTGAGTACAAATATGCGCATAGACCGCGAAGAAATTTACCCTTAAGCCACGTACATTAGTGGAGTCTATGCGGAACTTTGTCATCGCCACCCACTGTGAGTCAGCCGTACAAGCGGCCACGCGTACGTCGCAAGCAAAGCAAAACGCGACAAGACAAGTGTTATTTACCTTTATCTTGCCGCGCTTCAGCCCACGCAGCACTCACAGCCGCATGCACACCTAACGGGACCAGGAAGAAGGAGGAGGAGTGAAAGCAAACGAAATGCTGAGCTTTACTGCGGAGAGCATAAAAAAGCCCCTCGCATGGTTCTCTGCGTTCCGCTTGATTGTGTATTATTTGTTGTAATTTGATAAAATTTTTAAATTTGTTGTTGCCTACAATATCGCTTTATTAAAGATATCTACTGCTTCCTTCTCATATATCATAGTTTCTATTTCCTCCACACTCTGACTCGCTGTCATCATCTTCAACCTCGACGACTGAATCAGGGGTTTGGTCAAATAACCACTTCATGCTGTGTGTAGTTCTATAAATTAATCAAACAGATTCAAAATGGTTTCCTGTATAAATACTTAGCAATAGCGGTTAACTGGCCATCTAATTCAATCAGCAAAGATTGTAAAATGTAATTGTTTTCGTTTGAACTGTCTTCAATCTGTTGTTTTTGAAGCAACAATAGAACCAATAAGCTTGTTCTGTAGTGCATTTTGAGGATTCGAATGCCATTCTGATCTATGGTTTGCAGTAAAGGAGTTACATTTGGTGGAAAAAGTATAGTGAATATGTTTCCATTATTGGTCTGCAAAACCGACTCTGCGGAATGGCAAGGAGCGTTGTCTATAAGAAGCATAGCTTTGGTGGTAGATTTTGGCCAGTTAAGAAATTTTTCAATTGAGGTACGAAACTTTTTTGAAACCATTCCTTAAAAATAGAGTTGTCATCCAGGCTTTTGCGGAGCTTTTGCATTTAATTGGCATGTCATCGATAAAGAGATCGACGAATTCCTAGAGAAGGATTGTATAGAACCCTCAAGCAGCCCATACAGAGCACCAATCGTGTAGGTGAGAAAGAAGTCTGGTGAATGGCGGTTGTACGTAGACTACCGCCAGCTGAACGCCCGATCGACACCAGATGCATACCCCATTCCGAGAATTCAACACATTTTGAAGCGGCTGCGAGATGCAAAGTATATCAGTAGCCTTGACTTAAAGAGCGGGTACTGGCAGATTCCAATGGCGGAGCACAGTAAGCAATACACGGCGTTTACTGTACCTGGAAGAGGACTTTTCCAGTGGGGGTCGATGCTCTTCGGGCTACATTCGGCTCCAGCCACTTTTCAGCGAGCTCTGGACCAGGTTATCGGTCCCGATTTGGAGCCTAAAGCTTTCGCTTACATGGACGACATAATTGTCACAGGTTCGTCCGCGGAAGAGCACATTGCAAATCTTCGAGAGGTTTTCCGGTATTTGAGACAGGTAAATCTCAAACTCAACGTCAACAAGTGTGAGTTCTTTAAAAAAGAGCTGAAATACCTTGGGCATGTAAAGTTCTTAAAAAAGAACTGAAATACCTGGGGCAAATTTCGGCGATACAAAATTTGAAACCGCTAACCACCACCAAAGAATTGCAAAGATGCTTGGGCATTCGTGCCGGATTTCGCGAAAACCGTCCAGGCAATGACCACACTACTACGAAAAGGAAAACATTGAAAATGGGGCGAGGCACAACAGGAAGCGTTCGAAACCCTCAAGCAAAAACTCACGGTGGCACCAATACTGGCGTGTCCATATTTCAACGAGAAGTTTCAACTTTAAACGGATGCGAGCGACTTTGGACTTGGAGTCGTGCTTACACAACAACTGGAGGGTCAGAAGCGCGTTATCGCTTACGCCAGGCGACATCTCAGCAGATCGAAAAGAATTACTCGGCAACAGATAAGGAATGCCTGGCCATAGTGTGGGGTATTTGCAAGATGCGCGCTTACCTTGAGGGGTACGGATTCACAGTGGTCACAGATCATCTGGTGCTCAAATGGCTAAACTCTATAGAGAGCCCGTCCGGGAGAATAGCAAGATGGGCGTTGGAGCTCCAACAGTTTTCTTTTGACATCCAGTACCGGAAGGGGAAGCTGAATGTAATCGCGGATGCACTATCCCAACAGCCGCAAGAAACCGTCGCCAGAGTAGCAACAGAGGAGACACGCGGACAGCCCTGCAAGAGGTTACAAGTAAAGGTCAGAGAAGTGGAACAAAATCCGGAGAAGTTCCCAGACGTTCCCGTGGAAACTATGCGTGCCAAGCACAAGAGACAGAGTACTCAAAGAAAATCACGACCATCCATGCGCTGGCCACGGAGGAGTCCGCAAGGCCATATGTCGGCTAATGAATAAATATGGCCAGGAATGTTTCACGATGCTAGAAGATATGTGCGGCAATGTGAATCGTGCCAACGTTACAAGCCGAACCAGCAAAAGGCGGCAGGGAAAATGCTCACCCAATTGGCAGAAGAACCTTGTGCGATACTCTGTGCGGATTTTGTGGGCCCGCTAACGCGTTCTACACATGGAAACACAACTCCTAGTATTCTTTGATAAATTTTCAAAATGGACTGAAATGATACCCTTACGAAAAGCCTCAACAGAACACTTGCAGCGAGCGTTCCGAGGACGCATTCTAGCCCGATTCGGAGTACCCAAGATACTAGTAACGGATAAAGGGACACAGTTTACGAGTCGCAGTGTTCGTCGTTTCCTCCAGGAAATGGGTTTGTAGCAACAGTTTACTGCTCCATATACGCTATAGGAGAATCCCACGAAGAGAATCAACAGGACGATAAAAACGGTAATAGCACAACTATCGGATAACAAGCACCGGAAATGGGACGAACTGCTTCCAGAAATTACGCTGGCCACCAATAGCAGCGTACCTGAGACCACGGGTTAAAGCCCAGCATATCTCACGCAAGGACGAGAACCAAGACTTCCGGGAATATGCGAAGACGAGCAAACGCCGGGCAGCGGTCAGGAACCCATACAACCCGCATTTTTCCGAAGGGGAAAAATCTAAAAGAAGTCTTCAAATTGGTGGTGAGAAATTTGGAAAAGGCAATGCAGGATCAGGTGCACCACTATAACTTGCGACGCCGACAATGGAAACCGGAAATTGTGCAGTAAGTACTTGTTCGACAGCACCCACTGTCAAAAGCAAACGACAGCTTTGCGGCGAAATTGTCTCCGAAGTTTGACGACCCACAGCAGGTAATCGGATTCGTGTCACCAGTGGTCGTCCGTTTACAAAAGGAAGGTGGGACTCGGACGAGAACGGCCCATGTGAGCGAGCTAAAGGCAAAGTGACCGAGCAAAGTGACCATAGCTTCCAACCGAGCTTCTGGCAGCAAACGTCTGGTTCAGGGTACAGGAGGCCCGCCGACCACAGACGCTGACGCTAATACGAAACCGGAGGCTAGAACAAGCAAACGTGGGGCAAAAAGAAAACTGTGTCAGCCAGAACCCGACTCCAGGAAGGGAAAACCGGCTTCAGCAAAAATAGCCACAGCAGTGAAGAATACAACGACGACAAGAAAGCAAAACATAGACGGAATCCGCCGAAGCGGCGACCGAATTACGACCTGCTGCAGGTGAATATCCATGACACAGGCGTCAAAGTAAACCAGGAAAATACACAACCAACCAGGGAAAATCAAACATCTCAAGACCACACAAACGCTTCCGAGTTGTTGACGTTTGGTGATTTCACTCTGGAAGAAATCAAGTCCCTATTTCACGGAGAACTCCACGCCCAACCATTTACGTCGCTAGCCGGACAAATAATTGCTAGCGCGCATCCAGAAATATGGAAACACAAGGTGCCGCCTTGTGTTCGAAATGAGGATCTAGGGATTCGACAATCATCATTTGCTGAACAAGTTCAACCCTCCAACGAAAATCTCGTAGTGTGAAGCAGGCCATAGGAAAACCAACGGCCACAACATCAACAGCAACAAATGAAATCTCGAGAAGTTTTAATTGAAGTTAAAGAAATCTTGTGCTTCAATCATATCGCGACATTTTACCCGGGATTTCTGTTCCAGTGCAAAAACTTATTCGTAGCTTAGAAGATACAGAGACAAGAAGACACAAAAAACCTGAATATAGAACTTGGCTCATTGGAATTATCGCCGGAAGCGGAATTGCAAGATCGTGACGAGTGTGGAACATCGTTCTTTCTAAGGCCTCAACTCACCACACATGCTAGAGCCGGCGAAGTATAGTAGTATGAATACCGGCGAGTAGAGCAGTCAGAGTGAGAAATCGAATCACGGTGTGTAGTGATAGCTCGATTCATACACTACACAACATAAGAGGTACAGTGAATACATAAGATCAGCGCTTTGCACAGCTTATGTACTACAAAAAAACTAGCGTATGTACGGAGACGACAGTGAAGTTCACTGACCGAATAATTCGATAACCTTGAATAAGAAGTTTTTTTAATATATATATATATATATATATATATATATATATATATATATATATATATATATATATATATATATATATATATATATATATATATATATATATATATATATAATATATATATATATGTATATATATATATATATATATATATATATATGTATATATATATATATATATATATATATGTATATATATATATATATATATATATATATGTATATATATATATATATATATATATATATATTTTTTTTTTTTATGGCAGATAGAACCAAACTCAGGCGACCGAAAAACGAATTATCGCGGTAGTGGGAAGTGCGTTGGAACGGGACCGCTTTTGTTAGCGGCCATCCTCGGTGGCGCAGCGGGTGATAACCTCGCTGCGAGCTCCGGGGATGCGGGTTCGAATCCCGCCTTGGGCATGGATGTTAATTGTGTTGTTTTCAGCGTACTTAAGGCCTAGCCTAGCGCTATTAGTTGTACAAAAACTAAAAAATAGTTCTACAAGTTAAAAAAAAAACAAAACAAAAAACTTCCACGCCCCTCCCTCTATCAACCCTCTTCACAGGAGCTCGTGCTATCAGCACAAAAAGCTTTGAAGCTTAGCAGCTCCTGAACTCTGATATAGAAAAAAAAAAAAAAAAAAAAAGACAAGAGCAACGCAGCAAACAACAGCGAACTCAAAAACGCTTGATAAGGGGACTCACATGGCATATGAGCAATCGCTAAAGAATCCCCGAGAAGTGCCATCCATTAAGGATCTTCAAAGGTTTCTGGAAGGTCGTTTTCAATCATTGGAAGCTGTGGGACACAAAGAGAAATCATCAGTGATTAAACCGCTAACATCAATGACCACTACTCAAAGCGTGCCAACATGTAAAGCATGCAATGACAAATCCATCCCTTGTTCGCGTGCCCAAAGTTTTTGCAACTTTCGGTCACCAACCGTTTTGAATTAGCGAAAGAAAAAAATTTATGCATTAATTGTTTAAAATCTGGGCTCGTTACTAAAAACTGCGCGTCCAGAAATTGTACAAAATGCAACAAAAAGCATAACACTGCTACCTTTCGAATCTACCAATAATGCAGATTCCGTGAAAAAAGCAGCAGAATTGACTAATCAGTCTCAACGTATTACTAGTCAAAGTTGTGCCACGACGACCTCAATCAACCTTAGTGCCACAGCAACCTCATCCGACATCAAGTCGTGATCAATGTACAATCGCTATACAATCAATATTTTAATCAGGTCAAGACACTCGTACCTCCAACAATTGTCTCACAGCAACCCACACATCAGCTGGACCGTTCAACTTTGAACTTGCCCAAAGACATCCAGTACGCAGATCCGCACTTTTTCCGGCCTGGAACCATCGACGTATTGTTGGGAGCAGAACTCTACCACGATTTGTTGTCAACAGAAAAAAATTACATTAAAGCGAAGAGGTCCCACTCTATTACATATTACAATATTATCGAAACAATATTATCGGATGTAGCCAGCATCTTCGATCCATTAGGAATTCTCGCACAAGTCGTCATTACCGCGAAAATTCTAATTCAAGAACTATGGCAGGCGAAATTATCATGGGATGAAGAAATACCACAGGACCTACACCTCAGATGGACAAGGTACCGCAATGAGCTACACGAGCTGAACAAATTGCAGATTGGTCGACACTCACTTTCCCAAGGTACACGGGATTCTTTGCAACTACACATCTTCTGCGACGTATCAGAAAAGGCGTATGGAGCAGTCGCATACACCAGATCAACCAGCAAGGAAGGGATCATTATCGTGTGAATTCTGTGTGCCAAATCTCGAGTAGCTCCACTTAAAAGGCAAACACTACCACGTTTGGAACTATGTGTTGCAGTACTTGGCGCCCAATTGGCAGACAGAGTCAAACACGACCTTAAGTCAGGATAAATTCCAACATATTTTTGGTCCGACTCAGAAATCGTTCTGGCTTGGATAAACTTTCAAACCACATCCTTCCACACTTTTGTTGCCAATCGAATTTCCAAGATTCAAGGGTTGTCAGATGCGATCCAAGGGCGACATGTAAAGTCAACAGAAAATCCAGCGGATTTACTGTCACGAGGAGTACCACCAGGACAGCTAAAAACTTATGGTTTTACGGTCCGTTGTTTTTGCATGGTAAGAACAAAACCAGGCTGAAACCATATTGTGGCAACTCGCTCAGGTCTGTGGACATGGAAAGGAAAGAGTCAGCTTTCACGTCGTCAGTTGCAGTATATGGAGAATTGGAAGACATCAATTATAAAATTAATCATGGAAATTCTTTCAAGTCACTAATCCACATTGTGGCCTACGTCCTACGATTCACAGAGCACTGCAGGGACCAGAAGAAAGCAAGGGAATCCTCAATACATCTCACACCAGCAGAATTTCAGAAGGCACTTAACGTCATCGTTCACGCCATACAACAATCGGATTTTAAAGAGTAGATCACGTCGTTGACCAAAAAGATTAGCGTAAGCAAATCCAAAAACAATCCATTAGTGCGCAATCAGCAAACTTAACCCATTCCTGGATGATGAAGGCCTAATTCGAAAAGGAGGTCGTCTCGATGCATACGCCATCTCGTATGAAGCCAAACATCCATTAGTTTTGCCATACAACGACCCCTTGGCAAAGCTCCTTTTAAAATGGTTCCACGAAGAACACTACCATTTGTAACGTTTCACCTTTCATCAGCCAAGGTCTGCGATGAGGAGACTTCGATTCCGCTCCGGCTTTGCTCAGTTTGGGTCGTAGATTCTTGTCTCAAGAAACATTACAAGAAAAAAATTGAGAAGAATAAATAGAAGGAGAGCTAGAGAGATAGAATGACAGAAATAGACAGAAAGACAAAGAAAACATAGCACTACCCTCCATCCCCTCTTCGTTCACGCTATCCACCCACGTGACCCATCTAATCAGACGCGTACATGTTTACAAAAACAAAAATATAATCCATATACCTTTATTA
Organism: Sicus ferrugineus; assembly: GCA_922984085.1. Lineage (NCBI taxonomy): Eukaryota > Metazoa > Arthropoda > Insecta > Diptera > Conopidae > Sicus > Sicus ferrugineus. The sequence goes on from OV277349.1 coordinate 28,805,280, forward strand.
TAATTGAAAGTAAATTTTCATTCGTTCATAAAATAAATAATTCAATTGCCTCGATAACGACCATTAACATAAAATTGCTTACTGTTCTCTTACATTGTTAACAATAACATGTTTAATTTCTTCTTACGTTCGTTTCAAATTCTTTCTCTTAGGTTTATTTTGTTTCACACAAATTTCCTTATTCGTTTCCTCTAAACAATAGCAATAAAAAAGTAATAATTATAAAAAAAAACAATTCATGAAATTGTTCTGATTATCATAATGACGACGCTTCGTCGTTATAGTATTTAACATATGTATTTTGTTTTTTTTCTCGATTTTTTATCAATTTCACGGAAACTATTTGTTTCGTTTAATTTGTTGTTATGTAATATTCCTTATTTTTACCACTAGTTCAACTACAAAATAAACACGTTGTTGCGGTTATACCTCCTGCTTTTGCTGTTCGCTTTCCAGAAAACTCCAAACGCTGTCGTTGCTGCTGCTTACAGCTAAGAATGACCGCCTATCAACGAGACACCAATATGACGACCACATGTAAAATAATGACTATGAGACAAAGCTCATAACAGGCATCACTGGTCTTTTTCGCTTGTTCTTTGCTAATTTCCAACGTGTCGCGTATTGCTGCTGTTTATTTATTCCACCGGTTTCTTAGCTTCCTTTGGTCATAACTATTGTGGTACTTTTCTTTTTATTCTTTTTTTTTTCGGGCGAATTATATAACCGTAATCATTATTGCTTTATTAAATTCACTCTAGTTTAACAAATCACAGCTTTGTATAATTTTAAGAAAGCATACAGAATGTTCTCGATGCAATTGATGTTCGTAATGCAATTTGCTAACTTGAAAGTTTATGGTGCAGGTAATTTCACCACTCTTTCACGGCTTTTTTAATTCTCTCACGCGAGCACGTCCAGCCTCTATCGGAATTCAAAATCAAGTGTCTAGCTATTCTTCATTTCTGTCAAATTGAGCCAGCAACGGCACGCGACAAAACTGCATTCTCAACCTTGAACGTCGAAACAACAAAAAAAAAACTGTCGTAGAAAAACAAAAAAAAGGAAACCGACAATTAGCCGAATAAGAAATATAATTGTTTACTCTTTCTCTCTATAGGTGGTGCATCAATTCGCAACGACGCAATTACAGTTTACTCGTTTTTTCCCTTCTTCTCCTCGTACGAACAAAAACGACTCGGCTTCTTAGGAATTTTTTTTCCCCGTAAGAAGGAAAAGAAAAAAAAAACAATATGAGCATGTTTTTTTAAAAAAAAAAAACGGTTACAAAAACTTGACACTTTCCCGATGATCTCATCAGGAGGCAAAATGTCAAGAAAGTCAGCAACGTGTGGCTCGACCATGCCCTGAGATTAAAGCCGGCTTTTGTACTTTAGTAAATCTTTAGCATGATGTGTTCCTAATGGTTTATCTTTAAAATCCGAGATTTCATAAAGGGGGCCACTGACGTGTCGAACAATTTTGCATTTTGCGAATTTAGGAGCTAGTTTAGCATTGAAATGATTCGCAGTGCTACGCAGAAAGAAATTTCTTTTGTAAGCGATTTCGCCAGGTGCAAAAGAGGTGACCCTGGATCGCAAATTATACCTTTGAGAAATCTTTCTATTCGAATTTAGGAGACTTTTACTCACAAAGTTTCGAAGCAATTCTCGGCCGGTGTCACTTGGAATGAAAGAAGCGTCCTTTTCGTTAAGCGTATTTAATTTCCGGTGTACTTCATATTGTGTCCCGTTACTAACGTAATTTTGTCCAAAAACTAAATAAAAGGGTGTCATGCCTATCGAATCGTGAACGGATGTTCGCAGTGAACAAGCAATTGCACTCAAATGGAGATCCCAATCTTTCTGATGCGGACTGACATACGACCGAATTTTCGACAAAATAGAACGATTTACTCGTTCAGCCGAGTTCGCTTGCGGCGAATACACAGCGGGTAATTGTTGTTTAATTCCATAAGATTGCATAAATTCCTTAAAATCTTTAGATATGAATTGCTTGCCGTTGTCCGAGAAAACAAATTCCGGTACCCCGAAAATGTGAAAGATTTCTTTTTCCATAGCTTCCATAACCTTTTTCGATGTTGCTGCGCGCGTTGGTTTCAACCATACAAATTTTGAAAACTGATCTACCACAACAAATATAAACTTGTTACCTTGAGAAGATCTAGGGTAAGGGCCGAGAAAATCGACGAAGAGTCTTTGAAATGGCCTTTCTGCTACTATAGTGTTACCCATAGGTGGTCTTAACACATATGTCGGCGTTTTAGACTGCTTACACACTTCACAAGCGTCTACAAAAATTCGGACTTGCTGCGACATTTTTGGCCAAAAATATAACTGCTGTAACCGACGCAATGTTTTATAAAACGCGTCATGAGCACACAGCGGTGGATTGTGGGCATCGGAAATTAGCTTTGCAGTAAGAGGCTTTGGAATCCAAATTTTCCAACAACTTTCACTTCTTTCGTCAGTCATTTTAGCGAATGTCATCTGTCTATATATGATCCCTCATTCAACCTTTGTAACAGGGAACTTAGAAGGCTTATCAGTAATAGTTTTCACGAGATCTAGGTATTCCGTTGTTTTAAAAGATTCATTATCGAATAACGGTCCTGGCTCAATAACTTCTTCTACGAAAGCTCGCGACAATGCGTCAGCAACTTTATTTTCCGCACCCTTCCTGTGTTCAATCGTAAAGTCAAATCTCTGAAGTTTAAGACTCCATCTGGCTAATCGTCCGCTAAGATATTTTTGACTCATTAGCCATTTTAGGCTCGAATGATCAGTGACAACTTTAAATAGTAGCAACTCAATATAGGGTCGAAACTTTTCTACGCTCAGAACTGCCGCTAAACACTCTAATTCGGTAACAGTATAATTCCTCTGTGCAGCATTAAGCTTTTTTGACATATACGCAATTACTCTTTCTTCGGAGTTGTCATCTAACTGATACAAAACACTTCCCACACCCAACTTGCTGGCATCACATTGGATGACGAAAGGTCTTGTATAGTCCGCATGGCATAAAACAGGCGCGGTAGTCAGAGCGGTTTTAAGGCTCTTCAAAGCACTGTCAGCTTCCTCTATCCAGTGAAATTGCTTGCGATTACACAAGGTATCAGTAAGCGGGGCAGCTAGTGTTGAATAATTGTTGATAAACCGTCTGTACCAACCGCTGAGTCCCAAGAACCGTCGAACTTCTTTACTGTTTTTTGGAATTGGGTAGTCCGAAATGGCTGATATTTTTTCGGGATCAGTTCGTAATTTTCCCTCCCTCATTATGTATCCTAAATATCGTATCTGTTTACAACAAAATTTACATTTTTCAAAGTTTATAGTAAGCCCAGATTTCTTGAGTAATTCGGCCAGTACATCTAACCGATGAATCATGGCTTCAAAGTTCGGTGCAATGACGATTATGTCGTCCATATAGACCGAATACCATTCTCTATATTTTTGCGGAATGATAAGGTCCATAAGTCTGATAAACGTTTGCGATGCATTACAAAGACCAAATGGCATCCGTTTGAATTGATAAAGCGGTCTTCCAGGTACATCAAAGACTGTAATCTCCCTTGATTCACAATCCAATGGAATCTGCCAATATGCATCCTTGATATCTACACGAGACAATAACGTATCGACTGGAGGAATAGGATATGCACATTTTTTGGTGACTTTGTTTACATTTCGCGCATCTAAGCACAGTCGATTCTTTTCCCCCTTTCGAACTAAACTCATCGCGCTACACCAGGGACTATTACTAAGCTCAATTACGTCGAGCTCTAACATTCGATAAATTTCTTGATGAATAATTTTCTCAACCGGTGGCTACACCGGATAAAACCTTCTTTTAATTGGGGAAGCACCTTGTACGAGTACGTCTATGTGATGTTCTAACAAGTCGGTTTTACCTAAACCGAGCACTTTAGAAGAAGGAAATTTGTCAATAATTTTTTTTAGAAGTGTTGTGGTATCCTTCCGCTGAAGGACACCCACGCAAACACTACTTTTAAAACTTTACTGCGGACACCACGTCCGCTCTATATTTCACCCAAAATCAGACTCTTTTCTTAATATTAACACAAATTACTAGCCAGCTCGGTTGAGCCAGCTAAGTGGGTCAATCGCTGCACTTTGTCCCATTGTGCAATATGCCTTTCTTGCAGAATTGGAATTCTGCTGGAAATTATTGGCTGTTGGGCAAGTGGGAGTTTCGCAACTCAAACTTTGATGCCTCGCTTGCGGAACTTGGATTCCGCAAGCGGACTTGCTATTTTGGAGAAAAAATACTCTTGCGCAATTTAAATTCTACTTTAAATTTATTGAACTGTGATCGAGATGCGACCACAGTTTGGCCTAAAAGTATGCCTCCACGATGGAAGTATGCAGTTTAATTTAACTCTACCTTAAGTTCTACCTTAGTGTATCTTCGTTGTTCGCGTCTACCAATATGTTGTACAATCTTTTGTGTACAGTTCGCATATTAGTAGCATTAGAAGAGCAAGTTAAGGGTGTCGACGTCCTGCGTTTTTTTTCTCTTTTGTTTTAAATAGTTCAAGAATTAAATTGAGGCGTCTGGTCAGTAACATAATGTTAATGCTTGTTTCAAAACTTTATAGTTCCCAATCGGATGCAGAAAGACCTTTACTCTAATTGTAAGTGTGGCTTTTTGTATTGAGGATCTGGTGTTTCATGTAGTGGGGAGTCTCAACATATTTTCCAGTTCCGCTTCAGATGGTTTCGGAATTTTCTATGTGGTACCACGCTGTTGATGGTATCTCAAAAGTCTTGTGGTACAGGAAGGACGTAGAAAGATTTGTCTACAGGGCTTCGAGTGTTGGATCGCCTTTTCTCCTTTATGAAACGTGGAGTTTCGCTCGGTTCCATATGTTTTATGAAGTTGTGAAACTCATTAAGAGTAGTACGCCTTATATCATTGCTCTTCAGGCCCTTGACGGCATCCAGGAAATTAATTGATACATTGTAACGTGGGCATCGGTCGACGTCGTCGGAATTTTCTTGACGTCATGGTTGTTGCTGCTTTCTTGGTATTGTTGTTGTTGCCCCTTGCCCGATGTTGTTATGGGTGTTGTTGTCTTAACTATATTTATTGAACATAAATTACTATACTATACTAACAGTACATTTTTACTGTTTACACTCTATTGTATAATGCTATATTAGCAAATATATAATATTAAATTATAATTACATTTTTAATTTACTTTTACTAAACAATTTATTTAATTTTAGTAATTTCATTAAATATAAGTAAGTACTAATTAATTTCTCCTTAAAAATACCATATTCTAATACATAACATAGTACATTATTTTTCAATTTATTTATAGTTTTGTTCTTCTTTTACTCATTTAAGCTTCGTTTTAAAAGCAAATTTTCTTGCTTGCTGAAACGATTTTTTTTTGTCTTCTTTCCCTTTTTTTGTTAAATTTTACTTTTTACGTTATTAAACGTTTGCAATTAAACGCGTTGCAAGCATAAATTACTTGCGGAGCGCAATGCCCTAACAATGGCTTGAAGCAATTCGTCCTCAGGTTCTTTTTTTCTGGTTTTGAATGTCTTCAGTTTTCAAAAACCTGGGACGTTGCCGTTTTTTTTTCTCGGTTTCGAATTTCTTCAGTATTCAAAAACCTGGGACGTTGCTGTTATAGAGCACCGAGGTTATTTGTACCCTTTTTTGTACAAATGCTGTAGTTTGCGTTTAAGTAAGCAGGTCTTTGCTTACTGAAACGTACGTAGTTAAAAGTTAGTGATTAGTTTTAATTAGTTGTGTTATTAAAAATTTTGTTTTTTTTCGTCTTTTTTTTTCTTTAACTTTTTTTTATATTTCTTTTTTTTTCTTATCTTATTCTACATCTTTTTCTCTTTCTGATTTTTTTTTTAATCAATTTATTTTTATTCTATTTTAATATTAATTCTTCTAACATTTTTTAATGTGTTTTGGTTTTTTTTTTCTTTTTTTTTGTATATTGTGTATATTTTGTTCTCTTATTCTTTTCAATATTTAGGGTTAGTTTGTAAGTAAGATTTACGAATCGTTGGACATTGTTTCCGGTCATCTGTGGCAATGTCATATCCGTTGAAATGGCGAAGATTGCCTTCTCGGCTCAATTTCCAGCGAATGAACTAAAGTTGAATTCGACTATCCTAAATTAGCTAGAAAATATCTAATACATATAGAGTAAAATGAATGAAATAATCTAAAATGGAACTGGATTAATTTTACCTCGCATCCCATATGTCTCACATATTGGTTTGAGTCTTTGAATATGTACTGTGTAATATGTATTGTGTAATGTAATGTGCTCCTTTTGAATATGTATCCACATATTAGCCTGATATATTTCTCCTAGTTCCGCATTGTTTCGACTAAATTGATATAGGCGAAAAATGCGTTTAGACTTCTCCTAACAAATTCTTACACACGATATTTAATTAATATTATTAACTCTATTATTATAGTTTTTTAAAAAAAAAATTTTTATTATTAACTTCAGACCAATAACATTTACAATTTTTATTAATTAAGGTTCCCTTTTTTTTGTTATTTTTTTGATTTAAATTCTTTTTTAAAATTTAAATTTAAATTTTTATAAATTTGAAATTTTTTTAAATTTAATTTTTGTTAAAATTTAAATTTAAATTCGAATTTTCTACTAATTTTTTTTCTTCGATTTCTCCCATGTATCGTCATGTAATTCATATTAGCTTGCTTTGTTAACTGCAAGTTATTAAGATTTGTGAAATCCGAGGCGAAATTTTGGTTAAAGGCGAAATCATGTCCGCTTGATTCTAATACGGGTACAAAAATTTTATCATTTTTCAGTTTAAACAGTTTTCCCTGGTATATAACTGGTGGAATTCTCTTCTTGTGCACTACTGATTGCATGTCACCTGTGTTTACGTTGAGAACTTCATTCAAAATATTATTTTTAATTAAGCTATTGTTGCACTAGCAGCCAACTGAAGTTGGAAACGTATCCACAATCTCTTCAGACGTAGGACTTACTGTTACTACTTTAGTTATTGAGGCTGGTAACGTATCCACAATCGTTTCCGACGTCGGACTTACAGTTACTGTTTCGCTTGGTGAAGTTGGTAATGTATCCACAATCCTTTCCGATGTCTGACTTACTGTTATCAGCTCATTTGGCCTTAAATTACTGTTATTAATTATGTATGTAATTATTATTGGGTTCCCAGATTACTGGCCGGTTCTGGCCCCTTGCCAATTTCCCTGGCGATTGCCTTGAAACTTTTCCCAATTCCTCTTCGCCTCACAATGTCGTATAATATGTCCGGTCTGTTACACCAGTGGCATGTTATTGGATCCTTTTGTTGAGGTCGATTGTCTCTAGCATTGTGTGAAGGGTTTTCCAACCTCCTTTGGGTGAAATTTTGTTGCGTTGGGCCCCAGCGATTACTATTCTTACTTTCGCTTGCACTATTTGTTTGCCGTTGCTGCGCAAATCCCTGTCGTCCCCACTGAGGTGGTCCCCGCGACGAGTTCTCACTCTGCATATTCTGCCCCTGCGGCTTCTCGCACCTCTAGTTTGGCTCATGACCGTAAACCAAGCATTTCTCACAATAAGTTGTATTTTTCCTTATCAGACATTCATCCCTGGTATGGCCTTTCTTGTTGCAGAAACTACACACAATTTTAAGTTTGGGGTTGTCGCTGCGTTCTGCACGCATGGGACTGCTCCCTTTTTCTGATAAGTTCACTCCCATTCGATTACTCGAACGGTATTAATTTGTTGCTTCTGGTTGTATTGGGGAATAATTTCTGGGCTGTACATAAGTGGAATCTCCCAGCTCCCATACGGGATTCATACCCGCTATTCGCTTCCCTTGTGTACTTGGCTGAAGTGTGATCTGCTAACAACTTCATACAAATTTAACGCCAGATCTACCAGCTTCTCGAAATTTGTTTCCGAAGAACCTACCAGTCTCATCCTCAGGTTAGGGTCCTGTAATCCTAATGTGAAAGTCCTTGTTATCGAGGCAGCTACCTCTTCTCGCAGAGCCTGATCCCCTGAACCCTTATAATGGTCCAAAATATAGTCCTTGGCCTGTGTTCGTAAATCAATCAGCTTTTCAGCGATTCCCTGATACCTTCTCTCGGAGATTGAACAGTCATCTGTATCTCCGCCATCACAGTGTCCAATGATTTTAATGGCAGGTATGCCTTTTGTGGTAACTTGCTTCCCCCTCAATAGAGTATACGCACTACCGTGAAGCCTCTATTTCACGCAAGCAATGAAATCTTGCATTTCTGCATTGCTGATGCCCCTCTTACCTAAGTCGCACCCCTCTCTGAACTTGTAGACCTTCCCTCTCAAGTCGGGTGATCTCGTCCCTGAAAACAGAGGTACCAGCCTACTAACAGATTTCGAAATCGCCTCGATACCCATTTTCTCTTTTATTGATAAAGCGGAAGGAAAGGAAATAGAGTTGCTTTGCTTTGGGCTGTTGACTTGAACAACAGCAATGATCTGTTGACTTGAACAACAGCTTCCTTATGGTGCAGCGTTTGGTCGTGGTCCAGCTCCAGCTCTTGTTTTAGAAGCCTATTCTCTTCTTTTAGCTCTTGGAGTCTCCGGCATGCCTGTTCCAACGACGAGAAGTCCTCCTTATTGCGCTGTCTTGGCGTCCTATCCTCCGCTGATGTAGAAAGTCCTCTATTTTGTAGGCGCTCCCTAAGGTCGTCTCTTTCAGCTTCCAATTCTGCTAACTGGCTCGCTTCTATTTCCCTTTCCGCCAGATGGTTGTCGTATCTGTCTTTTAAATATCCAAATTGTCTTTTCCAATTCTTTATTTCCTCCACGTAGTTCTGGTTCCTATGGTCTATGACATTCAATAATTCATCTAAAACGGCATCTGCCTGCTCTACTTTTGAATTATTGCTGGCCCTGTTTAATTTCGCTTTAATTAATTCTAAATTTTCCTTATTATTTATTGTTAAATTCAAATGTAACTATATCTTATCTATAAATCTATCTATTTGTCCTAACAAATCATTATATTTTCTATTTAATATCAAAAATTTTTCTTCCCATTCACTTAAGCTAATTAAGCTAATTTAATCGCCAAGCTGCGATTAAAACTGCAGGTGTCAGCAACTCTCTTCCTTGTCACTACTGACCTACTTCAATTAACAAAAATAACATAACAACACGCTGGAATAAATTCAAAGCCAGAGTAAGTGGCCGTATTAAAATCGAGCGTCGAATTTCTTTATTCTTACGGTCGTTCACCCTTCGCTCACTACGCGGAAACAAAACCAAACGCGGTTTAACCAAATAAAACACTCGTGTTCGAACTTTTATAAATAGATTATTTATTTTTATCTAAAGCTAAATACATTTATTTTTTTTTCTAAATAAAATAAATTTTTTTTTTTAAATCATACTAGTTTTAAATGTACACTTCACTGCACATATTCGATTTTACTCAAAACTTATGGAGAGCAACCAATTGGTCAGTGATCGCCAGTACGGTTTCCGTGCTCACCGCTCCACAAGCGATTTGATGGCGTTCCTCACTGAGCGGTGGAATAGTTGTGTTCACCAATTCGGTGAGAGTAAGGTTCTTGCTTTGGATTTCTCCAAGGCGTTTGACAGGGTGTGTCATAAAGCACTCGTGTCTAAGCTGGCTGCTTATGGTGTCAGTAATACATTCACTCGATGGATATCGAGTTTCCTCAGCGGCCGTTCTATTCGGGTTGTGATAGACGGCTCTGCTTCCGAAGAGGACTCCATTAACGCTGGAGTTCCGCAGGGTTCGGTCCTGTCTCCGATACCTTTTCTTATTATTATCAACGACCTTCTGTCATTGACATCAAACCCCGTCTACTCGTTTGCTGATGACAGCAGCATTTGTCATTCATATTCATTCTCCAAGCGTCCTTCTATTCTGGAGATTAATAGAAAACGCAGTATTATGAATGACACACTCCAATCTGACCTCAACAAAATCCAGGAGTGGGGTCAAGTGCATCGGGTCGATTTTAATGCGCGGAAGACCCAATGCTGTTTGTTGACCCACAAGCGTCTGGCGGGCGACAACTTTCCAGCTTTAAATATGGGTGGTGTGGATATTAATGAGTCGGAGGCTCTTGATGTTCTGGGCATGTCAATACAATGCGATCTTCGTTGGAACGATCACATTTTTGATGTGTCGAAAGAAGCAGCCAAGTGCTTAGGCTTTTTAAAGCGGTGCAAGAAATACTTCACTCCAACCGACCTTCGTTGTATCTACACCACTTATATCCGTCCGAAAATGGAGTACAATTCGCATATATGGTCGGGAGCTTCGAAAACATATCTTCAGCTTCTGGACCGTATAGAAGGTCGTGCGATAAAACTTATAGGGGACAGTAGGGTATCCAGCTCTATTGAAACCTTGGGATGTCGTCGGGATGTAGGGTGTGTAACCTTATTTTACCGATTCTTTAATGGTAATTGTTCCTCTGAAGTAGCCAGCCTGATTCCTTCGGTTCAGGTATTCAACAGATCTACTCGGCTTTCCAGAGCGGTGCACCCCTTTTACGTCTCGACATCGTTCCAACGCACTACCCACTACCGCGAGAATTCGTTTTTCGGTCGCGCAGTTAAGTTATGGAATAGTCTCCCTGCGCATGTTTTCCCACCCACTTATAACGTCGAAGCTTTTAAAAGAGGTGTAAATCGACACTACTCCAACTTTTCCCCTTCCGACTAACGTTTTCCCTTCTAAACCAACGAATGCTTTGCATGGATAGGGGGCATCCCCTCAGTTTGGTTCTATCTGCCATAAAAAAAAATACTGCAAAACGTTGAGAGGAATTCTTTTTCCCTCTGGTTAGTTTGAGGTGTAAAAAAAAATCAACCCGGCATAATATGCCACTGGGTCGGACTCTCCTGCAATTGGTATTGGCTTCAATCAGGACCAATTCCATTTGAGCTTGTGTTGGTGTAGCAATCCCCCAAAGCCACACTCAGCCTCAGGGTAAAGGAGTCTTGCCCAGGATTGAGTTTTGTTAGTACAAAAAAAAATAATTTTTGTGTGGAATATATATTAATAAACTTGTTATATTTTAATTTATAAATAAAAGCAACCGTCTGCTATACTTATTTGCAATCAAATTCCATGCTTTGTTCTCTTTTTTTTTAAAAATAAAAGAACTTTTCTACATTGAACTAAACATTTGAAGCTTATTTCACCATCTCTTAATTAATTTTTGACAAAAAACAATTTATCGCAAAATTACGACCAGATCCAAAAATTTAAGTTCCTCAACATTTCTCAAACTTCTTAAAAATTTACAATAAATATAAAACAGCTCACCGTAACAAAGCTCAAATTCCCTCAAAGCTTCCTCTACATTTCGCAAACTCCTTAAAAATTAATAATGAATAAAAATAACTCACCGAAACAGAATTTAGATTTCTTTAAGCTCCGTCTATCCCTTTTTCTCCGCTGCTTTCCGGCAACAATGTTGTACAATTTTCAAACGGCACTAAAATTTTTGTACTGCATAAAATTATTTACACTGCACTTATTTTACATTTCCTATTTTTTTTTTACATATTTTCCTTTTACCTTTATTATTTCTTATTTATTGTTTTACCATTTCTTTCCAATTTTAATTGTATTTAATTTTCAAATTTTGTATCTTCACCTTTAAATTTTTTGTCTTAGATATATTTATATTTAGTGTCTGATGCTTAGATATATCATACTACAATAAACCAGAGAATATTGAATAAATCTAAAGTCCCTGACAGTAAACTGACAAATTTTCACGAAAGTGGCAACCTTGTGTAACTGATTAGGTGAAACCAATCAATGGCTCCAACACTTCACTCAATTTTCTTTAGGCGGAAAGTTAGCCTTTACATCGAGCTTTCACAAATGGGATTTATTGATTCAGAATCTTAGAACCCCTTTAGAATTATCCTTTTATTTTATATACTATTCGTTCTCAACAGTTTATTTTACCGTAAATTCTTCTAATATGTTATTCGTGAACTTTCGACTTTCTCATCTACACTTTTCACTGAATTTTCATTTTAATTTAAATTTTTAAAACTTCTGCGATTTTCTCTTCTTCTTAAAATTTTTTAAAATTCTCTTTTTTTATTACTTTAACTAAATCGAATAATCTTCTTTTTTTTCACTTCCTCACTTTCGATTAATTTCACTTCAATTTAATTTTCTTTTAAAACTTCCTTATCTTCCGGATTTTTAATTCTCCAGCTTTTGAGCTTTATTAAAATTTTCACTATTCTATTCTTTTTCCATTTAAAATCACTTTCCTTTTTACATTTTCACTTTTACTTCACTTTTCTTAATTTTCCCTCTTTTATTTCACTTACTAAAACCTTTCTTTAAACTTCCGCGATCTTCGGTTCGCGGACCGGCTGCGCCTAATATGTTGTGGTATCCTTCTGCTGAAGGACACCCACGACATATGAAAGTAAAACTTAAATAATGTTGTGGTATCCTTCAATGGAAGGATACCACAACAGTCAATGGAAGGATACCACAACATTATTTAAGTTTTACTTTCATATGTCGTGGGTGTCCTTCAGCAGAAGGATACCACAACATATTAGGCGCAGCCGGTCCGCGAACCGAAGATCGCGGAAGTTTAAAGAATACCCGCGGCAAAGCAAACACTACTTTTAAAACTTTACTGCGGACACCACGTTCGCTCTTTATTTCACTCAAAATCAGACGCTTTTCTTAATATTAACACAAATTAGTAGCCAGCTCGGTTGAGCCAGCTAAGTGGGTCAATCGCTGCACTTTGTCCCATTGTGCAATATGCCTTTCTTGCAGAATTGGAATTCTGCTGGAAATTATTGGCTGTTGGGCAAGTGGGAGTTTCGCAACTCAAACTTTTATGCCTCGCTTGCGGAACTTGGATTCCGCAAGCGGACTTGCTATTTTGGGGAAAAAATACTCTTGCGCAATTTAAATTCTACTTTAAATTTATTGAACTGTGATCGAGAAGCGACCACAGTTTGGCCTAAAAGTATGCCTTCCAAAAAATAACTGCAAGGCTCCACGTTGGAAGTATGCAGCGTAAATGGGCAAAGTACCGTATTAATCAAAATACTTGCGCTGGTTTTAGGGTGTGCAGATTGACCCACAACAGAAGCTCTTTCTGTTGAATGTTCAATAAGTGCCTTTCCGGATCCTCTTTAAATGTCACTTCATCTAACCTAGCAATCTTCAAATCGAATGCGTCCCAGAAATTCATACCTAAATACAATCTCTGGACCAACCCGGGAATTATATATAAAAGTATATTTTTGTTCTCCCTAAAAACGTAATCGGAGCAGTGACACAACCAACTGTTTCCTGTTGACCACCATTCGCACTTTTTACTTTGGCCACAAATCTGTGAAATTGTATGTTTTCTGCATTTAAAAAGTCGATTGCGCCCTTTCCCAAACAACTTATGTTTGCCCCGGAATCCATCAATCCTTCTAAATTTTGTCCCAAAAAGTTTTACCGTCTGAAATTGTCGAGAGTCCGCCTCGCTATTGCACGAAGTGTTAAGTACAAACGTCGCTATCTCTTTATGATGCCTGTGCAATTTTTTGTGTAACTCTCTCGTTCTTCCGATTCCTTTAGTAGGACCTGACTGAAGGTTTCCGTTTTGGAAAGTCTTGTCACATTCGAGTTTATAATTATTCTGTCTGTCTTCTAGAGTCAAGCGTGGTATGGTATTTTTAGTTTTAGAATCGTATTTAAATAGTTTATTGTCTTCGATTTTTTTCAGAATTTCCTGTTCGGCTGGTGATGAAAGCAAGGCAATTTCCTAACCGTGCTCTCGCATTCGCGAAAGGAATGACCTTTGCCATCGCAATTCCAACAAACTACTTGGCCTTGACCCAATTTCAGGTGGTGAACCTCATCAACAGATAACCCTTCTTCGCATAGAGAGAATTCATGCACCTGTCGTTACCTGTTGGCGAGCCAGCAGCTGTTGTTCCGCGGAGCGGCAATTATCGCGAAGAACATGTATTGTTCGAATATCCGCTGCGAATATGAGCTGCCAAATACGATAGTTCAAGTTTGGCTTAATGATTTCAATTAGTCGGATATCGTCCAATGGATTTTCCATCTGCCCATTTAGAGTCACAATTCTGTTTAAAAAGTCATCAAAGCGTTCAGTCGCCTGCTTGCAGTCCATCATTGTTTTTAATATTACAAAATCACTATCTAAGAGTCGAAATTCTTTCATTAACGCTAGCTTTAAATCATTCCAAGTCGGCAGATTATTTGTTCGCAAAAATCTCCACAACCACTCATCAGCCTTGTCAGTCAAGAGTAAATGGAAGTTGACGCAGATGTGCTGCCAATTCAAATTCTGACAAGATTTCAACGTTTCAATTCTAAATACAAAATCGGTAACCGAAATGGAACTTTCGTTACCTGAAAATTTTAAATTCCATTTGGTCATAGGAGAAATACCATTATTTTCGACCGGGTACGTTCTCTGATCTAAACGCTGTGGCAGTGTGAAGTTCTCTTGGCGCATACGGTTTTCAACTATACCATTGATCATGTTAGGAAGCTGCGAAGTCAAAGCGTGCATGCTCTGTTGCACGGAACTAGCAATGTAGCTTTTATGTTGGTTTCGTTAGCATTCGTCATATTATGATTAATTCCTAGCTGAGTGTCCTGTTCTACAAAAGTGGAATGTCCTGGCGGAACAGTATCATTAACCCTATTCGACGTTTGTCTCTCATTCAGACGACCACGAGAAGCATTTGATGGCGTGCGATACATCTTCTCAAAAAAAAAAAAATTAATAATTAGAAACTTGAATTATTGTATAATTAATATAAGTATAACGTATCGGAAGTAAATGGGTGGAATACATGATCAAATCAGGTCCGTCGGCAGTGCATTGTTTCAAGGAAAAAAAGTATAAAAGTAATAGATCGAAAAAACAGAAGTTATAGATCACAGATTCAGAAGAGAAAAAAAAGAGATAGTGGAAATATGAACAATTTCCTCGCAAATCAAAACGTTTGTAATTTCATTTTGGGGACTAAGAAAAATAGTTGTAAAACGGAACTAGCAATGACGTTTTGTAACTCTGTCATACTGAAATGGTCATTATTAACTGTTCCACGAATTTGAACAGGGGAACTTGTAGCTTTTATGTTGGTTTCGTTAGCATTCGTCATATGATTAATTCCTAGCTGAGTGTCCTGTTCTACAAAAGTGGAATGTCCTGGTGGAACAGTATCATTAACCCTATTCGACGTTTGTCTCTCATTCAGACGACCACGAGAAGCATTTGATGGCGTGCGATACATCTTCTCAAAAAAAAAAAAAATAAATAATTAGAAACTTGAATTATGGTATAATTAATATAAGTATAACGTATCGGAAGTAAATGGGTGGAATACATGATCAAATCAGGTCCGTCGGCAGTGCATCGTTTCAAGGAAAAAAAGTATAAAAGTAATAGATCGAAAAAACAGAAGTTATAGATCACAGATTCAGAAGAGAAAAAAAAGAGATAGTGGAAATATGAACAATTTCCTCGCAACTCAAAACGTTTGTAATTGCATTTTGGGGACTAAGAAAAATAGTTGTTCTTAGCGAAGACATTCTGAGAAAGAAAAAGAAGCACGTGGCTAAACTAATAAGTCCCTTTGTAACCTCAAAATTGACTCACGCCCTCTACTCGACCAATCGCAACTGCAGATTAGGCAACATACCGTCTGCAGGACCAATCAGTCGTTAAAATTCATACCAACAAGAATATACTATAATTAACACTTAAAAAAAAACTGAAATCATAACATAGTCATCGCATAATAGTTTGTTGTGCGCCATTCTGTAACGTTTCACCTTTCATCAACCAAGATCTGCGATGAGGAGACTTCCATTCCGCTCCGGCTTTGCTCAGTTTGGGGCGTGGATTCTTGTCTCTAGAAACATTACAAGAAAAAGATTGAGAAGAATAAATAGAATCTCCTTCTATTTATAGAAGAGAGATAAAATGACAGAAATAGACAGAAAGGCAAAGAAAACATAGCACTACCCACCATCTCCTCTTCTTTCACGCTATCCACCCACGTGACCCATCTAATCAGACGCGTACATGTTTACACAAACAAAAATATAATCCATATACCTTTATTATAATTGAAAGTAAATTTGCATCCGTTCATAAAATAAATAATTCAATTGCCCCGATAACGACCTTTAACATAAAATTGCTTACTGTTTGTTCTCTTACATAGTTAATAATAACATGTTTAATTTCTTCTTACGTTCGTTTCAAATTTTTTCTCTTAGGTTTATTTTGTTTCACACAAATTTCCTTATTCGTTTTCTCTAAACAATAGCAATAAAAAAGTAATAATTATAAAAAAAAAACAATTTCATGAACTTGTTCTGATTATCATAATGACGACGCTTCGTCGTTATAGTATTTAACATGTGTATTTTGACTTTTTTCTCGATTTTTTTTTTATGACAGATGAAACCAAGCTCAGGGGATGCCCCCTATCCATGCACAGCATATGCTGGTTCCGAAGGGATGACAGGTTAGTGGGAAGGGGGAAAGAGGGAGTAGTGACGGTTTACACTTCGCTTGAATGTTTCGACGCTGTAAGTGGGCGGGAAGACATTCGCAGGGAGATTATTCCACAATCTAACGACGCGACCGAAAAACGAACTCTCACGGTAATGCGTGGTTCGTTGGAACGGAATCGCGACATAAAAGGGGTGCACCGCTCTGGAAAGCCGAGTAGTTCTTCTAAATACCTGAATCGGAGGAATCAGGCTGGCTACTTCAGAAGAACATTTACCGTGAAAGTAGCGGTAAAATAGTGATACACACCCCACATCACGACGACGCTCCAAGGTTTCAATAGAGCTGGATACCCTCCTGTCCCCTATAAGTTTTAACGCACGACATTGGACACGGTCGAGAAGCTGAAGATATGCCCGCGAAGCTCCCGACTATATATGCGAGTTGTACTCCATTTTCGGACGGATATAAGTGGTGTAGATACAACGAAGATCGGTTGGAATGAAGTACTTCTTACACCGCTTAAGAAAGCCTAAGCACTTGGCTGCTTCTTTCGACCCGTCAAAGATGTGATCGTTCCAGCGAAGATCGCATTGGATTGATATGCCCAGAACATCAAGAGCCTCCGACTCATTAATATCCACACCACCCATATTTAAAGGTGGAAAGTTGTCGCCCGCCAGACGCTTGTGGGTCAACAAACAGCATTGGGTCTTCCGCGCATTAAAATCGACCCGATTCGCTTGACCCCACTCCTGGATTTTGTTGAGGTCAGATTGGAGTGTGTCATTCATAATTTTTTATCAATTTCACGGAAACTATTTGTTTCGTTTAATTTGCTGTTGTGTAATATTCCTTATTTTTACCACTAATTCAACTACAAAATAAACACGTTGTTGCGGTTATACTTCTTTGCTTCTGCTGTTCGCTTTCCAGAAAACTCCAAACGCTGTCGTTGCTGCTGCTTACAGCTAAGAATGACCGCCTATCAACGAGACACCAATATGACGACCACATGTAAAATAATGACTATGAGACAAAGCTCATAACAGGCATCACTGGTCTTTTTCGCTTGTTCTTTGCTAATTTCCAAAGTGTCGCGTATTGCTGCTGTTTATTTATTCCACCGGTTTCTTAGCTTCCTTTGGTCATAACTATTGTGATTCTTTTCTTTTTATTCTTTTTTTTCGTGCGAATTATATAACCGTAATCATTATTGTTTCATTAAATTCACTCTAGTTTAACAAATCACAGCTTTGTATAATTTTAAGAAAGCATACAGAATGTTCTCGATGCAATTGATGTTCGTAATGCAATTTGCTAACTTGAAAGTTTATGGTGCAGGTAATTTCACCACTCTTTCACGGCTTTTTTAATTCTCTCACGCGAGCACGTCCAGCCTCTATCGGAATTCAAAATCAAGTGTCTAGCTATTCTTCATTTCTGTCAAATTGAGCCAGCATCGGCACGCGACAAAACTGCATTCTCAACCTTGAACGTCGAAATAACAAAAAAAAAACTGTCGTAAAAAACAAAAAAAAGGAAACCGACAATTAGCCGAATAAGAAATAGAATTGTTTACTCTTTCTCTCTATAGGTGGTGCATCAATTCGCAACGTCGCAATTACAGTTTACTCGTTTTTTCCCTTGTTCTCCTCGTACGAACAAAAACGATTGTGCTTCTTAGGAATTTTTTTCCCCGTAAGAAGGAAAAGAAAAAAAAAACAATATGAGCATATTTTTTTAGAAAAAAAAAAACGGTTACACATTGTGGACCGCAGACGTTGTTAGCCCAATTTCGACAACGTTTTTAGCCTGTGAAGGGAAAACAAATGTGTCGATCAGTGGTACAAAGCTGCATTCGTTGCACCGAGGCGAAGCCCAAATTGTTTCACCAGATGATGGGAGATCTACCAGCTTCGAGAGTACAACCGGCACGTCCTTTCCTTAACTCAGGAGTAGACTTCTGCGGACCCTTTTGGATTCACCTCAAAACGCGCGGAAAGAGACCAACGAAGGCATATGTCGCAATCTTCTGCTGCTTTGCCACAAAGGCAGTTCATCTAGAGATTGTTGACGATTTAACCACTGACGCATTCATCAGATGTCTGAAGCGCTTCATTGGAAGAAGAGGACACTGTCAAGATTTATATTGCGACAATGCAACAAATTTCGTTGGTGCGAAGAATCAATTAGCAGACTTAAAAGAAGCGATTCATGACGAAGCTGCTCAAACTTATATCAGCAGGACCTGCAGCGATAAAGGCATCCACTTCCACTTTATTCCTCTAAGGGCCCCACACTTTGGAGGACTGTGGGAAGCAGCGGTTAAATCCGCTAAATATCTCTTTGTTCGAGGGGCATCAGGCGCAGCATTAACTTACGAAGAGTTGGAAACAGTAATGGTTGACATCGAGGCTACCCTGAACTCCAGACCATTGACACCAATGTCATCTGATCAAAATGATATGTCCGCTTTAACACCCGGCCACTTTCTAATTGGAGAGCTATTAACATCATCAACTGACGCCTCGGCAGCACCAAGTAAACTGTCCTTAATGACACGATGGAAATTAGTTTCCCATTTAAAGCATGACATTTGGAGAAGGCGGTCCAAGGAATACTTAAATGAGCTATAATTCCGACATAAGTGGAAGGAATCAAGTGCAAACATGGAACCTGGAATGATGGTTCTTCTTAAGGAGAATAACCTGACCCCACTCCAGTGGTCCTTGGGAAGAATTATTAAGACTTACCAAGGACAGGACCACCTAGTTCGAGTTGCCGAAGTTCAAACAGCAAAGCGAGTATTAAAAAGGGCCATTCATAACTTAGCCCCTCTTCCTCAACTAAAAGACTCATCACTAGAAGGTTGTCAAATCAACCAAGCACGAGCAGCAGCAAGACTAGAAGCAATGATGAAAAACACACATCCAGCAGGCCGCCTAAGAGACAAAAAATCAGAGCAACATCTCCCAACACCGTGTTGACCTTGGTGGCACTCCTCTTTCTCGCAGTGATGGCTGGTCAGCCCATCACAGTCCGAAAATTCGGGCCCATCACGGGAATTCACTTCGAACAGATAGGAAAAGGCCACGTAGTGTCAAGTGAATGGAATCTCATTATATATTACGATTTGGCGCCAATGCAACCGGAAATGCAAGCTCTCGCAAACGGTACAAGGACTTTTGAGCACCTATGCGGACTAATGCAACAGCAACCTTTCTGCGTAGACTTGATCTCTCAAATCCAACATACAGAAAACGAGTTGCGATTAAGTAACAGCCTACTAGCCCCACGAAGACAAAAAAGAGCTGCTTTCAACATAATAGGAAACATCGCAAATTCCCTGTTTGGAATCCTGGATAACAATTACGCCACTGAGATGTCCGAAACATTAGCAAATGCCCAAATTAATGAAGAGTACTTGCTTGAGTGCCTAAAGAACCACACATCTATCATTGACTCAACACTCAACATTATGAAGCTTAATCAAGAAGACGCTGCAAAAACTTTCGCACGGCTTGAAAGTAAGCTCAGCCACATTACCACCCGACTTCAAAGGAACGAGCTCCAATTGCAAGAAACCCAAACCTTACAAGTATTGACATCTATAGGCTTGGAACTAACACTAGCATCCGCAAATCTCCAACGAACACAAGCGACCTCATCAATGCTCATCATGGACAAATCAGTCCACTGTTATTATCCGCACAACAGCTGGAGTCCGAAGTTCGAAGGATCCGAGGCCATCTGCCGTCAAACACAGAAATACCAGGGGACCAAAACAACTTACTCTCGATGTACAAATGAATGAAGGTACAAGGAAGAGTTACAGAAAATCATGTGATGTTTCGAGTCATACTTCCGCTACGAGGAGCGGACTCGTTCAACTTCTATCGCCTAATCCCGATTCCAGTATTTATGAACGACAGTGTGGTGACCATACGCCTATCTACACCAATTCTAGCGATCGCCCTACACCGAAACAGCTACTTTCCCACTGATCCAGAGAATCTAGGTCAATGTCAGCTAATTGCCGAACAAATATATCTATGCCCGAATACACAACCTATTTACCAAAAGCGGGCAGAGATATGTGCATATGAAGTAAGCCTATTCTACAATCAAACCAAGCGATTATGCGAGTTAAAAAGGGAAGAACGAGAGGTTTGGGTCAAAACGAGTACTACAACCCAATGGATGTTCACTGTTAAGGAAATCACACAAATTACAACTATCTGTGGCACAGAAATCGCACAACAATTTCTGGAAGGATCAGGACTACTAATCTTCAGTTCCAATTGTATCCTAAAAACTGAATTTTCTACCCTCCTGGGAAGCTGCACCATATCCACCGAAACTCTGGGCTCATTCACGAATTTCGGGACCATCTCCGACGTTGCAAAACCCAATCAGTCCATCTTCCAAGACAACCAGGAAGATAGATACATCACCAGACTCAACCAAATCGAAACCTTGCAAAAGGCACTCAACACACCAGAGTCAAGAGATCTACCAAGACGACTTCAAAAAACCAGCTACCATCATTTTTCAGTTGGGTATTTGCCCTTAACATTAGGCATTGTCATCAGTATCATCGGATGTCTTCTGCATAGAAAGCTGATCAAACAACTTCCAACCCCCCGCCAATACCTCGTCAACGAAATATCCCAGAACAGCGAGAAGACGAAGGCGAATTTGTAACCACCTTTCCATAATTGACCATCGGTCAATGCCGGGGAGGATGTTACTTCATAACATAATTATTATTTGTAAATATTTGCCACGGCGTTTGGTTCTCACACAATTGTCATAATTGCATTTATTCTATTCATTGCTTCATTCCAGCATATTTTCACTTAAATATCATTTACTGCATGCCGGCCCAAAGTGTGAGAACCATCCGCAGTGCAAATCAAGGTGTCACGTAACACTTTTGTTTGCGCTGGCCAAGGAACGCAGTCAAAATTTGTCTAGACAGCGTCGCTTGGCCAGCGCTACAGTTGCCCACGTTAAACTTATATGTTAGTGTCTGTGTGTTGTAAATTTGAACTATAAATTGAAAACCTTTCATAATAAACAGTCAGTCAGAATTCAAAGCTTTGTGTTATTGTTTTACATTTGACTCGCGTTGATATTTGCCAGCGTTGAATCTAAATAAATTAATAACATAAATAACAAACAATTCATCCTGGTTCAAGTGCCAGAGTTGAACTCAACCCTTCCACACTCATCTACATCGGTTCAAGTGCCGAGGTAGATAACTACAACGTGTGGAATTAAACACCTGGATTGATACCAAGCCCCCTGCCTTGAGCCCAATTGGATAGCTAATATATATATATATATATATATATATATATATATATATATATATATACATAAGATATAAGATATTAATACGTTATACATATATACATATATATATATATATATATATATATATATATATATATATATATATATATATATATATATATATATATATATATATATATATATATATATATATATATATATATATATATATATATATATATATATATATATATATATATATATATATATATATGTATGTATATATGTATAACGTATTAATATCTTATATCTTATGTATATATATATATATATATTATATATAAGATGTAAGATATTAATACGTTATACATATATACATATATATATATATTAGCTATCCAATTGGGCTTAAGGCAGGGGGCTTGGTATCAATCCAGGTGTTTAATTCCACACGTTGTATATATAAGATATAAGATATTAATACGTTATACTATATTATTACTACGTATCTGGAGGCATTACCTATCTGTTTGCCAGTGCAAGATATTAATATGTTATTTTATTCCGGGGTGCCTAGAGATATTAGCAACTTGTTTGCGATAAATGGGCGCGGCACGACAACTCAATCAAAAGTTGTCAATATCTCATAAACGGTGCAAGATATTAATATGTTCTTTTATTCCGGGGTGTCTAGAGATATTAGCAAGGTGTTTGCCAAAAATGGGCGTCGTCCGCTTACTTATACAAAAGTTGTCAACTTGAGAAATTATTATATTTTTAGCTACTCGGGTGTAGGGTACTTAGACTTCGGCCTGGCAGGCTCCTCGTGCTCTATTTGTAGGATCGCGGGATTCTTTTGATGGGGCTATTGTTGCGATTGATTGCACACATATCGCAATTTTCGGACCAAATCGTTATGAGGAGGCTTATTTGAATCGCCATGAGTATCATTCTATAAACGTACAAATGGTGAGTTATGCAATTCTATTATATTTTTATTTACTAGAACTCTTAACGCCTTTTATTTATAGATATGCGATCCCAACCTTAGGGTACTAAATGTTAACGCCAGATATCCTGATGCTCGACATGATGAGTACATATGGAGCGCGTGTTCCGCTCGTCAAGCTATGAAACGAGCATATGAAAGTACTTACTGCATATCGCAGTAAGTTTTTGATTGATGCGTTTTTTATGATTACATAATAATAAAGAATGCTATGTTATTATCTATTTCAAAAGTGACTCTGGATATCCTTTGGAGCCTTGGCTAATGACACCCTTGCGAATCAAAGGGAAAGAACTCCACAGTTCAAATACAATTTGTCATTGTGTAAAACGAGAAATTGTGTTAAGAGACTCTTCGGTGTCCTCAAAGGAAAGTGGAGATGTCTTTCCAAGCAGAGAATATTGATGTATGGACCCGGATTTTGTGGAACAATAGTAAACGCTTGCGCCGTCCTCCATAAGGCCTAGTCACCTTGAGTTTGAACGAAATGGCGAATTATGTTGAGACGGATTCTGGAGGTCAACCTACACTAGAAGAAGTCAGCGAGGCGCCTTTTTCGCGTCGATATTCTATTGTAAAACAGCCGCAAAACCACCTAATTGCAGAAAAATTTTCTTTACATTAATAAAACAAATTTTTTAAAATTAATAAATCCTATTTAAATATTAAACTATATAACACCTAAATATTTAGGTTGTTTTTTGCAGACTATGATTCCGTCAGTTTTTCTAGAGAGCCAGCAATCTGGTCCAATGCCTGCTCTTGAAGCGTTGATGCTTCCGCATGTGGTTTAGCGGCCTCGGCTTGCAGCTGTTAGCAATGATAAAATATAAGCTTTACAGCCGTATAATATGAAGAAAACTTACCGTCAAAGCATTTGCTTGCTGCTACGCTATGGTAGAAAATTTGTCCCGAGCGGACTCGAACACAGATCTCTTTCTGCGCTTTGGGAAAAGTCTTGGCCTCTCTAACTCTTTTTCTTCTTTACTATCGTCGCAATTCTCATTTGCCGAATTATTAAATATAGTTGGGCTAGCTAACAGTACATCTATTTCGCCAATTTCAAGTACAATTTGCAGCTCCTAATTCCAAAACAAATTAATCGTAATCGAAACTTTAACCACACGGGAACTTACTTCTTCCTCAGGCAAACTATCAGCGCATTTAGAACTCCCTTCCACGTACTTAGCGCCCAAGATTCCAAAGACCCGCTTTTCTAACTCTGTTAACGCCTAGGAGATTGCGTGAGTGCTTTGCCGCCTGTCGCTGCCATCTCTTTACGCCGTTTTCTTGCTTTGACAGAGCATTTGCTTTTTAAATCCCGCCAATCCTTCAATTGGATAACATTAGAAACGCATTCGACTGCTAGAAAGTATGGATGTGATGGATATGTAGCGCTATCACCCACCCAAGCTTGTATCAAAAGCTCATGACTCGGCAACTGAAGCGCTCGATGGGATATCAAAAAATGGTTGCGCATGTGCGAAATTACCATAGTAACTGTGAAATTTGTAAGCAGTCTAAATCTGTGAATGTAGAGATGAGACCAGATATAGGACAAGAAGTGGTAACGAAGAGACCGTTTCAAAAAGTTCATATTGATTTTCTGGGTAAATATCCTCGTTCGAAAAGATGAAATGCATACTTTTTTGGATCACTTTACGAAACTTATATTTGTAAAAGCGATGCGGAAAGCTATTGCCGCAAATGTAATGGCCATGTTTTGTCCGCAGTTCCTGAATTGCCGCATTAGAAAAGTTCTTCGTAACAACTTATCCGAACTAGAGATTTCGCAATAAGGCTATAATAATTAAATAAGGCTATAAAGCATATAGCCTAGTCAAAATGCGTATTATAAATACCTCTTCAGTCGTTGTTTTATTCTATACTTCAGTTGAAATCTCATATTTTTATACCCTACACTCGAAGGGAGTAGGGTACATTCACTTTGTTCTTCCGTTTGTAACGCAGAGACGGAGACGAGATAGATATAGAAAGGTATATATATTCTTTTTTCTTGTTTTTTTTATGATAGATGAAACCAAGCTCAGGGGATGCCCCCTATCCATGCACAGCATTTGTTGGTTCCGAAGGGATGACAGGTTAGTGGGAAGGGGGAAAGAGGGAGTAGTGACGGTTTACACTTCGCTTAAATGTTTCGACACTGTAAGTGGGCGGGACGACATTCGCAGGGAGATTATTCCACAATCTAACGACGCGACCGAAAAACGAACTCTCACGGTAATGCGTGGTTCGTTGGAACGGAATCGCGACATAAAAGGGGTGCACCGCTCTGGAAAGCCGAGTAGTTCTGCTAAATACCTGAACCGGTGGAATCAGGCTGGATACTTCAGAGGAACATTTACCGTGAAAGTAACGGTAAAATAGTGATACGCACCCCACATCACGACGACGCTCCAAGGTTTCAATAGAGCTGGATACCCTATTGTCCCCTATAAGTTTTAACGCACGACACGGACACGGTCGAGAAGCTGAAGATATGCCCGCGAGGCTCCCGACCATATATGCGAATTGTACTCCATTTTCGGACGGATATAAGTGGTGTAGATACAACGAAGATCGGTTGGAGTGAATTATGAAGGCTGCTTCTTTCGTCAAAGATGTGATCGTTCCAGCGAAGATCGCATTGGATTAACATGCCCAGAACATCAAGAGCCTTCGACTCATTAATATCCACACCACCCATATTTAGAGGTGGGAAGTTGTCACCCGCCAAATGCTTGTGGGATAACAAACAGCATTGGGTCTTCCGCGCATTAAAATCGACCCGATTCGCACGACCCCACTCCTGGATTTTGTTGAGGTCGGATTGGAGTGTGTCATTCATAATTCTGCGTCTTCTAGTGATCTCCAGAATGGAAGGACGCTCAGCGTCACCTCCTGAATCGATTAGCCCTATCCGTCTGTCTGTTTATCAATCACGTTTACGGGAGAACAACAAAGAGGTATTGCAATGAAATTTGGCACTAATGTTTTTTGCTATGTAGGACAATTTCTAATTGAAATGGGCGAGATCGGTTAACAACCACGCCTACTTTACATAAGGAATGTAAAGGCACCTAGTGTAACGAACCTTCTTGCCTCTTTCTATGACTTGGATTACCTCGCCGGGATTCCAGAGTTCCTTTACAAGACAAGAGTATATAGGTTCAATATCTTTATTCACCTTAAAAATAGCTTATTCTAAGATTTGTATTTATTTTGCTTATACAAATGGTAGTTGTACTAGAAATAATATAATGTCGTTGGTACCTCTTTGCGTTTTAAGGTCACTGGAATTCTGCTGGGTTGTTAATATCTCACTGCGTTTTTGAGATCAATAGTATCCTGCTGGGTTGTTGATATCTCACTGCGTTTGTGAGATCACTGGTGTTCTGCTGGGTTGTTGATATCTTACTGCGTTTGTGACATCACTGGTATTCTTCTGGGTCGTTGATATCTCACTGCGTTATTGGGTTCTCTTGAATTCTACTGCCTCGTTGACATCTCACTGTGTTTTGGAGTATCTCTGGTATTCTGTGGGGCGTCGTATCTCACTGCGTGTTGAGATCAATGATGAGCCGATATCTCGACGAGTTTTCGAGATTGCGGTTGATTCACTGGTACGTTGATATTCCCACTGAGTTGCGCGTGCTGATGTCTGCACTGACGGAAAGGTGTACAAGCCGCCGCGACCATTTTTAGGTCTATCGGGTAAGTTTGCTTGTTGTAGCCTTCTATAAGGGAACACATCAGCCACTGTGTCTAAAACTTCTCGTTTCTAGTTTTACCCACGTTTGCCAGGAGACAGGAGGAGGGCGTACAAGTCACTACAACTGTATATTTCTGGCACTATAGCTTTTATGACAGGAGGGCGTACAAGCCACTGCAACTGCGTATTTCTGGCGCTTCGACTTTTGCAACAGGAGGGCCTACAAGCGACTGCAACTGTGTGCTTCTGGTGCTTGAGCTTTTACGACAGGAAGGCGTACAAGCCACTGCAACTGCGTATTTCTGGCGCTTCGATTTTTGCAACAGGAGGGCGTACAAGCCACTACAACTGTGTGCTTCTAGCGCTTTTAACTCATACAACAGGAGGGTGTACAAGCCATTGCGACTGTGTATTTCTACTTTTGAATTTTTATAACTTAAATAAAGTACAGTACCTTGGCTTCTTATATTTAAGTATAAATTAAATAAAGTACAGTACCTGGCTGGGTGTTGTTGAACTGTTTTCTTTGCTTTTCCGCGCTCATCGTACTTCTCAGAAATAGCTGGGATTCTGATGGTTGAATTGACTGACTTGACTCACTTAACTGACTCGGGTCACTTGACTGATTTAATTCACTTGGCTGAGCTTGACTGACTTGCACTGACTCGAACGACTGAACCGTCTGAACTGAAATGATTGCACCGAAAGACAGACTGAACTCCGAGTTATGCTCTGCAGTCAGTTTTATACTCGCTTGAATCTCCCTCTAGAATGTTCCATTTTAACGGAGTACGGTAGTTCGTACTCCGTTAAGCCGTTTTTCGTGCAAAAAAGTATTTGTTTGAAATAAACCACTTTCCCAAGGTTAAGAAGTTATACGGTCAGTGAACTTCACTGCCGTCTCCTTACATAAATTTTTTTTGCTGTACATAAGCTGCAAAACTGGGTCACAGCTTAGATCAGCTGAGCGCTGATCTATGTGTTCACTGCACTCTCTGACTCTGGTTGTGTAATGTACAAATGAAGTTGTTGATACGCAGTGCGCTTTGGTTAAAAACTGTGCGACAGCGTTACAAGCTTTGAATAAGTTGCAAAATGTGTATCAGCCTAAAGGGCCACTTAGAAAAGTCAGTCTGTATAAAAAGCTGTTGTTGCTCCGTTTGTCGAACATATATATAAATATATATTATTTAACATATAAATAATTTTACGGAAACAGCAGACAATTTGGAACAGGTCGGCATTACTCTGACTGACGAGTTACTGGTTATCATATTATTGTTCGGCCTACCGAAGGTATTCGAGAACTTTGTAATGGAGAGTCGGGACAGTTTGCCGAGTCTCGATGTTCTTAAGGTTAAAATCATCGAAGAAAGCGAACGGCGAAATCAGCAAGAAGAAAATGGTGATGTAAATCAACAAGCATTTGTGGTTCGGTCCTATGCGGGAATTAAGCACGGAATCAACAATAACAACAAATTCAAATTCTACAATTGCAGTAAGCGAGGTTACTATGCGAAAAATTGTAAAAGTGCAAAAATAAAGAACAGCAAAGCAGAACAACAACAGAATCGTTTATATGCGTTTCATACTTCCAACAAATAGAGGATAGTGGATTCTATAACAATACCTGGTGTGTTGACAGCGGTGCAACCACTCATAGTTGTCTCAACGACAAAAATTTGTCCGACTTTGGCTGGAAATCATTTCATAGAGGCAGAAGGAAAATGAGAATTAATAATATATGCGAAGGAAGGAAAAATAACTTGAAAGATGTGCTTTATGTGCCGGGATGACTAGAAATTTCATTTCTGTTTCAAGAGCAACAAACAATGGTTTAACAGTCGAGTTACAGAAGGACTTTGTAAAAATAAAAGACAAACTGGGTAGCTGTATTTTAAAAGCAAAAAGTTAATTGAATTTGTTTATATTTCTCCAAAACATGCCAGATAATTTCAATCTATCACTTGATGAATCCGTACTATGGCACGACAGATGTGGACAGCATGGTATTAATTTCAAAGAAACTTTTTCTCCAGTCATTAGATATTCGTCAATAAGAATGCTATTCGTCAATAAGAATTGGGTGCAAAGTATGAGAAAAAATCCAGTTCATCATAGTAAGAGCAAATACATTGATGTTTACATCGAACTGCGCTATACTCCAAAAGAAGATAACAGCTGATGTCTTAACAAAAAATCTTAGCAGAATAAAGCATGTAAAATGTATAACAGGGTTAGGACTCGTAATGTTAATCTTTTTTTTATGATATGAAACCAAGCTCAGGGGATGCCCCCTATCCATGCACAGCATTTGTTGGTTCCGAAGGGATGACATGTTAGTGGGAAGGGGGGAAAATGGGAGTAGTGACGGTTTACACTTCGCTTAAAGGTTTCGACGCTGTAAATGGGCGGGAAGACGTTCGCAGGGAGATTACTCCACAATCTTATGACGAGACCAGAAAACGAATTCCCACGATAATGCGTAGTTAGTTGGAACGGAATCGCGACATAAAAGGGGTGCACCCCTCTGGAAAGCCGAGTAGTTCTGCTAGATATCTGAACCGGAGGAATCGGGCTGGCTACTTCAGATGAACATTTACCATGAAAGTAACGGTAAAATAATGATACACACCCTACATCAAGACGACGCTCCAAGGTTTCAAGAGAGCTGGATACCGTACTGTCCCTATAAGTTTTAACGCACGACATTGGACGCGGTCTAGAAGCTGAAGATATGTTCGCAAACTTCCCGACCATATATGCGAATTGTATTCCATTTTCGAACCGATATAGGTGGTGTAGATACAATGAAGATCAGTTGGAGTAAAGTTAGGTGTGCATGCGGCTGTGAGTGCTGCGTGGGCTGAAGCGCGGCAAGATAAAGGTATAACACTTGTCTTGTCGCGTTTTGCTTTGCTTGCGACGTACACGTGGCCGCTTGTACGGCTGACCTTACACTTCGTCACAGTGGGTGACGATGACAAAGTTCCGCATAGACTCCACTAATGTACGTGGCTTGAGGGCGAATTTCTTCGCGGTCTCTCTGATTCGATTTCTAAAATTCTGGAATCGTATCCGAACTGTGAAATTGTTGTTGCTGGTGATTTCAATGTTCATAATTCCAATTGGCTACGTCATTCGAGTCACACGACACCCGAGGGTTTGTATGTTGAGTTATTTGCTGAGCCTAATAATTAGTGAAGGAACCAACGCACTTTCCCTGCGTTGATGGGCAAAACCAAAATATTCTGGACCTTTTTCTAACTTCACATCACAGTAAGTATGATGTGAATGTTCTTGCACCTCTTGGTAATTCGGACCACGCTACAATTTCTGCTACTTTCCCATATTCTAGTCTTCAATCCGCTCACCAGACAGCTCCGAAGCGGAAAGTGTGGCTTTATGAGAAGGCTAATTGGGATGCGCTGAACTGCATTTTCATCCGTTGCAATTGGCAATTGTGTTTCAGAGTGTCACGAATGTCTTCTCGCCAGGATATCCTCACGACTGTCCAGCGTTCATTTAAATATAAAAACCCACAATCTATTCTTAATTAGTTTAATTCTTTTCTTTATTATTTTTCACATACATTAGTACTTTCTCCCTTATAACTAATTATAGTCTAACTTTTATTTCTGGGTTACACGTTCTTCAATATGTTCGTTCGTAAGTATGTCCGGGCTAACTTTGCTTATACACACGGGGATATTTAGCTACTACGAGGAGGGTGATTACGGGACTCTTATTTGGATTCAGGACCTGCTCGCATGATAGCCAGGCTCTCGAGATTCTGAATTTGGCTTCCACTAGAAGCACTCCACCAAATTCAGACAGGCAGGAATTATTCAGGATTCTGAATTTGGCTTCCACTAGAAGCACTCCACCAAATTCAGACAGGCAGGAATTATTCAGGATTTCAGGATTCTGAATTTGGCATCCACTAGAAGCACTCCACCAAATTCAGACAGGCAGGAATTATTCAGGATTTCAGGATTCTGAATTTGGCTTCCACTAGAAGCACTCCACCAAATTCAGACAGGCAGGAATTATTCAGGATTTCAGGATTCTGAATTTGGCTTCCACTAGAAGCACTCCACCAAATTCAGACAGGCAGGAATTATTCAGGATTTCAGGATTCTGAATTTGGCTTCTACTAGAAGCACTCCACCAAATTCAGACAGGCAGGAATTATTCAGGATTGCAGGATTCTGAATTTGGCTTCCACTAGAAGCACTCCACCAAATTCAGACAGGCAGGAATTATTCAGGATTCTGAATTTGGCTTCCACTAGAAGCACTCCACCAAATTCAGACAGGCAGGAATTATTCAGGATTGCAGGATTCTGAATTTGGCTTCCACTAGAAGCACTCCACCAAATTCAGACAGGCAAGAATTATTCAACGAGGACTTACCGCTTAGATGGTTGATTTCCAAGAGAGCGATTTACAATTCGGAGGCTGCTTTTATATGGCTCACCTAACGGCATTTGGTCATTTTGTTATTTTAGTTTGGCCTTCGAAAATTTCTGTTAATCGCTTCTTTTGCTTTCGACTGGGGTTGTTGTTGCCGTAGCAGAGTGTAAAATTATGTTTTTTTGCTCTGTATCGACTTTGCATGTTATTGTTTTTTTAAACCAGTTTTTTGCTCGTTAGCTTGCTGCATGTAATTTGCCTGTGTTTGTTGTTGCTAATTTCTATGTGACTTTGGTTTTATTATTTGCTCTTTATTGCATTCCCGGTTTTGTACATGTTATTGTTGTTGCGCTTGTTGAGTGCGGTGAGAGTTTTGTTTTCTTCCCCGGAGTCGAGCCTTCTGTTTGGTGTTCGATTCGTTCTCCTTCAACAAGTTCCCCCAACTTGGTTGGAGTTGGTTGGCCGTATTCATAGAATTAAGTCCACCTCAAGTTGGGTCCGCACAACTCGAGGTTACTGCATCCCTTGAAGCGATTTTCGCAGGATCAGCTCAGGTGGAGTGTGGTCCAGGTTCTACACCCGTATTTGTAAGGAAGTTATGCTTCCTTACACTCCCTCCTTTCTTTCCGGTAGCGGAAGAATGGTGATCGCCCTTGACGTGATGGTCACCCTGTGGCCGGCACAGAGGAACTGGATGCGTTGGCGTTTCCGTGGCTGTTGTGCCAAACGCGGGTATCCCCTGCGTATACCGTCTACCACCTCTCGGTTAATGCATGTGCCTGCTGGGCCCTCGAGCTCGTCCAGGTCGCGGAACTGTCGCGGCATTGGGACGTCGTTCTGCTCGACTATTTCGCTGGACTCAGTTGGTGGTGTAACTTCCTCGCTGGCTGGTTTTGGTGTCGGTAGTTCTGCCACCGTCTCTAGCCCCAAATGTCCATCGACTTCGGAGCAGAGGTCGTCGTAGTAGGCGCCGCTCAGAGATCCCTTGAAGCGATTTTCGCAGGTTCAGCTCAGGTGGAGTGTGGTCCAGGTTCTACACCCGTATTTGTAAGGAAGTTATGCTTCCTTACACTCCCTCCTTTCTTTCCGGTGGCGGAAGAATGGTGATCGCCCTTGACGTGATGGTCACCCTGTGGCCGGCACAGAGGAACTGGATGCGTTGGCGTTTCCGTGGCTGTTGTGCCAAACGCGGGTATCCCCTGCGTATACCGTCTACCACCTCTCGCTTAATGCATGTGCCTGCTGGGCCCTCGAGCTCGTCCAGGTCGCGGAACTGTCGCGGCATTGGGACGTCGTTCTGCTCGACTATTTCGCTGGACTCAGTTGGTGGTGTAACTTCCTCGCTGGCTGGTTTTGGTGTCGGTAGTTCTGCCACCGCTTCTAGCCCCAAATGTCCATCGACTTCGGAGCATAGGTCATCGTAGAATGTGCCGCTCAGAGGGTCGAAATTTTCCGGGTGTCCGGTGTCTGTGGGTATCGGCCCTCCTACCAGTTCTACCCTTTTTGGCGCTCCTGGGGTGGGTTCCCCGAAGTCGAGAGCGGGGAACTTCCGGTGTGTCTTCCCTAGGTCGGCTGTCAGCTTCCGGATGGTATTTGCGATGTTCTGCCGCTTCCTGCCTACCTCTTCTCTGGAGAACCACTCCTCCATGTTTAAATACTCGTCGCGGTAGTCTTCGATTGGCCGGACGAATAGCTGTTCTGCGTATTGTAGCAGAAATATGCCGCAATCCGTCCCGTTGTCCTGCTGCAACACCCTGGGCTCGAATAGGGGTAAGTTCATGTTGCTGAATGTCCGGGGAACGCCGTCGGGCTTGCGTGAGTGGTATTCGCACTCGAGATACTCCCGTATCCGTTGGCCTACCTCCGTCCGTGGACCCAGGCTCAGGGAGTCGAATTGGAGGATACAGGGTAGCTGTGCACCCCATGTCCCGTCCTGCTTGGGCTTCTCCATCATCCTGACGTTGGTGCTACCCACGAAGCACACGACCATTAGGAACCAATGTTGGTCCCTGTTCACTGGGACAAGGATGTGGTTCATCGTAAACAAATCCACATTCTTTGTCCAGCGCCTCACTCTGCCGTGCCGTTCCCACGGCGTGCCGGCTTGGTTGATGCGATCAAAGAAATGGGTGCTGAACAGATGCACCCGCTGCCTCTCCGATTCTGCGACCCTAGTGTTTTTGTTGAATTGGAGGTACATTTCTACCAGAGCGTCATTCAGGAACCGCCCTCTAGCTAAACGGCGATAGTCCTCGGCCCGGATCGGTATTCCACCGCGGCCAGGCGGATAAATAACGAAGGGTTCCTTCTCGTTATCATCCGCGTTCGCTAGTTCGGTCAAGGACTTCATCCTCTGACCCTCGTGGTTCCGCTTTCTCTCCGGCTTTGCGCTGTCACTGCTCACACGACGGAGGGGAGCAAAGACGAGTGTTGTCGTTCCGGCTACTTTGCTTGACTTGATCAGCTCATCCAGCCGATCGAACCATTGTTCCTTCTCTGCGGTTGTTGCCATTGTTGTTGATTTGTTGTTGGTTTTTGATGGTTTTCTAAGAGGGAGGAAAATAAGTAACGGGTTGGTCTACTACACTGACGGACAACACGATCTACGACGCCACATGACATATGAAATTCAACTACTTTGGTTCTGTAAGTTCGCCGCCCACGGTCGTATTTGATCTGTCTTCAACGCGATGATATTCCTTAAGATCTCGGATGTGGGCCGTGCGACCACTTTAATTTTCCATGTTGGTTAGCTGCACGATGACTGGTGATGTATATCTGTCGATTCGGTAAGGTCCCTCGTATTTTGGTGCCAGCTTGGCGTTGAATTTATCCACCGCTTTTGATAGGTGGTGTGTTTTTACCAGGACAAGTGTTCCGATTGGGGGGGTTCCAGTGTCTTCGTCGAAGATTGTAATTCCGAGCCTGGTCCTTTGCTGCCCTTTCAAGATTTCTCTTCACGATTTGGAAAACTTCTCGAAGGCGATTACCCCTCTGTTCTGGACTTTGTGCCGCGGTTCCGGTTCCTAAAGTGACTTCGTCGAAGAGTGTCTTTGGCAACCGCGGTTCTCGACCCTGTGTGAGGAATGCTGGACTAAATCCAGTTGTGTCTGATGTCATCGTGTTGATGCCCAAGGAGATTTCCGGAATGAATTCGTCCCAACTCGTCTGATCGTTTTTTATCACCTGTGCCACAATCCTCTTCACGTTCCTGTTTGCTCTTTCGGCGGGATTTTCTTGGGGTGTATATGGGGCGGTAAACTGCTGACG
Source organism: Sicus ferrugineus (assembly GCA_922984085.1). Classification (NCBI taxonomy): domain Eukaryota; kingdom Metazoa; phylum Arthropoda; class Insecta; order Diptera; family Conopidae; genus Sicus; species Sicus ferrugineus. Next base: position 28,839,583 of record OV277349.1, read on the forward strand.
AACACCTAAATCATGGAGGAACCGTTGGAAGTGTCGGCTGTTGAACTGCACACCGTTGTCTGTGACGAGTACCTTTGGAACTCCATATCTCGCCAATATTCTTTCCCGAAAAGCTCTCTTCAAACTATCCGTAGTTGCTTGCCGTAGTGGTACTATTTCGGTCCATTTCGAGAATTTGTCTAGGAAAACTAGTATCATTGTATTACCATATTTTGACCGTGGTAACGGCCCTATGAAGTCAGCACAGACGATGGACCAGGGCTCCTCGGGTATCTGGGTCAGCATCTTCTCTGCCACCTTGTCTTGTACTGGTTTGTACCGTTGACATGACTCGCAACATCGCACGAACTTTCTGATGTCTTTGAACATACCTGGCCAGTAGTATCTGTTAGCGATCCTTGTCACTGTCTTCCGTATTCCAAGGTGTCCGGCACTCGGGTCGTCGTGGTTTTCTTTCATTACTCGGTTTCGGAGGTTGTTAGGTATGCAGAGTTTCCACGCTACGCAATCTTCATCATTTGAGTCACCTGGGATATGTCGGTATAGTTGCCCGTTCTCGATTACGTAGTCCGCAAATTTCTCTGGGTTCTTTCTAATGTCTGTCATTCTCGTTTCGATCCAGCTGCCTTTTCCTTCCATCGTCGTAACCTTTCCTAGTTTTTCGAATGGCTGCCTCGAGAGTGCATCCGCGACTACGTTCCACTTACCTCGCCTGTATTTTACGTCGAAAGTGTATTGCTGTAGTTCGAGTGCCCATCTGGCTAACCGGCCTGAAGGGTTTTCCAGTGAGTTTAGCCACTTCAGTGAGAGATGATCCGTGATAATACTAAAGTGGTAACCTTCTAAATATGGCCGCATTTTCCTAATGCCCCATACGATTGCCAGACACTCCTTTTCCGTAGCAGAGTAGTTCTGTTCGGCTTTGTTTAAATGACGACTGGCATATGCGATCACTCGCTCTCCTTCTTGACTTTCTTGGGTCAGCACTGCTCCTAAACCGTAGTTACTGGCGTCCGTCTGCAGTGTGAATTTCTTGGAAAAATCGGGACATGCTAATACCGGTGCTTCCGTGAGCTTCTTCTTCATCGTCTCGAAGGCTTGTTGTTGTTCCTCAGGCCATTTCCACCGTTTACCCTTTTTCAAGAGGCTTGTGAGTGGCATGACTAAATCAGCGAAGTCCGGTACGAACCGGCGATACCATGATGCCACTCCCAGAAAGCGGCGAACACTTCTTACGCTTGTTGGTGGCTCTAATTACTTGATAGCCGCCACCTTATCGGGATCGGTATGGATTCCCTGACGGCTTACCACGTGACCTAGATATTTCAAGTCTTCTTTGAAAAACTCACATTTTTCGCTGTTTATTTTTAGGTTAGCTGCTCGCAGACGTTGAAATACTTCTTGTAAATTCTTCTTGTGTTCCTCTAGAGTTTTCCCAGTCACAATTATGTCGTCAAGATACGCGAATGCGTGTGGTTCCATTTCTGGCCCGATCACCTGGTCCAATGCCCTTTGGAAAGTTGCTGGAGCCGAATGCAGACCAAAGGGCATGACACGCCACTAAAGGAGTCCTCTCCCTGGAACAGTAAAAGCCGTATACTGCTTGCTGGCTGGGTTCATGGGAATCTGCCAGTAACCATTCTTCATATCCAGGCTACTGATGTACTGAGCGTCGCGTAACCGGTCCAAGATGTGTTGTATCCTAGGAAGTGGGTATGCATCTGGAACTGATCGTGCATTCAACTGCCGGTAATCAATACATAGGCGCCACTTTCCGTTTTTCTTCTTCACCAAGACGATAGGGGTACTGTACGGGCTATGCGAGGGTTCAATACAGTCCTTTTCTAACAGTTCATCTATTTCCTTGTTTATAATCGCTTGCATGGCTGGGTTTTTCGGGTAATATCTCTGCTTGATGGGTCGGTCATCCTTCACCACGATCTGATGGGTGGTGATGTTAGAAGGGCCCTTCAAAGCCTCGAACTTCGGTAGTTCTGCTTCCAAGAATGTTTTTATAACTTGTCTTTCTTTCGTCTTATCATCTTCACTTCCTTGCGTGCCTTCTGCTGTTTGGTCGTTGGTTGTGGTGGCCCTCTCTTGCGTTGTGCCTCCGTGCGAAGCTGTTTTCGTCTCTATCCTCATTGTCCGAAGTGTAGAACCGCCGGCTTGTTCACCATTTGGAGCTGTTGTCACCGGAGCACCTAAAGTTATGGTTTCACCTCCACAGCTGATCGATGCTCCTATATTCGTGAGGAAGTCTATCCCCAGAATTACGTGATCGATGGCATCCTTGAGTATGAGCAACGGCATTTCACATTCCGCCGCTCCTAGCCGGATAACCACCTCCATTGCTTGGTCAATTGTACGCGGCGTACCATCTGCCATCTTAACGTCGACATCTACGTCTACTTGTCGTCCTTCGGCCGCAATTTCTCTGGCTAGTAATTCGCTGATGAAACTTCTCGAGGCTCCCGTGTCGATAGTGCCGGTGACAAGTTCCCTTCCTAATGCCACTTTTGCGAAGATTCTGTCCTGACTGAAGTTTAAGCACTTGGTGGGGTACGAGGAGAGTTTTGGTTCCCTGGCTCCAGCAGTCCTCGTCTCTGCTGGATGCCCTGCCCTTTTTCCGGAGCTTTCCTGCAACAATCAATCGTTCGTAGCCCTTGTTTTCCACACTCCCAGCAGAACAGTTTTCGGGGGTTATGGCATTCTCTCTGGAAATGGCCGTTTTCACCGCATCTCCGACAGACGGTCCGCGGGTCAATTCGGTTCCCCGATGGTGCGGCTGACATCATTCGATGGTGTTCCGGTTTTGATCGCCACGGTTCCCGGGGCGTACGTGACGGCTCTGTGTCCTGGCGTATACCCTCGAAATCTTCTGCCATGGATACTAATTCTTCTAGTGACGAGAAGTCTGTCCGTCTTATGTAAAGCAGATAGTCTCGATGGCAATTCCGGTAGATTCTCTGTAGCTGGTGTTCTTCCGTATAGCCGACATGACGCATCAACGTTTGCATGGCTAACACATAATCCTTGAACTTCTCTTTTGTGGCTTGGGTTCTTTTCCTAATATTGTCTTCCAGTTCTTCGAAATATTTCGACGATAAAAAGAATTTCATGAAATCCACTTTGAAGGATTCCCACGTGAGCCAACCTTTATTATTATTTCTGAACCAACAGAGGGCTTTGTCCTCTAACAGCTCAGGCATGGTTCGGGGTAATAAATCCTTGGGTAGTTCGTATGCCTCTGTGAGTTCTTCGACCCTTTCTATGAAGGTAATAGGGTCTTTTCCGCCATCATATTTACAAGCCCACTTACGTACTTTATCTATTACCTCCGAATAACTAGAGACGCTTCTTCGTTGGTCCGCATATTCCCGTTCAGTTCCTGTGGTTCTTGGGTCTCTTGCGGCTGTTTGGTCGTTGTACACGGGTCTTTGACTTGGCATCGTTGTCAGTAGCACCTTGGGCATGGCACCTAGACCTCCCTTGCTTGTATCCTGTTTCGGAGGGGGTGTCTGACGCATCGGCGACAGCGCCCTCGCTCCTGGAGAAACACTACGGCTCCATTGCGCCTCTCACTTATCAAATCGATCTCTGACCTCGGCTGACAAGTCGGACGATGACACAAATCCGGACATTAGCCTGCGTAATTCTTCAACCCCGCCATTCGGCTCTATCGCAAATTCGCGTAGAATGTCTTGTAACTTCTCCTTCGAAACGTTGTAAATCCAGCTTTTACCCATTGCACACTTTGTTTCCGAAGGTTTATAATTTGCTAGTTCTATTATATTTTCCTGAATATTTTTTTTCCCCACTGGCGTAATTTTTCCCTATTCTTCAGCTGCACGGTTTTCAAGATACAATGATTTTTTCCCCTACGGTCTTCCTTTTCCTATAATTCGTTTTTTGTTTACGAGATACACGCTTTTTCTTCCCTCGCGGGGTTTTTTTTCCAGTCACTTTCGGTTTACGAGATACGCAATTTTTCTCCACTCGCGATCTATCTTTTGTTTTCTAAAAAGTCACTTTCAGTTTACGAGATATACGAATCCTCTTGTCTCTCGTGGTTTTTTTTCTCTACAAGGTCACTTTTGGTTTACGAGATACGCAATTTTTCTCCACTCGGGGTCTTTCTTTTATTTTCTATGAAGTCACTTTCAGTTTACGAGATATACGCATTTTCAGGTCCCTGCTCGGGCGCCATTTGTCACGAATGTCTTCTCGCCAGGATATCCTCACGGCTGTCCAGCGTTCATTTAAATATAAAAACCCACAATCTATTCTTAATTAGTTTAATTCTTTTCTTTATTTTTCTTCACATACATTAGTACTTTCTCCCTTATAACTAATTATAGTCTAACTTTTATTTCTGGGTTACACGTTCTTCAATATGTTCGTTCGTAAGTATGTCCGGGCTAACTTTGCTTATACACACGGGGATATTTAGCTACTACGAGGAGGGTGATTACGGGACTCTTATTTGGATTCAGGACCTGCTCGCATGATAGCCAGGCTCTCGAGATTCTGAATTTGGCTTCCACTAGAAGCACTCCACCAAATTCAGACAGGCAGGAATTATTCAGGATTTCAGGATTCTGAATTTGGCTTCCACTAGAAGCACTCCACCAAATTCAGACAGGCAGGAATTATTCAGGATTGCAGGATTCTGAATTTGGCTTCCACTAGAAGCACTCCACCAAATTCAGACAGGCAGGAATTATTCAGGATTTCAGGATTCTGAATTTGGCTTCCACTAGAAGCACTCCACCAAATTCAGACAGGCAGGAATTATTCAGGATTGCAGGATTCTGAATTTGGCTTCCACTAGAAGCACTCCACCAAATTCAGACAGGCAGGAATTATTCAGGATTTCAGGATTCTGAATTTGGCTTCCACTAGAAGCACTCCACCAAATTCAGACAGGCAGGAATTATTCAGGATTTCAGGATTCTGAATTTGGCTTCCACTAGAAGCACTCCACCAAATTCAGACAGGCAGGAATTATTCAGGATTTCAGGATTCTGAATTTGGCTTCCACTAGAAGCACTCCACCAAATTCAGACAGGCAGGAATTATTCAGGATTTCAGGATTCTGAATTTGGCTTCCACTAGAAGCACTCCATCAAATTCAGACAGGCAGGAATTATTCAGGATTTCAGGATTCTGAATTTGGCTTCCACTAGAAGCACTCCACCAAATTCAGGCAGGCAGGAATTATTCAGGATTTCAGGATTCTGAATTTGGCTTCCACTAGAAGCACTCCACCAAATGCAGACAGGCAGGAATTATTCAGGATTGCAAGATTCTGAATTTGGCTTCCACTAGAAGCACTCCACCAAATTCAGACAGGCAGGAATTATTCAGGATTTCAGGATTCTGAATTTGGCTTCCACTAGAAGCACTCCACCAAATTCAGACAGGCAGGAATTATTCAGGATTGCAGGATTCTGAATTTGGCTTCCACTAGAAGCACTCCACCAAATTCAGACAGGCAGGAATTATTCAGGATTTCAGGATTCTGAATTTGGCTTCCACTAGAAGCACTCCACCAAATTCAGACAGGCAGGAATTATTCAGGATTGCAGGATTCTGAATTTGGCTTCCACTAGAAGCACTCCACCAAATTCAGACAGGCAAGAATTATTCAACGAGGACTTACCGCTTAGATGGTTGATTTCCAAGAGAGCGATTTACAATTCGGAGGCTGCTTTTATATGGCTCACCTAACGGCATTTGGTCATTTTGTTATTTTAGTTTGGCCTTCGAAAATTTCTGTTAATCGCTTCTTTTGCTTTCGACTGGGGTTGTTGTTGCCGTAGCAGAGTGTAAAATTATGTTTTTTGCTCTGTATCGACTTTGCATGTTGTTGTTTTTTTAAACCAGTTTTTTGCTCGTTAGCTTGCTGCATGTAATTTGCCTGTGTTTGTTGTTGCTAATTTCTATGTGACTTTGGTTTTATTATTTGCTCTTTATTACATTCCCGGTTTTGTACATGTTATTGTTGTTGTGCTTGTTGAGTGCGGTGAGAGTTTTGTTTTCTTCCCCGGAGTCGAGCCTTCTGTTTGGTGTTCGATTCGTTCTCCTTCAACAAGTTCCCCCAACTTAGTTGGAGTTGGTTGGCCGTATTCATAGAATTAAGTCCACCTCAAGTTGGGTCCGCACAACTCGAGGTTACTGCATCCCTTGAAGCGATTTTCGCGGGATAAGCTCAGGTGGAGTGTGGTCCAGGTTCTACACCCGTATTTGTAAGGAAGTTATGCTTCCTTACACTCCCTCCTTTCTTTCCGGTGGCGGAAGAATGGTGATCGCCCTTGACGTGATGGTCACCCTGTGGCCGGCACAGAGGAACTGGATGCGTTGGCGTTTCCGTGGCTGTTGTGCCAAACGCGGGTATCCCCTGCGTATACCGTCTACCACCTCTCGGTTAATGCATGTGCCTGCTGGGCCCTCGAGCTCGTCCAGGTCGCGGAACTGTCGCGGCATTGGGACGTCGTTCTGCTCGACTATTTCGCTGGACTCAGTTGGTGGTGTAACTTCCTCGCTGGCTGGTTTTGGTGTCGGTAGTTCTGCCACCGTCTCTAGCCCCAAATGTCCATCGACTTCGGAGCAGAGGTCGTCGTAGTAGGCGCCGCTCAGAGATCCCTTGAAGCGATTTTCGCAGGTTCAGCTCAGGTGGAGTGTGGTCCAGGTTCTACACCCGTATTTGTAAGGAAGTTATGCTTCCTTACACTCCCTCCTTTCTTTCCGGTGGCGGAAGAATGGTGATCGCCCTTGACGTGATGGTCACCCTGTGGCCGGCACAGAGGAACTGGATGCGTTGGCGTTTCCGTGGCTGTTGTGCCAAACGCGGGTATCCCCTGCGTATACCGTCTACCACCTCTCGCTTAATGCATGTGCCTGCTGGGCCCTCGAGCTCGTCCAGGTCGCGGAACTGTCGCGGCATTGGGACGTCGTTCTGCTCGACTATTTCGCTGGACTCAGTTGGTGGTGTAACTTCCTCGCTGGCTGGTTTTGGTGTCGGTAGTTCTGCCACCGCTTCTAGCCCCAAATGTCCATCGACTTCGGAGCATAGGTCATCGTAGAATGTGCCGCTCAGAGGGTCGAAATTTTCCGGGTGTCCGGTGTCTGTGGGTATCGGCCCTCCTACCAGTTCTACCCTTTTTGGCGCTCCTGGGGTGGGTTCCCCGAAGTCGAGAGCGGGGAACTTCCGGTGTGTCTTCCCTAGGTCGGCTGTCAGCTTCCGGATGGTATTTGCGATGTTCTGCCGCTTCCTGCCTACCTCTTCTCTGGAGAACCACTCCTCCATGTTTAAATACTCGTCGCGGTAGTCTTCGATTGGCCGGACGAATAGCTGTTCTGCGTATTGTAGCAGAAATATGCCGCAATCCGTCCCGTTGTCCTGCTGCAACACCCTGGGCTCGAATAGGGGTAAGTTCATGTTGCTGAATGTCCGGGGAACGCCGTCGGGCTTGCGTGAGTGGTATTCGCACTCGAGATACTCCCGTATCCGTTGGCCTACCTCCGTCCGTGGACCCAGGCTCAGGGAGTCGAATTGGAGGATACAGGGTAGCTGTGCACCCCATGTCCCGTCCTGCTTGGGCTTCTCCATCATCCTGACGTTGGTGCTACCCACGAAGCACACGACCATTAGGAACCAATGTTGGTCCCTGTTCACTGGGACAAGGATGTGGTTCATCGTAAACAAATCCACATTCTTTGTCCAGCGCCTCACTCTGCCGTGCCGTTCCCACGGCGTGCCGGCTTGGTTGATGCGATCAAAGAAATGGGTGCTGAACAGATGCACCCGCTGCCTCTCCGATTCTGCGACCCTAGTGTTTTTGTTGAATTGGAGGTACATTTCTACCAGAGCGTCATTCAGGAACCGCCCTCTAGCTAAACGGCGATAGTCCTCGGCCCGGATCGGTATTCCACCGCGGCCAGGCGGATAAATAACGAAGGGTTCCTTCTCGTTATCATCCGCGTTCGCTAGTTCGGTCAAGGACTTCATCCTCTGACCCTCGTGGTTCCGCTTTCTCTCCGGCTTTGCGCTGTCACTGCTCACACGACGGAGGGGAGCAAAGACGAGTGTTGTCGTTCCGGCTACTTTGCTTGACTTGATCAGCTCATCCAGCCGATCGAACCATTGTCCCTTCTCTGCGGTTGTTGCCATTGTTGTTGATTTGTTGTTGGTTTTTGATGGTTTTCTAAGAGGGAGGAAAATAAGTAACGGGTTGGTCTACTACACTGACGGACAACACGATCTACGACGCCACATGACATATGAAATTCAACTACTTTGGTTCTGTAAGTTCGCCGCCCACGGTCGTATTTGATCTGTCTTCAACGCGATGATATTCCTTAAGATCTCGGATGTGGGCCGTGCGACCACTTTAATTTTCCATGTTGGTTAGCTGCACGATGACTGGTGATGTATATCTGTCGATTCGGTAAGGTCCCTCGTATTTTGGTGCCAGCTTGGCGTTGAATTTATCCACCGCTTTTGATAGGTGGTGTGTTTTTACCAGGACAAGTGTTCCGATTGGGGGGGTTCCAGTGTCTTCGTCGAAGATTGTAATTCCGAGCCTGGTCCTTTGCTGCCCTTTCAAGATTTCTCTTCACGATTTGGAAAACTTCTCGAAGGCGATTACCCCTCTGTTCTGGACTTTGTGCCGCGGTTCCGGTTCCTAAAGTGACTTCGTCGAAGAGTGTCTTTGGCAACCGCGGTTCTCGACCCTGTGTGAGGAATGCTGGACTAAATCCAGTTGTGTCTGATGTCATCGTGTTGATGCCCAAGGAGATTTCCGGAATGAATTCGTCCCAACTCGTCTGATCGTTTTTTATCACCTGTGCCACAATCCTCTTCACGTTCCTGTTTGCTCTTTCGGCGGGATTTTCTTGGGGTGTATATGGGGCGGTAAACTGCTGACGAACACCTAAATCATGGAGGAACCGTTGGAAGTGTCGGCTGTTGAACTGCACACCGTTGTCTGTGACGAGTACCTTTGGAACTCCATATCTCGCCAATATTCTTTCCCGAAAAGCTCTCTTCAAACTATCCGTAGTTGCTTGCCGTAGTGGTACTATTTCGGTCCATTTCGAGAATTTGTCTAGGAAAACTAGTATCATTGTATTACCATATTTTGACCGTGGTAACGGCCCTATGAAGTCAGCACAGACGATGGACCAGGGCTCCTCGGGTATCTGGGTCAGCATCTTCTCTGCCACCTTGTCTTGTACTGGTTTGTACCGTTGACATGACTCGCAACATCGCACGAACTTTCTGATGTCTTTGAACATACCTGGCCAGTAGTATCTGTTAGCGATCCTTGTCACTGTCTTCCGTATTCCAAGGTGTCCGGCACTCGGGTCGTCGTGGTTTTCTTTCATTACTCGGTTTCGGAGGTTGTTAGGTATGCAGAGTTTCCACGCTACGCAATCTTCATCATTTGAGTCACCTGGGATATGTCGGTATAGTTGCCCGTTCTCGATTACGTAGTCCGCAAATTTCTCTGGGTTCTTTCTAATGTCTGTCATTCTCGTTTCGATCCAGCTGCCTTTTCCTTCCATCGTCGTAACCTTTCCTAGTTTTTCGAATGGCTGCCTCGAGAGTGCATCCGCGACTACGTTCCACTTACCTCGCCTGTATTTTACGTCGAAAGTGTATTGCTGTAGTTCGAGTGCCCATCTGGCTAACCGGCCTGAAGGGTTTTCCAGTGAGTTTAGCCACTTCAGTGAGAGATGATCCGTGATAATACTAAAGTGGTAACCTTCTAAATATGGCCGCATTTTCCTAATGCCCCATACGATTGCCAGACACTCCTTTTCCGTAGCAGAGTAGTTCTGTTCGGCTTTGTTTAAATGACGACTGGCATATGCGATCACTCGCTCTCCTTCTTGACTTTCTTGGGTCAGCACTGCTCCTAAACCGTAGTTACTGGCGTCCGTCTGCAGTGTGAATTTCTTGGAAAAATCGGGACATGCTAATACCGGTGCTTCCGTGAGCTTCTTCTTCATCGTCTCGAAGGCTTGTTGTTGTTCCTCAGGCCATTTCCACCGTTTACCCTTTTTCAAGAGGCTTGTGAGTGGCATGACTAAATCAGCGAAGTCCGGTACGAACCGGCGATACCATGATGCCACTCCCAGAAAGCGGCGAACACTTCTTACGCTTGTTGGTGGCTCTAATTACTTGATAGCCGCCACCTTATCGGGATCGGTATGGATTCCCTGACGGCTTACCACGTGACCTAGATATTTCAAGTCTTCTTTGAAAAACTCACATTTTTCGCTGTTTATTTTTAGGTTAGCTGCTCGCAGACGTTGAAATACTTCTTGTAAATTCTTCTTGTGTTCCTCTAGAGTTTTCCCAGTCACAATTATGTCGTCAAGATACGCGAATGCGTGTGGTTCCATTTCTGGCCCGATCACCTGGTCCAATGCCCTTTGGAAAGTTGCTGGAGCCGAATGCAGACCAAAGGGCATGACACGCCACTAAAGGAGTCCTCTCCCTGGAACAGTAAAAGCCGTATACTGCTTGCTGGCTGGGTTCATGGGAATCTGCCAGTAACCATTCTTCATATCCAGGCTACTGATGTACTGAGCGTCGCGTAACCGGTCCAAGATGTGTTGTATCCTAGGAAGTGGGTATGCATCTGGAACTGATCGTGCATTCAACTGCCGGTAATCAATACATAGGCGCCACTTTCCGTTTTTCTTCTTCACCAAGACGATAGGGGTACTGTACGGGCTATGCGAGGGTTCAATACAGTCCTTTTCTAACAGTTCATCTATTTCCTTGTTTATAATCGCTTGCATGGCTGGGTTTTTCGGGTAATATCTCTGCTTGATGGGTCGGTCATCCTTCACCACGATCTGATGGGTGGTGATGTTAGAAGGGCCCTTCAAAGCCTCGAACTTCGGTAGTTCTGCTTCCAAGAATGTTTTTATAACTTGTCTTTCTTTCGTCTTATCATCTTCACTTCCTTGCGTGCCTTCTGCTGTTTGGTCGTTGGTTGTGGTGGCCCTCTCTTGCGTTGTGCCTCCGTGCGAAGCTGTTTTCGTCTCTATCCTCATTGTCCGAAGTGTAGAACCGCCGGCTTGTTCACCATTTGGAGCTGTTGTCACCGGAGCACCTAAAGTTATGGTTTCACCTCCACAGCTGATCGATGCTCCTATATTCGTGAGGAAGTCTATCCCCAGAATTACGTGATCGATGGCATCCTTGAGTATGAGCAACGGCATTTCACATTCCGCCGCTCCTAGCCGGATAACCACCTCCATTGCTTGGTCAATTGTACGCGGCGTACCATCTGCCATCTTAACGTCGACATCTACGTCTACTTGTCGTCCTTCGGCCGCAATTTCTCTGGCTAGTAATTCGCTGATGAAACTTCTCGAGGCTCCCGTGTCGATAGTGCCGGTGACAAGTTCCCTTCCTAATGCCACTTTTGCGAAGATTCTGTCCTGACTGAAGTTTAAGCACTTGGTGGGGTACGAGGAGAGTTTTGGTTCCCTGGCTCCAGCAGTCCTCGTCTCTGCTGGATGCCCTGCCCTTTTTCCGGAGCTTTCCTGCAACAATCAATCGTTCGTAGCCCTTGTTTTCCACACTCCCAGCAGAACAGTTTTCGGGGGTTATGGCATTCTCTCTGGAAATGGCCGTTTTCACCGCATCTCCGACAGACGGTCCGCGGGTCAATTCGGTTCCCCGATGGTGCGGCTGACATCATTCGATGGTGTTCCGGTTTTGATCGCCACGGTTCCCGGGGCGTACGTGACGGCTCTGTGTCCTGGCGTATACCCTCGAAATCTTCTGCCATGGATACTAATTCTTCTAGTGACGAGAAGTCTGTCCGTCTTATGTAAAGCAGATAGTCTCGATGGCAATTCCGGTAGATTCTCTGTAGCTGGTGTTCTTCCGTATAGCCGACATGACGCATCAACGTTTGCATGGCTAACACATAATCCTTGAACTTCTCTTTTGTGGCTTGGGTTCTTTTCCTAATATTGTCTTCCAGTTCTTCGAAATATTTCGACGATAAAAAGAATTTCATGAAATCCACTTTGAAGGATTCCCACGTGAGCCAACCTTTATTATTATTTCTGAACCAACAGAGGGCTTTGTCCTCTAACAGCTCAGGCATGGTTCGGGGTAATAAATCCTTGGGTAGTTCGTATGCCTCTGTGAGTTCTTCGACCCTTTCTATGAAGGTAATAGGGTCTTTTCCGCCATCATATTTACAAGCCCACTTACGTACTTTATCTATTACCTCCGAATAACTAGAGACGCTTCTTCGTTGGTCCGCATATTCCCGTTCAGTTCCTGTGGTTCTTGGGTCTCTTGCGGCTGTTTGGTCGTTGTACACGGGTCTTTGACTTGGCATCGTTGTCAGTAGCACCTTGGGCATGGCACCTAGACCTCCCTTGCTTGTATCCTGTTTCGGAGGGGGTGTCTGACGCATCGGCGACAGCGCCCTCGCTCCTGGAGAAACACTACGGCTCCATTGCGCCTCTCACTTATCAAATCGATCTCTGACCTCGGCTGACAAGTCGGACGATGACACAAATCCGGACATTAGCCTGCGTAATTCTTCAACCCCGCCATTCGGCTCTATCGCAAATTCGCGTAGAATGTCTTGTAACTTCTCCTTCGAAACGTTGTAAATCCAGCTTTTACCCATTGCACACTTTGTTTCCGAAGGTTTATAATTTGCTAGTTCTATTATATTTTCCTGAATATTTTTTTTCCCCACTGGCGTAATTTTTCCCTATTCTTCAGCTGCACGGTTTTCAAGATACAATGATTTTTTCCCCTACGGTCTTCCTTTTCCTATAATTCGTTTTTTGTTTACGAGATACACGCTTTTTCTTCCCTCGCGGGGTTTTTTTTCCAGTCACTTTCGGTTTACGAGATACGCAATTTTTCTCCACTCGCGATCTATCTTTTGTTTTCTAAAAAGTCACTTTCAGTTTACGAGATATACGAATCCTCTTGTCTCTCGTGGTTTTTTTTCTCTACAAGGTCACTTTTGGTTTACGAGATACGCAATTTTTCTCCACTCGGGGTCTTTCTTTTATTTTCTATGAAGTCACTTTCAGTTTACGAGATATACGCATTTTCAGGTCCCTGCTCGGGCGCCATTTGTCACGAATGTCTTCTCGCCAGGATATCCTCACGGCTGTCCAGCGTTCATTTAAATATAAAAACCCACAATCTATTCTTAATTAGTTTAATTCTTTTCTTTATTTTTCTTCACATACATTAGTACTTTCTCCCTTATAACTAATTATAGTCTAACTTTTATTTCTGGGTTACACGTTCTTCAATATGTTCGTTCGTAAGTATGTCCGGGCTAACTTTGCTTATACACACGGGGATATTTAGCTACTACGAGGAGGGTGATTACGGGACTCTTATTTGGATTCAGGACCTGCTCGCATGATAGCCAGGCTCTCGAGATTCTGAATTTGGCTTCCACTAGAAGCACTCCACCAAATTCAGACAGGCAGGAATTATTCAGGATTTCAGGATTCTGAATTTGGCTTCCACTAGAAGCACTCCACCAAATTCAGACAGGCAGGAATTATTCAGGATTGCAGGATTCTGAATTTGGCTTCCACTAGAAGCACTCCACCAAATTCAGACAGGCAGGAATTATTCAGGATTTCAGGATTCTGAATTTGGCTTCCACTAGAAGCACTCCACCAAATTCAGACAGGCAGGAATTATTCAGGATTGCAGGATTCTGAATTTGGCTTCCACTAGAAGCACTCCACCAAATTCAGACAGGCAGGAATTATTCAGGATTTCAGGATTCTGAATTTGGCTTCCACTAGAAGCACTCCACCAAATTCAGACAGGCAGGAATTATTCAGGATTTCAGGATTCTGAATTTGGCTTCCACTAGAAGCACTCCACCAAATTCAGACAGGCAGGAATTATTCAGGATTTCAGGATTCTGAATTTGGCTTCCACTAGAAGCACTCCACCAAATTCAGACAGGCAGGAATTATTCAGGATTTCAGGATTCTGAATTTGGCTTCCACTAGAAGCACTCCATCAAATTCAGACAGGCAGGAATTATTCAGGATTTCAGGATTCTGAATTTGGCTTCCACTAGAAGCACTCCACCAAATTCAGGCAGGCAGGAATTATTCAGGATTTCAGGATTCTGAATTTGGCTTCCACTAGAAGCACTCCACCAAATGCAGACAGGCAGGAATTATTCAGGATTGCAAGATTCTGAATTTGGCTTCCACTAGAAGCACTCCACCAAATTCAGACAGGCAGGAATTATTCAGGATTTCAGGATTCTGAATTTGGCTTCCACTAGAAGCACTCCACCAAATTCAGACAGGCAGGAATTATTCAGGATTGCAGGATTCTGAATTTGGCTTCCACTAGAAGCACTCCACCAAATTCAGACAGGCAGGAATTATTCAGGATTTCAGGATTCTGAATTTGGCTTCCACTAGAAGCACTCCACCAAATTCAGACAGGCAGGAATTATTCAGGATTGCAGGATTCTGAATTTGGCTTCCACTAGAAGCACTCCACCAAATTCAGACAGGCAAGAATTATTCAACGAGGACTTACCGCTTAGATGGTTGATTTCCAAGAGAGCGATTTACAATTCGGAGGCTGCTTTTATATGGCTCACCTAACGGCATTTGGTCATTTTGTTATTTTAGTTTGGCCTTCGAAAATTTCTGTTAATCGCTTCTTTTGCTTTCGACTGGGGTTGTTGTTGCCGTAGCAGAGTGTAAAATTATGTTTTTTGCTCTGTATCGACTTTGCATGTTGTTGTTTTTTTAAACCAGTTTTTTGCTCGTTAGCTTGCTGCATGTAATTTGCCTGTGTTTGTTGTTGCTAATTTCTATGTGACTTTGGTTTTATTATTTGCTCTTTATTACATTCCCGGTTTTGTACATGTTATTGTTGTTGTGCTTGTTGAGTGCGGTGAGAGTTTTGTTTTCTTCCCCGGAGTCGAGCCTTCTGTTTGGTGTTCGATTCGTTCTCCTTCAACAAGTTCCCCCAACTTAGTTGGAGTTGGTTGGCCGTATTCATAGAATTAAGTCCACCTCAAGTTGGGTCCGCACAACTCGAGGTTACTGCATCCCTTGAAGCGATTTTCGCGGGATAAGCTCAGGTGGAGTGTGGTCCAGGTTCTACACCCGTATTTGTAAGGAAGTTATGCTTCCTTACACTCCCTCCTTTCTTTCCGGTGGCGGAAGAATGGTGATCGCCCTTGACGTGATGGTCACCCTGTGGCCGGCACAGAGGAACTGGATGCGTTGGCGTTTCCGTGGCTGTTGTGCCAAACGCGGGTATCCCCTGCGTATACCGTCTACCACCTCTCGGTTAATGCATGTGCCTGCTGGGCCCTCGAGCTCGTCCAGGTCGCGGAACTGTCGCGGCATTGGGACGTCGTTCTGCTCGACTATTTCGCTGGACTCAGTTGGTGGTGTAACTTCCTCGCTGGCTGGTTTTGGTGTCGGTAGTTCTGCCACCGCCTCTAGCCCCAAATGTCCATCGACTTCGGAGCAGAGGTCGTCGTAGTAGGCGCCGCTCAGAGATCCCTTGAAGGGATTTTCGCGGGATCAGCTCAGGTGGAGTGTGGTCCAGGTTCTACACCCGTATTTGTAAGGAAGTTATGCTTCCTTACACTCCCTCCTTTCTTTCCGGTGGCGGAAGAATGGTGATCGCCCTTGACGTGATGGTCACCCTGTGGCCGGCACAGAGGAACTGGATGCGTTGGCGTTTCCGTGGCTGTTGTGCCAAACGCGGGTTTCCCCTGCGTATACCGTCTACCACCTCTCGCTTAATGCATGTGCCTGCTGGGCCCTCGAGCTCGTCCAGGTCGCGGAACTGTCGCGGCATTGGGACGTCGTTCTGCTCGACTATTTCGCTGGACCCAGTTGGTGGTGTAACTTCCTCGCTGGCTGGTTTTGGTGTCGGTAGTTCTGCCACCGCTTCTAGCCCCAAATGTCCATCGACTTCGGAGCATAGGTCATCGTTGAATGTGCCGCTCAGAGGGTCGAAATTGTCCGGGTGTCCGGTGTCTGTGGGTATCGGCCCTCCTACCAGTTCTACCCTTTTTGGCGCTTCTGGGGTGGGTTCCCCGAAGTCGAGAGCGGGGAACTTCCGGTGTGTCTTCCCTAGGTCGGCTGTCAGCTTCCGGATGGTATTTGCGATGTTCTGCCGCTTCCTGCCTACCTCTTCTCTGGAGAACCACTCCTCCATGTTTAAATACTCGTCGCGTTAGTCTTCGATTGGCCGGACGAATAGCTGTTCTGCGTATTGTAGCAGAAATATGCCGCAATCCGTCCCGTTGTCCTGCTGCAACACCCTGGGCTCGAATAGGGGTAAGTTCATGTTGCTGAATGTCCGGGGAACGCCGTCGGGCTTGCGTGAGTGGTATTCGCACTCGAGATACTCCCGTATCCGTTGGCCTACCTCCGTCCGTGGACCCGGGCTCAGGGAGTCGAATTGAAGGATACAGGGTAGCTGTGCACCCCATGTCCCGTCCTGCTTGGGCTTCTCCATCATCCTGACGTTGGTGCTACCCACGAAGCACACGACCATTAGGAACCAATGTTGGTCCCTGTTCACTGGGACAAGGATGTGGTTCATCGTGAACAAATCCACATTCTTTGTCTAGCGCCTCACTCTGCCGTGCCGTTCCCACGGCGTGCCGGCTTGGTTGATGCGATCAAAGAAATGGGTGCTGAACAGATGCACCCGCTGCCTCTCCGATTCTGCGACCCTAGTGTTTTTGTTGAATTGGAGGTACATTTCTACCAGAGCGTCATTCAGGAACCGCCCTCTGGCTAAACGGCGATAGTCCTCGGCCCGGATCGGTATTCCACCGCGGCCAGGCGGATAAATAACGAAGGGTTCCTTCTCGTTATCATCCGCGTTCGCTAGTTCGGTCAAGGACTTCATCCTCTGACCCTCGTGGTTCCGCTTTCTCTCCGGCTTTGCGCTGTCACTGCTCACACGACGGAGAGGAGCAAAGACGGGTGTTGTCGTTCCGGCTACTTTGCTTGACTTGATCAGCTCATCCAGCCGATCGAACCATTGTCCCTTCTCTGCGGTTGTTGCCATTGTTGTTGATTTGTTGTTGGTTTTTGATGGTTTTCTAAGAGGGAGGAAAATAAGTAACGGGTTGGTCTACTACACTGACGGACAACACGATCTACGACGCCACATGACATATAAAATTCAACTACTGGGGTTCTGTAAGTTCGCCGCCCACGGTCGTATTTGATCTGTCTTCAACGCGATGATATTCCTTAAGATCTCGGATGTGGGCCGTGCGACCACTTTAATTTTCCATGTTGGTTAGCTGCACGATGACTGGTGATGTATATCTGTCGATTCGGTAAGGTCCCTCGTATTTTGGTGCCAGCTTGGCGTTGAATTTATCCACCGCTTTTGATAGGTGGTGTGTTTTTACCAGGACAAGTGTTCCGATTGGGGGGGTTCCAGTGTCTTCGTCGAAGATTGTAATTCCGAGCCTGGTCCTTTGCTGCCCTTTCAAGATTTCTCTTCACGATTTGGAAAACTTCTCGAAGGCGATTACCCCTCTGTTCTGGACTTTGTGCCGCGGTTCCGGTTCCTAAAGTGACTTCGTCGAAGAGTGTCTTTGGCAACCGCGGTTCTCGACCCTGTGTGAGGAATGCTGGACTAAAACCAGTTGCGTCTGATGTCATCGTGTTGATGCCCAAGGAGATTTCCGGAATGAATTCGTCCCAACTCGTCTGATCGTTTTTTATCACCTGTGCCACAATCCTCTTCACGTTCCTGTTTGCTCTTTCGGCGGGATTTTCTTGGGGTGTATATGGGGGCGGTAAACTGCTGACGAACACCTAAATCATGGAGGAACCGTTGGAAGTGTCGGCTGTTGAACTGCACACCGTTGTCTGTGACGAGTACCTTTGGAACTCCATATCTCGCCAATATTCTTTCCCGAAAAGCTCTCTTCAAACTATCCGTAGTTGCTTGCCGTAGTGGTACTATTTCGGTCCATTTCGAGAATTTGTCTAGGAAAACTAGTATCATTGTATTACCATATTTTGACCGTGGTAACGGCCCTATGAAGTCAGCACAGACGATGGACCAGGGCTCCTCGGGTATCTGGGTCAGCATCTTCTCTGCCACCTTGTCTTGTACTGGTTTGTACCGTTGACATGACTCGCAACATCGCACGAACTTTCTGATGTCTTTGAACATACCTGGCCAGTAGTATCTGTTAGCGATCCTTGTCACTGTCTTCCGAATTCCAGGGTGTCCGGCACTCGGGTCGTCGTGGTTTTCTTTCATTACTCGGTTTCGGAGGTTGTTAGGTATGCAGAGTTTCCACGCTACGCAATCTTCATCATTTGAGTCACCTGGGATATGTCGGTATAGTTGCCCGTTCTCGATTACGTAGTCCGCAAATTTCTCTGGGTTCTTTCTAATGTCTGTCATTCTCGTTTCGATCCAGCTGCCTTTTCCTTCCATCGTCGTAACCTTTCCTAGTTTTTCGAATGGCTGCCTCGAGAGTGCATCCGCGACTACGTTCCACTTACCTCGCCTGTATTTTACGTCGAAAGTGTATTGCTGTAGTTCGAGTGCCCACCTGGCTAACCGGCCTGAAGGGTTTTCCAGTGAGTTTAGCCACTTCAGTGAGAGATGATCCGTGATAATACTAAAGTGGTAACCTTCTAAATATGGCCGCATTTTCCTAATGTCCCATACGATTGCCAGACACTCCTTTTCCGTAGCAGAGTAGTTCTGTTCGGCTTTGTTTAAATGACGACTGGCATATGCGATCACTCGCTCTCCTTCTTGACTTTCTTGGGTCAGCACTGCTCCTAAACCGTAGTTACTGGCGTCCGTCTGCAGTGTGAATTTCTTGGAAAAATCGGGACATGCTAATACCGGTGCTTCCGTGAGCTTCTTCTTCATCGTCTCGAAGGCTTGTTGTTGTTCCTCAGGCCATTTCCACCGTTCACCCTTTTTCAAGAGGCTTGTGAGTGGCATGACTAAATCAGCGAAGTCCGGTACGAACCGGCGATACCATGATGCCACTCCCAGAAAGCGGCGAACACCTCTTACGCTTGTTGGTGGCTCTAATTCCTTGATAGCCGCCACCTTATCGGGATCGGTATGGATTCCCTGACGGCTTACCACGTGACCTAGATATTTCAAGTCTTCTTTGAAAAACTCACATTTTTCGCTGTTTATTTTTAGGTTAGCTGCTCGCAGACGTTGAAATACTTCTTGTAAATTCTTCTTGTGTTCCTCTAGAGTTTTCCCAGTCACAATTATGTCGTCAAGATACGCGAATGCGTGTGGTTCCATTTCTGGCCCGATCACCTTGTCCAATGCCCTTTGGAAAGTTGCTGGAGCCGAATGCAGACCAAAGGGCATGACACGCCACTGAAAGAGTCCTCTCCCTGGAACAGTAAAAGCCGTATACTGCTTGCTGGCCGGGTTCATGGGAATCTGCCAGTAACCATTCTTCAGATCCAGGCTACTGATGTACTGAGCGTCGCGTAACCGGTCCAAGATGTGTTGTATCCTAGGAAGTGGGTATGCATCTGGAACTGATCGTGCATTCAACTGCCGGTAATCAATACATAGGCGCCACTTTCCGTTTTTCTTCTTCACCAAGACGATAGGGGCACTGTACGGGCTATGCGTGGGTTCAATACAGTCCTTTTCTAACAGTTCATCTATTTCCTTGTTTATAATCGCTTGCATGGCTGGGTTTTTCGGGTAATATCTCTGCTTGATGGGTCGGTCATCCTTCATCACGATCTGATGGGTGGTGATGTTAGAAGGGCCCTTCAAAGCCTCGAACTTCGGTAGTTCTGCTTCCAAGAATGTTTTTATAACTTGTCTTTCTTTGGTCTTATCATCTTCACTTCCTTGCGTGCCTTCTGCTGTTTGGTCGTTGGTTGTGGTGGCCCTCTCTTGCGTTGTGCCTCCGTGCGAAGCTGTTTTCGTCTCTATCCTCATTGTCCGAAGTGTAGAACCGCCGGCTTGTCCACCATTTGGAGCTGTTGTCACCGGAGCACCTAAAGTTATGGTTTCACCTCCACAGCTGATCGATGCTCCTATATTCGTGAGGAAGTCTATCCCCAGAATTACGTGATCGATGGCATCCTTGAGTATGAGCAACGGCATTTCACATTCCGCCGCTCCTAGCCGGATAACCACCTCCATTGCTTGGTCAATTGTACGCGGCGTACCATCTGCCATCTTAACGTCGACATCTACGTCTACTTGTCGTCCTTCGGCCGCAATTTCTCTGGCTAGTAATTCGCTGATGAAACTTCTCGAGGCTCCCGTGTCGATAGTGCCGGTGACAAGTTCCCTTCCTAATGCCACTTTTGCGAAGATTCTGTCCTGACTGAAGTTTAAGCACTTGGTGGGGTACGAGGAGAGTTTTGGTTCCCTGGCTCCAGCAGTCCTCGTCTCTGCTGGATGCCCTGCCCTTTTTCCGGAGCTTTCCTGCAACAATCAATCGTTCGTAGCCCTTGTTTTCCACACTCCCAGCAGAACAGTTTTCGGGGGTTATGGCATTCTCTCTGGAAATGGCCGTTTTCACCGCATCTCCGACAGACGGTCCGCGGGTCAATTCGGTTCCCCGATGGTGCGGCTGACATCATTCGATGGTGTTCCGGTTTTGATCGCCACGGTTCCCGGGGCGTACGTGACGGCTCTGTGTCCTGGCGTATACCCTCGAAATCTTCTGCCATGGATACTAATTCTTCTAGTGACGAGAAGTCTGTCCGTCTTATGTAAAGCAGATAGTCTCGATGGCAATTCCGGTAGATTCTCTGTAGCTGGTGTTCTTCCGTATAGCCGACATGACGCATCAACGTTTGCATGGTTAACACATAATCCTTGAACTTCTCTTTTGTGGCTTGGGTTCTTTTCCTAATATTGTCTTCCAGTTCTTCGAAATATTTCGACGATAAAAAGAATTTCATGAAATCCACTTTGAAGGATTCCCACGTGAGCCAACCTTTATTATTATTTCTGAACCAACAGAGGGCTTTGTCCTTTAACAGCTCAGGCATGGTTCGGGGTAATAAATCCTTGGGTAGTTCGTATGCCTCTGTGAGTTCTTCGACCCTTTCTATGAAGGTAATAGGGTCTTTTCCTCCATCATATTTCCAAGCCCACTTACGTACTTTATCTATTACCTCCGAATAACTAGAGACGCTTCTTCGCTGGTCCGCATATTCCCGTTCAGTTCCTGTGGTTCTTGGGTCTCTTGCGGCTGTTTGGTCGTTGTACACGGGACTTTGACTTGGCATCGTTGTCAGTAGCACCTTGGGCGTGGCACCTAGACCTCCCTTACTTGTATCCTGTTTCGGAGGGGGTGTCTGACGCATCGGCGACAGCGCCCTCGCTCCTGGAGAAACACTACGGCTCCATTGCGCCTCTCACTTATCAAATCGATCTCTGACCTCGGCTGACAAGTCGGACGATGACACAAATCCGGACATTAGCCTGCGTAATTCTTCAACCCCGCCATTCGGCTCTATCGCAAATTCGCGTAGAATGTCTTGTAACTTCTCCTTCGAAACGTTGTAAATCCAGCTTTTACCCATTGCACACTTTGTTTCCGAAGGTTTATAATTTGCTAGTTCTATTATATTTTCCTGAAAAATTTTTTTCCCCACTGGCGTAATTTTTCCCTATTCTTCAGCTGCACGGTTTTCAAGATACAATGATTTTTTCCCCTGCGGTCTTCCTTTTCCTATAATTCGTTTTTTGTTTACGAGATACACGCTTTTTCTTCCCTCGCGGGTTTTTTTTCCAGTCACTTTCGGTTTACGAGATACGCAATTTTTCTCCACTCGCGGTCTATCTTTTGTTTTCTAAAAAGTCACTTTCAGTTTACGAGATATACGAATCCTCTTGTCTCTCGTGGTTTTTTTTCTCTACAAGGTCACTTTTGGTTTACGAGATACGCAATTTTTCTCCACTCGGGGTCTTTCTTTTATTTTCTATGAAGTCACTTTCAGTTTACGAGATATACGCATTTTCAGGTCCCTGCTCGGGCGCCATTTGTCACGAATGTCTTCTCGCCAGGATATCCTCACGGCTGTCCAGCGTTCATTTAAATATAAAAACCCACAATCTATTCTTAATTAGTTTAATTCTTTTCTTTATTTTTTTTTACATACATTAGTACTTTCTCCCTTATAACTAATTATAGTCTAACTTTTATTTCTGGGTTACACGTTCTTCAATATGTTCGTTCGTAAGTATGTCCGGGCTAACTTTGCTTATACACACGGGGATATTTAGCTACTACGAGGAGGGTGATTACGGGACTTTTATTTGGATTCAGGACCTGCTCGCATGATAGCCAGGCTCTCGAGATTCTGAATTTGGCTTCCACTAGAAGCACTCCATTAAATTCAGACAGGCAGGAATTATTCAGGATTTCAGGATTCTGAATTTGGCTTCCACTAGAAGCACTCCACCAAATTCAGACAGGCAGGAATTATTCAGGATTTCAGGATTCTGAATTTGGCTTCCACTAGAAGCACTCCACCAAATTCAGACAGGCAGGAATTATTCAGGATTTCAGGATTCTGAATTTGGCTTCCACTAGAAGCACTCCACCAAATTCAGACAGGCAGGAATTATTCAGGATTTCAGGATTCTAAATTTGGCTTCCACTAGAAGCACTCCATTAAATTCAGACAGGCAGGAATTATTCAGGATTTCAGGATTCTGAATTTGGCTTCCACTAGAAGCACTCCACCAAATTCAGGCAGGCAGGAATTATTCAGGATTTCAGGATTCTGAATTTGGCTTCCACTAGAAGCACTCCACCAAATTCAGACAGGCAGGAATTATTCAGGATTGCAGGATTCTGAATTTGGCTTCCACTAGAAGCACTCCACCAAATTCAGACAGGCAGGAATTATTCAGGATTGCAGGATTCTGAATTTGGCTTCCACTAGAAGCACTCCACCAAATTCAGACAGGCAGGAATTATTCAGGATTGCAGGATTCTGAATTTGGCTTCCACTAGAAGCACTCCACCAAATTCAGACAGGCAGGAATTATTCAGGATTTCAGGATTCTGAATTTGGCTTCCACTAGTAGCACTCCACCAAATTCAGACAGGCAGGAATTATTCAGGATTGCAGGATTCTGAATTTGGCTTCCACTAGAAGCACTCCACCAAATTCAGACAGGCAAGAATTATTCAACGAGGACTTACCGCTTAGATGGTTGATTTCCAAGAGAGCGATTTACAATTCGGAGGCTGCTTTTATATGGCTCACCTAACGGCATTTGGTAATTTTGTTATTTTAGTTTGGCCTTCGAAAATTTCTGTTAATCGCTTCTTTTGCTTTCGACTGGGGTTGTTGTTGCCGTAGCAGAGTGTAAAATTATGTTTTTTTGCTCTGTATCGACTTTGCATGTTGTTGTTTTTTTAAACCAGTTTTTTGCTCGTTAGCTTGCTGCATGTAATTTGCCTGTGTTTGTTGTTGCTAATTTCTATGTGACTTTGGTTTTATTATTTGCTCTTTATTGCATTCCCGGTTTTGTACATGTTATTGTTGTTGTGCTTGTTGAGTGCGGTGAGAGTTTTGTTTTCTTCCCCAGAGTCGAGCCTTCTGTTTGGTGTTCGATTCGTTCTCCTTCAACAAGTTCCCCCAACTTGGTTGGAGTTGGTTGGCCGTATTCATAGAATTAAGTCCACCTCAAGTTGGGTCCGCACAACTCGAGGTTACTGCATCCCTTGAAGCGATTTTCGCGGGATCAGCTCAGGTGGAGTGTGGTCCAGGTTCTACACCCGTATTTGTAAGGAAGTTATGCTTCCTTACACTCAATCCTTTCTTTCCGGTGGCGGAAGAATGGTGATCGCCCTTGATGTGATGGTCACCCTGTGGCCGGCACAGAGGAACTGGATGCGTTGGCGTTTCCGTGGCTGTTGTGCCAAACGCGGGTATCCCCTGCGTATACCGTCTACCACCTCTCGCTTAATGCATGTGCCTGCTGGGCCCTCGAGCTCGTCCAGGTCGCGGAACTGTCGCGGCATTGGGACGTCGTTCTGCTCGACTATTTCGCTGGACTCAGTTGGTGGTGTAACTTCCTCGCTGGCTGGTTTTGGTGTCGGTAGTTCTGCCACCGCTTCTAGCCCCAAATGTCCATCGACTTCGGAGCATAGGTCATCGTAGAATGTGCCGCTCAGAGGGTCGAAATTGTCCGGGTGTCCGGTGTCTGTGGGTATCGGCCCTCCTACCAGTTCTACCCTTTTTGGCGCTTCTGGGGTGGGTTCCCCGAAGTCGAGAGCGGGGAACTTCCGGTGTGTCTTCCCTAGGTCGGGTGTCAGCTTCCGGATGGTATTTGCGATGTTCTGCCGCTTCCTGCCTACCTCTTCTCTGGAGAACCACTCCTCCATGTTTAAATACTCGTCGCGGTAGTCTTCGATTGGCCGGACGAATAGCTGTTCTGCGTATTGTAGCAGAAATATGCCGCAATCCGTCCCGTTGTCCTGCTGCAACACCCTGGGCTCGAATAGGGGTAAGTTCATGTTGCTGAATGTCCGGGGAACGCCGTCGGGCTTGCGTGAGTGGTATTCGCACTCGAGATACTCCCGTATCCGTTGGCCTACCTCCGTCCGTGGACCCGGGCTCAGGGAGTCGAATTGGAGGATACAGGGTAGCTGTGCACCCCATGTCCCGTCCTGCTTCGGCTTCTCCATCATCCTGACGTTGGTGCTACCCACGAAGCACACGACCATTAGGAACCAATGTTGGTCCCTGTTCACTGGGACAAGGATGTGGTTCATCGTGAACAAATCCACATTCTTTGTCCAGCGCCTCACTCTGCCGTGACGTTCCCACGGCGTGCCGGCTTGGTTGATGCGATCAAAGAAATGGGTGCTGAACAGATGCACCCGCTGCCTCTCCGATTCTGCGACCCTAGTGTTTTTGTTGAATTGGAGGTACATTTCTACCAGAGCGTCATTCAGGAACCGCCCTCTGGCTAAACGGCGATAGTCCTCGGCCCGGATCGGTATTCCACCGCGGCCAGGCGGATAAATAACGAAGGGTTCCTCCTCTTTATCATCCGCGTTCGCTAGTTCGGTCAAGGACTTCATCCTCTGACCCTCGTGGTTCCGCTTTCTCTCCGGCTTTGCGCTGTCACTGCTCACACGACGGAGGGGAGCAAAGACGAGTGTTGTCGTTCCGGCTACTTTGCTTGACTTGATCAGCTCATCCAGCCGATCGAACCATTGTCCCTTCTCTGCGGTTGTTGCCATTGTTGTTGATTTGTTGTTGGTTTTTGATGGTTTTCTAAGAGGGAGGAAAATAAGTAACGGGTTAGTCTACTACACTGACGGACAACACGATCTACGACGCCACATGACATATGAAATTCAACTACTGGGGTTCTGTAAGTTCGCCGCCCACGGTCGTATTTGATCTGTCTTCAACGCGATGATATTCCTTAAGATCTCGGATGTGGGCCGTGCGACCACTTTAATTTTCCATGTTGGTTAGCTGCACGATGACTGGTGATGTATATCTGTCGATTCGGTAAGGTCCCTCGTATTTTGGTGCCAGCTTGGCGTTGAATTTATCCACCGCTTTTGATAGGTGGTGTGTTTTTACCAGGACAAGTGTTCCGATGGGGGGGGGGGGGGTTCCAGTGTCTTCGTCGAAGATTGTAAAATCTTCTCGAAGGCGATTACCCCTCTGTTCTGGACTTTGTGCCGCGGTTCCGGTTCCTAAAGTGACTTCGTCGAAGAGTGTCTTTGGCAACCGCGGTTCTCGACCCTGTGTGAGGAATGCTGGACTAAATCCAGTTGTGTCTGATGTCATCGTGTTGATGCCCAAGGAGATTTCCGGAATGAATTCGTCCCAACTCGTCTGATCGTTTTTTATCACCTGTGCCACAATCCTCTTCACGTTCCTGTTTGCTCTTTCGGCGGGATTTTCTTGGGGTGTATATGGGGCGGTAAACTGCTGACGAACACCTAAATCATGGAGGAACCGTTGGAAGTGTCGGCTGTTGAACTGCACACCGTTGTCTGTGACGAGTACCTTTGGAACTCCATATCTCGCCAATATTCTTTCCCGAAAAGCTCTCTTCAAACTATCCGTAGTTGCTTGCCGTAGTGGTACTATTTCGGTCCATTTCGAGAATTTGTCTAGGAAAACTAGTATCATTGTATTACCATATTTTGACCGTGGTAACGGCCCTATGAAGTCAGCACAGACGATGGACCAGGGCTCCTCGGGTATCTGGGTCAGCATCTTCTCTGCCACCTTGTCTTGTACTGGTTTATACCGTTGACATGACTCGCAACATCGCACGAACTTTCTGATGTCTTTGAACATACCTGGCCAGTAGTATCTGTTAGCGATCCTTGTCACTGTCTTCCGAATTCCAGGGTGTCCGGCACTCGGGTCGTCGTGGTTTTCTTTCATTACTCGGTTTCGGAGGTTGTTAGGTATGCAGAGTTTCCACGCTACGCAATCTTCATCATTTGAGTCACCTGGGATATGTCGGTATAGTTGCCCGTTCTCGATTACGTAGTCCGCAAATTTCTCTGTGTTCTTTCTAATGTCTGTCATTCTCGTTTCGATCCAGCTGCCTTTTCCTTCCATCGTCGTAACCTTTCCTAGTTTTTCGAATGGCTGCCTCGAGAGTGCATCCGCGACTACGTTCCACTTACCTCGCCTGTATTTTACGTCGAAAGTGTATTGCTGTAGTTCGAGTGCCCACCTGGCTAACCGGCCTGAAGGGTTTTCCAGTGAGTTTAGCCACTTCAGTGAGAGATGATCCGTGATAATACTAAAGTGGTAACCTTCTAAATATGGCCGCATTTTCCTAATGCCCCATACGATTGCCAGACACTCCTTTTCCGTAGCAGAGTAGTTCTGTTCGGCTTTGTTTAAATGACGACTGGCATATGCGATCACTCGCTCTCCTTCTTGACTTTCTTGGGTCAGCACTGCTCCTAAACCGTAGTTACTGGCGTCCGTCTGCAGTGTGAATTTCTTGGAAAAATCGGGACATGCTAATACCGGTGCTTCCGTGAGCTTCTTCTTCATCGTCTCGAAGGCTTGTTGTTGTTCCTCAGGCCATTTCCACCGTTCACCCTTTTTCAAGAGGCTTGTGAGTGGCATGACTAAATCAGCGAAGTCCGGTACGAACCGGCGATACCATGATGCCACTCCCAGAAAGCGGCGAACACCTCTTACGCTTGTTGGTGGCTCTAATTCCTTGATAGCCGCCACCTTATCGGGATCGGTATGGATTCCCTGACGGCTTACCACGTGACCTAGATATTTCAAGTCTTCTTTGAAAAACTCAAATTTTTCGCTGTTTATTTTTAGGTTAGCTGCTCGCAGACGTTCAAATACTTCTTGTAAATTCTTCTTGTGTTCCTCTAGAGTTTTCCCAGTCACAATTATGTCGTCAAGATACGCGAATGCGTGTGGTTCCATTTCTGGCCCGATCACCTGGTCCAATGCCCTTTGGAAAGTTGCTGGAGCCGAATGCAGACCAAAGGGCATGACACGCCACTGAAAGAGTCCTCTCCCTGGAACAGTAAAAGCCGTATACTGCTTGCTGGCCGGGTTCATGGGAATCTGCCAGTAACCATTCTTCAGATCCAGGCTACTGATGTACTGAGCGTCGCGTAACCGGTCCAAGATGTGTTGTATCCTAGGAAGTGGGTATGCATCTGGAACTGATCGTGCATTCAACTGCCGGTAATCAATACATAGGCGCCACTTTCCGTTTTTCTTCTTCACCAAGACGATAGGGGCACTGTACGGGCTATGCGTGGGTTCAATACAGTCCTTTTCTAACAGTTCATCTATTTCCTTGTTTATAATCGCTTGCATGGCTGGGTTTTTCGGGTAATATCTCTGCTTGATGGGTCGGTCATCCTTCATCACGATCTGATGGGTGGTGATGTTAGAAGGGCCCTTCAAAGCCTCGAACTTCGGTAGTTCTGCTTCCAAGAATGTTTTTATAACTTGTCTTTCTTTGGTCTTATCATCTTCACTTCCTTGCGTGCCTTCTGCTGTTTGGTCGTTGGTTGTGGTGGCCCTCTCTTGCGTTGTGCCTCCGTGCGAAGCTGTTTTCGTCTCTATCCTCATTGTCCGAAGTGTAGAACCGCCGGCTTGTCCACCATTTGGAGCTGTTGTCACCGGAGCACCTAAAGTTATGGTTTCACCTCCACAGCTGATCGATGCTCCTATATTCGTGAGGAAGTCTATCCCCAGAATTACGTGATCGATGGCATCCTTGAGTATGAGCAACGGCATTTCACATTCCGCCGCTCCTAGCCGGATAACCACCTCCATTGCTTGGTCAATTGTACGCGGCGTACCATCTGCCATCTTAACGTCGACATCTACGTCTACTTGTCGTCCTTCGGCCGCAATCTCTCTGGCTAGTAATTCGCTGATGAAACTTCTCGAGGCTCCCGTGTCGATAGTGCCGGTGACAAGTTCCCTTCCTAATGCCACTTTTGCGAAGATTCTGTCCTGACTGAAGTTTAAGCACTTGGTGGGGTACGAGGAGAGTTTTGGTTCCCTGGCTCCAGCAGTCCTCGTCTCTGCTGGATGCCCTGCCCTTTTTCCGGAGCTTTCCTGCAACAATCAATCGTTCGTAGCCCTTGTTTTCCACACTCCCAGCAGAACAGTTTTCGGGGGTTATGGCATTCTCTCTGGAAATGGCCGTTTTCACCGCATCTCCGACAGACGGTCCCCGGGTCAATTCGGTTCCCCGATGGTGCGGCTGACATCATTCGATGGTGTTCCGGTTTTGATCGCCACGGTTCCCGGGGCGTACGTGACGGCTCTGTGTCCTGGCGTATACCCTCGAAATCTTCTGCCATGGATACTAATTCTTCTAGTGACGAGAAGTCTGTCCGTCTTATGTAAAGCAGATAGTCTCGATGGCAATTCCGGTAGATTCTCTGTAGCTGGTGTTCTTCCGTATAGCCGACATGACGCATCAACGTTTGCATGGTTAACACATAATCCTTGAACTTCTCCTTTGTGGCTTGGGTTCTTTTCCTAATATTGTCTTCCAGTTCTTCGAAATATTTCGACGATAAAAAGAATTTCATGAAATCCACTTTGAAGGATTCCCACGTGAGCCAACCTTTATTATTATTTCTGAACCAACAGAGGGCTTTGTCCTTTAACAGCTCAGGCATGGTTCGGGGTAATAAATCCTTGGGTAGTTCGTATGCCTCTGTGAGTTCTTCGACCCTTTCTATGAAGGTAATAGGGTCTTTTCCTCCATCATATTTCCAAGCCCACTTACGTACTTTATCTATTACCTCCGAATAACTAGAGACGCTTCTTCGCTGGTCCGCATATTCCCGTTCAGTTCCTGTGGTTCTTGGGTCTCTTGCGGCTGTTTAGTCGTTGTACACGGGTCTTTGACTTGGCATCGTTGTCAGTAGCACCTTGGGCATGGCACCTAGACCTCCCTTACTTGTATCCTGTTTCGGAGGGGGTGTCTGACGCATCGGCGACAGCGCCCTCGCTCCTGGAGAAACACTACGGCTCCATTGCGCCTCTCACTTATCAAATCGATCTCTGACCTCGGCTGACAAGTCGGACGATGACACAAATCCGGACATTAGCCTGCGTAATTCTTCAACCCCGCCATTCGGCTCTATCGCAAATTCGCGTAGAATGTCTTGTAACTTCTCCTTCGAAACGTTGTAAATCCAGCTTTTACCCATTGCACACTTTGTTTCCGAAGGTTTATAATTTGCTAGTTCTATTATATTTTCCTGAATATTTTTTTTCCCCACTGGCGTAATTTTTCCCTATTCTTCAGCTGCACGGTTTTCAAGATACAATGATTTTTTCCCCTGCGGTCTTCCTTTTCCTATAATTCGTTTTTTGTTTACGAGATACACGCTTTTTCTTCCCTCGCGGGTTTTTTTTCCAGTCACTTTCGGTTTACGAGATACGCAATTTTTCTCCACTCGCGGTCTATCTTTTGTTTTCTAAAAAGTCACTTTCAGTTTACGAGATATACGAATCCTCTTGTCTCTCGTGGTTTTTTTTCTCTACAAGGTCACTTTTGGTTTACGAGATACGCAATTTTTCTCCACTCGGGGTCTTTCTTTTATTTTCTATGAAGTCACTTTCAGTTTACGAGATATACGCATTTTCAGGTCCCTGCTCGGGCGCCATTTGTCACGAATGTCTTCTCGCCAGGATATCCTCACGGCTGTCCAGCGTTCATTTAAATATAAAAACCCACAATCTATTCTTAATTAGTTTAATTCTTTTCTTTATTTTTTTTTACATACATTAGTACTTTCTCCCTTATAACTAATTATAGTCTAACTTTTATTTCTGGGTTACACGTTCTTCAATATGTTCGTTCGTAAGTATGTCCGGGCTAACTTTGCTTATACACACGGGGATATTTAGCTACTACGAGGAGGGTGATTACGGGACTTTTATTTGGATTCAGGACCTGCTCGCATGATAGCCAGGCTCTCGAGATTCTGAATTTGGCTTCCACTAGAAGCACTCCACTAAATTCAGACAGGCAGGAATTATTCAGGATTTCAGGATTCTGAATTTGGCTTCCACTAGAAGCACTCCACCAAATTCAGACAGGCAGGAATTATTCAGGATTTCAGGATTCTGAATTTGGCTTCCACTAGAAGCACTCCACCAAATTCAGACAGGCAGGAATTATTCAGGATTTCAGGATTCTGAATTTGGCTTCCACTAGAAGCACTCCACCAAATTCAGACAGGCAGGAATTATTCAGGATTTCAGGATTCTAAATTTGGCTTCCACTAGAAGCACTCCATTAAATTCAGACAGGCAGGAATTATTCAGGATTTCAGGATTCTGAATTTGGCTTCCACTAGAAGCACTCCACCAAATTCAGGCAGGCAGGAATTATTCAGGATTTCAGGATTCTGAATTTGGCTTCCACTAGAAGCACTCCACCAAATGCAGACAGGCAGGAATTATTCAGGATTGCAGGATTCTGAATTTGGCTTCCACTAGAAGCACTCCACCAAATTCAGACAGGCAGGAATTATTCAGGATTGCAGGATTCTGAATTTGGCTTCCACTAGAAGCACTCCACCAAATTCAGACAGGCAGGAATTATTCAGGATTGCAGGATTCTGAATTTGGCTTCCACTAGAAGCACTCCACCAAATTCAGACAGGCAGGAATTATTCAGGATTTCAGGATTCTGAATTTGGCTTCCACTAGTAGCACTCCACCAAATTCAGACAGGCAGGAATTATTCAGGATTGCAGGATTCTGAATTTGGCTTCCACTAGAAGCACTCCACCAAATTCAGACAGGCAAGAATTATTCAACGAGGACTTACCGCTTAGATGGTTGATTTCCAAGAGAGCGATTTACAATTCGGAGGCTGCTTTTATATGGCTCACCTAACGGCATTTGGTAATTTTGTTATTTTAGTTTGGCCTTCGAAAATTTCTGTTAATCGCTTCTTTTGCTTTCGACTGGGGTTGTTGTTGCCGTAGCAGAGTGTAAAATTATGTTTTTTTGCTCTGTATCGACTTTGCATGTTGTTGTTTTTTTAAACCAGTTTTTTGCTCGTTAGCTTGCTGCATGTAATTTGCCTGTGTTTGTTGTTGCTAATTTCTATGTGACTTTGGTTTTATTATTTGCTCTTTATTGCATTCCCGGTTTTGTACATGTTATTGTTGTTGTGCTTGTTGAGTGCGGTGAGAGTTTTGTTTTCTTCCCCAGAGTCGAGCCTTCTGTTTGGTGTTCGATTCGTTCTCCTTCAACAAGTTCCCCCAACTTGGTTGGAGTTGGTTGGCCGTATTCATAGAATTAAGTCCACCTCAAGTTGGGTCCGCACAACTCGAGGTTACTGCATCCCTTGAAGCGATTTTCGCGGGATCAGCTCAGGTGGAGTGTGGTCCAGGTTCTACACCCGTATTTGTAAGGAAGTTATGCTTCCTTACACTCAATCCTTTCTTTCCGGTGGCGGAAGAATGGTGATCGCCCTTGATGTGATGGTCACCCTGTGGCCGGCACAGAGGAACTGGATGCGTTGGCGTTTCCGTGGCTGTTGTGCCAAACGCGGGTATCCCCTGCGTATACCGTCTACCACCTCTCGCTTAATGCATGTGCCTGCTGGGCCCTCGAGCTCGTCCAGGTCGCGGAACTGTCGCGGCATTGGGACGTCGTTCTGCTCGACTATTTCGCTGGACTCAGTTGGTGGTGTAACTTCCTCGCTGGCTGGTTTTGGTGTCGGTAGTTCTGCCACCGCTTCTAGCCCCAAATGTCCATCGACTTCGGAGCATAGGTCATCGTAGAATGTGCCGCTCAGAGGGTCGAAATTGTCCGGGTGTCCGGTGTCTGTGGGTATCGGCCCTCCTACCAGTTCTACCCTTTTTGGCGCTTCTGGGGTGGGTTCCCCGAAGTCGAGAGCGGGGAACTTCCGGTGTGTCTTCCCTAGGTCGGGTGTCAGCTTCCGGATGGTATTTGCGATGTTCTGCCGCTTCCTGCCTACCTCTTCTCTGGAGAACCACTCCTCCATGTTTAAATACATTTCTACCAGAGCGTCATTCAGGAACCGCCCTCTGGCTAAACGGCGATAGTCCTCGGCCCGGATCGGTATTCCACCGCGGCCAGGCGGATAAATAACGAAGGGTTCCTCCTCGTTATCATCCGCGTTCGCTAGTTCGGTCAAGGACTTCATCCTCTGACCCTCGTGGTTCCGCTTTCTCTCCGGCTTTGCGCTGTCACTGCTCACACGACGGAGGGGAGCAAAGACGAGTGTTGTCGTTCCGGCTACTTTGCTTGACTTGATCAGCTCATCCAGCCGATCGAACCATTGTCCCTTCTCTGCGGTTGTTGCCATTGTTGTTGATTTGTTGTTGGTTTTTGATGGTTTTCTAAGAGGGAGGAAAATAAGTAACGGGTTGGTCTACTACACTGACGGACAACACGATCTACGACGCCACATGACATATGAAATTCAACTACTGGGGTTCTGTAAGTTCGCCGCCCACGGTCGTATTTGATCTGTCTTCAACGCGATGATATTCCTTAAGATCTCGGATGTGGGCCGTGCGACCACTTTAATTTTCCATGTTGGTTAGCTGCACGATGACTGGTGATGTATATCTGTCGATTCGGTAAGGTCCCTCGTATTTTGGTGCCAGCTTGGCGTTGAATTTATCCACCGCTTTTGATAGGTGGTGTGTTTTTACCAGGACAAGTGTTCCGATGGGGGGGGGGGGTTCCAGTGTCTTCGTCGAAGATTGTAAAATCTTCTCGAAGGCGATTACCCCTCTGTTCTGGACTTTGTGCCGCGGTTCCGGTTCCTAAAGTGACTTCGTCGAAGAGTGTCTTTGGCAACCGCGGTTCTCGACCCTGTGTGAGGAATGCTGGACTAAATCCAGTTGTGTCTGATGTCATCGTGTTGATGCCCAAGGAGATTTCCGGAATGAATTCGTCCCAACTCGTCTGATCGTTTTTTATCACCTGTGCCACAATCCTCTTCACGTTCCTGTTTGCTCTTTCGGCGGGATTTTCTTGGGGTGTATATGGGGCGGTAAACTGCTGACGAACACCTAAATCATGGAGGAACCGTTGGAAGTGTCGGCTGTTGAACTGCACACCGTTGTCTGTGACGAGTACCTTTGGAACTCCATATCTCGCCAATATTCTTTCCCGAAAAGCTCTCTTCAAACTATCCGTAGTTGCTTGCCGTAGTGGTACTATTTCGGTCCATTTCGAGAATTTGTCTAGGAAAACTAGTATCATTGTATTACCATATTTTGACCGTGGTAACGGCCCTATGAAGTCAGCACAGACGATGGACCAGGGCTCCTCGGGTATCTGGGTCAGCATCTTCTCTGCCACCTTGTCTTGTACTGGTTTATACCGTTGACATGACTCGCAACATCGCACGAACTTTCTGATGTCTTTGAACATACCTGGCCAGTAGTATCTGTTAGCGATCCTTGTCACTGTCTTCCGAATTCCAGGGTGTCCGGCACTCGGGTCGTCGTGGTTTTCTTTCATTACTCGGTTTCGGAGGTTGTTAGGTATGCAGAGTTTCCACGCTACGCAATCTTCATCATTTGAGTCACCTGGGATATGTCGGTATAGTTGCCCGTTCTCGATTACGTAGTCCGCAAATTTCTCTGTGTTCTTTCTAATGTCTGTCATTCTCGTTTCGATCCAGCTGCCTTTTCCTTCCATCGTCGTAACCTTTCCTAGTTTTTCGAATGGCTGCCTCGAGAGTGCATCCGCGACTACGTTCCACTTACCTCGCCTGTATTTTACGTCGAAAGTGTATTGCTGTAGTTCGAGTGCCCACCTGGCTAACCGGCCTGAAGGGTTTTCCAGTGAGTTTAGCCACTTCAGTGAGAGATGATCCGTGATAATACTAAAGTGGTAACCTTCTAAATATGGCCGCATTTTCCTAATGCCCCATACGATTGCCAGACACTCCTTTTCCGTAGCAGAGTAGTTCTGTTCGGCTTTGTTTAAATGACGACTGGCATATGCGATCACTCGCTCTCCTTCTTGACTTTCTTGGGTCAGCACTGCTCCTAAACCGTAGTTACTGGCGTCCGTCTGCAGTGTGAATTTCTTGGAAAAATCCGTGCTTCCGTGAGCTTCTTCTTCATCGTCTCGAAGGCTTGTTGTTGTTCCTCAGGCCATTTCCACCGTTCACCCTTTTTCAAGAGGCTTGTGAGTGGCATGACTAAATCAGCGAAGTCCGGTACGAACCGGCGATACCATGATGCCACTCCCAGAAAGCGGCGAACACCTCTTACGCTTGTTGGTGGCTCTAATTCCTTGATAGCCGCCACCTTATCGGGATCGGTATGGATTCCCTGACGGCTTACCACGTGACCTAGATATTTCAAGTCTTCTTTGAAAAACTCAAAATTTTCGCTGTTTATTTTTAGGTTAGCTGCTCGCAGACGTTGAAATACTTCTTGTAAATTCTTCTTGTGTTCCTCTAGAGTTTTCCCAGTCACAATTATGTCGTCAAGATACGCGAATGCGTGTGGTTCCATTTCTGGCCCGATCACCTGGTCCAATGCCCTTTGGAAAGTTGCTGGAGCCGAATGCAGACCAAAGGGCATGACACGCCACTGAAAGAGTCCTCTCCCTGGAACAGTAAAAGCCGTATACTGCTTGCTGGCCGGGTTCATGGGAATCTGCCAGTAACCATTCTTCAGATCCAGGCTACTGATGTACTGAGCGTCGCGTAACCGGTCCAAGATGTGTTGTATCCTAGGAAGTGGGTATGCATCTGGAACTGATCGTGCATTCAACTGCCTGTAATCAATACATAGGCGCCACTTTCCGTTTTTCTTCTTCACCAAGACGATAGGGGCACTGTACGGGCTATGCGTGGGTTCAATACAGTCCTTTTCTAACAGTTCATCTATTTCCTTGTTTATAATCGCTTGCATGGCTGGGTTTTTCGGGTAATATCTCTGCTTGATGGGTCGGTCATCCTTCATCACGATCTGATGGGTGGTGATGTTAGAAGGGCCCTTCAAAGCCTCGAACTTCGGTAGTTCTGCTTCCAAGAATGTTTTTATAACTTGTCTTTCTTTGGTCTTATCATCTTCACTTCCTTGCGTGCCTTCTGCTGTTTGGTCGTTGGTTGTGGTGGCCCTCTCTTGCGTTGTGCCTCCGTGCGAAGCTGTTTTCGTCTCTATCCTCATTGTCCGAAGTGTAGAACCGCCGGCTTGTCCACCATTTGGAGCTGTTGTCACCGGAGCACCTAAAGTTATGGTTTCACCTCCACAGCTGATCGATGCTCCTATATTCGTGAGGAAGTCTATCCCCAGAATTACGTGATCGATGGCATCCTTGAGTATGAGCAACGGCATTTCACATTCCGCCGCTCCTAGCCGGATAACCACCTCCATTGCTTGGTCAATTGTACGCGGCGTACCATCTGCCATCTTAACGTCGACATCTACGTCTACTTGTCGTCCTTCGGCCGCAATTTCTCTGGCTAGTAATTCGCTGATGAAACTTCTCGAGGCTCCCGTGTCGATAGTGCCGGTGACAAGTTCCCTTCCTAATGCCACTTTTGCGAAGATTCTGTCCTGACTGAAGTTTAAGCACTTGGTGGGGTACGAGGAGAGTTTTGGTTCCCTGGCTCCAGCAGTCCTCGTCTCTGCTGGATGCCCTGCCCTTTTTCCGGAGCTTTCCTGCAACAATCAATCGTTCGTAGCCCTTGTTTTCCACACTCCCAGCAGAACAGTTTTCGGGGGTTATGGCATTCTCTCTGGAAATGGCCGTTTTCACCGCATCTCCGACAGACGGTCCGCGGGTCAATTCGGTTCCCCGATGGTGCGGCTGACATCATTCGATGGTGTTCCGGTTTTGATCGCCACGGTTCCCGGGGCGTACGTGACGGCTCTGTGTCCTGGCGTATACCCTCGAAATCTTCTGCCATGGATACTAATTCTTCTAGTGACGAGAAGTCTGTCCGTCTTATGTAAAGCAGATAGTCTCGATGGCAATTCCGGTAGATTCTCTGTAGCTGGTGTTCTTCCGTATAGCCGACATGACGCATCAACGTTTGCATGGTTAACACATAATCCTTGAACTTCTCTTTTGTGGCTTGGGTTCTTTTCCTAATATTGTCTTCCAGTTCTTCGAAATATTTCGACGATAAAAAGAATTTCATGAAATCCACTTTGAAGGATTCCCACGTGAGCCAACCTTTATTATTATTTCTGAACCAACAGAGGGCTTTGTCCTTTAACAGCTCAGGCATGGTTCGGGGTAATAAATCCTTGGGTAGTTCGTATGCCTCTGTGAGTTCTTCGACCCTTTCTATGAAGGTAATAGGGTCTTTTCCTCCATCATATTTCCAAGCCCACTTACGTACTTTATCTATTACCTCCGAATAACTAGAGACGCTTCTTCGCTGGTCCGCATATTCCCGTTCAGTTCCTGTGGTTCTTGGGTCTCTTGCGGCTGTTTAGTCGTTGTACACGGGTCTTTGACTTGGCATCGTTGTCAGTAGCACCTTGGGCATGGCACCTAGACCTCCCTTACTTGTATCCTGTTTCGGAGGGGGTGTCTGACGCATCGGCGACAGCGCCCTCGCTCCTGGAGAAACACTACGGCTCCATTGCGCCTCTCACTTATCAAATCGATCTCTGACCTCGGCTGACAAGTCGGACGATGACACAAATCCGGACATTAGCCTGCGTAATTCTTCAACCCCGCCATTCGGCTCTATCGCAAATTCGCGTAGAATGTCTTGTAACTTCTCCTTCGAAACGTTGTAAATCCAGCTTTTACCCATTGCACACTTTGTTTCCGAAGGTTTATAATTTGCTAGTTCTATTATATTTTCCTGAATATTTTTTTTCCCCACTGGCGTAATTTTTCCCTATTCTTCAGCTGCACGGTTTTCAAGATACAATGATTTTTTCCCCTGCGGTCTTCCTTTTCCTATAATTCGTTTTTTGTTTACGAGATACACGCTTTTTCTTCCCTCGCGGGTTTTTTTTCCAGTCACTTTCGGTTTACGAGATACGCAATTTTTCTCCACTCGCGGTCTATCTTTTGTTTTCTAAAAAGTCACTTTCAGTTTACGAGATATACGAATCCTCTTGTCTCTCGTGGTTTTTTTTCTCTACAAGGTCACTTTTGGTTTACGAGATACGCAATTTTTCTCCACTCGGGGTCTTTCTTTTATTTTCTATGAAGTCACTTTCAGTTTACGAGATATACGCATTTTCAGGTCCCTGCTCGGGCGCCATTTGTCACGAATGTCTTCTCGCCAGGATATCCTCACGGCTGTCCAGCGTTCATTTAAATATAAAAACCCACAATCTATTCTTAATTAGTTTAATTCTTTTCTTTATTTTTTTTTACATACATTAGTACTTTCTCCCTTATAACTAATTATAGTCTAACTTTTATTTCTGGGTTACACGTTCTTCAATATGTTCGTTCGTAAGTATGTCCGGGCTAACTTTGCTTATACACACGGGGATATTTAGCTACTACGAGGAGGGTGATTACGGGACTTTTATTTGGATTCAGGACCTGCTCGCATGATAGCCAGGCTCTCGAGATTCTG
This sequence comes from Sicus ferrugineus, assembly GCA_922984085.1. Taxonomy (NCBI): domain Eukaryota; kingdom Metazoa; phylum Arthropoda; class Insecta; order Diptera; family Conopidae; genus Sicus; species Sicus ferrugineus. Next base: position 28,877,699 of record OV277349.1, read on the forward strand.
AATTTGGCTTCCACTAGAAGCACTCCACTAAATTCAGACAGGCAGGAATTATTCAGGATTTCAGGATTCTGAATTTGGCTTCCACTAGAAGCACTCCACCAAATTCAGACAGGCAGGAATTATTCAGGATTTCAGGATTCTGAATTTGGCTTCCACTAGAAGCACTCCACCAAATTCAGACAGGCAGGAATTATTCAGGATTTCAGGATTCTGAATTTGGCTTCCACTAGAAGCACTCCACCAAATTCAGACAGGCAGGAATTATTCAGGATTTCAGGATTCTAAATTTGGCTTCCACTAGAAGCACTCCATTAAATTCAGACAGGCAGGAATTATTCAGGATTTCAGGATTCTGAATTTGGCTTCCACTAGAAGCACTCCACCAAATTCAGGCAGGCAGGAATTATTCAGGATTTCAGGATTCTGAATTTGGCTTCCACTAGAAGCACTCCACCAAATGCAGACAGGCAGGAATTATTCAGGATTGCAGGATTCTGAATTTGGCTTCCACTAGAAGCACTCCACCAAATTCAGACAGGCAGGAATTATTCAGGATTGCAGGATTCTGAATTTGGCTTCCACTAGAAGCACTCCACCAAATTCAGACAGGCAGGAATTATTCAGGATTGCAGGATTCTGAATTTGGCTTCCACTAGAAGCACTCCACCAAATTCAGACAGGCAGGAATTATTCAGGATTTCAGGATTCTGAATTTGGCTTCCACTAGTAGCACTCCACCAAATTCAGACAGGCAGGAATTATTCAGGATTGCAGGATTCTGAATTTGGCTTCCACTAGAAGCACTCCACCAAATTCAGACAGGCAAGAATTATTCAACGAGGACTTACCGCTTAGATGGTTGATTTCCAAGAGAGCGATTTACAATTCGGAGGCTGCTTTTATATGGCTCACCTAACGGCATTTGGTAATTTTGTTATTTTAGTTTGGCCTTCGAAAATTTCTGTTAATCGCTTCTTTTGCTTTCGACTGGGGTTGTTGTTGCCGTAGCAGAGTGTAAAATTATGTTTTTTTGCTCTGTATCGACTTTGCATGTTGTTGTTTTTTTAAACCAGTTTTTTGCTCGTTAGCTTGCTGCATGTAATTTGCCTGTGTTTGTTGTTGCTAATTTCTATGTGACTTTGGTTTTATTATTTGCTCTTTATTGCATTCCCGGTTTTGTACATGTTATTGTTGTTGTGCTTGTTGAGTGCGGTGAGAGTTTTGTTTTCTTCCCCAGAGTCGAGCCTTCTGTTTGGTGTTCGATTCGTTCTCCTTCAACAAGTTCCCCCAACTTGGTTGGAGTTGGTTGGCCGTATTCATAGAATTAAGTCCACCTCAAGTTGGGTCCGCACAACTCGAGGTTACTGCATCCCTTGAAGCGATTTTCGCGGGATCAGCTCAGGTGGAGTGTGGTCCAGGTTCTACACCCGTATTTGTAAGGAAGTTATGCTTCCTTACACTCAATCCTTTCTTTCCGGTGGCGGAAGAATGGTGATCGCCCTTGATGTGATGGTCACCCTGTGGCCGGCACAGAGGAACTGGATGCGTTGGCGTTTCCGTGGCTGTTGTGCCAAACGCGGGTATCCCCTGCGTATACCGTCTACCACCTCTCGCTTAATGCATGTGCCTGCTGGGCCCTCGAGCTCGTCCAGGTCGCGGAACTGTCGCGGCATTGGGACGTCGTTCTGCTCGACTATTTCGCTGGACTCAGTTGGTGGTGTAACTTCCTCGCTGGCTGGTTTTGGTGTCGGTAGTTCTGCCACCGCTTCTAGCCCCAAATGTCCATCGACTTCGGAGCATAGGTCATCGTAGAATGTGCCGCTCAGAGGGTCGAAATTGTCCGGGTGTCCGGTGTCTGTGGGTATCGGCCCTCCTACCAGTTCTACCCTTTTTGGCGCTTCTGGGGTGGGTTCCCCGAAGTCGAGAGCGGGGAACTTCCGGTGTGTCTTCCCTAGGTCGGGTGTCAGCTTCCGGATGGTATTTGCGATGTTCTGCCGCTTCCTGCCTACCTCTTCTCTGGAGAACCACTCCTCCATGTTTAAATACTCGTCGCGGTAGTCTTCGATTGGCCGGACGAATAGCTGTTCTGCGTATTGTAGCAGAAATATGCCGCAATCCGTCCCGTTGTCCTGCTGCAACACCCTGGGCTCGAATAGGGGTAAGTTCATGTTGCTGAATGTCCGGGGAACGCCGTCGGGCTTGCGTGAGTGGTATTCGCACTCGAGATACTCCCGTATCCGTTGGCCTACCTCCGTCCGTGGACCCGGGCTCAGGGAGTCGAATTGGAGGATACAGGGTAGCTGTGCACCCCATGTCCCGTCCTGCTTCGGCTTCTCCATCATCCTGACGTTGGTGCTACCCACGAAGCACACGACCATTAGGAACCAATGTTGGTCCCTGTTCACTGGGACAAGGATGTGGTTCATCGTGAACAAATCCACATTCTTTGTCCAGCGCCTCACTCTGCCGTGACGTTCCCACGGCGTGCCGGCTTGGTTGATGCGATCAAAGAAATGGGTGCTGAACAGATGCACCCGCTGCCTCTCCGATTCTGCGACCCTAGTGTTTTTGTTGAATTGGAGGTACATTTCTACCAGAGCGTCATTCAGGAACCGCCCTCTGGCTAAACGGCGATAGTCCTCGGCCCGGATCGGTATTCCACCGCGGCCAGGCGGATAAATAACGAAGGGTTCCTCCTCTTTATCATCCGCGTTCGCTAGTTCGGTCAAGGACTTCATCCTCTGACCCTCGTGGTTCCGCTTTCTCTCCGGCTTTGCGCTGTCACTGCTCACACGACGGAGGGGAGCAAAGACGAGTGTTGTCGTTCCGGCTACTTTGCTTGACTTGATCAGCTCATCCAGCCGATCGAACCATTGTCCCTTCTCTGCGGTTGTTGCCATTGTTGTTGATTTGTTGTTGGTTTTTGATGGTTTTCTAAGAGGGAGGAAAATAAGTAACGGGTTGGTCTACTACACTGACGGACAACACGATCTACGACGCCACATGACATATGAAATTCAACTACTGGGGTTCTGTAAGTTCGCCGCCCACGGTCGTATTTGATCTGTCTTCAACGCGATGATATTCCTTAAGATCTCGGATGTGGGCCGTGCGACCACTTTAATTTTCCATGTTGGTTAGCTGCACGATGACTGGTGATGTATATCTGTCGATTCGGTAAGGTCCCTCGTATTTTGGTGCCAGCTTGGCGTTGAATTTATCCACCGCTTTTGATAGGTGGTGTGTTTTTACCAGGACAAGTGTTCCGATGGGGGGGGGGGGGGTTCCAGTGTCTTCGTCGAAGATTGTAAAATCTTCTCGAAGGCGATTACCCCTCTGTTCTGGACTTTGTGCCGCGGTTCCGGTTCCTAAAGTGACTTCGTCGAAGAGTGTCTTTGGCAACCGCGGTTCTCGACCCTGTGTGAGGAATGCTGGACTAAATCCAGTTGTGTCTGATGTCATCGTGTTGATGCCCAAGGAGATTTCCGGAATGAATTCGTCCCAACTCGTCTGATCGTTTTTTATCACCTGTGCCACAATCCTCTTCACGTTCCTGTTTGCTCTTTCGGCGGGATTTTCTTGGGGTGTATATGGGGCGGTAAACTGCTGACGAACACCTAAATCATGGAGGAACCGTTGGAAGTGTCGGCTGTTGAACTGCACACCGTTGTCTGTGACGAGTACCTTTGGAACTCCATATCTCGCCAATATTCTTTCCCGAAAAGCTCTCTTCAAACTATCCGTAGTTGCTTGCCGTAGTGGTACTATTTCGGTCCATTTCGAGAATTTGTCTAGGAAAACTAGTATCATTGTATTACCATATTTTGACCGTGGTAACGGCCCTATGAAGTCAGCACAGACGATGGACCAGGGCTCCTCGGGTATCTGGGTCAGCATCTTCTCTGCCACCTTGTCTTGTACTGGTTTATACCGTTGACATGACTCGCAACATCGCACGAACTTTCTGATGTCTTTGAACATACCTGGCCAGTAGTATCTGTTAGCGATCCTTGTCACTGTCTTCCGAATTCCAGGGTGTCCGGCACTCGGGTCGTCGTGGTTTTCTTTCATTACTCGGTTTCGGAGGTTGTTAGGTATGCAGAGTTTCCACGCTACGCAATCTTCATCATTTGAGTCACCTGGGATATGTCGGTATAGTTGCCCGTTCTCGATTACGTAGTCCGCAAATTTCTCTGTGTTCTTTCTAATGTCTGTCATTCTCGTTTCGATCCAGCTGCCTTTTCCTTCCATCGTCGTAACCTTTCCTAGTTTTTCGAATGGCTGCCTCGAGAGTGCATCCGCGACTACGTTCCACTTACCTCGCCTGTATTTTACGTCGAAAGTGTATTGCTGTAGTTCGAGTGCCCACCTGGCTAACCGGCCTGAAGGGTTTTCCAGTGAGTTTAGCCACTTCAGTGAGAGATGATCCGTGATAATACTAAAGTGGTAACCTTCTAAATATGGCCGCATTTTCCTAATGCCCCATACGATTGCCAGACACTCCTTTTCCGTAGCAGAGTAGTTCTGTTCGGCTTTGTTTAAATGACGACTGGCATATGCGATCACTCGCTCTCCTTCTTGACTTTCTTGGGTCAGCACTGCTCCTAAACCGTAGTTACTGGCGTCCGTCTGCAGTGTGAATTTCTTGGAAAAATCGGGACATGCTAATACCGGTGCTTCCGTGAGCTTCTTCTTCATCGTCTCGAAGGCTTGTTGTTGTTCCTCAGGCCATTTCCACCGTTCACCCTTTTTCAAGAGGCTTGTGAGTGGCATGACTAAATCAGCGAAGTCCGGTACGAACCGGCGATACCATGATGCCACTCCCAGAAAGCGGCGAACACCTCTTACGCTTGTTGGTGGCTCTAATTCCTTGATAGCCGCCACCTTATCGGGATCGGTATGGATTCCCTGACGGCTTACCACGTGACCTAGATATTTCAAGTCTTCTTTGAAAAACTCAAATTTTTCGCTGTTTATTTTTAGGTTAGCTGCTCGCAGACGTTCAAATACTTCTTGTAAATTCTTCTTGTGTTCCTCTAGAGTTTTCCCAGTCACAATTATGTCGTCAAGATACGCGAATGCGTGTGGTTCCATTTCTGGCCCGATCACCTGGTCCAATGCCCTTTGGAAAGTTGCTGGAGCCGAATGCAGACCAAAGGGCATGACACGCCACTGAAAGAGTCCTCTCCCTGGAACAGTAAAAGCCGTATACTGCTTGCTGGCCGGGTTCATGGGAATCTGCCAGTAACCATTCTTCAGATCCAGGCTACTGATGTACTGAGCGTCGCGTAACCGGTCCAAGATGTGTTGTATCCTAGGAAGTGGGTATGCATCTGGAACTGATCGTGCATTCAACTGCCGGTAATCAATACATAGGCGCCACTTTCCGTTTTTCTTCTTCACCAAGACGATAGGGGCACTGTACGGGCTATGCGTGGGTTCAATACAGTCCTTTTCTAACAGTTCATCTATTTCCTTGTTTATAATCGCTTGCATGGCTGGGTTTTTCGGGTAATATCTCTGCTTGATGGGTCGGTCATCCTTCATCACGATCTGATGGGTGGTGATGTTAGAAGGGCCCTTCAAAGCCTCGAACTTCGGTAGTTCTGCTTCCAAGAATGTTTTTATAACTTGTCTTTCTTTGGTCTTATCATCTTCACTTCCTTGCGTGCCTTCTGCTGTTTGGTCGTTGGTTGTGGTGGCCCTCTCTTGCGTTGTGCCTCCGTGCGAAGCTGTTTTCGTCTCTATCCTCATTGTCCGAAGTGTAGAACCGCCGGCTTGTCCACCATTTGGAGCTGTTGTCACCGGAGCACCTAAAGTTATGGTTTCACCTCCACAGCTGATCGATGCTCCTATATTCGTGAGGAAGTCTATCCCCAGAATTACGTGATCGATGGCATCCTTGAGTATGAGCAACGGCATTTCACATTCCGCCGCTCCTAGCCGGATAACCACCTCCATTGCTTGGTCAATTGTACGCGGCGTACCATCTGCCATCTTAACGTCGACATCTACGTCTACTTGTCGTCCTTCGGCCGCAATCTCTCTGGCTAGTAATTCGCTGATGAAACTTCTCGAGGCTCCCGTGTCGATAGTGCCGGTGACAAGTTCCCTTCCTAATGCCACTTTTGCGAAGATTCTGTCCTGACTGAAGTTTAAGCACTTGGTGGGGTACGAGGAGAGTTTTGGTTCCCTGGCTCCAGCAGTCCTCGTCTCTGCTGGATGCCCTGCCCTTTTTCCGGAGCTTTCCTGCAACAATCAATCGTTCGTAGCCCTTGTTTTCCACACTCCCAGCAGAACAGTTTTCGGGGGTTATGGCATTCTCTCTGGAAATGGCCGTTTTCACCGCATCTCCGACAGACGGTCCCCGGGTCAATTCGGTTCCCCGATGGTGCGGCTGACATCATTCGATGGTGTTCCGGTTTTGATCGCCACGGTTCCCGGGGCGTACGTGACGGCTCTGTGTCCTGGCGTATACCCTCGAAATCTTCTGCCATGGATACTAATTCTTCTAGTGACGAGAAGTCTGTCCGTCTTATGTAAAGCAGATAGTCTCGATGGCAATTCCGGTAGATTCTCTGTAGCTGGTGTTCTTCCGTATAGCCGACATGACGCATCAACGTTTGCATGGTTAACACATAATCCTTGAACTTCTCCTTTGTGGCTTGGGTTCTTTTCCTAATATTGTCTTCCAGTTCTTCGAAATATTTCGACGATAAAAAGAATTTCATGAAATCCACTTTGAAGGATTCCCACGTGAGCCAACCTTTATTATTATTTCTGAACCAACAGAGGGCTTTGTCCTTTAACAGCTCAGGCATGGTTCGGGGTAATAAATCCTTGGGTAGTTCGTATGCCTCTGTGAGTTCTTCGACCCTTTCTATGAAGGTAATAGGGTCTTTTCCTCCATCATATTTCCAAGCCCACTTACGTACTTTATCTATTACCTCCGAATAACTAGAGACGCTTCTTCGCTGGTCCGCATATTCCCGTTCAGTTCCTGTGGTTCTTGGGTCTCTTGCGGCTGTTTGGTCGTTGTACACGGGTCTTTGACTTGGCATCGTTGTCAGTAGCACCTTGGGCATGGCACCTAGACCTCCCTTACTTGTATCCTGTTTCGGAGGGGGTGTCTGACGCATCGGCGACAGCGCCCTCGCTCCTGGAGAAACACTACGGCTCCATTGCGCCTCTCACTTATCAAATCGATCTCTGACCTCGGCTGACAAGTCGGACGATGACACAAATCCGGACATTAGCCTGCGTAATTCTTCAACCCCGCCATTCGGCTCTATCGCAAATTCGCGTAGAATGTCTTGTAACTTCTCCTTCGAAACGTTGTAAATCCAGCTTTTACCCATTGCACACTTTGTTTCCGAAGGTTTATAATTTGCTAGTTCTATTATATTTTCCTGAATATTTTTTTTCCCCACTGGCGTAATTTTTCCCTATTCTTCAGCTGCACGGTTTTCAAGATACAATGATTTTTTCCCCTGCGGTCTTCCTTTTCCTATAATTCGTTTTTTGTTTACGAGATACACGCTTTTTCTTCCCTCGCGGGTTTTTTTTCCAGTCACTTTCGGTTTACGAGATACGCAATTTTTCTCCACTCGCGGTCTATCTTTTGTTTTCTAAAAAGTCACTTTCAGTTTACGAGATATACGAATCCTCTTGTCTCTCGTGGTTTTTTTTCTCTACAAGGTCACTTTTGGTTTACGAGATACGCAATTTTTCTCCACTCGGGGTCTTTCTTTTATTTTCTATGAAGTCACTTTCAGTTTACGAGATATACGCATTTTCAGGTCCCTGCTCGGGCGCCATTTGTCACGAATGTCTTCTCGCCAGGATATCCTCACGGCTGTCCAGCGTTCATTTAAATATAAAAACCCACAATCTATTCTTAATTAGTTTAATTCTTTTCTTTATTTTTTTTTACATACATTAGTACTTTCTCCCTTATAACTAATTATAGTCTAACTTTTATTTCTGGGTTACACGTTCTTCAATATGTTCGTTCGTAAGTATGTCCGGGCTAACTTTGCTTATACACACGGGGATATTTAGCTACTACGAGGAGGGTGATTACGGGACTTTTATTTGGATTCAGGACCTGCTCGCATGATAGCCAGGCTCTCGAGATTCTGAATTTGGCTTCCACTAGAAGCACTCCACTAAATTCAGACAGGCAGGAATTATTCAGGATTTCAGGATTCTGAATTTGGCTTCCACTAGAAGCACTCCACCAAATTCAGACAGGCAGGAATTATTCAGGATTTCAGGATTCTGAATTTGGCTTCCACTAGAAGCACTCCACCAAATTCAGACAGGCAGGAATTATTCAGGATTTCAGGATTCTGAATTTGGCTTCCACTAGAAGCACTCCACCAAATTCAGACAGGCAGGAATTATTCAGGATTTCAGGATTCTAAATTTGGCTTCCACTAGAAGCACTCCATTAAATTCAGACAGGCAGGAATTATTCAGGATTTCAGGATTCTGAATTTGGCTTCCACTAGAAGCACTCCACCAAATTCAGACAGGCAGGAATTATTCAGGATTTCAGGATTCTGAATTTGGCTTCCACTAGAAGCACTCCACCAAATGCAGACAGGCAGGAATTATTCAGGATTGCAGGATTCTGAATTTGGCTTCCACTAGAAGCACTCCACCAAATTCAGACAGGCAGGAATTATTCAGGATTGCAGGATTCTGAATTTGGCTTCCACTAGAAGCACTCCACCAAATTCAGACAGGCAGGAATTATTCAGGATTGCAGGATTCTGAATTTGGCTTCCACTAGAAGCACTCCACCAAATTCAGACAGGCAGGAATTATTCAGGATTTCAGGATTCTGAATTTGGCTTCCACTAGTAGCACTCCACCAAATTCAGACAGGCAGGAATTATTCAGGATTGCAGGATTCTGAATTTGGCTTCCACTAGAAGCACTCCACCAAATTCAGACAGGCAAGAATTATTCAACGAGGACTTACCGCTTAGATGGTTGATTTCCAAGAGAGCGATTTACAATTCGGAGGCTGCTTTTATATGGCTCACCTAACGGCATTTGGTAATTTTGTTATTTTAGTTTGGCCTTCGAAAATTTCTGTTAATCGCTTCTTTTGCTTTCGACTGGGGTTGTTGTTGCCGTAGCAGAGTGTAAAATTATGTTTTTTTGCTCTGTATCGACTTTGCATGTTGTTGTTTTTTTAAACCAGTTTTTTGCTCGTTAGCTTGCTGCATGTAATTTGCCTGTGTTTGTTGTTGCTAATTTCTATGTGACTTTGGTTTTATTATTTGCTCTTTATTGCATTCCCGGTTTTGTACATGTTATTGTTGTTGTGCTTGTTGAGTGCGGTGAGAGTTTTGTTTTCTTCCCCAGAGTCGAGCCTTCTGTTTGGTGTTCGATTCGTTCTCCTTCAACAAGTTCCCCCAACTTGGTTGGAGTTGGTTGGCCGTATTCATAGAATTAAGTCCACCTCAAGTTGGGTCCGCACAACTCGAGGTTACTGCATCCCTTGAAGCGATTTTCGCGGGATCAGCTCAGGTGGAGTGTGGTCCAGGTTCTACACCCGTATTTGTAAGGAAGTTATGCTTCCTTACACTCAATCCTTTCTTTCCGGTGGCGGAAGAATGGTGATCGCCCTTGATGTGATGGTCACCCTGTGGCCGGCACAGAGGAACTGGATGCGTTGGCGTTTCCGTGGCTGTTGTGCCAAACGCGGGTATCCCCTGCGTATACCGTCTACCACCTCTCGCTTAATGCATGTGCCTGCTGGGCCCTCGAGCTCGTCCAGGTCGCGGAACTGTCGCGGCATTGGGACGTCGTTCTGCTCGACTATTTCGCTGGACTCAGTTGGTGGTGTAACTTCCTCGCTGGCTGGTTTTGGTGTCGGTAGTTCTGCCACCGCTTCTAGCCCCAAATGTCCATCGACTTCGGAGCATAGGTCATCGTAGAATGTGCCGCTCAGAGGGTCGAAATTGTCCGGGTGTCCGGTGTCTGTGGGTATCGGCCCTCCTACCAGTTCTACCCTTTTTGGCGCTTCTGGGGTGGGTTCCCCGAAGTCGAGAGCGGGGAACTTCCGGTGTGTCTTCCCTAGGTCGGGTGTCAGCTTCCGGATGGTATTTGCGATGTTCTGCCGCTTCCTGCCTACCTCTTCTCTGGAGAACCACTCCTCCATGTTTAAATACATTTCTACCAGAGCGTCATTCAGGAACCGCCCTCTGGCTAAACGGCGATAGTCCTCGGCCCGGATCGGTATTCCACCGCGGCCAGGCGGATAAATAACGAAGGGTTCCTCCTCGTTATCATCCGCGTTCGCTAGTTCGGTCAAGGACTTCATCCTCTGACCCTCGTGGTTCCGCTTTCTCTCCGGCTTTGCGCTGTCACTGCTCACACGACGGAGGGGAGCAAAGACGAGTGTTGTCGTTCCGGCTACTTTGCTTGACTTGATCAGCTCATCCAGCCGATCGAACCATTGTCCCTTCTCTGCGGTTGTTGCCATTGTTGTTGATTTGTTGTTGGTTTTTGATGGTTTTCTAAGAGGGAGGAAAATAAGTAACGGGTTGGTCTACTACACTGACGGACAACACGATCTACGACGCCACATGACATATGAAATTCAACTACTGGGGTTCTGTAAGTTCGCCGCCCACGGTCGTATTTGATCTGTCTTCAACGCGATGATATTCCTTAAGATCTCGGATGTGGGCCGTGCGACCACTTTAATTTTCCATGTTGGTTAGCTGCACGATGACTGGTGATGTATATCTGTCGATTCGGTAAGGTCCCTCGTATTTTGGTGCCAGCTTGGCGTTGAATTTATCCACCGCTTTTGATAGGTGGTGTGTTTTTACCAGGACAAGTGTTCCGATGGGGGGGGGGGGGGTTCCAGTGTCTTCGTCGAAGATTGTAAAATCTTCTCGAAGGCGATTACCCCTCTGTTCTGGACTTTGTGCCGCGGTTCCGGTTCCTAAAGTGACTTCGTCGAAGAGTGTCTTTGGCAACCGCGGTTCTCGACCCTGTGTGAGGAATGCTGGACTAAATCCAGTTGTGTCTGATGTCATCGTGTTGATGCCCAAGGAGATTTCCGGAATGAATTCGTCCCAACTCGTCTGATCGTTTTTTATCACCTGTGCCACAATCCTCTTCACGTTCCTGTTTGCTCTTTCGGCGGGATTTTCTTGGGGTGTATATGGGGCGGTAAACTGCTGACGAACACCTAAATCATGGAGGAACCGTTGGAAGTGTCGGCTGTTGAACTGCACACCGTTGTCTGTGACGAGTACCTTTGGAACTCCATATCTCGCCAATATTCTTTCCCGAAAAGCTCTCTTCAAACTATCCGTAGTTGCTTGCCGTAGTGGTACTATTTCGGTCCATTTCGAGAATTTGTCTAGGAAAACTAGTATCATTGTATTACCATATTTTGACCGTGGTAACGGCCCTATGAAGTCAGCACAGACGATGGACCAGGGCTCCTCGGGTATCTGGGTCAGCATCTTCTCTGCCACCTTGTCTTGTACTGGTTTATACCGTTGACATGACTCGCAACATCGCACGAACTTTCTGATGTCTTTGAACATACCTGGCCAGTAGTATCTGTTAGCGATCCTTGTCACTGTCTTCCGAATTCCAGGGTGTCCGGCACTCGGGTCGTCGTGGTTTTCTTTCATTACTCGGTTTCGGAGGTTGTTAGGTATGCAGAGTTTCCACGCTACGCAATCTTCATCATTTGAGTCACCTGGGATATGTCGGTATAGTTGCCCGTTCTCGATTACGTAGTCCGCAAATTTCTCTGTGTTCTTTCTAATGTCTGTCATTCTCGTTTCGATCCAGCTGCCTTTTCCTTCCATCGTCGTAACCTTTCCTAGTTTTTCGAATGGCTGCCTCGAGAGTGCATCCGCGACTACGTTCCACTTACCTCGCCTGTATTTTACGTCGAAAGTGTATTGCTGTAGTTCGAGTGCCCACCTGGCTAACCGGCCTGAAGGGTTTTCCAGTGAGTTTAGCCACTTCAGTGAGAGATGATCCGTGATAATACTAAAGTGGTAACCTTCTAAATATGGCCGCATTTTCCTAATGCCCCATACGATTGCCAGACACTCCTTTTCCGTAGCAGAGTAGTTCTGTTCGGCTTTGTTTAAATGACGACTGGCATATGCGATCACTCGCTCTCCTTCTTGACTTTCTTGGGTCAGCACTGCTCCTAAACCGTAGTTACTGGCGTCCGTCTGCAGTGTGAATTTCTTGGAAAAATCCGTGCTTCCGTGAGCTTCTTCTTCATCGTCTCGAAGGCTTGTTGTTGTTCCTCAGGCCATTTCCACCGTTCACCCTTTTTCAAGAGGCTTGTGAGTGGCATGACTAAATCAGCGAAGTCCGGTACGAACCGGCGATACCATGATGCCACTCCCAGAAAGCGGCGAACACCTCTTACGCTTGTTGGTGGCTCTAATTCCTTGATAGCCGCCACCTTATCGGGATCGGTATGGATTCCCTGACGGCTTACCACGTGACCTAGATATTTCAAGTCTTCTTTGAAAAACTCAAAATTTTCGCTGTTTATTTTTAGGTTAGCTGCTCGCAGACGTTGAAATACTTCTTGTAAATTCTTCTTGTGTTCCTCTAGAGTTTTCCCAGTCACAATTATGTCGTCAAGATACGCGAATGCGTGTGGTTCCATTTCTGGCCCGATCACCTGGTCCAATGCCCTTTGGAAAGTTGCTGGAGCCGAATGCAGACCAAAGGGCATGACACGCCACTGAAAGAGTCCTCTCCCTGGAACAGTAAAAGCCGTATACTGCTTGCTGGCCGGGTTCATGGGAATCTGCCAGTAACCATTCTTCAGATCCAGGCTACTGATGTACTGAGCGTCGCGTAACCGGTCCAAGATGTGTTGTATCCTAGGAAGTGGGTATGCATCTGGAACTGATCGTGCATTCAACTGCCTGTAATCAATACATAGGCGCCACTTTCCGTTTTTCTTCTTCACCAAGACGATAGGGGCACTGTACGGGCTATGCGTGGGTTCAATACAGTCCTTTTCTAACAGTTCATCTATTTCCTTGTTTATAATCGCTTGCATGGCTGGGTTTTTCGGGTAATATCTCTGCTTGATGGGTCGGTCATCCTTCATCACGATCTGATGGGTGGTGATGTTAGAAGGGCCCTTCAAAGCCTCGAACTTCGGTAGTTCTGCTTCCAAGAATGTTTTTATAACTTGTCTTTCTTTGGTCTTATCATCTTCACTTCCTTGCGTGCCTTCTGCTGTTTGGTCGTTGGTTGTGGTGGCCCTCTCTTGCGTTGTGCCTCCGTGCGAAGCTGTTTTCGTCTCTATCCTCATTGTCCGAAGTGTAGAACCGCCGGCTTGTCCACCATTTGGAGCTGTTGTCACCGGAGCACCTAAAGTTATGGTTTCACCTCCACAGCTGATCGATGCTCCTATATTCGTGAGGAAGTCTATCCCCAGAATTACGTGATCGATGGCATCCTTGAGTATGAGCAACGGCATTTCACATTCCGCCGCTCCTAGCCGGATAACCACCTCCATTGCTTGGTCAATTGTACGCGGCGTACCATCTGCCATCTTAACGTCGACATCTACGTCTACTTGTCGTCCTTCGGCCGCAATTTCTCTGGCTAGTAATTCGCTGATGAAACTTCTCGAGGCTCCCGTGTCGATAGTGCCGGTGACAAGTTCCCTTCCTAATGCCACTTTTGCGAAGATTCTGTCCTGACTGAAGTTTAAGCACTTGGTGGGGTACGAGGAGAGTTTTGGTTCCCTGGCTCCAGCAGTCCTCGTCTCTGCTGGATGCCCTGCCCTTTTTCCGGAGCTTTCCTGCAACAATCAATCGTTCGTAGCCCTTGTTTTCCACACTCCCAGCAGAACAGTTTTCGGGGGTTATGGCATTCTCTCTGGAAATGGCCGTTTTCACCGCATCTCCGACAGACGGTCCGCGGGTCAATTCGGTTCCCCGATGGTGCGGCTGACATCATTCGATGGTGTTCCGGTTTTGATCGCCACGGTTCCCGGGGCGTACGTGACGGCTCTGTGTCCTGGCGTATACCCTCGAAATCTTCTGCCATGGATACTAATTCTTCTAGTGACGAGAAGTCTGTCCGTCTTATGTAAAGCAGATAGTCTCGATGGCAATTCCGGTAGATTCTCTGTAGCTGGTGTTCTTCCGTATAGCCGACATGACGCATCAACGTTTGCATGGTCAACACATAATCCTTGAACTTCTCTTTTGTGGCTTGGGTTCTTTTCCTAATATTGTCTTCCAGTTCTTCGAAATATTTCGACGATAAAAAGAATTTCATGAAATCCACTTTGAAGGATTCCCACGTGAGCCAACCTTTATTATTATTTCTGAACCAACAGAGGGCTTTGTCCTTTAACAGCTCAGGCATGGTTCGGGGTAATAAATCCTTGGGTAGTTCGTATGCCTCTGTGAGTTCTTCGACCCTTTCTATGAAGGTAATAGGGTCTTTTCCTCCATCATATTTCCAAGCCCACTTACGTACTTTATCTATTACCTCCGAATAACTAGAGACGCTTCTTCGCTGGTCCGCATATTCCCGTTCAGTTCCTGTGGTTCTTGGGTCTCTTGCGGCTGTTTGGTCGTTGTACACGGGTCTTTGACTTGGCATCGTTGTCAGTAGCACCTTGGGCATGGCACCTAGACCTCCCTTACTTGTATCCTGTTTCGGAGGGGGTGTCTGACGCATCGGCGACAGCGCCCTCGCTCCTGGAGAAACACTACGGCTCCATTGCGCCTCTCACTTATCAAATCGATCTCTGACCTCGGCTGACAAGTCGGACGATGACACAAATCCGGACATTAGCCTGCGTAATTCTTCAACCCCGCCATTCGGCTCTATCGCAAATTCGCGTAGAATGTCTTGTAACTTCTCCTTCGAAACGTTGTAAATCCAGCTTTTACCCATTGCACACTTTGTTTCCGAAGGTTTATAATTTGCTAGTTCTATTATATTTTCCTGAATATTTTTTTTCCCCACTGGCGTAATTTTTCCCTATTCTTCAGCTGCACGGTTTTCAAGATACAATGATTTTTTCCCCTGCGGTCTTCCTTTTCCTATAATTCGTTTTTTGTTTACGAGATACACGCTTTTTCTTCCCTCGCGGGTTTTTTTTTCCAGTCACTTTCGGTTTACGAGATACGCAATTTTTCTCCACTCGCGGTCTATCTTTTGTTTTCTAAAAAGTCACTTTCAGTTTACGAGATATACGAATCCTCTTGTCTCTCGTGGTTTTTTTTCTCTACAAGGTCACTTTTGGTTTACGAGATACGCAATTTTTCTCCACTCGGGGTCTTTCTTTTATTTTCTATGAAGTCACTTTCAGTTTACGAGATATACGCATTTTCAGGTCCCTGCTCGGGCGCCATTTGTCACGAATGTCTTCTCGCCAGGATATCCTCACGGCTGTCCAGCGTTCATTTAAATATAAAAACCCACAATCTATTCTTAATTAGTTTAATTCTTTTCTTTATTTTTTTTTACATACATTAGTACTTTCTCCCTTATAACTAATTATAGTCTAACTTTTATTTCTGGGTTACACGTTCTTCAATATGTTCGTTCGTAAGTATGTCCGGGCTAACTTTGCTTATACACACGGGGATATTTAGCTACTACGAGGAGGGTGATTACGGGACTTTTATTTGGATTCAGGACCTGCTCGCATGATAGCCAGGCTCTCGAGATTCTGAATTTGGCTTCCACTAGAAGCACTCCACTAAATTCAGACAGGCAGGAATTATTCAGGATTTCAGGATTCTGAATTTGGCTTCCACTAGAAGCACTCCACCAAATTCAGACAGGCAGGAATTATTCAGGATTTCAGGATTCTGAATTTGGCTTCCACTAGAAGCAGTCCACCAAATTCAGACAGGCAGGAATTATTCAGGATTTCAGGATTCTGAATTTGGCTTCCACTAGAAGCACTCCACCAAATTCAGACAGGCAGGAATTATTCAGGATTTCAGGATTCTAAATTTGGCTTCCACTAGAAGCACTCCATTAAATTCAGACAGGCAGGAATTATTCAGGATTTCAGGATTCTGAATTTGGCTTCCACTAGAAGCACTCCACCAAA
The DNA here is from genome assembly GCA_922984085.1 of Sicus ferrugineus. Taxonomy (NCBI): domain Eukaryota; kingdom Metazoa; phylum Arthropoda; class Insecta; order Diptera; family Conopidae; genus Sicus; species Sicus ferrugineus. Next base: position 28,893,813 of record OV277349.1, read on the forward strand.
TTCAGGCAGGCAGGAATTATTCAGGATTTCAGGATTCTGAATTTGGCTTCCACTAGAAGCACTCCACCAAATGCAGACAGGCAGGAATTATTCAGGATTGCAGGATTCTGAATTTGGCTTCCACTAGAAGCACTCCACCAAATTCAGACAGGCAGGAATTATTCAGGATTGCAGGATTCTGAATTTGGCTTCCACTAGAAGCACTCCACCAAATTCAGACAGGCAGGAATTATTCAGGATTGCAGGATTCTGAATTTGGCTTCCACTAGAAGCACTCCACCAAATTCAGACAGGCAGGAATTATTCAGGATTTCAGGATTCTGAATTTGGCTTCCACTAGTAGCACTCCACCAAATTCAGACAGGCAGGAATTATTCAGGATTGCAGGATTCTGAATTTGGCTTCCACTAGAAGCACTCCACCAAATTCAGACAGGCAAGAATTATTCAACGAGGACTTACCGCTTAGATGGTTGATTTCCAAGAGAGCGATTTACAATTCGGAGGCTGCTTTTATATGGCTCACCTAACGGCATTTGGTAATTTTGTTATTTTAGTTTGGCCTTCGAAAATTTCTGTTAATCGCTTCTTTTGCTTTCGACTGGGGTTGTTGTTGCCGTAGCAGAGTGTAAAATTATGTTTTTTTGCTCTGTATCGACTTTGCATGTTGTTGTTTTTTTAAACCAGTTTTTTGCTCGTTAGCTTGCTGCATGTAATTTGCCTGTGTTTGTTGTTGCTAATTTCTATGTGACTTTGGTTTTATTATTTGCTCTTTATTGCATTCCCGGTTTTGTACATGTTATTGTTGTTGTGCTTGTTGAGTGCGGTGAGAGTTTTGTTTTCTTCCCCAGAGTCGAGCCTTCTGTTTGGTGTTCGATTCGTTCTCCTTCAACAAGTTCCCCCAACTTGGTTGGAGTTGGTTGGCCGTATTCATAGAATTAAGTCCACCTCAAGTTGGGTCCGCACAACTCGAGGTTACTGCATCCCTTGAAGCGATTTTCGCGGGATCAGCTCAGGTGGAGTGTGGTCCAGGTTCTACACCCGTATTTGTAAGGAAGTTATGCTTCCTTACACTCAATCCTTTCTTTCCGGTGGCGGAAGAATGGTGATCGCCCTTGATGTGATGGTCACCCTGTGGCCGGCACAGAGGAACTGGATGCGTTGGCGTTTCCGTGGCTGTTGTGCCAAACGCGGGTATCCCCTGCGTATACCGTCTACCACCTCTCGCTTAATGCATGTGCCTGCTGGGCCCTCGAGCTCGTCCAGGTCGCGGAACTGTCGCGGCATTGGGACGTCGTTCTGCTCGACTATTTCGCTGGACTCAGTTGGTGGTGTAACTTCCTCGCTGGCTGGTTTTGGTGTCGGTAGTTCTGCCACCGCTTCTAGCCCCAAATGTCCATCGACTTCGGAGCATAGGTCATCGTAGAATGTGCCGCTCAGAGGGTCGAAATTGTCCGGGTGTCCGGTGTCTGTGGGTATCGGCCCTCCTACCAGTTCTACCCTTTTTGGCGCTTCTGGGGTGGGTTCCCCGAAGTCGAGAGCGGGGAACTTCCGGTGTGTCTTCCCTAGGTCGGGTGTCAGCTTCCGGATGGTATTTGCGATGTTCTGCCGCTTCCTGCCTACCTCTTCTCTGGAGAACCACTCCTCCATGTTTAAATACATTTCTACCAGAGCGTCATTCAGGAACCGCCCTCTGGCTAAACGGCGATAGTCCTCGGCCCGGATCGGTATTCCACCGCGGCCAGGCGGATAAATAACGAAGGGTTCCTCCTCGTTATCATCCGCGTTCGCTAGTTCGGTCAAGGACTTCATCCTCTGACCCTCGTGGTTCCGCTTTCTCTCCGGCTTTGCGCTGTCACTGCTCACACGACGGAGGGGAGCAAAGACGAGTGTTGTCGTTCCGGCTACTTTGCTTGACTTGATCAGCTCATCCAGCCGATCGAACCATTGTCCCTTCTCTGCGGTTGTTGCCATTGTTGTTGATTTGTTGTTGGTTTTTGATGGTTTTCTAAGAGGGAGGAAAATAAGTAACGGGTTGGTCTACTACACTGACGGACAACACGATCTACGACGCCACATGACATATGAAATTCAACTACTGGGGTTCTGTAAGTTCGCCGCCCACGGTCGTATTTGATCTGTCTTCAACGCGATGATATTCCTTAAGATCTCGGATGTGGGCCGTGCGACCACTTTAATTTTCCATGTTGGTTAGCTGCACGATGACTGGTGATGTATATCTGTCGATTCGGTAAGGTCCCTCGTATTTTGGTGCCAGCTTGGCGTTGAATTTATCCACCGCTTTTGATAGGTGGTGTGTTTTTACCAGGACAAGTGTTCCGATGGGGGGGGGGGGGGGGTTCCAGTGTCTTCGTCGAAGATTGTAAAATCTTCTCGAAGGCGATTACCCCTCTGTTCTGGACTTTGTGCCGCGGTTCCGGTTCCTAAAGTGACTTCGTCGAAGAGTGTCTTTGGCAACCGCGGTTCTCGACCCTGTGTGAGGAATGCTGGACTAAATCCAGTTGTGTCTGATGTCATCGTGTTGATGCCCAAGGAGATTTCCGGAATGAATTCGTCCCAACTCGTCTGATCGTTTTTTATCACCTGTGCCACAATCCTCTTCACGTTCCTGTTTGCTCTTTCGGCGGGATTTTCTTGGGGTGTATATGGGGCGGTAAACTGCTGACGAACACCTAAATCATGGAGGAACCGTTGGAAGTGTCGGCTGTTGAACTGCACACCGTTGTCTGTGACGAGTACCTTTGGAACTCCATATCTCGCCAATATTCTTTCCCGAAAAGCTCTCTTCAAACTATCCGTAGTTGCTTGCCGTAGTGGTACTATTTCGGTCCATTTCGAGAATTTGTCTAGGAAAACTAGTATCATTGTATTACCATATTTTGACCGTGGTAACGGCCCTATGAAGTCAGCACAGACGATGGACCAGGGCTCCTCGGGTATCTGGGTCAGCATCTTCTCTGCCACCTTGTCTTGTACTGGTTTATACCGTTGACATGACTCGCAACATCGCACGAACTTTCTGATGTCTTTGAACATACCTGGCCAGTAGTATCTGTTAGCGATCCTTGTCACTGTCTTCCGAATTCCAGGGTGTCCGGCACTCGGGTCGTCGTGGTTTTCTTTCATTACTCGGTTTCGGAGGTTGTTAGGTATGCAGAGTTTCCACGCTACGCAATCTTCATCATTTGAGTCACCTGGGATATGTCGGTATAGTTGCCCGTTCTCGATTACGTAGTCCGCAAATTTCTCTGTGTTCTTTCTAATGTCTGTCATTCTCGTTTCGATCCAGCTGCCTTTTCCTTCCATCGTCGTAACCTTTCCTAGTTTTTCGAATGGCTGCCTCGAGAGTGCATCCGCGACTACGTTCCACTTACCTCGCCTGTATTTTACGTCGAAAGTGTATTGCTGTAGTTCGAGTGCCCACCTGGCTAACCGGCCTGAAGGGTTTTCCAGTGAGTTTAGCCACTTCAGTGAGAGATGATCCGTGATAATACTAAAGTGGTAACCTTCTAAATATGGCCGCATTTTCCTAATGCCCCATACGATTGCCAGACACTCCTTTTCCGTAGCAGAGTAGTTCTGTTCGGCTTTGTTTAAATGACGACTGGCATATGCGATCACTCGCTCTCCTTCTTGACTTTCTTGGGTCAGCACTGCTCCTAAACCGTAGTTACTGGCGTCCGTCTGCAGTGTGAATTTCTTGGAAAAATCCGTGCTTCCGTGAGCTTCTTCTTCATCGTCTCGAAGGCTTGTTGTTGTTCCTCAGGCCATTTCCACCGTTCACCCTTTTTCAAGAGGCTTGTGAGTGGCATGACTAAATCAGCGAAGTCCGGTACGAACCGGCGATACCATGATGCCACTCCCAGAAAGCGGCGAACACCTCTTACGCTTGTTGGTGGCTCTAATTCCTTGATAGCCGCCACCTTATCGGGATCGGTATGGATTCCCTGACGGCTTACCACGTGACCTAGATATTTCAAGTCTTCTTTGAAAAACTCAAAATTTTCGCTGTTTATTTTTAGGTTAGCTGCTCGCAGACGTTGAAATACTTCTTGTAAATTCTTCTTGTGTTCCTCTAGAGTTTTCCCAGTCACAATTATGTCGTCAAGATACGCGAATGCGTGTGGTTCCATTTCTGGCCCGATCACCTGGTCCAATGCCCTTTGGAAAGTTGCTGGAGCCGAATGCAGACCAAAGGGCATGACACGCCACTGAAAGAGTCCTCTCCCTGGAACAGTAAAAGCCGTATACTGCTTGCTGGCCGGGTTCATGGGAATCTGCCAGTAACCATTCTTCAGATCCAGGCTACTGATGTACTGAGCGTCGCGTAACCGGTCCAAGATGTGTTGTATCCTAGGAAGTGGGTATGCATCTGGAACTGATCGTGCATTCAACTGCCTGTAATCAATACATAGGCGCCACTTTCCGTTTTTCTTCTTCACCAAGACGATAGGGGCACTGTACGGGCTATGCGTGGGTTCAATACAGTCCTTTTCTAACAGTTCATCTATTTCCTTGTTTATAATCGCTTGCATGGCTGGGTTTTTCGGGTAATATCTCTGCTTGATGGGTCGGTCATCCTTCATCACGATCTGATGGGTGGTGATGTTAGAAGGGCCCTTCAAAGCCTCGAACTTCGGTAGTTCTGCTTCCAAGAATGTTTTTATAACTTGTCTTTCTTTGGTCTTATCATCTTCACTTCCTTGCGTGCCTTCTGCTGTTTGGTCGTTGGTTGTGGTGGCCCTCTCTTGCGTTGTGCCTCCGTGCGAAGCTGTTTTCGTCTCTATCCTCATTGTCCGAAGTGTAGAACCGCCGGCTTGTCCACCATTTGGAGCTGTTGTCACCGGAGCACCTAAAGTTATGGTTTCACCTCCACAGCTGATCGATGCTCCTATATTCGTGAGGAAGTCTATCCCCAGAATTACGTGATCGATGGCATCCTTGAGTATGAGCAACGGCATTTCACATTCCGCCGCTCCTAGCCGGATAACCACCTCCATTGCTTGGTCAATTGTACGCGGCGTACCATCTGCCATCTTAACGTCGACATCTACGTCTACTTGTCGTCCTTCGGCCGCAATTTCTCTGGCTAGTAATTCGCTGATGAAACTTCTCGAGGCTCCCGTGTCGATAGTGCCGGTGACAAGTTCCCTTCCTAATGCCACTTTTGCGAAGATTCTGTCCTGACTGAAGTTTAAGCACTTGGTGGGGTACGAGGAGAGTTTTGGTTCCCTGGCTCCAGCAGTCCTCGTCTCTGCTGGATGCCCTGCCCTTTTTCCGGAGCTTTCCTGCAACAATCAATCGTTCGTAGCCCTTGTTTTCCACACTCCCAGCAGAACAGTTTTCGGGGGTTATGGCATTCTCTCTGGAAATGGCCGTTTTCACCGCATCTCCGACAGACGGTCCGCGGGTCAATTCGGTTCCCCGATGGTGCGGCTGACATCATTCGATGGTGTTCCGGTTTTGATCGCCACGGTTCCCGGGGCGTACGTGACGGCTCTGTGTCCTGGCGTATACCCTCGAAATCTTCTGCCATGGATACTAATTCTTCTAGTGACGAGAAGTCTGTCCGTCTTATGTAAAGCAGATAGTCTCGATGGCAATTCCGGTAGATTCTCTGTAGCTGGTGTTCTTCCGTATAGCCGACATGACGCATCAACGTTTGCATGGTCAACACATAATCCTTGAACTTCTCTTTTGTGGCTTGGGTTCTTTTCCTAATATTGTCTTCCAGTTCTTCGAAATATTTCGACGATAAAAAGAATTTCATGAAATCCACTTTGAAGGATTCCCACGTGAGCCAACCTTTATTATTATTTCTGAACCAACAGAGGGCTTTGTCCTTTAACAGCTCAGGCATGGTTCGGGGTAATAAATCCTTGGGTAGTTCGTATGCCTCTGTGAGTTCTTCGACCCTTTCTATGAAGGTAATAGGGTCTTTTCCTCCATCATATTTCCAAGCCCACTTACGTACTTTATCTATTACCTCCGAATAACTAGAGACGCTTCTTCGCTGGTCCGCATATTCCCGTTCAGTTCCTGTGGTTCTTGGGTCTCTTGCGGCTGTTTGGTCGTTGTACACGGGTCTTTGACTTGGCATCGTTGTCAGTAGCACCTTGGGCATGGCACCTAGACCTCCCTTACTTGTATCCTGTTTCGGAGGGGGTGTCTGACGCATCGGCGACAGCGCCCTCGCTCCTGGAGAAACACTACGGCTCCATTGCGCCTCTCACTTATCAAATCGATCTCTGACCTCGGCTGACAAGTCGGACGATGACACAAATCCGGACATTAGCCTGCGTAATTCTTCAACCCCGCCATTCGGCTCTATCGCAAATTCGCGTAGAATGTCTTGTAACTTCTCCTTCGAAACGTTGTAAATCCAGCTTTTACCCATTGCACACTTTGTTTCCGAAGGTTTATAATTTGCTAGTTCTATTATATTTTCCTGAATATTTTTTTTCCCCACTGGCGTAATTTTTCCCTATTCTTCAGCTGCACGGTTTTCAAGATACAATGATTTTTTCCCCTGCGGTCTTCCTTTTCCTATAATTCGTTTTTTGTTTACGAGATACACGCTTTTTCTTCCCTCGCGGGTTTTTTTTTCCAGTCACTTTCGGTTTACGAGATACGCAATTTTTCTCCACTCGCGGTCTATCTTTTGTTTTCTAAAAAGTCACTTTCAGTTTACGAGATATACGAATCCTCTTGTCTCTCGTGGTTTTTTTTCTCTACAAGGTCACTTTTGGTTTACGAGATACGCAATTTTTCTCCACTCGGGGTCTTTCTTTTATTTTCTATGAAGTCACTTTCAGTTTACGAGATATACGCATTTTCAGGTCCCTGCTCGGGCGCCATTTGTCACGAATGTCTTCTCGCCAGGATATCCTCACGGCTGTCCAGCGTTCATTTAAATATAAAAACCCACAATCTATTCTTAATTAGTTTAATTCTTTTCTTTATTTTTTTTTACATACATTAGTACTTTCTCCCTTATAACTAATTATAGTCTAACTTTTATTTCTGGGTTACACGTTCTTCAATATGTTCGTTCGTAAGTATGTCCGGGCTAACTTTGCTTATACACACGGGGATATTTAGCTACTACGAGGAGGGTGATTACGGGACTTTTATTTGGATTCAGGACCTGCTCGCATGATAGCCAGGCTCTCGAGATTCTGAATTTGGCTTCCACTAGAAGCACTCCACTAAATTCAGACAGGCAGGAATTATTCAGGATTTCAGGATTCTGAATTTGGCTTCCACTAGAAGCACTCCACCAAATTCAGACAGGCAGGAATTATTCAGGATTTCAGGATTCTGAATTTGGCTTCCACTAGAAGCAGTCCACCAAATTCAGACAGGCAGGAATTATTCAGGATTTCAGGATTCTGAATTTGGCTTCCACTAGAAGCACTCCACCAAATTCAGACAGGCAGGAATTATTCAGGATTTCAGGATTCTAAATTTGGCTTCCACTAGAAGCACTCCATTAAATTCAGACAGGCAGGAATTATTCAGGATTTCAGGATTCTGAATTTGGCTTCCACTAGAAGCACTCCACCAAATTCAGGCAGGCAGGAATTATTCAGGATTTCAGGATTCTGAATTTGGCTTCCACTAGAAGCACTCCACCAAATGCAGACAGGCAGGAATTATTCAGGATTGCAGGATTCTGAATTTGGCTTCCACTAGAAGCACTCCACCAAATTCAGACAGGCAGGAATTATTCAGGATTGCAGGATTCTGAATTTGGCTTCCACTAGAAGCACTCCACCAAATTCAGACAGGCAGGAATTATTCAGGATTGCAGGATTCTGAATTTGGCTTCCACTAGAAGCACTCCACCAAATTCAGACAGGCAGGAATTATTCAGGATTTCAGGATTCTGAATTTGGCTTCCACTAGTAGCACTCCACCAAATTCAGACAGGCAGGAATTATTCAGGATTGCAGGATTCTGAATTTGGCTTCCACTAGAAGCACTCCACCAAATTCAGACAGGCAAGAATTATTCAACGAGGACTTACCGCTTAGATGGTTGATTTCCAAGAGAGCGATTTACAATTCGGAGGCTGCTTTTATATGGCTCACCTAACGGCATTTGGTAATTTTGTTATTTTAGTTTGGCCTTCGAAAATTTCTGTTAATCGCTTCTTTTGCTTTCGACTGGGGTTGTTGTTGCCGTAGCAGAGTGTAAAATTATGTTTTTTTGCTCTGTATCGACTTTGCATGTTGTTGTTTTTTTAAACCAGTTTTTTGCTCGTTAGCTTGCTGCATGTAATTTGCCTGTGTTTGTTGTTGCTAATTTCTATGTGACTTTGGTTTTATTATTTGCTCTTTATTGCATTCCCGGTTTTGTACATGTTATTGTTGTTGTGCTTGTTGAGTGCGGTGAGAGTTTTGTTTTCTTCCCCAGAGTCGAGCCTTCTGTTTGGTGTTCGATTCGTTCTCCTTCAACAAGTTCCCCCAACTTGGTTGGAGTTGGTTGGCCGTATTCATAGAATTAAGTCCACCTCAAGTTGGGTCCGCACAACTCGAGGTTACTGCATCCCTTGAAGCGATTTTCGCGGGATCAGCTCAGGTGGAGTGTGGTCCAGGTTCTACACCCGTATTTGTAAGGAAGTTATGCTTCCTTACACTCAATCCTTTCTTTCCGGTGGCGGAAGAATGGTGATCGCCCTTGATGTGATGGTCACCCTGTGGCCGGCACAGAGGAACTGGATGCGTTGGCGTTTCCGTGGCTGTTGTGCCAAACGCGGGTATCCCCTGCGTATACCGTCTACCACCTCTCGCTTAATGCATGTGCCTGCTGGGCCCTCGAGCTCGTCCAGGTCGCGGAACTGTCGCGGCATTGGGACGTCGTTCTGCTCGACTATTTCGCTGGACTCAGTTGGTGGTGTAACTTCCTCGCTGGCTGGTTTTGGTGTCGGTAGTTCTGCCACCGCTTCTAGCCCCAAATGTCCATCGACTTCGGAGCATAGGTCATCGTAGAATGTGCCGCTCAGAGGGTCGAAATTGTCCGGGTGTCCGGTGTCTGTGGGTATCGGCCCTCCTACCAGTTCTACCCTTTTTGGCGCTTCTGGGGTGGGTTCCCCGAAGTCGAGAGCGGGGAACTTCCGGTGTGTCTTCCCTAGGTCGGGTGTCAGCTTCCGGATGGTATTTGCGATGTTCTGCCGCTTCCTGCCTACCTCTTCTCTGGAGAACCACTCCTCCATGTTTAAATACATTTCTACCAGAGCGTCATTCAGGAACCGCCCTCTGGCTAAACGGCGATAGTCCTCGGCCCGGATCGGTATTCCACCGCGGCCAGGCGGATAAATAACGAAGGGTTCCTCCTCGTTATCATCCGCGTTCGCTAGTTCGGTCAAGGACTTCATCCTCTGACCCTCGTGGTTCCGCTTTCTCTCCGGCTTTGCGCTGTCACTGCTCACACGACGGAGGGGAGCAAAGACGAGTGTTGTCGTTCCGGCTACTTTGCTTGACTTGATCAGCTCATCCAGCCGATCGAACCATTGTCCCTTCTCTGCGGTTGTTGCCATTGTTGTTGATTTGTTGTTGGTTTTTGATGGTTTTCTAAGAGGGAGGAAAATAAGTAACGGGTTGGTCTACTACACTGACGGACAACACGATCTACGACGCCACATGACATATGAAATTCAACTACTGGGGTTCTGTAAGTTCGCCGCCCACGGTCGTATTTGATCTGTCTTCAACGCGATGATATTCCTTAAGATCTCGGATGTGGGCCGTGCGACCACTTTAATTTTCCATGTTGGTTAGCTGCACGATGACTGGTGATGTATATCTGTCGATTCGGTAAGGTCCCTCGTATTTTGGTGCCAGCTTGGCGTTGAATTTATCCACCGCTTTTGATAGGTGGTGTGTTTTTACCAGGACAAGTGTTCCGATGGGGGGGGGGGGGTTCCAGTGTCTTCGTCGAAGATTGTAAAATCTTCTCGAAGGCGATTACCCCTCTGTTCTGGACTTTGTGCCGCGGTTCCGGTTCCTAAAGTGACTTCGTCGAAGAGTGTCTTTGGCAACCGCGGTTCTCGACCCTATGTGAGGAATGCTGGACTAAATCCAGTTGTGTCTGATGTCATCGTGTTGATGCCCAAGGAGATTTCCGGAATGAATTCGTCCCAACTCGTCTGATCGTTTTTTATCACCTGTGCCACAATCCTCTTCACGTTCCTGTTTGCTCTTTCGGCGGGATTTTCTTGGGGTGTATATGGGGCGGTAAACTGCTGACGAACACCTAAATCATGGAGGAACCGTTGGAAGTGTCGGCTGTTGAACTGCACACCGTTGTCTGTGACGAGTACCTTTGGAACTCCATATCTCGCCAATATTCTTTCCCGAAAAGCTCTCTTCAAACTATCCGTAGTTGCTTGCCGTAGTGGTACTATTTCGGTCCATTTCGAGAATTTGTCTAGGAAAACTAGTATCATTGTATTACCATATTTTGACCGTGGTAACGGCCCTATGAAGTCAGCACAGACGATGGACCAGGGCTCCTCGGGTATCTGGGTCAGCATCTTCTCTGCCACCTTGTCTTGTACTGGTTTATACCGTTGACATGACTCGCAACATCGCACGAACTTTCTGATGTCTTTGAACATACCTGGCCAGTAGTATCTGTTAGCGATCCTTGTCACTGTCTTCCGAATTCCAGGGTGTCCGGCACTCGGGTCGTCGTGGTTTTCTTTCATTACTCGGTTTCGGAGGTTGTTAGGTATGCAGAGTTTCCACGCTACGCAATCTTCATCATTTGAGTCACCTGGGATATGTCGGTATAGTTGCCCGTTCTCGATTACGTAGTCCGCAAATTTCTCTGTGTTCTTTCTAATGTCTGTCATTCTCGTTTCGATCCAGCTGCCTTTTCCTTCCATCGTCGTAACCTTTCCTAGTTTTTCGAATGGCTGCCTCGAGAGTGCATCCGCGACTACGTTCCACTTACCTCGCCTGTATTTTACGTCGAAAGTGTATTGCTGTAGTTCGAGTGCCCACCTGGCTAACCGGCCTGAAGGGTTTTCCAGTGAGTTTAGCCACTTCAGTGAGAGATGATCCGTGATAATACTAAAGTGGTAACCTTCTAAATATGGCCGCATTTTCCTAATGCCCCATACGATTGCCAGACACTCCTTTTCCGTAGCAGAGTAGTTCTGTTCGGCTTTGTTTAAATGACGACTGGCATATGCGATCACTCGCTCTCCTTCTTGACTTTCTTGGGTCAGCACTGCTCCTAAACCGTAGTTACTGGCGTCCGTCTGCAGTGTGAATTTCTTGGAAAAATCCGTGCTTCCGTGAGCTTCTTCTTCATCGTCTCGAAGGCTTGTTGTTGTTCCTCAGGCCATTTCCACCGTTCACCCTTTTTCAAGAGGCTTGTGAGTGGCATGACTAAATCAGCGAAGTCCGGTACGAACCGGCGATACCATGATGCCACTCCCAGAAAGCGGCGAACACCTCTTACGCTTGTTGGTGGCTCTAATTCCTTGATAGCCGCCACCTTATCGGGATCGGTATGGATTCCCTGACGGCTTACCACGTGACCTAGATATTTCAAGTCTTCTTTGAAAAACTCAAAATTTTCGCTGTTTATTTTTAGGTTAGCTGCTCGCAGACGTTGAAATACTTCTTGTAAATTCTTCTTGTGTTCCTCTAGAGTTTTCCCAGTCACAATTATGTCGTCAAGATACGCGAATGCGTGTGGTTCCATTTCTGGCCCGATCACCTGGTCCAATGCCCTTTGGAAAGTTGCTGGAGCCGAATGCAGACCAAAGGGCATGACACGCCACTGAAAGAGTCCTCTCCCTGGAACAGTAAAAGCCGTATACTGCTTGCTGGCCGGGTTCATGGGAATCTGCCAGTAACCATTCTTCAGATCCAGGCTACTGATGTACTGAGCGTCGCGTAACCGGTCCAAGATGTGTTGTATCCTAGGAAGTGGGTATGCATCTGGAACTGATCGTGCATTCAACTGCCTGTAATCAATACATAGGCGCCACTTTCCGTTTTTCTTCTTCACCAAGACGATAGGGGCACTGTACGGGCTATGCGTGGGTTCAATACAGTCCTTTTCTAACAGTTCATCTATTTCCTTGTTTATAATCGCTTGCATGGCTGGGTTTTTCGGGTAATATCTCTGCTTGATGGGTCGGTCATCCTTCATCACGATCTGATGGGTGGTGATGTTAGAAGGGCCCTTCAAAGCCTCGAACTTCGGTAGTTCTGCTTCCAAGAATGTTTTTATAACTTGTCTTTCTTTGGTCTTATCATCTTCACTTCCTTGCGTGCCTTCTGCTGTTTGGTCGTTGGTTGTGGTGGCCCTCTCTTGCGTTGTGCCTCCGTGCGAAGCTGTTTTCGTCTCTATCCTCATTGTCCGAAGTGTAGAACCGCCGGCTTGTCCACCATTTGGAGCTGTTGTCACCGGAGCACCTAAAGTTATGGTTTCACCTCCACAGCTGATCGATGCTCCTATATTCGTGAGGAAGTCTATCCCCAGAATTACGTGATCGATGGCATCCTTGAGTATGAGCAACGGCATTTCACATTCCGCCGCTCCTAGCCGGATAACCACCTCCATTGCTTGGTCAATTGTACGCGGCGTACCATCTGCCATCTTAACGTCGACATCTACGTCTACTTGTCGTCCTTCGGCCGCAATTTCTCTGGCTAGTAATTCGCTGATGAAACTTCTCGAGGCTCCCGTGTCGATAGTGCCGGTGACAAGTTCCCTTCCTAATGCCACTTTTGCGAAGATTCTGTCCTGACTGAAGTTTAAGCACTTGGTGGGGTACGAGGAGAGTTTTGGTTCCCTGGCTCCAGCAGTCCTCGTCTCTGCTGGATGCCCTGCCCTTTTTCCGGAGCTTTCCTGCAACAATCAATCGTTCGTAGCCCTTGTTTTCCACACTCCCAGCAGAACAGTTTTCGGGGGTTATGGCATTCTCTCTGGAAATGGCCGTTTTCACCGCATCTCCGACAGACGGTCCGCGGGTCAATTCGGTTCCCCGATGGTGCGGCTGACATCATTCGATGGTGTTCCGGTTTTGATCGCCACGGTTCCCGGGGCGTACGTGACGGCTCTGTGTCCTGGCGTATACCCTCGAAATCTTCTGCCATGGATACTAATTCTTCTAGTGACGAGAAGTCTGTCCGTCTTATGTAAAGCAGATAGTCTCGATGGCAATTCCGGTAGATTCTCTGTAGCTGGTGTTCTTCCGTATAGCCGACATGACGCATCAACGTTTGCATGGTCAACACATAATCCTTGAACTTCTCTTTTGTGGCTTGGGTTCTTTTCCTAATATTGTCTTCCAGTTCTTCGAAATATTTCGACGATAAAAAGAATTTCATGAAATCCACTTTGAAGGATTCCCACGTGAGCCAACCTTTATTATTATTTCTGAACCAACAGAGGGCTTTGTCCTTTAACAGCTCAGGCATGGTTCGGGGTAATAAATCCTTGGGTAGTTCGTATGCCTCTGTGAGTTCTTCGACCCTTTCTATGAAGGTAATAGGGTCTTTTCCTCCATCATATTTCCAAGCCCACTTACGTACTTTATCTATTACCTCCGAATAACTAGAGACGCTTCTTCGCTGGTCCGCATATTCCCGTTCAGTTCCTGTGGTTCTTGGGTCTCTTGCGGCTGTTTGGTCGTTGTACACGGGTCTTTGACTTGGCATCGTTGTCAGTAGCACCTTGGGCATGGCACCTAGACCTCCCTTACTTGTATCCTGTTTCGGAGGGGGTGTCTGACGCATCGGCGACAGCGCCCTCGCTCCTGGAGAAACACTACGGCTCCATTGCGCCTCTCACTTATCAAATCGATCTCTGACTCGGCTGACAAGTCGGACGATGACACAAATCCGGACATTAGCCTGCGTAATTCTTCAACCCCGCCATTCGGCTCTATCGCAAATTCGCGTAGAATGTCTTGTAACTTCTCCTTCGAAACGTTGTAAATCCAGCTTTTACCCATTGCACACTTTGTTTCCGAAGGTTTATAATTTGCTAGTTCTATTATATTTTCCTGAATATTTTTTTTCCCCACTGGCGTAATTTTTCCCTATTCTTCAGCTGCACGGTTTTCAAGATACAATGATTTTTTCCCCTGCGGTCTTCCTTTTCCTATAATTAGTTTTTTGTTTACGAGATACACGCTTTTTCTTCCCTCGCGGGTTTTTTTTTCCAGTCACTTTCGGTTTACGAGATACGCAATTTTTCTCCACTCGCGGTCTATCTTTTGTTTTCTAAAAAGTCACTTTCAGTTTACGAGATATACGAATCCTCTTGTCTCTCGTGGTTTTTTTTCTCTACAAGGTCACTTTTGGTTTACGAGATACGCAATTTTTCTCCACTCGGGGTCTTTCTTTTATTTTCTATGAAGTCACTTTCAGTTTACGAGATATACGCATTTTCAGGTCCCTGCTTCTCGCCAGGATATCCTCACGGCTGTCCAGCGTTCATTTAAATATAAAAACCCACAATCTATTCTTAATTAGTTTAATTCTTTTCTTTATTTTTTTTCACATACATTAGTACTTTCTCCCTTATAACTAATTATAGTCTAACTTTTATTTCTGGGTTACACGTTCTTCAATATGTTCGTTCGTAAGTATGTCCGGGCTAACTTTGCTTATACACACGGGGATATTTAGCTACTACGAGGAGGGTGATTACGGGACTCTTATTTGGATTCAGGACCTGCTCGCATGATAGCCAGGCTCTCGAGATTCTGAATTTGGCTTCCACTAGAAGCACTCCACCAAATTCAGACAGGCAGGAATTATTCAGGATTTCAGGATTCTGAATTTGGCTTCCACTAGAAGCACTCCACCAAATTCAGACAGGCAGGAATTATTCAGGATTTCAGGATTCTGAATTTGGCTTCCACTAGAAGCACTCCACCAAATTCAGACAGGCAGGAATTATTCAGGATTTCAGGATTCTGAATTTGGCTTCCACTAGAAGCACTCCATCAAATTCAGACAGGCAGGAATTATTCAGGATTTCAGGATTCTGAATTTGGCTTCCACTAGAAGCACTCCACCAAATTCAGGCAGGCAGGAATTATTCAGGATTTCAGGATTCTGAATTTGGCTTCCACTAGAAGCACTCCACCAAATTCAGACAGGCAGGAATTATTCAGGATTGCAGGATTCTGAATTTGGCTTCCACTAGAAGCACTCCACCAAATTCAGACAGGCAGGAATTATTCAGGATTTCAGGATTCTGAATTTGGCTTCTACTAGAAGCACTCCACCAAATTTAGACAGGCAGGAATTATTCAGGATTGCAGGATTCTGAATTTGGCTTCCACTAGAAGCACTCCACCAAATTCAGAAAGGCAAGAATTATTAAACGAGGACTTACCGCTTAGATGGTTGATTTCCAAGAGAGATTTTACAATTCGAAGGCTGCTTTTATATGACTCACCTAACGGCATTTGGTCATTTTGTTATTTTAGTTTGGCCTTCGAAAATTTCTGTTAATCGCTTCTTTTGCTTTCGACTGGGGTTGTTGTTGCCGTAGCAGAGTGTAAAATTATGTTTTTTTGCTCAGTATCGACTTTGCATGTTGTTGTTTTTTTAAACCAGTTTTTTGCTCGTTAGCTTGCTGCATGTAATTTGCCTGTGTTTGTTGTTGCTAATTTCTATGTGACTTTGGTTTTATTATTTGCTCTTTATTGCATTCCCGGTTTTGTACAAGTTATTGTTGTTGTACTTGTTGAGTGCGGTGAGAGTTTTGTTTTCTTCCCCGGAGTCGAGCTTCCTCTATGGTGTTCGATTCGTTCTCCTTTCCCCAACTTGGTTGGAGTTGGTTGGCCGTATTCATAGAATTAAGTCCACCTCAAGTTGGGTCCGCACAACTCGAGGTTACTGCATCCCTTGAAGCGATTTTCGCGGGATCAGCTCAGGTGGAGTGTGGTCCAGGTTCTACACCCGTATTTGTAAGGAAGTTATGCTTCCTTACAAGAGATAGAAACATAAATGCTGCAGCAAAATTAGTAGAAAATATAATTTTATTTGGTATGAGGTCTTTCATACCCAATAAAAGAATTTCCATTAAACCAAAAGACCATTCCTGGTTTAATGCGACTTGCAGACAAGCAGTCAGGTCTAAAGAGGAAGCATTTAGGAATTGGCGTTTAAATAAAACTGCTGATACTAAACTGCTGCGCAATCAGGCCAGATATAGGTGCAATGCCACTCTAAAGCTCGAAAAAGTTCTCTACGAACAGCGCCTTAGACGCAGAGTTCTTGAATACCATAAGGGTAGCAAGAACTTTTGGTCGTTCGTGGGGAGGGTGAAAAATAAGACGAGATCGTCTATTCCAACTCTCCTCAAGGACGATCAGATCTTCACTCACTCGGTTGATAAGGCAAACTTATTAGCCGAAATGTTTGCTGAAAACTGCTCTCTTCCTGAGAGTAGCCAACCACTGCCCGCGGTTGATGATGTATCTCATGCTATGCCTCAGATGCATTTTCGAACGCGGGCTGTTAAAAGAGAGCTTGCAGACCTCAATATCAATAAGTCCTCGGAACCGGATGGCATTTCAACCCATGTGTTAAGAAAGTGCGCCTCAACACTGGCTCGCCCATTGCGCAATCTCTTTAATTTATCTTTTACTTCAGGAGTTTTTCCCGCTTCCTGGAAGATTGCCAATGTGCAGCCAGTTCCCAAAAAAGGTGAGGCTACGAATCCTGCAAATTACCGGCCCATAGCAATCTGCTCAGTGCTCTCTAAAGTCATGGAGAGCATTGTAAATTTTAAATTGATGAGGTATCTAGAGAGCAACGAGTTGATCAGCGATGAACCCAGTACGGCTTCCGTGCTCACCGTTCCACCGGCGATCTGATGGCGTTTCTCACTGAGCGATGGAGCAGTTGTATTCACCGGTTCGGTGAGAGCAAGGTTGTTGCTCTGGATATCTCCAAGGCATTTGACCGGGTGTGGCATAAAGCACTCGTGTCTAAACTGGCTGCTTATGGTGTCGTTAATACTTTCACTCGATGGATATCGAGTTCCTCAGCGGCCGTTCTATTCGGGTTGTGATAGACGGCTTTGCTTCCGAAGAGCACTCCATTAATGCTGGAGTTCCGCAGGGTTCGGTCCTGTCTCCGACACTTTTTCTCATGTTTATCAATGACCTTCTGTCATTGACATCAAACCCCGTCTACTCGTTTACACCGCTTAAGAAAGCCTAAGCACTTGGCTGCTCCTTTCGACACGTCAACAATGTGATCGTTCCAACGAAGATCGCATTGGATTGATATGCCCAGAACATCAAGAGCCTCCGACTCATTAATATCCACGCCACCCACATTTAGGGTGGAAAATTGTCACCCGCTAAACGCTTGTGTGTCAACAGACAGCATTGGGTTTTACGCGCATTAAAATCGACCCGATTCACTCGACCCCACTCTTGGATTTTACTGAGGTCAGTAAAATCCCCACCCTTGGTTATGCCTTTATCTTGCCGCGCTTCAGCCCACGGTGCACTCACAGCCGCCTGCACACCTAACGGAAGCAGGGAGAAGGAGGAGGAGTGAAAACAAACGAAATGCTGAGCTTTACTGCGGAGAGCATAAATAAGCCCCTTGGTTCTCTGCATTCCGTTTGATTGACTGTTTTTGCTATATATTATAAATTTTGTGATATTTATGTTTGTTGAATTTTAATGTGTTGTGGATTTTTGCACTAAAGTTTCGGTTTACTATTGTATTGTTGTAGGACGTGGTTGGCTTATTTTTTCTATTTCTATGCTGCGAGCACTGTTTATAAACACTGTGGTGGGCGGCGACATCCACCTTCGACCACGGTCGCGACTCTTTTTGATGAATATTTTATTTTAATTCTTGATTATTTGTAAAAAGGAATAGAAAAAATATGCATGTTTGAGAGGGCGTAAGAGTATGGTATGATCTCATGCAACCCTGCATATTTTTATGCCCTACACCCGAAGGGAGTAGGGTATATTCACTTTGTTCTTCCGTTTGTAACGCAGAGAAGGAGACGAGATAGATATAGAAAAGTATATATATTCTTGATCAGCGTCACCTCCTGAATTTCCTTCTCCTGATTTAGCCCTGTCCGTCCGTCTGTCTGCTTGTCTGTCTGTCTGTTTTGGAATAAGTTGCAAAATGTGTATCAGAATAAAGGGCCACTTAGAAAAGTCAGTCTGTATAAAAAGATGTTGTTGCTCCGTTTGTCGGACACAACCACAATGATACAATATATATAAATAATATATAAATATATATATTATTTAACATATAAATAATTTTACGGAAACAGTAGACAATTTGGAACAGGTCGGCATTAGTTTGACTGACGAGTTACTGGTTATCATATTATTGTATATGTTATCATATTACCGAAGGTATTCGAGAACTTTGTAATGGAGAGTCGGGACAGTTTGCCGAGTCTCGATGTTCTCAAGGTTAAAATCATCGAAGAAAGCAAACGGCGAAATCAACAAGAAGAAAATGGTGATGCAAATCAGCAAGCATTTGTGGTGCGGCCCAATGCGGAAATGAAGCACGGAAACAACAATAACATCAAATTCAAATGCTACAAGTGCAGTAAGCGAGGTCACCATGCGAAAAATTGTAAAAGTGCAAAAATAAAGAACAGCAAAGCAGAACAACAACAGCATCGTTCATTTGCGTTTCATACTTCCAACAAATAGTGGGTAGTGAATTCTATAACAATTCCTGGTGTGTTGACAGCGGTGCAACCACTCATATTTGTTGCGAACGACAAAAATTTGTCCGGCTTTGGCCGGCAATCAGTTCATAGAGGCAGAAGGAAAATAAGAAATCATAATATATTCGAAGGAAGGAAAAATAACCTTGAAAGATGTGCTTTATGTGCCGGGATGACTAGAAATTTCATTTCTGTTTCAAGAGCAACAAACAATGGTTTAACAGTCGAGTTACAGAAGGACTTTGCAAAAATAAAAGACAAACTGGGTAGCTGTGTTTTAAAAGCAAAAAGTTAATTGAATTTGTTTATATTTCTCCAAAACATGCCAGATAATTTCAATCTATCACTTGATGAATCCGTACTATGGCACGACAGATGTGGACAGCATGGTATTAATTTCAAAGAAACTTTTTCTCCAGTCATTAGATATTCGTCAATAAGAATGCTATTCGTCAATAAGAATTGGGTGCAAAGTATGAGAAAAAATCCAGTTCATCATAGTAAGAGCAAATACATTGATGTTTACATCGAACTGCGCTATACTCCAAAAGAAGATAACAGCTTAACAAAAAATCTTAGCAGAATAAAGCATGTAAAATGTATAACAGGGTTAGGACTCGTAATGTTAATCTTTTTTTTATGATATGAAACCAAGCTCAGGGGATGCCCCCTATCCATGCACAGCATTTGTTGGTTCCGAAGGGATGACATCTTAGTGGGAAGGGGGAAAATGGGAGTAGTGACGGTTTACACTTCGCTCAAAGGTTTCGACGCTGTAAATGGGCGGGAAGACGTTCGCAGGGAGATTATTCCACAATCTAATGACGCGACCAGAAAACGAATTCCCACGATAATGCGTAGTTAGTTGGAACGGAATCGCGACATAAAAGGGGTGCACCGCTCTGGAAAGCCGAGTAGTTCTGCTAAATACCTGAACCGGAGGAATCGGGTTGGCTATAAAATAATGATACACACCCTACATCAAGACGACGCTCCAAGGTTTCAATAGAGCTGGATACCGTACTGTCCCTATAAGTTTTAACGCACGACATTGGACACGGTCTAGAAGCTGAAGATATGTTCGCGAAGCTCCCGACCATATATGCGAAATGTACTCCATTTTCGAACGGATATAGGTGGTGTAGATACAATGAAGATCAGTTGGAGTGAAGTATTTCTTACACCGCTTAAGAAAGCCTAAGTACTTGGCTGCTTCTTTCGATACATCAAAAACGTGATCGTTCCAGCGAAGATCACATTGGATTGACATGCCGAGAACATCAAGAGCCTCCGACTCATTAATATCCACACCACCCACATTTAGAGGTGGGAAGTTGTCATCCGCCAAACGTTTGTAGGTCAACAAACAGAATTGGGTCTTCCGCGCATTAAAATCGACCCGATTCGCTCGACCCCACTCTTGGATTTTATTGAGGTCAAATTGGAGCGTGTCATTCATAAATCTGCGTTTTTCAATGATCTCCAAAATAGAAGGACGCCTGGAGAATGAATATGAATGACAAATGCTGCTATCATCAGCAAACGAGTAGATGGGGTTTGATGTCAATGACAGAAGGTCGTTGATAATAATAAGAAAAGGTGTCGGAGACAGGACCGAACCCTGCAGAACTCCAGCGTTAATGGAGTCCTCTTCGGAAGCAGAGCCGTCTATCACAACCCGAATAGAACGGCCGCTGAGGAAACTCGATATCCATCGAGTGAATGTATTACTGACACCATAAGCAGCCAGCTTAGACACGAGTGCTTTATGACACACCCGGTCAAACGCCTTGGAGAAATCCAAAGCAAGAACCTTACTCTCACCGAATTGGTGAACACAACTGTTCCTCCGCTCAGTGAGGAACGCCATCAAATCGCTTGTGGAGCGGTGAGCACGGAAACCGTACTGGCGATCACTGACCAATTGGTTGCTCTCCAGATACCTCATCAAGTTAAAATTTATAATGCTCTCCATAACTTTGAGAGCATTGAACAAATTGTTAAAATCAAGTTAAAATTTATAATGCTCTCCATAACTTTGAGAGCATTGAACAAATTGCTATGGGCCGGTAATTAGCAGGATTCGTAGACGCACCTTTTTTGGGAACTAGCTGCACATTGGCAATCTTCCAGGAAGTAGGAAAAACTCCTGAAGTAAACGATAAATTAAAGAGATTGCGCAATGGGCGAGCCAGTGTTGAGGCGCACTTTCTGAACACGTGGGCTCAAATGCCATCCGGTCCCCAGGATTTATTCACGTTGAAGTTTACAAGCACTCTTTTAACAGCTCGCGTGCAAAAGTGCATCTCAGGCATAATATGAGACACACCATCGATCACGGGTAGTGGTTGGCTACTCTCAGAAAAAGAGCAGTTTTCAGCAAAGATATTGGCTAATAACTTTGCTTTATCAACCGAGTGAGTGAAGATCTGATCATCCTTGAGGAGAGTTGGAATAGACGATCGCGTCTGATTCTTCACTCTCCTCACGAACGACCAAGAGTTCTTGCTACCCTTATGGTATTCAAGAACTCTACGTCTAAGGCGCTGTTCTTAAAGTACTTTTTCGCACTTTGAGTGGCATTGCACCTATTTCTGGCCTGATTGCGCAGCAATTGAGTATCAGCAGTTTTGTTTAAATGCCAATTCCTAAATGCTTCCTCTTTTGACCTGACTGCTTGTCTGCAAGTCGCATTAAACCAGGAATGGTCTTTTGGTTTAATGGAAATTCTTTTATTAGGTATGAAAGATCTCATACCAAATAAAATTATATTTTTTACCAATTTTGCTGCAGAATTTGTTTCTATTTCTGAAACACAATTGCCAATTGAAACGGCTGAAAAAGGAGTTCAGCGCATCCCAATTAGCCTTCTCATAAAGCCACACTGTCCGCTTCGGAAATGGCTGATGGGCGCATGAAGACTAGAATATGGGAAGGTAGCAGAAATTTTAGCGTGATCCGAATTACCCAGAGGTGCAAGAACATTCACATAATACTTGCTGTGATGTGAAGTTAGAAAAAGGTCCAGAATATTTTGGTTTTACCCATCAACGTAGGGAAAGTGCGTTGGCTCCTTCACTAATTGAGTCAAATTATTAGACTCAGCAAATAACTCAACATACAAACCCTCAGATGTTGTGTGACTTGAATGACGCAGCTAATTGGAATTATGAACATTGAAATCACAAGCAACAACAAATTCACTGTTCGGATACGATTCCAGAATTTTAGAAATCGAATTATAGGGATTGTCCAATTTATCAAAAGTTGGCGGCCGGGCTTCTATAAATGAAGCAGAAGTGCAGGATGTTCGACTGGATTTTGAACTTAACCCACATGGAGCTAAATTCGGCATCCGTTGTGTAAAGGTGTTGCTGACACTGGTACGCGTCATCACTACGAATGTATAAGGCGAGGCCTCTGTGTGGTGAAAACAATGGCAGTAAGTGGTACCCATGCATGAGAAAATCCAAAGGATTTGCACCTTCAGACACCTGGGTCTCACTTAGTGCCATTACATGCGGTTGGTGGATACAAATATGCGCATAGACCACGAAAAAATTCGCACGCAAGCCACGTACGTTAGTGGAATCTATGCGGAATTTTGTCATCGACACCCACTGTAAGGAAGTGTAAGGTCAGCTGTACAAGCGGCCACGCGTACGTCGCAAGCAAAGCGAAACACGACAAAACAAGTGTTATGCCTTTATCTTGCCGTGCTTTAGCCCACGGTCCACTCACAGCCGGCTGCACACCTAACGGAAGCAAGAAGAAGGAGGAGGAGTACGAAATGCTGAGCTTTACTGCGAAGAGCATAAATAAGCCCCTCGCTTGGTTCTCTGCATTCCGTTTGATTGACTGTTTTTGCTATTTATTATATATTTTGTGATATTTATGTTTGTTGAATTTTAATGTGTTGTGGATTTTTGCACTAAGTGTTTCGGTTTACTATTGTATTGTTGTAGGATGTGGTTGGTTTATTTTTTCTATTTCTATGCCGCGAGCACTGTTTATAAAAACTTGCACTGCGGTGGGCAGCGGCATCCACCTTCGACCACGGTCGCGACTCCCTTTGATGAATATTTTATTTTAATTCTTGAATATTTGTAAAAAGGAAAAGAAAAAATATGCATGTTTGAGAGGGCGTGTTAGTATGGTATGATCTCATGCAAACCCTGCATATTTTTATACCCTACACCCGAAGGGAGGTAGGGTATATTCACTTTGTTCTTCCATTTGTAACGCAGAGAAAGAGACTAGATAGATATAGAAAAGAATATATATTCTTGCTCAGAGTCACCTCCTGAATCGATTTAGCCCTGTCCGTCCGTCTGTCTGCTTGTCTGTCTGTCTGTTTGTTGAAATCACGATTATGGGAGAACGAAAAGAGATATCGCGACGAAGTTTGGTACAAATATTCTTTGTTATGTAGGGCTGTTTGGGATTGAAAATGGGGGATATCGGTAAACAGCCACGCCTACTTTACATACGGAATGTAAAGGCACCTCGTTTCAAAAAATGTTAAAATCTGAATATTTCATGAACCGTGTGAGATATTAAGGTATAATTATTCCGGAACATAATATAAATTATTCCGGAACATATAGCGTCATTACTAAAATGTGTGAAAAAATGTGTGAACATAATAATATAAATTATTCCGGAACATATAGCGTCATTACTAAAATGTGTGAAAAAATGGGCGTGCCGCGCCCACTGATAACAAAGTTGGCAATATCTAATGAACGGTATAAGATGTTGATATGTAATTTTATCAGGATATACATGTTGGGAAGC
Source organism: Sicus ferrugineus (assembly GCA_922984085.1). Classification (NCBI taxonomy): domain Eukaryota; kingdom Metazoa; phylum Arthropoda; class Insecta; order Diptera; family Conopidae; genus Sicus; species Sicus ferrugineus. Next base: position 28,917,344 of record OV277349.1, read on the forward strand.
ATTACCAATAAGCTTGCCAAAAATGGGCGTGCCACGCCCACTCATACAAAAGTTGTCAATATCTTGTAAACGGTATAAGATATTAATACGAAATTTTATCACGAGTGATCTACACGTATTACCAATTTGTATACAAAAAACTTATACAAAAGTTGTCAATATCCCATAAACGGTTCAAAATTTTAATACCTTCGTAATTCTATCTAGCAGTACCAAGAGACATTACAAAAACATTTTCCAGAAATAGGCGTGGTCCACCTACGTATACAAAAGTTGTTAAGTGGCGAAATTATATTTTTTTCAGTTACTCGGGTGTAGGGTATTTAGATTTCGGCCAGGCCGAAGACAACACTCTTACTTGTTCAAACCTTATCTTTATTAGCTCTTTTCTTTTGTTATACATACATAAAAGAAAGACTGTATGACTGAGTTCTAAAATAAACGTCTTTGAACCAACAGGTTATGCGCCCAGAGCTCACGTATTTTTTTGCCAAAAGTTTAATGTATTCAATGTGATAAAAATGAATTCATCGCTTTACCAAATAGAGAAGCTAGCTGAAAATAATTACACACATGGAGTGTGCAGATGCAATGCGTACTGCGCCACTCAGAACTGTGGCCAGATGTGAATGGAAAACTGAAGGAGCCAATAGAGGCTTCATAAATAGCATCGTGGGAAAAGCTCAATGAAAAACCGTTAGCAAAAATTTTGCTTTGTGTGAAACCGTCTCAACTAAATTACATTAAAAACTGTGACAGCGTTACAAGTTTCGAATAAGTTGCAAAATGTGTATCAGCCTAAAGGGCCGCTTAGAAAAGTCAGTCTGTATAAAAAGCTGTTGTTGCTCCGTTTGTCGGACACAACCACAATGATACAATATATATAAATAATATATAAATATATATTATTTAACATATAAATAATTTAACGAAACAGCAGACAATTTGGAACAGGTCGGCATTACTTTGACTGACGAGGTACTGGTTATCATATTATTGTCCGGCCTACCGAAGGTATTTGAGAACTATGTAATGGAGAGTCGGGACAGTTTGCCGATCCTCGATGTTCTCATCGAAGCAAGCGAACGGCGAAATCAGCAAGAAGAAAATGGTGATGCAAATCAACAAGCATTTGTGGTTCGGCCCAATGCGGAAATGAAGCACGGAAACAACAATAACAACAAATTCAAATGCTACATTTGCAGTAAGCGAGGTCACCATGCGAAAAATTGTAAAAGTGCAAAAATAAAGAACAGCAAAGCAGAACAACAACAGCATCGTTCATTTGCGTTTCATACTTCTAACAAATAGTGGATTCTATAACAATTCCTGGTGTGTTGACAGCGGTGCAACCACTCATATTTGTTGCGAACCACAAAAATTTGTCCGGAGAATTCATAATATATTCGAAGGAAGGAAAAATAACCTTGAAAGATGTGCTTCATGTGCCGGGATGACTAGAAAATTCATTTCTGTTTCAAGAGCAACAAACAGTGGTTTAACAGTCGAGTTTCAGAAGGAGTTTGCAAAAATAAAAGATAAAGTGGGTAGCTGTATTTTAAAAGCAAAAAATTCTACAGCATTTGTTATTGTAAAGGCCAGTATTAAGTTAAAAACCTGTTGTAAAAACAAAACTATTATATATTAAATTAACAGATTGTTATTAAATGTTAGACATAATTAACTAATTCTAAGTATTAGCATTAGAATGTCAATTTATTTGTGCATAATGTGTACTATACAACAACATATTTTATCACATACTCACCAACGATAGATTACTGAGGTTAATTGGTTGACGAAAGAAAGTTCCAAGCGCAATACTGTTACATGCCAAATATTGGACTGATAGGTAATCATGGCCAGAGGACGAAATATAGGCATTCTGCAAAATTCAGTTAAAATCCCTGCAAAAAAACCAACATTGCGGCAATCTAGATTTCAAAAATCAGAGAAAATTTATTAATATTTGGGGACATTTCATTACCACGTTTCACTACACTTTCGTATACTTACATCCCAACCTAAAACACATTCCTAGCAAGTGCAAGTGCACATCATTATCCAGCAAATCCTATAGAAGCCTGCGTAAATAGATGTCCAGATTGAAGGTTTCACAAAGTCGTGCGACATAAAATGGTCCCTGTGAACAATGTGGCAACAGCCAAGGGAAAACAGAGCCAGAACAAGAGCTCATATTTCAATACTCCTCTGTACTTGTCGAGACTATTGTTACTTTTGGATACAATATAGAAGTCGGCCACCATTATTCCAAAAATATAACCGCCGATGTTAGTGTAGAAGAGCAAGTAGGACTGATAGAAAGTGTCAGTGTCTTTAAAGAAGAGATAGCGATAATTCCTGGAATTCGGATGGAATGAAAACTGCGATCTGGCACCGTTTTGACTTTGTAAATATGTTACTAAAGATGTTATCATGCAGGCTGATATTAGAAAAATGACTGTTGACGTCCATTTCAGTCTTGGATAACTATAAATATTGAAGGAAGCATAGAGTAACAGGTGTTCGTATATCCGATACGTGCTTTTAAGAAATAATAGCGATAATTTATTTTCCAAATTATAGTACTTACATCTTAACTATTAACAATACCAAAGCAAAGACTTCAAAGAGTTGCATATCGGCTGTTAAATACCATTTATGGTGTGCGCACTGAAAAAAGCAATTGGAACTGGGAGTCTAAAATCTATTAAAACTTACGCTTTTTTCCATTAGATAGTTATTAACAAATATAATATTTTTCCACCGAGAAAAGGTGCGTTCGGGCGCTCGTAAAATGCCGCCAAAACGGTCATTTTCCAGACGTGTCAAAACGGTTGCATTAAATAACATCAGATGGTATCAACCTGTTAAATTTTAATGAAAGTAATTATTAAGAAAAATCATTACTTAAAAAATTACATCAAATATCGATAAGTTATCACTTGAAATGCAACCACCAATGCTTTTATTTTTGCAAACCCGCTGATAATTAAAAAAGTTTCCACTATTGCATGACCATTCAGTAGAATAGACGATTCGGGGCGATAGTAACTCCTCTCAATGAATTCCGGGTTTTGAATTGGAAGACTCATGGAAAGCAGAACTGTATGTCCGAAAATAACCAATAAATTAGCGAAAACTCGAATGGCTTTCAAGAATTCCAAGTCCTTGGCGGCCTCACTGGTCTGGCGTTTCGTAATACGATAATAATTGCGGCATATTGAGAACGATATTAAACATATATTCATGTTGTGTTAAATTCCTACCATAAATTACTATATCATCTAAATAAACGAAACGATCTATTCCCTGAAGCCCAGTGAGAACATGATTCATTATTCTCTGAAACGTCGCGGGCGCCCCCGTTAAACCAAAAGGCATCCTGTTGAATTCGAAATGTCCTAATCCTGAACTAAACGCGGTTTTCTCTTTGTCTTTTTCATCCACCAAAACCTGATATGTCCCAACTGCTCTACAATCTCCTCAATTCTGGGTATAGGGAAAACCTGTTTAATCGTAACGTCATTTAATTTCCTAAAATCAATCACCAGACGCCATTTTTTCCGACCTTCTTTCGCGGCTTTCTTTGGTACCAGTAACAATGGCGAATTTCACGACGATTTGCTGAGGGAGATAATCCCATCGTCTAACAGCTTCCGTATCCTCCTCCCTATGGATTTGCGGTAACCTATACTCCTTTTGATTAATCGGCGATTGGTCCTGCCTGGTCGGTATTTCGTGTTTCAAGACCGGCGTATAGGACAATTCATTCCCTTCCAGCAAAAAATATTATGAAAAGCTGCGCATACTCTCTCTACTGAACCCTTTTCCTCATTCAAATTGTCATCTGGACTTTATTTATTCATCAGAGTACTTATTCTACCACATCTATCTCTCCTACTCTATTTATCAGACTAGCACGAGGTGTTTCAAACTCGTTGAAACTAGAAAACCCCTAAAGTCACTGTCTATTTCTACATCTTGTTCCGTTGAATTCAGTATCGGAACGTAAACTATGCCCCCCTTTACTTTCGCTAAAGTTTCCCCCATATATACTCCCGGAACAATTTCCTGTTTATGAACTACTATTTCCGGTATATTGGTTCTAATCCTAACTGGAACTGCTCTAATAGTTCTTGCCATTACTTTCGAACTTGCATTATGTAAGATCTGATCTAGTTCTCCCCTTGAACGCATAACCAGCGTCTCAATATGTTTCTTATTCTTGTCCATAAATGTTACTCGTTTACTGAGTTTATAACTGACCGATTCCACAAATTGTCCCTGACAATTATGCCATCCGCTGGCACTCCCTGTCCAAGTGGCACTAATTGTAGCTTTAAAGAACCGCTAGGTTTGATCACTACGGAACCCTTCGTTGTTACACATCCACCAAAAGCTCCATTAAGGGTTTTTACGTCGTTAGTGTTTACTGTCAACGATCCACTCAACGCGCTCTCCTTTACCAGGCTCGTGTCTGCTCCAGTATCCACTAATAGGATGAGTTTTCCATTCTTTGCACCTTCACATGATACTTCAATGAACACGTCATCTATAGTGTCTGGGCGACCCTGCTGCCGGTTCAATCCTGAATTAATTTGTCCCCTTCTTTCCGTTGTATTCCGTTTTATATTATCGCTTTTATTTGTACTACTTTCTACCCTTGAGAAAAAATTTTCTAACATTTTTGTTGCGTCTTTTTGCCATGAATTCATGCCATGTTTGTCTTATTGTTATTTAAAAATTGCTCAGTATAATTTTCTTTTACTACATCTTTTATTATATGATTAAAACGAAAATTTGTGCACTTAAGCATGAAGTCAAAACTCCAAACGTATCCACTGACTCAACGGCCGTCGGCTTTACTGTTTGTTTGTTATTAACTGCTTTCATAAACCGTGTGAGATATTAAGGTATAATTATTCCGGAACATAATAATATAAATTAAATTAACAAATATAATATTTTTTCACCGAGAAAAGGTGCTTTCGTGCGCTCGTAAAATGCCGCCAAAGCGGTCCATTTTCCAGACGTGTCAAAACGGTTGCATTAAATAACATCAGATGGTATCAACCTGTTAAATTTTAATGAAAATAATTATTAAGAAAAAATATTACTTAAAAATTACCTCAAATGTCTATAAGTTATCACTTGAAATGCGACCACTAATGCTTGTATTTTTGCTTATTAACTGCTTTTCATATAAAGTGAGCTTCAAAACAAACCCGCTGATAATTAAAAAAGTTTCCACTATTGCATGACCATTCAGTAGAATAGACGATTCGGAGCGATGTAACTCCTCTCAATGAATTCCGGGTTTTGAATTGGAAGACTCATGGAAAGCAGAACTGTATGTCCGAAAATAACCAATAAATTAGCGAAAACTCGAATGGCTTTCAAGAATTCCAAGTCCTTGGCGGCCTCACTGGTCTGGCGTTTCGTAATACGATAATAATTGCTGCATATTGAGAACGATATTAAACATATATTCATGCTGTGTTAAATTCCTACCATAAATTACTATATCATCTAAATAAACGAAAGGATCTATTCCCTGAAGCCCAGTGAGAACATGATTCATTATTCGCTGAAACGTCGCGGGCGCCCCCGTTAAACCAAAAGGCATCTTGTTGAATTCGAAATGTCCTAATCCTGAACTAAACGCGGTTTTCTCTTTGTCTTTTTCATCCACCAAAACCTGATATGTCCCAACTGCTCTACAATCTCCTCAATTCTGGGTATAGGGAAAACCTGTTTAATCGTAACGTCATTTAATTTCCTAAAATCAATCACCAGACGCCATTTTTTCCGACCTTCTTTCGCGGCTTTCTTTGGTACCAGTAACAATGGCGAATTTCACGACGATTTGCTGAGGGAGATAATCCCATCGTCTAACAGCTTCCGTACCTGCCTGTTTACCTCCTCCCTATGGATTTGCGGTAACCTATACTCCTTTTGATTAATCGGCGATTGGTCCTGCCTGGTCGGTATTTCGTGTTTCAAGACCGGCGTATAGGACAATTCATTCCCTTCCAGCAAAAAATATTATGAAAAGCTGCGCATACTCTCTCTACTGAACCCTTTTCCTCATTGAAATTGTCATCTGGACTTTATTTATTCATCAGAGTACTTATTCTACCACATCTATCTCTCCTACTCTATTTATCAGACTAGCACGAGGTGTTTCAAACTCGTTGAAACTAGAAAACCCCTAAAGTCACTGTCTATTTCTACATCTTGTTCCGTTGAATTCAGTATCGGAACGTAAACTATGCCCCCCTTTACTTTCGCTAAAGTTTCCCCCATATATACTCCCGGAACAATTTCCTGTTTATGAACTACTATTTCCGGTATATTGGTTCTAATCCTAACTGGAACTGCTCTAATAGTTCTTGCCATTACTTTCGAACTTGCATTATGTAAGATCTGATCTAGTTCTCCCCTTGAACGCATAACCAGCGTCTCAATATGTTTCTTATTCTTGTCCATAAATGTTACTCGTTTACTGAGTTTATAACTGACCGATTCCACAAATTGTCCCTGACAATTATGCCATCCGCTGGCACTCCCTGTCCAAGTGGCACTAATTGTAGCTTTAAAGAACCGCTAGGTTTGATCACTACGGAACCCTTCGTTGTTACACATCCACCAAAAGCTCCATTAAGGGTTTTTACGTCGTTAGTGTTTACTGTCAACGATCCACTCAACGCGCTCTCCTTTACCAGGCTCGTGTCTGCTCCAGTATCCACTAATAGGATGAGTTTTCCATTCTTTGCACCTTCACATGATACTTCATTGAACACGTCATCTATAGTGTCTGGGCGACCCTGCTGCCGGTTCAATCCTGAATTAATTTGTCCCCTTCTTTCCGTTGTATTCCGTTTTATATTATCGCTTTTATTTGTACTACTCTCTACCATTGAGAAAAAATTTTCTAACATTTTTGTTGCGTCTTTTTGCCATGAATTCATGCCATGTTTGTCTTATTGTTATTTAAAAATTGCTCAGTATAATTTTCTTTTACTACATCTTTTATTATATGATTAAAACGAAAATTTGTGCACTTAAGCATGAAGTCAAAACTCCAAACGTATCCACTGACTCAACGGCCGTCGGCTTTACTGTTTGTTTGTTATTAACTGCTTTCATAAACCGTGTGAGATATTAAGGTATAATTATTCCGGAACAAATAATATAAATTAAATTAACAAATATAATATTTTTCCACCGAGAAAAGGTGCCTTCGTGCGCTCGTAAAATGCCGCCAAAGCGGTCCATTTTCCAGACGTGTCAAAACGGTTGCATTAAATAACATCAGATGGTATCAACCTGTTAAATTTTAATGAAAATAATTATTAAGAAAAAATATTACTTAAAAAATTACCTCAAATATCTATAAGTTATCACTTGAAATGCGACCACTAATGCTTGTATTTTTGCTTATTAACTGCTTTTCATGTAAAGTGAGCTTCAAAACAAACCCGCTGATAATAAAAAAAGTTTGCACTATTGCATGACCATTCAGTAGAATAGACGATTCGGGGCGATGTAACTCCTCTCAATGAATTCCGGGCTTTGAATTGGAAGACTCATGGAACGCAGAACAGTATGTCCGAAAATAACCAATAAATTAGCGAAAACTCAAATGGCTTTCAAGAATTCCACGTCCTTGGCGGCCTCACTGGTCTGGCGTTTCGTAATACGATAATAATTGCGGCATATTGAGAACGATATTAAACAAGTAAAAGTGTTGTCTTCGGCCTGGCCGAAATCTAAATACCCTACACCCGAGTAACTGGAAAAATTATAATTTCGCCACTCAACAACTTTTAGTATAAGTAGGCGGACCACGCCCATTTCGGGAAAATGTTTTTGTAATGTCTCTAGATACTGCTAGATAGAATTACGTATTAATATTTTGAACCGTTTATGGGATATTGAGTTTTGTATAAGTGGGCGGACCACGCTCAGAGTGGTGCAGCGGGTATTTCTGACGTCGTCACTGGGGAAATGTGATTATGTAGCTTTTAACTGGCGGCATTTTGCGTACGCAAACCTCTTGATTGCCGGAGTTGCTGCGGCTGAGAAGATGGCAGCAGATGATGAGAATTGTTGCCGACAATGAAACTGCTGGCAACAACGCATGCCACCCAGGTGCAGTTCCGGTACAAAACTCCCCGATTCCAACTGAAAATGCTGCCGGAATACTTTCAACGCAGCACTTCAAAGTGTTTTTCGCTGCGTGATCGACTTTCTTACAGCAATTTATTGAGCGCACAACAATCACAATAAACACACAATAAGTCAGACGGATTCGGTGTCCCATTTATTTGAACCCGAAATCCCATTGATGACTTTCACGCACAAAAGAACAGAAGCCGGAGATACAAGGACAACGCAGGATCCCTTCAAGGAATCACAAATACACTGAACAGACACAAGAGCTCAAAAGCAAACAAGTAAAAGAGTTGTCTTCGGCCTGGCCGAAATCTAAATACCGTACACCCGAGTAACTGAAAATATGATAAATTCGCCGTTTAGAAAGTTTTGTATAGGTAGGTATAACTGACACTTTTCTGTGTTTAGTTTTAAGCCATTTTTCCTGAGGACACTCAACACCCTAAATAACATATATTCATGCTGTGTTAAATTCCTACCATAAATTACTATATCATCTAAATAAACGAAACGATATATTCCCTGAAGCCCAGTGAGAACATGATTCATTATTCTCTGAAACGTCGCGGGCGCCTCCGTTAAACCAAAAGGCATCCTGTTGAATTCGAAATGTCCTAATCCTGAACTAAACGCGGTTTTCTCTTTGTCTTTTTCATCCACCAAAACCTGGTGATACCCACTGGCAAGATCTTGTGTTGAAAGATACCTGATATGTCCCAACTGCTCTACAATATCCTCAATTCTGGGTATAGGGAAAACCTGTTTAATCGTAACGTCATTTAATTTCCTAAAACCAGACGCCATTTTTTCCGACCTTCTTTCGTGGCTTTCTTTGGTACCAGTAACAATGGCGAATTCCACGACGATTTGCTGAGGAAGATAATCCCATCGTCTAACAGCTTCCGTACCTGCCTGTTTACCTCCTCCCTATGGATTTTCGGTAACCTATACTGCTTTTGATTAATCGGCGATTGGTCCTGCCTTGGTCCTTGTCGGTATTTCGTGTTTCAAGACCGGCGTATAGGACAATTCATTCTTCCAGCAGAAAAATATCATGAAAAGCTGCGCATACTCTCTCTACTGAACCCATTTCCTCCTTATTCAAACTGTCATCTGGACTTTATTTATTCATCAGAGTACTTATTCTACCCTTAACATCTATCTCTCCTACTCTATTTATCAGACTAGCACGAGGTGTTTCAAACTCGTTGAAACTAGAAAACCTCGGCCTAAAGTCACTGTCTATTTCTACATCTTGTTCCGTTGAATTCATATCGGAACGTAAACTATGCCCCCTTTACTTTCGCTAAACTTTCCCACATATATACTCCCGGAACAATTTCCTGTTTATGAACTACTATTTCCGGTATATTAGTTCTAATCCTAACTGGAACTGCTCTAATAGTTCTTGCTATTACTTTCGAACTTGCATTATGTAAGATCTGATCTAGTTCTCCCCTTGAATGCATAACCAGCGTCTCAATATGTTTCTTATTCTTGCCCATAAATGTTACTCGTTTACTAACTGAGTTTATAACTGACAGATTCCACAAATTGTCCCTGACAATTATGCCATCCGCTGGCACTCCCTGTCCAAGTGGCACTAATTGTAGCTTTAAAGAACCGCTAGGTTTGATCACTACGAAACCCTTCGTTGTTACATATCCACCAAAAGCTCCATTAAGGGTTTTTACGTCGTTAGTGTTTACCGTCAACGATCCACTCAACGCGCTCTCCTTTACCAGGCTCGTGTCTGCTCCAGTATCCACTAATAGGATGAGTTTTCCATTTTTTGCACCTTCACATTATACTTCAATGAACACGTCATCTATAGTGGTATAGGGCGACCCTGCTGCCGGTTCAATCCTGAATTAATTTGTCCCCTTCTTTCCGTTGTATTCCGTTTTATATTATCGCTTTTATTTGTACTACTTTCTACCCTTGAGAAAAAATTTTCTAACATTTTTGTTGCGTCTTTTTGCCATGAATTCTGTTTGTCTTATTGTTATTTTATTGTTATTGTTATATAAATAAAAATTGCTCAGTATAATTAAAAACTTTTATTTTCTTTTCTTTTACTACATCTTTTATTATACCCATAGACAATATGATTAAAACGAAAATTTGTGCACTTAAGCATGAAGTCAAAACTCCAAACGTATCCACTGACTCAACGGCCGTCGGCTTTACTGTTTGTTTGTTATTAACTGCTTTCATAAACCGTGTGAGATATTAAGGTATAAGGTATACATGGGGTGTGCAGATGCATTGCGTACTGCGCCACTCAGAACTGTGGCCAGATGTGAATGGAAAACTGAAGAAGCCAATAGAGGCTTCAGAAATACCATCGTGGGAAAAGCTCAATGAAAAATCGTTAACAAAAATTTTGCTTTGTGTGAAACCGTCTCAACTAAATTACATTAAAAACTGTGACAGCCTTACAAGTTTCGAATAAGTTGCAAAATGTGTATCAGCCTAAAGGGCCACTTAGAAAAGTCAGTCTGTATAAAAAGCTGTTGTTGCTCCGTTTGTCGGACACAACCACAATGATACAATGTATATATAAATAATATATACATATATATTATTTAATAAATAAATAATTTTACGGAAACAGCAGACAATTTGGAACAGGTCGGCATTACTTTGACTGACGAGTTACTGGTTATCATATTATTGTTCGGCCTACCGAAGGTATTCGAGAACTTTGTAATAGAGAGTCAGGACAGTTTGCCGAGTCTCGATGTTCTCAAGGTTAAAATCATCGAAGAAAGCGAACGGCGAAATCAGCAAGAAGAAAATGGTGATGCAAATCAACAAGCATTTGTGGTTCGGCCCAATGCGGAAATGAAACACGGAAACAACAATAACAACAAATTCAAATGCTACAATTGCAGTAAGCGAGGTCACCATGCGAAAAATTGTAAAAGTGCAAAAATAAAGAACAGCAAAGCAGAACAACAACAGAATCGTTCATTTGCGTTTCATACTTCCAACAAATAGTGGATAGTGCATTCTATAACAATTCCTGGTGTGTTGACAGCGGTGCAACCACTCATATTTGTTGCGAACGACAAAAATGTGTCCGGCTTTGGCCGGCAATCAGTTCATAGAGGCAGAAGGAAAATAAGAATTCATAATATATTCGAAGGAAGGAAAAATAACCTTGAAAGATGTGCTTTATGTGCCGGAATGACTAGAAGTTTCAATTTATTTCAAGAGCAACAAACAATGGCTTAGCAGTCGAGTTTCAGAAGGACTTTGCAAAAATAAAAGACAAAGTGTATTTTAAAAGCAAAAAATGCTACATCATTTGTTATTGTAAAGGCCAGTATTAAGTTAAACACCTGTTGTAAAAACAAAACTATTAAATATTAAATTAACAGATTGTTATTAAATGTTAGACATAATTAACTAATTCTAAGTATTAGCATTAGAATGTCAATTTATTCGTGCATAATGTTTACTATACAACAACACATTTTATCACATACTCACCAACGATAGATTACTGAGGTTAATTGGTTGACGAAAGAAAGTTCCAAGCGCAATACTGTTACATGCCAAATATTGGACTGATAGGTAATCATGGCCAGAGGACGAAATATAGGCATTCTGCAAAATTCAGTTAAAATCCCTGCAAAAAAACCAACATTGCGGCAATCAAGATTTCAAAAATCCGAAAATTTATTAATATTTGGGGACATTTCATTACCACGTTTCACTACACTTTCGAATACTTACATCCCAACCTAAAACACATTCCTAGCAAGTGCAAGTGCATATCATTATCCAGCAAATCCTATAGAAGCCTGCGTAAATAGATGTCCAGATTGAAGGTTTCACAGAGTCGTGCGACATAAAAATGGTCGCTGTGAACAATTTGGCAACAGCCAAGGGAAAACAGAGCCAGAACAAGAGCTCATATTTCAATACTCCTCTGTACTTGTCGAGACTATTGTTACTTTTGGATACAATATAGAAGTCGGCCACCATTATTCCAAAAATATAACCGCCGATGTTAGTGTAGAAGAGCAAGTAGGACTGATAGAAAGTGTTAGTGTCTTTAAAGAAGAGATAACGATAATTCCTGGATTTCGGATGGAATGAAAACTGCGATTTGGAACCGTTTTGACTCTGTACTTACTCTGGTGCAATATGATATATGCGATCGAGTTCCTGAAAATATGTTACTAAAGATGGTATCATGCAGGCTGATATTAGAAAAATGACTGTTGACGTCCATTTCAGTCTTGGATAACTATAAATATTGAAGGAAGCATAGAGTAACAGGTGTTCGTATATCCGATACGTGCTTTTAACAAATAGCGATAATTTATTTTCTAAATTATAGTACTTACATCTTAACTATTAACAAGACCAAAGCAAAGACTTCAAAGAGTTGCATATCGGCTGTTATATACCATTTATGGTGTGCGCACTGAAAAAAGCAATTGGAACTGGGAGTCTAAAATCTATTAAAATTTACGCTTTTTTCCATTAGATAGTTATTAACAAATATAATATTTTTCCACCGAGAAAAGGTGCGTTCGGGCGCTCGTAAAATGCCGCCAAAACGGTCATTTTCCAGACGTGTCAAAACGGTTGCATTAAATAACATCAGATTGGTATCAACCTGTTAAATTTTAATGAAAGTAATTATTAAGAAAAATCATTACTTAAAAAATTACATCAAATATCGATAAGTTATCACTTGAAATGCAACCACCAATGCTTTTATTTTTGCAAACCCGCTGATAATTAAAAAAGTTTCCACTATTGCATGACCATTCAGTAGAATAGACGATTCGGGGCGATAGTAACTCCTCTCAATGAATTCCGGGTTTTGAATTGGAAGACTCATGGAAAGCAGAACTGTATGTCCGAAAATAACCAATAAATTAGCGAAAACTCGAATGGCTTTCAAGAATTCCAAGTCCTTGGCGGCCTCACTGGTCTGGCGTTTCGTAATACGATAATAATTGCGGCATATTGAGAACGATATTAAACATATATTCATGTTGTGTTAAATTCCTACCATAAATTACTATATCATCTAAATAAACGAAACGATCTATTCCCTGAAGCCCAGTGAGAACATGATTCATTATTCTCTGAAACGTCGCGGGCGCCCCCGTTAAACCAAAAGGCATCCTGTTGAATTCGAAATGTCCTAATCCTGAACTAAACGCGGTTTTCTCTTTGTCTTTTTCATCCACCAAAACCTGATATGTCCCAACTGCTCTACAATCTCCTCAATTCTGGGTATAGGGAAAACCTGTTTAATCGTAACGTCATTTAATTTCCTAAAATCAATCACCAGACGCCATTTTTTCCGACCTTCTTTCGCGGCTTTCTTTGGTACCAGTAACAATGGCGAATTTCACGACGATTTGCTGAGGGAGATAATCCCATCGTCTAACAGCTTCCGTATCCTCCTCCCTATGGATTTGCGGTAACCTATACTCCTTTTGATTAATCGGCGATTGGTCCTGCCTGGTCGGTATTTCGTGTTTCAAGACCGGCGTATAGGACAATTCATTCCCTTCCAGCAAAAAATATTATGAAAAGCTGCGCATACTCTCTCTACTGAACCCTTTTCCTCATTCAAATTGTCATCTGGACTTTATTTATTCATCAGAGTACTTATTCTACCACATCTATCTCTCCTACTCTATTTATCAGACTAGCACGAGGTGTTTCAAACTCGTTGAAACTAGAAAACCCCTAAAGTCACTGTCTAATTCTACATCTTGTTCCGTTGAATTCAGTATCGGAACGTAAACTATGCCCCCCTTTACTTTCGCTAAAGTTTCCCCCATATATACTCCCGGAACAATTTCCTGTTTATGAACTACTATTTCCGGTATATTGGTTCTAATCCTAACTGGAACTGCTCTAATAGTTCTTGCCATTACTTTCGAACTTGCATTATGTAAGATCTGATCTAGTTCTCCCCTTGAACGCATAACCAGCGTCTCAATATGTTTCTTATTCTTGTCCATAAATGTTACTCGTTTACTGAGTTTATAACTGACCGATTCCACAAATTGTCCCTGACAATTATGCCATCCGCAGGCACTCCCTGTCCAAGTGGCATTAATTGTAGCTTTAAAGAACCGCTAGGTTTGATCACTACGGAACCCTTCGTTGTTACACATCCACCAAAAGCTCCATTAAGGGTTTTTACGTCGTTAGTGTTTACTGTCAACGATCCACTCAACGCGCTCTCCTTTACCAGGCTCGTGTCTGCTCCAGTATCCACTAATAGGATGAGTTTTCCATTCTTTGCACCTTCACATGATACTTCAATGAACACGTCATCTATAGTGTCTGGGCGACCCTGCTGCCGGTTCAATCCTAAATTAATTTGTCCCCTTCTTTCCGTTGTATTCCGTTTTATATTATCGCTTTTATTTGTACTACTTTCTACCCTTGAGAAAAAATTTTCTAACATTTTTGTTGCGTCTTTTTGCCATGAATTCATGCCATGTTTGTCTTATTGTTATTTAAAAATTGCTCAGTATAATTTTCTTTTACTACATCTTTTATTATATGATTAAAACGAAAATTTGTGCACTTAAGCATGAAGTCAAAACTCCAAACGTATCCACTGACTCAACGGCCGTCGGCTTTACTGTTTGTTTGTTATTAACTGCTTTCATAAACCGTGTGAGATATTAAGGTATAATTATTCCGTAACATAATAATATAAATTAAATTAACAAATATAATATTTTTCCACCGAGAAAAGATGCCTTCGTGCGCTCGTAAAATGCCGCCAAAGCGGTCCATTTTCCAGACATGTCAAAACGGTTGCATTAAATAACATCAGATGGTATCAACCTGTTAAATTTTAATGAAAATAATTATTAAGAAAAAATATTACTTAAAAAATTACCTCAAATGTCTATAAGTTATCACTTGAAATGCGACCACTAATGCTTGTATTTTTGCTTATTAACTGCTTTTCATGTAAAGTGAGCTTCAAAACAAACCCGCTGATAATAAAAAAAGTTTGCACTATTGCATGACCATTCAGTAGAATAAACGATTCGGGGCGATAGTAACTCCTCTCAATGAATTACGGGCTTTGAATTGGAAGACTCATGGAAAGCAGAACAGTATGTCCGAAAATAACCAATAAATTAGCGAAAACTCGAATGGCTTTCAAGAATTCCACGTCCTTGGCGGCCTCACTGGTCTGGCGTTTCGTAATACGATAATAATTGTGGCATATTGAGAACGATATTAAACAAGTAAAAGTGTTGTCTTCGGCCTGGCCGAAATCTAAATACCCTACACCCGAGTAACTGGAAAAATTATAATTTCGCCACTCAACAACTTTTTGTAAGTAGGCAGACCACGCCCATTTCGGGAAAATGTTTTTGTAATGTCTCTAGATACTGCTAGATAGAATTACGTATTAATATTTTGAACCGTTTATGGGATATTGACTTTTGTATAAGTGGGCGGACCACGCTCAGAGTGGTGCAGCGGGTATTTCTGACGTCGTCACTGGGGAAATGTGATTATGTAGATTTTAACTGGCGGCATTTTGCGTGCGCAAACCTCTTGATTGCCGGAGTTGCTGCGGCTGAGAAGATGGCAGCAGATGATGAGAATTGTTGCCGACAATGAAACTCCTGGCAACAACGCATGCCACCCAGGTGCAGTTGCGGTACAAAACTCCCCGATTCCAGCTGAAAATGCTGCCGGGATACTTTCAACGCAGCAATTCAAAGTTTTTTTCGCTGTGTGATCGACTTTCTTACAGCAATTTATTGAGCGCACAACAATCACAATAAACACACAAAAAGTCAGACGGATTCGGTGTCCCATTTATTTGAACCCGAAATCCCATTGATGACTTTCACGCACAAAAGAACAGAAGCCGGAGATACAAGGACAACGCAGGATCCCTTCAAGGAATCACAAATACACTGAACAGACACAAGAGCTCAAAAGCAAACAAGTAAAAGAGTTGTCTTCGGCCTGGCCGAAATCTAAATACCGTACACCCGAGTAACTGAAAATATGATAAATTCGCCGTTTAGAAACTTTTGTATAGGTAGGTATAACTGACACTTTTCTGTGTTTAGTTTTAAGCCATTTTTCCTGAGGACACTCAACACCCTAAATAACATATATTCATGCTGTGTTAAATTCCTACCATAAATTACTATATCATCTAAATAAACGAAACGATATATTCCCTGAAGCCCAGTGAGAACATGATTCATTATTCTCTGAAACGTCGCGGGCGCCTCCGTTAAACCAAAAGGCATCCTGTTGAATTCGAAATGTCCTAATCCTGAACTAAACGCGGTTTTCTCTTTGTCTTTTTCATCCACCAAAACCTGGTGATACCCACTGGCAAGATCTTGTGTTGAAAGATACCTGATATGTCCCAACTGCTCTACAATCTCCTCAATTCTGGGTATAGGGAAAACCTGTTTAATCGTAACGTCATTTAATTTCCTAAAATCAATCACCAGACGCCATTTTTTCCGACCTTCTTTCGTGGCTTTCTTTGGTACCAGTAACAATGGCGAATTCCACGACGATTTGCTGAGGAAGATAATCCCATCGTCTAACAACTTCCGTACCTGCCTGTTTACCTCCTCCCTATGGATTTTCGGTAACCTATACTGCTTTTGATTAATCGGCGATTGGTCCTGCCTTGGTCCTTGTCGGTATTTCGTGTTTCAAGACCGGCGTATAGGACAATTCATTCTTCCAGCAGAAAAATATCATGAAAAGCTGCGCATACTCTCTCTACTGAACCCATTTCCTCCTTATTCAAACTGTCATCTGGACTTTATTTATTCATCAGAGTACTTATTCTACCCTTAACATCTATCTCTCCTACTCTATTTATCAGACTAGCACGAGGTGTTTCAAACTCGTTGAAACTAGAAAACCCCGGCCTAAAGTCACTGTCTATTTCTACATCTTGTTCCGTTGAATTCATATCGGAACGTAAACTATGCCCCCTTTACTTTCGCTAAACTTTCCCACATATATACTCCCGGAACAATTTCCTGTTTATGAACTACTATTTCCGGTATATTAGTTCTAATCCTAACTGGAACTGCTCTAATAGTTCTTGCCATTACTTTCGAACTTGCATTATGTAAGATCTGATCTAGTTCTCCCCTTGAATGCATAACCAGCGTCTCAATATGTTTCTTATTCTTGCCCATAAATGTTACTCGTTTACTAACTGAGTTTATAACTGACAGATTCCACAAATTGTCCCTGACAATTATGCCATCCGCTGGCACTCCCTGTCCAAGTGGCACTAATTGTAGCTTTAAAGAACCGCTAGGTTTGATCACTACGAAACCCTTCGTTGTTACATATCCACCAAAAGCTCCATTAAGGGTTTTTACGTCGTTAGTGTTTACCGTCAACGATCCACTCAACGCGCTCTCCTTTACCAGGCTCGTGTCTGCTCCAGTATCCACTAATAGGATGAGTTTTCCATTTTTTGCACCTTCACATTATACTTCAATGAACACGTCATCTATAGTGGTATAGGGCGACCCTGCTGCCGGTTCAATCCTGAATTAATTTGTCCCCTTCTTTCCGTTGTATTCCGTTTTATATTATCGCTTTTATTTGTACTACTTTCTACCCTTGAGAAAAAATTTTCTAACATTTTTGTTGCGTCTTTTTGCCATGAATTCTGTTTGTCTTATTGTTATTTTATTGTTATTGTTATATAAATAAAAATTGCTCAGTATAATTAAAAACTTTTATTTTCTTTTCTTTTACTACATCTTTTATTATACCCATAGACAATATGATTAAAACGAAAATTTGTGCACTTAAGCATGAAGTCAAAACTCCAAACGTATCCACTGACTCAACGGCCGTCGGCTTTACTGTTTGTTTGTTATTAACTGCTTTCATAAACCGTGTGAGATATTAAGGTATAAGGTATACATGGGGTGTGCAGATGCATTGCGTACTGCGCCACTCAGAACTGTGGCCAGATGTGAATGGAAAACTGAAGAAGCCAATAGAGGCTTCAGAAATACCATCGTGGGAAAAGCTCAATGAAAAATCGTTAACAAAAATTTTGCTTTGTGTGAAACCGTCTCAACTAAATTACATTAAAAACTGTGACAGCCTTACAAGTTTCGAATAAGTTGCAAAATGTGTATCAGCCTAAAGGGCCACTTAGAAAAGTCAGTCTGTATAAAAAGCTGTTGTTGCTCCGTTTGTCGGACACAACCACAATGATACAATGTATATATAAATAATATATAAATATATATTATTTAATAAATAAATAATTTTACGGAAACAGCAGACAATTTGGAACAGGTCGGCATTACTTTGACTGACGAGTTACTGGTTATCATATTATTGTTCGGCCTACCGAAGGTATTCGAGAACTTTGTAATAGAGAGTCAGGACAGTTTGCCGAGTCTCGATGTTCTCAAGGTTAAAATCATCGAAGAAAGCGAACGGCGAAATCAGCAAGAAGAAAATGGTGATGCAAATCAACAAGCATTTGTGGTTCGGCCCAATGCGGAAATGAAACACGGAAACAACAATAACAACAAATTCAAATGCTACAATTGCAGTAAGCGAGGTCACCATGCGAAAAATTGTAAAAGTGCAAAAATAAAGAACAGCAAAGCAGAACAACAACAGAATCGTTCATTTGCGTTTCATACTTCCAACAAATAGTGGATAGTGCATTCTATAACAATTCCTGGTGTGTTGACAGCGGTGCAACCACTCATATTTGTTGCGAACGACAAAAATTTGTCCGGCTTTGGCCGGCAATCAGTTCATAGAGGCAGAAGGAAAATAAGAATTCATAATATATTCGAAGGAAGGAAAAATAACCTTGAAAGATGTGCTTTATGTGCCGGAATGACTAGAAGTTTCAATTTATTTCAAGAGCAACAAACAATGGCTTAGCAGTCGAGTTTCAGAAGGACTTTGCAAAAATAAAAGACAAAGTGTATTTTAAAAGCAAAAAATGCTACATCATTTGTTATTGTAAAGGCCAGTATTAAGTTAAAAACCTGTTGTAAAAACAAAACTATTAAATATTAAATTAACAGATTGTTATTAAATGTTAGACATAATTAACTAATTCTAAGTATTAGCATTAGAATGTCAATTTATTCGTGCATAATGTTTACTATACAACAACACATTTTATCACATACTCACCAACGATAGATTACTGAGGTTAATTGGTTGACGAAAGAAAGTTCCAAGCGCAATACTGTTACATGCCAAATATTGGACTGATAGGTAATCATGGCCAGAGGACGAAATATAGGCATTCTGCAAAATTCAGTTAAAATCCCTGCAAAAAAACCAACATTGCGGCAATCAAGATTTCAAAAATCCGAAAATTTATTAATATTTGGGGACATTTCATTACCACGTTTCACTACACTTTCGAATACTTACATCCCAACCTAAAACACATTCCTAGCAAGTGCAAGTGCATATCATTATCCAGCAAATCCTATAGAAGCCTGCGTAAATAGATGTCCAGATTGAAGGTTTCACAGAGTCGTGCGACATAAAAATGGTCGCTGTGAACAATTTGGCAACAGCCAAGGGAAAACAGAGCCAGAACAAGAGCTCATATTTCAATACTCCTCTGTACTTGTCGAGACTATTGATACTTTTGGATACAATATAGAAGTCGGCCACCATTATTCCAAAAATATAACCGCCGATGTTAGTGTAGAAGAGCAAGTAGGACTGATAGAAAGTGTTAGTGTCTTTAAAGAAGAGATAACGATAATTCCTGGATTTCGGATGGAATGAAAACTGCGATTTGGAACCGTTTTGACTCTGTACTTACTCTGGTGCAATATGATATATGCGATCGAGTTCCTGAAAATATGTTACTAAAGATGGTATCATGCAGGCTGATATTAGAAAAATGACTGTTGACGTCCATTTCAGTCTTGGATAACTATAAATATTGAAGGAAGCATAGAGTAACAGGTGTTCGTATATCCGATACGTGCTTTTAACAAATAGCGATAATTTATTTTCTAAATTATAGTACTTACATCTTAACTATTAACAAGACCAAAGCAAAGACTTCAAAGAGTTGCATATCGGCTGTTATATACCATTTATGGTGTGCGCACTGAAAAAAGCAATTGGAACTGGGAGTCTAAAATCTATTAAAATTTACGCTTTTTTCCATTAGATAGTTATTAACAAATATAATATTTTTCCACCGAGAAAAGGTGCGTTCGGGCGCTCGTAAAATGCCGCCAAAACGGTCATTTTCCAGACGTGTCAAAACGGTTGCATTAAATAACATCAGATTGGTATCAACCTGTTAAATTTTAATGAAAGTAATTATTAAGAAAAATCATTACTTAAAAAATTACATCAAATATCGATAAGTTATCACTTGAAATGCAACCACCAATGCTTTTATTTTTGCAAACCCGCTGATAATTAAAAAAGTTTCCACTATTGCATGACCATTCAGTAGAATAGACGATTCGGGGCGATAGTAACTCCTCTCAATGAATTCCGGGTTTTGAATTGGAAGACTCATGGAAAGCAGAACTGTATGTCCGAAAATAACCAATAAATTAGCGAAAACTCGAATGGCTTTCAAGAATTCCAAGTCCTTGGCGGCCTCACTGGTCTGGCGTTTCGTAATACGATAATAATTGCGGCATATTGAGAACGATATTAAACATATATTCATGTTGTGTTAAATTCCTACCATAAATTACTATATCATCTAAATAAACGAAACGATCTATTCCCTGAAGCCCAGTGAGAACATGATTCATTATTCTCTGAAACGTCGCGGGCGCCCCCGTTAAACCAAAAGGCATCCTGTTGAATTCGAAATGTCCTAATCCTGAACTAAACGCGGTTTTCTCTTTGTCTTTTTCATCCACCAAAACCTGATATGTCCCAACTGCTCTACAATCTCCTCAATTCTGGGTATAGGGAAAACCTGTTTAATCGTAACGTCATTTAATTTCCTAAAATCAATCACCAGACGCCATTTTTTCCGACCTTCTTTCGCGGCTTTCTTTGGTACCAGTAACAATGGCGAATTTCACGACGATTTGCTGAGGGAGATAATCCCATCGTCTAACAGCTTCCGTATCCTCCTCCCTATGGATTTGCGGTAACCTATACTCCTTTTGATTAATCGGCGATTGGTCCTGCCTGGTCGGTATTTCGTGTTTCAAGACCGGCGTATAGGACAATTCATTCCCTTCCAGCAAAAAATATTATGAAAAGCTGCGCATACTCTCTCTACTGAACCCTTTTCCTCATTCAAATTGTCATCTGGACTTTATTTATTCATCAGAGTACTTATTCTACCACATCTATCTCTCCTACTCTATTTATCAGACTAGCACGAGGTGTTTCAAACTCGTTGAAACTAGAAAACCCCTAAAGTCACTGTCTAATTCTACATCTTGTTCCGTTGAATTCAGTATCGGAACGTAAACTATGCCCCCCTTTACTTTCGCTAAAGTTTCCCCCATATATACTCCCGGAACAATTTCCTGTTTATGAACTACTATTTCCGGTATATTGGTTCTAATCCTAACTGGAACTGCTCTAATAGTTCTTGCCATTACTTTCGAACTTGCATTATGTAAGATCTGATCTAGTTCTCCCCTTGAACGCATAACCAGCGTCTCAATATGTTTCTTATTCTTGTCCATAAATGTTACTCGTTTACTGAGTTTATAACTGACCGATTCCACAAATTGTCCCTGACAATTATGCCATCCGCAGGCACTCCCTGTCCAAGTGGCATTAATTGTAGCTTTAAAGAACCGCTAGGTTTGATCACTACGGAACCCTTCGTTGTTACACATCCACCAAAAGCTCCATTAAGGGTTTTTACGTCGTTAGTGTTTACTGTCAACGATCCACTCAACGCGCTCTCCTTTACCAGGCTCGTGTCTGCTCCAGTATCCACTAATAGGATGAGTTTTCCATTCTTTGCACCTTCACATGATACTTCAATGAACACGTCATCTATAGTGTCTGGGCGACCCTGCTGCCGGTTCAATCCTAAATTAATTTGTCCCCTTCTTTCCGTTGTATTCCGTTTTATATTATCGCTTTTATTTGTACTACTTTCTACCCTTGAGAAAAAATTTTCTAACATTTTTGTTGCGTCTTTTTGCCATGAATTCATGCCATGTTTGTCTTATTGTTATTTAAAAATTGCTCAGTATAATTTTCTTTTACTACATCTTTTATTATATGATTAAAACGAAAATTTGTGCACTTAAGCATGAAGTCAAAACTCCAAACGTATCCACTGACTCAACGGCCGTCGGCTTTACTGTTTGTTTGTTATTAACTGCTTTCATAAACCGTGTGAGATATTAAGGTATAATTATTCCGTAACATAATAATATAAATTAAATTAACAAATATAATATTTTTCCACCGAGAAAAGATGCCTTCGTGCGCTCGTAAAATGCCGCCAAAGCGGTCCATTTTCCAGACATGTCAAAACGGTTGCATTAAATAACATCAGATGGTATCAACCTGTTAAATTTTAATGAAAATAATTATTAAGAAAAAATATTACTTAAAAAATTACCTCAAATGTCTATAAGTTATCACTTGAAATGCGACCACTAATGCTTGTATTTTTGCTTATTAACTGCTTTTCATGTAAAGTGAGCTTCAAAACAAACCCGCTGATAATAAAAAAAGTTTGCACTATTGCATGACCATTCAGTAGAATAAACGATTCGGGGCGATAGTAACTCCTCTCAATGAATTACGGGCTTTGAATTGGAAGACTCATGGAAAGCAGAACAGTATGTCCGAAAATAACCAATAAATTAGCGAAAACTCGAATGGCTTTCAAGAATTCCACGTCCTTGGCGGCCTCACTGGTCTGGCGTTTCGTAATACGATAATAATTGTGGCATATTGAGAACGATATTAAACAAGTAAAAGTGTTGTCTTCGGCCTGGCCGAAATCTAAATACCCTACACCCGAGTAACTGGAAAAATTATAATTTCGCCACTCAACAACTTTTTGTAAGTAGGCAGACCACGCCCATTTCGGGAAAATGTTTTTGTAATGTCTCTAGATACTGCTAGATAGAATTACGTATTAATATTTTGAACCGTTTATGGGATATTGACTTTTGTATAAGTGGGCGGACCACGCTCAGAGTGGTGCAGCGGGTATTTCTGACGTCGTCACTGGGGAAATGTGATTATGTAGATTTTAACTGGCGGCATTTTGCGTGCGCAAACCTCTTGATTGCCGGAGTTGCTGCGGCTGAGAAGATGGCAGCAGATGATGAGAATTGTTGCCGACAATGAAACTGCTGGCAACAACGCATGCCACCCAGGTGCAGTTGCGGTACAAAACTCCCCGATTCCAGCTGAAAATGCTGCCGGGATACTTTCAACGCAGCAATTCAAAGTTTTTTTCGCTGTGTGATCGACTTTCTTACAGCAATTTATTGAGCGCACAACAATCACAATAAACACACAAAAAGTCAGACGGATTCGGTGTCCCATTTATTTGAACCCGAAATCCCATTGATGACTTTCACGCACAAAAGAACAGAAGCCGGAGATACAAGGACAACGCAGGATCCCTTCAAGGAATCACAAATACACTGAACAGACACAAGAGCTCAAAAGCAAACAAGTAAAAGAGTTGTCTTCGGCCTGGCCGAAATCTAAATACCGTACACCCGAGTAACTGAAAATATGATAAATTCGCCGTTTAGAAACTTTTGTATAGGTAGGTATAACTGACACTTTTCTGTGTTTAGTTTTAAGCCATTTTTCCTGAGGACACTCAACACCCTAAATAACATATATTCATGCTGTGTTAAATTCCTACCATAAATTACTATATCATCTAAATAAACGAAACGATATATTCCCTGAAGCCCAGTGAGAACATGATTCATTATTCTCTGAAACGTCGCGGGCGCCTCCGTTAAACCAAAAGGCATCCTGTTGAATTCGAAATGTCCTAATCCTGAACTAAACGCGGTTTTCTCTTTGTCTTTTTCATCCACCAAAACCTGGTGATACCCACTGGCAAGATCTTGTGTTGAAAGATACCTGATATGTCCCAACTGCTCTACAATCTCCTCAATTCTGGGTATAGGGAAAACCTGTTTAATCGTAACGTCATTTAATTTCCTAAAATCAATCACCAGACGCCATTTTTTCCGACCTTCTTTCGTGGCTTTCTTTGGTACCAGTAACAATGGCGAATTCCACGACGATTTGCTGAGGAAGATAATCCCATCGTCTAACAACTTCCGTACCTGCCTGTTTACCTCCTCCCTATGGATTTTCGGTAACCTATACTGCTTTTGATTAATCGGCGATTGGTCCTGCCTTGGTCCTTGTCGGTATTTCGTGTTTCAAGACCGGCGTATAGGACAATTCATTCTTCCAGCAGAAAAATATCATGAAAAGCTGCGCATACTCTCTCTACTGAACCCTTTTCCTCCTTATTCAAACTGTCATCTGGACTTTATTTATTCATCAGAGTACTTATTCTACCCTTAACATCTATCTCTCCTACTCTATTTATCAGACTAGCACGAGGTGTTTCAAACTCGTTGAAACTAGAAAACCCCGGCCTAAAGTCACTGTCTATTTCTACATCTTGTTCCGTTGAATTCATATCGGAACGTAAACTATGCCCCCTTTACTTTCGCTAAACTTTCCCACATATATACTCCCGGAACAATTTCCTGTTTATGAACTACTATTTCCGGTATATTAGTTCTAATCCTAACTGGAACTGCTCTAATAGTTCTTGCCATTACTTTCGAACTTGCATTATGTAAGATCTGATCTAGTTCTCCCCTTGAATGCATAACCAGCGTCTCAATATGTTTCTTATTCTTGCCCATAAATGTTACTCGTTTACTAACTGAGTTTATAACTGACAGATTCCACAAATTGTCCCTGACAATTATGCCATCCGCTGGCACTCCCTGTCCAAGTGGCACTAATTGTAGCTTTAAAGAACCGCTAGGTTTGATCACTACGAAACCCTTCGTTGTTACATATCCACCAAAAGCTCCATTAAGGGTTTTTACGTCGTTAGTGTTTACCGTCAACGATCCACTCAACGCGCTCTCCTTTACCAGGCTCGTGTCTGCTCCAGTATCCACTAATAGGATGAGTTTTCCATTTTTTGCACCTTCACATTATACTTCAATGAACACGTCATCTATAGTGGTATAGGGCGACCCTGCTGCCGGTTCAATCCTGAATTAATTTGTCCCCTTCTTTCCGTTGTATTCCGTTTTATATTATCGCTTTTATTTGTACTACTTTCTACCCTTGAGAAAAAATTTTCTAACATTTTTGTTGCGTCTTTTTGCCATGAATTCTGTTTGTCTTATTGTTATTTTATTGTTATTGTTATATAAATAAAAATTGCTCAGTATAATTAAAAACTTTTATTTTCTTTTCTTTTACTACATCTTTTATTATACCCATAGACAATATGATTAAAACGAAAATTTGTGCACTTAAGCATGAAGTCAAAACTCCAAACGTATCCACTGACTCAACGGCCGTCGGCTTTACTGTTTGTTTGTTATTAACTGCTTTCATAAACCGTGTGAGATATTAAGGTATAAGGTATACATGGGGTGTGCAGATGCATTGCGTACTGCGCCACTCAGAACTGTGGCCAGATGTGAATGGAAAACTGAAGAAGCCAATAGAGGCTTCAGAAATACCATCGTGGGAAAAGCTCAATGAAAAATCGTTAACAAAAATTTTGCTTTGTGTGAAACCGTCTCAACTAAATTACATTAAAAACTGTGACAGCCTTACAAGTTTCGAATAAGTTGCAAAATGTGTATCAGCCTAAAGGGCCACTTAGAAAAGTCAGTCTGTATAAAAAGCTGTTGTTGCTCCGTTTGTCGGACACAACCACAATGATACAATGTATATATAAATAATATATAAATATATATTATTTAATAAATAAATAATTTTACGGAAACAGCAGACAATTTGGAACAGGTCGGCATTACTTTGACTGACGAGTTACTGGTTATCATATTATTGTTCGGCCTACCGAAGGTATTCGAGAACTTTGTAATGGAGAGTCAGGACAGTTTGCCGAGTCTCGATGTTCTCAAGGTTAAAATCATCGAAGAAAGCGAACGGCGAAATCAGCAAGAAGAAAATGGTGATGCAAATCAACAAGCATTTGTGGTTCGGCCCAATGCGGAAATGAAACACGGAAACAACAATAACAACAAATTCAAATGCTACAATTGCAGTAAGCGAGGTCACCATGCGAAAAATTGTAAAAGTGCAAAAATAAAGAACAGCAAAGCAGAACAACAACAGAATCGTTCATTTGCGTTTCATACTTCCAACAAATAGTGGATAGTGCATTCTATAACAATTCCTGGTGTGTTGACAGCGGTGCAACCACTCATATTTGTTGCGAACGACAAAAATTTGTCCGGCTTTGGCCGGCAATCAGTTCATAGAGGCAGAAGGAAAATAAGAATTCATAATATATTCGAAGGAAGGAAAAATAACCTTGAAAGATGTGCTTTATGTGCCGGAATGACTAGAAGTTTCAATTTATTTCAAGAGC
Source organism: Sicus ferrugineus (assembly GCA_922984085.1). Lineage (NCBI taxonomy): Eukaryota > Metazoa > Arthropoda > Insecta > Diptera > Conopidae > Sicus > Sicus ferrugineus. Next base: position 28,944,150 of record OV277349.1, read on the forward strand.
AACAAACAATGGCTTAGCAGTCGAGTTTCAGAAGGACTTTGCAAAAATAAAAGACAAAGTGTATTTTAAAAGCAAAAAATGCTACATCATTTGTTATTGTAAAGGCCAGTATTAAGTTAAAAACCTGTTGTAAAAACAAAACTATTAAATATTAAATTAACAGATTGTTATTAAATGTTAGACATAATTAATTAATTCTAAGTATTAGCATTAGAGTGTCAATTTATTCGTGCATAATGTTTACTATACAACAACACATTTTATCACATACTCACCAACGATAGATTACTGAGGTTAATTGGTTGACGAAAGAAAGTTCCAAGCGCAATACTGTTACATGCCAAATATTGGACTGATAGGTAATCATGGCCAGAGGACGAAATATAGGCATTCTGCAAAATTCAGTTAAAATCCCTGCAAAAAAACCAACATTGCGGCAATCAAGATTTCAAAAATCCGAAAATTTATTAATATTTGGGGACATTTCATTACCACGTTTCACTACACTTTCGAATACTTACATCCCAACCTAAAACACATTCCTAGCAAGTGCAAGTGCATATCATTATCCAGCAAATCCTATAGAAGCCTGCGTAAATAGATGTCCAGATTGAAGGTTTCACAGAGTCGTGCGACATAAAAATGGTCGCTGTGAACAATTTGGCAACAGCCAAGGGAAAACAGAGCCAGAACAAGAGCTCATATTTCAATACTCCTCTGTACTTGTCGAGACTATTGTTACTTTTGGATACAATATAGAAGTCGGCCACCATTATTCCAAAAATATAACCGCCGATGTTAGTGTAGAAGAGCAAGTAGGACTGATAGAAAGTGTTAGTGTCTTTAAAGAAGAGATAACGATAATTCCTGGATTTCGGATGGAATGAAAACTGCGATTTGGAACCGTTTTGACTCTGTACTTACTCTGGTGCAATATGATATATGCGATCGAGTTCCTGAAAATATGTTACTAAAGATGGTATCATGCAGGCTGATATTAGAAAAATGACTGTTGACGTCCATTTCAGTCTTGGATAACTATAAATATTGAAGGAAGCATAGAGTAACAGGTGTTCGTATATCCGATACGTGCTTTTAACAAATAGCGATAATTTATTTTCTAAATTATAGTACTTACATCTTAACTATTAACAAGACCAAAGCAAAGACTTCAAAGAGTTGCATATCGGCTGTTAAATACCATTTATGGTGTGCGCACTGAAAAAAGCAATTGGAACTGGGAGTCTAAAATCTATTAAAATTTACGCTTTTTTCCATTAGATAGTTATTAACAAATATAATATTTTTCCACCGAGAAAAGGTGCGTTCGGGCGCTCGTAAAATGCCGCCAAAACGGTCATTTTCCAGACGTGTCAAAACGGTTGCATTAAATAACATCAGATTGGTATCAACCTGTTAAATTTTAATGAAAGTAATTATTAAGAAAAATCATTACTTAAAAAATTACATCAAATATCGATAAGTTATCACTTGAAATGCAACCACCAATGCTTTTATTTTTGCTTATTAACTGCTTTTCATGTAAAGTGAGCTTCAAAACAAACCCGCTGATAATTAAAAAAGTTTCCACTATTGCATGACCATTCAGTAGAATAGACGATTCGGGGCGATAGTAACTCCTCTCAATGAATTCCGGGTTTTGAATTGGAAGACTCATGGAAAGCAGAACTGTATGTCCGAAAATAACCAATAAATTAGCGAAAACTCGAATGGCTTTCAAGAATTCCAAGTCCTTGGCGGCCTCACTGGTCTGGCGTTTCGTAATACGATAATAATTGCGGCATATTGAGAACGATATTAAACATATATTCATGTTGTGTTAAATTCCTACCATAAATTACTATATCATCTAAATAAACGAAACGATCTATTCCCTGAAGCCCAGTGAGAACATGATTCATTATTCTCTGAAACGTCGCGGGCGCCCCCGTTAAACCAAAAGGCATCCTGTTGAATTCGAAATGTCCTAATCCTGAACTAAACGCGGTTTTCTCTTTGTCTTTTTCATCCACCAAAACCTGATATGTCCCAACTGCTCTACAATCTCCTCAATTCTGGGTATAGGGAAAACCTGTTTAATCGTAACGTCATTTAATTTCCTAAAATCAATCACCAGACGCCATTTTTTCCGACCTTCTTTCGCGGCTTTCTTTGGTACCAGTAACAATGGCGAATTTCACGACGATTTGCTGAGGGAGATAATCCCATCGTCTAACAGCTTCCGTATCCTCCTCCCTATGGATTTGCGGTAACCTATACTCCTTTTGATTAATCGGCGATTGGTCCTGCCTGGTCGGTATTTCGTGTTTCAAGACCGGCGTATAGGACAATTCATTCCCTTCCAGCAAAAAATATTATGAAAAGCTGCGCATACTCTCTCTACTGAACCCTTTTCCTCATTCAAATTGTCATCTGGACTTTATTTATTCATCAGAGTACTTATTCTACCACATCTATCTCTCCTACTCTATTTATCAGACTAGCACGAGGTGTTTCAAACTCGTTGAAACTAGAAAACCCCTAAAGTCACTGTCTAATTCTACATCTTGTTCCGTTGAATTCAGTATCGGAACGTAAACTATGCCCCCCTTTACTTTCGCTAAAGTTTCCCCCATATATACTCCCGGAACAATTTCCTGTTTATGAACTACTATTTCCGGTATATTGGTTCTAATCCTAACTGGAACTGCTCTAATAGTTCTTGCCATTACTTTCGAACTTGCATTATGTAAGATCTGATCTAGTTCTCCCCTTGAACGCATAACCAGCGTCTCAATATGTTTCTTATTCTTGTCCATAAATGTTACTCGTTTACTGAGTGTATAACTGACCGATTCCACAAATTGTCCCTGACAATTATGCCATCCGCTGGCACTCCCTGTCCAAGTGGCATTAATTGTAGCTTTAAAGAACCGCTAGGTTTGATCACTACAGAACCCTTCGTTGTTACACATCCACCAAAAGCTCCATTAAGGGTTTTTACGTCGTTAGTGTTTACTGTCAACGATCCACTCAACGCGCTCTCCTTTACCAGGCTCGTGTCTGCTCCAGTATCCACTAATAGGATGAGTTTTCCATTCTTTGCACCTTCACATGATACTTCAATGAACACGTCATCTATAGTGTCTGGGCGACCCTGCTGCCGGTTCAATCCTAAATTAATTTGTCCCCTTCTTTCCGTTGTATTCCGTTTTATATTATCGCTTTTATTTGTACTACTTTCTACCCTTGAGAAAAAATTTTCTAACATTTTTGTTGCGTCTTTTTGATATGAATTCATGCCATGTTTGTCTTATTGTTATTTAAAAGTTGCTCAGTATAATTTTCTTTTACTACATCTTTTATTATATGATTAAAACGAAAATTTGTGCACTTAAGCATGAAGTCAAAACTCCAAACGTATCCACTGACTCAACGGCCGTCGGCTTTACTGTTTGTTTGTTATTAACTGCTTTCATAAACCGTGTGAGATATTAAGGTATAATTATTCCGGAACATAATAATATAAATTAAATTAACAAATATAATATTTTTCCACCGAGAAAAGATGCCTTCGTGCGCTCGTAAAATGCCGCCAAAGCGGTCCATTTTCCAGACGTGTCAAAACGGTTGCATTAAATAACATCAGATGGTATCAACCTGTTAAATTTTAATGAAAATAATTATTAAGAAAAAATATTACTTAAAAAATTACCTCAAATGTCTATAAGTTATCACTTGAAATGCGACCACTAATGCTTGTATTTTTGCTTATTAACTGCTTTTCATGTAAAGTGAGCTTCAAAACAAACCCGCTGATAATAAAAAAAGTTTGCACTATTGCATGACCATTCAGTAGAATAAACGATTCGGGGCGATAGTAACTCCTCTCAATGAATTACGGGCTTTGAATTGGAAGACTCATGGAAAGCAGAACAGTATGTCCGAAAATAACCAATAAATTAGCGAAAACTCGAATGGCTTTCAAGAATTCCACGTCCTTGGCGGCCTCACTGGTCTGGCGTTTCGTAATACGATAATAATTGTGGCATATTGAGAACGATATTAAACAAGTAAAAGTGTTGTCTTCGGCCTGGCCGAAATCTAAATACCCTACACCCGAGTAACTGGAAAAATTATAATTTCGCCACTCAACAACTTTTTGTATAAGTAGGCAGACCACGCCCATTTCGGGAAAATGTTTTTGTAATGTCTCTAGATACTGCTAGATAGAATTACGTATTAATATTTTGAACCGTTTATGGGATATTGACTTTTGTATAAGTGGGCGGACCACGCTCAGAGTGGTGCAGCGGGTATTTCTGACGTCGTCACTGGGGAAATGTGATTATGTAGATTTTAACTGGCGGCATTTTGCGTGCGCAAACCTCTTGATTGCCGGAGTTGCTGCGGCTGAGAAGATGGCAGCAGATGATGAGAATTGTTGCCGACAATGAAACTGCTGGCAACAACGCATGCCACCCAGGTGCAGTTGCGGTACAAAACTCCCCGATTCCAGCTGAAAATGCTGCCGGGATACTTTCAACGCAGCAATTCAAAGTTTTTTTCGCTGTGTGATCGACTTTCTTACAGCAATTTATTGAGCGCACAACAATCACAATAAACACACAAAAAGTCAGACGGATTCGGTGTCCCATTTATTTGAACCCGAAATCCCATTGATGACTTTCACGCACAAAAGAACAGAAGCCGGAGATACAAGGACAACGCAGGATCCCTTCAAGGAATCACAAATACACTGAACAGACACAAGAGCTCAAAAGCAAACAAGTAAAAGAGTTGTCTTCGGCCTGGCCGAAATCTAAATACCGTACACCCGAGTAACTGAAAATATGATAAATTCGCCGTTTAGAAACTTTTGTATAGGTAGGTATAACTGACACTTTTCTGTGTTTAGTTTTAAGCCATTTTTCCTGAGGACACTCAACACCCTAAATAACATATATTCATGCTGTGTTAAATTCCTACCATAAATTACTATATCATCTAAATAAACGAAACGATATATTCCCTGAAGCCCAGTGAGAACATGATTCATTATTCTCTGAAACGTCGCGGGCGCCTCCGTTAAACCAAAAGGCATCCTGTTGAATTCGAAATGTCCTAATCCTGAACTAAACGCGGTTTTCTCTTTGTCTTTTTCATCCACCAAAACCTGGTGATACCCACTGGCAAGATCTTGTGTTGAAAGATACCTGATATGTCCCAACTGCTCTACAATATCCTCAATTCTGGGTATAGGGAAAACCTGTTTAATCGTAACGTCATTTAATTTCCTAAAACCAGACGCCATTTTTTCCGACCTTCTTTCGTGGCTTTCTTTGGTACCAGTAACAATGGCGAATTCCACGACGATTTGCTGAGGAAGATAATCCCATCGTCTAACAGCTTCCGTACCTGCCTGTTTACCTCCTCCCTATGGATTTTCGGTAACCTATACTGCTTTTGATTAATCGGCGATTGGTCCTGCCTTGGTCCTTGTCGGTATTTCGTGTTTCAAGACCGGCGTATAGGACAATTCATTCTTCCAGCAGAAAAATATCATGAAAAGCTGCGCATACTCTCTCTACTGAACCCATTTCCTCCTTATTCAAACTGTCATCTGGACTTTATTTATTCATCAGAGTACTTATTCTACCCTTAACATCTATCTCTCCTACTCTATTTATCAGACTAGCACGAGGTGTTTCAAACTCGTTGAAACTAGAAAACCCCGGCCTAAAGTCACTGTCTATTTCTACATCTTGTTCCGTTGAATTCATATCGGAACGTAAACTATGCCCCCTTTACTTTCGCTAAACTTTCCCACATATATACTCCCGGAACAATTTCCTGTTTATGAACTACTATTTCCGGTATATTAGTTCTAATCCTAACTGGAACTGCTCTAATAGTTCTTGCCATTACTTTCGAACTTGCATTATGTAAGATCTGATCTAGTTCTCCCCTTGAATGCATAACCAGTGTCTCAATATGTTTCTTATTCTTGCCCATAAATGTTACTCGTTTACTAACTGAGTTTATAACTGACAGATTCCACAAATTGTCCCTGACAATTATGCCATCCGCTGGCACTCCCTGTCCAAGTGGCACTAATTGTAGCTTTAAAGAACCGCTAGGTTTGATCACTACGAAACCCTTCGTTGTTACATATCCACCAAAAGCTCCATTAAGGGTTTTTACGTCGTTAGTGTTTACCGTCAACGATCCACTCAACGCGCTCTCCTTTACCAGGCTCGTGTCTGCTCCAGTATCCACTAATAGGATGAGTTTTCCATTTTTTGCACCTTCACATTATACTTCAATGAACACGTCATCTATAGTGGTATAGGGCGACCCTGCTGCCGGTTCAATCCTGAATTAATTTGTCCCCTTCTTTCCGTTGTATTCCGTTTTATATTATCGCTTTTATTTGTACTACTTTCTACCCTTGAGAAAAAATTTTCTAACATTTTTGTTGCGTCTTTTTGCCATGAATTCTGTTTGTCTTATTGTTATTTTATTGTTATTGTTATATAAATAAAAATTGCTCAGTATAATTAAAAACTTTTATTTTCTTTTCTTTTACTACATCTTTTATTATACCCATAGACAATATGATTAAAACGAAAATTTGTGCACTTAAGCATGAAGTCAAAACTCCAAACGTATCCACTGACTCAACGGCCGTCGGCTTTACTGTTTGTTTGTTATTAACTGCTTTCATAAACCGTGTGAGATATTAAGGTATAAGGTATACATGGGGTGTGCAGATGCATTGCGTACTGCGCCACTCAGAACTGTGGCCAGATGTGAATGGAAAACTGAAGAAGCCAATAGAGGCTTCAGAAATACCATCGTGGGAAAAGCTCAATGAAAAATCGTTAACAAAAATTTTGCTTTGTGTGAAACCGTCTCAACTAAATTACATTAAAAACTGTGACAGCCTTACAAGTTTCGAATAAGTTGCAAAATGTGTATCAGCCTAAAGGGCCACTTAGAAAAGTCAGTCTGTATAAAAAGCTGTTGTTGCTCCGTTTGTCGGACACAACCACAATGATACAATGTATATATAAATAATATATAAATATATATTATTTAATAAATAAATAATTTTACGGAAACAGCAGACAATTTGGAACAGGTCGGCATTACTTTGACTGACGAGTTACTGGTTATCATATTATTGTTCGGCCTACCGAAGGTATTCGAGAACTTTGTAATGGAGAGTCAGGACAGTTTGCCGAGTCTCGATGTTCTCAAGGTTAAAATCATCGAAGAAAGCGAACGGCGAAATCAGCAAGAAGAAAATGGTGATGCAAATCAACAAGCATTTGTGGTTCGGCCCAATGCGGAAATGAAACACGGAAACAACAATAACAACAAATTCAAATGCTACAATTGCAGTAAGCGAGGTCACCATGCGAAAAATTGTAAAAGTGCAAAAATAAAGAACAGCAAAGCAGAACAACAACAGAATCGTTCATTTGCGTTTCATACTTCCAACAAATAGTGGATAGTGCATTCTATAACAATTCCTGGTGTGTTGACAGCGGTGCAACCACTCATATTTGTTGCGAACGACAAAAATTTGTCCGGCTTTGGCCGGCAATCAGTTCATAGAGGCAGAAGGAAAATAAGAATTCATAATATTATCGAAGGAAGGAAAAATAACCTTGAAAGATGTGCTTTATGTGCCGGGATGACTAGAAATTTCATTTCTATTTCAAGAGCAACAAACAATGGCTTAGCAGTCGAGTTTCAGAAGGACTTTGCAAAAATAAAAGACAAAGTGTATTTTAAAAGCAAAAAATGCTACATCATTTGTTATTGTAAAGGCCAGTATTAAGTTAAAAACCTGTTGTAAAAACAAAACTATTAAATATTAAATTAACAGATTGTTATTAAATGTTAGACATAATTAACTAATTCTAAGTATTAGCATTAGAATGTCAATTTATTCGTGCATAATGTTTACTATACAACAACACATTTTATCACATACTCACCAACGATAGATTACTGAGGTTAATTGGTTGACGAAAGAAAGTTCCAAGCGCAATACTGTTACATGCCAAATATTGGACTGATAGGTAATCATGGCCAGAGGACGAAATATAGGCATTCTGCAAAATTCAGTTAAAATCCCTGCAAAAAAACCAACATTGCGGCAATCAAGATTTCAAAAATCAGAAAATTTATTAATATTTGGGGACATTTCATTACCACGTTTCACTACACTTTCGAATACTTACATCCCAACCTAAAACACATTCCTAGCAAGTGCAAGTGCATATCATTATCCAGCAAATCCTATAGAAGCCTGCGTAAATAGATGTCCAGATTGAAGGTTTCACAGAGTCGTGCGACATAAAAATGGTCGCTGTGAACAATTTGGCAACAGCCAAGGGAAAACAGAGCCAGAACAAGAGCTCATATTTCAATACTCCTCTGTACTTGTCGAGACTATTGTTACTTTTGGATACAATATAGAAGTCGGCCACCATTATTCCAAAAATATAACCGCCGATGTTAGTGTAGAAGAGCAAGTAGGACTGATAGAAAGTGTTAGTGTCTTTAAAGAAGAGATAACGATAATTCCTGGATTTCGGATGGAATGAAAACTGCGATTTGGAACCGTTTTGACTCTGTACTTACTCTGGTGCAATATGATATATGCGATCGAGTTCCTGAAAATATGTTACTAAAGATGGTATCATGCAGGCTGATATTAGAAAAATGACTGTTGACGTCCATTTCAGTCTTGGATAACTATAAATATTGAAGGAAGCATAGAGTAACAGGTGTTCGTATATCCGATACGTGCTTTTAACAAATAGCGATAATTTATTTTCTAAATTATAGTACTTACATCTTAACTATTAACAAGACCAAAGCAAAGACTTCAAAGAGTTGCATATCGGCTGTTAAATACCATTTATGGTGTGCGCACTGAAAAAAGCAATTGGAACTGGGAGTCTAAAATCTATTAAAATTTACGCTTTTTTCCATTAGATAGTTATTAACAAATATAATATTTTTCCACCGAGAAAAGGTGCGTTCGGCCGCTCGTAAAATGCCGCCAAAACGGTCATTTTCCAGACGTGTCAAAACGGTTGCATTAAATAACATCAGATTGGTATCAACCTGTTAAATTTTAATGAAAGTAATTATTAAGAAAAATCATTACTTAAAAAATTACATCAAATATCGATAAGTTATCACTTGAAATGCAACCACCAATGCTTTTATTTTTGCTTATTAACTGCTTTTCATGTAAAGTGAGCTTCAAAACAAACCCGCTGATAATTAAAAAAGTTTCCACTATTGCATGACCATTCAGTAGAATAGACGATTCGGGGCGATAGTAACTCCTCTCAATGAATTCCGGGTTTTGAATTGGAAGACTCATGGAAAGCAGAACTGTATGTCCGAAAATAACCAATAAATTAGCGAAAACTCGAATGGCTTTCAAGAATTCCAAGTCCTTGGCGGCCTCACTGGTCTGGCGTTTCGTAATACGATAATAATTGCGGCATATTGAGAACGATATTAAACATATATTCATGTTGTGTTAAATTCCTACCATAAATTACTATATCATCTAAATAAACGAAACGATCTATTCCCTGAAGCCCAGTGAGAACATGATTCATTATTCTCTGAAACGTCGCGGGCGCCCCCGTTAAACCAAAAGGCATCCTGTTGAATTCGAAATGTCCTAATCCTGAACTAAACGCGGTTTTCTCTTTGTCTTTTTCATCCACCAAAACCTGATATGTCCCAACTGCTCTACAATCTCCTCAATTCTGGGTATAGGGAAAACCTGTTTAATCGTAACGTCATTTAATTTCCTAAAATCAATCACCAGACGCCATTTTTTCCGACCTTCTTTCGCGGCTTTCTTTGGTACCAGTAACAATGGCGAATTTCACGACGATTTGCTGAGGGAGATAATCCCATCGTCTAACAGCTTCCGTATCCTCCTCCCTATGGATTTGCGGTAACCTATACTCCTTTTGATTAATCGGCGATTGGTCCTGCCTGGTCGGTATTTCGTGTTTCAAGACCGGCGTATAGGACAATTCATTCCCTTCCAGCAAAAAATATTATGAAAAGCTGCGCATACTCTCTCTACTGAACCCTTTTCCTCATTCAAATTGTCATCTGGACTTTATTTATTCATCAGAGTACTTATTCTACCACATCTATCTCTCCTACTCTATTTATCAGACTAGCACGAGGTGTTTCAAACTCGTTGAAACTAGAAAACCCCTAAAGTCACTGTCTAATTCTACATCTTGTTCCGTTGAATTCAGTATCGGAACGTAAACTATGCCCCCCTTTACTTTCGCTAAAGTTTCCCCCATATATACTCCCGGAACAATTTCCTGTTTATGAACTACTATTTCCGGTATATTGGTTCTAATCCTAACTGGAACTGCTCTAATAGTTCTTGCCATTACTTTCGAACTTGCATTATGTAAGATCTGATCTAGTTCTCCCCTTGAACGCATAACCAGCGTCTCAATATGTTTCTTATTCTTGTCCATAAATGTTACTCGTTTACTGAGTGTATAACTGACCGATTCCACAAATTGTCCCTGACAATTATGCCATCCGCTGGCACTCCCTGTCCAAGTGGCATTAATTGTAGCTTTAAAGAACCGCTAGGTTTGATCACTACAGAACCCTTCGTTGTTACACATCCACCAAAAGCTCCATTAAGGGTTTTTACGTCGTTAGTGTTTACTGTCAACGATCCACTCAACGCGCTCTCCTTTACCAGGCTCGTGTCTGCTCCAGTATCCACTAATAGGATGAGTTTTCCATTCTTTGCACCTTCACATGATACTTCAATGAACACGTCATCTATAGTGTCTGGGCGACCCTGCTGCCGGTTCAATCCTAAATTAATTTGTCCCCTTCTTTCCGTTGTATTCCGTTTTGTATTATCGCTTTTATTTGTACTACTTTCTACCCTTGAGAAAAAATTTTCTAACATTTTTGTTGCGTCTTTTTGCCATGAATTCATGCCATGTTTGTCTTATTGTTATTTAAAAATTGCTCAGTATAATTTTCTTTTACTACATCTTTTATTATATGATTAAAACGAAAATTTGTGCACTTAAGCATGAAGTCAAAACTCCAAACGTATCCACTGACTCAACGGCCGTCGGCTTTACTGTTTGTTTGTTATTAACTGCTTTCATAAACCGTGTGAGATATTAAGGTATAATTATTCCGGAACATAATAATATAAATTAAATTAACAAATATAATATTTTTCCACCGAGAAAAGATGCCTTCGTGCGCTCGTAAAATGCCGCCAAAGCGGTCCATTTTCCAGACGTGTCAAAACGGTTGCATTAAATAACATCAGATGGTATCAACCTGTTAAATTTTAATGAAAATAATTATTAAGAAAAAATATTACTTAAAAAATTACCTCAAATGTCTATAAGTTATCACTTGAAATGCGACCACTAATGCTTGTATTTTTGCTTATTAACTGCTTTTCATGTAAAGTGAGCTTCAAAACAAACCCGCTGATAATAAAAAAAGTTTGCACTATTGCATGACCATTCAGTAGAATAAACGATTCGGGGCGATAGTAACTCCTCTCAATGAATTACGGGCTTTGAATTGGAAGACTCATGGAAAGCAGAACAGTATGTCCGAAAATAACCAATAAATTAGCGAAAACTCGAATGGCTTTCAAGAATTCCACGTCCTTGGCGGCCTCACTGGTCTGGCGTTTCGTAATACGATAATAATTGTGGCATATTGAGAACGATATTAAACAAGTAAAAGTGTTGTCTTCGGCCTGGCCGAAATCTAAATACCCTACGCCCGAGTAACTGGAAAAATTATAATTTCGCCACTCAACAACTTTTTGTATAAGTAGGCAGACCACGCCCATTTCGGGAAAATGTTTTTGTAATGTCTCTAGATACTGCTAGATAGAATTACGTATTAATATTTTGAACCGTTTATGGGATATTGACTTTTGTATAAGTGGGCGGACCACGCTCAGAGTGGTGCAGCGGGTATTTCTGACGTCGTCACTGGGGAAATGTGATTATGTAGATTTTAACTGGCGGCATTTTGCGTGCGCAAACCTCTTGATTGCCGGAGTTGCTGCGGCTGAGAAGATGGCAGCAGATGATGAGAATTGTTGCCGACAATGAAACTGCTGGCAACAACGCATGCCACCCAGGTGCAGTTGCGGTACAAAACTTCCCGATTCCAGCTGAAAATGCTGCCGGGATACTTTCAACGCAGCAATTCAAAGTTTTTTTCGCTGTGTGATCGACTTTCTTACAGCAATTTATTGAGCGCACAACAATCACAATAAACACACAAAAAGTCAGACGGATTCGGTGTCCCATTTATTTGAACCCGAAATCCCATTGATGACTTTCACGCACAAAAGAACAGAAGCCGGAGATACAAGGACAACGCAGGATCCCTTCAAGGAATCACAAATACACTGAACAGACACAAGAGCTCAAAAGCAAACAAGTAAAAGAGTTGTCTTCGGCCTGGCCGAAATCTAAATACCGTACACCCGAGTAACTGAAAATATGATAAATTCGCCGTTTAGAAACTTTTGTATAGGTAGGTATAACTGACACTTTTCTGTGTTTAGTTTTAAGCCATTTTTCCTGAGGACACTCAACACCCTAAATAACATATATTCATGCTGTGTTAAATTCCTACCATAAATTACTATATCATCTAAATAAACGAAACGATATATTCCCTGAAGCCCAGTGAGAACATGATTCATTATTCTCTGAAACGTCGCGGGCGCCTCCGTTAAACCAAAAGGCATCCTGTTGAATTCGAAATGTCCTAATCCTGAACTAAACGCGGTTTTCTCTTTGTCTTTTTCATCCACCAAAACCTGGTGATACCCACTGGCAAGATCTTGTGTTGAAAGATACCTGATATGTCCCAACTGCTCTACAATATCCTCAATTCTGGGTATAGGGAAAACCTGTTTAATCGTAACGTCATTTAATTTCCTAAAACCAGACGCCATTTTTTCCGACCTTCTTTCGTGGCTTTCTTTGGTACCAGTAACAATGGCGAATTCCACGACGATTTGCTGAGGAAGATAATCCCATCGTCTAACAGCTTCCGTACCTGCCTGTTTACCTCCTCCCTATGGATTTTCGGTAACCTATACTGCTTTTGATTAATCGGCGATTGGTCCTGCCTTGGTCCTTGTCGGTATTTCGTGTTTCAAGACCGGCGTATAGGACAATTCATTCTTCCAGCAGAAAAATATCATGAAAAGCTGCGCATACTCTCTCTACTGAACCCATTTCCTCCTTATTCAAACTGTCATCTGGACTTTATTTATTCATCAGAGTACTTATTCTACCCTTAACATCTATCTCTCCTACTCTATTTATCAGACTAGCACGAGGTGTTTCAAACTCGTTGAAACTAGAAAACCCCGGCCTAAAGTCACTGTCTATTTCTACATCTTGTTCCGTTGAATTCATATCGGAACGTAAACTATGCCCCCTTTACTTTCGCTAAACTTTCCCACATATATACTCCCGGAACAATTTCCTGTTTATGAACTACTATTTCCGGTATATTAGTTCTAATCCTAACTGGAACTGCTCTAATAGTTCTTGCCATTACTTTCGAACTTGCATTATGTAAGATCTGATCTAGTTCTCCCCTTGAATGCATAACCAGCGTCTCAATATGTTTCTTATTCTTGCCCATAAATGTTACTCGTTTACTAACTGAGTTTATAACTGACAGATTCCACAAATTGTCCCTGATAATTATGCCATCCGCTGGCACTCCCTGTCCAAGTGGCACTAATTGTAGCTTTAAAGAACCGCTAGGTTTGATCACTACGAAACCCTTCGTTGTTACATATCCACCAAAAGCTCCATTAAGGGTTTTTACGTCGTTAGTGTTTACCGTCAACGATCCACTCAACGCGCTCTCCTTTACCAGGCTCGTGTCTGCTCCAGTATCCACTAATAGGATGAGTTTTCCATTTTTTGCACCTTCACATTATACTTCAATGAACACGTCATCTATAGTGGTATAGGGCGACCCTGCTGCCGGTTCAATCCTGAATCATTTTTTGTCCCCTTCTTTCCGTTGTATTCCGTTTCATATTATCGCTTTTATTTGTACTACTTTCTACCCTTGAGAAAAAATTTTCTAACATTTTTGTTGCGTCTTTTTGCCATGAATTCAAGTTTGTCTTATTGTTATTTTATTGTTATTGTTATATAAATAAAAATTGCTCAGTATAATTAAAAACTTTTATTTTCTTTTCTTTTACTACATCTTTTATTATACCCATAGACAATATGATTAAAACGAAAATTTGTGCACTTAAGCATGAAGTCAAAACTCCAAACGTATCCACTGACTCAACGGCCGTCGGCTTTACTGTTTGTTTGTTATTAACTGCTTTCATAAACCGTGTGAGATATTAAGGTATAAGGTATACATGGGGTGTGCAGATGCATTGCGTACTGCGCCACTCAGAACTGTGGCCAGATGTGAATGGAAAACTGAAGAAGCCAATAGAGGCTTCAGAAATACCATCGTGGGAAAAGCTCAATGAAAAATCGTTAACAAAAATTTTGCTTTGTGTGAAACCGTCTCAACTAAATTACATTAAAAACTGTGACAGCCTTACAAGTTTCGAATAAGTTGTAAAATGTGTATCAGCCTAAAGGGCCACTTAGAAAAGTCAGTCTGTATAAAAAGCTGTTGTTGCTCCGTTTGTCGGACACAACCACAATGATACAATATATATATATAAATAATATATAAATATATATTATTTAATAAATAAATAATTTTACGGAAACAGCAGACAATTTGGAACAGGTCGGCATTACTTTGACTGACGAGTTACTGGTTATCATATTATTGTTCGGCCTACCGAAGGTATTCGAGAACTTTGTAATGGAGAGTCAGGACAGTTTGCCGAGTCTCGATGTTCTCAAGGTTAAAATCATCGAAGAAAGCGAACGGCGAAATCAGCAAGAAGAAAATGGTGATGCAAATCAACAAGCATTTGTGGTTCGGCCCAATGCGGAAATGAAACACGGAAACAACAATAACAACAAATTCAAATGCTACAATTGCAGTAAGCGAGGTCACCATGCGAAAAATTGTAAAAGTGCAAAAATAAAGAACAGCAAAGCAGAACAACAACAGAATCGTTCATTTGCGTTTCATACTTCCAACAAATAGTGGATAGTGCATTCTATAACAATTCCTGGTGTGTTGACAGCGGTGCAACCACTCATATTTGTTGCGAACGACAAAAATTTGTCCGGCTTTGGCCGGCAATCAGTTCATAGAGGCAGAAGGAAAATAAGAATTCATAATATATTCGAAGGAAGGAAAAATAACCTTGAAAGATGTGCTTTATGTGCCGGGATGACTAGAAATTTCATTTCTATTTCAAGAGCAACAAACAATGGCTTAGCAGTCGAGTTTTAGAAGGACTTTGCAAAAATAAAAGACAAAGTGTATTTTAAAAGCAAAAAATGCTACATCATTTGTTATTGTAAAGGCCAGTATTAACTTAAAAACCTGTTGTAAAAACAAAACTATTAAATATTAAATTAACAGATTGTTATTAAATGTTACACATAATTAACTAATTCTAAGTATTAGCATTAGAATGTCAATTTATTCGTGCATAATGTGTACTATACAACAACACATTTTATCACATACTCACCAACGATAGTATACTGAGGTTAATTGGTTGACGAAAGAAAGTTCCAAGCGCAATACTGTTACATGCCAAATATTGGACTGATAGGTAATCATGGCCAGAGGACGAAATATAGGCATTCTGCAAAATTCAGTTAAAATCCCTGCAAAAAAACCAACATTGCGGCAATCAAGATTTCAAAAATCAGGAAATTTATTAATATTTGGGGACATTTCATTACCACGTTTCACTACACTTTCGAATACTTACATCCCAACCTAAAACACATTCCTAGCAAGTGCAAGTGCATATCATTATCCAGCAAATCCTATAGAAGCCTGCGTAAATAGATGTCCAGATTGAAGGTTTCACAAAGTCGTGCGACATAAAAATGGTCGCTGTGAACAATTTGGCAACAGCCAAGGGAAAACAGAGCCAGAACAAGAGCTCATATTTCAATACTCCTCTGTACTTGTCGAGACTATTGTTACTTTTGGATACAATATAGAAGTCGGCCACCATTATTCCAAAAATATAACCGCCGATGTTAGTGTAGAAGAGCAAGTAGGACTGATAGAAAGTGTTAGTGTCTTTAAAGAAGAGATAACGATAATTCCTGGATTTCGGATGGAATGAAAACTGCGATTTGGAACCGTTTTGACTCTGTACTTACTCTGGTGCAATATGATATATGCGATCGAGTTCCTGAAAATATGTTACTAAAGATGGTATCATGCAGGCTGATATTAGAAAAATGACTGTTGACGTCCATTTCGGTCTTGGATAACTATAAATATTGAAGGAAGCATAGAGTAACAGGTGTTCGTATATCCGATACGTGCTTTTAACAAATAATAGCGATAATTTATTTTCTAAATTATAGTACTTACATCTTAACTATTAACAAGACCAAAGCAGGGACTTCAAAGAGTTGCATATCGGCTGTTAAATACCATTTATGGTGTGCGCACTGAAAAAAGCAATTGGAACTGGGAGTCTAAAATCTATTAAAATTTACGCTTTTTTCCATTAGATAGTTATTAAGAAATATAATATTTTTCCACCGAGAAAAGGTGCGTTCGGGCGCTCGTAAAATGCCGCCAAAACGGTCATTTTCCAGACGTGTCAAAACGGTTGCATTAAATAACATCAGATTGGTATCAACCTGTTAAATTTTAATGAAAGTAATTATTAAGAAAAATCATTACTTAAAAAATTACATCAAATATCGATAAGTTATCACTTGAAATGCAACCACCAATGCTTTTATTTTTGCTTATTAACTGCTTTTCATGTAAAGTGAGCTTCAAAACAAACCCGCTGATAATTAAAAAAGTTTCCACTATTGCATGACCATTCAGTAGAATAGACGATTCGGGGCGATAGTAACTCCTCTCAATGAATTCCGGGTTTTGAATTGGAAGACTCATGGAAAGCAGAACTGTATGTCCGAAAATAACCAATAAATTAGCGAAAACTCGAATGGCTTTCAAGAATTCCAAGTCCTTGGCGGCCTCACTGGTCTGGCGTTTCGTAATACGATAATAATTGCGGCATATTGAGAACGATATTAAACATATATTCATGTTGTGTTAAATTCCTACCATAAATTACTATATCATCTAAATAAACGAAACGATCTATTCCCTGAAGCCCAGTGAGAACATGATTCATTATTCTCTGAAACGTCGCGGGCGCCCCCGTTAAACCAAAAGGCATCCTGTTGAATTCGAAATGTCCTAATCCTGAACTAAACGCGGTTTTCTCTTTGTCTTTTTCATCCACCAAAACCTGATATGTCCCAACTGCTCTACAATCTCCTCAATTCTGGGTATAGGGAAAACCTGTTTAATCGTAACGTCATTTAATTTCCTAAAATCAATCACCAGACGCCATTTTTTCCGACCTTCTTTCGCGGCTTTCTTTGGTACCAGTAACAATGGCGAATTTCACGACGATTTGCTGAGGGAGATAATCCCATCGTCTAACAGCTTCCGTATCCTCCTCCCTATGGATTTGCGGTAACCTATACTCCTTTTGATTAATCGGCGATTGGTCCTGCCTGGTCGGTATTTCGTGTTTCAAGACCGGCGTATAGGACAATTCATTCCCTTCCAGCAAAAAATATTATGAAAAGCTGCGCATACTCTCTCTACTGAACCCTTTTCCTCATTCAAATTGTCATCTGGACTTTATTTATTCATCAGAGTACTTATTCTACCACATCTATCTCTCCTACTCTATTTATCAGACTAGCACGAGGTGTTTCAAACTCGTTGAAACTAGAAAACCCCTAAAGTCACTGTCTATTTCTACATCTTGTTCCGTTGAATTCAGTATCGGAACGTAAACTATGCCCCCCTTTACTTTCGCTAAAGTTTCCCCCATATATACTCCCGGAACAATTTCCTGTTTATGAACTACTATTTCCGGTATATTGGTTCTAATCCTAACTGGAACTGCTCTAATAGTTCTTGCCATTACTTTCGAACTTGCATTATGTAAGATCTGATCTAGTTCTCCCCTTGAACGCATAACCAGCGTCTCAATATGTTTCTTATTCTTGTCCATAAATGTTACTCGTTTACTGAGTTTATAACTGACCGATTCCACAAATTGTCCCTGACAATTATGCCATCCGCTGGCACTCCCTGTCCAAGTGGCACTAATTGTAGCTTTAAAGAACCGCTAGGTTTGATCACTACGGAACCCTTCGTTGTTACACATCCACCAAAAGCTCTATTAAGGGTTTTTACGTCGTTAGTGTTTACTGTCAACGATCCACTCAACGCGCTCTCCTTTACCAGGCTCGTGTCTGCTCCAGTATCCACTAATAGGATGAGTTTTCCATTCTTTGCACCTTCACATGATACTTCAATGAACATCTATAGTGTCTGGGCGACCCTGCTGCCGGTTCAATCCTGAATTAATTTGTCCCCTTCTTTCCGTTGTATTCCGTTTTATATTATCGCTTTTATTTGTACTACTCTCTACCCTTGAGAAAAAATTTTCAAACATTTTTGTTGCGTCTTTTTGCCATGAATTCATGCCATGTTTGTCTTATTGTTATTTAAAAATTGCTCAGTATAATTTTCTTTTACTACATCTTTTATTATATGATTAAAACGAAAATTTGTGCACTTAAGCATGAAGTCAAAACTCCAAACGTATCCACTGACTCAACGGCCGTCGGCTTTACTGTTTGTTTGTTATTAACTGCTTTCATAAACCGTGTGAGATATTAAGGTATAATTATTCCGGAACATAATAATATAAATTAAATTAACAAATATAATATTTTTCCACCGAGAAAAGGTGCCTTCGTGCGCTCGTAAAATGCCGCCAAAACGGTCCATTTTCCAGACGTGTCAAAACGGTTGCATTAAATAACATCAGATGGTATCAACCTGTTAAATTTTAATGAAAATAATTATTAAGAAAAAATATTACTTAAAAAATTACCTCAAATGTCTATAAGTTATCACTTGAAATGCGACCACTAATGCTTGTATTTTTGCTTATTAACTGCTTTTCATGTAAAGTGAGCTTCAAAACAAACCCGCTGATAATAAAAAAAGTTTGCACTATTGCATGACCATTCAGTAGAATAAACGATTCGGGGCGATAGTAACTCCTCTCAATGAATTACGGGCTTTGAATTGGAAGGCTCATGGAAAGCAGAACAGTATGTCCGAAAATAACCAATAAATTAGCGAAAACTCGAATGGCTTTCAAGAATTCCACGTCCTTGGCGGCCTCACTGGTCTGGCGTTTCGTAATACGATAATAATTGTGGCATATTGAGAACGATATTAAACAAGTAAAAGTGTTGTCTTCGGCCTGGCCGAAATCTAAATACCCTACACCCGAGTAACTGGAAAAATTATAATTTCGCCACTCAACAACTTTTTGTATAAGTAGGCAGACCACGCCCATTTCGGGAAAATGTTTTTGTAATGTCTCTAGATACTGCTAGATAGAATTACGTATTAATATTTTGAACCGTTTATGGGATATTGACTTTTGTATAAGTGGGCGGACCACGCTCAGAGTGGTGCAGCGGGTATTTCTGACGTCGTCACTGGGGAAATGTGATTATGTAGATTTTAACTGGCGGCATTTTGCGTGCGCAAACCTCTTGATTGCCGGAGTTGCTGCGGCTGAGAAGATGGCAGCAGATGATGAGAATTGTTGCCGACAATGAAACTGCTGGCAACATCGCATGCCACCCAGGCGCAGTTGCGGTACAAAACTCCCCGATTCCAGCTGAAAATGCTGCCGGAATACTTTCAACGCAGCACTTCAAAGTGTTTTTCGCTGCGTGATCGACTTTCTTACAGCAATTTATTGAGCGCACAACAATCACAATAAACACACAAAAAGTCAGACGGATTCGGTGTCCCATTTATTTGAACCCGAAATCCCATTGATGACTTTCACGCACAAAAGAACAGAAGCCGGAGATACAAGGACAACGCAGGATCCCTTCAAGGAATCACAAATACACTAAACAGACACCAGAGCTCAAAAGCAAACAAGTAAAAGAGTTGTCTTCGGCCTGACCGAAATCTAAATACCGTACACCCGAGTAACTGAAAAAATTATAAATTCGCCATTTAGAAACTTTTGTATAGGTAGGTATAACTGACACTTTTCTGTGTTTAGTTTTAAGCCATTTTCCCTGAGGACGCTCAACACCCTAAATAACATATATTCATGCTGTGATGATGTGATGTCATCTATTCCCTGAAGCCCAGTAAGAACATGATTCATTATTCTCTGAAACGTCGCGGGCGTCCCCGTTAAACCAAAACGCATCCTGTTGAATTCGAAATGTCCTAATCCTGAACTAAACGCGGTTTTCTGCTTGTCTTTTTCATCTACCAAAACCTGATATGCCCCAACTGCTCTACAATCTCCTCAATTCTGGGTATAGGGAAAACCTGTTTAATCGTAACGTCATTTAATTTCCTAAAATCAATCACCAGACGCCATTTTTTCCGACCTTCTTTCGCGGCTTTCTTTGGTACCAGTAACAATGGCGAATTCCACGACGATTTGCTGAGGGAGATAATCCCATCGTCTAACAGCTTCCGTACCTGCCTGTTTACCTCCTCCCTATGGATTTGCGGTAACCTATACTCCTTTTGATTAATCGGCGATTGGTCCTGCCTGGTCGGTATTTCGTGTTTCAAGACCGGCGTATAGGACAATTCATTCCCTTCCAGCAAAAAATATTATGAAAAGCTGCGCATACTCTCTCTACTGAACCCTTTTCCTCATTCAAATTGTCATCTGGACTTTATTTATTCATCAGAGTACTTATTCTACCACATCTATCTCTCCTACTCTATTTATCAGACTAGCACGAGGTGTTTCAAACTCGTTGAAACTAGAAAACCCCTAAAGTCACTGTCTATTTCTACATCTTGTTCCGTTGAATTCAGTATCGGAACGTAAACTATGCCCCCCTTTACTTTCGCTAAAGTTTCCCCCATATATACTCCCGGAACAATTTCCTGTTTATGAACTACTATTTCCGGTATATTGGTTCTAATCCTAACTGGAACTGCTCTAATAGTTCTTGCCATTACTTTCGAACTTGCATTATGTAAGATCTGATCTAGTTCTCCCCTTGAACGCATAACCAGCGTCTCAATATGTTTCTTATTCTTGTCCATAAATGTTACTCGTTTACTGAGTTTATAACTGACCGATTCCACAAATTGTCCCTGACAATTATGCCATCCGCTGGCACTCCCTGTCCAAGTGGCACTAATTGTAGCTTTAAAGAACCGCTAGGTTTGATCACTACGGAACCCTTCGTTGTTACACATCCACCAAAAGCTCCATTAAGGATTTTTACGTCGTTAGTGTTTACTGTCAACGATCCACTCAACGCGCTCTCCTTTACCAGGCTCGTGTCTGCTCCAGTATCCACTAATAGGATGAGTTTTCCATTCTTTGCACCTTCACATGATACATCAATGAACACGTCATCTATAGTGTCTGGGCGACCCTGCTGCCGGTTCAATCCTGAATTAATTTGTCCCCTTCTTTCCGTTGTATTCCGTTTTATATTATCGCTTTTATTTGTACTACTCTCTACCCTTGAGAAAAAATTTTCAAACATTTTTGTTGCGTCTTTTTGCCATGAATTCATGACATGTTTGTCTTATTGTTATTTAAAAATTGCTCAGTATAATTAAAAACTTTTATTTTCTTTTCTTTTACTACTTCTTTTATTATACCCAGAGACAATATGATTAAAACGAAAATTTGTGCACTTAAGCATAAAGTCAAAACTCCAAACGTATCCACTGACTCAACGGCCGTCCTCTTTACTGTTTGTTTGTTATTTACTGCTTGCTTAACTACAATTTCGCTTACCTCCTCACAACTGTCAACTTTTTCTGGGAATGATCCAACACTTTCAACTCTCCCGCCTGCACTATCGACTCGCCCGTGATCGACTTTCTCGCAACGATCAGAAGAGGACGGTTCAATAATCGTTTTCGATGTATGACTCGTCGCTCCCATGATGTGTGGCCTCGAGTTACTTATCTTTTTGGGTTCCCAGCTTAGTGGCCTTGGCTAGGCCCTCGATAGTTTCCCTGCGTTGTTCCCTGATATCTCTGGGCGGGGCAGTTTATTGCTATGTGTCCTGTTTTTTACAACGGAAGCACCTGATATCATCTCCCCTGCTTTTGTTTCCCTTATTATACGTATTCCAACTACCCTCATTAGCTTGTGCCTGATGTCTACCACTACTCATGGGGTCGTTACTATTTCCGCTCTGATCACCTACCTGACGTTCGGCTAAATTTCCTCTCGCCGGCTGCCCCCGTGGCTGACATCTCCAATTTAGTCCATGCCCATAAATCATGCATTTCTCACAGAATGGACTATTTTTCCTTATGAGAGGAGCTGAGAGCTGTACTGTATAGGTCTTCTACGCTCGTTATTTTCTTTCCCCTAATTATTCCGCACGCGTTCCCATGAAACCTTTGCGTTACACACGCTAAGAAGTCACCTATTTCGGAATCCGATATACCCCTCCTTGCGAGTTCACATCCCTCAATAAATTTATACACTTCATTCCTCAAATCAGGCGAACGGGTACCTGAGAAAAACGGTACTAATCTGTTTACATTTTTTGCAATTCCTTCTATACTAATTTTTAAGCCTGTTTTACTCCTGATGATCTTTAAACCTGTTGCAGGTAGTGAAGGATGTCCAATCGGATCTTTGTGCGGCAGGGTCTTATCTGCTAACAAGGAGCCTATTCTCTTATGAGCCTCTTCTAAGGAGTCAAAACTTTCCCTGCTTTTTTGGTTTAAAACTGGTTTAAAAAAAGAGCAAATTTCCCGAAACTCCCTTTTTCTCAATGAACTTTCTCAATCTAATATTTTTTCTTCTACTTCCTTCACTAAAATCGCCTCTAATTCTCTGTCTGACAAATAGTTGTCGTATCTATTTTTTAAGGCGCGAAATTTAGCTTTCCATCTCTCTAATTCCTTTAGGGCACTTTTATTTTTATGTGCTATAAAATTCAGCAGCTGTTCTAAAATTGCATCCGCCTTTTCTACCTTGGAGAGACTACCTAATTCTTCAATCCGTTTTTTTTTATTAACACTAAATTTTCATTATTGTTTACAGTGGACGAAAGATTATCCCAAATTTTTTCAATAAACCTGTCTAACTGCCCCATCAAATCTTTATAACCCCTTCCTAAATCCCTTAAACGTGCCTCCAAATCGAACGAAATATCCATAAAGTAACAAAAAACAACAAAAAATGAAAATACAACGCTTGCAATTTAGGTCTGACGGGCAAATGAGCAAAAACAATCAAAACCCCAGCAACGTTTTGCGCTGAAATTTGACCTCAAGCAAGCGTAAGCGCCACCGCCACTCTTGAGTTTCGCGTCACGTTTTAATTGTAGACACACTTTATGTATTTTCTTCAAATTTTTTCTCGTAGCATTCGACAAACTGCTAAGTCTACTGTTATCAGAAATTATTCCGTCTTACAATTTTTCAACAATTTTTTAATTTGCACAACAAATTATTATATTAATCCCCTCCTAGCCAGACTCAGCCACAGGATTACGGGTAAAGGAGTCTTGCCCATGATTATTTATGTGTGTTAGTATTATTATACATTCGCTAAAAATTCCTAATTATCCTAAGAGTAAGGATACTCTTTCCATGTTGGAGTATCACGTTTCTGCGTTATGTTTTTCTACTGGAGAAGTCGACTGTTGCGAATATATAGGGCCGAAAACATATCGTTGAATGTGGGCCACGATATGTAATCACCACTAAAAGCATTTGTGTCGCACGGCGGTAAATTTATATTATGGCCTGAGGGTGGCGCTTCAAAAGCAACGAGGGTGGAGTGTGCGCCTGGCTGCGATGTAAGGAGGTGTTGCAGCTCCTGGATTTTGGCAATGCATTGAACGTATACGTTCATAGCAACTATACTGCTTTTTCTTCACCGTCTCCATCTCGTCACTGGATACTTCGTCATCCGAGGCGACGGTTAAACCCTTCAGATAGGCATTGCAGCTATCCTTGTTGTCTTTTCAAAGCCCTCGTAACTCTTCCTGATGCATACCGAGTGAATATTCGTAGTCGTATCGCTCTGGAATACTCAGGAAGTCTGTTTCCTGTCGGAAACAAAAACTAAAATTTGAAAATTTTAGAAATTTATTTATTTTAATTTATTTTATTATAGCGGGGCTATATAAATGCTAAAGTAGTAAAATAATCGTAAAGTAATTTAAATGGTACCAGTCGCAGTAATTTCAAGTAGACTACTTTAATTTTTATTTTTCTTTTCCTAGATGCTCTTCTTGCCGATTTACAGGAAAGCGTTTATTGCCAAAGTCAGGGTTTTGATTTAGAAACAACACCAAATAAGCAGACTAAAGGAGAGCAATGCTTTTGTGAAAAAAGTGAATACGGAATTTTTAATGGAAGATCTATTGTTACCGGACCTGTAAGCAAAAAGTTGATTTATGACGTAATTAGAGCTCTATATTAACTTTATTACCAGCACTGTTTCACCAAAAACGAAAGAGGGCCGTTCCCCTTGCCTATTAACAGTGACAAAAGGAATAATAGAAAAGCAATTCTTCAGTCATTCTCAAATCAGAGCAGCGATTTTCTTTCGCGACCCTTTAATTTCAATTTATCGTCGTCTCAACTTCTGAATAATCAAATCCTGAAGAGAGGAAACAGTTTATCGGAGTTAGACTCCCTTCTGCTGGACCTCAATAGTGCTCGATACAACTTTGAAAATAAAAAAGGTAAGATAACCGACTTGAATAATATGTAATAAACAATGACGACGCATTGCAGACGTCGCCACAAAATAATATAGATTTTAGAAGTATTTTCTTTTTTAATTTGACATACATGTAAGTTACCAACTACTTACTCTAATAAATAGTCTAAGCAGTTATTGTATATTATAGTTAATGATTGTTATAGTATTATATATTATAGTATTATATATTATATATTTTTATATATACAGTCGGTCAGTCCATAGCTCCACCACGAAACATGAACTGCGGAGCACGACATCTGAACCATCCGGTCGCATGTAATGCAATCGGAAGTTCACTGCACACAAACGAAGAAGCCACACAACTGTAATAGTAACATCTCTAATTTCAGACGCGCATGCAAACTTTTTCGCTTGCAACCGCACCAGTTTTTTTTTAAAATTGCAATAAAACAGTAGTAGCGCGGCAAAACTTATATTAAGATAGATCGTAATGAAATATCGAGGAGGTGGCGCTGAGCAAGAATATACATACTTTTCTATATCTTTCTCGTCTCCTTCTCTGCGTTACAAACGGAAGAACAAAAAAGTTAATATACCCTACTCTGTTCAGGTGTAGGGTAAATGAATATACCCTACTCCCTTCGGGTATAACAACAAAAGGTCATCCTCCAAACATCTCTAATACTCGTACAGTCTCATATTTTAATTTGTCTCGATCTTAATTTTTTTAGTCAATTTCAAATATCCTATCTACTATTAATCTTTATACTTCACTTCATAAATTAGTGATTATTTCAGTTCTAAATAATCTAAAATCTTGCCCGTAATGCCTATGAAAAATTCCTGTCTATTTCACTAAATATTTATCCTCTAAAATAACATTAATTTAAAAATTTACATAGAATTCAGTAATTAAGAAATAATACTACTATATTTATATTTTATAAAAATAATTATATTTATTTACTTACTAAAAAATGGATAAAGATAAATTAACCTTAGATAGTAAAATGTAATTACTATTTATCTATTTAGAAATTATTTTCATTTCATTTCGAAATAGTTTTTAACGGGTTGAGCAACATGTGGCCGAGCATTGTCATGTTGGAAAATCAAAATTAGAAGTTGATAATACACAACTCCATTCTGGTCCCACCATATACATTATCTTGGAAGCGTAAATATTCTTCTTCGGTGATGACTTGACTGGTTGGCGGGGCATCACATACGTTTTGTTGCGCTTTGGGCTGTCGTAATGAATCCAGTTTTTCTTCGCCAGTAACAATTCGATGCAAAAATTACTTATTTTTATGACGCTGGAGCAGCATTTCAGATATGCACAATCGCCTTTCCACGTCTCTCGGCGTCAACTCGCATGCCACCAAATTACCTTGCTTTTGGATGAATCCCAATGCCTTTAGGTGCTCAGAAATGGCTGCTTGAGTCACGCCCAATGATTCCGCAAGCTCTTCTTGTGTTCGACACGAGTCTTGAAGGAGTAACGTTTCCAATTCTTCATCTTCTAACCTTTTTGGCCGTCCAGGCTGCTCTTTATCTTTAATGTCAAAATCGTAATTTTTAAAGCGTTGAAACCACTCGAAAGACTGTGCTTTCGTAAGAGCATGTTCGACATACAAATCCACGAGCAAACGATAACTTTCGGCTACAGTTTTCTTTGCAAAAAAGTGACTCAGCAAAACTTCTCGCAAATGCTGTTTTTTTGGCCAATTTGCATAATTTTCCATGATTCAAAAAATATGATGCGCACAAGCAAATCAAACACTGTTGACTAATTTGGATAGGTTATGAACAGAACTTCAAAATTACGTGTATGGCAATAATTTGCTACAGCTCTCATCAATAATTCTTTTCATTCATTTCCTGCAACATTGTTTAATCCATGGTTACCAGATTTTCAATTCTGAATTCTTAACTTGTACCAACCAAACCAGTTTAGTCAGGATAATAAGCTACAATATTACAATATTAATACAATACAATACAATATTAATCAAGTAAACACAAATTGAATATCATCTACTCTCTCCCCATTAAATATTTATAGGAGTAAAATATAAAATAAAATATAGGAGTAAAATATAAAAATATAAATTCTGAATTCTTAACTTGTACCAACCAAACCAGTTTAGTCAGGATAATAAGCTACAATATTACAATATTAATACAATACAATACAATATTAATCAAGTAAACACAAATTGAATATCATCTACTCTCTCCCCATTAAATATTTATAGGAGTAAAATATAAAATACTTAATTTTTCACCACTTTTAAATATCTAGAATAACTTAAATAAAAACAAGTAAAAGTGTTGTCTTCGACCTGGCCGAAATCTAAATACCCTACACCCGAGTATCTGGCAAGCTTATTGGTAATGCTTCCGGATACGCCGTGGCAAAATTGCATCACAACATCTTATACCGTTAATGAGATATTGCCAACTTTGTTATTAGTGGGCGTGGCACGGGCGCACATTGTGAGAATGTTAGTAATGGCGCTATATGTTCCGAAATAAAACATATTCCGGAACATATAATAAAACATATATATAAAACATTAATATCTCGGACGGTTTATGAAATATTCAGATTATAAAATTTATGAAACGAGGTGCCTTTACATTCCGTATGTAAAGTAGGCGTGGCTGTTTACCGATCTCGCCTATTTTCAATCCCAAACAGCCCTACATAACAAAGAATATTTGTGCCAAATTTCATCGCGATATCTCTTTTCGTTCTCTCGTAATCGTAATTTCAACAGACAGACAGACAGACCGACTGACAGCGCTAAATCGATTCAGGAGGTGACGCTGATCAAGAATATATATACTTTTCTATATCTATCTCGTCTCCTTCTCTATTACAAACGGAAGAACCTGTGTCGCGCTGGTGAGTGCACGCTCTTTTATACCTTTTCCTATGCGTACTTTCTTGTTGACTTCATTGTTCCCACCTCGAACAGCTGTTATTTCGAGGTGACCAGATATCCAGTACGAAGCGAGGTGACCAGATATCCAGTACGAAGCGAGGTGACCAGATATCCAGTAGTAAGCGAAATATTACTTCCAAAGTATTCTGCCCTTTTATAATACTCGTATTATTTTATTCGTTACAAAATTATTAAATTAAATGTTTATTCGTAAATGAAATGTTAATAACTTGGTTTGTGACGCGTACCTATGGTGTCGCGTCACACTCTCCCCTTACTTCATGCAATGGGAAAGGACTTTCGTCTCTTCTGAGCGGGTGATGAGGACTCGGTAAGACTGTCCGCCTACGGTGATTATGTAGCGGGTGCGTCTTGTGGCCCGCTCT
Source organism: Sicus ferrugineus (assembly GCA_922984085.1). Lineage (NCBI taxonomy): Eukaryota > Metazoa > Arthropoda > Insecta > Diptera > Conopidae > Sicus > Sicus ferrugineus. Next base: position 28,972,508 of record OV277349.1, read on the forward strand.
TCCGGCTTTGCCAAGTGTACATACTTACAGCTAGACATAAAACACATCAACTTTACAAAGCTAAAAACTGAGAGCAGTGACCACACAAAAATCAAGGTCAGTTCTAACTTCTATAACTTTCTTGATTAACGGATTACAGTGGACGAAAAGAACGAAAATTGACACAAACAAGGTAAGCAGTAAAAAAAACAAATAATCATGTTGCCAAAACTAAACCTTAACATATATTAATATTATTTATATTTTTTTCACTTGTGTGACAGCGGAACAGGCGCACACAACAAGCAAGCAGGGTTCGCCAAACACATTGTGGATGGAAGGAGAGCGCTCTGGACAAGGAACTTTTTAATATGTGTTTGCCGATGGTCATGAGTGGCAGGAGGAAGCGGAGGAGCTGGCCGCGCAGCTCGCAAAACAGTTAGCGAAAGCATGTGATGCTGCTATGCCTAGACCGAAAGCAACAAATCGGGGCTTGCCTGCCTATTGGTGGAATGCAGAAATTGGAGCTCTTCGCGCTCGGTGTTTGCAGGCGAGACGACATTAGCAACGCTGCAAACAGGCGATGGAGAGAATTATTTTTCGAAGTGATTTCTCAAGGGAACGAAAAAAGCTCCGAAATGCCATTCGAAGCTCCAAAACGCAATGTTTTAAAAGATTATGCGAGGAAACCAACTGAAATCCATGGGGCGGAGCATACAGGTTAGTCATGGGAAAAATTAGAGCCAGCATTCAGGAAAAATGTCCATTAATTTTTTCAAAAATTGTAGCTACCTTATTCCCACAGCAACGGGAACGCAGAAATCGGTTCCGGGGAGTACCAGCCAATAATAATGCTGTCGTGACATCCGAAGAAGTGCTTTCGGCGGCTAAAAGAATACAGCACAACAAAGCTCCAGGGATTCTGTCCCAAACGCAGCGTTGAGACAGCTGTTTTGAGTTACCCACTACATTTTGCTGTTGTCATGCAATCCTGTCTGCGGCAAGGAGTTTTTCCGGCGATTTGGAAAATTCAAAAATTGTTGGAAAGGTCCTTAAAAGAATAATTTATAAGCGGCTTTTGCCTTTTACTGAAGGAGATCAAGGTCTTAGCGCTAGCCAGTTCGGTTTTCGAAGAGCCCGTTCAACTATTGATGCTCTTAGTGCAGTGATATCTGTGGCGAAAGAAGCCCTAAAAGGAACCAGGTGGAAAGGAGGAAGCAAAAAATATTGGTTAGTAATCACGCTAGACGTTAGGAACGCGTTCAACACAGCGGACTGGGAGCATATCATTAATGCACTACTGGCGAAAAACGTACCAGATTACTTGTTGAGTATTATTAGGAGATACCCTAGCAACAGAGTCTTAGTATACGACACTGACGATGGCCCGAAAAAATACAAGATTACTGCTGGCGTTCCACAGGGCTCAGTATTGGGTTCACAACTCTGGAACTTCATGTATGACAGCGTTCTCAGGTTGTCAGTTCCTGAAGGAGCCAAAGTAATCGGTTTTGCGGACGATTTGGCTGTTGTAGTGGTAGAAAAACAAGTGTCAGACCTGGAGGAAAAAAGCAAATTTTACTGTTTCGATGGTTCAACAGTGGCTAACTTCGGTTGGCTTGCAGCTTGCTGAGCAAAAAACGGAAGCCGTCCTTATTAGTAGTCGCAAGAAAGTGGAATCAGTGCAACTGAGGGTGGGAGGTGCTACTATCCAATCAAAGAGAGCGATAAAGTACTTGGGAGTTTTTATTGATGATCACCTTAGTTTCAGACAGCATGCAGAGTATGTCTGTAAAAAAGCTTCGAAGTGTTATGCGGCCTTGTCTAGGATGCTGCCGGATATAGGTGGACCGAAAAGCACTAAGCGAATGTTGCTATCTAATGTGGTAATATCAGTGCTCATGTATGCCGCGCCGATTTGGGCAGATTCCCTAAAAGTGAAATCGAATAAGAAGCAGTTTAAAAGAGTTCACCGACCAAATGCTTTGCGCGTGATCAGCGCTTATCGAACTGTCTCCGACGAAGCTGCGTTTGTGTTGGCAGGCAAGATGCTGATAGAAACAATGGCTGATGAAGCACATCGACTGTATGCAGCGAAGAACATCAGAGCAACTGGAATGTCTGGACCGTTTCGCCGGTAGAGTATTTGTAGAGCGTCGTGCGAGGGTAGGTTAACTGCCTAATTTTGTGCGTGTGTGGTCTATTGTATGTGGTGTATGGGACGTATGAATAGGTAAGTTGTTGGTGATTGTGTGTGTGCATTTGGTGTAGTGTTTGGATGGCGATGAAAGTGTTGGTTGTGCTGAATGCACTGTGCATGCTATATGTGTGCCAACCGTAGCTGTCTTTCTTCGGGAGGACAGAGCCTGTTGCGCCGCACTGGTGTTCCTGGGGCCACCGGTCCCCGAGCGGTATTTAGCTCACCGGTAGTAACTCGGTTACGAAGCCTGACCAGAGGTTGTCTGGTACCACGGGTTTTGGGGAGTGCTGATGTTGGGTCTCAACGCCTCACCCCGGAATAAAAGATGTTTACATCTTGTTGGGTGTCCAGCTAAATTGGGTTTAACCCCCGTCTTTAGGTGCCACTCCCTGTTGAGTGGAAGAGGTAAGGATAGGCCTCGCTCCCGCAGTGAGGAGGCCATGTCCCTACACATGTCTTCACATGTAAAAAAATTAAGATCGAAACAGATTGAATTGTGAGGCTGTAAAAATTTTAGATTACACTTAAATTAGAAATAATTGGAGAATGACCTCTATGGTGCCTCCAATATAAACATCTATGGAGTTAAGGGGATGAGGTGGAGGAAATATAGAAATAAATATAAATTTATTGGACTTTGAAGTATAAGAATGATGGAAGCATGGTGTCCGAAGTATAGGGCTGTCTTTTTTTCTAGGTAGACTAGTGGAATCAATAACAGTGAGGGTTAGAAAGTAAAAGTATTTCCGAAATCCCTTTCATTCAATGGAAAATCTACTTTTATTACTCGTAAATTATATTTGTACCTCTACATATTACGAGAGCTTCGACACATATGAGGCCATGTGGCGAGTTCGAAAAGAGCAACAGTACGAGAAACATTTAACCAGAAAAATATATAAACACCGAAACTTGCATAAAACCCCTATAATGATGTCAAACACTATAAAGTATCAACTAAACAACAAGCAGTACAGCTGATCTTACACTTCCTTACAGTGGGTGGCGATGACAAAATTCCGCTTAGATTCCACTAATGTACGTGGCTTGAGGGTGAATTTTTTCGCGGTCTATGCGCATATTTTTACCCACCAACCGCATGTAATGGCACTATGTGAGACCCGGGTGTCTGAGGGTGCAGATCACCTGGATTTTCACATGCCTGGGTACCATTTACTGTCATTGTTTTTACCACACAGAGGCCTCGCCTTATACATTCGCAGTGATGTTGTGTACCAGTGTCAGCAACACCTTTGCGCGACGGATGCCGATTTTATCGGACGAAGTAATAAGATCCAGACGAAGTAATAAGATCCGAAAACTTTATTTTAGGCACGCGACTCAATTTTTTATTTAAAAAGTACAGCGAATTACAGAAATCTTTTTGAAGGTTGATTGTTGTGTAGTTGTTATGGTGTTAATTGTGTGATTAACCTATGTGCAGGTAGGTATCACGAATTTCAACGAAATTAATTTTAGTGGCAGGCAGCGGTGAGTTGGAAACTGGCCACAAGAAATTTGAATGGAATCTATTGGGGCAGTTGAACAGGTTTCTCGAAAAAATTTGGGGTACAATAAACAGCAAGTGGAACATATTCGTAATAAAGGAAAAAGTTCGGGCGCTCGGCAATATCAACAATTGTGACGAAGATCGAGCAAGCCAACGTGATTTTTGACGAGTTAATTGGGTTCTTGGAGCAAAGGAACGCAAGGGATCAATAATTGGAAAAATGAATTCGGTGCTCTGAGAAATGGATACGACAAGGTATTTTGCCAGCATATGTATCCTCCGGTGGTTTTATGGTCGTTGTCGCTCTCGCTATCGCTGCTACTAGTGCTATCGCTTGCACTGCTGCTTGTTTTCTTTTTATCTGCTTTGTCATCTGTTCTTATTTCTAACAATCTTTTCTTCTCTTCTCAATTACACTACTGCTATTTCATTTACACTAAACACCGCTGCCAACCAAGGCGTATTAATGTAAAAGATAAAATATTTCGGTCACGAAAATGTAACATTATTAGTCGGTAGTCTTTAAGAGGTTATAGTCTATTTGGAGAATAATAGTAATAAATAAATAAATAAATGATAACAAGCGTGATGTCTGAAATGGAGCCTCACACCCTGGCTGTCTAAATGTTGTGGTGGATTTCGTATTGGCGATAATTGGACTCAATCCAGCGACGCTGTATACCACTCGCCTGCTTTTTGGATTCGTCGATGGCATGCCCCATTCAACGGCCTCGGAGATGAAATCGCTAGTTCCAATAAAGGTCTCTCCAGTCTTTAGGACCTTGTCTCCGATGTCCTCGAGTTTCTTTTGGAAATCCTCTAATGTTGTCGCTGGGAGTCTGGTAACTCATCAAGGTAAAAGGAGACTACGGGTCCAAATGAAGCCGTTTTCTGTTCCGTTATCTTTTTCAGCCAAATGGCTGCCAACGGATATTCATATGGCCACCGTTCCGATAGCGTGTTGGTACCAACTACCACTTCCTTTACTTCTGTATTTTTCGCTAACGATAGCTGGGTCAGTATTTCTGTTTAGGAGGATCTGATTCATTAGGTCGTCCGATATTCTACTTCTATGGATGTTAGCTAAATGGATCTAAAGATCTGGTGCCTAATGGGACGGATGGATGGGACTTTTTCGAGGTAAGGAAGGTATCATTCTGGGAACACTGGAGGAATCCGCTTAAGAAATGGTGGACAGGTACTATCCTGGCAGCTTTAGGGACGCCGCAACTTGAGTCCCAATGCGAAGATGGGCATTCAGGATAGCGAGGTCCGAGGCGGAAAGGATTTTGACATTGAACGGCGTAAGGGTAGCTCTGATGACGTTTTCTCCGTTTAACATTCCTGGCTCGGGTATAATATTCCCTTCGATGCTCTAATGGGCCCAAGACTTATCACCCATTCTTTGGAACATCAATGTCGTCTCCAAAGACTTGACTCTGGAGGCATATACACGACTAGATATGTGGATGACAGCAGTTAACGTGAGAGGTAAATACGTGGACGTGATGTAATGCGCGGTGTGTTACCCCACCATTGAAAGATGGTGTCGAAGCAGGGCCTCGCCATAAACGCTAAGAAATCAGACATGATGCTTTTTCCTACGAAAAGGTAGGTTTCGAGTATGGATTATCTTAGGTTCTTTGGATGCTAAATTACACGTCCCAAAAGATTACGTATCTGAGAGTGAGCCTGGATGATAAACCTATCTGGAAGGAACACCTTAAAGATAGGATACATAAAGGTAAAATGGTGCTTTTACAGTGTAGAAGGTTGTGACGAGCCTTTCGCTCCGGATATGCTCGCCGGGATTCCAAGGTTCCTAACTCACAGAAAATTTATAATTCGGGAGTGCGGGAGGGAGTCAATTCGAACAGTTTTCTTTGCATCTTTTAGTTCTTTATTTCACTCTTATTAATTAAACCAACTACACTAAATTACAGATTGATAGTTCATTATTTTATTTCACTAAATCCTGACTCGTCGTTCCCGTTATTTATGTCCGGGGCGCTCGTGACTCGTCGTTACCGTTATTTCTATCCGCGGTGCTCGCTACTCGTGACTCGTCGTTACCGTTATTTCTATCCGCGGTGCTCGCTACTCGTGACTCGTCGTTCCCGTTATTTATATCCGCGGTGCTCGTTCTTTTTGTACCCGCAAATCTCCGTCGGTCGCCCTGTCGAGGTGTACCGCCAACCGATAGGCTCGGCTCACCGTCAGTCGCTCTGTCGAGGTGTACCGCCAACCGATAGGCTCGGTTCACCGTCGGTCGCCCTGTCGAGGTGTACCGCCAACCGATAGGCTCGTCTCACCGTCGGTCGCCCTGTCGAGGTGTACCGCCAACCGATAGGCTCGGCTCACCGTCAGTCGCTCTGTCGAGGTGTACCGCCAACCGATAGGCTCGACTCACCGTCAGTCGCTCTGTTGAGGTGTACCGCCAACCGATAGGCTCGGCTCACCGTCATTCGGTCTGGCGCACCGTTGACTTACTTGTCTGGCTTGCCTTTTGTCAAGTCAATTCTGTCTGAAGACCGATAGGCCTTCGTCAGAGTCCTCAGTTGATTTTTAACTTACCAAGACGATTGCTGTCACTCCGCTGACTGCTTCCACTCAACTCAACTCTTTTTGGTTGTGTGGCCGTATTTATACCGCATCCTGCCAGGGTTGTTGATTCTGATCGAACAGCTGATCGCACAGCTGTTTGATACTTTCACCCTCCAGGATTGCTTTCACGCTTACCCTACGCTATTTACCTTTATTACAATTTATTACTTAAAGAAATACGCAACCGAACAGGAACAGTCATTCATTTAATAATATATTGTATATTAAATGTTTAAAAATAAAAAAAATAATACTGTTGAGTCCTTTGTACTTGATTTTCTTCTTGGTCTGGGTGAAAACGAGGTTTTCGCCGACTTTCATCGTCACTCTTTCCTCTTACTTGGCGGGGGCGGATTTCTCGACGACCCTTACGTGTCCGCTTCGCAAAACCAAGAAGGATATACGATGGCCGTTGATGATCTTGAGGAAGGATCGCCGATATTTGTCCTTTCTTATGATCCATGCTTCCCGGACTAGCTTGCTGATTTCTTGTTGAAGCTCGTCGTTGAAAGTCTGTCCGTCTCCGCCGACCCATGGTCCCTCGGGGGCATTGTCTCGAACAATGGCTTCATCATGCATGGCCTGTGGTTCTTCTCGGCGTGGTTGTATTGCCTCTTCCCCTCGGGTCGAGGCGGCACCGGGCTCAAGTCGTTGGTTCCATCGCACTCCGCTTGATGTCTGGGGCAACTCGGGGCAGGATACCACGGTATTTTGCCAGCGTATGTATCCTCCGGTGGTTTTATGGTCGTTGTCGCTCTCGCTATCGCTGCTACTAGTGCTATCGCTTGTACTGCTGCTGCTCCTTTTGCGGCGACTGTCATTGTCGTTGTCGTTGTCGCTGTCGTTGTCGCTGCTGCTAGTGGCGATATCCGGTAGGTTGATCGGGGGGAGACGTTGGTTGATGCCTACCTTCATCTGCAGGCTTTTAAATAGGTGTGCTAACCGCCGTCTTTGTCGGTCGATTGTTCTGACATTTCCCCAACGGTCGGTTCTTATGGTGCTCAGGTCTTCATCGTCGTGATTGATTATCACTTCTGCGAACCTCAGGAGGTAGACTCCACAATCGGTGGTGTTTGTTTGTCGTGGCACTGTCTCCATTCGACACGGCAGGGCCTCTTCCTCAAACATTTTTTGGCATCCTCCCCTCCTTTGCGGCTTTCATATTCGTATGTCAAAAAGTCTCTAAGCCGCTGGATGGTGTTCGCGTGGGTGGGGAGTGGCAGTGGGTCCAAGATGTCAATGCTGGCCTGGCCTCCGCAATTTATGGTGTTCAGGCGACAGATGTCCACGAGGTACCAGTGGTGGTTCTCATTCACCGTGTTCCTTTTGGAAGAGGTCGACCTTCTTCGTCCAGCCTTCCATCTGACCGTGGCGTTCTTTTGGCGATGCTTTGGGGTTTAAGGACCGGTGTTTCGTTACGAAGTACGACGTTAATACGTGGACCTTCCCTTCGTGCTGTTTTACAACACGTTCAGTGGCCAGCCACTTCAGTGTCACATCGATAATCACGTCGTTCAACCATTGCTGTTGTGCCAGCCTCTTGTAGTCCGCTATGGTGACAGTGTAACCCCTCTCTGGGGGATAGGAGAACATTACCTCTGTCGCATTCTGGTGGTCGTCCATTTTGTCGGGCCAAGCCTCTGTTGCTACGACCGCTGTTGGAGATATACTTGTCAGTGAGGCGTCGGCGTTAATGTGGACTGTTGGCGTCTCCATCAACTTGCTGCATGTGTTCTGTTCGGTACTGGCCTGGACGGCTGGAGCGACGTGGGGCTCCACCAGGTGTGCTGTTGTTGGCGTGGCGGAACGGCTCGCATTTGGTTGAGAGAAGTCCACGCGTTGGAAGTTTGGTTTGCCGGCTCTTGGATATGGCGGAAAGTCCTCTATAAACTTCAACCGGTGAACTTATTGGTTTTCCTCTGCCATACCCATTGAATTGAACCCATGGAATTGAACCAGTGACTGGGCAAAACGTTGTTGTTCGGCTTCTTTGTTCATTTCGTCTAGAATAAGAGGACGCGTTAATGGTTTATCGGATGGAGTTGTATTGTCGTATGCTGTATGGTAAGTTTTGAGTTCACTGGCGTGTACCGAGAGTGTCTTTGTTTTTTTTTTTTTTTTTTTTTTTTTTTAAAATGGCAGATAGAACCAAACTCAGGGGATGCCCCCTATCCATGTAAAGTATTCTTTGGTTAGAAGGGAAAAGGTTAGTGGGAAGGGGAAAAGTGGGAGTAGTGTCGATTTACACCTCTTTTCAAAGCATTGACGTTATAAGTGGGTGGGAAAGCATGCGCAGGGAGACTATTCCACAATTTAACTGCGCGAGCGAAAAACGAATTTTCGCGGTAGTGGGGAGTGGGTAGTTGGGCGATCACTGGTGAAATAAAACCAATAACCGTATATGGCCCAGAGTATTTCGGTCCCAGTTTTGCATTGAAGGCGTCGGCCGACTTTGAAGGCTGATGTTGTTTGATTAGGACACACAAGTTCTGTGTGTGTTCGGCAAATGATGCTCCCGTGACGACGATGTCATCCAGATAAGCGAAAGCGAATGGCTCCATCTCGGGCCCGATGACGCGATCCAGCGCTCGTTGAAAAGTAGCGGGTGCAGAGTGGAGCCCAAATGGCATCACTCACCATAGGAACAGGCCGCGCCCTGGACCCGTGAAGGCGGTATATTGCTTGCTACTGGCTTCCATTGGAATCTGCCAATAACCGTCCTTTAAATCGATGCTGCTGATGAGCTTGGCATTGCGTAGTCTGTCCAATATGTGGGTGATCCGCGGCAGTGGATACGCCTCAGGTATTGAGCGGCTATTTAATTGCCGGTAGTCGATATAGAGGCGTCATGCGCCCGTTTTCTTTCTTACCAACACGATTGGAGCGCTGTATGGACTATGAGAGGTTTCAATACACCCCTTTTCTAATAGTTTGTCAATTTCTTCGTTTATCACGGCCTGCATTGCCGGGTTCCGCGGGATATATCTCTGTTTAATTGGGCAGATGTCACTCATTACAATGCGATGTTCCGTGATATTGGTTATCCCAATCATGTTCTTGAACTGTTGTAGTTAATTTATTAGAAATTCGTCAGTTTCGGTCTTCTGTACTGTGTTCTCTTTGGTAATGATCATACAGCTGTGGGAGGTCTCACTGACTGATAACGTTCCCAAATCTAGTTTTTCTCCCCCACACTTTAAGGACGCGCCGGCTTTTCTTAAGAAGTCCATTCCGAGGACTACGCTGTCTGTGGTATTGGGCATTATCATAAAGTAGATTCGGCCTTTGAAGTTTCCTAGTTCTATGTCGCTGGCTACTGCTTGGTGGACTTTTTGGATCGAGCCGTCAGCTAGTGTTACGTCAGCTTCCATTGGTATGAATTCGCACCGGTTTTGCACTTGATTGGCGAATGTCTGGCTCATGAAACTGGCTGAGGCTCCTGTGTCGATGGTGGTTATGGTACGCATGGTGTTTAGTGTTATTGACGCACGAATGCGGTTGTCCTTGTCTTGAAGGATGCTGATCGAGGGTTTGTTTCGCTGGAGATGATCTACCTCTTCATTTTGGACCATCTCCTACGGTGTTTTCCTGTCTTCGGTAGCATTGGATGGTGCGAAATCCTCGCCGACCGCAAACCCAACAAAAGAGTACTGGCGGGTTTCGGCAAATGCGGGAGACATGGCCATCTTGGCCGCAGTTTCTACAGGCAGTCCTGGGATTGATTTTAACTAATTTTCTCTCTTGGGCCCTGGCCGGTACCTGTACTGCTTGAACGGTTGTCTCTTGTGTGACCAGTCGATGTTGTTCTCGTCGCGTTGGTTCGGGTTGTCGTTCCTTTATCCGTTCTAGGTCCTTTGCATTGGTGATCAGTTCTTCTAAGCAAGCAAAGCCCTTCCGCCGGATATACCATTGAAAATCTGGATGTAAGTTCTGGTAGATTATCTCGAGTTTCTGTTCCTCGTTGTAGCCGGCATGTCGCATCAAATTCTGGATTTCGAGCAGGTATGATTTAAATGGCTCCTTAGGTTTTTGAAGTCGACCCCGAATGCCGTCGTCCAATCGACCCCAAAATCGTGCCGGTAAGAAGAATTGTAGGAAATCCTTCCGGAATTCTTTCCAGGAGGTCCATTGTCGATTGTTATTTCGAAACCAGGTCAGGGCGTTGTCCTTTAGGAGTTCCGGCATGGTACGTGGTAGTAGATTCATGTCGATGTTGTAGGCATCTGCTAACTCCTCAATTCTTTCCACAAAGGGGATCGGGTCCTTCGTTCCTTCGTACTTGGTTGACCATTTTCGAACCTGATCGATTATCATCATCGGCGGATTACTCTGGCAACGTGGGTGGTTATGGTGTGAACAAGTAGGGTGCTCTGGTGAAGGCACGGAAAAGTTTCGATTCTCCTCACTGGTTGCTCGTGCTGTGTGTTCTAGCGCTGCCTCTTCCTGGTGACCTGGTGATGGTTCCTTCTGATGTTTCTTCTCTAATTCTTCCATACGTACCTGAAACTCCTTGTCGAAATCTCGGTCGTTAAGAGATGCCACAAACCGTTTCCGAAGCTCGCTGATCGTTCCGGTAGGGTCTAAGCTGAACTCACTGGAATAAGCAGCGAGGTTCTTCATTGGCATGTTATGGCTTTAGTCAAACTGAGGATATATATTTTATCGACAAAATATTTCTTCGCTCGTTTTGGTGTTTGTCTCTTATATATTACTCTGTTATTGATATTATAATAATATTATTTATTTTTCTTTCTTTTCAGTTTTCCCTTGTTTGTTCCTTTTGTTTTTTTTCACGGTAGTTTATTGTTTTCTTTTCACTGTCTTTTCATTGTTTATGTTTCACTGTAGTTCACAATTTTTCTACTCCTCTTCACCGGTCCCTGATCGGACGCCACTGTGACGAGCCTTTCGCTCCGGATATGCTCGCCGGGATTCCAAGGTTCTTAACTCACATAAAATTTATAATTCGGGAGTGCGGGAGGGAGTCAATTCGAACAGTACTTGATCTTTTAGTTCTTTATTTCACTCTTATTAATTAAACCAACTACACTAAATTACAGATTTATAGTTCATTATTTTATTTCACTAAATCCTGGCTCGTCGTTTCCGTTATTTATGTCCGGGGCGCTCGTGACTCGTCGTTACCGTTATTTCTATCCGCGGTGCTCGCTACTCGTGACTCGTCGTTACCGTTATTTCTATCCGCGGTGCTCGCTACTCGTGACTCGTCGTTCCCGTTATTTATATCCGCGGTGCTCGTTCTTTTTGTACCGGCACCTCACCGTCGGTCGCCCTGTCGAGGTGTACCGCCAACCGATAGGTTCGGCTCACCGTCAGTCGCCCTGTCGAGGTGTACCGCCAACCGATACGCTCGGCTCACCGTCGGTCGCTCTGTCGAGGTGTACCGCCAACCGATAGGCTCGGCTCACCGTCGGTCGCTCTGTCGAGGTGTGCCGCCAACCGATAGGCTCGGCTCACCGTCGGTCGCTCTGTCGAGGTGTACCGCCAACCGATAGGCTCGGCTCACCGTCGGTCGCTCTGTCGAGATTTACCGCCAACCGATAGGCTCGGCTCACCGTCGGTCGCCCTGCCAAGGTGTACCGCCAACCGATAGGCTCGGCTCACCGTCAGTCGCTCTGTTGAGGTGTGCCGCCAACCGATAGGCTCGGCTCACCGTCGGTCGCTCTGTCGAGGTGTACCGCCAACCGATAGGCTCGGCTCACCGTCGGTCGCTCTGTCGAGATTTACCGCCAACCGATAGGCTCGGCTCACCGTCGGTCGCCCTGTCAAGGTGTACCGCCAACCGATAGGCTCGGCTCACCGTCGGTCGCTCTGTCGAGGTGTGCCGCCAACCGATAGGCTCGGCTCACCGTCGGTCGCTCTGTCGAGGTGTACCGCCAACCGATAGGCTCGGCTCACCGTCGGTCGCTCTGTCGAGATTTACCGCCAACCGATAGGCTCGGCTCACCGTCGGTCGCCCTGTCAAGGTGTACCGCCAACCGATAGGCTCGGCTCACCGTCAGTCGCTCTGTCGAGGTGTACCGCCAACCGATAGGCTCGGCTCACCGTCGGTCGCCCTGTCGAGGTGTACCGGTTCCATCGCACTCCGCTTGATGTCTGGGGCAACTCGGGGCAGGATACCACGGTATATTTTGCCAGCGTATGTATCCTCCGGTAGTTTTATGGTCGTTGTCGCTCTCGCTATCGCTGCTACTAGTGCTATCGCTTGTACTGCTGCTACTGCTGCTGCTCCTTTTGCGGCGACTGTCATTGTCGTTGTCGTTGTCGCTGTCGTTGTCGCTGCTGCTAGTGGCGATATCCGGTAGGTTGATCGGGGGGAGACGTTGGTTGATGCCTACCTTCATCTGCAGGCTTTTAAATAGGTGTGCTAACCGCCGTCTTTGTCGGTCGATTGTTCTGACATTTCCCCAACGGTCGGTTCTTATGGTGCTCAGGTCTCCGTCGTCGTGATTGATTATCACCTCTGCGAACCTCAGGAGGTAGACTCCACAATCGGTGGTGTTTGTTTGTCGTGGCACTGTCTCCATTCGACACGGCAGGGCCTCTTCCCCAAACATTTTTTGGCATCCTCCCCTCCTTTGCGGCTTTCATATTCGTATGTCAAAAAGTCTCTAAGCCGCTGGATGGTGTTCGCGTGGGTGGGGAGTGGCAGTGGGTCCAAGATGTCAATGCTGGCCTGGCCTCCGCAATTTATGGTGTTCAGGCGACAGATGTCCACGAGGTACCAGTGGTGGTTCTCATTCACCGTGTTCCTTTTGGAAGAGGTCGACCTTCTTTGTCCAGCCTTCCATCTGACCGTGGCGTTCTTTTGGCGATGCTTTGGGGTTTAAGGACCGGTGTTTCGTTACGAAGTACGACGTTAATACGTGGACCTTCCCTTCGTGCTGTTTTACAACACGTTCAGTGGCCAGCCACTTCAGTGTCACATCGATAATCACGTCGTTCAACCATTGCTGTTGTGCCAGCCTCTTGTAGTCCGCTATGGTGACAGTGTAACCCCTCTCTGGGGGATAGGAGAACATTACCTCTGTCGCATTCGTCCATTTTGTCGGGCCAAGCCTCTGTTGCTACGACCGCTGTTGGAGATGTACTTGTCAGTGAGGCGTCGGCGTTAATGTGGCCTGTTGGCGTCTCCATCAACTTGCTGCATGTGTTCTGTTCGGTACTGGCCTGGACGGCTGGAGCGACGTGGGGCTCCACCAGGTGTGCTGTTGTTGGCGTGGCGGAACGGCTCGCATTTGGTTGAGAGAAGTCCACGCGTTGGAAGTTTGGTTTGCCGGCTCTTGGATATGGCGGAAAGTCCTCTATAAACTTCAACCGGTGAACTTTTTGGTTTTCCTCTGCCATACCAATTGAATTGAACCCATGGAATTGAACCAGTGACTGGGCAAAACGTTGTTGTTCGGCTTCTTTGTTCATTTCGTCTAGAATAAGAGGACGCGTTAATGGTTTATCGGATGGAGTTGTATTGTCGTATGCTGTATGGTAAGTTTTGAGTTTACTGGCGTGTACTGAGAGTGTCTCTGTGTTTGTCTTTTGTCGTAGTTTTTTTTTTTTTTTTTTTTTTAAATGGCCGATAGAACAAAACTCAGGGGATGCCCCCTATCCATGCAAAGTATTCGTTGGTTAGAAGGGAAAAGGTTAGTGGGAAGGGGAAAAGTGGGAGTAGTGTCGATTTACACCTCTTTTCAAAGCATTGACGTTATAAGTGGGTGGGAAAGCATGCGCAGGGAGACTATTCCACAATTTAACTGCGCGAGCGAAAAACGAATTTTCGCGGTAGTGGGGAGTGGGTAGTTGGGCGATCACTGGTGAAATAAAACCAATAACCGTATATGGCCCAGAGTATTTCGGTCCCAGTTTTGCATTGAAGGCGTCGGCCGACTTTGAAGGCTGATGTTGTTTGATTAGGACACACAAGTTCTGTGTGTGTTCGGCAAATGATGCTCCCGTGGCGACGATGTCATCCAGATAAGCGAAAGCGAATGGCTCCATCTCGGGCCCGATGACGCGATCCAGCGCTCGTTGAAAAGTAGCGAGTGCAGAGTGGAGCCCAAATGGCATCACTCACCATAGGAACAGGCCGCGCCCTGGACCCGTGAAGGCGGTATATTGCTTGCTACTGGCTTCCATTGGAATCTGTCAATAACCGTCCTTTAAATCGATGCTGCTGATGAGCTTGGCATTGCGTAGTCTGTCCAATATGTGGGTGATCCGCGGCAGTGGATACGCCTCAGGTATTGAGCGGCTATTTAATTGCCGGTAGTCGATATAGAGGCGTCATGCGCCCGTTTTCTTTCTTACCAACACGATTGGAGCGCTGTATGGACTATGAGAGGTTTCAATACACCCCTTTTCTAATAGTTTGTCAATTTCTTCGTTTATCACGGCCTGCATTGCCGGGTTCCGCGGGATATATCTCTGTTTAATTGGGCAGATGTCACTCATTACAATGCGATGTTCCGTGATATTGGTTACCCCAATCATGTTCTTGAACTGTTGTAGTTAATTTATTAGAAATTCGTCAGTTTCGGTCTTCTGTACCGTGTTCTCTTTGGTAATGATCATACAGCTGTGGGAGGTCTCACTGACTGATAACGTTCCCAAATCTAGTTTTTCTCCCCCACACTTTAAGGACGCGCCGGCTTTTCTTGAGAAGTCCATTCCGAGGACTACGCTGTCTGTGGTATTGGGCATTATCATAAAGTAGATTCGGCCTTTGAAGTTTCCTAGTTCTATGTCGCTGGTTACTGCTTGGTGAACTTTTTGGATCGAGCCGTCAGCTAGTGTTACGTCAGCTTCCATTGGTATGAATTCGCACCGGTTTCGCACTTGATTGGCGAATGTCTGGCTCATGAAACTGGCTGAGGCTCCTGTGTCGATGGTGGTTATGGTACGCATGGTGTTTAGTGTTATTGACGCACGAATGCGGTTGTCCTTGTCTTGAAGGATGCTGATCGAGGGTTTGTTTCGCTGGAGATGATCTACCTCTTCATTTTGGACCATCTCCTACGGTGTTTTCCTGTCTTCGGTAGCATTGGATGGTGCGAAATCCTCGCCGACCGCAAACCCAACAAAAGAGTACTGGCGGGTTTCGGCAAATGCGGGAGACATGGCCATCTTGGCCGCAGTTTCTACAGGCAGTCCTGGGATTGATTTTAACTAATTTTCTCTCTTGGGCCCTGGCCGGTACCTGTACTGCTTGAACGGTTGTCTCTTGTGTGACCAGTCGATGTTGTTCTCGTCGCGTTGGTTCGGGTTGTCGTTCCTTTATCCGTTCTAGGTCCTTTGCATTGGTGATCAGTTCTTCTAAGCAAGCAAAGCCCTTCCGCCGGATATACCATTGAAAATCTGGATGTAAGTTCTGGTAGATTATCTCGATTTTCTGTTCCTCGTTGTAGCCGGCATGTCGCAT
This sequence comes from Sicus ferrugineus, assembly GCA_922984085.1. NCBI lineage: Eukaryota > Metazoa > Arthropoda > Insecta > Diptera > Conopidae > Sicus > Sicus ferrugineus. The sequence goes on from OV277349.1 coordinate 28,988,237, forward strand.
CAAATTCTGGATGTCGAGCAGGTATGATTTAAATGGCTCTTTAGGTTTTTGAAGTCGACCCCGAATGCCGTCGTCCAATCGACCCCAAAATCGTGCCGGTAAGAAGAATTGTAGGAAATCCTTCCGGAATTCTTTCCAGGAGGTCCATTGTCGATTGTTATTTCGACACCAGGTCAGGGCGTTGTCCTTTAGGAGTTCCGGCATGGTACGTGGTAGTAGATTCATGTCGATGTTGTAGGCATCTGCTAACTCCTCAATTCTTTCCACAAAGGGGATCGGGTCCTTCGCTCCTTCGTACTTGGTTGACCATTTTCGAATCTGATCGATTATCATCATCGGCGGTTTTCTCTGGCAACGTGGTTGGTTATGGTGTGAACAAGTAGGGTGCTCTGGTGAAGGCACGGAAAAGTTTCGATTCTCCTCACTGGTTGCTCGTGCTGTGTGTTTTAGCGCTGCCTCTTCCTGGTGACCTGGTGATGGTTCCTTCTGATATTTCTTCTCTAATTCTTCCATACGTACCTGAAACTCCTTGTCGAAATCTCGGTCGTTAAGAGATGCCATGCCACAAACCGTTTCCGAAGTTCGCTGATCGTTCCGGTAGGGTCTAAGCTGAACTCACTGGAGTAAGCAGCGAGGTTCTTCATTGGCATGTTATGACTTTAGTCAAACTGAGGATATATATTTTATGGACAAAATATTTCTTCGCTCGTTTTGGTGTTTGTTTTTTATATATTACTCTGTTATTGATATTATAGTAATATTATTTATTTTTCTTTCTTTTCACTGTTTTCCCTTGTTTGTTCGTTTTGTTTTTTTTCACGGTAGTTTATTGTTTTCTTTTCACTGTCTTTTCATTGTTTATGTTTCACTGTAGTTCACAATTTTTCTACTCCTCTTCACCGGTCCCTGATCGGACGCCACTGTGACGAGCCTTTCGCTCCGGATATGCTCGCCGGGATTCCAAGGTTCTTAACTCACATAAAATTTATAATTCGGGAGTGCGGGAGGGAGTCAATTCGAACAGTACTTGATCTTTTAGTTCTTTATTTCACTCTTATTAATTAAACCAACTACACTAAATTACAGATTTATAGTTCATTATTTTATTTCACTAAATCCTGGCTCGTCGTTTCCGTTATTTATGTCCGGGGCGCTCGTGACTCGTCGTTACCGTTATTTCTATCCGCGGTGCTCGCTACTCGTGACTCGTCGTTACCGTTATTTCTATCCGCGGTGCTCGCTACTCGTGACTCGTCGTTCCCGTTATTTATATCCGCGGTGCTCGTTCTTTTTGTACCGGCACCTCACCGTCGGTCGCCCTGTCGAGGTGTACCGCCAACCGATAGGTTCGGCTCACCGTCAGTCGCCCTGTCGAGGTGTACCGCCAACCGATACGCTCGGCTCACCGTCGGTCGCTCTGTCGAGGTGTACCGCCAACCGATAGGCTCGGCTCACCGTCGGTCGCTCTGTCGAGGTGTGCCGCCAACCGATAGGCTCGGCTCACCGTCGGTCGCTCTGTCGAGGTTTACCGCCAACCGATAGGCTCGGCTCACCGTCGGTCGCTCTGTCGAGGTGTACCACCAACCAATAGGCTCGGCTCACCGTCGGTCGCTCTGTCGAGGTGTACCGTCAACCGATAGGCTCGGCTCACCGTCAGTCGCTCTGTCGAGGTGTACCGCCAACCGATAGGCTCGGCTCACTGTCAGTCGCCTTGTCGAGGTGTACCGCCAGCCGATAGGCTCGGCTCACCGTCAGTCGCTCTGTCGAGGTGTACCGCCAACCGATAGGCTCGCCTCACCGTCAGTCGCTCTGTTGAGGTGTACCGCCAACCGATAGGCTCGGCTCACCCTCAGTCGCTCTGTCGAGGTGTACCGCCAGTCGATAGGCTCGGCTCACCGTCATTCGGTCTGGCGCACCGTTGACTTACTTGTCTGGCTTGCGTTTTGTCAAGTCAATTCTGTCTGAAGACCGATAGTCCTCAGTTGATTTTTCACTTACCAAGACGATTGCTGCCACTCCGCTGACTGCTTCCACTCAACTCAACTCTTTTTGGTTGTGCGGCCGTATTTATACCGCATCCTGCCAGGGTTGTTGATTCTGATCGAACAGCTGATCGCACAGCTGTTTTATACTTTCACCCTCCAGGGTTGCTTTCACGCTTACCCTACGCTTTTTACCTTTAGTACTTTTTATTACTTAAAGAAATACGCAACCGAACAGGAACAGTCATTCATTCAATAATATATTTTGTATTAAATGTTTAAAAATAAAAAAATAATACTGTTGACTCCTTTGTACTTGATTTTCTTTTTGTTGTGGATGAAAACGAGGTTTCGATGACTTTCATCGTCATAAGGTAATGCAGCCGTCAGCGGCGAATGAAAACCCAATGCACCGAGTAAGGATCTCCATCGGTAGCCAACTAAGTGATTGGCAGATGGAGGATTCTAGCTTTAAGAATATGCTTAATTTGACGAGAGACCTGGTTATGAGAAGAGAGACCAATTCTTTCAGTTGATCACGGTAATCGGGTAGGCTGTGTGGTCGAAAAAGGTCCTACTGGTTCTGGTCTGCGTTTTAAGTATTCGCCTTCTCATTAGCTTTTTTTTGTTTTTTTTAAGAGCTAAAATTAGGCAAATAACTTCGAGTTCCGTTTTATTTATACTGTTGTGACCTGCTGCTGTGAACGTCAGAACTTTCTTCTCAATTGAGACCAAAAGAGCTTTTCGAACAAGATCAGAAGACCAAATCGTCTCAATTGGCACGATTTTGTGATGGTGTCAGAATCGGCCTCTTAGTGTTAGGGAACCAAAATTTAGATAATCCTCATTTAAAGGTGCTTTTGGTTGTTGTATTTTATTTCCGCATCTCTTGGGTTTATCCGCTGTTACAGCTTCTCCCTCTTTATCTCAGCCTTATGATAAACCTTATAGGGAACAATAGGGCTCTATTGCAATTTTGGGGCAATGTCGTGACGTGGGGTGTGTATAATTATCTAAAAGGTTTTTTATTATCGTTTATGATATCATTTATTCAATGGAAAATGTTTTTCTCAGATAGCTGGCCTGATTCCTCTGGTTCAGGTATTTAACCGATATACTATATATATCCGATAATACTCGGATTTCTAGTGAAGTACACCCCTCTTATATCTCCATGCCCTTCCAGATCACCACGCAATACCGTGTGAACTCGTTTTTCGCTCGCGTTATTAGATTGTGGAATAGTCTCGTTGTGCGTGTGTTTCCGTCCATTTTTAACGTTACTATTTTTAAATGTTTAATGTGAACCTTCGCCGCTTCCTCTCTTTCCCTTCCCATTAACTCTCTTCTTTCTAAGCCTTTCTTCTTTCTTTTCTCACTTCTTTCTTTGTAATGATTTACAAGAATAACGGAATTCCCTAGGTTTGATTTTAACTGTTTAAAGAAAGTTTCATTTAGTATAAATATAATAAATATTTTTTTACAGGAAATCGTGACCAAAAAACATTTTCCGTTTAAAAACATTTATTTGGCTTTTTTTCAGATTACGCAATTATATCAAATATTGAAGAAAAACCAAGTCGGAATAGGATTGAAATGGCTGTTGAGAAAACTTTTGGGGACGAAGAGGAAAATATTTCTGAACATATAACTTCAAATATGCAAGTGTTATAATGCTGTTATTTTAGTTGTTTCTGACGATTTATCTAATCGTCTAATCTAATCTAATCTATAAAATAAAATCTACTTCTTCATTACCGTCAGGTCATCGCATAAGTTTCCAACATTTGGGCAACAAGTAACTGTAACTGTTGGAGAAATTAAAACTGAAAATCGGCAAGTTGAAGATTCAGGTAAACCAGTGCATATTGTTATCTCAGTAGAAAACATATAGTATATGGTTCAGGCTTGAAAGTGCTTAATCAGGCCAGAAAATTTTTTTTGCTTTCAAATAATGTCCGGTTTTTCAGAGCTGGGTTCCATACCACCCCTCAGGCCTGAATTTTTCAAAATGTACTTCTGCTTTTATTTTCTTTATTCAGTTGTGAGCCACGTAGGCTTAAACCTCACAGTAATCAACAATATCTTACTTTTCAGGAAAAATAAATTTATATTTATGTTATCAAAAGTAACCTATTGAATTAGAGATGTATGCTGGTGATTACATTAATTCATGCCTTCTGTGTCCATCATTATAAAACAAATATTTTTTGTGTAGAGGTTTAGCTGGTACATAAAAAGTTAGTAGCAGATTAATAAAATCACTGGTGAATCAATTTTTTATCATTGATGTATTTAATGAAAATAATGCAACGTAACATTCTTCGCACCGAAAGCCTTTGTAAGCTGAGAATTCTACATCGTAGTTCACATGATTGCATGAAGTCACATAAATACAAACAACGGGTAACAAATTTTTAAATCTGATGTATATTATTTTTAATAATAATAATAATAATTATAATTTAATATTTATAATAATAATATTTATAATATTAATAATAATTATAATTTAATAATAATAATGATAATAATAATAATAATTTAATAATAATAATAATAATAATTTAATAATAATAATAATAATTTAATAATAATAATAATAATAATAATTATACTAATAATAATAATAACAATAATAATAATAACAATAATATCAGCAAACCCAGATAAAATAAGCAGCAAAAACCCAGAGCAGACGCGGGAACGGCTAAAGAATCAAGAAGGCTCTGCACCCTGGAGCGTGGTCGTGCGCAAAAAATCCTCTTCGCGCAAGGATCCGCCCAACGAAGGGGGAATCCCTTCGGGAGAAGGGGACTCAACCCCAATTCGTAAGGCGACACAGGAAATCCAGGCACAGGGAAAAAGAGCGAAGAGGGAAAGGGCTCAACGCGCGAGACGGAGTGCCGTCGTCGTAAAGCCGAAAGAAGGCACCACATATGCCGAAATCCTCCGAGCGATTCGTGCAAATGTGTGCCTGGAGGACACGGACACAGTGGTACGCGCGGCTCGAAAGACCAAAGGTGGCGCTGTTCTCCTTGAGCTAGATCAGTGTGGCGACCGAGTAGCGCTGCAAAACTCTATAAAAGAGACTGTGGGGCAGACTGCTGAGACCAGAATCTTTGCCAGTAGGACCCGGCTGGAGGTCCTGGGTATGGACTGCCTCACAACAGCTTCAGAGGTAGAGGACGCAGTACGCCGTGAGCTCTCAAACGACTATAGCGGAGAGCTGAAAGTAGTGGTTTCTGCCGCAAGTGCCCAAGAACAGCGCATGGCAGTCGTTGAGTTAGAGCACAAACATGCGGGCAAACTCCTCAATGTAGGGAGGATACGAGTGGGCTGGATAAGATGTTGCATCAGGCAACGCATTGATGTACAGCGGTGCTTCAGGTGTCTGGATTACGGTCACCGGAGGCAAAAATGCACGGGACCGGATAGAAGTGGCCTTTGTTGGCGATGCGGGCAGAAAGGACACAAGGCCACGTCATGCTCCTCAAAACCGCAATGTTACCTGTGTACTGCTGACAGCGAGGGGCCAAAGTCTTTGGAACATGTCCCTGGCTCTGGAACCTGCAAAGCGTTTCGGATGGCCCTGGACAACGCGAAAGGACGGAGACAATGATTACCGTCCTACAGGGTAATCTTAACGGTAGTCGGGTCGCTGATGAACTGCTATCTCAATTCATCCATGAATACGGGGTGGGCATGGTGGTCATCAGCGAGCCTTACCGAATCAGGAAGCACTGGCTGGTGGATGACTCTGGCGCAGCGGCTCTCTGGGTTGCGGATCCCAGTATACAGATCACGAGCAGCGGGGCTGGAGGTAGTTATGTCTGGGCAAAAACAGAGCCGGCCACCTTCGTGAGCTGCTACTTCTCTCCCAACGACGCCATAGGTGTGTACAGGGCTAAAATTGAAGCCCTGGAGGACGACCTGCGCTGCATTACTGGCAGCCTCGTGATCGCTGGCGACTTTAATGCGCGAGCCATAGAGTGGGGTATGCCACAAACCAACACAAGAGGCCGGTTTTATTGGAGATGGCAGCCCGGCTGGGACTAGTTGTCCTTAATGAAGGTACAACCCCGACATACCGCCGGCCCGGCTTTGGGTACTCGATTCTAGACCTTACCTTGGTGTCGGAGTACAGTACATAACCTTCCGGCTTATTGACGCAGGGCAAAAACAGGTACCTGTACGAGTACATCGACCACTCGGCTGGAACGCCGCCAGAATGGATGAGAGCAAATGTGTTGCAAGCCTGATTGAAGGAGCTCGGCACATCTCAACGCTCCCTAGAAATGCCTGCGAGGCGGGCGTAGTGGACCCCTTCGTGGAGTCTACCACGAATGTGATTCGAGGCGCCTGCAATGCGTCCATGCCCCGCAAGAGGCCGTGGAGAGGTAAAACACAGGTGTACTGGTGGAATGACCAAATAGACGAACTCCGGAGATTTTGCCACAAAATACGTCGAATGACGCAACGTGCCGCTGGCCGAACACAGCGAACACTGCTGGATGGAGCTTTGCGACGGGGTAGAGCAGGACCCATAGGGTAAGGGCTATAAGCTGGTGATGGGTAAGCTCTGCTCGCCCGCACCAGACTTGGAACAGAGGAAAGTTCTGAGCATTATTGATGCCCTGTTCCCGACCCATCCCGATGTATCTGACGCTCGTACGTTTGCTGGGGAGGAAGACATTCCATTGTTTGGGGTGGATGAGCTAATTTCGGCAGAACGCAGCATGAAGTCTAGTAAGGCTCCAGGCCCCGACGGTATACCGGCGGAGGCCATCAAAGCCGTTGCCCGTAACCATCCGGATCTCTTGCTTAACATGTACAACGTGCGTCTTAGGGCGGGTGTATTTCCAGCTCGCTGGAAAAAGGCGCGTTTGGCTTTGATCCCAAAGGGCAAAGGTGATGCCAATTCTCCATCATCGTATCGACCCCTGTGCATGTTAAACACGGCGGGGAAGATGATGGAGGCCTTGCTTAAAATTCGGCGGGGGGCTGCTATTGAGGCTGGTGGTCTCTCCAACCGGCAGCATGGCTTTAGAAATTGGCACTCTGCGATTGATGCAATCAGCGAAGTGACCCAAGCTGTGAAACGGGCGAAACTGCATGCCACCATACAAGGCCGATAGTGCTCCTCGTCACCCTCGATGTGAGGAACGCGTTTAACTCGGCAAGGTGGAGTGACATGTTTCACGCGCTCTAGCAGACCTTCAGAGTACCAGCATATCTCTCGGCTATACTGAGGGACTATCTGAACGACCGCTGGCTTCTCTACGTGACGACACAGGGAACGGGTCAAAGGCGGGTGACTGCTGGAGTGGCACAGGGATCGGTGCTTGGGCCTGAGCTGTGGAATGTCACGTACGATGGCCTGCTGCGCCTGGAAATGCCGGCTGACGCTTTCCTTGTTGCGTTTGCCGATGATGTCGCCGCACGCAGTCCTGAACTGTCCTAACAGTACGCAGTCCTGAACTGGCCCATTGGAACTTGTGCTTAATCAAGTGATGTGCAGGGTTAGCGGGTGGATGGACGACAACGGTCTCCAGTTGGCTGTAGCCAAAACGGAGATCGTGATTCTTACGAAGAGGCGAGTCCCCACTTCGTTGACTATGATGGTTGGAGCCCAACCGGTGAAAACAAGCAAGTTCGCTAGATACTTAGGAGTAAAGTTGGAAAACATCTTCTATACGAGATCCAACATGCGCACTCGAAAAAAGTGTGCTCAACGTCATCAACATTCTCGCAGTATAAACATTTTGAGCTTGACTCAACACTGACACTTTCCCCATTGTATTCAGGTACTTTCTAAAGTACCCATGTCCAGTCAAAAACTGCGTCAGAAAAAAGTTTACCTCACCATGATCTCTCTCAATCCATTTCGTCAAGTGTGGTATCAGCCTCGCAGTCCACCTTACTCTAGACTCAGATTCCCACCTTCGCTGCCATCTGACCATCATGTTGCGCCTTGCCTCTTCTCCAGCCCGGGATTTGCCAAGCAGGTTTATCGTAAGCCATTGTTCCTGTCGCTCAGCAGCCAGCAAGTCTATTGGCGCTGTAGAGGCAACCACCATCACTGCGGGTTCGGACACTGTGCGGTACGCGCACGCAATTCTGAGTGAACTTCTCCGTTGGACATCAGCTATGCGCTTACGATATTTCTCCGTATTTAGAGAAGATGCCCATATTTCGGCTCCATACAGCAATGTTGCCTGTACCACTGACATAAGCAGTCTCCTCCTACTAGGCCTCGGTCCGCTCGTATTTGCCATCATCCTACTCAGCGCGGCCTATATCTTCGTTGCCTTATCCGCGGCTTTTTGGATATGATTCCAAAAAGTTAGCTTATTATTATTATTATTATTATTCAGCGTCACTCCGAGGTATTTCAGGCTTTTTGATGATTTTATTTCCGCATTCCCTACTTGCCAGCTTATATTATGGTCCATCCGTTTGCGCGTCAATAGCACAATTTCAGTCTTATTGTCAGCTAAAGTTAATCCGTGTTCTCTCATCCACAATTTGATGCGTCTCATGGCCTGGTTTAATTTTAGTTGAGCCGTCCTAAGGTCACGTGCTACTACAATCAACGCGGCGTCGTCAGCATAGCAAATTAGGGAGGTATCATCCGGCATTTCCATCTGTAGCATACTATCATACTGTACGTTTCAGAGGGTCGGGCCAAGGATAGATCCTTGCGCAGCACCCGCGGTCACTTTCTTCTTCCTTAAGCCTTCGTTTGTATTATATAGAAGAACACATTCCCTCAAATAGCTTTTCATCATTTGCATGAGATAGTCAGGAAGTCCAAACCTGCACCTGAGCGCTTCTAGCATGTCGCACCATCTTGCTGAGTTGATCGCATTTTTAACGTCCAGGGTCACAAGAAGAGTGATTTTTCTCGAGTGATGATTCCCTCTCTGCGCTTTTTCTGCAATTTTTATTACATCCTCAATAGCATTTATGGTCGAATGTCCTTTCCTAAATCCATGCTATCGATCGGAGAGGTCCCCTGCGTTTTTTATCGCATTTATAATCCGGGGTTGTAATAATTTCTCTAAGACCTTCCCAGCAGTATACAACATACACAAAGGTCTATACGAAGATGCAAATCTTCCTCCTATTTTACTGCCGCTTTTAATGCTTCTGTTGGGATACTGTCAGGACCTGGTGCCCTCCTATTTTTCATAGAGTCAAACGCATTTAACAATTCCATTTCTGTAAACAGTGGAACATCTCCGAGAATAATTCCTCCGTTTTCATTTCTTCCTGGGTGGTCAGTGAACAGCTCGTTTACTATGTCGTCCATAGTGCTTGCGTCCAGTATCACGTTCGTAGACTTACAAAGTTTTTCTCATGACAATTTTGTATCCCAAACTCCATGGATCTGCATCCAACTCCTGGACAAGTGCTCGAAACTTTTCAGCTTTGCTTTTTTTAATAGCATCACGTAACTGCTTTTTTGCTCTCTTGTACTCGTCCGTTAGAATCATGACCTCAGGCCTTTCCACGGCGCGTTGAGCCTGTCGTCTGCTTCGTAGACATTTCCTCCTGAGATCGGCAATTTCAGCCGTCCACCAGTAGGCTGGTTTCCTATAACAGCAGGAGGGGTCTTGCGATGCATAAATGCATTGCATGCTTGCCTTATGAGTTTCATGGTAAGGTCAACTCTCGAGTTGGTTAATAATAATAATAATAGTAATAATAATAATAATATTAATAATAATAATGATAATAATGATAATATGGATAATAATAATGATAATAATGAAACGACCTTCTCGCCTCGGTCTCCTCGAGACGGTGCTCCTTTATGAGGACCGTGGAAGGTCCACTATAGCCAGGGTAGGCTCACGACTGTCCAGGGTCGACTTTCAAGAAGTTTTTATTTTTAAGGAAAAATGGCACTTGTGTCTGTTGTTTTATAACACTTTTATTTTCTAAAATCCAATTCTTGTTCGCTAATTAGATTACGGCTAACAGGTTGTCTTAGTTGTGCAAAATCTCCGGCATAAAAAAAAATTGTCTTAGTTGTGCAAAATCTCCGGCATAAAAAAAGTGGCGTTGTGGTGGCGATGAATACTGGTGTGCAGAAAGATAAAAATCGTGGAATTACGACTGAGCTCGTATGTTGCGATTTGTCTGGGCTAACGGTCGTGTGTTTCACTTGTTTTATCTAACACGCTCGTGTTCACTATTTGGGCCCCTTCGAAGTTTGAATTAATCACACTGTTTCTTGTTTCTGTTTGTAAAGAAATAGACTGCTGGTTTCGTATAACTGGAGATTTAAGAGGAGAGGGGAAACACACACATGCTCTCGTGAGAACAACATGTCGATCTACCAGACCAGTATGTTGAACTCCCAGGTTCGCTACGTCAGTCCCAACATGAGCGATCCAACGGACCGCCATGTTGCAACCTCGGTAGCGAGAGGGGCTGGAGAGAGGAGGGAGAGAATGTAGAAGGAGGAGGGAGAGAATGTAGAAGGGAAAGGGGGGGAGAGAGGGTACAGACTGTTTTCCGTGAGAACAACATGTCGATTCACCGAACCAGTATGTTGCTCTCCCAGGTTCGCTGCGTTAGTCCCAACATGAGCGATCCAACGGACCGCCATGTTGCAACCTCGGTAGCGAGAGGGGCTGCAGAGAGGAGGGAGAGAATGTAGAAGGGAGAGGGAGGAGAGAGGGTACAGACGGTCTACCGTGAGAACAACATGTCCATTCACCGAACCAGTATGTTGAACTCCCAGGTTCACTGCGTTGGTCCCAACATGAATGATCCAACGGACCACCATGCAGCGGCGACATGCAGTGTTGACGTTGATATTCCCTCCGTGCTCATGCGGATTCGGTTGGACTCCCATCCTCGATTCGACGGTGCGATGCTTAGCCTCACGAGCATCTTGTGTCGGTGTTGTCTTGCGCTGACTCAGAATGCTCTCGTATTGGTCACACATGTCGACCAAGAGCTAAAATCCTGACGCTTCACAAAGGTTTAGTATTCCCGCCGGCTATTTCCGTAGATCCGCTCAAGCTTCTTCTCGGTGGGGTAATCAGTATGCCGCATGAGTCGCATTGCCATCACGTAATCCTTGAAGAGCTCCGTTGACGTCTGGAACCTCTGTCGTACGTTATCGTCGAGGCGTTCCTGGTATAGCGAGGACAGGAAAAACTTGCGGAAATCGTATTTAAACGTGTTTAATCGTGTTTAATCGTGTTTATTGACTGCTAGATTGGCAGTGGTGTTGTATTAGGATCTGGTGACGGACTGCGGGTGTGTCAACAGACAGATGTCGATTCACCGAACCAGTATGTTGAAATCCCATGTTCGCTACGTTGGTCTTAACATGAGCTATCCAACGGACCACCATGTTGCAACCTCCATCTGCTAGATACGACGATATCCATTTCAAGAGTACAGAGCGAATTCCTAATTTTTCAAGTTTTAGCAAGATTATATCGTGCGGTAGGCAATCGAAAGCTTTTACGAAATCAGTGTAAAGTACATCCACTTGAAAACCGAGCTGAACCGCATTGATACAGAAATTAGAAAAAATTGATAAATTACTGCATGTGGACCAGCTGACAAAAAAACCATGCTGACAACTGGAAAAGGAATTTTTTACTTCGTGAAGAAAACGCTTGTTGACAATGTCATCGAGCACCTTCGGTGTGACTGATACCTTTGCGATTGGTAATTTTCGGCCATACCTTTTTGACCGGCTTTGAAGATGGGTACGATGTAAGCGGTTTTCCATTCATCTGGGAATATTTCGCTTGACAGACATATTAGAAATTATAGTTAATGGGGTGCATAAAGAGGATACACAACACTTAAGGAATAAAGGAGGAATTAGATCAAAAACCGCGCCCTTGGTTGAATCCAAGTTTACGACTGTTTTATATACATCTACTTCAGATATTTTCATAAAACCAATATAAAAGGCCTGTTGCAGGCAGAAGAAGTCAAGCGATCGGATGTCGTGATAATAATTATTAAACACAGAACCAAAGAAGGTTGCGAAAAGTTCTCAAATATCCTGCGTATTGGATGTTCGTATTCCTTGGAATTCCATGGTTTTAGGCGTACCCGAGCTTTTTCGCTTTAAATTGTAAAAAATCCAAAAAGCTTTAGGATTATGCTTGATGTTTGACTCAATGGAATCCAAATATTTTTTGTACAAGAAGTTAGAAAGAAAGTAAAATTCTTTCCTCCGCAGCACAAACGTCGACAAATCCTCCAGCGAGTTAGTTTTCTTGTATCTATTATGCGCTTTGGTTCGCTGGTTTTTTAATCTCAAGAGACTCCTATTGAACCAGGGAAGGTCGAAGCTACGCCGTTTACGTTTAACGGGTATATAAAGTGAGAAACTTTCGCTTAAGACTTTTTTAGAAATGCAATACATTGAAAAAATGTCCCTATTGAGCAATATTACGGTCCAATCGATGCTGTTAGGGAAAGCATTCAAAACGTAGTTATCACTACGAAAGTAAAAAAATGCTGCCAAGTCAAAAAAAGCCACGTCTCAACTATTGCTATTGCATCGAAGATATGAGAAGAAGCATTGTTAAACAATGAGTTAGTTTTTGTTCGTAGGCCACCGGCATTATGGAAGTATAAGGAAAGGCTACTTATCATAGGCAACGATGTGTGTGGTTGCTGAGGTACTGCTTGTACCTTGTTTGTGAAGATATCGGAATATTATTGGTTTGCCGTGAGGAACATCAAATGTGGGCATCTGCGTTGCTTGAATTTAAGTCACATTGTCCGAGTTTGCCCGTTTTTGAAAAAATTCAAAAGGGCGGATTTTAATATTTGCCGCTCACAGCGTTGGGTTAAACAGCTTATTATATGAACTGGACTTAACCCCCAATTTAAAATTCACACTTCTTAGGTTGTCAGTGTTCGAGTCTTTCTTTATGAGACTGTAGCATGCAAGTTGATGCTCATCAATGTTTGCATGTTTATGCACATAGGCAATTATTTGCTCAGTAGTGACCGTCGGTTTGAACGAAGAGAGATGAACCCACTTCTTTTTGACTACGACGTCGAGCTCCGTGTTAGTATTTTTTCCAACGACAACATTAGCGCTCTTCTTAGATTTTCGTTTGCTCACAGACTTCCAAACAGGGGGAATATGGCATTGTTTAGCGGAACCGTAGCGCGCTCAGCAGCTTCTGCATCAGCAGCAACCCCAGAGAAGCTAGGAGAAACACCGACAGAGCAGGTGACGGGAGAAGCGCATAGAAAAGCAGTACTCTCCGAAAGATAGCGATAATCAGAATGCGGATCAGCATACCCTGTTTGGATACCAGCCGGGAGAGTGCGGTCGCCAGAGGCCGATAGCGGTGAGGTTGTGTCACCGGCAAAGATAGAACTCGAAGGGCGCATGCAGGATTTGTCTACTGGTTCAACAGCAGCCTGATGATCTGCATTATTTTGCGAGAGCTTCATTTGCTTATTTGTTGACTTCTTGTTAGCCTTGTCATTAAAAGCATTCAACACCTCGTAGATCTCTCACTTCACGCGATATTACAGCTTCGTTTTCAGACAATTTTTCCTTCATCGAATTTATTTCAAAATATAGATTTTCTAACTTCTGAGTTAAGAGCAGTTTGTCACTTTACAAAGAGCTTATCAATGCGATATCACGGGCATTTTTGGATCTAAGAGCGACAATTTCGTTGTAAACAGAATGCAACGTTATTTGTCGCTTATTCTCACTGTCTTGCTTTTTGTCACCTCTTTGCTGAGGCGAAACAGGTTTGGACTGTTTTTGCTGTTGCTGAGTAGTAGGAACCGCTTTAGGGCATTGCGCTTACTGATTAGACTGTTCTTTGTCTTCATTACTGATTTTTACTCTTTCACCTCGCTGCTGGAGTACAAACGTTTGAGACTGTTGTTGCTGTGGTTTCGGCAATTGTTGATGCGATGAAACACAGTTAATACAAGAAAATTCCTTTCCAGAGCTCAGCAAAGATTCATGGTCCGATGACAAAAAACCGACACAATTCGAGTGGGAAAATTCATTACATTTTCCGCACTGCACTTTGGCTAGGTTACGATCAACTTTTTGACCGTACACACAAGGCATTTTATGCTTAATTAAGGATCAATAACGCACGCAAAACTAAAAAAGCAAAACACAGAGCGCCGCAAAATCGCGCCCGCTCACGACGAAACGTCTTCACGAACTCTGCGGAATGTTTCTGTTTTCTCTGATATTCCACCGATTTTTATGGGAATACTAGACCTGTATTACGCTTGTGTCTAATATTACAAATCTTGCGTTTTGTATTAATTCTGACTTGACTTGCACCCACCATGTGAACAAAGCTGTTAGTAAGGCTTAAGCTGTAATGCATAATCTTCGGTATGCTGCTAAGTTCTCACCAAAAGATATTCGAATAATGCTGTTCCGGCAGCTGATTTTACCACTTTTTACTTATGCAGAGCTAATTTATCCGTCATATGATTCTTCATCATCTCATAAAATTACTGTTATCTTTAATAACATCACTAGATTTGTTTATGGACTGAAACATTATAACAGTCTAGCTGATTGAAGATGTTCAATTCTAGGCTGTGATTTCTTCGACTATATTAAATTTAGAAATTGTGTTTTCCTACACAATCCTATTAATTCGGGTTGTCCTAGGTATCTGCTTCAAAAGCTGACTTTGGGCAATAATCTCACGAGCATCTTGTGTCGGTGTTGTCTTGCGCTGACTCAGAATGCTCTCGTATTGGTCACACATGTCGACCAAGAGCTAAAATCCTGACGCTTCACAAAGGTTTAGTATTCCCGCCGGCTATTTCCGTAGATCCGCTCAAGCTTCTTCTCGGTGGGGTAATCAGTATGCCGCATGAGTCGCATTGCCATCACGTAATCCTTGAAGAGCTCCGTTGACGTCTGGAACCTCTGTCGTACGTTATCGTCGAGGCGTTCCTGGTATAGCGAGGACAGGAAAAACTTGCGGAAATCGTATTTAAACGTGTTTAATCGTGTTTAATCGTGTTTATTGACTGCTAGATTGGCAGTGGTGTTGTATTAGGATCTGGTGACGGACTGCGGGTGTGTCAACAGACAGATGTCGATTCACCGAACCAGTATGTTGAAATCCCATGTTCGCTACGTTGGTCTTAACATGAGCTATCCAACGGACCACCATGTTGCAACCTCCATCTGCTAGATACGACGATATCCATTTCAAGAGTACAGAGCGAATTCCTAATTTTTCAAGTTTTAGCAAGATTATATCGTGCGGTAGGCAATCGAAAGCTTTTACGAAATCAGTGTAAAGTACATCCACTTGAAAACCGAGCTGAACCGCATTGATACAGAAATTAGAAAAAATTGATAAATTACTGCATGTGGACCAGCTGACAAAAAAACCATGCTGACAACTGGAAAAGGAATTTTTTACTTCGTGAAGAAAACGCTTGTTGACAATGTCATCGAGCACCTTCGGTGTGACTGATACCTTTGCGATTGGTAATTTTCGGCCATACCTTTTTGACCGGCTTTGAAGATGGGTACGATGTAAGCGGTTTTCCATTCATCTGGGAATATTTCGCTTGACAGACATATTAGAAATTATAGTTAATGGGGTGCATAAAGAGGATACACAACACTTAAGGAATAAAGGAGGAATTAGATCAAAAACCGCGCCCTTGGTTGAATCCAAGTTTACGACTGTTTTATATACATCTACTTCAGATATTTTCATAAAACCAATATAAAAGGCCTGTTGCAGGCAGAAGAAGTCAAGCGATCGGATGTCGTGATAATAATTATTAAACACAGAACCAAAGAAGGTTGCGAAAAGTTCTCAAATATCCTGCGTATTGGATGTTCGTATTCCTTGGAATTCCATGGTTTTAGGCGTACCCGAGCTTTTTCGCTTTAAATTGTAAAAAATCCAAAAAGCTTTAGGATTATGCTTGATGTTTGACTCAATGGAATCCAAATATTTTTTGTACAAGAAGTTAGAAAGAAAGTAAAATTCTTTCCTCCGCAGCACAAACGTCGACAAATCCTCCAGCGAGTTAGTTTTCTTGTATCTATTATGCGCTTTGGTTCGCTGGTTTTTTAATCTCAAGAGACTCCTATTGAACCAGGGAAGGTCGAAGCTACGCCGTTTACGTTTAACGGGTATATAAAGTGAGAAACTTTCGCTTAAGACTTTTTTAGAAATGCAATACATTGAAAAAATGTCCCTATTGAGCAATATTACGGTCCAATCGATGCTGTTAGGGAAAGCATTCAAAACGTAGTTATCACTACGAAAGTAAAAAAATGCTGCCAATTCAAAAAAAGCCACGTCTCAACTATTGCTATTGCATCGAAGATATGAGAAGAAGCATTGTTAAACAATGAGTTAGTTTTTGTTCGTAGGCCACCGGCATTATGGAAGTATAAGGAAAGGCTACTTATCATAGGCAACGATGTGTGTGGTTGCTGAGGTACTGCTTGTACCTTGTTTGTGAAGATATCGGAATATTATTGGTTTGCCGTGAGGAACATCAAATGTGGGCATCTGCGTTGCTTGAATTTAAGTCACATTGTCCGAGTTTGCCCGTTTTTGAAAAAATTCAAAAGGGCGGATTTTAATATTTGCCGCTCACAGCGTTGGGTTAAACAGCTTATTATATGAACTGGACTTAACCCCCAATTTAAAATTCACACTTCTTAGGTTGTCAGTGTTCGAGTCTTTCTTTATGAGACTGTAGCATGCAAGTTGATGCTCATCAATGTTTGCATGTTTATGCACATAGGCAATTATTTGCTCAGTAGTGACCGTCGGTTTGAACGAAGAGAGATGAACCCACTTCTTTTTGACTACGACGTCGAGCTCCGTGTTAGTATTTTTTCCAACGACAACATTAGCGCTCTTCTTAGATTTTCGTTTGCTCACAGACTTCCAAACAGGGGGAATATGGCATTGTTTAGCGGAACCGTAGCGCGCTCAGCAGCTTCTGCATCAGCAGCAACCCCAGAGAAGCTAGGAGAAACACCGACAGAGCAGGTGACGGGAGAAGCGCATAGAAAAGCAGTACTCTCCGAAAGATAGCGATAATCAGAATGCGGATCAGCATACCCTGTTTGGATACCAGCCGGGAGAGTGCGGTCGCCAGAGGCCGATAGCGGTGAGGTTGTGTCACCGGCAAAGATAGAACTCGAAGGGCGCATGCAGGATTTGTCTACTGGTTCAACAGCAGCCTGATGATCTGCATTATTTTGCGAGAGCTTCATTTGCTTATTTGTTGACTTCTTGTTAGCCTTGTCATTAAAAGCATTCAACACCTCGTAGATCTCTCACTTCACGCGATATTACAGCTTCGTTTTCAGACAATTTTTCCTTCATCGAATTTATTTCAAAATATAGATTTTCTAACTTCTGAGTTAAGAGCAGTTTGTCACTTTACAAAGAGCTTATCAATGCGATATCACGGGCATTTTTGGATCTAAGAGCGACAATTTCGTTGTAAACAGAATGCAACGTTATTTGTCGCTTATTCTCACTGTCTTGCTTTTTGTCACCTCTTTGCTGAGGCGAAACAGGTTTGGACTGTTTTTGCTGTTGCTGAGTAGTAGGAACCGCTTTAGGGCATTGCGCTTGCTGATTAGACTGTTCTTTGTCTTCATTACTGATTTTTACTCTTTCACCTCGCTGCTGGAGTACAAACGTTTGAGACTGTTGTTGCTGTGGTTTCGGCAATTGTTGATGCGATGAAACACAGTTAATACAAGAAAATTCCTTTCCAGAGCTCAGCAAAGATTCATGGTCCGATGACAAAAAACCGACACAATTCGAGTGGGAAAATTCATTACATTTTCCGCACTGCACTTTGGCTAGGTTACGATCAACTTTTTGACCGTACACACAAGGCATTTTATGCTTAATTAAGGATCAATAACGCACGCAAAACTAAAAAAGCAAAACACAGAGCGCCGCAAAATCGCGCCCGCTCACGACGAAACGTCTTCACGAACTCTGCGGAATGTTTCTGTTTTCTCTGATATTCCACCGATTTTTATGGGAATACTAGACCTGTATTACGCTTGTGTCTAATATTACAAATCTTGCGTTTTGTATTAATTCTGACTTGACTTGCACCCACCATGTGAACAAAGCTGTTAGTAAGGCTTAAGCTGTAATGCATAATCTTCGGTATGCTGCTAAGTTCTCACCAAAAGATATTCGAATAATGCTGTTCCGGCAGCTGATTTTACCACTTTTTACTTATGCAGAGCTAATTTATCCGTCATATGATTCTTCATCATCTCATAAAATTACTGTTATCTTTAATAACATCACTAGATTTGTTTATGGACTGAAACATTATAACAGTCTAGCTGATTGAAGATGTTCAATTCTAGGCTGTGATTTCTTCGACTATATTAAATTTAGAAATTGTGTTTTCCTAC
This sequence comes from Sicus ferrugineus, assembly GCA_922984085.1. Classification (NCBI taxonomy): domain Eukaryota; kingdom Metazoa; phylum Arthropoda; class Insecta; order Diptera; family Conopidae; genus Sicus; species Sicus ferrugineus. Next base: position 29,006,657 of record OV277349.1, read on the forward strand.
ACAATCCTATTAATTCGGGTTGTCCTAGGTATCTGCTTCAAAAGCTGACTTTGGGCAATAATCTAATCGTTGTTGCAATATTGCAATACCTTACTATAAGTACTTGAATACAGGCAGACTATTTTTTGCACAAATCCATGAGGCTGCGGAACATGTAGATTGTTCCTTAAAAAATATATCTGATACCTTAAAAACATATCTGGTGGGGGCATTTTCAAACGGCTTGCAAGAAAACAATTATGTAATAGGTAATATCTAAATCACTATCTCTACTTTTCTATCTTCCCTATACATTTTTATTAGGATGTAAACCTCTATCTTTTCTTAAATAACATGTATGTATGATAACATGTTCTAAGATTACTATAATTATAAAGACTTAAATTTCATAGTATATAAATGTTCAAATCCAGATATTATACTTGCTATAAAAGAATTGTATTCTTAGTGCAAACTTGTTGAATAAATAGAAATTGAATTATTATCATGTTTCGAGAAATACTTATAGTCTAAAAATCTGAGACCAACTAAATCAACTGATACTTAAACAATATAGGCCATATAAAATTCTACGGGGCAGTTTCTTTACGAGATGATAAATTCACGATTGACAGTTATCGGGTAGATTTAGTTTTCTTCATCGCCTGATAATGGTTTTATTGAATGAATATAGAATTTATCAGCGAATGAAAAATTTATTCAAAAGTATGGCTGATGTTATTGGGGCGATAGAAAATCCAAGTGGATAAACTGCTATAAAATGATTATTACTCTATAAGCAAACTGTGTAAAAAAATATTAGGCCTATGTTCTTTGCTTATTATAGTAATTCATTTGATTGAATTATTATAACTCCGATAAACCTAGCTTCTCACTTTCTGAAGAAATTGGCCCCAATGTTGACTTTCATTTTACATTTCAGTGTGTTCCGTAAATGGAAATAACCAGAAAATGTACACGTATCCATCGAAAGATAGTTATTCTGCAACTAAAGAATTGGATGATTTAATGGCTTCTTTGTCTGATATTAAGGTATGTATAAAAATTATAAAAAGCTTAATTTTTAAAGCTTAATGAAAAAGTTATCAGTTAAGGTAAAAGAATCACACTATACTGAACTCACAAATATATTTGAAAATTCGATAACTATTGTTTAAAAGTTGAGTGTAGATTAATTTCTTTCTTTGTCTTAAATCTTTTCTACGTATTGAATTACCGCCCTCGATTTAACTCTGATCGTAACATTTTTCCGACTACACTGCTTTGGGGAAAAAATTCCGAATTCTTTATTCAAGTATTTCCCGCTTTGTCTGCAACTCTTTACACTCACATCATCATCATCAAAAAGGCGGGTCACATCATCATCATCAAAAAGGTGGGTCACATCATCATCATCAAAAAGGTGTACCTCACATCATCCTCTACCTGGGCGTAGTAGATGCATTGCGAATTGCTGATTTGGCCATTCTATGTACTATCAAGAACTGAGTGAGGTAGAAATTTGTTTCACCATGTTCTCTTTCCATTCAAGGCCAATTTTCTATTAATGTTTTAGTCCAGGGCATATATCCGTCCCATCTTTCTTGCCGGATGTCAAACGTTTGCAGTCGCATTTGCCTTTCATCTCTGCCTCTTCTACTTTTTAGATTTTCATACATCATCTTGTGACGACCCAAAATAACAAGCAGTCGAACAGACTTAGAAACTGTTCCCAAGAACAGTTCTCATAAGAAAGCACACGCATTTACGCTACTACTACAGACGATCGTTTCGAAACGCCCACACACCGACGCTCAGCGGAGAAATGGAAAGAAAGCAAAAGTGACGTGGTGTGCATGTTACATGCAGATGCAACTGAGCGTCAGAGCGGCTATATGCAAGTGATTCCAGCGAGGAGAGCAAGCAATCAAAGTGCGCTGAGCACTAATAACCTGTTTTATGCCGAGAGTGCAGTAAGTACACAGATCAGCTCTCAGCTGATCTAGAGTGAACCACTGTTGCAGTTTATATACCGCAAAAACAATGTATGCAAGAAGACGGCAGTGAAGTTCACTGACCGTAGAACTTCTTAACCTTGGGAAAGCAGCTATTTGGAAAAAATACTTTTTTGCACGAAAACTGCTTAACGGAGTACGAAATACCGCACTCCGTTAAAATCGAACATTCTGGAAAACGGACGCCAACGAGTATAAAACAGACTGCAAAACAGAACTCGAGGTTGTTCAGTGCAGTCTACCTTTCGGTTCAGTTCTCAGTCTGATTCTCGTTTCATAAGTTCAACAAGTGCACACGGTGCAATTGCTCAGTCAGTTCAGTGAAAGCAGTGGTTCAGCCAGTTCAGTTGTGCTGTCAGTTTGGCAGTACTCGAGAAAATTAAAGAGTGAAGTAGTGAAAAGTGATCAAGCAGGCAACGCGCAGTACGAATTCACAGTCGTAGTGGCTCAAATGCCCTCCTGTTAGTACCCTTAAAGAGTTGAATTCACAGTCGTAGTGGCTCAAATGCCCTCCTGTTAAATTCGCAGTCGTAGTGGCTCAAATGCCCTCCTGCTAAAACTCACAAAGGGTCGAATTCACAGTTGTAGTGGCTCAAATGCCCTCCTGCTAAAACTCACAAAGGCACGAATTCACTGTCGCAGTGGCTCAAATGCCCTCCTGTTAAATTCGCAGTCGTAGTGGCTCAAATGCCCTCCTGCTAAAACTCATAAAGGCACGAATTCACAGTCGCAGTGGCTCAAATGCCCTCCTGTTAAATTCGCAGTCGTAGTGGCTCAAATGCCCTCCTGTTAGTGCTCGTAAAGAGTCGAATTCACAGTTGTAGTGGCTCAAATGCCCTCCTGTAATTACCCGTAAAGAGACGCGTAACCACAAGCTATCTCACAAACGTAGTGAGATATCAGCAAGTCAGTAGAACACGTGTAATCTCATAAACGCAGTGAGATATCAGCATGTCAGTAAAACATCAGTGATCTCACAAACGCAGTGAGGTATCAGCAAGTCAGCAGAACATCAGTGATCTCACAAACGCAGTGAGATATCAACAAGCCAGCGGGACACCAGTGATCTCACACACGCAGTGAGATATCAGCGAGTCAGCAGAGCACAAGTGATCTCACAAACGCAGTGAGATATCAGCAAGTCAACAGAACACCAGTGATCCCACAGACCCAGTGAGGAATCAGCAACAGCGAGACATCAATAATCCGGCAGAATACCAGTGATCTCACAAACGCGGTGAGATATCAACAACCCAGCAGCATAAAGCGCAAAGCGCGTAGAGGTACCGACGACAGTATATTATTGTATTTCTAGTACGACTACCAACTGTACCAGCAAACCAAACACAAATATTAGAATAAGATATTTCTAAGGTGAATAAAGATATTGAACCTAAATAATCTTGTCTTGTAATCGAACCCTGGAGTCCCGGCGAGCTAATCCAAGCCTTAGGAGAAGACAAGAAGGTTCGTTACAATCTTTCTTTCTTGCGCCAATAGGTCGATGGGAATTACTCTTGCAAATACTACAAACACCGTCCGGTACGTGTCATGTCTCGTTCTCATGTACTTCCCAATTTTTAAGGCGTCAGCCCATACCTCCGCTCCATAAAGGAGTATAGCATGCTAAGTTTGCATTGGCAGTCTCCTTTTACTCATCTTTGGTGCTCCCCTATTTTCCATGATACTACTGAGGGACGCAAACACTTGTGTAGCCCTCTGACTAGCTTTCCTTATATAGACCCAAAAGGAAATCTTACAGTTGATTACCCCAAGATATTTTACCTCCGTTTTTGTTTGTAATTCTTGAGGTCCTACCTGCATAGGTATGACAGTCGGTATTCTCTGTCTTGTAAGCAAGTCCATGGTCCTGCATCCACTTATTCACTCTTTTCATGTGACAGCCGTGACAGTTTTTCTCTTGTACCTTCCGTCGTTTCATAGAATAGCCGCCGATCACTCAAGTAGTCTTTCATTATCGCCATGATGTACTCTAGAACTCTAAAAGTCATCTCCAGCGCTCCCAGATATCTTTCCACCGGGCCTAATCAAAGGCATTTTGTACATCTAAGGTCATTAGCGTCACAATTGGTCTTGCTTTCGGGCACCTTAACCTCGCTGGTCTAACCGCTTCTGCTATTTATGCTATAGTGTTTACTGCTGAGTTAGCTTGACGGAAGCCATGTTGTCGCCTTGACAAATCACCAGTTTCTTTTACAGCATGCCGTACCTTTCTCTCAGCATCTTTTACATTTGCTTCCCAGCAGTATTCGGCATGCACAACAGTCTGTATGCCGACGGCGCTTCAGTCTGTCCTTTACCTTTGTCAATTAAAACCAGTCGCTCAGCTTTTTATCTATAACGCATAAACTCTTGCGCTGAGACATCCATTGTACGTTCGCAGTAATATTTCTGGTCTGACTGACTGGACTTCTCCTACAACTTTCAAAGCCTCTGATGGTATTTCATATAGTCCAGGGGTATTTGTATTTTTTTGTATTTAATATTACATTACATTATTTGCTTACAACCTTAAGAGTGTGATCTTATAAGACAGTTGAAGCCTATTGGTTACACAAAGATATGAAACTTATTCAAACCAAAATCCAAACTAAGATATGTAAGTAAAATAACATTTAAATTAAGATATCATTAACAATGATAGAAGTATCATTGTTAATGATATCTTAAGTAAAGTAAGTAAGATTAGGGTAAAGGAAGGAAAGGGATAAAGGAAGTAAGAGAACATTGAAGTTTCAATAGTTAGATATTGAAATAGCGCTTGTTTGAACCGGGTTATGTTTCTGAGATTTCGTAGGAATGCTGGGAGTAGATTCCAATGACGGATAGCAGTAACGAAAAACTGGCGTTCCGATATAAGACAAGAATACCTGGTTTGGACGAGCATGTGTGATCTGCGCGAGTGCAGAAAATGTATCCTGCAGTAAAGATAATCAGGTTGCATAGCAATGATTAGTGAATGTAGAGTAGTAAGAGTACGGTACTTTATAAGGCTTTCAATTGTGCATCCACAGATTTGTTTTGCTTGCACAGAGATCTGATCCCCATGTTTTTTGTTAAATACGAAGCGTATTATGTTATTGTAAGCGACGTGAATTTTCCTCCTACTTGCACTGTCAGAGTTGCAGAAAAGCTCACAGCAATATAATAGAATGGGCATAAAGAGAATTTTCGCAAGTAATACTTTAACTTTAGTGGGAAGATAGTACTTGGAGTGCCAGAGGGCACGAAGTCCTCCGTAAACTTGGCCAACCACGCCATTTATATGTGTTGTCCATGCTAACGTTCTGTTAAATGTTAAGCCGAGGTTTTTGCGGACTCCACATATTCAATGGTGTTACCAGCTAGACTTATGGCTGGGAAATCAGTAACATTCAGCACTCGTTTGTATATCACTAATACTTTTGATCTCATTGGGTTTAGCAATAAATGGTTTTCACGGGACCAATTATAAATTCTACGCAAGTCCTCATTCATCAGCATTGCTGTTTCTTCTTTCATTTGAACTGGGCGAGATATGATAAGCTGAACATCGTCTGTATACATGTTAACTATGCAATTTTTAATAACGTTTGGTAGATCATTGACATAAAGTGAAAAAAGAGTAGGCCCAAGAACTGAACCCTGCGGAACTCTACTTACGACTGGTAAAGAGCTTGATGATTATTAATATTTAATTATTACTACCCTCTGACTTCTTTCACTAAGATATGAAAAAACTATGATGAGCATAGTTGATGTCCTTGAGAATCTAAATGTAGAGATTAATTTTCGAAGCAGTAGTGCATGATTCACTGTGTCAAACCGCGATAATTCGTTTTTCGGTCGCGCAGTTAAATTGTGGAATAGTCTCCCTGCGCATGTTTTCCCACCCACTTATAACGTCGATGCTTTTAAAAGAGGTGTAAATCGACACTACTCCCACTTTTCCCCTTCCCCCTAACCTTTACCCTTCTAAACCAACGAATGCTTTGCATGGATAGGGGGCATCCCCTGAGCTTGGTTCTATCTGCCATAAAAAAAAAAATAAAAAAAAAAACGCCTTTGAAAAATCGAGTAATGTCAGATAGGAGAAATTATTCCTGTCAATAGCCTCTCTCATCTCATCCACTACCATTAAGAGCGCAGTTTTACAGCTACGGTTTGCACGAAACCCAGATTGATTACTGTTTAAGAGGTTCTGCGATGAGAGATGTACAAGCATCTGTTTTAAGATACACTTTTCAAAAACCTTAGATAAATAGGGAACTATTGCAATCGGCCGATACTTCATTTCCTGTGAAACCACCTTCTTAGGAATAGGTATTATTTTAACTTCTTTCCAATATTTAGGAAAAGTAGATGTACACAGTATGGTATTAAAGATGTGGGTTATGAAGCGCAGAACGACTGGTAAAATGAGTTTTATAAATTTTGGATTAACTCCATCTAGACCAATGGCATTAGATTTAACTGATAAGAGCGATTCAAATACATCTTCGTCGCTTAAACGAGTAAATTGAAAGATATTTTCATTCTGGTCGTCACCACTAAAGTCATTGTTAGAATTCGTCTGAGATGCAACTTGGGGAGTCGTTACAGAGGTGAAAATTTTGTTTAGTCGATCGCAATCCACATCAAGGGGAATATTAGGACGTTGTTTGCCTATTCCAATATCTCTAATATAGTTCCATAATGTTTTCCCAGAAGTAGAGTTCTTCAATTTGCTCTCGTAGTATCGCGCCTTTGAGGCCCTAATCTTTGAGACCACCAAGTTTCGGTATCTGCGATAGTTATTGAAGAACTCGCCTAAATGAAACCTTCTCCATTTCTTGTAGGCTTCATCCCGTTTCCCCATTAAGAGAAAAAGTTCACTTGTGAACCAGGCGGGTGAACTTGGTTTAATGATCTTGGTTTTTAATGGTGTTTTTCATATAAGGAAAGAACATGGTGTTGGAAGAAAGAGACTTGGTCGTCTACATGCGGCATCAGAAAAATATTTTCCCAGTTAATACCTACAACCGCCTGATACAAAGATTGGCGATTAATTTTATTGAAGTCTTTATACTGAATCATTTTGCAAGTATTGTTAATAAGATTGAAATCATATGTTAAAAATAGGAGATCATGTCGCGAAAAACACGGCGCAGAGCTATTGACATTCACGCAGCTGGCTATTGACAAGAACATTGTCGTTCTTACTGACGAAGAACAGATCAATTAAGCTGCATGAATCCATCGAGAAATGTGTAGGGCATGACCGATTTATAGCTATGAAATTAAGTGACTGCATATGGTCAAGTAGAGGTTTTGACTCTGCTGCATTTAAAAGATTGCAGTTAAAATCTCCACAGAGCACAATATTAGGTATACCACAAGAAAACTCCTCCAGTGTATAGAGAAAGGGGTCAAGGGGTATTGATTTATTGGGTCTGTAGACGGTACCCACCATTATCTTACTTTTACCATTGGATATTTCTACTAAGATATACTCAAAGAGGCAATCAGGTTCAGAGCGAAAAATCAGTTTACACTTGAAGCAATCGCGCACATAAATCGCTACACCTCCGCCTACTCTACCAATTCTATCTGAGCGAAACAGACAATAACCATCAAGTTTGCGGGCCCCATCAGATACATATTCAGTAAACCAGGTTTCAGATAAACAGACCACGTCTACACAGGAGTTTGTGAATATATGCCTAAATTCATCCAGTTTAGGGCTAAGACTTTGTGCATTTAAATGTACTATGCGCAGTCCATCTTTCTGAGAGCCAAGTACTATAATCATCATTGACAAACTGCTTACCCCCAGCCCCACAACATTATTTTGAATCATTCTATACTGTTGGAAAAGAATGCACTTGCAACGATAATGGACGGAGAAAAACAGAAACACTCCCGGCTGTAAAATGGCAATGATATGGGTAAGGAAATTCGCCCAGGTCTGAAACTTCGAAGTATAAGGTGATTGGGAACGTATGAATTGAAATGAGATGAATGTATAAGGAAAAAGAATAAATGAATGTCACGAAGCAGAAGAGTAATATAAAGTTATTAAGGAGAAGGTTCCTAATATAAGACAGCATGATTAAAATTGACTTCAATAATAATAGTATTGAATATGATAATTACTAATAATAATTAGATACTGAATAATAAGTGTAAGTATATGCGACGTTCGTTATTGTTGATATATGTTGTTGTCATCAGATGTATGATTCGTGACGATAGCACTCAGCTGCTCAGTGTTCTCAATTTTAATTGGTTTCTCGCTCTCCAAAAGTCTAATGTAAACTGACCCACGCCTTGTAAAAGTTGTAAAAATCTGCTTCATACGTTTGCATTTTGTTGTGTGCCGGAGAATTATTCGATTCCGTTTTGTAACACTCTCGTTCAAAAAGCACTTATTGTCGGAGTCAAGACCAAAGTCACGAAGAGAAATTTCTCGTTGGTTCACCTTACGAAATGTAGCAGCAACACGTAGGGCAGTATCTCTCTCATATGAACTGTTGAACTGAAGTACGATGGGGGATGGTATAGTTGAATTATTGCGTATCCTACGATTGGCACGGAAGATATTCCGCACGGCTGGAAGTCTGCTGCCAGTAGAGAAGCGTAGTTGATTGTATAGGTTTGTTAAATCTTCATTATCGCGCTTAGGAACACCAAAAATCACGGCATCTGTTTCGAGCCGTTTGCGTTCTAGAGCATCTATTTTCCTGTCCATCGAGTGTAGCTCATCACTGAGTGCGACCTCTTTCACCAATGCAGCTTTATTCTTTTCTACTGACTCAACTATAACGGCAATTTTTTTATTGAAGTCGGCTACTACTGTGTCAATGTTTGTGTTCACTTTTTCAATTTTAGCAGCCCCCAATTTATGGATATCTGGCAATTTATATTGAAATTCCAAGGTTAGCTTACTAATTTCACATTTAAAAGACTCCATAAGTGATGTGGATAAACTATTGAGCCGCTCATCGAGCAATCCCAGTGCAATATTCACCGATCCCGAATCGGCGGTCACCAGCGGAGTCTGCACTGAGGTTAAGAGTGTTTTGTGACTGGAGTCGGACTGGGAGTGAGTAGTAATTTGCGAGAGAGGCGATGAACCTTTTGATCGAGTTGTCATTGCATAATTTTTTGCTTTGTCGTATGGCTATGCCTAAATGTTTTTTGCTACTTTATAATTCGCTTCCCTCAGTATTGCATCTGCGTTGTTTTTTGCTCGTTCTGCCTTTCTTAATCTCACACACTGTGTCCGCAGTTCAGCAATGTGCTCGGTCCACCAAGGAACCGTTTGTCTCTCCGAGGTTTCCTAATAGGTATGGACGCTTAACAGACTTGTTTGATACAACATGATATTCTCCACCACTTTCTCTACTTTCTCTCTATCTAAGCTGTGCGCAGCTCTATCTACTCTCGGTAAACTCTCAGATTCCTTATACAACGTTTCAATAAATTTGTTTTTCCATCATCTTGGCATTGTGGAGCAATTGGGTCTCTAGCACCTGTCATGCTGGGTATGGTATCCTCCAGCTAATTTATTTTCCTCCTAAATCTCTCTGTTGCATCATTAGGGGAGAAACAAAAGCTTATAAACGTGATTCAACCACTCCTTAAACATACATATCCATTGCCGACTCCATGATAGTCAACTCGGACGTTAGGGTCAAAGGCACAAATTGCCGCTGTGCCAGCGTAGCATCTTTGGTTGTCCCGGCTTTTGTATTTTTCAGTGATTATAGCTACCTTGACATGTTTTTCAGCAACCATCTGCGCTAGCAAATAAAAAATATTATTATTATTATTATTATTGTTGTTGTTGTTGTTGTTGTTGTTGTTGTTATTATTATTATTACTATTTGTTCACGACTCTTAAGTCGTTAAGGGTTGATTAACGACGTTAAGGGTTGATGTGACCAATTAGTCCAAAACTATTTGGACCTCAAAAAAATTCAGTCAATTTGATTATTTAGAACAATGGTTACAAAACCAATTGAACGTTGAATAAGAAGAGAGTTTTGATAAATGTCAAGAACTGCTTGATTTAATAAGTTTGGTGCTTATATAGATAAATTGGTTCGAATCGCTTACTTCACTTTGGCAAACCACTCATTCACACGGCAGAATGTGCTGATGCTTGTGGGAATGAAGCTCACACACCACAATATGCTGACGCGTATGGGAATGAAGTTCTTACGCCTGAATATACTGAAGCTTATGGGAATTAAGCTATGCTTAAAATCATATTGAGCAGCGCGAGGTACTAACTGCGACTTGATTAGGAAATGTGACGTTTGCTTTTGGAATGTGGTGATTTGGTGAGAATGGAATGCAGTGTACACTCAGAAAAAAGGCTTATTTCAAAGCATTTTTAAGGAAAAGTGACCATGATTTGGTTTCAAACAAAATTTTATTCAGAATTAGTAAAAAATATTTTAATATCCTTAAAATATTTTCCTTTCTTTTAGTGAATAGGTCCTTAATGCTAAAACGAGAATGTTCTTAAATTAAGGAAATTTGTCTTTGGGGACAATAAATATTTCTAATAAATACTTCTTAAATTTAGCAAATGTTATCCTTGGCATCTATTCACAAGTACCCTTATTCATAATAAATACTTTCATAATTTAATCAAAAATCTTACTTAGCTTTATTCCTTTTTAGTCTTCAATTTAAAGAAATAAAAAAAATAGTATCTAAAAAAAATAATATCTTAAGAAACAAGTAATGTTTTTATATGTTCATTGTTTATTTTGTTAAATTATAATTTTAATAATTTGAAATTAAATTTGTGTACATACTTTACGTTTTCATATATTTATGAAAATTTGCCTTTGGTCTAATATAATACTTATCCGTTACTTTGTACACATACATATGTACTGGAGGAGATTTTATTGAATTTATATCAAATACATCAAAATTTCATAGATTTTTGTCAGCAAAAATATGATATATAATGTTGTTTATATAACAGATTGTTGTATTTTTGGCAAAGTAGTAATGTCGACCCCTTAAGCGTATATATTTCTTGAATGGTATACGCAGAAAAATTGGGTTCATAACAATATATGATAAAATTTCGCTTGTTCCGCAATATTCAAAACTTAAAAAGCATGTTGACTCTTTTAATTCTTCTTCACTTAGAAAATTTTTCAACTCTGTATAAAATAATGAATTTTCTGCACTGCATTTATTTACACTGAAACTTACCGATTTATTTTCAAAGTTAATAATAATGCATTATCTGCAAAATGTTTACAAAATTTTATAGCTAGAGGTATTGGCAGATTTTTACTTGATGTGATATTTTTTGTAAAGGATTTTTATTCCCTATGTTTTGATTCAAAACCGAATGTAGACATATATTTCAAAGGCCCTGAATATTCTATAATTCTGCAATAATAATTCAAAAAATTATGTTTTGACTTTAATGTGTCATTAAATAACTTATAATATTCTTTGTTGTGGAATTCAATACGGTGTTTTAAATCAATCATTTCTAAATTACTATACTCGGACATAAGTAACTAATCTAACAATTCGATTAAGCTTATGACAAATTTCCATAATTTGTCATTATGTCCAACAACATCTCCGATAATTATTAATCGAAAAAATTAGCAAACGTTAACATTTCTCTACCAGACATTTTTATATTAAATTATTTAAAATTTTGAGGTTTATTGGTGGTGATTTATATTTGTTTCCGAATATTTAACAATTCTAAATCTAAAGTTTTGCTATAAACATCAAAATTATGTGGCAAAAATCATATTTTAAAATATCTTCGAAAAAATCATGATGAATGTCTGCATATAAATTTTCAGTAATATGATAAAAGTATAAATTATTATAATATGATAAAAAGTATAAAAATATTGAGTTTTCTCGAATACTTGTATTTTCAGGGATGTTCAAATTAACATCTTCGATATAATTGCTGCTAATAATAAAAAAGAATTTAGGAATCACCTATACTCGCTTTTGGGAATTTTCGTTTTTTGTCATGCCCAAGAAAACTTTGTGTGCTAATTGGTTTTATTACTGAATGCAACAAATCGATGATGCTGTTGTTTCTGATTTCTGTAAATAACATTGTATAAATTTAAGTTTAATAATGGTTTAATTTTTGAAAATTAACTTCGGTTTTATTACCATATTATATTGGTGAAGGGTCTCCAAGCTATATGCATCACGAACGCGTTGTTGCACTATTCGTATAAATGCCGTAGAAAAATTCTCCTATTTATCAAATAGAAGGGGGATGCCTCTTCCTAGAAATGCCTCTTCCGGGAAATAATTTCGTGAAATCGGCGTTTATCTACATAAAAATATAATTAACAAACATTCCAATTAGTATTTTGTAATACTAACTATTCTCTACACAAATGACTGTCGGTACAGAGGTCATTCATTTAAAATATCACCTAAGTCCGTTTGTCCTTTGAGGAAGGACAAATTAAATGTATCTTTCCAATTTGACAAAACTTCATCTTGAGATTCGATGGTACAACCACAATCCGATACTACAACCACAATCTTCCTCCGATTTGTCTGGGAAATAAAATATTAAAGGAGAAGAATAGTAAGGAATAAAAGCTTCAGTGAAATGCATGGAAAAATTATGTACTAATGTAAGTAATTTAAAATCCGTACTAAGATATGCCTACAATGTCCTTTTAGGGCAAGTCAAACGCTAACTCATATTTACCACTTACAGTTGTAAGCTTGGCTCATTAAACTCTTTTGGAATGAACTTAAGTGGCATGTTGGAACTATGCAATGGTTCATTACGCAACGAGTCAATGGCCGAATGTAAATTTTCGAATCTTACAGCAAACTTTGCCTATGCTAAAGGACGTCTTGTTTATATCTCAAAGTACAATATTGAAATATCTTTATATTTTGAACGCAAAATTCTTAATGCATATATTTAAGGAAAGTAAAATATATGTGTTTACTTACTAAAGAGTTGTCAATTATATTTTCTTTGTCCTCATTGTAAACCCGACTTTATTGGTTAAACAGACCACATTTTTTTAAGTTGTAAATAACGTTGTGGTATTTGGAACCAGACATCCTCCTGGTTTTATTTTTTGTGGATGTAATAACTTCCCCAATAGAAAACATTATTAATTATTAAAAGAGGAATATTTAAAATTGGATTTATTGCTACCTCAGTGGTAAAACAATTTTTAATATTTTCGGAAATTCTTTCGAATATTTTGGGAGTGGGAGAAATTTTTTTCTCTTATAGGAATTCTGTTGCTAACGACTTATATAAAGAAAACATATTTAGGTGTCTATATTCAGAAATCAGTTTAAAATTTTCCTCATAATATCACATTAGTTGTTTTCCAGCTGAGGAGTTGCTTAGAATTCCTACAATAGAAGTCTTCCAATATGTGTTAAATAAGCTTTGAAATAAGTAAGCAGTTACCTCAGTGAAATTTTCAACAAAATCATTAAAGCTGCTGGTTGCTGAGTTTGTGACTCGAGAATTACTTTGATCCTCAGAGTAAAAATGCAATCCCTATTATTTAATTAGACTTACAGTGTTTCTTACATCAAAATTATAAAAATATTTATTACCTGAATTTTTTGCTAAGCTTTTAAGTTGTTTTCAAAAATTACTTGCGGTCCAAATAAATTTTTGGGTATTATAATATCAAGGTGGTTTGACTGTAAATACTTCAGGCTTTCTTCACTGAAACTATGTTTCAAAAGTAGCATAATATCAATATACGATATTCCGCAAGTAAATAAATGACAACGCTGTAAAAATTAAATTACCTTTTAAAATTTGGATAAAGTCTTCGCCATGAAATTTTTTTAAAAGTTGAGAGAAGCTATTATCATCTTCCCATTAATTTACACATGACCATTAATTTAAATTCTGTCGGCTATTTCTGGTCTATTTTAAACTTTTTTGTTTGTATAATTTTTCTTTCTTTTTTCGTATAATATTTTCACTTTTTATATATTCTCGTTCCCTTTTTCAGATTTGATGTCACAAATTGTGTAATTAACTTTTAATCAAAAATTATATATGTAATTCTTTCTTTTCAGCGTTCACTTTTATTTCACTTAGTTATATACCCGAAGGGAGTAGGGTATATTCACTTTGTTCTTCCGTTTGTAACGCAGAGAAGGAGACGAGGTAGATATAGGAAAGTATATATATATATATTCTTGCTCAGCGTCACCTATTGAATCGATTTAGTCCTGTCCGTCCGTCCGTCTGTCTGTCTGTTTGTTGAAATCACGAAATCACACGAAGGTTATACGATATTGAAGCATTACCAATAAGCTTGCCAAAAATGGACGTGCCATGCCCACTCACACAAAAGTTTTAAATATCTTGTGAAGGGTATAAGATATTAGTACGTAATTTTTTCACGAGGTATCTACAGATATTATCAATTTGTATACCAAAAAGTGGGCGTGTTCCGTCTACTTATACAAAAGTTGTCAATATCCCATAAACGGTTCAGAATATTTATACGTGATTCTATCCAGCAGTATCTAGGGACATTACAAAAATATTTGCCAAAAATGGGCGTGGTCCGCTTACTTATACAAAAGTTGTTAAGTGGCGAAATTATAATTTTTTTAGTTGCTCGGTTGTAGAGTATTTAGACTTCGGCCAAGCCGAAGGCAACACTTTTATTTGCTTTTATTTTCATGTCAACCGCTGTGATCCACAATTATTCACCAACTGACTGTACTCATACTTGCCTCTGCCACTTGTTGCATAGAGAGACGTTTCTCTCCATCTTCCTTTCTATTCCAATTTGCGAAATTTTACAATACTGTTATTGAAAGTATTGTCCATCGGAAGTTACAACATTTCCCCATCTTTCTGGCAATTTGCAGATGCCATCCAAAAAAAACCGTTCATCCTTTGAAGCAAAGAACAAATCGAGCCAATTTTTGATTTCTTGGACTGAAGTCAATCGTATTCCGGAAAATGCATTCTGCATCGACCGAAACAAATGGTAGTCAGAAGGCGCTAAGTCTGGAATATATGGCGGGTGGGCCAGAACTTCCCATCCGCTATTTTCCAAATAGTTTTTAACGGGTTGAGCAACATGTGGCTAAGCATTGTCATGTTGAAAAATCAATGCCTAGTGTCTGGAATTCCATTCTGGCCATTTTTCCTTCAATGCTCTCTTCTAACGAATCAGTTGTTTTCGGTACAGCTCTCTAGTAATGATTTCACCCGGTTTTAGAAGCTCATAATACAAATCTCCCTTCTGGTCCCACTAAATGCAGAGCGTTATATTGGAAGCGTGAATATTCTTCTTCGGTGACGACTTGGCTGGTTGGCCGGGCTTCACTACGATATGTTGCGCTTTTGGGTTGTCGTAATGAATCCATTTTTCGTCGCCAGTAACAATTCAATGCAAAAATTACTTATTTTTATTACTCTGGAGCAGCATTTCAGATATGCACAATCGCCTTTCCACGTCTCTTGGCTTCAACTCGTATGGCACCCAATTTTCTTGCTTTTGGATGAATCCCAATGCTTTTTGGGCGCCTCGAAATGGCCGCTTTGAGTCACGCCCAATGATTCCGTAAGCTCTTCTTGTGTTCGACACGAGTCTTGATCGAGTAACGCTTTCAATTCTTCATCTTCAAACTTTTTCGAATGTCCAGGTCGCTCATTGTCTTTAATGTCAAAATCACCACTTTTAAAGCGTTGAAACCACTTGTTTGGAAATTAACGTATCACTTTAACATATGTAAGTATCATATGTAAACTTAGATGTACATAATTTTTAAGTAATCTATTGCTTGTGTCTTTTGTCTTATTTCCACGCAATGATACAACCAAACCGGTTTTCCTGTTATTCATGTAAGAATTTAGTGTACAAGACGTTATGTGCTAAGACAATTTTTCAGTGAATAAAGTACAGTCCTATCGTTAACATTGTCTGGTCCTTCGTCGCCATAGGATTATTTTGAAAATAATTTGTGAAAAATGTCGTTAAAAGCACTAAGAGTAAAGCGAGGACGGGTAAAAGGTTGTATTACACGCATTTCTAATTATATTGAGCAGATTGATGAAACTACGAGGGTAGAAGAGCTTGAATCGAAGTTAAAGGCATTGGACGATTATTGGCGAGAATTTATTAAAGATGATATGTGCGAATTTGAGGAGGAGCATGCAAGCGGGTCATTTCAGCAAGTAGAAACGAAATATTTATGCACTCGTGCTTCTCTTTTAAGCGAAATTCGTCAATGTCAAGGTCAAGTAAATCAACAAGCAACTACTTCTCAGCCGACACAAACAGCAGGTGATGCAATTGACATGTTGGCGGCTCAGCAAAATACACTACTGCAACGTCTTGCGGGAATAGTGCCTATCGCGAATGAGGTCGCTTTACCCAAAATTGTTATTCCACCATTTTCGGGAGATTACAGTCCATGGACAAGTTTTCGCGATTTGTTTGTTGGATCGGTTGACAATAAGCCGCATTTAACTCCAACCCAAAAATTTTACTATTTAGTGTCATTTTTACGCGGTGAAGCTGCCACTCTGCTTAAAAACATTCCAATATGTGACGAAACCTATGCAGAGGCATGGGACAAACTGGAAAGGAGATACGATCGTCCTGTTCTCGTGGCACTGTCGTATGTCAAATTATTTATGGATCTACCAAGCACGCACAAAATGGCGAACACTACGAACTATTATCGACGGAGCCGATGAATGTCTACGCGGACTCAGTGGAATCTTTTCGAATACTCGGGATCCTTGGTTAGTGTATTTATTATGTAAAAAGCTAGACTCCGAAACTCGTCAGGGATGGCTCGAATTATGCAGCTCTACTCCTGGTGTGACAATTTATCAGCTTTTAAAATAATTGGAAGGTCGATTTAATCAGCTTGAGTCTAATGACATGATAGGTGCGTCAAACCTGAATAAGCAGTCGGTGATCAGAGCTCATGTTGCCAACAACTCGTCACAAGCTTGCCTAAAATGTAAATTAGCACATGTCTTACCCCAATGCTCTTAGTGTTGAATCGCGCAGTTAGTTTTCCAAAGATCACTCGCTTTGTTTTAATTGTCTTAAAAAGGGACACAATGCAGCAAGGTGCAATTCTTCTTTTCGTTGTCGAGTACGCAATGCTCGTCATCATACGTTGGTACACTCTTCACTATCAGTGTAGATTCATACTTCTGGGAGTGCTGCAAATTCCAAGGCATCTACTGCAGTAGTAGAATAGGCCGATTCTAACTCAAATGCATCCGCCTGTGTATTTCGGCAGAGCATCCTCCGAAGGGTGCGCTGTGTGTGTGTAAGAGTGAGAAAGGAGATTGAAGGCCAGCTGCTGGCGACTGGCGGACGGACAGACGATCAGTCGGTTGATAGGGGTGATGGAGTGGAAAGAAATGGTGAGGGAGGGGAGAGACGTGTGTGTTATGGTATGTGAGTATGGGGGAGAGCAGCAGTGGCATGCTTGCCTTTGGAATTGTTGTTGTAGGATATCATATTAAGATTTTTATGAGTCAAGCGACTGTGGGAATGTGTGCTCGCGGGTGGCAGCTTGCTAAGCAGAGGCTACCAGAAGTAGTGTTGTAGTTGTTGTTGTTTATTTAATTGCTTCGCTTTTGAGTCGCCGCCTCAGAAGTGTAGTGAAATTTAATGTAAACGTAAAGTGAACGGATCGAACTGTAGCTTCGCGTGCATGTATGATCTGGAGCGTGGGGCTGCCGAAGCAGATGATTTTATTTTATGACTGGCCAAAGAATATCTTTTTTGAAATACTGACGCAGGCGATTGTCTAACTAAATTAGTGCAAACATTTCAAAATTAATTGCATATTATGGCTTTAGTGATATGGTGTGATTGAATGAGGGTAGGATGTGGAGTGAGTGTCAGCGTGACTTTTGTTTTGTTCGTTTTGTTTATGAGAGAAGGAGAACTCTGCCTTGTGTCGCATAGGTTAGTTGGCTGGTTAGTCAGTGGAGTTATTTCTAGGAAATTTAGGAAGTATGCTGTTGTAGTTGTTGCAGTTTAAATATTTTGTATGTAGGATACAGAGCAGTGGGAACGAGTGCGGACGTGGGTAACGGCAGCCTAAGCAGTTACTGCGTAAGCAGTGGCTGCCTATGCAGAGGCTGCCTAAGCAGGCGGAGAGTTGTTGTTTATTTAATTGCTTGGCTTTTTTTTTTTACAGCAGATTGAACCAAACTCAGGGGATGCCCCCTATCCATGCAAAGCATTCGTTGGTGTAGAAGGGAAAAGGTTAGTGGGAAGGGGAAAAGTGGGAGTAGTGTCGATTTACACCTCTTTTAAAAGCATTGACGTTATAAGTGGGTGGGAAAACATGCGCAGGGAGACTATTCCACAACTTAACTGCGCGACCGAAAAACGAATTCTCGCGGTAGTGGGTAGTGCGTTGGAACGGGATCGAGACGTAAAAGGGGTGCACCGCTCTGGAAAGCCGAGTAGATCTGTTGAATACCTGAACCGAAGGAATCAGGCTGGCTACTTCAGATGAACAATTACCATTAAAGTAACGGTAAAATAAGGTTACACACCCCACATCCCGATGACATCCCAAGGTTTCAATAGAGCTGGATACCCTACTGTCCCCTATAAGTTTTATCGCACGACCTTGTATACGGTCCAGAAGCTGAAGATACGTTTTCGAAGCTCCCGACCAAATATGCGAGTTATACTCCATTTTCGGCCGGATATAAGTGGTGTAGACACAACGAAGGTCGGTTGGAGTGAAGTATTTCTTGCACCGCTTTAAAAAGCCTAAGCACTTGGCTGCTTCTTTCGACACATCAAAAATGTGATCGTTCCAACGAAGATCGCATTGTATTGACATGCTCAGAACAACAAGAGCCTCCGACTCATTAATATCTACACCACCCATATTTAAAGGTGGAAAGTTGTCACCCGCCAGACGCTTGTGGGTCAACAAACAGCATTGGGTCTTCCGCGCATTAAAATCGACCCGATTCGCTCGACCCTACTCATGGATTTTGTTAAGGTCGGATTGGAGTGTGTCATTCATATTTCTGCGTTTTCTTGTGATCTCCAGAATAGAGGGACGCCTGGAGAATGAATATGAATGACAAATGCTGCTGTCATCAGCAAACGAGTAGACGGGGTTTGATGTCAATGACAGAAGGTCATTGATAAAAATGAGAAAAAGTGTAGGAGACAGGACAGAACCCTGCGGAACTCCAGCATTAATGGAGTGCTCTTCGGAAGCAAAGCCGTCTATCACAACCCGAATAGAACGGCCGCTGAGGAAACTCGATATCCATCGAGTGAATGTATTACCGACACCATAAGCAGCCAGTTTAGACACAAGTGCTTTATGCCACACTCGGTCAAATGCCTTGGAGATATCCAAAGCAACAACCTTGCTCTCACCGAATTGGTGAACACAACTGTTCCACCGCTCGGTGAGGAACGCCATCAAATCGCCTGTGGAGCGGTGAGCACGGAAACCGTACTGGCGATCGCTGACCAATTGGTTGCCCTCTAGATACCTCATCAAGTTAAAATTTACAACGCTCTCCATAACTTTGGAGAGCATTGAACAGATTGGTATGGACCTGTAATTAGAAGGATTCATAGCCTCACCTTTTTTGGGAATTGGCTGCCCATTGGCAATCTTCCAGGAAGTAGGAAAAACTCCTGAAGTGAACGATAAATTAAACAGATTGCGCAATGGGCGAGCCAGTGTTGAGGCGCACTTTCTCAACACGTGGGCTGAAATGCCATCCGGTCCCGAGGATTTATTTACGTTGAGGTTTACAAGCACTCTTTTAACAGCTCACGTTCGAAAATGCATCTCAGGCATAGCGTGGGATACATCATCGACCGCGGGCAGTGGTTGGCTACTCTCAGGAAGAGAGCAGTTTTCAGTAATCATTTTAGCTAATAAGTTTGCCTTATCAACCGAGTGAGTGAAGAAAAGACGCTGTCTCAGAAATTGAATGTAAACATTAAGTGAATGGATTGAACTGCGGTTTGGTGGACATACACGATCTGGAGCGTGGGCTGTGTAAGCAGAGGTAGTGGCGATGTTCTTGTTTAATTTAATTGTTTGAGATCGAATTGTGGCTTAATTCGAATTTTAGTGGAATTGAATTTTATTTAATGTTTTAATAGCACTTTAATGAAGACATTGGGAGACTCCTTTTTAAGTTGTTGTTATTGTTGTTGCTGTTGTTCTTGTTGTTGGTGTTGTTTTGACATCCTAACTTTTTGATATCGTTAATTTCTGAATATAACGCTAAGTATTATATTAATTATAATTATTATGTATACATACTATACTGTAAGCGCATAAAGTACTTATTGTTTGCTGTGTGTGTGTGTGTTTTGTTAAAGAATTAACAGATATTAGTATGAGTCATCAATTTCCCAGAATTTATTTTGCAGAGACGCGTTTTGTATACTATTGTTGTTGTTGAACATTTAAGAGAGGTGAATTGCTACAGCGGAGTATAAAAGGAGCAACAAGTTATTACAGAAATTCATTAACCGGTGTGAAGTCAGCATCCTGCGAATTCAAATCTCAGCATCCTGCGAATTCAACTAACAGAGCTCTGTTAATTCTCTGTTCTTATTATTTTGCGACGAATTGTCTGCGTTTTTAATGCTACGAGAAAGCACGTACCACAACCGGATCGTAAGTTCTTATATATTTAAATGCCGGATGCGCGTATAATTTAATTGGGTATGTTTTTACCCTAGACATGAACTTTTTACAGCTATGCTTTTACAACTGTTTCTCGTTGTTTCTCTACCAAAATGTATTGACGCAACAGCAAGAAACATTTGTAAAGCTATTGCCAAACTATATAGAGCACCACCTGTTTGAGCCATGCTACGTCTCTGTTTTTCAATAACGAGAAATCTGAATGTTTCAATCAAAGACAACAACTAGGTGTCTCCGTGGCTTGATGGCGTAGTGCGTAGCACACTCGTCAGCGGGTTCCGGGGATGTGGGTTCGAGTCATGCCTGTTGCGCATGGTTGTTAACTTCTAAAAATTTGTGTTGTTTAAATCTTTCTTAGCGTACTTAAGGCCTCGCCTAGCGCAATTATTTTTTATAAGAACGAATTAAACTTTGACTCCGGCAGTGTATGCAATATAAAAGGGAAAAGTTTTTCTAACCCTTGTATAGCAACACTTGCCGGAGTCGATTGGTAAAAAAAATAATTCCCTTTCCTTCCCCTCCCTCTGTCGATCCAACAAACAGTAGCTCGTGCTAAATGCATACGAAAAAGAGCAGCCTCTCTTAAGAGAGCTACTGTAAAAATCTGTTATAAAACAAAAACAAAAAAAACAAGATTGGAAACTCCTCTCATTTCGTGAGCGAACTAAAAACATGTCCGTTCGCGCGTCTCATGTACAGGGTATGTGAGTTTTATGGTGAAATTGTCTCCTTGTTACAAGGTAAAACTGGCTATTGCAAAGGAAGTTAGCTAGAAAAGTAAACCATTTCGGCTTGTTACCGCACCGTTACAAAATTATAGGGTGAGTTCATGACAGGGTACCAACGAGACACAATTATTAAATATTACCTGTATGGATTTTTAAGTATGCATTAATAGAAATACTTCATTGCATTTAAGAGCCTTCGCGGTTTTGAAGATTTCTTAACTGGAAATATTAAAGCGTAATGTAAACTTGCTTGTTTTCGTAATTTGTAAAAGAAAAACAAATTCTTTTAAACTGTAAGACAATAATTTTTAAGTTACTTTTTAGCTATTTTAAAAATTATTCGAAGCTAAAAAAAGGTGGTGTGGAAATTACACCACAATCAAAAGTAAAGTTTGTTGGCATCTCCTACGACCAAAAGTACGTGTGGTAAGTAAAAACAGCTGACTATATTTGCGAATCGAGCAAATATTATCGCAAATGCCTTCGTTTCCTTTGCAAAATATTTAATATAATGGAGCTACATGACTTGGAAAAGATTTCATGTGCATTTCTGGAAGCATAAGTTACAGCGTCGAAACCTTTATGCGAAGTGTAAACCGTCACTACTCCCTCTTTCTCCCTTCCCACTAACCTGTCAACCCTTCGGAACCAACATATGCTTTGCATGGATAGGGGGCATCCCCTGAGCTTGGTTTCATCTGCCATAAAAAAAAAAAGTTGTTTAAAGCCTATCTCCTTGTCCTCTTTAAGTATTTTACAAATTATGTTTCTGGGCTAGTGCGGTGAAGAAGAACAAGATCCTCTCTCAAAAAACAATCCTCTCTCAAAAATTGTTTTTAATTTTGTAAGCAAATTTTTCAAGTTGTCAAAAATTTTTCTCAAGTTGTCGAAATTAAAATTAAATTATACATTTTGTTTGTGTAATTTACACACTTCAGCCTGATTTCACTAACAATTAGGTTTCAATTAGAGTAGCCATGCCATCTCATATGCATATGTCATCTCATATCTTGAAAAAGAAATCATGATTATCTCGTTCCTGCACTGAGTATATTTCTTTGGTCAAAATTCTAAAACTTTATATTCTTTTGAATTTTTTACACGCCAAGTACAATTTCAGAACTTGAACGAATCGAACGAAACGATAGGAAATTGACAAAAGTAGTCTTGAATTGTTCGCAAGAGTGTCTCGAATAAGATAGTATAGGTGCCATCACGCATCAATTATATTTGAGGTTTTTGTGGGAGTTATAATGTGACTACTGTTAACAGAGTAGACTCAGCATCCTGCGCAGATTGTGAGAATCTCAGCGATAGGAAATTGACAAAAGTGGTCTTGAATTGTTCGCAAGAGTGTCTCGAATAAGATAGTATAGGTGCCATCACGCATCAATTATATTTGAGGTTTTTGTGGGAGTTATAATGTGACTACTGTTAACAGAGTAGACTCAGCATCCTGCGCAGATTGTGAGAATCTCAGCGATAGGAAATTGACAAAAGTGGTCTTGAATTGTTCGCAAGAGTGTCTCGAATAAGATAGTATAGGTGCCATCACGCATCAATTATATTTGAGGTTTTTGTGGGAGTTATAATGTGACTACTGTTAACAGAGTAGACTCAGCATCCTGCGCAGATTGTGAGAATCTCAGCGATAGGAAATTGACAAAAGTGGTCTTGAATTGTTCGCAAGAGTGTCTCGAATAAGATAGTATAGGTGCCATCACGCATCAATTATATTTGAGGTTTTTGTGGGAGTTATAATGTGACTACTGTTAACAGAGTAGACTCAGCATCCTGCGCAGATTGTGAGAATCTCAGCGATAGGAAATTGACAAAAGTGGTCTTGAATTGTTCGCAAGAGTGTCTCGAATAAGATAGCATAGGTGCCATCACGCATCAATTATATTTGAGGTTTTTGTGGGAGTTATAATGTGACTACTGTTAACAGAGTAGACTCAGCATCCTGCGCAGATTGTGAGAATCTCAGCGATAGGAAATTGACAAAAGTGGTCTTGAATTGTTCGCAAGAGTGTCTCGAATAAGATAGCATAGGTGCCATCACGCATCAATTATATTTGAGGTTTTTGTGGGAGTTATAATGTGACTACTGTTAACAGAGTAGACTCAGCATCCTGCGCAGATTGTGAGAATCTCAGCGATAGGAAATTGACAAAAGTGGTCTTGAATTGTTCGCAAGAGTGTCTCGAATAAGATAGTATAGGTGCCATCACGCATCAATTATATTTGAGGTTTTTGTGGGAGTTATAATGTGACTACTGTTAACAGAGTAGACTCAGCATCCTGCGCAGATTGTGAGAATCTCAGCGATAGGAAATTGACAAAAGTGGTCTTGAATTGTTCGCAAGAGTGTCTCGAATAAGATAGTATAGGTGCCATCACGCATCAATTATATTTGAGGTTTTTGTGGGAGTTATAATGTGACTACTGTTAACAGAGTAGACTCAGCATCCTGCGCAGATTGTGAGAATCTCAGCGATAGGAAATTGACAAAAGTGGTCTTGAATTGTTCGCAAGAGTGTCTCGAATAAGATAGCATAGGTGCCATCACGCATCAATTATATTTGAGGTTTTTGTGGGAGTTATAATGTGACTACTGTTAACAGAGTAGACTCAGCATCCTGCGCAGATTGTGAGAATCTCAGCGATAGGAAATTGACAAAAGTGGTCTTGAATTGTTCGCAAGAGTGTCTCGAATAAGATAGCATAGGTGCCATCACGCATCAATTATATTTGAGGTTTTTGTGGGAGTTATAATGTGACTACTGTTAACAGAGTAGACTCAGCATCCTGCGCAGATTGTGAGAATCTCAGCGATAGGAAATTGACAAAAGTGGTCTTGAATTGTTCGCAAGAGTGTCTCGAATAAGATAGTATAGGTGCCATCACGCATCAATTATATTTGAGGTTTTTGTGGGAGTTATAATGTGACTACTGTTAACAGAGTAGACTCAGCATCCTGCGCAGATTGTGAGAATCTCAGCGATAGGAAATTGACAAAAGTGGTCTTGAATTGTTCGCAAGAGTGTCTCGAATAAGATAGTATAGGTGCCATCACGCATCAATTATATTTGAGGTTTTTGTGGGAGTTATAATGTGACTACTGTTAACAGAGTAGACTCAGCATCCTGCGCAGATTGTGAGAATCTCAGCGATAGGAAATTGACAAAAGTGGTCTTGAATTGTTCGCAAGAGTGTCTCGAATAAGATAGTATAGGTGCCATCACGCATCAATTATATTTGAGGTTTTTGTGGGAGTTATAATGTGACTACTGTTAACAGAGTAGACTCAGCATCCTGCGCAGATTGTGAGAATCTCAGCGATAGGAAATTGACAAAAGTAGTCTTGAATTGTTCGCAAGAGTGTCTCGAATAAGATAGTATAGGTGCCATCACGCATCAATTATATTTGAGGTTTTTGTGGGAGTTATAATGTGACTACTGTTAACAGAGTAGACTCAGCATCCTGCGCAGATTGTGAGAATCTCAGCGATAGGAAATTGACAAAAGTGGTCTTGAATTGTTCGCAAGAGTGTCTCGAATAAGATAGCATAGGTGCCATCACGCATCAATTATATTTGAGGTTTTTGTGGGAGTTATAATGTGACTACTGTTAACAGAGTAGACTCAGCATCCTGCGCAGATTGTGAGAATCTCAGCGATAGGAAATTGACAAAAGTGGTCTTGAATTGTTCGCAAGAGTGTCTCGAATAAGATAGCATAGGTGCCATCACGCATCAATTATATTTGAGGTTTTTGTGGGAGTTATAATGTGACTACTGTTAACAGAGTAGACTCAGCATCCTGCGCAGATTGTGAGAATCTCAGCGATAGGAAATTGACAAAAGTGGTCTTGAATTGTTCGCAAGAGTGTCTCGAATAAGATAGTATAGGTGCCATCACGCATCAATTATATTTGAGGTTTTTGTGGGAGTTATAATGTGACTACTGTTAACAGAGTAGACTCAGCATCCTGCGCAGATTGTGAGAATCTCAGCGATAGGAAATTGACAAAAGTGGTCTTGAATTGTTCGCAAGAGTGTCTCGAATAAGATAGTATAGGTGCCATCACGCATCAATTATATTTGAGGTTTTTGTGGGAGTTATAATGTGACTACTGTTAACAGAGTAGACTCAGCATCCTGCGCAGATTGTGAGAATCTCAGCGATAGGAAATTGACAAAAGTGGTCTTGAATTGTTCGCAAGAGTGTCTCGAATAAGATAGTATAGGTGCCATCACGCATCAATTATATTTGAGGTTTTTGTGGGAGTTATAATGTGATTACTGTTAACAGAGTAGACTCAGCATCCTGCGCAGATTGTGAGAATCTCAGCGATAGGAAATTGACAAAAGTGGTCTTGAATTGTTCGCAAGAGTGTCTCGAATAAGATAGCATAGGTGCCATCACGCATCAATTATATTTGAGGTTTT
Source organism: Sicus ferrugineus (assembly GCA_922984085.1). Classification (NCBI taxonomy): domain Eukaryota; kingdom Metazoa; phylum Arthropoda; class Insecta; order Diptera; family Conopidae; genus Sicus; species Sicus ferrugineus. The sequence continues at coordinate 29,032,541 of OV277349.1, forward strand.
TGTGGGAGTTATAATGTGACTACTGTTAACAGAGTAGACTCAGCATCCTGCGCAGATTGTGAGAATCTCAGCGATAGGAAATTGACAAAAGTGGTCTTGAATTGTTCGCAAGAGTGTCTCGAATAAGATAGTATAGGTGCCATCACGCATCAATTATATTTGAGGTTTTTGTGGGAGTTATAATGTGACTACTGTTAACAGAGTAGACTCAGCATCCTGCGCAGATTGTGAGAATCTCAGCGATAGGAAATTGACAAAAGTGGTCTTGAATTGTTCGCAAGAGTGTCTCGAATAAGATAGTATAGGTGCCATCACGCATCAATTATATTTGAGGTTTTTGTGGGAGTTATAATGTGACTACTGTTAACAGAGTAGACTCAGCATCCTGCGCAGATTGTGAGAATCTCAGCGATAGGAAATTGACAAAAGTGGTCTTGAATTGTTCGCAAGAGTGTCTCGAATAAGATAGTATAGGTGCCATCACGCATCAATTATATTTGAGGTTTTTGTGGGAGTTATAATGTGACTACTGTTAACAGAGTAGACTCAGCATCCTGCGCAGATTGTGAGAATCTCAGCGATAGGAAATTGACAAAAGTGGTCTTGAATTGTTCGCAAGAGTGTCTCGAATAAGATAGTATAGGTGCCATCACGCATCAATTATATTTGAGGTTTTTGTGGGAGTTATAATGTGATTACTGTTAACAGAGTAGACTCAGCATCCTGCGCAGATTGTGAGAATCTCAGCGATAGGAAATTGACAAAAGTGGTCTTGAATTGTTCGCAAGAGTGTCTCGAATAAGATAGCATAGGTGCCATCACGCATCAATTATATTTGAGGTTTTTGTGGGAGTTATAATGTGACTACTGTTAACAGAGTAGACTCAGCATCCTGCGCAGATTGTGAGAATCTCAGCGATAGGAAATTGACAAAAGTGGTCTTGAATTGTTCGCAAGAGTGTCACGAATAAGATAGTATAGGTGCCATCACGCATCAATTATATTTGAGGTTTTTGTGGGAGTTATAATGTGACTACTGTTAACAGAGTAGACTCAGCATCCTGCGCAGATTGTGAGAATCTCAGCGATAGGAAATTGACAAAAGTGGTCTTGAATTGTTCGCAAGAGTGTCTCGAATAAGATAGTATAGGTGCCATCACGCATCAATTATATTTGAGGTTTTTGTGGGAGTTATAATGTGACTACTGTTAACAGAGTAGACTCAGCATCCTGCGCAGATTGTGAGAATCTCAGCGATAGGAAATTGACAAAAGTGGTCTTGAATTGTTCGCAAGAGTGTCTCGAATAAGATAGTATAGGTGCCATCACGCATCAATTATATTTGAGGTTTTTGTGGGAGTTATAATGTGACTACTGTTAACAGAGTAGACTCAGCATCCTGCGCAGATTGTGAGAATCTCAGCGATAGGAAATTGACAAAAGTGGTCTTGAATTGTTCGCAAGAGTGTCTCGAATAAGATAGCATAGGTGCCATCACGCATCAATTATATTTGAGGTTTTTGTGGGAGTTATAATGTGACTACTGTTAACAGAGTAGACTCAGCATCCTGCGCAGATTGTGAGAATCTCAGCGATAGGAAATTGACAAAAGTGGTCTTGAATTGTTCGCAAGAGTGTCTCGAATAAGATAGCATAGGTGCCATCACGCATCAATTATATTTGAGGTTTTTGTGGGATTTATAATGTGACTACTGTTAACAGAGTAGACTCAGCATCCTGCGCAGATTGTGAGAATCTCAGCGATAGGAAATTGACAAAAGTGGTCTTGAATTGTTCGCAAGAGTGTCTCGAATAAGATAGCATAGGTGCCATCACGCATCAATTATATTTGAGGTTTTTGTGGGAGTTATAATGTGACTACTGTTCACAGAGTAGACTCAGCATCCTGCGCAGATTGTGAGAATCTCAGCGATAGGAAATTGACAAAAGTGGTCTTGAATTGTTCGCAAGAGTGTCTCGAATAAGATAGCATAGGTGCCATCACGCATCAATTATATTTGAGGTTTTTGTGGGAGTTATAATGTGACTACTGTTAACAGAGTAGACTCAGCATCCTGCGCAGATTGTGAGAATCTCAGCGATAGGAAATTGACAAAAGTCGTCTTGAATTGTTCGCAAGAGTGTCTCGAATAAGATAGAATAGGTGCCATTACGCATCAATTATATTTGAGGTTTTTGTGGGAGTTATAATGTTACTCCTGTTACATTTCTTGGAAGACGCAGAAACACTTTGACCTCAAAGGAGACAACATTTTTTAGTAATTAGATAATATTTTTTTGTTTAATTTTTTATTTATTTCCTTTCAAATTTATTGTAATCTATTTTAAATAAATATATATTTTATTTAGTCAATTGATATATTTATACTAAGAAATGGACTTCAAAATAACGAAGAAATGGAAAAACTTTATATATTTATATAGTTATATAGTGATTGGGTTGTACAATTGGATAAAATCCTTTGCCTATCTCAGTTAGGTTTCTGTTAAATAAGAAATTCTGTTCAATATTTCTGTTAAGCCTCTGCTTTTAACATTTTCGCCGCGGAATTCTCTCTTAAATCTCTGCCGTTAACATATTCGTCGCTGTTATTAACAGAACGCTGTTAAATCTGTTAACAGCCAATTCGCAGGATGCTGACTTCACACCGGTAATTCATTAATCGTTTGATTTCTCCAAGACATCAAGTCTTGGAAAACTTTTGAGGAATTACTAATATATTTTGTACAGTTTAAAATTAATTAATAAATAAATTATAATTATAGTTATAACTCAAAATAGTAAATAAAAAATTATTTACTATTATTCAAATTAGAGATATAAAGCGCATTACTTGGCAAAACTAAAACCCAGAGCATTCACAAAGAGTACATTAAAGTGTAAAACTAAAACTCAAAGTTTTATAAAGAACGCTCAAAATTTTAAGGATACTGAAGTGAAATCTACTTCATTAATATTATTTTCATCATAATCATCATCAACAATAACAACATCTTCAGTTAAATCTTTTCAATTTGGAAGGATTCATTTGCAGTGAGTGTGGTGTTCGTTTCACCAAAAATCGCAACCTTAAACGACATGTTTTAAGCAAACATGTTGAAAAGCAAGCATTCGAGTGCAACACATGTCAGCAGAAATTTACCCGACGCGATAGCCTGAAAAAACATGTAAATTTATTTCATCCACAACCAAGCAGAAGCTGTGCTTCACCAGCAAAACGTATTCATAATGAAAACTTTTCAATTTGTTCCGATTGTAATGAGAACGTTTTGAAGAAACACTGGAATTATCACATTAGGACCAATAAACATAAAAAAAATTCTGGTATCCCGATTAACGAGCACTTAATCGGGCACTTAAAACAATAAGGTCAGACTTCAATGAAAGGATTGAAACGCTTATGCTCGAAAACGTGAACAAGGGTTTGCTCATTCCAGAAACGTTTTTTACAGTAAACAGGGACATCATTATAAAAGCCTTGGAAGATATACTCGAAAAGCACTTGGGCTATAAATTCAATTTAGAAATATTTTGTGAGTATGTGAAGATGAATATTGAAGCAGATATGGTTGTGGATGTTCGGAATATTCACCAGACAATCCGATTGATGAAGGACGTTATAAAGAAAATACTTTGATATTTACATATCAAAGGTATATCAGCTATCAGATCAGATGAGATCAGGTGCAGCAGCTATCAGCTATCAGCTATTAGATCAGATCAGTTCAAAGGCTGTTTGCATACTAGTATGAAAGTGCCTTGGTGCTTTCATTTATAGTTGGATGTAAATATCAAAGTTTTTTCTTTATAACGTCCTTCATCAATCGGATTGTCTGGTGAATATTCTGAGGTATCGAATTTTAAATTGATATCATCAAGAATACTAAGAATACTTTTGTAATAGTTGTCGATTTGTATGCTATGTATAAAAGAGTCGGTGTCCATGTTTTTCAAAATCAGTTATCGGAGCAGATCAGTTAAATCCGTGCCATCAATTCAAAGTCAGGTACTGTCCTAATCTGAAAATGTAGTTAATCGACTGTTTTATGGAGTTTTTATATTAAAACTTATTCATACAATTTATTAAATGTAACTGTTGTTTTGCTTAATATCTACTATATATTTATAATTTAGTTTATTATTTTGTTTGTAAATTGAAATTAATAAATAACAATATTTTTCTTATAGTTATTCCCTTATTGGTCGATATTGATTAATATTGAACTCTACATGACATATCCTTACGAGAGACCAGCCACCGTCCCTTTCCTGAAACTCAGACATTTTCTTGCAAATCTGATAAATCATATTATTGTAGCTGCTTTCGATATCTTCTCTTGTCTGTATTAAAGTCATTTTGGTTTGGAACGATTTTACATCCACCACCATATCTGCTTCAATATTCATCGTCACATACTCACAAAATATTTCTAAATTGAATGTATAGCCCAAGTGCTTTTTAGTATATTCGAGGCTTTTATAATGATGTCCCTGTTTACTGTAAAAAACGTTTCTGGAATGAGCAAACCCTTGTTCACGTTTTCGAGCATAAGCGTTTCAATCCTTTCATTGAAGGCTGACCTTATTGTTTTAAGTGCTGTTTTAAGTGCCCGATTAAGTGCTCCTTAATCGGGATACCAGAATTTTTTTTATGTTTATTGGTCCTAATGTGATAATTCCAGTGTTTCTTCAAAACGTTCTCATTACAATCGGAACAAATTAAAAGGTTTTCATTATGAATACGTTTTGCTGGTGAAGCACAGCTTCTGCTGGGTTGTGGATGAAATAAATTTACATGTTTTTTCAGGTTATCGCGTCGGGTAAATTTAATGTTGCATTCATTGCAATCGAATCCTTCTTTTTCAGTATGTTTGTTTAAAACATGACGTTTAAGGTTGCGATTTTTGGTGAAACGGACACCACACTCACTGCAAATGAATCCTTCCATGTTGAGAAAATTAAAAAAAAACTGAAGATGTCATTATTGTTGATGATGATTATTACGATAATAATATTAATGAAGTAGATTTCACTTCCGTCCTTAAAATTTTGAGCGTTCTTTATAAAAACTTTAACTTTTAGTTTTACAATTTAATGTACTCTTTGTGAATGCTCTGGGTTTTAGTTTTGGAAACTAATGCGCTTTATCTCTCCAATTTTAATAATAATAAATAATTTTTTATTAATAGTAAATAACTTTTTATTTACTATTTGTAGTTATAAATATAATTATAAATTATTTATTTAATAATTTTAAACTGTACAAAATATATGAGTATTTCCTCAAAAGTTTCTTGGAGCTCACACGACTTGATGTCTTGGAGAAATCAAACGATTAATGAATTTCTGTAATAACTTGTTGCTCATTGTATACTCCGCTGTAGCGATTCACCTCTCTTAAATGTTCCACAACAACAATAGTATACAAAACGCGTCTCTGCAAAATAAATTCTGGGAAATTGATGACTCATACTAATATCTGTGAATTCCTTAACAAAAACACACACACACACACACAGCAAACAATAAGTACTTTATGCGCTTACAGTATGGTATGTATACATAATAATTATAATTAATATAATATTTAGCGTTATATTCAGAAATTAACAATATCAAAAAGTTATGAGATCAAAACAACCAACAACAAAATAAAAATGTTGTTTCCCCAATGCCTTCAGTAAAGTGCTATTAAAAAATTAAATAAAATTTAATTCCACTAAAATTCGAATTAAGCCACAATTCGATCTCAAACAATTAAATTAAACAAGAACATCGCCACTAACTCTGCTTACACAGCCCACGCTCCAGATCATGTATGTCCACCAAACCGCAGTTCAATCCATTCACTTAATGTTTAAATTAAATTTCTGAGTCAGCGTCTAAAAAGCAAAGCAATTAAATAAACAACTCTACGTCTGCTTAGGCAGCCTCTGCATAGGCACGCACTTCTTACGCAGTCACTGCTTAGGCTGCCGTTACCCACGACCGCACTCGTTCCCACTGCTCTGTGTCCTACATACAAAATATTAAAACTACAACAACTACAACAGCATACTTCCTAAATTTCCTAAATATAACTCCACTGACCAACCAACCAACTAACCTATGCGACACAAGGCAGAGTTCTCCTTCTCTCATAAACAAAACGAACAAAACAAAAGTCACGCTGACACTCACTCTACATCCTACCCTCATTCAATCACACCATATCACTAAAGCCTTAATATGCAATTAATTTTTAAATGTTTGCACTAATTTGTTAGACAAACCGCCTGCGTCAGTATTTTAAAAAAGATATTCTTTGACCAGTCATAAAATAAAATCATCTGCTTAGGCAGCCCCACGTTCCAGTTTATGTTTACATTAAATTTCACTACACTTCTGAGGCGGCGACTCAAAAGCGAAGTAATTAAATAAACAACAACAACTACAACACTACTTCTGCTTAGGCAGCCTCTGCTTAGCAAGCTGCCACCCGCGAGCACACATTCCCACAGTCGCTTGACTCATAAAAATCTTAATATGATATCCTACAACAACAATTCCAAAGGCAAGCATCTTGCCACTGCTGCTCTCCCCAATACTCACATACCATAACACACACGTCTCTCCCCTCCCTCTCTCTACGTCAAGCGTCTTGCCGCTGCTGCTCTCCCCAATACTCACATACCATAACACACACGTCTTTCCCCTCCCTCACCCTTTCTTTCCACTCCATCTCACCTATCAACTGACTGATCGTCTGTCCGTCCGCCAGCCGCCAGCAGCTGGCCTTCAATCTCCTTTCTCACTCTTACACACACACAGCGCACCCTTCGGAGGATGCTCCGCCGAAATACACAGGCGGATGCATTTGAGTTAGAATCGGCCTATTCCTACTACTTACTGCAAACACGGCACTTTCCGTAATAGATACACCGACATCATCAGCGTTAACTCATCATGAGCAACCTCTTCGCAGCAACATAGTGGCAGACATTGATCAATCTACGGGGATTCTGCCAACGGCCATTGTCAAAGTGCAAGATCAATGTGGAAACTACTTCGAAATACGTGCACTTATTGACTCGAGCTCGAGCTCAAGTGTCGTTCATTACCGAATCGTGTGTTCAACGTCTTGGTCTTCAACGAACAAATGCCCGCTTCTGTGTGCGTGGAGTCGCATCATCCGACGCTGGGGTGACCAAAGGAAGAGTTCGCATTAAAATATGTTCTCGGGTTCGTGATTTTGAAATCGATGTCCACCCATACGTTTTGTCGCGGATAACGTCTGAAATTCCGGGTCGAGATTTGTCAATTCAAAGTGGAGAGGTTATTTCGCATCTATATTTGGCTGATCCTCATTTTGGTGTTTCAAGATCAGTAGAGTTGCTTTTGGGTGCTGATATTGTGTAGTCACTCTTTCTAGATGGAAAAATTTGTCTTGAACACCCACATCTCTATGCGTTAAATTCAGTGTTTGGCTGGATTGTGGCTGGCCATTGCCATAATATCTCAGCAAATCTTACGTCGTATACAATTGTGCTCAATGTTGACAAGCTTTTGAAGAAATTCTGGGAAATTGAAGAAGGTCAAATGAAAGAATCAACCTCCAACCACGACGACCGTGCTGAACTGACCTTTCGCAGAACACATACGCGTTCAGCTGACGCTACGTTGCAGAACTTCCGTTCACGGCAAGCAACACCACTTTCGGGGATATTGTTTCTGGAGCTGTTTCACGTTTGCGTGGCATGGAAAACAAATTCTCCAGAAATTCAGAACTTCAAACCAAGTATGTAGAATTCATGAAAGAATATATTTTATTGGGGCATATGCAACCAGTTGAACCAGAAAACATTTCAACTCAACCGCAATACTACCTTCCCCACCATGCTGTTTTCAATCCAAATAGTTCAACCACCAAATTAAGAGTAGTTTCTGATGGGTTACATTTGGGAAATCCCTAAACGATACCCTTTTAATTGGCCCACCAATTCAGCGTGATCTGTTTGGCGTCTCGCTTAGATTTCGACGATTTGCTTACGTTTTTACATCTGACATAGTGAAAATGTTTAGACAAATCTGGATTGCCAACCAGCACCGGGATTATCAGCGAATTGTGTGGAGAAACAGTGTGGATGAACCCATTCAGCATTTTCGGTTATGTACTGTGACCTATGAGACGGCCTCCGCACCTTTTTTATCACTCCGAGTATTGCAGCAACTGGCAATCGATAACATAACCAGACTGCCGCGCGCAGCGGACGTAATCCTTCATAATATTTACGTCGATGATATTATGGTGGGTGCGGAGTCGCTTGACGAATTACACAGTATAAAATCTGAGCTCTCAAAGCTTTTAGAAATGGGCGGCTTTCAGCTGAGTAAATGGAATTCAAATTCTGAAGAGTTTCTGTCCAATTTGTCAGTTGATAGTGGTGAAGCCTCCTTTTTGGACACTGGTCAATCTATGGACAAAGTCGTAAAGATTCTCGGACTTTGTTGAAGTCCTGCTTCAGATGTATATTCATTTCGAGCTGCGAAACTAACAAATCAAACTGTTACAAAAAGGCTTATCTTATCTGAAGTGTCTCAAGTATTTGATGTTTATTTTGTTGATGGTTGGTTGTCACCATCAACAATTTTAATGAAAATTTTATTCCAAAAATTATGGTTGTTGAATGTTAACTGGGACGATTCCCTTCCTAAGGAAATAGTGCTGCAATGGCAAGAACTGAGGCAGTCGATTCACCATTTCGAAACGATTACAATTCCTAGACGAATTTACATCTATTTATTCGGTATTCTGTTCATATGGCTCAAAACCCATGATAAACATAATTACGGCTAAGTCAAGAGTTGTACCATTAAAATCAATTTAAATTCCTCGCATGGAGCTCTGCGCTGCGCTGCTTCTTTGCCGATTATTTGGAGCAGTCAAACGCACTATCGACGTTTCCAAGGCGGCACTGTATGCTTGGACTGACTCTGAAGTAGTTCTGCAGTGGTTATCATCACCGCCTCGCACTTGAAAAACGTTTGTTGCCAACCGCACGGAGGAAATTTTAGATACGATTGCACGGCCTTGCTGGAATTACGTAAACACCCGTCAGAATCCGGCGAATTGTGCATCGCGTGGAATAATGCCAGATCAACTAGTCAAGCATGATCTGTGGTGGAACGGACCTCCATGGTTGCAGTTTAACAAAGATAAGTGGCCTTCATCTAAATTTAAAGATCAGAATAAAATTCAGTGCTCAGCAGATGTGCTTTGGGAGAAGAAACAGGCTGTATTATGTAATTTGGGGTCAGAAGACAAGATATTCGTACTAGTGGAAGTCGCCGACAGATGTTCGTCATGGAATCGATTACTTCGAGTTGTTGCATATGTTTGCAGATTTATGTTGACATTGCAACGTAGACTTAAGGTAGTCAAGGGCTCTCCTACGTTTGAAGAACTGCATTCAGTCAAAGTGAGAGTACTTATAGCCGTACAGAGAAAAACCTTTGCAAGTACAGTGACGCAGTTGTTAGGTCAACAAATGCTTCATAAAAAGGATCCACTCCTCAAACTCTCACCATTTATTGATTCGAACGGTCTGTTACGTGTGGGCGATAGACTTCAAAACACGAATATTTCCTACAGTATGAAACATCCAATTATTCTACCACGCCACCATATAGCGGAGCTAATCGGCATAAATATGCACAAAACCTATCTGTATGCAGGCGCAACGGAGTTGTTTGTGATTCTTCGCCAACACTTTTGGATTATAGGTGCTCGAAATTTGGTCAGATCCATTGTGTTCAAATGCAAACGCTGTTTTCAATTTCGGCGACAAACTTCGGTGCAAATAATGGCTAACTTGCCACCTGCACGTGTGCAGCCAAGTCGACCATTTCTCAATAGCGGGTGTGATTTTGCAGGTCCTCTAAAAAGAAAAATGACAACTTGTAAACGCCCAAGAATCACCAAAGCATATATATGCCTTGTATGCATGTCGACAAAAGCTTTGGTAAGTGAGTTGACCTCAAATGCTTTCATTGCAGCATTTAAAAGATTCACAAGTCGTCGGCCTCACATTTTGGTGGGTTTTGGGAAGCGGGCGTAAGATCAATAAAACTCCACCTACGAAGGGTGATCTGTCCTTCGAAGAACTTTACACAGTCCTTGCGCAAATCGAAGCTATTCTTAACAGTAGGCCATTATGCCACATATCTGACACGGAGATTAATCCGTTAAATCCGTCGCATTTTCTTATTGGAGAGCCTTATACGGCCATACCGGAACCAGATACTTTCGTCAAGCCAACCTCTCGTCGAGCCCATTGGAACTGGTTGCAAGCAATGGTACAGGGTTTTTGGAAACGGTGGTCGAATGAATATATTACGTCATTGCAACATCGACCAAAATGGCAGCAGCCTCAAATGAATTTCGCAATTGGAGACATCGTACTACTGAAGGAGCCGAACCTTCCACCAACCAAATGGCTATTGGGCCGCATCATAGCAGTCCATCCGGGACAGGACAGCAAAGTCAGAGTGGTGACCATAACATCAGAAAAGGGAGTTTACAAGAGGCCGATAAGCAAAATTGCGTTACTACCTTCTAGCTGAAACAATGTTTCAGGGGGTGGTTTATGTTTGGAAATTAACGTACCACTTTAACATATGTATGTATCATATGTAAACTTAGATGTACATACTTTTTAAGTAATCTATTGCTTGTGTCTTTTGTCTTTTTTCCACGCAATGATACAACCAAACCGGTTTTCCTGTTATTCATGTAAGAATTTAGTGTACAAGACGTTATGTGCTAAGACAATTTTTCAGTGAATAAAGTACAGTCCTATTGTTAACACCACTCGAAACACTATGTTTTCGCAAGAGCATGTTCGCCATACAAATCCACGAGCAAACGATGACTTTCGGCTGTAGTTTTCTTTGCAAAAAAGTTACTCATCAAAACTTCCCGCAAATGCTGTTTTTGGCCAATTTTCATAATTTTCCATGAATTAAAAAAAATATGATGCGCACAAGCAAATCAAACACTGTTAACTGATTTGGATAGGTTATAAAGAGTTATTTATTTTTAAGTTATTATATGCGGATCGAGAAATGGTGGTTTTAAATCTTGCCACGCCCATCTTTAGTCGTCAGGGGCGGAATATCAGAAAAACCTTTCAAATTAATCTACGCCTTGTAAAGAATGTATATGTCAAATTTGGTTAAAATCGGCAAAGTATGTAGATGTTGGAGAACATACAAATATGCATACGTACATACAAATATACATATGTATATAGTGATATTCAGCTTTATAATATAAAAGAGTGTAAAATGCATCAAAAGTGGACGGTCCGTTACTTACGTATGCATCTTAATAATTAATTTTTCTCATATAAAAAGGTATACAAGGACCTCCAGAGACACATTTTTAAAACCCCCTATAGCCTATACCACACTAAATACAATGTAGCAAGGTACTCCGTCACTGAGATCGGATATCAGATTCACTTGAATGTTTAATGGTTTTCAGTGAGCATAAGCAATTTCGTAATCAGAATTTAATGCACGAAGATTATTCTTATTCGCTGAGAGACGATCAGCCTGAAGCATACGAATTGTGAACACGAATAACCACGAAGCATGCACATCATGCGCACGAGCCTCCAGCAAGCAGAAACTGTGGCATGCAAGGGCATGTGATATTCACGAATGACACGAATCAAATTGCGCTTCAAGAATACAGTCGTCTCGCATGAATCCAATCGACCTGCACAAATGACATTGAGGTACAGAAAAAGCATTGAGGCACAAATTTGTATATGTCAAATGGAATTTGATCATTTTTAATAAAATTGTTGAATATTGCTGCAATCTTTTTTTAAAAAAATGAAATTTTGAGATTCATCTCCGTGTAATTTATGCAGAGCGATTGGATTAATGCTGGAGAATTGTATTCGTGCAACGCGACATTCGATAAAATGCGTGTTAAGTTGGATGTATAAACTTGAGCTGACTGTAAACTTTACTGTAAACTTGAGTTGGCTGTATAAATTGAGTTGTTTAGCTTCGGCGATCTATTAGTGCATTACAGAAAATTTCTTTAGAAATTTAGAATTAGCAAACGCTGAAGCAACATTTCATAAAAAATTTCAATGATGGTTTCGATTACTGCAACAGTAAAAACATTAGCGACAAAAATGTCAATAGAAGAGATATAGCTTCAAAATAAAAAAAAATTAGTACTTCTTGCCATTCTTGATATTCTTTAAATCTAACCGTGTCAAAACCAAACGATTGTATTAAGGCTTTCATTAATCACTGATCTCTTCGAAGATCCAAGCATGTCTTTAAGGTAAAAATTTAGAACTTAAGGTCAAAATTAAGGTTTTTAAGGTCAAAATTAAGAACTTGCTCACAGGAAGGCTCTAACCTAGGCGATACCGTTATCACTATGCACGCCAGCAAATGAACCACGCAATGAGGATTTCTTTCAACACTACTGTGGAACTTGTGACAAACCTAGACGGTGCGCCACAAATTTTCTTATGTTTTTTTCCTTCGCTTATATACTATAGAAAGGTTAGCTTTTTATAATTAAGTTATAAATAAAAATAATTCTAAGAGAAATTAAATGTCACTTTAAGTTTATATTCATTAATTTGCACTTATGCATTCTGCAAAGATAAGAATAATTCGGTTAATTTAAGAAGTTGAGGTATTACAAAAGTGAAGTCTCTATCAAATAAGAGACGAGTTTCGACGTAAAAATTCGAACATTGCACAACAAACTAATGTTATGGTAGTTTAAATCTGATAGTCAACGTTCAGCAAAAAGGAAGACACTTTCTTATAATGGTCGCCTTGAGTAAAGTATAGTCCGGCATGGAACAGACGAGATGCCTTGCTTTCGCTGGCACTCTTTAAAAAAATATTTTTTATCGCCTACAATGCTGATGAAGAATGGAATCAAATAGAGCCGTTTAATTTTGCAGAGCTTAATATTCTCTTTATTCGATTAATATTCTAGAGCTTAATATTCTCTTATCGATTGAGGTTTTTATATCCGAATCGATGCCAAAAATTTACAGGAGTGAATCTTACAATACTACTAAGTATACCACAGAATAAATAGTATACAGCAAATTTTCTTCGTGGGTTCCAATTTTGGCACCCAAGGCAACGGTGAGTACAAGCATTAGTAGAGAGTATACAAAAGGAAAGGGATAAGGTGAAGCGAGCAAACGAGACGGATCGGTATATGCGTTTTTGTTGCCTTTGGTTTTTTCGACTGCAAAGCAGTTTATGTGCAACAAAAAGCAACAAAAAATCACATGCGCTGAAGCTGCCGTCTTCTGTGCTGTTTTTAGATTCTTGAAAAACAGGAATGATCGATCGCCACTGTAATCTCTCCTTATTAATACTCTCTGTTCGCCCTCGATTTCTCGTTGCTTGATCTTCCCCTCAACTGTTCCGCCAGCACCCAGATATGAAAGAGCATGATAGGTCGAAATGCGTCTTCTGTATACTGTTTATTCTGTGACTATACTCAATCATAGAGTAAGAAATTACAATAGTCCGAATCAACACAAGTTGCTCATTCGGCATCATTGATGCGGTCGGTCGGCAGGCAGCGGGTGCAAGCAAAATGAGTGAAAAGAACACTGCTTTGGAGTTACTCACTTTGCCTTTGCTTTTGCTTCCTCTTTGTTTTATCTGTGTACAACTACTCTACTTTTATTTTGATTCACTTTTAATGTATGTTATACAGATATAATATGTTATAAACTAAGAATATACTGCTTATAAAGGAATTTGTTTATGAAGTTAAACTCACGCATATAATGTACATATTTTGTTTTGTATTCTATGCAACCAGCAAGTTGAAATTTATTGAAGAATTTGTTACGTAAATTCTTTAATTTTTTGCCCATTCGTGTACCAGGGTAAATGGTGCACTTCTTTAATTAATGTGATTAGATCAGAAATAGTTCTAAAAAAAAATATTGTACCATGTAGCAACATCTAAGCCTTCAAAAAAGATCAACCCAATCTACTTTCGCAATGAGTTCATTTAGTATGCCATAATTACAACTTTATAGTTATACATATGTTCATCTATAGGATTACAATTGATGAAATCATAAAACTAAATTTCAAAGACTAAACTAAAGCTGACTGATGTACAGTAGATTCAGTGAATGGAAACGAGCAAGGTCTAAGTGTAGAATGTAATGATTAAGATACAAAAATTGAATCCAAAATTTTTGATATTTTGTTAAAAACAGAATTAATTTGAACTAAATCGATACTAAAAAAGGTATCAGGTAAATGTATTTCATGTGGAAGTTTAACATTAGTAGGTAAGAATGCAATATCACCAGTAAGAGAAGCCCTGTTAATTTTACTTAAGTTAAAATCTCCGGTGACACAAAAATACGATACGAATCAAGAAAAGTTTCAGACAATAAATTGATATTTTCAACATGCCCTTTGTAAACTTCGATAGAGCTATTTTGTGGAATGTAAGATGCGCAGACTATTAGTTTTCCTTTAGGTAAGAGAATCGGAATACAAGGTTGATCCAGGAGACCGTCCATCAGATTATTGCTGCACGCAGAAGAGCATATATGTATTTCGTTTTATTGCCTTAAGGACCCCGCCGCCTCTTGAGCAACCAGTAAGAAGTGCATTCCGATCTTTACGGTATAATTGGTAATAGTTTGAATCAATTATTTCTTCATCTTAAAAGTCATTATTCCGACAGATTTTGGAAGTAAAATTTTAACATCGAATCATTTAATTGATTAGCTATTAGCAGAAGTTCCTAGAACACTAATCCACCATTTGTGGGTTTTCTGATTTTTAAAAAAATTTTGAAATTTGAAATTTGAAAACTTGGAATTTTGAAATTTCAATTTGAATATTTGATTGCCAAAGAGAATTGTTAAAAAGAGAAACATAATAATTACTCTCTCTGACCAACTGGTTTTTTTAACCAATTTAAAGCACGAAGTAGCAGCACCAGCAGCAGCACAAAATAGAGATGGGAGCATGGCCATCCAACCCAGAGTTTGTACGCGTCGATGACTAAATCACAAAAAGTATTTATGCAACCGGTGCCGAGAAAAACAATGTTCCGGCTTTTAACTAGAAGTTGATGAGAACACTCGTCAACATTTACAAAAAGTTTATGAAAGTTAGCTTTGCAAATCTTGCAAGTAACCGCAAAGTTTATTATATTTTACGCACAAACAGCACGATTTTCAGCACGTGCGAAAAGACTGAAGGACAAGAGAAGACTGAGTTCGCTTATTACTACTTCGCTCTGATCGCTGTTGCGATAAAAAAATGTTGCGTTATGCCTGTATCGGAATTGCTGGTTTAACGGCAAAAAAATATATACTTAACTTACTGTATACTTAACTTACTGTATACTTAAGTTCGTAGGTTAAGTTCATCGTCGGTTGGTTATGGGTGCAAACGACGATAAGCTACGCTTCGTCTATTCTTGACTTATTCGATTAAGTCAGTCGCTTTCAAGCAGCCCCGTGAACGGTGATTCCGCAAGCTCTTCTTGTGTTCGACACGAGTCTTGATCGAGTAACGTGGAATGGGATCGAGACATAGAAGGGGTGCACCACTCTGGAAAGCCGAGTAGATCTGTTAAACACCTGAGCCGAAGGAATCAGACTGGCTACTTCAGATGAGCATTTACCATTTAAGTAATGGTAAGATAGTGATACACATCCTACGTCACGACGACGCCCCAAGGTTTCAATAGAGCTGGATACCCTGCTGTCCGCTATAAGCTTCAGCACATGATTTTGGATGCGGTCCAGAAGCTGGAGATATGTTTTCGAAACTCGCGACCATATATGCGAGTTTTATTTATTTTCAGACGAATATATGTGGTGTAGATACAACGAAGATCGGTTGGAATGAAGTATTTCTTACACTGCTTTAAAAAGCCTAAGCACTTGGATGCTTTTTTCGACACATCAAAAATGCGATCGTTCCAACGAAGATCGCATTGGCTTGACATGCCCGTAACATCAATAGCCTAAGACTAATTAATATCTACACCACCCATATTTAGAGGTGGAAAGTTGTCACCCGCCAGACGTTTGTGGGTCAACAAACAGCATTGGGTTTTACGCGCATTAAAATCGACCCGATTCACTCGACCCCACTCCTGGATTTTGTTAAGGTCGGATTGGAGTGTGTCATTCATAATTCTGCGTTTTCTATTGATCGCAAGAATAGAAGGACGCCTGGAGAATAAATATGAATGACAAATGCTGCTGGCATCAGGAAATGAGTAAACGGGGTTTGATGTCAATGACAGATGGTCATTGATAAAAATGAGAAAAAGAGTTGGACACAGGACCAAACCCTGCGAAACTCCAGCATTAATGGAGTTCTCTTCGGAAGAAAAACCGTTTATCACAACCCGAATAGAACGGCCGCTGAGGAAACTCGATATCCATCGAGTGAAAATATTACCGACACCATAAGCAGTCAGTTTAGACACGAGTGCTTTATGCCACACACGGTCAAATGCCTTGGAGATATCCAGAGTAATAACCGTACTCTCAATATCAGCAATAATAACGACATCTTTAGTTAAATCTTTTCAAAACGGAAGGATTCATTTGCAGTGAGTGGTGTTCGTTTTACCAAAAATTGCAAGCTTAAACGCCATGTTGTAAACAAACATGCTGAAAAGCAAGCATTCGATTGCAATGAATACAATATTAAATATAACCGACGCGATAACCTGAAAAAACATATAAATTTATTTCATCCATAATCAAGCAGAAGCTGTGCTTCACCAGCAAAACGTATTCATAATGAAAAATTTTCAATTTGTTCCAATTGCAATGAGAACATTTTAAAGAAACACTGGAATTATCACATTAGGACCAATAAACATAAAAAAAATTCTGGTATCCCGATTAATTAGCGCTTTAAAACAATAAAGTCAGCCTTCAATGAAAGGATTGAAACGCTTATGATCGAAAACGAGAACAAGGGTTTGCTGGTTCCAAAAACGTTTTTTACAGTTAACAAAAGCATCTTTATAAAAGCTCTGGAAGATTTATTCGAAAAGCACTTGGGCTATAAATTCAATTTAGAGATATTTTGTGAGTATGTAAAGATGAATATTGAAGCAGATATGGTTGTGGATGTAAAATCGTTCCAAACCAAAATAACTTTAATACAGACAAGAGAAGATATCGAAAGCAGCTACAATAATATGATTTATCAGATTTGCAAGAAAATGTCTGAGTTTCAGGAAAGGGACAGTGGCTGGTCTCTCGTAAGGATATGTCATGTAGAGTTCAATATTAATCAATATCGACCAATAAGGGAATAACTATAAGAAAAATACTGTTATTTATTAATTTCAATTTACAAACAAAATAATAAACTTAAATATAAATATAGATATTAAAAAAACAACTGTTAGATTTAAGAAATTGTATGAATAAAATTTGAAACGCCATAAAACAGGCGATTACCTATATTTAAAGATTAGTACAGCACCTGACTTTGAACTGATGGCACGGATTTAACTAATCCCCCATTTAAAGCAAAGAAAGAGATCGATTTTACAAACGAAACTCTTATCAAGAGCAATGATGACGATGATAATGATGATGATGATGGTACCTTTTTCTCTCAAATGGATGTTTCAGAGGAAGATGCAAACAAATCAACTGAAGACATGGATTTATCTTAATTAGAGCAGCAAAGTTAGCTGGATACTGCATATGGACTGAACAGAGGATTAAATGGTGAATGGAGATTCGGAAGTAGCGCTTTCAAAAACGGCGAAATATTCATGTCAAACAAACCGTTTGACACCTTATTCCCCCCCCCCCCCCCCACCGGCAACTCTTTCAACCTTAAACTAGGTCTCTTTCAGTTATTGTTCCACAAGACACCATCAAATTATAACGAAGCAGATGTACAAGTTAACAAAACAATTGTAATCAATACTAATGCTCACAAACGTAACTATGATGAAAATAAGCAAATTAAGGGAACTAAGGCTTACAAGTACACCAACATCATAAATGGATTATTCAGCGATATGTCTTTATTTACGTCCGCACCAATTCACCATAAAAAAGGAACGGGTGTGATGAGTTTATACCCTCAAACGCCTAATTATATTCATCAGAATGATACTAAGGCTATGCATATTGTAAAAGCACTAACCAATGGTAAAGAATCATCAACGACATACAAAGGTTTAATGCAAATAAACTCATAGAAACCCGATTTTATTTATTGGAATGATCCCAATAAGCTTGTAGATTGCTTTTTGTTATTATCTGCTTCGGATGAAGGTAACTTCTGTATGAACGAAATATTTTCCATTATCGAAGAATTACGAGAAGCCAACATAATTGCGTAACTTTTACATACATATTTTGCATACCAAGAGAACATCTTATCAACAGATAATCATACATAACCACATAATTTTTATGAACATGTAAATCGAAATTAGCTTTACAATTGTATTATGATTTCTTGAAATATGTATTATTGGAACTATTGTATTTTTATTAAAATTAAATGCATACATGTGTATATGAACAACATATATAAGCCTTTGAGTTGTTTTATTTTTCAGCAATAAAATCCATATAAATACGATCGCTTACATGATATGCACGACCTTTGTGTTTCTTTCCTGATATGATAACACTGATTTGTTTGCTGTTTGAACTAATTAGATGGCTGATCTGATAACAGTTGTAACTGATCTGATCTGATAGCCGAAAACCTGGTCTGATCTGATCTGTTAGCAGTTGCACCTGGTCAGATCTGATAGCTGTTATATATGGTCTGATACCTAATATACATGACCTGATCTAATCTGGCAGCTGATATACAGGTTCTGATCTAATCCGAACTGATATGATAGCTGTTATGATAGACCAGATAGCCGTCATGATAAAGCATCAACGACTTACAAAGGAAATGGTTTAATGCAAGATAGCTGTTTGTCTCATCTAGTACGTGATATAATTGATGCGAAAGTTGATATAAAGACCACAAACGAAACGATATCAGAGGTTTTTACATGTGTTTTGTATTATTTATAAATTCAAAGTAGTTTATACAATTCATAGAAAATCTGCGACTACACAAGCTATGTTATGAGTTAAAAGGATATCAAACAGTAAATTAGGATAAGTTGACTTGCTATCCAAGAAATATTCAAAATAAAACTAAATTAAATAAACTGAAAATAAAAATATTGTATAATATATAATATAAATAATAGAATAAGAAAAAAAATAAAATAATAAATTAATAAATAAATAATAAAATGAAATAAGATAAAATGAAATGGACAAATATAAAAATAAATATATTAAAATAAAATAATAAATAATTTATAAAATAAAAAATATGAATTAAAATATAATGACATAAAATATAAAACCACATAAATCAAATAATGAAAGGAAATAGAAATTACATAAGATAAGATAAAATAAAATAAAATAAAAACACTAAAATTAAAACTAATAATAAGATAAAATAAAATAAAATACTGCTGATGAATATAGTTAAATTTATTTGATTTATTATAGTTAACTTATTTGATTTGTCAATATGGAAATATATATGTAAAATGAGTGTGGGCTGAGTGCTCTGGATTCTATGATGCGTTGCCGACGGCTGCTAATTCAGACTGACTCAAAATCACAATTCAGCAAGCTATTCCTTGCCTCACCACTGCGTAATTACAAAAACCGCTAGTCCAGACCTAATGCGCAGTATACAATAAAAACGATGTTCGTGGCGCGACCGCAAGAACAACGAGCAAAGAAAGCGACGTCAGCTGCAATCTGAGTTGCGGAATAATACCGCACAGAATGTAACAAATGAGGTGACCAGGCGTACAAAATCTACACGTGAGGTGACCAGGCGTTCATGATCATCCCGGCCAGCGCTGAGACATGGTCTCAGGATACAGGTAATGCAACTAATCTTGAAATCGGACGAGTCTAAGCTCCATGAGCCGTTTTTACCGTTGCCGCACGGACCAGCCCGTCCTTTCTGGTATGAACTTCAATTACTCGGCCCAAACACCAATTTCCTGGGCGCGAGTTTGGATCCTTGATGTCGACGAGCGCATCCAGCTTGAGACTCGGTTGTCGCGTATCCCATTTTGGTGTTTGCTACAACGAAGTAATTTATTCGTGGTGCCATTGACGCCAAAACCCTTGCATCATAGATTGAACGTGCTGCCAATAACTCAGCCGGGAAACAGATACATCTCTTAAATCCTCCTCCGGCAGGAGGGTTAATGGCCTTCCAATAAGGAAGTGTGATGGCGGCAAGTAACTAATGTGAGCAGCAGAGGTGGTTCCCAGAGGTCTTGAATTCACCACGCCTTCAACTTGTACCAACAAGGTCCGCATCTGCTCGACAGTGAGAACGGTTTCGCCAATTACGCGTCGTAAATGCAACTTTACTGATCGTACCACTGACTCCCACATTCCACCCCAGTGTAGAGCATTGAGTGGAATAAAGCTCCAGCGGACCCCGTCATTGGCCAGCGTTGCTGCTACCGCATCGTTGTGCTCTTGAGAGTTGATGAGCTGATTGAGAGCGTGGGCAGCGCCCACGTAATTGCTCCCGTTGTCACTAAAGATTTGTGCACATTTCCCACGTCTCGCCATGAAGCACCGCAGTGAAGCCAAAAACGCGTCAGTAGTTAGGTTGGCCACGAGTTCCAAGTGCACCGCGGATGTCACCATACAGACAAAGAGACTTATGTAACCCTTAGTGGTTCGTGCGTTTCGTCCATGATACAGCTTTAGTGTAAGTGGATCGGCGTAATCGCAACCGGTCTTCTCAAAGGTATAAGCCTGTCGCACTTCAGGCACTGATGGGTGAGTTTTCGGATCAAATTACGTGCACCAAGAATCCAGTATTTTTGACGAACGATCACAAAGAGCGTGGAAACACCTGGATGTAGATTTCGTATATGCCCATCGTGCAGAATCAACTCTGTTACTTGTTACTGAAACGATATTTACTGAAACAATATACTGAACTGAAACGATATCTGGGTTAATAAGTTTGTTAAGCTCTTGTTTGAGTAACCTTTCTCCATGTAACCAGCTTGGGCCCCTCCACCAGAGATCATAAGTCATTAGTTCAGAGGCTCTCAACCCTCTGGATGCGCTGTCTGCCGGGTTTTCGACAGAGGTGAGATGGTTCCAAAGGTAACGAGGAAGGACGTCAATGATTTCAGCAGTGCGGTTGGCGACGAATGTCTTTAATTTATTAGGAGCCTGTGACAACCATGCGAGTATCACCGTGGAGTCCGTCCAAGCGTATAGTTTAAGTGGCTTTCCTAAGCCGATCGATTGAACCGCTTAATTAGCCGTGATAACAACAACGCTCCATATAACTCGAGACGAGATACCGAGGTCGATTTCAGCGGAGCCACTCAAGTACGGGACGCCGTGAGAGTCACCGTGACTTTCCCGTCTGATGCCACCTCTCGACAATAAACTGCTGCCGCGTAAGCCTTTGTAGATGCGTCATAAAACCCGTGTATCTCGAGGGCGTGCTCGTTAATTGGAACAAATCGTGGTAATGAAATTTCTCGTATTCGATGCATATCTTGACGACGCGCAGTCCACCAGTTTGAGAGATTTCCTGGCAGCGGGTTGTCCCATCCTAAGTCTATCAGCCGCAATTCTTGGAAGAAAATCTTGAGTAGTCACCGGTGCCAGCAACCCCAATGGGTTAAAAAGGCTGGAGATTTCTGATAGTACCTGACGCCTTGTAACACTAGCGCAGGGTATTCGCACATTTTTTTTTTTTTTAATGACAGATTAAACCAAGCTCAGGGGATGCCCCCTATCCATGCACAGCATTTGTTGGTTCCGAAGGGATGATAGGTTAGTGGGAAGGGGGAAAGAGGGAGTAGTGACGGTTTACACCTCGCTTAAAGGTTTCGACACTGTAAGTTCACATGATAATGAAGACAATCTGCCTCCGGATTCCAATGCAACCTTCGGCTCTCTGGAACCGTCTTGTAAAGGAATTTCAATCGGTTGCTGAATGCGATTAACGTTCGCACCGATCGCGTTAGATACCAATTTACTCAACTCCATACCTGCTCGACAAAACAGATGAATTAGCTCATGTTGTAATTGCTTTACCTCAGCTTCTGTATTTGCGCCAGATAGTACATAATCCATGTAGAAATCTTCTGCTACCACTCTTGAAGCTCAAGGAAACTCTGTCCGGTAATCCTCAGCTAATTGCTTCAATACTCGAACCGCAAGGAATGGTGCACAGGAAGTACCATACGTAACGGTGCATAACTGAAAATGGTGTACTGGCTCTGCAGAGAACTCCCTCCATACGAGTCGTTAAAAATTACGATTAACATCCGTAACCCATATCTGACGAAACATCTTAAACAAATACCGCATATATATATAAAACATATAGGCATGCGTTGAATCCAAATGTATTGATGCGCGACTGTATGCGAGCATTGCAAAGGCCGCGTGTATAATCGTCATTGGCCGACGCAATGCCAGTGACTAATATACGGGAGTGTGTGCGTGATATGCCCAGGCGCTGTATGCAATGTTCCTATATATAGGATAATTCTGAGGCACAATCGAGTAGGGCTCTACACGCGACGGTTTGACCATGAACATTCACGATATCGATCAATGCAGTAGGTAAAATTGGTGTTAACTCCGCCTTGGTCCTGCCTGCAACCTATGTAAGTGAAACCCCCACTGACGCCAAGGCGCTGACCGTTGTCGCAGCGTGTTTCATGACCCTGCTGAAACTGACCCTTCATCAGGGTTTGATGAAATCGCCGAAGCCAACGCCGACGCTGAAGTCGTGGCTACCGGCCGCTCTGCTGGGTCGTGCACGAGTGTGTGGTGACGTTGGTGGCATATTCTACAGTTGTTGGTGGCATATTCTACAATTTAGACCGACACTGAACCACCGAGTGTCCATTTTGAAGACAATTAAAGCAGAGAGCCTTGTCTCTTACTTGTCGACGCCGATCTTTAACACTGCGCTTTAAAAGCGACTCACATTTGTGCAAAAGGTGATCAGATCCATCACAACCATAACAGCGAATTGACTTCTGTCGGGCGGTAGCAAATGACCTTGTAGTTTTACACCTCCCTGACTTCTGTTTCGATGCTGAACTGCAGTTTACAGCTCCTAGTTCAAGCTCCTCACATCGTGAGTCGAGAAACTCAAGAAAATTGTGAATCGTTGGACGAACCATGCTTCTGCTTTCATGTACCCACCTTCGAGAAGTGTTCGAGTCAAGCTTATTCAATAAGATGAAAATCAACCAGCAGTCGCGGTCCTCATATCCTACGGAGGTCAAACCTCTCAACACTGCGTTTGCTCCATCTGCAATCTGACGTAACATGGGAGCCTCCTCATGAGATGTAGTCGGCAGTGACACGAACCGATCGATAAAGGAGTTGATTATCTGCCGCGGTCGATTATATCGCTCTTTGAGACGCGCCCAAGCCGTCTCAAACGCGGATTCAGTAACCGCTATATGTCGAATTAACTCGGCAGCGTCATCCTGTAATACCGACTTTAAGTAGTATAATTTTTGCGTGTTGGAGAGCCTTGATCTTGTGGCGACACTACTCGAGAAAATATCACTAAACGACGGCCATTCACTATAATCTCCAGAGAACTTCGGAATATTGATTTTGGGAAATTCATTAACTGCGCTGGGTGCGCTAGCACTAGAGACCTGCTGCAAAAACGAAGCTTGCTGCTCTGCCAACAGAGCTGCGCTTGCTGATTGATTTGTAGGCTCCACATGCGGACGTAAACTCGACTCCAACGATAGCAATAAAGCCCTGGTAGACAAGTACTTCTCCTCATACTCACCTAAATCCACATTCGGATCTGTATAAGCAGCTGCACCTGTGAGAGGCAGAATGCTGTCCGTATTTTGCGTAAATGCTTGAAAAACGTGCTCAAGTCGTTCCATCCGCGTGACTACTTGCTCAAAGGTAACGTTCTCAACTGCCTGCTGTGCGAACGTATAAGCTTTCGTAATTGACGTTTTAAACCTACCTCGAATCTGTATAAGTGCTGCGTACTGAGTTGTTGCCATTGCTGATTAATTTCACCCGATCCGTCTCGAAGGACCAACTTTTATGATGATGAATATAGTTAAATTTATTTGATTTATTATAGTTAATTTATTTGATTTGTCAATATGGAAATATATATGGAAAATGAGTGTGCGCTGAGTGCTCTGGATTCTATGATGCGTTATCGACGGCTGCTAATTCAGACTGACTCAAAATCACAATTCAGCAAGCGATTCCTTGCCTCACCACTGCGTAATTCCAAAAACCGCTAGTCCAGACCTAATGTGCAGTACACAATAAAAATCGATGTTCGTGGCGCGACCGCAACAACAACGAGCAAAGAAAGCGACGTCAGCTGCAATCTGAGTTGCGGAATAATACCGCACAGAATGTAACAAATGAGGTGACCAGGCGTACAAAATCTACACGTGAGGTGACCAGGCGTTCATGATCAAACACTATAAGTCAAAAATAAATTAAAACAGATGAAATAAAATTAAATGAAAAGATAAAATGAAATAAGGTAAAATATAGTATAATATAATAATCTCAAAGAAAGATCCGAAAGAAAGGAGAAAGAAAAAATCAAAGAAATAATATGAAATAAAAAAAATGGAATAATTATTAAATAGTAATATAAAAGATATTAATATCAAATAAAAATAAAATAACTAAAACAATAATAAAGTAATAAATTAATAAATAATAAAATAAAAAAATAAACAAATATAAAGCAAAATATATTAAAATAAAAATAGAAGAGCATAAAACAAGATACATTAAAAATTAGATATAAAACTAAATAACATAAGGTAAATAATAAGATAAAATATGGTATAATAAAACAATGTGAAATAAAATAAAAATTAAATCAAATAAAATAAGGTAAAATATAGTACTATATAATAAAATAATCTGAATTAAAATAAAAAATCAAATAGAGATAATATGAAATAAAAGAAAAATTAAATAATTATTAAATAGTAATATAAAAGATATTAAAATAAAATAAAAATAAAATAACTAACACAATAATAAAGTAATAAATTAATAAATAATAAACAAGTAAAAGTGTTGTCTTCGGCCTGGCGGAAATCTAAATACCCTACACCCGAGTAACTGACAAAATTCTCGGGTGTAGGGTATTTAGATTTAATAAATAGTAAAATAATTTATAAAGTAAAATAATTTCGCCACTTAACAACTTTTGTATAAGTAGGCGGACCACGACCATTTCGTTTATGGCATATTGACAACTTTTGTATAAGCGGGCGGACGACGCCCAAATTGGCAATATGTGTAGATACCTCGTGATAAAATTTCGTGTTAATATCTTATACCGTTTACAGGATATTGACAACTTTTGTGTGAGTGGGCGTGTCACGCCCATTTTTCGCAAGCTTATTGCTAATGCCTCCCTATATATCCTGATAAAATTACATCTCAATATCCTATACCGTTCATGAGATATTGCCAACTTGTTGTTATCAGTGGGCGTGGCACGCCCATTTTTTTCAAACGTTTCAGTAATGACCCCATATGTTCCGGAATAAAATTATGCCTTAATATCTTACACGGTTTATGAAATATTCAGATTATAAAATTTTTTTGAAGCGAGGTGCCTTTATATTCCGTATGTAAAGTAGGTTTGGCTGTTTATCGATCTCGCCCATTTTCAATCCCAAACAGCCCTACATAACAAAGAATATTTGTGCCAAATTTCATCGCGATATCTCTTTTCGTTCTCTCGTAATCGTGATTTCAACAGACAGACAGACATACGGACGGACAGGGCTAAATCTATCCAGGAGGTGACGCTGAGCAAGAATATATATACTTTTCTATATCTATCTCGTTTCCTTCTCTGCGTTACAAAAGGAAGAACAAAGTGAATATAACCTACTCCCTTCGGGTGTAGGGTATAATAAAACTAAATAACATAAGGTAAATAGTAAGATAAAATATGATATAATAAAACAATGTGAAATAAAATAAAAATTAAATAAAATAAAATTAAAAATAAATTGTTCAATATTTTTGGATAGCAAGTCAACTAATCCTAATTTACTGTTTGATATCTTTTTAAATCATAACAAAGCTTGTGTAGTCGTAGATTTTCTATGCATTGTATGACCTACTTTGAGTTATAAATAATAACTCAACACAAGGAAAAAGCTCTGATATCATTTCGTTTGTGGTGTTTATATCAACTTTCGCAACAATTATACCGCCTATTAGATGAGACAAACAGCTATCTTGCATTAAACCATTTAATTTGTAACTCGTTGATGCTTTATCATAACAGCTATCAGATCATTTCAGATTAGATCAGATCCTGTATATCAGCTGCCAGATTAGATCAGGTCATGTATATTAGCAATAAGATCAAATATAACAGCTATCAGATGTGACCAGGTGCAACTGCTAACAGATCAGATCAGACCAGGTTATCGGCTATCATATCAGATCAGTTACAACTGATATCAGATCAGCCATCTAATTAGTTCAAACAGCAAACACATCAGTGTTATCATGTCAGGAAAGAAAGATAAAGGTCGTACATATCATGTAAGCGATCGTATTTATATGGATTTTATTGCTGAAAAATAAAACAACTCAAACGCTTATATATGTTGTTCATATACACATGTATGCATTTAATTTTAATAAAAATACAATAGTTCCAATAATACATATTTCAAGAAATCACAATACAATTGTAAAGCTAATTTCGATTTACATGTTCATAAAAATTATATGGTTATGTATGATTATCTGTTGATAAGATGTTCTCTTGGTATGCAAAATATGTATGTGAAAGTTACTCAATTATGTCGGCTTCTCGTAATTCTTCGATAATGGAAAATATTTCGTTCATACAGAAGTTACCTTCATCCGAAGCAGATAATAACAAAAAGCAATCTACAAGCTTATTGGGATCATTCCAATAAATAAAATCGGGTTTCTATGAGTTTATTTGCATTAAACCTTTGTATGTCGTTGATGATTCTTTACCATTGGTTAGTGCTTTTACAATATGCATAGCCTTAGTATCATTCTGATGAATATAATTAGGCGTTTAAGGGTATAAACTCATCACACCCGTTCCTTTTTTATGGTGAATTGGTGCGGACGTAAATAAAGACATATCGCTGAATAATCCATTTATGATGTTGGTGTACTTGTAAGCCTTAGTTCCCTAAATTTGCTTATTTTCATCATAGTTACGTTTGTGAGCATTAGTATTGATTAGAATTGTTTTGTAAACTTGTAGATCTGCTTCGTTGTAATTTGATAGTGTCTTGTGGAACAATAACTGAAAGAGACCGGATGTAAGGTTGAAAAAGGTGATGGGGGGGGGGGGGGATAAGGTGTCAAACGGTTTGTTTGACATGAATATTTCGCCGTTTTTGAAAGCGCTACTTCCGAATCTCCATTCACCATCTAATCCTCTGTTCAGTCCATATGCAGTATACAGCTCAGTTTGCTGCTCTAATTAAGATAAATCAATGTCTTCAGTTGATTTGTTTGCATCTTCCTCTGAAACATCAATTTGAGAGAAAAAGGTACCATCATCATCGTCATCATTGCTCTTGGTAAGAGTTTCGTTTGTAAAACCGATCTCTTTCTTTGCTTTAACTGGGGACTGGTTTTAAGTTTGTTTGTTATTGCATCATGCATAGATTCTGGGTCATCCTTGTTAACATATGTTTTAGTTGTATCGTTTGTTTTATATATCCTCACTAATTCCTTGAGAGGTACTGTAACCTGTTTAAAAGTCTCATTCAATTGAATCTCTAAATCGGCTTTTCTTAACTTTAAAGCCCTAAATTTTTGTTTCAGTTCTCGTCTAGTTTTTACAAGTTCTTTTAATAGTTAAATATTCATCTTCAGTGTCTTCAAACAGCTGTCAGTTACCAAGATTAGGACTATCAACAATCAAATCAGATCAGATCGGATTAGATCTGGTATCATGTATCATATCAGTTACAACTGATATCAGATCAGCTATTAGATCAGATCAGTTCAAAGGTTGTTTGCATACTAGTATAAAAGTACTTTCATTTATAGTTGGATGTAAATATCAAAGCCGTTTCTTTATAACGTCCTTCATCAATCGGATCGTCTGGTGAATATTCTGAGGTATCGAATTTTAAGTCGATATCATCAAGAATTTTTTTGTAATAGTCGTCAATTTTTATGCTATTTATAAAAGAGTCGGTATCCATGTATTTCAAAGTCAGTTACCAGAGCAGATTAGTTAAATCCGTGCCATCAGTTCAAAGTCAGGTGCTGTCCTAATCTGAAAATGTAGGTAATCGAATATTTTATGGCCTTTTTATATTCAAATATATTCATACAATTTCTTAAATCTAACAGTTGTTTTGCTTAATATCTGTGTTGTGAGTCACTGGTTCCGCTAGGCATACTTTCAGGCGATACTTAAATTATGACATCGCACTGGGCATTTTTTGCACGTTGTGCTTGTTGGTTTAATTCCGCATTGTAACTTGGCAAGGTCAATTCATCGAGCGCGCGCTAGCCGCTGGTGAAGCGGTATTGCACTTGTTGACCATGGAACTAGTGACCCACTTTCTTGCGCTCAGGTGTTGAGGCAGGTCTTTTCCGCTACAGTTAGCATATTGTTGTTTCCGTATTTAAGCTTCCTCATACAGAAATATAAATAAGACTGGTATGAGTTAGTTGAAGAGAGTTGAGTTGCGTAAGTCAGTTGAGTAGTGAATAGTGAATAGCCATTAGTGAAGCGGAGCCCCGGACCGTGTATAATTCTAAGTGTGATTTTAATAAAGCGATTGAATTAAAATTAAAGTGTTTGATTTCGAATGAGAAGCTGGAAAGGAAGGACATCGGAGAAGCCCACGAACAGGATTGGACTGAAAAAACCACAACATATTTGGCGCAGCCGGTTTTTACGAACCGAAAATCGTTCGCGGGTGAGTTTGTATAAAATCTTAAAGGTGATAAATAAAGATAGGAATTTTTAGCGAATGTATAATAATACTAACACACATAAATAATCCTGGGCAAGACTCTCTTACCCGTAATCCTGTGGCTGAGTCTGGCTATAGGGGGATTATTATAATAATTTTTTGTGCAAATTTTAAAATAGTGAAACAAATGAAAAATTGAATATTTTCTGATAATTTGTAAACAGTAGATTTAGCAGTTTTGCGAATGTTACGAAAAAAAAATTTTTGAAAGAAAATTCGCGAAGTGTGGCTGTAATTAAAAAGTGACGCGAAACTCGAGAGTGGCGATGGCGGTTACGCTTGAGGTTGGATTTCAGCGCAAAACATTGCGGAGGTTTTGATTGTTTTTTGCTCATGTGCTCGTCAGACCCAAAGTGTCGGCAAAATTGCAAGCGTTGTCTTTTTGTTTTTGTGGTTTTTTTTTTGCTCTTTTATGGACATTTCATTCGATTTGGAGGCACGATTAAGGGATTTAGGAAGGGATTATAAAGATTTGGTTGGGCAGTTAGATAGGTTCATTGAAAAAATTTGGGATAATCTTTCGTCTACTGTTAACAATAAAGAGAATTTGGTTTTAATAAAGGAAAAGATTAAAGATCTAGGTAATCTCTCCAAGGTAGAGAAGGCGGATGCAATTTTAGAAGAATTGCTCAATTTTGTATCAAACAAAAATAAAAGTGCGCTAAAGGAATTAGAAAGGTGGAAAGCTGAATTTCACGCCTTAAAAAACAGATACGACAACTATTTGGCGGAGAGAGAATTAGAGGCGATTTTAGTAAAGGAAGTGGAAGAGGAAAAGAATAGGTGAGAAAGTTGATCGATAAAAAGGGAGTTTCGGGAAATCTGCTCTCGACAGTTTTAAACCAAAAAAGCAGGGAAAGTTTTGACTCTTTAGAAGAGGCTCATAGGAGAATAGAGGAGTTAAAAGAAAAAAATAGACTCCTGCGACAAGAAGAATTGCTAGCAGATAAAACCCTACCGCACAAAGATCCGATTGGACGTCCGTCACTACCTGCAACAAGTTTAAAAATTGTCAGGAGTAATACAGGCTTAAAAATGAGTATAGAGGCAATTGAAAAAAAAATGTAAACAGATTAGTACCATTTTTCTCAGGTACCCGTTCGCCAGATTTGAGAAATGAAGTGTATAAATTTATTGAGGGATGTGAACTCGCAAGGAGGGGTATATTGGATTCCGAAATAGGTGACTTCTTGGCGTGCGTAAAACAAAGATTTCATGGGAACGCATACGGGTTAATTAGAGGAAAGAAAATAGCGAGCGTAGAAGAGCTATACAGTACCTTAAAGCTGTCCTATCTGAAGTGTAGATCTTTGGATACAATAATATCGGAAATAGAGACAGTGTCCCAACTCCCAGGGGAAGAAATAGTGGAGTTCGGAGAAAGATTCATAAATCTAAGGACACAGGCAGAGTATATTACGAAATCCCATTATAATGAGACCCAGGATCATGGACTGCGACTTGAGATTAATAAATCATTAGCAAGGACATTCGTGTTGGGGTTAAGAGACCCAGCGATAAGGATGAAGATGTTGGGCACCAACGTGATCGAAATGGAAAGGGTGATCGCAGAAGCAATAAAGCTAAACGAGATCATCAGGAGCACAACCAAACCTTTTAGCGAGCATGAATCCGGTCTGGACTGTAGAAATGAACCAAAGGACTGCAAGCCATACACCCGTGGATGCCCCAGGGAAACTAAATACACAGCATGGCGAGAACTTCATGCAAAACCCGAGTATCACGCGGAACGGAAAAAGCATGGGACGTCCACAAGGTGGGGAAGCCAGTGCCAAAGCGCGAATAGTATGTAGTTTCTGCGGAAGGAGAGGCCATACTAGGGACGAGTGTCTCGTAAGGAAAAATAGTCCATTCTGTGAGAAACGCATGATGTATGGGCATGAACTAAGTTGGAGATGTCAGTCACGGGGGCAGCCGACGAGAGGAAATTTAGCCGAACCTCAGGTAAGTTATCAGAGAAGAAATAGTAGCGACCACATGAGTAGCGGTAGACAGCAGCCACAAGCTAATGAGGGTAGTTGGAATACGTATAATAAGGAAAGCAGAAGCAGGGGAGATGATATCAAGTGTTTCCGTTGTGATAAAACAGGACATATAGCAATAAACTGCCCCGTCAAGAGATATCAGGGAACAACGCAGGGAAACTATCGAGGGCCCAGCCAAGGCCACTAAGCTGGGAACCCGAAAAGAAAAGTAACTGAAGGCCACACATCATGGGAGTGACGAATCATACATCGAAAACGATTGTTGTACCGTCCTCCTCTGATCGTTGCGAGAAAGTCGGTCACGGACGAGTCTATAGTGCAGGCGGGAGCGTTAAAAGTAATGAGTCATTCCCAGAAGAAGTTAAAAGTTGTGAGGAGGTAATCGAAATTGGAGTTAAGCAAGCAGTTAATAACAAACAAACAGTAAAGCCGACGGCCGTTGAGTCAGTGGATACGTTTGGAGTTTTGACTTCATGCTTAAGTGCAAACATTGCACAAATTTTCGTTTTGGTAGTATTGTCTCTGGGTGTAATAAAAGATGTAGTAAAAGAAAATAAGATTAAAATTTTCAATTATACTGAGCAATTTTTAAACAACAACAAGACAAACTTGAATTCATGGCAAAAAGACGCAACGAAAATGTTAGAAAATATTTTCTCAAAGATAGAAAATAGTACAAGTAAAAGCAATAATATAAAACGGAATACAACGGAGAGAAGGGGACAAATAAATTCAGGATTGAACTGGCAGAAGGGCCGCCCAGACACCTTAAATGATGTGTTCATTGAAGTACCGTGTACGGGTGCAAGAAATGGAAAACTCATTTTACTGGTGGACTCAGGGGCGGACACAAGCCTGGTTAAGGAAAATGCGCTAAGTCATTCGCGAGAAGTGGACACTAGCGAAATTAAAACCCTTAGTGGGGCATTCGGTGGATGCGTGACCACAAGAGGTTTGGTATTCGTTCACCATAATGAGAATGAGCGCATTAAGTTTGCGTTACATGTGGTGTCTTCAGAGGAAGGAGTGCCAGGGGATGGCATAGTTGGAAGGGATAACTCGTGGAATAGATCCATTATAAATACCCTTACTAAAAAGGTGACATTCTTAAGAGGAGACAAAGAGAGTGTTGGGACTCTAATTATGAGGAAGCAATAGATGAAAACTCTTACAGAGAGAGAGCCAAAGTATTAGCACGGACAATAAGAATAGTTCCAGTTGGAATTAAAACCAATATTCCAGTGGTAGTAGTACATAAACAGGAAATTACGCCAGGGGTATATATGGGAGAGACACTGGTAAATGTACAAGAGGATACAGTTTATGTGCCAGTGTTAAATTCAACGGATAAGAATGTAAATATTAGCAGTAACCTTAGACCAAAGTTTACTGATTTCAATAAGTTTAAAACACCGGGTACCGGTGCGGTAAGTAGAATAGAGGAGATAGACGTTAGGGATAGAATAAGTGTGCTTATTCTTATTATAGAATATTTCGAGTTTAACAGAATGCCATTCGGGTTGACTGGAGCGCCTGCAACCTTCCAGAGAATAATGAATCATATTCTCACTGGACTTCAGGGTATAGACTTTTGTTTATTTAGATGATATAGTAGTTTACGGTAGAAACCTACAGCAGCATGAGGATAGGTTATGTAAAGTATTTAAAGTTCTTAGAGAGAATAGTTTAAAATTGAACACAGAGAAGTGTCAATTTTTAAGGCGAAAATTGTATATTTAGGTCATGAGTGTTCAGAACAGGGTGCACTCCCCGACCCACAGAAGGTGGAATGTGTAAAAAATATAAAGCCACCTAGGAGTATAAAGGAAGTGCAAGCGTTTTTAGGGTTAATAAATTACTATAGGAAGTTTATTGAAAATACAGCAAAATTCGCGTTGCCAATAAACAAACTATTGAGAAAAGAAGTAAAATTCCAATGGACAGATGAATGTCAAGAGGCGTTTGAAAGTTTGAAGAAAGCAATAATTTCACCACCGGTACTAGCTTACCCTGATTTTTCGAAACCGTTTTTATTAACAACAGACGCCAGCAACGAGGCTCTGGGCGCGGTGTTGTCCCAAGGTATAGTAGGCCAAGACAGGCCAATAGCTTTTGCCAGTAGGGCATTGAATGAAGCCGATAAACGGTATTCCACAATTGAAAAGGAATTTTTGGCTATAGTGTGGGCAACAAAGAACTTTTAAGAGCGTATCTCTTGGGCAGGCCATTCAAAGTGTACACGGATCACCAACCCTTGAAGGGGATAGCGAATCTGAAGGATCAGACTTCACGCCTGGCTAGGTTTAGACATAAATTGTCGGAGTATGAATTCGAGATTATTTATAAGCCCGGCAAGAAGAATCTGAATGCAGACGCTTTGAGCAGAATCCCACAGGAAAACAAGGGTATTATTGCCGTACAGACTCGCTCTAAGGCTAAAGCGCAGGAGCTTGAGGACCAATTGGAGCCAAGAAACACGCAGACAACCACAGGCGATATGGACAGTAAAAGCGGTCTAGAGAGTTTTAACAAGGCCGGAGGAAATAAGAACGGTTTTGAGAGATTTCCATAATTCACCTTTGGGGGGCCATCAAGGCGCGGTGAAAACATTTCTGCGCATTAGAAAACAGTTCATGTGGCCTGGTATGCAAAGACAAATTAAGGATTATGTCAGGAATTGTCCGAAGTGCCAAGCCAATTAAAGTTCGAGACTTACGAAAATGCCGATGGTGTTAACTGATACACCGAAGCGTCCTTTTGAAAAGGTGTATATGGATATAGTAGGTATTTTGCCGGAGACTGTGTCAGGAAATAAATACATACTCACTTTTCAGGATGACTTCTCAAAACTAATGGCGTGCGTAGCAATTCCGGATGCGGAAGCGAGCACAGTAGCCGAAGCATTTTTCGACGAGATAGTAACTCGCTACGGAGTTCCAAAAGTGTTAGTAACGGACAATGGTACTAATTTTATTTCCAAAATATTCTCGGACACATGTAAGATGTTAGGCATTAGGAAGTTGCATATCACTCCGTAGCACCCCCCGGCCAATGGTTCACTCGAACGCAGCCATAGACCGCTAGCGGAATATTTGCGCAGCTTCGCTAAACAGGACGGTTCTAATTGGGACCAATGGTTGCCGGCAGCGATGCATGTGCATAACCATACGTCCCATACTAGCATAAGACAAACACCTTTCCGTACTTTATACGGTTTTGATTCAGAAATGCCAACCAACTTGAGACGTAAGTGCAGTCCAGTGTATAATCCGGACGATCCCTCGAAGGTTCAGAAATATCAGATCCAGAAAGCGCATGAAATAGCTCGACAAAACCAAGAGAAGGCGAAGGTGTTGTCTAAAAGACAATATGATAGCAAGTTAAATCCTGTTGTTTTTAAGGTAGGTGACAAGGTCTTAATGAAAAATCAAACTAGAAGAAACAAATTTTCACCGATATGGTTAGGCCCATATGAGGTGGTAGGCATTAAGAGTCCGGTCACTACAGATCTAAAAATTAAGAACAGGGAAAGTCCTTCCATAACAATTTGCTTAAACATTACAACAATTCAATAAAAATAGGAACATCTACGGATGCAGTAAATCGGAACCGGTAAACCACGCTCAACACATACAATTCAACAAAAAATTTAGTAAATAGGGAAAAATAACGAACGTAAATAATATATATATATATTTGTATATATATATATATATATATATATTACAAATATATATATATATATTTGTATATTTCAAGGCAGTCGTAGGTGGTGCAAGGGGAAATTCCATGTTTACCAGGACGGCGGAAAAGAGAGGGCTGGATCCCATTAACTGCGACGCCGCAAATTGATAAGTAAGTACGCCCGAAGTTGCTCATCCATATAAAACCGTTTTGGCTAGTATATTTTTAAGGGGAATTTTCTATTGCTAACCGGACACTTACTAATTTTGCTTACTGACAAGATGTATTAATTATTTATAGGATTTGTTTAAACCATATATCTAGGCTTGGTCAAGGCAATATATTAAGTTTATGTTGTTTATTTTGTTGTTTTATTGCTTTTTTATGTTGTTTTATTGCTTTATTATGTTGTTTACATTGTTTCCAAGTGCATGTATATGGTTGAAACGATATAAACTTAGTTTTAATTCAATTTTTACGTGGACCTAATCCTATTTATCAGAAGTCCAAGTTGCAATAATTTTGGGGTAGAGAGTTCGTAGACGATTTTGTCACGTGGTGTCAGGGCGCCATGACATTATGTGGCATCGCAGTGGTATCACATTTTAAGGAAAGGGAGCAAGTAAAATAGAATTTAGAGTAAGCTTGCTAAAGAATTAAATTAAATGAAGTTAATAATTGTTAAATTTAATGAATTAAGTAATTTTAATTGTTAAGTTAATTTAAGTAGAGTTAATAATTGTGTATGGCAACAAGGGAAAAGTTGTACATATAAAAAAAAAAAACTGACAAAACTTTTGAGTAAAGGGAAAAAGAAAGAAAAAGAGAGAAGAGAAGAAGAAAAAAGAATGAAAAAAAAACAAAAAAAAATAAATATCAAAGAAAAAAAAAGGAAGAAAACCAAGGGGGAAAAAGAAGAAAGAAAAAACATTCTGAAAAATGTATAAAAATAAAGAACAACAATTTTAAAATGAGAGGAAAAGAAAAAGAGAATGGAAAAAAAAAGAAACTAGATATAAGGCACTAGGAAAATATTTTTAAGGACACATAACGAAAAGTGTAAAAAATTTCACCTAAAATTTAATGGCTTCACTTGATGAATATATTGATTTTAGTTCGATAATCGTATACGAACGCAAGTTGTAAATAGTCATAGGTATATAAATATTACAGAACAAGCATAAGGTACTCATGAAATAATAAATGTCATTGAATTACTTCGTAGTATAAGTATTAGAAAATAAATAGGATAAGCCACAAACAGCATCAACACGTAGCTGGTAGCATCAATTTAATTATGGACGAGCGGTACATCGAAGTTGCTTCTCCGAACCATCACGTTGTACGGCACCATCACAGAAATAAGAGACATCATTGTTCAACAAAGACGGCCATGGCGATGTTTTCTCGCTAGCATTAGTCAACAGGGTGGACGTGATAAAATATTTTTCTTTGGACCATCCCCGCAAATCATCTGACTACAGATCATAGTCGCAAATAGAGCTAACGTCCCGAAGTGAGACAAGGGAATCGTGAAGCCACAGTCGAGATATGAGCTATGATCAATTAGCGTCAAGTAAGATGGGAGGTCCACCAGACAGTCAACAACGTAGCACACAACCCCAGCAGTCCGAGAAAACGAGAAAGAAACACCGATGGCCACATCACTCCGTTCAAAGTAGACTAGAACTACGAGCAGCATGTCCATTCGGTGCTGTCACACAGTTACACACCATTTCTTCAAATGTGGGTGCCCTGCAACGCGTGACATCACCAAGACGAGACGACCATTCGTAGCTGCAAAAACATAATTTGATAGAACCATCATCATCTTCATCTCCAATCAGCATGTCCGAGGGAAGCCAGACAAGAAGCGGTTATGGTATTTACTTAAGAAATTTGTAATAGCATTAAGACTAATATGAAACAGTTGAAATATTGTAATAAAAAGAAAAATTAACATCGCTTCACGATATTAATTTTTCCTTTCCCTAGGGGTGGAGGGATGTTGTGAGTCACTGGTTCCGCTAGGCATACTTTCAGTCGATACTTAAATTATGACATCGCACTGGGCATTTCTTGCACGTTGTGCTTGTTGGTTTAATTCCGCATTGTAACTTGCCAAGGTCAATTCATCGAGCACGCGCTAGCCGCTGGTGGAGCGGTATTGCACTTGTTGACCGTGGAACTAGTGACCCACTTTCTTGCGCTCAGGTGTTGAGGCAGGTCTTTTCCGCTACAGTTAGCATATTGTTGTTTCCGCATTTAAGCTTCCTCATACAGAAATATAAATATAAATCTCATAAGAAATATAACTGGTATGAGTTAGTTGAAGAGAGTTGAGTTGCGTAAGTCAGTTGAGTAGTGAATAGTGAATAGCCATTAGTGAAGCGGAGCCCTGGACCGTGTATAATTCTAAGTGTGATTTTAATAAAGCGATTGAATTAAAATTAAAGTGTTTGATTTCGAATCAGAAGCTGGAAAGGAAGGACTTCGGAGAAGCCCACGAACAGGATTCGACTGAAAAAACCACAACATCTGTATTTATATTTAAGTTTATTATTTTGTTTGTAAATTTAATTTAATAGTTACAATATTTTTCTTCTAGCGATTCCCTTATTGGCTGATATTGATTAATAATGAACTCTACATGACATATCCTTACGAGAGACCAGCCACTGTCCTTTTCCTGAAACTCAGACATTTTCTTGCAAATCTGATAAATCATATTATTGTAGCTGCTTTCGATATCTTCTCTTATCTGGATTAAAGTCATTTTGGTTTGGAATGATTTTACATTCACAACCATACCTTCTTCACTACTCATTTTCACATACTCACAAAATATCTCTAAATTGAATTTATAGCCCAAGTGCTTTTCGAATAAATCTTCCAGAGCTTTTATAATGATGCCTTTGTTAACTGCAAAAAACGTTGCTGGAACCAGCAAACACTTGTTCTCGTTTTCGAGCATAAGCGTTTCAATCCTTTCATTGAAGGCTGACTTTATTGTTTTAAAGTGCTAATTAATCGGGATACCAGAATTTTTTTTGTTTATTGGTCCTAATGTGATAATTCCAGTGTTTCTTCAAAACGTTCTCATTGCAATCGGAACACATTGAACATTTTTCATTATGAATACGTTTTGCTGGTGAGCACAGGCAACGTGTTAATGAAGTTCTTGTTGCTCCTTTTATACTGCTCCGCCGTAGCGATTCACCTCTCTAAAATTTTCGACAACACCAATAGCTACAAAACGCGTCTCTGCAAAATAAATTCTGGGATGTTAATGACTGATACTAATATCTGTGAATTCCTTAACAAAAACACACACACACACACACGCACAGAGCAAACAATAAGTACTTTATGCGCCTTCAGTATATTATACAGTATGTATATATAATTGTGTAATATAATATTTAGCGTTATATTCAGAAATTAACGATATCAAAAAGTTACGATGTCAAAACAACAGCAACAACAACAACAACAACGTAAAAATGTGTCTCCTCAATGCCTTCCGTAAAGTGCTATTAAACATTAAATACAATTCAATTCCACCAAAATTCGAATCAAGCTATAGTTCGATCTCAAGCAATTAAATAAAACTTTGTATCCTACATACAAATATTAAAAGTACAACAACAACTACAACACTACTTCTGCTTACGCAGTTTCTGCTTACAAGCTGCCACCCGCGATCACACACATTCCCTCAGCTCTGAATCCTACATACAAATATTAAAACTACAACAACAACAACAAAAGCATACTTCCTAAATTTCCTAAAAAATAACTTCACTCACCAACCTTATACGCGACACAAGCTACAGTTCGCCTTCTCCAATAAACAAAACGAGCAAAACAAAAGTCACACGCTGACGGTCACTCTACATATCCCTATCCTACCCTCATCCAATCACACCATATCACTAAAAACCTTAATAAAAAAGATTAGCCTACGAACTTTTAATATTATTGCACAAATGAGATTAAAAAGAGAAATACAGGAGCGAAAACAAAACCTGCATTTCTAATAACGCTCAATCCTAAACTCCCAGCCACGCGTTGGTCCAAGCAATAAATTTTTAATTCTTGACACTGCACAGCTGAAACAGAGGTGTCAAATTTTCCTCAAACCTCTCTCTGCGCGCGAACCGCATGCGTACCAAGATAAGGAGCACGCAGCCACTTGACATTTTATTACACTTCCCACTAACAACACAACCTCTGCTTTCGCAGCCGCTACGCACGCAGTCACTGCTTAGCAAGCTGCCACCCGTGAGCACACACATTCACTCAGCTCTGTACCCCACATACAAGCATTAAAACTACAAACTACAGTAGCATACTTTCTAAATTTCCTAAAAAATAACTCTACTCACTAATCCTATGCTCGACATAAGCCACGGTTCGCCTTCTCCAATAAACAAAACGAACAAAGCCCACCATTTTTCACACTCACTCTTACCACTTATGGTCTCCCAATACTCACATACCATAACGCACGTCTCTCCCCTCCCTCTCCCTGCTTCCACACTATTTCCCTTACCGACCATAGGTCCGACCGACGGACTGATCATCTGTCCGTCCGTCCGTCTGTCTGTCTGTCCGTCCGCCAGCCGCCAGCTTCCAGCCTTCAATCACAACTGGTTGGCTACTCTCAGGAAGAGAGTAGTTTTCAGCAAACATTTTGGCTAATAAGTTTGCCTTATCAACCGTGTGAGTGAAGATCTGATCATCCTTGAGGAGAGTTGGATTAGACGATCCCGTCTGATTTTTCACTCCCCACGGACGACCAAAAGTTCTTACTACCCTTATAGTATTGAAGAACTCTACGTCTAAGGCGCTGTTCGTAGAGAACTTTTTCGCGCTTTAGAGTGGCATTGCACCTATTTCTGGCCTGATTGCGCAGCAGTTTAGTATCAGCAGTTTTGTTCAAACGCCACTTTCTAAATGCTTCCTCTTTAAACCTGACTGCTTGGCTTCGTGCGACTGGATTTTGAACTTAATTCACATGGAGCTAAATTCGGCATCCGTCGTGCAAAGGTGTTACTGACACTGGTATGTTTGTCGTTCATGATTTTGGCTTGCAAGGAGTTGAAGTATCTTTTAAGAAGTTGAGTTATTACAAAGTGAATGTTTTAAGTTTAAGAAAATCGAATTGTACTGAATTAAAATCTATAAAGTTTCTATTTGTTTACTCAATTAGCAACTCTATCGAATAAGAGACGAGTTTCTACGTAAAAGTTCGAACATTGAACAACAAACTAATGTTATGGTAGTTTAAATATGATAGTCAACGTTCAGCAAAAAGGAAGACACTTTCTTATAATGGTCGCCTTGAGTAAAGTTATAGTCCGGCGTGGAACTCCACTAGACAGACGAGGTGCCTTGCTTTCGCTGACACTCTTTAAAAAAATATTTTTAATCGCCTACAATGCTGGTGAAGAATGGAATCAAATAGAGCCGTTTAATTTTGCAGAGCTGTAAATTTAATATTCTCTTTATTCTGGATCGATTGAGGTTTTTATATCCGAATCGATGCCAAAAATTTACAGGAGTGAATCTTACAATACTACTAAGTATACCACAGAATAAATAGTATACAGCAAATTTTCTTCGTGGGTTCCAATTTTGGCACCCAAGGCAACGGTGAGTACAAGCATTAGTAGAGAGTATACAAAAGGAAAGGGATAAGGTGAAGCGAGCAAACGAGACGGATTAGTATATGCGTTTTTGTTGCCTTTGGTTTTTTCGACTGCAAAGCAGTTTATGTGCAACAAAAAGCAACAAAAAATCACATTCGCTGAAGCTGCCGCCTTCTGTGCTGTTTTTAGATTCTTGAAAAACAGGAATGATCGATCGCCACTGTAATCTCTCCTTATTAATACTCTCTGTTCGCCCTCGATTTCTCGTTGCTTGATCTTCCCCTCAACTGTTCCGCCAGCACCCAGATATGAAAGAGCATGATAGGTCGAAATGCGTCTCTGTATACTATTTATTCTGTGACTATACTCAATCATAGAGTAAGAAATTACAATAGTCCGAATCAACACAAGTTGCTCATTCGGCATCATTGATGCGGTCGGTCGGCAGGCAGCGGGTGCAAGCAAAATGAGTGAAAAGAACACTGCTTTGGAGTTACTCACTTTGCCTTTGCTTTTGTTTCCTCTTTGTTTTATCTGTGTACAACTACTCTACTTTTATTTTGATTCACTTTTAATGTATGTTATACAGATATAATATGTTATAAACTAAGAATATACTGCTTATAAAGGAATTTGTTTATGAAGTTAAACTCACGCATATAATGTACATATTTTGTTTTGTATTCTATGCAACCAGCAAGTTGAAATTTATTGAAGAACTTGTTACGTAAATTCTTTAATTTTTTTAGCCCATTCGTGTACCAGGGTAAATGGACTTCTTTAATTAATGTCATATTAGGAGTGATTAGATCAGAAATAGTTTTAAAAAAATATCGTACGATGTAGCAACATCTAAGCCTTCAAAAAAGATCAACCCAATCTACTTTCGCAATGAGTTCATTTAGTATGCCATAATTACAACTTTATAGTTATACATATGTTCATCTATAGGATTACAATTGATGAAATCATAAAACTAAATTTCAAAGACTAAACTAAAGCTGACTGATGTACAGTAGATTCAGTGAATGGAAACGAGCAAGGCTTAAGTGTAGAATGTAATGATTAAGATACAAAAATTGAATCCAAAATTTTTGATATTTTGTTAAAAACAGAATTAATTTTAACTAAATCGATACTAAAAAAGGTATCAGGTAAATGTATTTCATGTGGAAGTTTAACATTAGTAGGTAAGAATGCAATAACATCAATAAGAGAAAACCTGTTAATTTTACTTGATACGAATCAAGAAAAGTTTCAGACAATAAATTGATATTTTCAATATGCCCTTTGTAAACTTCGATAGAGCTATTTGGTGGAATATAAGATCCGCAGACTATTAGTGTCCCTTTAGGTGAGAGAATCTGAATGCAAAGTTGATCCAGGAGACCGTCCATCAGATTATTGCTGCACGCAGAAGAGCATATATGTATTTCGTTTTATTGCCATAAGGACACCGCAGCCTCTTGAGCAACCAGTAAGAAGTGCATTCCGATCTTTACGGTATAATTGGTAATAGTTTGAATCAATTATTTCTTCATGTTAAAAGTCATTATTCCGACAGATTTTGGAAGTAAAATTTTAACATCGAATCATTTAATTGATTAGCTATTACACTATTAGCAGAAGTTCCTAGAACACTAATCCATCATTTGTGGGATTTCTGATTTTAAAAAAATGTTGAAATTTGAAATTTGAAAACTTGGAATTTTGAAAATTTCAATTTGAATATTTGATTGCCAAAGAGAATTGTTAAAAAGAGAAACATAATAATTACTCTCTCTGACCAGCTGGGTTTTTTTAACCAATTTAAAGCACGAAGTAGCAGCAACAGCAGCAGCAGAAAAAGAGATGGGAGCGTGACCATCCAACCCAGAGTTTGTACGCGTCGATGACGTAGTTTCACGCGCGGCAAAG
The DNA here is from genome assembly GCA_922984085.1 of Sicus ferrugineus. Taxonomy (NCBI): domain Eukaryota; kingdom Metazoa; phylum Arthropoda; class Insecta; order Diptera; family Conopidae; genus Sicus; species Sicus ferrugineus. The sequence goes on from OV277349.1 coordinate 29,074,979, forward strand.
GGTACTAGACCGGTTTTGATTTTGTCGGCATGCTTTCACTTGGAGGTTTTTATTGCTAGAGAATTAGCATTTACATTAAGAAATTCATCAAACTTTTTATTAAGATCAATCACTGCTTTACTTGCTGAACTGAACTTCTGTTTTAATTCTTCAAATTCTACTGTTAGCTTATTGATGAAGTAACTAAATCACAAGAAGTATTTGTGCAACCGGTGCAGAGAAAAACAATGTTCCGGCTTTTAACTAGAAGTTGATGAGAAGACTCGTCAACATTTACACAAAGTTTATGAAATTTAGCTTTGCAAATCGTGCAAGTAACCGCAAAGTTTTTTATATTACTCGCACAAACAGCACAATTATCTTCCATTTGTGATTTTTCAGCACGTTCGAAAAGACTGAAGGACAAGAGTAGTAGGAATATGGCGTTTCTGGACCAAATGGCTCCGCTCGAGTATTTCGGCGGAGCCACTACCAAAGGGGCGCTGTGTGTGTGTGTAAGAGTGAGAAAGACTATATAAATGGCAAACGGACTTGCCAAATCAAGGGGTTTTGTCATGGATTTTTTGTGGGGATTTGAGGACTTTTTGTTTGGATTTTTTGTTGGGATTTGGTGACTTTCCGTGGAATTTTCCCGTGGAATTTTACGGAGATTTTTTTTTCGAGGGATTTTGTCAGGTGGCCACCCTGGCGGCTGGCTGACGGACAGACGATCAGTTGGTTGATAGGTGTGGGTGTGTGGAAGAAGGGAGAAGGAGGGGAGAGACGTGTGTTATGCTATGTGAGTACTGGGAGATTATAAGTGACAAGAGTGAGTGTGAATGGATTAGGGTAGGATTTTTATGAGCCAAGCGACTATGGGAATGTGTGCTCGAAGGTGGCAGCTTGCTAAGCAGAGGCTGCCTAAGCAGAAGTAGTGTTGTAGTTGTTGTTGTTTATTTAATTGTTTCGCTTTTCAGACGTAGTGAAATTTAATGTAAATATAAAGTGAACGGATCTGTGGCTGTGGCTTCGCGTGCATGCATGATCGTGGGGCTGCCTAAGCAGAGGTAGAGTGTTTTGTATTGTTTATTTAATTGCTTGGGACCGAACTGTGGCTTGGGTCGAATTTGCTGGAATTAAATTAATGTAAACATTACCGAAGAATTTAATGAAATTTTGCTAAGCAGAGGCTGCCTAAGCAGAGGCTGCTGAAGCAGAAGTAGTGTTGTAGTTGTTGTTGTTTATTTAATTCCTTGGGACCGAACTGTGGCTTGACTCGAATTTGCTGGAATTTGCGACAAGGAGCTTTGCCAGCCAAGCTTTTGTGCAGGAGCTCGGTCTTCCGGTGAGCCGAACTACTTCCACCAACTACATTCGCCTAGCCGACAACACACGAAGGATGACCAACGAATGCCTCCAGGTAAGAATCAAACTCGGCACATGTGAGATCGATGTGGAGCTGTTGATTATGGCCGGGGCATCGGACGACTTGCTTCTGGGCCTGGACTTCTTGGCGAAGGCTGGGGCCGTCATCAGCTGCGGCGGACAGACGGTCACTCTGCGAGAGACACACGGACAGAAACGGCGAGAGGAGTGGACGTGCACGGCTCTCAAGGAGGAGGACCCTCCATCGCTGAGCATCGATCATTTCCTGCGGCACGAACTCGCGAAATTCAATGAGATACAAGGAACATGCAACATTACGTCGCACAAGATTGCCATGAAAGATGAGCGGCCGATTAAGCAGAGATACATCCCACGCAACCCGGCCATGCAGGAAGTAATAAGCAGAGAGGTCGACGAACTTCTGGCTTAAGGATGCATCGAGCCGTCACACAGTGCCTATAGTGCCCCGATAGTCCTGGTCAAAAAGAAAACAGGCACTTGGAGACTCTGCATTGACTACCGGCAGCTAAACGACAGATCAATTCCTGACGCGTATCCACTTCCGCGTATACATTACATACTCGACCGACTACGAAACGCAAAGGTTATCAGCAGCATAGACCTTAAAAACGGGTATTGGCAAATACCAATGGACAACGACAGCAAGAAGAACACAGCATTTACGGTCCCGGGGCGAGGCCTCTTCCAATGGAAGGTCATGCCATTCGGCCTCCATTCTGCTCCGGCGACATTCCAGAGGGCGTTGGATAAAGTCATTGGACCTGACTTAGAACCACATGCTTTCGCATATCTGGATGACATTATAGTTACAAGCAGCTCAGTGGAGGAACCCGTGGGCCACCTGCAGGAAGTCTTCCGAAGGTTGCGTTCGGCGAACCTGAAATTGAACCCAAAGAAATGTGAGTTCTTCAAAAAACACACTAAGTATTTGGGAAACGTGGTAAGTGAACGCGGCATCGAAACAGACACAGACAAAATTTCCACCATCAAGACGCTGAAACCACCCTCCAACGTACGCGAGCTGCGACAGTGCCTGGGAATTGCGTCCTGGTATCGCCGATTTGTACCAGAATTCGCAACTGTAGTACACCCGATGACCACTCTTCTGAAAAAGGGCAGACATTGGAAGTGGCAAGACGAACAACAGAAGGCCTTCGATAAGCTGAAAGGAATGCTTGTCAATGCACCAGTCCTGACGTGTCCGGACTTCACCAAGCGATTTATCCTCCAAACTGATGCCAGCGAGGTCGGCCTGGGAGCCGTGTTAACGCAAGACGACGATGGGAGAGAAGCGGTAATCGCCTATGCCGTTCGCCGCCTCAACCCAGCCGAACAAAATTACACCACTACGGAAAAGGAGTGCTTGGCGATCATATGGGGTATCAGGAAAATGCGGTGCTACTTCGAGGGGTACCAGTTTACGGTGGTTACAGACCATCTCTCCCTTAAGTGGCTCAATTCGATAGAGAATCCATCGGGCCGGATCGTAAGGTGGGCGTTAGAACTGCAGCAATATAGGTTCGACGTCCAATACAGAAGAGGGAAACTCAACGCAGTGGCCGACGCTTGTCGCGACAACCGGTAGACACCCTCCGCCGCACAGGAATTGACGAAAAAAAGTGTAAGAAGTGTCCTTGGTTAGAAAAGAAAATCGCGGCTATTCACGACAACCCCGAGAAATACCCAGATTTCCTCGAGCAGGATGGGAATCTGTACAGGCACATAGCGCAACGCGAATACGACGAGGAATGCACCCCGTGGAAGATGTGCGTCCCCAGCTTCCTCCGCCAACGTGTGTTATACGAAAACCACAGTCTTCCCAGCGCAGGCCATTTAGGAATTCGGAAGACCACCGCCAGGATCATGGACAGATACTACTGGCCAGGCATGTCGCGAGACATCAAAAACTTTGTGCAACGATGTGAATCATGCCAGAAGTTCAAAGTGGACCAACAACTAAAGGCTGGGAAAATGCTGAGTCAAATCGCCGATGAGCCGTGGGCCAACGTTTGCACGGACTTCATTGGACCACTTCCCCGGTCAAAGCACGGTAATAATACGGTTCTAGTATTTTTCGACAGGTTCTCTAAGTGGATTGAAGCCGTACCACTGCGCAAAGCCTCAACGCCAAATCTTATAAAGGCTTTCCGAGAGAGGATACTGGCCCGTTACGGCACCCCAAAAGTTTTAATTTTAGAGAACGGCGTCCAGTTCACGAGCCGAGCGTTCGAAAGCTTTCTCACAGAAATAGGAACCAAGCACCAGTATACAGCCCCATACACCCCACAAGAGAACCCAGCGGAACGAGCAAACAGAACTTTGAAGACCATGATCGCCCAATTCGCTGATGGACAACAGAACGCCTGGGACGAGTTGATTCCCGAAATCACACTGGCCCTGAATTCAAGCAGATCGGATGTAACTGGCTATAGTCCTGCCTATCTCACGCAAGGACGAGAGCTGCGGTTGCCGGGATCTTTATTCGACCAGAAAACATTTGGCACGGGACAATCACCCGAGGAGGCGGATGACAAGGCCAACCGACTCACAGAAATATTTGCGATCGTCAGGAAAAGACTGACCCAAGCCGCCTCCGATCAGGCTCGTCACTACAACTTGCGCCGCCGCCACTGGACACCGAATATTGGGCAGCTCGTCCTTAAACGAACCCATCCGCTCTCGAAGGCCGCCGACAGCTTTGCAGCCAAATTGGCACCAAAATATGATGGCCCCTACAAGGTAATCGCGTTCACATCCCCGTTGATTGTACAACTCCAAGAAGTAAATAGTGCCTCCAAGAAGACGAAGACAGCACACATCAGCGAGCTCAAAAGCGTACCCACCGACACAGCTCCCACGGCCGACGCATGCAACCACGGCAGAATAGGAAGAACACAGCGAGGTCATGGTAACTCACTTTCTATAAATACATAATATTTAAATAACAGAAAGAATCCACAGCAAAGCATTATTATATAAGAATTACATGAAATCCAAAATATTCCGATTTATTAAGAAACTATTACATCGCCACTACTCCCCACTATACTATACCACCGTAGCCACTAACCCCCCCCCCTGATCAAGTAAGAGGCAGATGTCAGGAACAAATTGAGTCGCACTTAATTTCTTCCTCACATAAATTTTCTACTTATATATATAATATATATATACCCAGAATATATGGTAATTAAATTTCAAACTACCGTTTCTGTATATTAATATGTATGTAACGAACGGCAAGAGAGATTTGACAAAAATTAAGGGTTGTTAGAAAGTAGCACCATCGCCTGAGTGGATCAAGAGAGCTCGACCACAGATACGACCACGCAGGCAAGAAAGAGACAACAAGCGTCTTACAATAAGCGCGTAGGAATACCATCGCCACTATAAAAGTCGCTTCACCACGAGGAATCGAGTCTTTTTGACGTGAACTCCCGGCCAGGACAGTAGTCTTCTGGAACTCCATCTTCGTTAAGTCATTTCAACGTCGACGCCAGCAGAGCCTCGATTTCGGCAGAGCCACAACGCCGACGCCAGCAGAGCCTCGACCTCGGCAGAGCTACAACGCCGACGCAAGCAGAGCCTCGATTTCGGCAGAGCCACAACGTCGACGCCAACAGGGCCTCGACTTCAACAGTTCGCATCAGAACGTCGCCTGTGGAGTTGTACTCCCGCGGCCAACAGTTCACATCAGAGCGTCGCCTGTGGAGTTGTACTCCCGCGGCCCAACGATTCTCAGCAGCACGTCGCCTTGTGGAGTTGCACTCCCGCGGCCAACACTCACATTAGAACGTCGCCTGTGGAGTTGTACTCCCGCGGCCAACAGTTCGCATCAGAGCGTCGCCTGTGGAGTTGTACTCCTGCGGCCAACAGTTCGCATCAGAGCGTCGCCTGTGGAGTTGTACTCCCGCGGCCCAACGATTCTCATCAGCACGTCGCCTTGTGGAGTTGCACTCCCGCGGCCAACACTCACATTAGAACGTCGCCTGTGGAGTTATACTCCCGCGGACAACAAACGCACCAGAACGTCGCCTGTGGAGTTGCACTCCCGCGGTCAACACCCGGTTCGCTCGCACCCCACTGGAGCGGGGACAGGTTCTTTCACCACAGCGTCCACCTGTGAAGGCTATCAGAGGCCATACATCTATTTTGTACCCCTTTATACATTTTAAAACCATTTCCAAATATTTTATATAAGCTTATTTGTTGAATTAGAATTACGAATTATTGAACTAATCTAGAAATTAATAAAAGAGAGAATTCATTGAAGGAAGCCTTGTGTCTCAATCAAATAAATAACTGGACGGATCCTGGACTCGGCTGAGTCACATACCCCGGCCAGAGAAGGGGAAAGTTTCGTTATACTGGCGCCCGAGCAGGGACCTTAAGGCTTCCAACATCTCGACGAGACGCGAACATCGAAATAACTCATCACAGAGTGCCATAGGAAGACGCACGCCATGAAGATCGACGAAGGTGGAACCGTCGAGGATTTAAGAAAACGGCTGGTCACTTTTGCATCAAACTTGAAGAACGACGAAAAGGTCACGGCGCGACTAAAACAACTGGAAAGGATTCACCAGCAAGCTAAATTTCCGCAGCAAATGGGGACGGCACAGACGCATCAGCCAGAAACCGTGAAAACTCTAGAACTGCCCACCACCATTTCAACAGCAAGTCAAGGGGGTGAATGCGGGCCACCGTCGAGCGATCCTCTCGCGATCCTCTCGCTTTTATCGAAAGGTTGGAAGAACTGGCCACCGCGTATGGGATAAGGCGCGACTTACTACCAAGGACAATGCCGGAACTTCTTCGAGACCGAGCTCTGGTCTGGTTCCGCAACAGAATAATGGATTGGCAAACCTGAGGTCAATTCAAAACGGCGTTTTTGGAATTCTTTCTCTCCACCCGTTATTTCGAGGGACTCGAGGACCACATACGTAACCGGCAACAAAAACCAGACGAACCCTTCAAGGACTACGTGCTCGACATGTACGACGCTATACGTCATGTCAACTGGGCCGAGGAGGAGAAGCTTGAACGCCTCTATCGAAACGCACGGAAAGACGTGCAACTTTACGTGAAACGGCGCGAATTCATGAGCCTCGAGGAACTCATCGGTCTAGCAGAGGACCTTGAAGAAATACATGGACGGCAACCGGAACCCACAAACCACCGGCCACGTGAGCGAGAAGTGAAGCATCGACATCCCCCGGCACCCCCGCCCGAAGTGAGTATAAACGCAGCCACTGCCAGTCGACGATGCGGGCAAGACGGACACGCGGAACGGTATTGTCACAACCGCCGTATCCTGTTTTGTTGGACTTGCGGACGTCGCGGACTCCGCACTATCGAATGCTGCCAACGACTTCCCCCGGGAAACGAGAACGGACCACGCCAGGCAGGAGGGAAGGCGGGTCCAGCAACTACGACCCCTCGCCGGGTCAACTAAGCCTCCTACACCACGACAGTACTCATTTAACTGCAGAAGTCATAGTGGGACACCTCAAGAAAAGAGCGGTGTTGGACACGGGAGCGACAAGGAGCTTTGCCAGCCAAGCTTTTGTGCAGGAGCTCGGTCTTCCTGTGAGCTGACCTACTTCCACCAACTACACTCGCCTAGCCGACAACACACGAAGGATGACCAACGAATGCCTCCAGGTAAGAATCAAACTCGGCACATGTGAGATCGATGTGGAGCTGTTGATTATGGCCGGGGCATCGGACGACTTGCTTCTGGGCCTAGACTTCTTGGCGAAGGCTGGGGCCGTCATCAGCTGCGGCGGACAGAAGTGTCTCCGGGTGTCTTACGTGAGCGCCTGCCAAGACTGGCTTAAGCTCACGGTGTGCCATCACACATGGGGTTGAAGTCAATGCGTCAACCACCGCCCCCTTGAATAGGTACCTGATACCAGTCCGCGGGAACCAATTCGAGTACTTGCGTAAAGGACAAGTACTCCCTCTTGGTAAGGGGTCGAGACCTTTCTAACACCTCTGCCGCTCTATGGGTCACGGCACCCGGTTGCAATGCAACTCCACACCGAGCTATAAAAGAATAGCTCTGCCCGCGTACGTTTGGGCGTCAACCACAGCCCCCACGATGCTCCCACTAGGGGTCCTACCAACAATGACCAGGCTGAGCGTGAGCGAACACGCTACAGGGGCTCCTGATCCCCGTGGTACCAGACAAAGCCTCTGGTCAGACTTCGTAGTCAAGTCTACTACCAGTTGGGCTCCTTACAGCCCGGGACCGGTCGCCCAAAAGTTTTTAAGTCCAGTTGTGGATAGAACTTGGTGCAGACAGAAATTGCCCACGCCAAACTTGAAAACAGTCTAAAGACATGTGTATGGGCAGGCCTATCCGTACCTCTTCCACTCAGAAAGGGAGCGGCACCTAAGACGGGGATTAACCCCAATTTAGCTGGACCCCCAACAAGATGTAAAAATCTTTGATTCCGGGGTGAGGCGTTGAGACCAACCTCAGCGCCCCCCGAAACCCGTGGTACCAGACAACCTCTGGTCAGGCTTCGTAACCGAGTAACTACCGGTGAGCTCCATACCGCTCGGGGACCGGTGGCCCTAGGGGAGACAGAGACCACGAACACACACCAGTGCGGCACAACAGCTCTGTCCTCCCGAAGGACGACAGTAAGCTGGCACACACATAACATTCACACTACATTCAGCACAACCAACACATTCATCGCCATCCAACCCTACCCAATACACACACACAATCACCTACAACTTGCCTATTCATACAACCCATACGCCACATACACAGACCACCCACGCACAAAATTGGGCAGCTAACCTACCCTCGCACGACGCTCCACGAACACTCTACCGGCGAACCGGTCCAGACATTCCAGTTGCTCTGATGTGGAGAGAGCCTCACTCACACAGAACCCCTGGTCAGTCCAATTAAACCCCATAGCCCCCAATCCCTAAAGTCGGACTACAATGGGCAGACACACAAGACATGCAGCCAATCCTCAATTTCAGCTCCACAGTCACAAGCTTCTGAAGCCGTGAGGCATCTCTTAAACAAAAATGCATTAAGAGAGCCATGGCCAGTTAGCAAAAAGCCCAAGCTCAGACTGAAGCCAAACCAAGGATGACATGCAGCAAATGTGACGTCCCGTATGTACTCATACGTCGTCCCACCCTTTTCACTATTGTTCCATCTAGTTTGCCAGCTAGATGAAACACATTCATTCAAGAACGCTTTGCGCTCTGTCACGCTAAGCCTCTCCACATCACTCTCAAACCATTCATGCTGCGGCAATGGTAATCCCCTCCTGCATCTGAAGATGGCCGCACGACGGACCACCTTCAAGTCAAGAGGGGCAACCCCCATTAATACATATAAGGCCTCCGTGGAGACCGTACGGCATACTGGCAGGCATGCGGCAAGCATAACTCTCTGGCATGCCAGAATCTTGCGATACCCAGCAGCAGACGTTACCACATCGCACCAGACCGACACACCAAAGGTTGCACACGCAAGAAACAGACCCCCAATAGAGAACACGGACAGCACGTCTACTCAGACCCCAGTCACACCTAAGCAGCTGCGGCGGACAGACGGTCACTCTGCGAGAGACACACGGACAGAAACGGCGAGAGGAGTGGACGTGCACGGCTCTCGAGGAGGAGGACCCTCCATCGCTGAGCATCGATCATTTCCTGCGGCACGAAGTCGCGAAATTCGATGAGGTACAAGGAACATGCAACATTACGTCGCACAAGATTGCCATGAAAGATGAGCGGCCGATTAAGCAGAGATACATCCCACGCAACCCGGCCATGCAGGAAGTAATAGGTAGAGAGGTCGACGAACTTCTGGCTAAAGGATGCATCGAGCCGTCACACAGTGCCTACAGTGCCCCGATAGTCCTGGTCAAAAAGAAAACGGGCACCTGAAGACTCTGCATTGACTACCGGCAGCTAAACGACAGATCAATTCCTGACGCGTATCCACTTCCGCGTATACATTACATACTCGACCGACTACGAAACGCAAAGGTTATCAGCAGCTTGGACCTTAAAAACGGGTATTGGCAAATACCCATGGACGACGACAGTAAGAAATATACAGCATTTACGGTCCCGGGGCGAGGCCTCTTCCAATGGAAGGTCATGCCATTCGGCCTCCATTCTGCTCCGGCGAAATTTCAGAGGGCGTTGGATAAAGTCATTGGACCTGACTTAGAACCACATGCTTTCGCATATCTGGAAGACATCATAGTTACAAGCAGCTCAGTGGAGGAACCCGTGGGCCACCTGCAGGAAGTCTTCCGAAGGTTGCGTTCGGCGAACCTGAAATTGAACCCAGAGAAATGTGAGTTCTTCAAAAAACACACTAAGTATTTGGGAAACGTGGTAAGTGAACGCGGCATCGAAACAGACACAGACAAAATTTCCACCATCAAGACGCTGAAACCACCCTCCAACGTACGCGAGCTGCGACAGTGCCTGGGAATTGCGTCCTGGTATCGCTGATTTGTACCAGAATTCGCAACCGTTGTACATCCGATGACCACTCTGCTGAAAAAGGGCAGACATTGGAAGTGGCAATACGAGCAACAGAAGGCCTTCGATAAGCTGAAAGGAATGCTTATCAATGCACCGGTCCTGACCTGTCCAGACTTCACCAAGCGATTTATTCTCCAGACTGACGCCAGCGAGGTCGGCCTGGGAGCCGTGTTAACGCAAGACGACGATGGGAGAGAAGCGGTAATCGCCTATGCCGTTCGCCGCCTCAACCCAGCCGAACAAAATTACACCACTACGGAATAGGAGTGCTTGGCGATCATATGGAGAAAAATGCGGTGCTACCTCGAGGGGTAACAGTTTACGGTGGTTCCAGACCATCTCTCCCTTAAGTGGCTCAATTCGATAGAGAATCCATCGGGCCGGATCGCAAGGTGGGCGTTAGAACTGCAGCAATATAGGTTCGACGTCCAATACAGAAGAGGGAAACTCAACCCAGTGGCCGACGCATTGTCGCGACAACCGGTAGACACCCTCCGCCGCACAGGAATTGACGAAGAAAAGTGTAAGAAGTGTCCTTGGTTAGAAAAGAAAATCGCGGCTATTCACGACAACCCCGAGAAATACCCAGATTTCCTCGAGCAGGATGGGAATCTGTACAGGCACATAGCGCAACGCGAATACGACGAGGAAGGCACCCCGTGGAAGATGTGCGTCCCAAGCTTCCTCCGCCAACGTGTGTTACGCGAGAACCTTCAGTCTTCCCAGCGCAGGTCACTTAGGAATTCAGAAGACCACCGCCAGGATCATGGACAGATACTACTGGCCAGTCATGTCGCGAGACATTAGAAACTTCTTGCAACTTTGTGCCGATGAACCGTGGGCCAACGTTTGCACGGACTTCATTGGGCCACTTCCCCGGTCAAAGCACGGTAATAATACAATTCTAGTATTTTTCGACACGTTCTCCAAGTGGATTGAAGCCGTACCACTGCGCAAAGCCTCAACGCCAAATCTTATAAAGGCTTTCCGAGAGAGGATACTGGCCCGTTACGGCACCTCAAAAGTTTTAATTTCAGACAACGGCGTCCAGTTCACAAGCCGAGCGTTCGAAAGCTTCCTCACAGAAATAGGAACCAAGCACCAGTATACAGCCCCTTACACCCCACAATAGAACCCAGCGGAACGAGCAAACAAAACTTTGAAGACCATGATCGCCCAATTCGCTGATGGACAGCAAAACGCCTGGAACGAGTTGATTCCCGAAATCACACTGGCCCTGAATTTAAGCAGATCGGATGTAACTGGCTATAGTCCTGCCTATCTCACGCAAGGACGAGAGTTGCGGTTGCCGGGATCTTTATACGACCAGAAAACATTCGGCACGGGACAATCACCCGAGGAGGCGGATGACAAGGCCAAGCGACTCACAGAAATTTTTGCGATCGTCAGGAAAAGACTGACCCAAGCCGCCTCCGATCAGGCTCGTCATTACAACTTGCGCCGACGCCACTGGAAACCGAATATTAGGCAGCTCGTCCTTAAACGAACCCATCCGCTCTAGAAGGCCGCCGACAGCTTTGCAGCCAAATTGGCACCAAAATATGATGGCCCCTACAAGGTAATCGCGTTCAAATCCCCGTTGATTGTACAACTCCAGGAAGTAAATAGTGCCTCCAAGAAGACGAGGACAGCACACGTCAGCGAGCTCAAAAGCATACCAGCAGACACAGCTCCCACGGCCGACGCATGCAACCACGGCAAAATAGGGAAAACACAGCGAGGTCATAGTAACTCACTTTCTATAAATACATAATATTTAAATAACAGAAAGAAGCCACAGCAAAGCATTATTATATAAGAATTACATGAAATCAAAAATATTCCGATTTATTAAGAAACTATTACATAGCCACTACCCCCCCACTATACTATACCACCGTAGCCACTACCCCCCCGATGAAGTAAGAGGGAGATGTCAGGAACAAATTAAGTCGCACTTAATTTCTTCCTCACATAAATTTTCTACTTATATATATAATATATATGTACCCAGAATATATGGTAATTAAATACCAAACTACCGTTTTTGTATATTAATATGTATGTAACGAACGGCACAGTAGAAAAGAGAGATTTGACAAAAATTGAGAGTTGTTAGAAAGTAGCACCATCGTCTGAGTGGACCGAGAGAGCTCGACCACAGATACGACCACGCAGGCAAGAAAGAGACAACAAGCGTCTTACAATAAGCGCGTAGGAATACCATCGCCACTATAAAAGCCGCTTCACCACGAGGAATCGAGGCTTATTGACGTGAACTCCCGGCCTGGACAGTAGTCTTCTGGAACTCCATCTTCGGTAAGTCATTTCAACGTCGACGCCAGCAGAGCCTCGATTTCGGCAGAGCCACAACGCCGACGCCAGCAGAGGCTCGACCTCGGCAGAGCCACAACGTCGACGCCAGTAGAGCCTCGATTTCGGCAGAGCCACAACGTCGACGCTAGCAGAGCCTCGATTTCGGCAGAGCTACAACGCCGACGCCAGCAGAGCCTCGATTTCGGCAGAGCCACAACGCCGACGCCAGCAGAGTCTCGACTTCGGCAGAGCCACAGCGTCGACGCCAGCAGAGCCTCGATTTCGGCAGAGCCACAACGCCGACGCCAGCAGAGCCTCGACTTCGGCAGAGCCGCAACGTCGACGCCAACAGGGCCTCGACTTCACCAGTCCGCATCAGAACGTCGCCTGTGGAGTTGTACTCTCGCGGCCAACAGTTCGCATCAGAGCGTCGCCTGTGGAGTTGTACTCCCGCGGCCCAACGATTCTTGTCAGCACGTCGCCTTCTGGAGTTGCACTCCCGCGGCCAACACTCACATTAGAACGTCGCCTGTGGAGTTGTACTCCCGCGACCAACAGTTCACATCAGAGCGTCGCCTGTGGAGTTGTAATCCCGCGGCCCAACGATTCTCATCAGCACGTCGCCTTGCGGAGTTGCACTCCCGCGGCCAACACTCACATTAGAACGTCGCCTGTGGAGTTGTACTCCCGCGGCCAACAGTTCGCATCAGAGCGTCGCCTGTGGAGTTTTACTCCCGCGGCCCAACGATTCTCATCAGCACGTCGCCTTGCGGAGTTGCACTCCCGCGGCCAACACTCACATTAGAACTTCGCCTGTGGAGTTGTACTCCCGCGGCCAACAGTTCGCATCAGAGCGTCGCCTGTGGAGTTGTACTCCCGCGGCCAACAGTTCGCATCAGAGCGTCGCCTGTGGAGTTGTACTCCCGCGGCCCAACGATTCTCATCAGCACGTCGCCTTGTGGAGTTGCACTCCCGCGGCCAACACTCACATTAGAACGTCGCCTGTGGAGTTGTACTCCCGCGGCCAACAGTTCGCATCAGAGCGTCGCCTGTGGAGTAGTACTCCCGCGGCCCAACGATTCTCATCAGCACGTCGCCTTGTAGAGTTGCACTCCCGCGGCCAACACTCACATTAGAACGTCACCTGTGGAGTTGTACTCCCGCGGCCAACAGTTCGCGTCAGAGCGTCGCCTGTGGAGTTGTTCTCCCGCGGGCCAACGATTCTCATCAGCACGTCGCCTTGTGGAGTTGCACTCCCGCGGCCAACAAACGCATCAGAACGTCGCCTGTGGAGTTGCACTCCCGCGGTCAACACCCGGTTCGCTCGCACCCCACTGCAGCGGGGACAGATTCTTTCACCACAGCGTCCACCTGTGAAGGCTATCAGAGGCCATACATCTATTTTGTACCCATTTATACATTTTAAAACCATTTCCAAATATTTTATATAAGCTTAATTGTTGAATTAGAATTACGAATTATTGAACTAATCTAGAAATTAATAAAAGAGAGAATTCATTGAAGGAAGCCTTGTGTCTCAATCAAACAAATAACTGGACGGATGCTGTACTCGGCTGAGTCACATACCCCGGCCAGAGAAGGGGAAAGTTTCGTTACAATTTTTCCACAATTTTTCTGCCTATGACTGCCACTTATTTATTAAGGAACTCAATTTATTTGAGGAGGATATAAACGTTATCCCCTAAATAAAGAGTTGTACGTATCCCTGTTACAGAGGATAAGCGTAAGCGAAAAGAAAACCATTCAACTCAGGTTCTTGGATTCTTTTCGCTTTATGGCTTCCAGTTTGGATACATTGGCGCAAAATCTTACGCCTAATGATTTTTACGCCCGCGCCGAATGTATCCAAACGATGAAGCATAATCTTCTTAGAAGGAAAGGTGTATTCCCATATGAATACATCAATTCAGTTGATCACCTGCAAAAAACCAGCCTTCCTACACGGGCTGATTTCTTCAGTCGATTGACTGGTACAGAATGTGCAGTAGAGGATTATGACATGCTCAAAGAGTTTGGCAAGTTTTCAATTGTCAAACTCTGAATGATTACATGATCCTCTATCTGAAAACAGATGTACTTATTTTGGCAGACGTTTTTGAAAATTTCAGAAACGTGTGCAAAAATATTTACAATCTAGATCCTTGTCAGTACTACACGGCTCCAGGTTTGTCCTGGGATGCAATGTTGAAAACAACCAACATAGAACTGGAGCTGCTTACTGACGTTGATATGTATCTTTTCGTACAGAAAGGCATACGGGGCGGCATTATTCAATGTAGCAAGAGGCATTCAAAGGCAAATAATAAGTATATGACGGATTACGATCCAAGTAAGCCGTCAGAATACTTAATGTATTTGGATGCCAATAACCTATACGGTTGGGCAATGTCGCAATATTTACCGTATGGGGATTTGAATGGGTTGCTGACTTTAATAATTTTAACGTCAGCAGCATTCTTTCAATGCCAGAGGATTCGTCCACTGGGTTTATTTTCGAAGTAGACTTGGACTACCCTCTGAGTTTACATGACACGCATAATGATTTACACATTTCATGAAAATAAAACTGTGGGTAGCTCCAAGTGTAAAAAGTTACACTTGGACTCAAAATGGTTTAATTTTAAAGAAAGTCCACAAGGCATTGAAGTTTAAACAGTCTTGTTGGTTAAAACAATATATCGCTAGAAATACTTTTGAAAAGAATTTCTTTAAACTGCTAAACAATGCGGTGTACGGGAAAACAATAGAAAATGTTGATAAACGGAAAGATGTCAAGATTGTGAATAGCTGGGAAAGTCGAGGAAAGCGATTGGGAGTTCGCGCACTAATTGCTAAACCCAATTTTCACAGGTCTTCAGAATTCACAGAAGACATGATTGCGATTCAAATGAGTAGGATTCGCACCGTTTACAACAAGCCCATTTATTTAGGATTTTCGGTGCTTGAATTGTCAAAGTGGAAGATGTATAACTTCCACTATGATTACATGCTACCGAAATTCCAATAGAGTCTTGTATTGAACTACATGGATACAGATTCATTCATATATTCAATCAACACTCTAGATTTTTATAAGGATATCCGAATATCCGGAGGACAATGTATATAATTTTCCCCTTGGGAATGCCAAAGTCCTCGGCATGATGAAAGATGAGTGTAAGGGGAAAATAATGAGGGTGTTCATAGGCCCCCGCTCAAAAATGTAATCCGTAGCCATTGTAAATAATAAAGAAATAAAAAATTTTAAAGGAGTAAAAAAATTAGTATTGGATAGGTTAATTTTTAATGATTATAGGAATTGTTTAGTAAATAAGAATATAGTTTATGGTGACATGTACATATTTAGAAGTAGGACGCATAACATATATACGCAGTTAATTCATAAGAAAGCTTTAAGTTCTAGTGATGATAAACGTTATGTTAAAAGTGATGGCATCCACACTTATGCGTGGGGCCATCACAAAATAGAATTAGAAATTGAATTAGACATAGATGATGATATTTTTAATAATTTAACCTATTAATAATTAAATTTAATTTTTAATAATATTTAATAAAATAATTTGAAATTTAAACAAAATAATTTAATTTTATAAATAAATTTTTATTAATGTATATATATTCTAAATATTTTAAATATAGACATTAAGTTTACAATTGTTAGGTTTAAGAAATTTTATAAATAAAAAAGTGTAAATATGAACTTACAAACATTTGCTTCTTTATTTATTGATGGAATTTAGGAATTTTCTTACCAGCAGAGCATTTTGAAGCGCACAAAATCCATTATGGGCATAGCACATCCTTTGTAGTAAGTATGTATCACGAAGAGTTTTAAAGTTGCTGCAGCCGAATTCTTCAATGTTTAATACAGGCGCGTCTAAAAGTTCTTCAACCCATTTAGATTTTTCAGCTCCCTTAACGTACACGGGTATATTTTTAAGATTTTGCTTCACGATATGTTTTACACTACAATAGTCGATGAAGCCATCATTCCATGTGAAACCATGATGATTACGATATAACCACTGTACTTGTTTTTGGCACTGACGTGTTAATTTGTTAAATCCATATGGCGGTTTTACAATAAAATTCTGGTACTCATTAAAGCTGAAGGTAACTGTCAACTCTTTGACGATAAATTCATTAAAATTGCCTTTGAAGCTCTGCACATCCAGAGTAATAAATTTGTCATTCTTCATTTGCACTTAGACGACTCTTTTAATTTCACCAATCGTTGGTGTATATTCAATTATTTTGTCGTGTATGAGTACGCAATAGGCTGATGTGTTGGTTGGAATATTCTTTGATGTCTTAAATTCACTTCTAATATCAATAGGACCACTTTTAATCGCTTCGTTTTGATGACTAACATCCACTAAAATTATCGGTGCAGTATCTTTGAAATCTCCAGGCAGCAACAGAGGTTGAGATTCACGATTAAAATAACTTTGTCGAAATTTTATGTACATATCATACAACAAGGCATTTGACCGGGTGTGGCATAAAGCACTCGTGTCTAAACTGACTGCTTATGGTGTTGGTAATACTTTCACTCGATGGATATCGAGTTTCCTCAGCGGCCGTTCTATTCGGGTTGTAATAGACGGCTTTGCTTCCGAAGAGCACTCCATTAATGCTGGAGTTCCGCAGGGTTCGGTCCTGTCTCCGACACCTTTTCTTATTTTCATCAATGACCTTCTGTCATTGACATCAAACCCCGTCTACTCGTTTGCTGATGACAGCAGCATTTGTCACTCACATTCATTCTCCAGGCGTCCTTCCATTCTGGAGATCACTAGAAGACGCAGAATTATGAATGACACACTCCAATCCGACCTCAACAAAATCCAGGAGTGGGGTCGTGCGAATCGGGTCGACTTTAATGCGCGGAAGACCCAATGCTGTTTGTTAACCCACAAGCGTTTGGCGGGTGACAACTTCCCACCTCTCAATATGGGTGGTGTGGATATTAATGAGTCGGAGGCTCTTGATGCTCTGGGCATGTCAATCCAATGCGATCTTCGCTGGAACGATCACATCTTTGACGTGTCGAAAGAAGCAGTCAAGTGCTTAGGCTTTCTTAAGCGGTGTAAGAAATACTACATTCCAACCGATCTTCGTTGTATCTACACCACTTGTATCCGTCCGAATATGGAGGACAATTCGCATATATAGTCGGGAGCTTCGCGGACATATCTTCAGCTTCTCGACCGTGTCCAATGTCGTGCGTTAAAACTTATAGGGGACAGTAGGGTATCCAGCTCTATTGAAACCTTGGAGCGTCGTCGTGATGCAGGGTGTGTATCATTATTTTACCGCTACTTTCATGGTAAATGTTCCTCTGAAAATGTTCGGCCTGATTCCTCCGGCTCAGGTATTTAGCAGAACTACTCAGCTTTCCAGAGGGGTGCACCCCTTTTATGTCACGATTCCATTCCAACGAACCACGCATTACCGTGAGAGTTCGTTTTTCGGTCGCGTCATTAGATTGTGGAATAGTTTCCCTGCGCATGTCTTCCCACCCACTTACAGCGTCGAAACCTTTAAGCGAGGTGTAAACCGTCACTACTCCCTCTTTCCCCCTTCCCACTAATCTGTCATCCCTTCGGAACCATCAAATGCTTTGCATGGATAGGGGGCATCCCATGAGCTTGGTTTCATCTGCAATAAAACAAAAAAAAAAACAAAAAAAGAAAACAGACCATAACGGTCACAATCGAAATTCAGATTGAGGTCATCATACGGATATGTATCAGAGTTAAGGTGCACTTTTACATCAGTTAAATTGCAATGTTGAAATAGTTGTCCCTTCGAAAAGCAATCAAAAAGCAATCAGTATAAAGCGTGGTCTTTCATTCTACGCAGATAATTTAACGTTCCACAGGTGGTTGCTTCCTTGAGCAAGTGATGGATTGAAATGACAATCCCAACTGCGGATTGCTATTGTCGCAACACTATTATGAAAACCACTGTTGTTGCAACACTTGAAGAAATACCATTTTCGTCTGATTTCGAACGCAGTAGTACAAGTTCATGTTTAGCATTTAGGATAATTTTCTTAAAGTCTTCAGCAAAGCCCAGTAGCATTTTCAATGGTGTACAAAAATTAAAATATCCATCCTTCATTTCAACTTCATTCTTTGCAAACCAACCAGCATTTATTAGTATGTTACTCTCAGTCGGATTTAAAGTGACGTACTTTTTCACTGTTGTAGTTACACCCAGGTGACGTGTACGATCAATCTCCAATCCATTCATCTCATAACGAATTTCATCAAACATGAATGCCACACAATTGTTTTTTAATTTTGTGAAACATTGCTTTTCAAAATTGCTTTCATACGATTGTAGATATGACGAGTAGCCTTGGTATTCTTTTTTAATGATGCTTTCATCATATAGTGGTTTTTGTACAACATCAAGTATTTGACTCATTTTAATTTAGTTTCTCTTTAGTTGAAAACCCAGAGATTTTATAAACTCTTTATTGGCAAATGTCAACTTTTTGCGTTGTAGAGTGTTAAGTGTTGTCTGTGGCTTCTGTGACCTTGTTACTTCAAATGGCAAAGTAGAAGTGAATGCAGTTACACCCATGCAAGCGCTTTTATTATGATAATCATTGTTCTTGAGGTTTTAAATACGGTCTGAGGGCTATAGTTTCTCCACAAAAATTAATTAGGTTACCGCTTTGATCAACAATTTTTATTGTAATTGAACTTATCTGTCTAGTGTTTACTGGCAAATAAATGAAATTTTTCGGAATCTCATCTATTTTATACCCGGGACTGACATTCAGTGCAAACATGTGAATTGTATGCGCCGGTGTGTTATTAATATATGAACCGCTTATAATGTCACACTCAATGTGTATAACATTGATCTTTATTATAGTCACAGGTAAGTCGGAAGTGTGCAGTGTTCCTGCTTCCAATACTTTTTTACTGAAGCCCAACAGTGAACCAATGCTTCATTGTTTATTAAAGAAAATTTTATGTTTACTGGACCCTACGATTGCTTGCAGTGTATTTGGGTTGGCGGCTATTTCCAGTTTCTCATGAATCTTATCATGTGGCACTATACTAAAATATTTATTTTGAATGTACTCGGCAATATCGTCGAGCTCATATGAACCAACAGGTATTTCAATTGTATGGTCTCCGATGTGATATAAATTATTTTCATAGTCAACGTTTGGTATGGTGTTGTAGCTTTGAAAGTCAACGAGACCGCATACATACTTCCCATCTAAATCTTTTTATACAAGAAAATTTATTTACAAAATTTCATTACTATCGATCCAAGAAATATGTTTATTGGAAAACCCTAGCCACTTGACAAAGACTTTGTTCCCTTTAGTTTTTAAAACTTTTTCTACAAGGTATGTGCTGGGATATTTTGTTTTCAATAGTTCGCTTTTGTAAAATCCTCCTCCAATTGTGTTTCCTTGGTAGTCTTCAAGAATATACGTCGGTGGGTTTGTAATTCTTATATATTTAATTTTAAAAATTCCTGTAGTCCAATTCGGTGTATAGCCTTTTTCAAAAACGTGTTTATGTTTACTGATGCGAACATAGTCTCCTATCCGGAGCTTTGGCTTTCTAAATATTTTCAGGTTGTTGTAGGCTGTATTTAATAAAAACTTTTCATTAGACCGCTTGACATCGATGGGAGCCATATATATTGTTCTATGATGTATTTTGGAACGAATTTCCGTCATCCCTCGTCAAATTTGGTCTGTAGACTAACCGGTTTCGGCGTTGTGCCATCTTCAGTGTCGTTTTTGTTCTTATTGTTTCGTTCTTATTGTTCTATGCTTTTTCTTATTGTATTTGTCGATCAAATTTTTATAATTATCAATCCATCGATACGATCCATGGTAACTAAATTCCCTCCAAATCAAAAATTGTTTTAGTGTTCTATTGAAACGCTCAACAATTGATGCCTTTAAAACACTGTACCATCATCGGTTTGTAAATTTCTGGGTATTCGACCCAAATTGAATACGGTTTCCATGGCTTTGGTGACATCAGCAGATGTTTTAGATTTTAAGGGTATGGCCCAGGCAAATTTTGAAAATGTGTCTATAATTGTGAGAAGGAAGCGAAATCCATTGTTATCTGTAGAATAGCTTCCCATTTCTACTAAATCCGCTTGCCAGAGGTCGTCGATGCCTTTAGTAATTACACGTCTTCGTTTAAAATTTTTACGAGCTTGAGTGTGAAGCTCCTCTACTAAACCCCGCTTTTTACTCATTTTGGCATTTATTGTACAATTTTTTCCTCCAATGCAATTGCAGATTTACGTCTTAGTGCTTGTTGAAAGAGGTAACTTTCCATTCGTTCAATTTGTTCACTAATATATTTTGTGTAATCTTGAATACTACTGTCGACGTATTCTTTAGTGTTTTGAAGTTTTGTGTAGACTACTTCAATGTTACCTTCTATTCTTTCCTTTAGTATTTGCCTTACTTTTTTAAATTCTGTGGTAATTTGATTCATACAATTTTCCACAAAAGATTTTGTTACAGCATTATTATTTTCAACAGGCTCACCAACACTCTTTAAACGCTTCCATCGCAGATCTAAATGGTTATCATTATCCAAATTAAAGCCCAACACTTTGGAAAGATATCTTTTTAATTTATTATTTGATGCTTCTCGCATGGAATGACGACCGAGCTTATCGACGCTCATTGTCAATTAGGCTTACAACTCTATTAATACAGCATATTTATACAATTATATTAGCTTCGCTCAACTCCTCAATGATGGAAATAATTTCGTTGTTGTGATTGTTGTATCCAGCTTGTGCTTGTGACTGTGAGGATAATAAAAGTTGTAATCTATCAACTAATTCATTCGGATCATCCCAGTAAATGTTTATATGGTGTAGATGTCGATGAAAATTTATCACTAAATAATCCCTTTATGATGTTGATGTACTTGAAAGCCTTGGTCCCCTTCATTTGCTCATTTTCGTCATAATTACGTTTGCGAGCACTAGTATTGTTTAAAATTGTTTTGTAAACTTGTATAGAGGATGTGCTTCAATATAAGTTGATGGTGTTTTGTGAAACAATAATTGAAAGAGACCGGGTGTAAGGTTGAAGGTAATAGGAAGTGAGGTGCCAAAAGGTTTGTTTGACATGAATATTTCACCGTTTTGTATTTTAAAAGCACTGTTTCCGAATCTCCATTCACATTTATTTGAGATTCATCATATTTATTCATCATTTATTTGAGAAAAAAGTTTCGTCTTCAAAATCCATCTTTTTCTTTGTTTTGTGTGGGATACTTGTTTTTAGTTTGAGTGGCATATCATCGTATGTTAAATCTGAGTCATCCTTGTTAGTATTTGTTGTTGTTGTTGTTGGTGTTGTAGTGTTTCGAACCAATTCCTTTAGAGGTTTTGTGATTGGCTTAAATGACTCTTCTATTTGATTTTCTACATCTGCTTTAGTCAGTTTTAGATTCCGAAATTTCTGTTTCAATACGTCTGGTTGTACCATGTCTTTTAATATTTTTTCATTCATTCTTAGCATCTGCTTAAACAGCTAACAGATCAGATCAGGTATATCAGATCAGATCAGGTGTATCAGCTATCAGAGGAGGTGTATCAGCTATCAGATCACATCAGGTGTATCAGCTATCATATCAGGTGCAACAGCTATCAGATCAGTTCAAAGGCTGTTTTCATACTAGTATTAAAGTATCAGGGATGCTTTTATATATAGTTGGATATAAATGTCAAAACCTTTTCTATAGCGCCCATCATCAATCGGGTCGTCTTTGCTGATTACCATAAATCCATACTTGTATTTCCAACACTCTCTACATATATTTAGAAAGTTTTCAAAAGTCATGTCTGTTCCTACATGATCATTCTATATGTGCTTCATGTTAATTTCGTCTTGCTTAAACATAATAATCATGTTGGCATTATCGAGTACTAAATGCAAAAGTATTCTCTAATGTTATTTTGCTTCTCACAAGCAAAAATATCGAATATCATTATTGAGTTTGTTTTTGCTTCATCTGATTTAAGAACTTGTTCGTGGTCAGAAAATGTAAATGGTCCCATATTTTGAATTGGTTTCATTAATTGTTTTAAATATTCATATTTCGGTTGATACGACGACTTTGAGTATAAGTATATATTTGCAAAGTTCAGTTCATTAGGACTTTCTATTAAACTCAACATGACGTTAGTCTTTCCACAATTTGAAGGCCCGACAATAAGGCATCTTATTGAATTCGGCAGCAGGGAGCCGTGTCGGGATTTCCATACGTTGACAGTAACAGAATTCAGATTTTTAACAATAATATTTTTGTGTTGTTTAACGAAATGCATTTTAGCAATTCATATAAATATACAGTAACCACACCTTTATAAATATTAATTTTCATTCAGTACAAGTAGGTGAAAAGATATAAAATGGCTATAATTTACAAGAAACATGTTAGTAAAAATCAGTCAGTAACCGGAAGAGGTTTATTAAATGGTGTTTTAAATTCTCTACCAATTGAACTTTATTGACCGGGTTATCAGTTTTGTGGACTAGGAACTAAACTAAACCAACGCTTGGCAAGAGGCGATAAAGGAATCAATCCCCTGGACGCCGAATGTAGAGAGCACAAAATAGCTTATGATAAAACACGAGACTTGTATGCGTCACGAAGCATATATAATATTAATTGAAAGGGCTTGGCAAAGAGTAAAATCAAAAGACAGTAAATTTGGTGAGCGCATAAACGCACTATTAGTTACAAACGCAATGAAAGCTAAAGTAACATTCGGTATGGGGAGCACGATGAGTAAAACTCTTAAGAAAATTAAGAGAAAAGTTAAAAGGAATGTACCAAGAAAATATTCACTAAAGCAGTTAAAAGCGCTGTACGCGAACACGACCACGAAGTAAAACACGTCGAGGACTCTTTTTTTACTCTGACTCTCGTCGAGAGTGTTACCTTTATTTATACTTGTTCTTACTCTACCTAGTACATGGTGGAGAATACAATTCCCACCATGTGTATATCTTAATTATTGATAAGAATAAGGGATGGCATTATCAGAGCGCGACCGTCTTCTTATCAGCAATGCATTCTGCCGGTATCAACTAACAAACATCTTAAGCGCTCGTCCGGCAAAACGCATCCTAAATAAACTGTACAAAGAGCAGATTATTTTTTTCTATTTCAAATTTATCTCATGGAAATTTTCCATAGATTCGATATCTAATGCTCTCTCTCGCATGTACAGTTTTTACAAAACTTAAGAAGCGCTCTGAAAATTATTAAACAACAAAAACCCGAAGATATTCCCAGTGCTATAAAAATCGCACAAAAGGTTGTGAAAAATTCTTTCGGACGGAAGAAATCCACGATTGACATTCCACGCGTTATACCCGTTCCTAAGACAGGAGGGTTTCTACCATTAGTACCGATTTTAACTGCTCTGGAAGCTGTTGTAGGCTTAGCATCTGGAGGAGTTGCAATCGCAAAAGCAATTAATGAAACAAAAGCCGCACGTCAACAATTGGAAGAAGCGAATCGACATAATAAAACTATGGAAGCAATCGCCATAAGAAAAGGCTTATATACTTGAAGCCATACAGAAAAGGATTGGGTCTATATTATAGTCCGCAATCAAAAAACATTTAAAGAACTACCCAAAAGAGCCCTCACAGACGTCGACTTGATGAAACATGCAAAGAATCTACCGCATTTCAGAGGTATTTTTTATGCGAGACAGTCTTCCAAAACGACCTCGTCTGCAAGAATGTGGAATCGTTAATCTGGATACATCAAAGGGCCCTGGTACTCATTAGGTAGCATATTACAGAGACAGACACTGCAAAGAATATTTTGATAGTTTTGGAAACTTTCACCCACCGCATGAAATAATAATTTATTTGGGAGATGATGTAAATTACAACTACACCCAACACCCAGACTATAATTCATACAAGTGTGGTCATTTATGTCTAAAATTTCTTTATAATTTAAACAAAATAAACAATAAATGTAGTTTCGAAAAGTAATAGTATTGACTTTTTATTGAACTTTTAATATAAACATTATTTAAATTTTTTATATTCTATATTGGATTTCGATGATGCTAAAGCTGATGATGAAGGTGAAGATGATGATGAGGACGAGCTCTTCCATTCCTTATCCGACTTGAACGGGGTTTTCACCACTGTATACCGAAACTTCTTTGACCATGATTCTTTCATTTCGATGTCTTTCTTCTTATCCATTGTACTGTTCTTTGTTGTTGTTTTTGTTTTTGTAATTCAAGTTCCAAGATGCGACTAAAACTTTTTGATGATTTTCACCACTATTAAGACTTACTTTAACACATGATCGTTATAGCTATGATATATAAATACTGAATTTTCAGTATTTATTTTGGACATTTAGTCTCTGTGTAGTTTTGAATCGGTGTAGACAACTCGAAAAATTCACTAAATTATTTGTTTAAATAAATACAAAAAATAATAAGAATAAGTCTCCCTCATTTACTACTGTGAAGGACTTTAATGGGAAAAAACTTCAATCAGAAAAATATTCTGTATGCCAAGGACATGGAACCCAGCAGATTTTATACAATAAAAAGTGTGCGCAGGACAAAAACCAGATATGGGGCTTGCATTCTAATGGAGCTGGAAGATTACGTAATTTTTCTATCGCAGAAATTCAACGATATTTGTGATGCGACTATAGCAGAGTTAACCAACGGAAATTACGACATAATAAAACTGATGGAGGAAGATAGAGAAGATTTTCGATTGGAGGTTCAGGTCGACTTTCCTCAATCGCAATATATATATATATATATATATATATATATATATATATATATATATATATATATATTGTGACGGCCTAAATTTTTACGAATAAAATTTTGCGCCGATTGATGATGGGCGTTATAGATAAGGTTTTGACATTTACATCCAACTATAAATAAAAGCATCCCCGGTACTTTCATACTAGTATGAAAACAGCTATAAATTACGATATATATATATATATAAATATAAATTGCGGGGAATGTCGCCGTCACACACACACACACACACACACACACACACACACACACACACACACATATATATATATATATATATATATATATATATATATATATATATATATATATATATATATATATATATATATATATATATATATATATATATATATAGGCAGCCCGAAGTTCCTCAACTGTTATTAGCTGAACAAGTCCAGTTTCATATCGAATAGTCGCACCTGTGTGTGTGTGTGTAGGTGTGTGTGTGTGTGTGTGTGTGTGTGTGTGTGTGTTTTGTTTTTTTTTTAAATGAGGTGGAAAGCATCGAAAGCCAAGGTGCGTGACTTTAACACGCTAAAACCACCTCCCCCCGTCTGTCTGTCCTCCCGGAACTACCGTCAAGTATTACGTCGGGAGGCAGATGGAGCTTGACAGCTCAAAAGTCACCAATTAGAGTTCGTCGCAAAACAGTTTGTCGTCTTTATTGCCCTAACGTCATTGTATTGACATATCAGCCAGTCAATTCAGTAGCTCTCCTAGCTCGCTCAGCATTTCTAAGCTTTCCGCATATTTGCGCAGATACCTCGCAGACTGCTTCCCACATTCTTTGCAATGTCAGCATCGCCTCCACAATGTTTCCTGGCGAGACCTCCGACCCCTAGATGCCTTTCAGCATATTTTGTTCTTCCACGAAGATGCCTTTCAGCATATTTTGTTCTTCCACGAATCGGGGGCAAATGAAAAAGACTTGATGTGAATTCTCTATTTCATTCACGCACGCAGGACAAAAGGGCGAGGTATCATACCCAAAGCAGTATAGGCAGCTACGAAAAACTCCATGGCCAGTCAGGAACTGCGTAAGAGGAAAGCTCATTTCACCATGCGATCGACTCATCCATCTTTCAATATTTGGGATCAGAGCGAATATCCAACGGCCCTTGTTTGAAGCATTCCAACGGGTTTGCCACCTTTCTACTGAGAGTGAACGCTCTCGCTGCGGATATATCTCAGCGCCGTTACTTTTCGCTGCATACAGTCGATGTGCCTCATCAGCCATTATTTCTATCGGCATCATGCCTGCCAACACAAACGCAGCTTCGTCGGAGACAGTTCGATAAGCGCTAATGACGCGCAAAGCATTTAGTCGGTGAGCTCTTTCAAGCTGCTTCCTATTCGACTTCACTTTTAGGGAGTCTGCCCAAATTGGCGCGGCATACATGAGCACTGATGTTACCACATTAGATAGCAACATTCGCTTGGTGCTTTTCGGTCCACCTATGTTCGGAAGCATCCTGGACATGGCCGCGTAGCACTTCGAAGCTTTTTTGCAGACATACTCTGCATGCTGTCGGAAACTAAGGCGATCATCAATAAAAGCGCCCAAGTACTTTATCGCTCTCTGCGATTGGATGGTAGCACCTCCCACCCTCAGTTGCACTGATTCCACTTTCTTGCGACTACTAATAAGGACGGCTTCCGTTTTTTGCTCAGCAAGCTGCAAGCCAACCGAAGTTAGCCACTGTTGAACCATCGAAACAGTAAGATTTGCTTTTTCCTCCAGGTCTGACACTTGTTTTTCTACCACTACGACAGCCAAATCGTCCGCAAAACCGATTACTTTGGCTCCTTCAGGAACTGGCAACCTGAGAACGCTGTCGTACATGAAGTTCCAGAGTAATGGACCCAATACTGAGCCCTGTGGAACGCCAGCAGTAATGCTGTATTTTTTCGGGCCATCGTCAGTGTCGTATATTAAGACTCTGTTGCTAAGATAGTTCCTAATAATTCTCAGCAGGTAATCTGGTACGTTCTTCGCCAGTAGTGCATTAATGATATACTCCCAGTCAGCTGTGTTGAACGCATTCCTAACGCCCGGCGTGATTACTAAGCAATACTTTTTGCTTCCTCCTTTCCACCTGGTTCGTTTTATGGCCTCCTTCGCCACAGATATCACTGCACTAAGAGCATCAATAGTTGAACTCTTTCAAGGACCTTTCCAACAGTATCCAAGAGACAGATCGGTCTATAAGAGGACGGCTCGCCTGGCGGCCTTCCAGGTTTGGGCAGTAATACCAATTTTTGAATTTTCCAAATCGCCGGAAAAACTCCTTGCCGCAGACAGGATTGCATGACAGCAGCAAAATGTAGTGGGTAACTCAAAACAGCTGTCTTCAACGCTGCGTTTGGGACAGAATCCGGACTTGTTGTGCTGTATTCTTTTAGCAGCCGAAAGCTCTTCTTCGGATGTCACGACAGCATTATTATTGGCTGGCACTCCCGGGAACAGATTTCTGCGTTCCCGTTGCTGTGGGAATAAGGTAGCCACAATTTTTGAAAGAAGTAATGGACACCTTTCCTGGTTGCTGGCTCTTATTTTTCCCATGACTAACCTGTATGCTCCGCCCCAGGGATTTGAGTTGGCTTCCTCGCATAATCTTTTCAAACATTGCGTTTTGGAGCTTCGAGTGGCATTTCGGAGCCTTTTTCGTTCCCTTGAGAACTCACTTCGAAGAATAATTCTCTCCATCGCCTGTTTGCAGCGTTGATAACGTCGTCTCGCCTGCAAATATATATATATATATATATATATATATATATATATATATATATATGTGTGTGTGTGTGTGTGTGTGTGTGTGTTTGTTTTTTTTTTGTTTTTTTTTAATATGAGGGGAAAGCATCGAAAGCCTTCGTGCGGAACTTTAACCACGCTAAAACCCCTCCCCCAAGTCTGACGGTCCTCCCGGAACTACCGTAAAGTATTGCGTCGGGGGGCAGAGGGAGCATTAAAGCTCAATAGTCTATCGGTACGTCTGTCCCCGTCCTAATTAAAAAAAAACACGTCTGTCCAAGAACTACTGCCCTACCGACGGAAATTTATACTGGTCTCTGCAGCAGATCTTCTTAATCTTTCGGCTGCTCGTAGTCTGGCATATATGCGCGCTGTTACTTCGGAAATCGCCTTCCAATTTACCTCCGGCACTAGCATTGTATCGACCATGTTCGTCGGGTTTAGCTCGGAGCCATTCAATACATTGAGTATTTCTCTCTCCGCGGCAAAACGGGAGCACTTGAATAGCACGTGGTGTGGGTCCTCATCCTCGTTGCACTCTGGGCAGATAGGTGACTCTTCATTTCCAAATCGATATAGAGAACTCCGGAAGGCCCCATGGCCCCCTCAGGTGTGTGTGTGTGTGTGTGTGTGTGTGTGTGTGTGTATGTGTGTGTATGTGTGTGTGTGTGTGTGTGTGTGTGTGTGTGTGTTTTTTTTTAATGAGAGGAAAGCATCGACAGCCTGAGTGCGAGACTTTAACACGCTAAAACCTCTCCCCCTTGTCTGTTGGTCCCCCTGAACTACTGTTAAGCATACCGTCGGGAGGCAGGTGGAGCTAAAGCTCAAACGTGCGTTTACGTCCTATCGTTGTAAGTCTCTAATTATTACGTCGCAGTTAACACGTTCGTTTGTCCGGTTCACTGTTCACAGTTGTCTACTACGCACACGCTCCAACATGCGTTGGCGTTGCATAACAGTAGCACACAAGGATTTGACGGCCATCCAGGCATCTGCTGACTGCAGCATACAATTAACGATGTTGTCCACAGTTAATGAGCTCCGCAGCACAATTTCAGCGCTTCTTTTTACTTGCGAGAGGCTACCGCATTCAAAAAAGATGTGACGTGCATCTTCACGTGCACTGGAGCACCACCCACATATTGAGCTCGTATCATGGCCATATTTATACAGATAACCGCGGAAGCAACCGTGACCGCTAATCATCTGCGTCAAATAGAAGTCCAGTTCCCCGTGCTGCCTTTCAACCCACCGCCTTACGTCCGGGATTAGCAGGTGTGTCCATCGACCTTTGCTGGAGCTGCTCCACCGATCTTGCCACTTAGGGAAAGTGATGCTCACAATCTCCTCTATCTCTTTGGCTGTGAGTTTTCTACGAGTTTCAGCCCTCTTGCGATATCGCATCGTAGTCTCAGCGACCAACAGATCTGGTGGTGGTAAGCCCGCAATTACTCCGGCTGCTTCGTGCGAAATGGTTCGGAAGCCGCTACAAATCCTCAGAGCACACAATCGGAAGACCCGGTTTAACTGTCGCACATTCCTTTCCAAATATACCGCCTTAGCCCAAACCGGTGCAGCATACATAATTATCGAAGTGACTACCTTCGATAGTAGCAGCCTACGTCTTTGAGTGGGCCCATACGTATTTGCCATTATACGAGCTAAGGCCGCATAACTTGTCATCGCCTTACCGCAAACCATTTCGATATGCGCAGCAAATGACAATCTGCTATCCAACATAACACCCAGGTATCGAATTGCGGAGGAAGATGTAATTGTCACTCCATCGATGTTTAGATCTACAAACTCCAGCTTCTTCCTGCTGGTTATTAGCACAGCTTCTGTTTTCTGGGCAGCCAGGTGTAGTTTGTTTTTTACTAGCCATGTCTTAATGGTGTTCACCACGCTGGTCGCTAAACCTTGGAGTTGGTGAAGATGTTTAGCCACAATGACGACAGCAACATCGTCAGCATATCCAATTATATTTACGCGAATTACGAAAATTCTTCAGAATTCTGACGAGGTAGCGTGGTGTATGCAGCCGCTCCAGGGCTGTGATGATGCTTTCCCAGCTTGCTGAATTGAAGGCGTTTTGGACGTCCAATGTTATGACCAAACAGTACTCTTTTGTGCCGTGTAACCAGCGAGAGCCCTCGATTGCTTTCTCGGCTATGCTTATTACTCTCTGGATAGCGTCTACTGTAGAATGGCCCTTCGAAAACCATACTGATGAGGCGATAGTCCATTTATCTCGTCCACATGACGCTGTAGGCGCTCACGCAGGATATGTTCGAGTACCTTTCCCAGTGCATCCACCATGCATAATGGCCTGTATGAGCTTGTCTCCATTGAGGGCTTGTTGGGATTTGGAAGTAATACCAAGCGCTGAATTCTCCATATTTTTGGGAAGATATTCTCGTTCACGCAAGCCTGAAATAATTTCCGAAATGGTTCAGGTGTGATGCTGTATGCCAACTTTATGATTTCATTGGGTATCCCATCTGGTCCTGGTGCCTTTTTACAGCCGAAGGAACTCATTGCCGCAACTATTTCCTCGTCGGTGACAGTCGGCGCTGGCATAATAGTTGTCTCATACTCTGTGGTGGGTGTATTATGCTCATGCTGCGGAAAGAGTTTCTGCACCACCTTCTGCATAAATTCCTGCGCTGTGGGAATTTGTACCTTTGGATATTTTACCCTCGACATTACGATTTTGTACGCGTCACCCCATGGGTTAGAATCCACGTCATCGCACAATTTCCTGAAGCAGGCATTCTTGCTCTTCTTGATCGCCTTTTTAAGTGCCCTGCGTGACATCGTATGTGCAGCTCGATGTGCTTCATAATTTTCGGTTGCAATGCTGCGTTGTTCCCTTCTTCTGTCTTTGAGGCATTTCCTTCTAAGCGCAGCGATCTCATCATTCCACCAGAACACTGATCGTCGGCCTTGTTTATTGCCCCTTCTCGCCATTGACGCATCGCAAGCTGCATTGAGCCACGAGACAACTTGTCTGGCTGAGTCTTCTGCTCTTTCCGCTTGTGGAGCAGACATTCGCAGCATTTGCTCAAAAACATCTCTGTCCAACGTGTGTAGTTTCCAACTCTTTATTCTTGAGGTACTCTGTACCACCTCCTCTGCGTGATCACGCCAGATATGAATTATCAAAGCACGGTGGTCGCTATTTGTATACCGGTTGCTAACCCGCCAATCGATGCGTCTTACCAACGAACAGCTTGCGAATGTAATATCTATCGTCGATATTCTTCCGTTCCTTTCGAATGTGTGCTGACGCCCACTGTTTAGCAGTACGGCGTCTAAATACGCAAAGGCTTCGAGCAGAATTCTACCTCTTTCATTAGTGAGCAGGCTGCCCCATTCCACGGCCCACGCATTAAAATCCCCCGCTATTATAAAGGGTGAAGTATTGCGAGCGTCCCTTACCAACTGGTCAATCACTGCCGAGTATTCCAGGTCGGTTAAACTTGGCGGACAGTAGCAGCTATATATATATAAATACCAGCAATATTTACTACAACGTAGTAATCCCTTTCGACTTCATGCTTCCACTGGAAAGGTAAGTTTCCACAGTTCCAGATAGCCGTCTTCGCCTTTTTATCAGAGAACCATCCTCGCTGATTTCGGTACTGCTCAGCCATAATCACTGCGTCCAGTTTTAGTTCGGCTACCGTCTGTTTGAGAAGCTCCTGGGCCGCTTCACAATGGTTTAGGTTAATCTGCAGCAACTTCATTTCCGATTGCCGCATGCCGCTTTAAATGCAGGGCATTTTATCCCACCTGTAGCGTGCTTGCTGTCCATTTTTTTGCTGGAACATATTAGGCAACAAGCTTCATTTTTTCAGGCTCTGGCTAAGTGACCCTCTTGCCCACAATTAATGCAGCATTTGCTTCTGTCCACTTGGCTCGTACACACTTTAGCAATATGACCGAAGTCTAAGCATTTAAAGCAGCGGAGAACCGACTCCTTCATTCGTATTCGACACACTGACCACCCAATTTTAAGCTTACCTATTTCTAGGAGTACTTTGGCTGCCCTCGTCGATACTCGAATTACTGCAGTCTGAGTGTCGCTATACGATTTCCGGATCGAGCTGACCACTGGTTCTTCCTCACAGATGCTTCGAACTGCTACCACCACTTCCTCGCTCGTTGTGACTTCGTCCAAGTCTCTAATTTCCATCACCTGTTCGTTGCCAAGAGTTTTCACCTTTGCCTGTTCACCTAGTATTTTCTGCACATCCGCTTTAAGCATTTGCGCATTAATGTCTGGGCTCCTCTTAAGTTCAAAAAGCATTTCGCCTTTTTGGGTCTTCCTTATCTTGACCACATTTTCTCCTAGCTTTGTAAGACTTTGTTCCCCTTTGACCTTTTTTAACATGTCACTGTACGACACATTGCCCGTTTTTTCAATAATAATTGATTCCGGCTTCATTGTCTTCAAAGCCCTAACGCGTTTGCTCATCTCTTTCGGTTTCTTTTTGTGGCTTATTGTAATCCACTCACTATTATCTTCAGTATCCTTTTCAACGTCTTTATTTTGCTGCCCACTGCAGGTTTTTAGCACTTCGTTTTCGCGAACCTTTTTAACGCGCGGTTGTGTTGTTACCGATTCGTCACTTAAGCGCTTAGACTTCCTATTCTGCTTGAGGAAAGGAGAAGTTTGCGTTGATGACTCGCAAATCTCTCTTGCGCTAACACTCTCGCATTCAATTTCACTAGATGCACTGTGAGGAGTATTAGGACTTAACGCCAACTTATGCGCTACCTCCGTTCTAGCATCATCATAAACCTCTAGAATGCTATCCATGAGGTTCCTCATTGGTTGGTGAATACTGCGCCGCAAGCTACCCGTTGATGCGATTGTCTCCGTCATCATACCGTGTAACTCGCGAATTTTGCTGCCTAGTAATTCGAACGAGCAAGCCCGTTTGTTTGCATCTGTACTTACTGCTGCCGAACTCGGTGGTGAGGAGCTTGAGCGAGCGATGCCTCCCTCCTTACTAAGCTTCACTGGCGTTCGTCCAATAAAGTTACTCCTTTTGAATGGATCCGCTGAGCCCATGTACGCCTCCGTTAATTGGCTGCCGCCGCCATTTTGTTGCAGATCACTAGTTCTGCCTTCTGCTGATTTCGCACTCTTTTTCCCACCTTCTGATAGTAGTGCCGTCTTGCTCCCACCAGGCATAGCTTTAGCGTAGGCCAGAACCGCTGCTAAAGTTGTCTTCACTAAGCTATACTAAGCTAGACTAGTTGATAGGGGGAAAAGTGGCGCTCTTTCAGATTTGTTGGTAGCAAGAAACTGTCAAAAACTGACAGCGCGCCAAATTCGTATTCCGCACTTTGACAGATTAGCTTATATTTAAACTATTTGCACTAATGTTGCGCGGGATCTTTTGTTGCAATAAATTTTTGCTCCTGTGTTTCTTATTTTTCTTGTTTCAGATTTAAAAAAATAACACTGCTGTGTCCCAGGCAAACCGCACGGTAAAACACGACGCGAGATTGTACTATCGCACACTAAATAATTTCTTCGAATCGAAAACTGCAATTGAAACGCACTTAATCCGACCAAGAACGGCATTTTTAGAAGGAGCCGACGTGCACACGTCTTCTCCCTAAAACTCCCTCTGTGTCTCCCTCTGTGTGTGTGTGTGTTTTTTTTTTTTGGTATGACGACCTGGATTGTGGAATCTTCATAGATACCAATGGACCGACCCAATTGGCATGCACGATTCACCATGGTGCCTACGTGCTAAACCACAAACCTCGCACTTCAACCACTATCCCCCGCGGAACTGCCGTTAAGTATTACTTCACGGGGGCTGGTAAGCAATCATGCTATCTCTGTGCGATTATATCATTGTATCAATTTCTTATCTCAGCGAACCGCCTTCTTTCTATAAGCCGAAGCTCCGTAAGCACAACTGAGACGAATGAGTCAACTTTGGTCCAGTTGTCTTCGCACTGTAGCATAAATTGCTCTATATGCCGTGGATCGATGATCGCAACGCCGCGTGCTCTAAAACGAGGGCAGTGAAACATCACGTGTTCTGCATCTTCTTCTTCATTTACACAGCTGGGGCACAAAGGTGACCTGTCGTGTCCGAATCTGTGCAAGTACTTTCGGAAGCAGCCATGACCCGAAAGGAACTGAGTCATGTAGTAGTTGACTTCTCCGTACTGTCTTTGGTACCATGCAGCAACGTCCGGAATAAGTAGATAAGTCCACCTCCCTTTCGTTCCAGTGGACCAACGTGCTTGCCATTTAGCGATGGAGATAGCTCTTTCTTCCTTAGCAATGTCTTCTGCCCCTCTGGTTGATCTGCGTTCATAAATCCGCTTCATCTCGTCCACTAGAATATCAATAGGCAACGTAGATGCTATAACGCATACGGCTTCATCTGACATCGTTCGAAAACCACTAATGATCCTCAGAGTGCTGAGCCTGTAGATCGATGTGAGCTTTCTCCTGAGTGTTTTTGTGGCCAGGGCAAACTGGTGAGGCGTAGTGAATCACCGAGGTAACTACACTTGCCAGTAGCTTCCGTCTTGCTGGCTTCGGTCCGCCTATGTTGGGTAGCATTTTTGATAGACTGGCCTGCATTTTTGCTGCCTTTGTACTAACATAGCTTATATGTTCTTTAAAGTTTAGCCTGCCATCCAGCCTGACTCCGAGATATTTAGGCGAAGAACTTGACTTAATTGTACTCTCGCCGACTCTTACATATATATGTTCAACTATCTTCCGGCTGCTGATAAGTATTGTCTCCGTTTTATGCTCAGCTAATTCTAGTTGCACTGACTGAAGCCACTCCTTTACTTTTGCAATAGAAGAGCTAATTGCAGCTTCGATCTGATGTATGTGCTTAGCCACCGTTATAATTGCTATATCATCAGCGAATCCGATAATCGTAGATTCTTGCGGCAGTGGGAGTCTCAAGACTTCATCATACATGATGTTCCAAAGAATGGGACCAAGCACGGAACCTTGCGGGACGCCTGCAGTGATATCGTAGTATTCAGTCCCACGATCGCTCTCATATATAAGCCTTCTGTTTATAAATAGCTTGCAATTATATTACGTATATATCCCGGAGACTCCATCTTCCCAAGGGCTTGTCGGATATGCTTCCAACTAGCTGAATTGAAAGCATTTTTTACATCCAGCGTAACGATCGCGCTGTATTCTTGCGTCCCGCCTTTCCAGCGTTCGCCAGAGATGGCGTTATTTGCAATATCTACAACTGCTTTCACCGCATCGATCGTTGATCGGGACTTTCTGATGCCGTATTGGTGTTCGGAAAGATTATTTTCTGCAATGGGCGGCAGCCTATTATATACTATGCGCTCCAATATTTTTCCCAGTGTGTCGAGCAAGCATATTGGCCGATATGACGAGGGCTCGTCTGGAGGTTTTCCTAGTTTCGGAATCAGCACTAACTTCTGTATCTTCCATGAATTCGGGAAGACTCCATCATCCAAACATTTTTGAAATACGTGCAGAAATATTTCTGGCCTTCGAAGAATTGCAGTTTTAATTGCTATATTGGGAAACCCATCCGGGCCGGGTGCTTTGCTGTCGCCAATTCTTTTACAGGCAGCCCGAAGTTCCTCAACTGTTATTAGCGGAACAAGTCCAGTTTCATATCTAATAGTCGCACCTTGCATTGATGCGTGTCGTTGTGGAAACAATGTAGCTATTATGTTAAGCAGTTTTACCGGGCAAGTGGTAATCTGCTTTTTTGGATTGCTCATCTTCTTCATAACAATTTTGTATGCCGTTCCCCAGGGATTGATGTCGGCTTCCTCACAAAGTCTGTTGAAACATTCTTTCTTGCTCGACTTAATCGCCTTTTTTAGTGCATTTCGCTTGTCTCTAAATAAAGTTAGACGATCACAAAAATTGGGTCGGCCTCTCGCCCGCTGTAACTTCCGCCGCGATTTTAGACAGTCTGCTCTCAAAGATCGGATTCTGTCATTCCACCAGTAGCAGGGTGATATCCTATTTTTAACTGACCTTCGAGGCATAGATGCATCACATGCGTTACTTATCAACTCGTTAAGTTTCCGCGTAAGTTCGTCGACAGAACCAGAAATCATGTTGGCTGATTCGATTTCTTCCTCTAAGATTTCTTTGTCGAACATATTAGCCTTCCATTTCGGCCCCGATAATTTTGGTTTCTTTCTGCTTATACTTCTCTGATATTTTAGTTGGAAGACAACTGCTTGATGATCGCTGCCCGTATAATGCTCACTCACTTGCCATTTGGTGGACCGAGCTAAACCCGTACTAGCAAATGTGAGGTCTATAAACGAAGATGCATCAGCTTTCCTAAACGTGCTTTTCAATCCATCGTTGAGCAGCTCCACATTCAATAGAGCAAAGGATTCTAAAAGAGCGCTACCTCTGGCATTCGTATGTTTGCTACCCCATTCAACTACCCATGCATTGAAGTCGCCAGCGATAATCACAGGGGTCCTATTTCTGGCATCTGTAACAAGTTCATCCAACATGTTTTGAAACCGAGACTGTGTCCAGCTGGGTGGAGAATAACAGCTATAGAAGTAACAGCCACCCACATTTGCTCTTACGAAGTCGTCAAACTGGTTGCTCGCCTCATGCAAAATGAAGGAACCACATGTCCATATTGCTGCTTTCGCACTCGCGTCCTCTATCCAGGTTCCGTCCTGTCGGGCCTTGTATGGTTCACTCAGCAGCGCTAGATCGGCTTCCATTTCAATCACTGATTGGGAAAGAAGGTCTTGTGCTGTCTCACAGTGGTTCAAATTTAACTGAATTACCTTCATTTAATTTTCGAAACTAACGCCATCTTAAATAGTGGGCATGTGCTGCTACCGGCAATATGTTGCGCATCTTTTGTGCTATCTTTTCTACAAAACATGCAGTTTGGGATAGCACTGCACTCCTTTGCAAAATGGCCTTCTTCTCCGCACTTTCTGCAACGTGTGTGCAACGTGTGTCATCAATTTCTTATCTCAGCGAACCGCCTTCTTTCTATAAGCCGAAGCTCCGTAAGCACAACTGCGCTCCGTAAGCACAACTGCACTGCTAAGCCGAGCTTAACTAGTGAAAATGTGCAAAAATCCGAACCAAAATGCGCGTTTGTGGTTCTGGGTACGAAGAATCGTGAGCTACATTCAGTGATGTCTGAGACTATTTCATCAACGGGTATGCTGCGCCGTACGATTAATCAACCTATGAGGAATTTTTTGGATCACATTGTAAAATTATACGATACAGCAGAATTGGAAGCGGAGAAAAATTTGCTAGTAAACCAGCGGGCACCTGGTAGAGGCCAAAACGAAGGTAGCAGTGGGCGCGCTAGCGCTAAAAAAGTACGCGAGTCTTCGAGGCAGACGTCTCCACTACTGAAGCCTAGAAAGGAGGCGAAAAGACTTCTGGAAGAACGCAGCTTAGGTCAACCTCGTGTAAAAAAGGCTCGTGAGAGCCAGGTTGTTAATAAGGAGCCAGAGGTAAATAATCAGCAGGAGAATATCAGTGTTGAAAAACATGAAAATAATGAGTGGAAAACCGTGAACCGGAAGAAAAGTGCAAAATCGGACGGAAATCGTGTGCTTAAGGCAATAAGACCAGAGTCTATTGTTATCGAAAAAACGGGGAATCTCTCGTATAGCGACATGTTGAAGACCGTCAAAGGCGATCAAAGTCTCGCAAAGTTTGGGGAAAAGGTGGTAAAGATTAGAAAGACGCAGAAAGGCGAAATGCTCTTTGAGCTTAAAAGGACCCCTGGCGTTAATGTGCACACAATACAAAAAGAGGTACAACAGGTTTTAGGTGAGCAGGCGAAAGTTAAAACTCTTGGAAACGAGATACAGCTAGAAATTAGGGACTTGGATGAGGTCACTACTAGCGAAGAAGTTACGCTGGCTGTTAGAAGTATCTGCGATGAAGAACCTGTGATCAGCTCGATCCGCAAATCTTACGGAGACACACAGATTGCAGTGATCCGCGTATCTGCCAGATCAGCCAAGGCGCTTCTAGACGCAGGGAAAATTAAAATAGGATGGACAATATGTCGAATTAGACTGAAGGAGTCAGTTCCTCGTTGCTATAAATGCTTAGAATTCGGGCATATAGCCAAAGCGTGTAATAGCGTCGAAGACAGCAGCAAATGTTGTTTTAATTGTGGACAAGAGGGTCATTTAGCAAAGGACTGCAAATATGAAGCCTTTTGCATAGTATGCTCTAGCAAGAAAGTGGACGGTAAGCATGCTTCAGGAGGACGGCAATGCCCCGCATTTCGGGCTGCATGCAGAGGCCGGAAATGAGGATATTGCAGATTAACCTCAATCATTGTGTAGCCGCGCAGGAGCTTCTTAAACAGTCTGTAGTTGAACAGAAGATCGATGTTGTGGTTATTGCCGAGCAGTACCGAAACCAGCTTCATTGGTTCTCGGATATAAAGGCGAAGACAGCAATTTGGAATTGTGGTAACCTGTCGCTTCAGTGGAAGCTTGATATGGAACGTCACTACTATGTTGCTGCTAGGATTGCTGGTGTATATATCTACAGCTGCTATTGCCCACCAAGCCTAAGCGACATGGAATATGCAGCAGTGGTCGATAACCTGGTGAGCGATGCTCGAAATACTTACCCTTTTGTCATAGCGGGAGATTTTAATGCATAGACCGTTGAATGGGGCAGCCGTTTTACTAACGTAAGAGGTAGGATTTTGGATTTTTTCTTTCGTATGCCTTCAAAATCTTAAGCCAATTCAATGAGATCCTCCAATGCAGAGAAATCAGACCTCCTTATGTAAAGAAGATAATCCCTATGGCAATTCTTGTAAATCCTCTGTAGTTTTTGCTCCTCTGTATAGTTCACATGTCGCATTAATGTCTGCATGGCCAGTACATAGGCCTTGAACTTCTCGCGAGGCCCTTGGATCCTTTTCCTATTGTTGTCCTCCAGTTCTTCGAAATATCTCGATGGCAAGAAGAATTTCAGGAAATCGGTTTTAAACAATTTCCATCTTGACCAGCTCCTATTGTTATTCCTGTACCAACAAAGAGCTTTGTCCTTCAGCAACTCCAGCATGGTTTGTGGCAGCATATGCTTAGGGAATTCATATGCCTCTGTGAGCTCCTCGACTCTCTCGATGAAGCCTATTGGGTCCCTACCACCGTCGTACCTACAAGACCATTTACGTACCTTGTCAATTACCTCAGAGTAGCACATCCTACTATGGGCCGCACTCTCTGTCTCGCACCTCGCTGCTATGCAACCACCTGTTGACATGGAAACTTGATTGCCGGGGTTCATTTTAAGCACTTCTGTTGGATTTGCCCTCTGTTCGCTGTGTTTCGGAACCGCACCTTGCAATGATGGAGTCGCCGGTCGCGCACTTGGAGAAACACCGCGATTCCACTGCACTTCAAGTTCGCGTAACCTGTCGATCAGCTCGTCGGTCAGATCAGGCGACATAAAAAAAAAAACCCGGAGAGCACTTTACGAAGTTCGTCGACCGTACATTTTGATTCCACACCGAATTCGCGTAGAATCTCCTGCAGATTCTCTTTTGGAACATTATAAATCCACCGTTTACCCATTTCGATTTTCCGTTTATTTCGTGTAACAGTTTCCGCGTTATTTCTTTGCACGATGCTTTTCTATTTTGTTCCGTTTATTTCGCGTAACTGTTCCTTTGAAATACCGCGTTGTTTTTTTTTGCACAATGTTTTTTTTTTTATTTGAATTCGCCGTTAGCACAGTTTAGCGTTCAATTATTTGTTCGATTTACCGTTCGCTTCGCGTAACTGTTTATAATACCGTTTTTTTTCCTAAATTTTCGCGATTCAGCACTATAGTTTTTGATTTTTCTCGGAAACTATTGTCCCTGTTCGGGCGCCATTTTGTAACGAAGTTTCTTGCCGCGGTATACTCAGTCTCGCCAGAGTCCCGTACCGAACACTTAAATAAAAAGCTTTCGGTTTTCTTTTCACAGTTTTTCGACTATTTATTTACCGTAATTCAAAGTTTAATTTTTCGGTATTTTATTGCTAACAGTATTTCTTAAAACTAGTTCCTTTAATTCTAATGTCCGCTGAATAGCACGCAGTCCGTAAAATACAAAATCTATATACACACAGAGTTCTAGAATATGAGGTTTTATGATTGTCGGCATCAGCCACTACGAGGTACTAGAATTTACTTTGATTCAGGTTTGGCGTCCGCTTAAAAGCACTCGGCCACGACGAGGTACTAAAATTTACTTGGATTCGGGATTGGCGTCCGCTTAAAAGCACTCGGCCACGACGAGGTACTAATGAAATTTACTTGGAATCGGGATTGGCGTCCGCTTAAAAGCACTCAGCCAGGACGAGGTACTAAAATTTACTTGGAATCGGGATTGGCGTCCGCTTAAGAGCACTCAGCCAGGACGAGGTACTAAAATTTACTTGGAATCGGGATTGGCGTCCACTTAAGAGCACTCAGCCAGGACGAGGTACTAAAATTTACTTGGAATTGGGATTGGCGTCCGCTTAAGAGCACTCAGCCAGGACGAGGTACTAAAATTTACTTGGAATTGGGATTGGCGTCCGCTTAAGAGCACTCAGCCAGGACGAGGTACTAAAATTTACTTGGAATTGGGATGGGCGTCCGCTTAAGAGCCCTCATCCAGGACAAGGTACTAAAATTTACTTGGATTCGGGATTGGCGTCCGCTTAAAAGCACTCGGCCACGACGAGGTACTAAAATTTACTTGGATTCGGGATTGGCGTCCGCTTAAAAGCACTCAGCCAGGACGAGGTACTAAAATTTACTTGGAATTGGGATTGGCATCCGCTTAAGAGCACTCAGCCAGGACAAGGTACTAAAATTTACTTGGAATTGGGATTGGCGTCCGCTTAAGAGCACTCAGCCAGGACAAGGTACTAAAATTTACTTGGAATCGGGATTGGCGTCCGCTTAAGAGCACTCAGCCAGGACGAGGTACTAAAATTTACTTGGAATTGGGATTGGCGTCCGCTTAAGAGCACTCAGCCACTACGAGGTACTAGAGGTTCAAGGTTCGACGACTTACCACTTGGAGCACGAGATTCCAAAAGAGCGAATTCAGCGCGGTGGGCCCTTTTATACACCGATCAAAACAACTCCGCTGCAGTCGTTGTTCTTGTGCACATTCTGGAATTTTCTAATGGGCATAGCGGCACACAATGTACTTGTTGTTGCTGTGGTTATTTCTAGAAATAAATTCTTGTGATTTTGTTGGTAGCTTCCCACGCTCTAATTTAATTTTTGCTTGCTTGTTTCGCGTCTCAGTCTGTGTTGTAGTTGTTGTAAACAGTATTCCACCTGATTTTATTAGTAATTTCCCAAGGCTCTGCTTTAATTTTTGCTTGCTGATTTGGCGTCTCGGTCTGTGTTGTAATTGTTGTAAAAAGTATGTAGTTCATGTATTCTGTGTGACTGTGGTTTTTTATCCCTTTGTTAGCAAGCGAGTTAATGTGGTTGTTGTTGTTATTGTTAGTTTTGCATATTTTCGCCTTTGCTACGTTGCCTTTTTTTCTTTTTATTGTTGTTGATAGAATTTATTCCACCTGAAGTTGGGTCCGCACAACCCAGGTCACCGCGTTTTCAGTTTACGTTTACTAAAAACGGGCTCGGTTGGAATGCAGGCCAAGTTCTATACCCGGAGTTGTGAGGAAAAAAATATTTTTTCCTTACAATATCTATGTGATGCGCAAGTAATTTATGATGTACTGCAAGCGACAGTGTGAGGCGAATTGTAGAATGTACCTACAGGTACATTCTATTCTTCAACTATTTAGACACGTATACTACAGGTGTATACGTGTCTAAATAGTTAATACGACATTTCTGCGAACACTCGAGAGTTTCTAAACGAGCTTTGTATTTCTCAATCCTACCGTCAGAGTCTTGTTTTGTCGAAAAAACCCATTTACAGCCAATTACATTTTTTCCTACAGGATAGTCAACCAATTCCCAGGTATTGTTTCTCATCAAACTATCATACTCGATCTGCATAGCATCTCTCCACTGATGCCATTTTTCTCAATTTAAGCCTTAGTGACACTTACCAGTGTTGTCAGAATTGAATTTAAATTTTCAGTGAACATCGACTTTATATATTTCTTAGGCCTTCCAACTTTCCCTGTTCTCATCAGTTTCGGTCTTCCTCTTTGCGTTTTCCATTCGCTATATCAGGAGTCCCGTTGTCTGTTGCTTCTTCTGTAGAGGTTCCTTTGTCTGATTCTTCAGCTTCATGTTCATTTGTGTCGTTAACTGCTGTGTCTATAATGGAACTTTCGTTATTATTGAAACCGGTTTGTCTACAAACCAAATTTGACAAGGGATGACGGAAATTTGCTCCAAATATTTAAAAAAAATATAATAATCTTTAAAACCAAATTTTTCGAGGCACTTTCTTCATTTTTGCAGCTCGAATTCTCGAAGAATATGACATCTCTTGGCAAGGTAATTCTGTTGTCTCCTTTATTATAAAGCCTATATGCTTTAGTTTGGTCAGCATAATGAAAAAAACGTAAACTGCGTTCCTTTGTGTTCAACTTTTAAACGACCAGGGCTTTATCAAGCCCACAGCTTTGCTTCCAAAAACGCGCAAATGAGACACTGATGATTTATTGCCCTTCCACTTATCGAAAGGCATTAAGTTTTCAAGAACTTTAGACGGTGAACGGTTTCGAATATACGTGTATGTACCTTCAGCCCACAAACCTTGAGGAAGGTTTGCATCGTCCAGCATGCACCTTGCCATCTCAACCAGTGTACGATTGGCTCGTTCAGCTCCAGAAGTATAACACTTTGCCTTTTGTTGACGGATTCCGTTTGCTTTTATATATTCTTCAATTTTGTTATTAGCATATTCTAACCCGTTATCAGTACGCAGGTACTTTAATTTACATTCTTTTTGATTTCGGCAAAAGTTTTGAACGACCGAAGCATTGCAAAAGCTTCTGGTTTATGCCTAATGAATCGCATTTCTATATATCGCGGAAAGTC
Organism: Sicus ferrugineus; assembly: GCA_922984085.1. Taxonomy (NCBI): domain Eukaryota; kingdom Metazoa; phylum Arthropoda; class Insecta; order Diptera; family Conopidae; genus Sicus; species Sicus ferrugineus. The sequence continues at coordinate 29,117,899 of OV277349.1, forward strand.
ATTTGTGAAGGTTATAAAATAATATTTTTCGCCTAACGAACCCACGCGTATCGGGTCACGTATATCGGATTGAACTAATTCCAGACGACTACGGGTTTTTTATATGCATGCCGCGCACCATGTCATTTGTCAATGGCACGTATAATACGTATTCTAAAATAATGTCTTGACCAGCATATTCAAAATGAATTTTGCCAATCTTTTTTGAAATTGCCAATCCCACTCTCACCGGACCAAGAATTACCCTCCGTGTATGTACTGTGTATGTACTGTGTATGTAGCATTAACGAAGTAAAATTGTCTGTGTTGTTACTTATGTGTTTTATATGTCGACACATTAAACTCATTTATCATTGGATTCCAAAGATCCAACGTGATTAACAGGCTCTTAACTTGGGCCAACCAACTGCCATAGTTATCACTACCGAGCTTTTCTATTGACGCGATTGATTTTGATATTTTTATTTATATTGATATCGACCAACGATATAAACATTTTACTTAACACAACTCAACCGAAACACTCATTATCTGTGCCCATAACCATTGTAAAAAGTAAGGTGAGAAACGAGTCCAGTCTGTTCAGAGTTCTTTATTCAACTACTTCTAGATTTATGTATACGACTTAAGTACAGTGTAAGAAAAAATACAAGAGGCAAAGGTAAAACATATTTGAGTTGCCAGATGATTTTATCATAGTAGATTCTAACAGTAAGAAAATGATGTTGTTTTTCTGTTGCTCCAATTAAAATGTTTATTCTTTCGTTGCACTTTGTCCGATTGAGACAATTTTGGTATTAATCGAAAGCTACAGTCTGCTTCAAATGAAAGTATACAGTTGAAAAGAACACAATTGAATGACCGTATCTTTGTTCATAATGAAAATATATGAAATGTATTTTGATTTTTGAAAAACTTATTTTATTACTAATTTTTTAATACCAATATGAACAAAATATATTCGCATCAATTCATTTAAATTTAAAAAAATACAAAAACTCACGCATCAAAAGAAAGTATTCAGCTTCAAGTAAATGATAAATTACAAGTCTGAAATTCAATGCAAGTTAAGATTAATATTTGTTTTGCTTGCCCTTAGCCTTAATATCTTTTAATCGTCTTGGCATTGATTTTATTAAATTGGCTGTCACTTCTAGAGGGATTTTAAATTTGCTGTCATTCTTCTATCACAGTTGCTTTTAAGGATGCTTTTCCGGTTTTGGTCCGCTTTCTTATTTGCCTGTCCAGTCTGCTTCAAATGAAAGTATACAGTTGAAAAGAACACAATTGAATGACCGTATCTTTGTTCATAATGAAAATATATGAAATGTATTTTGATTTTTGAAAAACTTATTTTATTACTAAATTTTTTAATACCAATATGAACAAAATATATTCGCATCAATTCATTTAAATTTAAAAAAATACAAAAACTCACGCATCAAAAGAAAGTATTCAGCTTCAAGTAAATGATAAATTACAAGTCTGAAATTGTTAGTTAAGATTAATATTTGTTTTGCTTGCCCTTAGCCTTAATATCTTTTAATCGTCTTGGCATTGATTTTATTAAATTGGCTGTCACTTCTAGAGGGATTTTAAATTTGCTGTCATTCTTCTATCACAGTTGCTTTTAAGGATGCTTTGCAGGTTTTGGTCCGCTTTCTTATTTGCCTGTCCAGATGTTCCAATAAATGTTCTATAGGGTTCAAGTCTGGCGATTGTGGAGGATGGTCAAGTTGTTTTGGCGTTCTATAATGCAGCAGTTCTATAAAGCAGCAGCAGTGTGCTTGGGATCGTTGTCTTGCTGGAATAACCTGGAATCCAAGCACAACTTTGCAACGCTCGGTGGCAAATTTTCTCTGAGAATGTTCAAATAATCAAGTTTTTTCGTTGTTGACTCACTGAAAGCCAGGTTTCCTGATCTACTGGCCGCCATACACCCCCCCCCCCACCATAACAGACCCACCAGCGTGCTTTACTGCTGCCGCAATATCTTGTTCAGCGAATGCCTAGTGTTTCGATGGCCAGATTTTAGAAAGTGGTTTTGGGCGAAACACTTCGAATTTGCTTTCATCGCTAAAAAGTACATTTCTCCAAAAACATCCATTTTTTTAGATTTTTCCCTCTACCATGTACTCCGTTAATATGTAAAGCGCGGCAAGTGTAAGTGGTACTAGCATTTAAGTTTCAATTGAAGTTTGTTTGTTCGTGCTGAAAATTTCTTGTAAACGGAAGATTTCTTGTCAACAGCTCAAACTTTTCTATACAACTTAAAAGAATATTGCACTCACAACTAAAGAGGACTTACAACGAAAGAAAACTTACCAATTATATACATACATATTTTTAAACCTGTATACATTTTTTTTACGCGTGAATATATGAGCTTATGAGATCCAACTTTTTCTTAACGCGATGGAAGCTCATAAAAATTTGTGTTTTGTCTCATCTAAAGTGAAAGTGCGTACGGTCAAAGAATGATTTGAAAAATTCAGGTAAGGTAACATGAAGCTTTAAGATGAACTAGCACCAGAGGACCCAAGGAGCTTAATGACGTCGTTTTGTCGGTTTTATGGAGTAATGCTATTGACTACGAAGGACACCGTTACAATACGAGGGTAACCGCTATTGACTACGAGGAAGATCGGGTATGAGTTAAGCATTAACCACATAACAAGTGAAAACCACTTTAACAGTTTTGGCTTTGTCTACAAATTGTGTCGTTGTATTCCCCGTGGTGTCATTGGATACATCCGACTGTCGTTGGATACATTCGTTAGATAAATGACCTTGTTGACAGATGGAGGAAAGTCATAGGAAACAGTGGTCAGTAATTAATTAATCTCACTTATGAGCTTAAATATAAGAAATTGATATTTCCTCAAAATATAAACGACATAACTTACCAGCCTAATATATTATTATATTATATTACGTCATAATATTATATATAACATAATATAAATATAATATAATATAATATAATATAATATAATATAATATAATATAATATAATATAATATAATATAATATAATATAATATAATATAATATAATATAATATAATATAATATAATATAATATAATATAATATAATATAATATAATATAATATAATATAATATAATATAATATAATATAATATAATATAATATAATATAATATAATATAATATAATATAATATAATATAATATAATATAATATAATATAATATAATATAATATAATATAATATAATATAATATAATATGATATAATATAATATAATATAATATAATATAATACAAAATAATATAATATATGGGGAGTACAAATAAGTTCTCGCTGTTTTTTCTTTAAATTTGAAATTTTATTTTAAAAAACTGATAAAGAATATCTCAATCAAGGTATTGTTCGTCGCTAGCTATTACTTTCTCCCATCTTTTAGGCAATTTTCGAATTCCGTCTTGGAAGAACGATGCGTCTTTTGATTTAATCCAGTCATCGACGCAATTTTTGGGTATTGTCATAAGAAAAAAAATTGTTGATCAGCCAGGTCGCTTACCACCGACCGAAAGGGGGGTAGTCGGAAGGAACAATGTCTGGTGAATAAAGCGGATGCGGTATAATTTCCCATTTGGGCCTTTCCATATAATTTTTTACAACTCTTGCAACATGGGGTCGGGCATTGCCCTGCTGCAAAATAACTTTGTCGTGTCTGTGGGCGTATTGCGGTCTTTTATCATGCAATGCTCTGCTCAAACGCATCAATTGCAGTTTATAGCTATCTCCTGTAATGGTTTCATTGGGTTTGAGTAGCTCATAGTACACCACACCGAGCTGATCCCACCAGATACAGAGCATGAGCTATGGTTATTCGGCTTTGCTGTTCATGTTGAGACATCCGCTTTGGATTGTCGTAGCGTATCCACTTTTCATCGCCCGTCACGATACGATGCAGAAACCACTTCCTTTTTTGCCTTTGAAGCAATTGTTCGCAGGTGAAAAAGCGCCGTTCAACATCTCTCGGCTTCAATTCGTACGGAACCCTATTTCCTTCTTTTTAAATCATTCCTAAGTCTTTTAAACGTTTTTAAATTGTTTGTTGTTCAACTCCTAATGATTCTATAAGTTCTTCTTGTGTCTGACAAGGATCTGCATCGAGTAATGCTTCCAATTCTTCGTATTCGAATTTTCTAGGTGCGCCGGAACGCTCTTTATCTTCGAAGTCATAATCTTTTTATTTAAAACGTCGAAACCAATCTCTGCATGTTGTTTCTGATAGAGAATGGATGCTGTAAGTATCCACAGGGATTCGATGTACTTCAGCTGCAGATTTCTTTTGGATATAATAATGTAATAAAATTCCGCGCAAAAACGTTTTTGTTGGTACGAAATCCGACATGTTTGAGGCGATGTAAAAATGTTCTTTACCTTTTCAGTACATATTAACGTTGTGAGGTTGAAGGTGTAGCTTCAAAATAAAATTGTTTCAGTATTGCCAGATGTGTATATAAAAAATTACAATTGCAATACGAAAAACGAGAGAACATATTTGTACTCCAAATAATATATACTAATATTATATTCATCTGGCAATACTGAAACAATTTTATTTTAAAGCTACACCTTCAACCTCACAACGTAATATAATATAATACAAATATATATATTATTTTATATATATATATATATATATATATATATATATATATAATATATATATATATGTATGCATATATATATATATATATATATATATATATATATATATATATATATATATATATATATATATATATATATATATATATATATATGCATACATATATATATATATTATATATATATATATATATATATATATATATATATATATGTATGCATATATATATATATATATATATATGAGCCCAAACGTGTAGTGTTTTGAGGCTTTTGTGTTATATATATATATATATGTTGTTTTATATATATATATACATTTGTAGATGAAACACAAAAGACTTAAAATACTACACGTTTGGGCTCATAACATTGTATATAAACGAAAATTTGTAAAGATATAAATACACTTATAATATCAAAAATCTTGTCACAGCAATCTATGTTTATAATATAACCTATTTGTTGTGTTGGTTTGGGTATGATGATTATACCATAATTCATGTTAGCATCTGTTAAGTGATAGGTCTGTGAAGTGAGTTTTAGAGAAGGATGTTAACTTACTCTCCTGTAAAGTACACAAATAACTAGCGGTTATGGTTTCTAACCATAGATAGATTATTTTATGTTGAGGTTTTAGGGGCAATTGTCTCATCACGTCCTCTAAATGCGTCAATGTGAAAATTGCAGTGTCTTGTCTTTTTGTTTTTTTTTTAATTGCAGTTACTTGTCTCTTGTTTCTGAAAACAAACCCAGAAGTGTCTGGGTTTGGATATTAATAACCCTATTGGCGTAACAAGCACAAACGTAGTGCTTTGCTGCTGTCGACAAAACGTACTACAGAAGGGAAGTTAAACCATGTCAGAAAAATTCTGCTTGCTTTGATGAGATGGAATCAAAGAAGAGAAAGAATCACTATCATATGCGCATTTTTGGGTTTGGCTTGTCGCTTTCTTAAACTCAAATGCAGCCCAACTCAAACAAACACCCCTGTACGCATACTTTTTAGAGCCAGCACAATTTGTGCGTGATGTGGCATGGATGAGCATAGTTTTTTTATGCTTTATCCTAATATAAAGTGTTTCACTGCCCGTTGGTATATGGATATCCATAAACACATTTCTAACCCTTTACACACAAATATAGAAGTTTCAGTTTTAACGCCATGAATTCTTTTTAATATCATTGTTGAAAAAAATATTTTAATTTCATTACATTTTTCCACGTCATTAATTTTCCTATCTTAAACATTAAGCTTTTTTTAGATTTCCTTGTGATTCACTGTTTTAAAAGCTATAAGCTGTATGGTAATAAATTTTGGATTTAAAAATATTGCACACGGCCACCACAAGTATCTATGGTTTTAATTTAATTCCTCTATCTGTACATTGTCCAAGTTATTCTTTTTATTTATTTTTATTGTATATAAAACCTGTCAACTATGTTCATCTCTCTTTGTCTTGCTTTCTCCCACTCTTAACAGTTTCAGTTTCTCCCGTTCTTCAGTAACTGAAGGCAATTTATAATTTCTCCATCGTCATTGTCATTTATATAGGCATTCATTGATACATATACTTACCTATACAGGGTTATTTATAATTTCTGTTCAGTAATGCCAGGGACACTAGGGTGTCAACTTTGAGAGGAAAAGAATATGTTGGGGATTTTGTATTAGCCATGAGAAACCCGAAGGAATTTCTGTGGGTTTTTGAAATGTAAGAGAGATTTTCCCCACGTTTATTTTATAGATTTGAAGTGGTTTTTTTATATTTTCAGATGCAGTTATTTAATTTAATTAACTTCTTCACCGCGCTAAGCCAGAAACATAATTAGTAAAATACGTAAAGAAGACAAAGAAGTTTTATATTTACAAAATGTTTATTTAAAATTTGTATTTTCAGTATATCGCAGATTTTCTGGTGTAATATATAGAAGATATAGTTTTTGTATTATATATACGAGTAATAAATGCTAGTTATGAAAATATGTATGTTTTTATGATATGCATAGGCATATTTTCGGGAACATTTCCTTTAATATATACTACACCCGAAAGGAGTAGGGTATATTCACTTTATTCTTCCGTTTGTAACGCAGAGAAGGAGACGAGATAGATATATAAAAGTATATATATTCGTGCTCAGCGTCATCTCCTGAATCGATTTAGCCCGGTCTGTCCGCCTGTCTTTCTGTCTGTCTGTCTATCAGTCTGTTGAAGTCACGATTACGGAAGAACGAAAAGTGATATCGCAATAAAATTTGGCAAAAATTTTCTTTGTTATGTAGGGCAGCTTGGGATTGAAAATGGGCGAGATCGGTAAACAGCCACGCCTACTTTACATACGTAATGTAAAGGTAACTCGTTTTAAAAAATGTTAGAATGTCTCATAAAGCGTGCGCGATATTGAGGTATAATTTTATCCGGAACATACAACGCCATTACTAATTTTTGGCGAAAAAATTTGGCGGAATTTTGAAAAAATGGGCGTGCCACGCCCACTCATAACACAGTTGGCAATATCTCATGAACGGTATAAGATATTAAGACGTTATTTTACCACGATGTATCCGGAAGTATTATCAATAAGCTTGCCAAAAACGGGCTTGCCACGCCCACTCATACAAAAGTTGTCAATATCTTGTAAACGGTATAAGATATTAACACGAACTTTTATCAAGAGGTATGCACAGGTATTACCAATCTGTATACCTAAAATGGGCGTGGTCCGGCCACTTATACAAAATTTGTCAATATGCCATAAACGGTTCAAAACATTAATACGCGATTCTATCCAGCAGTATCTATAGACATTACAAAAATATTAGCCAAAAATGAGCATAGTCCTTATACAAAAGTGTTTTAGTGGCGAAATTATAATTTTTTTAGTTACTCGAGTGTAGGGTTTTTAGACTTTAGGCCAGGCCGAAGACAACACATTTACTTGTTTGTGTACTATATTAGTTTACATGACAGTCTAATTTGTGAGATATCAATAACTCCAATTTTCCAGGTATAAACTCTTTGTTTTCGGTTGTACCGTACCTCTGAACAGTAGCCCCTGGGTAAATAGCGTTTGGTTGGTAAGGATTTTTACAGGTTTATTGCCCTTCCAAATTATGGCATTAAATTCATTTTGACTATTAAAACTATACGCATCGAACTTTGAGCTTCCTTTTTCATAACTGCGTCATCTTTCATTGGGCACCTGGAAAGAACGTTCCAGTCGCTCGTACATTTCTTTGACTCAAAGTATCCATGAGTCGAAAACTTGCAAAAAAGTTATCAAAATAGACCACATGGTCTTCTTGTTGCTTTAGCAAACTTATCATGGAGGTAACTACTTTCTTGCAAACGGTGGTAAGATCTTTTTCTTGTGGGTCCTGGTATGCCAGGGAAAAAACAAATCAATTTCGTATAAATCCACTTTACGCAGTAGCAGTATCCGGTCGCGGCATACGCCATTGTCCACTACTTTAATCTAAATGGATTAAATTGTTTTAGGAGATAGCCTATGATGATTGATAGATGCTTGGAAAAAATGATTGATAGATGCTTGGAAAAAATGTTGAATCTAAAAAAATGTATTCAGGTCCCTTATAAATAGCTTTATATTAATGTCATTGCCACTGATATCATTTTTGTACCCTTCACCCGAAGGGATAATTGTATGTTCACTTTGTTCTTTCGTTTGTAACGAAAAGTATATATATAATCGTCTTTGCTGATCAGCAGAAATCCATATGTATCTTTCCAACATTCTCTACATATATTTAAAACTCTTCCAAAAGTCATGTCTATTCCCTCATGATCATTGTATATGACTCATATCTTATAAATGAACCCTAAATATTTTTTAAATATTAAAAGAATAAAAATTTTGCAAAAAAATATAAGAAAAAAACAGGACAAATCTGCTTTCGTAAGCGTTTCAACACATCACCGCCCCAACCCCCAAGCAAGCTAAACGACATGTCATTATGCATAAATTCTTTGAAAATGTTTACATTAATTTAATTCCCTCCCAATTCAAGTCAAGCTAGACTAGGACGAGATTACAATTTAACGTTAGACCATGGATGCAAAGCCACAGTTCGAAGCGAAATTGAAATAATGAAGAAATCCGTACCTTAATTTTTATTTTTCGCTTCTGGAGATTTGACCCAGACAATAAACAATAACTACAACAATAACAACAAGGCGGCCTTCGTATTCGAACACAAGCAATAAGCAACAACAATAAGAACAACAGGCGAGATTTATGTTGGAACGCAAGCAATAAGCAACAACAACAACAACAAGTAAAACCTCTGCTTAGCCAGCCACACGCTTGAGATCATGCCTGCCTGCCAAGGCATAGTTCGATCCATTCACTTAATGTTTACATTAAATTTCTGAGGACGCTTTTTAAAAGCGAAGCAATTAAATAAACCATCTGTACCCAAAAAACATTAAACTACAACAGCAACAAACGCATACTTTATATTTCCTCCAATAATAAATCCACTAACCCTATGCAACATAAGCCCCAGTTCGCTTCTCTCATAAACAAAACGAACAAAACAAAAATCTCACACTCACACTCACTCTACATATTCATATCAACATTTCTCCCGGTAAGCCTGTTACCAGCTAAGCTCTCCCAATATTCATACACCACTTCTATCCAAGAATGATAGAATACAAGCTTACGTCTTGCGCAGTTCCGCTTTTCGGCGTCGCAAAGTTTGATAACTAGCTGTCTGTTTTGTGAAGTCACAAAAGCCATAACTTTTGCGCGTTTCGAAGAGAATAATAGTTGTTTTTTGTGAATACAAGTATTTAAGTATACAATGAGTTCCAGTGTTAGAGGCTGTAAAAATTGGAATGGCGATGCAGCTTCTTCGTGCGGTTTTTTTCCATTTTTCTACCGACAAGGAATTGTTAAAGAAATGTTTAAATGAATTAATTTTTGCCGGCAAAGAAATAAGTTCAATGTTAAAATTTCAGTTGTGTAATATAATATAAGTATAAATGTATGATTTAAACTTTTTTTGAAGATATTTCATGTAATATAATACTTGTATTAATAAATATTGCAAAGCAAACAAAATATGTAGGACTTCTTCGATAGCTGATCAAGAGACTCGATAGGAATGCTCTTGAAATTGAAGCAGAAGCAATTCCTGTGTCTTCTATGCTGCAAATTATGGGCGAAGGTCCTCCGTTCGGCAGTATGTTGGCCTTAAATTAAGTGCCAGATGTGGTGTCTGCGTCTGGCATGAAGGTCGAATTACTTATTTGCTCCACTGGTGCTGCTGCACTTTATGGCCCTCACGCATCAGTACGTCGCTGATAACATGTCTTCGAAGAAGAAACTTAAGCCCTTCGAGATAGCCTGACCAAATATACGCAGCACCTTGAGGCGCTCCAACTTAGCTTCGAATTCGTATTTGTCTAACACGACAATTTATCAATTTTTATTGAAGAACAAAGCGCGTATTACACAAATCTGTTTACTTTTCTAATTTTTTACAATAATTTATTCCTATAACCGAGTAATTATTCTAATATCTGAAATTTCATAGCAATGTTTACAATTTTACATGCGAAATGTTTGCGAGTTTGACAGTTTGGCCATATTGACTGGCTATTGTGACGTATATGCGCATAACGAAGCAATTCGTTCAAAGAAACCTAATCGGCGCAACCTGGTATTCTATCATTCTTGACTTCTATCCATAACCCCTCTTCCTCTCCCTTTCCCCTCTTCCCATTCCACACCAGACCGCAGTGTTTCGTCTAGAACAAGCTAACTGATCAAAATAATTTTTGTGGTTTTTGTATTTGTTAGGTTGCGAGAAGAAAAAAATTGTATGGGGGTGGGGTTGCTTTCCACTCGTTTAGCCGGGAGGGTAAGATTTAAAAAAATAATTACTTCTAATGAAAGAAGAAATGTGTAGAAAATTAACTGCCACGCCTACAATATCGCAATATACCTTTTTGGAAAGCTAGAATTCCGTTCCATCATGGAACGTTCCACCTTCTTAAATTGAGTCGTTATGTCAAACAGTTTGAGAGAAAATTAATACTAAACTTGAAATTTCAAGAAAAAAACTTCAAAAAAAGTTGCTTACACGATGAAAAAAACATTTACAAAAAACATGTATGTGTAAAAAAAAAATTTTTTTTACATGTATAAAATTTTTTCCTAAAAAATATACTCCTATAAATTCTCGACAAAATATTGAAAACAAATATTGAAATTCTCGACACAATATGATTCTAAGTGGTATGGTTTTCAAGAAAATGAAAAATGCTTGCTGACAGACAAGGAACAAAGTAACTTCCCAGCACTTTGGCATAAATTATAAAACCTAAAATTTTCATATAAAAACAATTTATTTTACATAAAAACAAATGGAAGAACTAATTTACAAAATATATGTCAAACACAAAATATTTTAAAAAGCAACAAGCAACATGGACAGTAAGTCTCTATTCGTGGCAATACGTGAACACTTTCTGGTATTATGTTCATGGAACCTACGGCAATCCTTGTTTCTAGCTTCCTGTGCCTCTTCCGATAGCTGCCCAATTGGAAGGAGAGCAGTTTCGATAACCTCTGTGCTATGGATAAATATTTTGTACAGTAGCATGTAGTACTACGAACAGAGACTGATATATAGCCGTCTGGTGTCAAGGCAACGTTTTTTGAATTCAGATATATTTATTTCAAAAACAGACGACAATGTTCTTAATAAAACATCAGATTCCTTTATTAGTGTCACATTCAATCCTGTGATATGAGCACTTAATTCAGAGTTCCAGAAAAAACGGCGAACAGTGTTACCATCAGTACTTGAACCAAATCCTGGCTTTGGTTTTTCGACAATAAGACCCATTTCTTGTTTGAATTTTTCTCAAATAACGAATACTGTCTGATCGGTTTTTTACACACACCTTATCCTTACGGGTTCTAGCCTACCAAAAAAAAAAACCCAAGTGAAGCAGTTTTGTGCTGAAGTTTCAGTCAAAGCATTACACACTTTTCCGCAAGTCATTGTCAGCGAAAGTTCATTTTTGACGGAAATTAATATTTGACGTAAAATCACCAAAACTACAAATTGACGGCAATAAATTTAAAATTTGTGCAAAACTTTGTCAGTCTCTGTTTTCGTCAATTCAGTGGTTTCCTTTCTAAAAATGAAATAAACGAACGACAAAACATTGTAGACGATGGTCGAGGAGTTTACCAAATGATATTATTACCATCGAGTAATCTGAGAGGGACAAATAAAAATATGAATTAGAACTCGTCAGTATCCGTACTGTTTTCAAAATTTTGTTTGTTTGTATTCACTGTGGACTGAACTGCCCTCACATTCCCATTTATTTATAAGCCTGAATGATGAATTAGGAAGCAAGGTATTTAAGACTTCTCTGTGGGCTTCTACCAATCGCCCAATGGTTTTATCTAATAGAGATTGTAAATTAATTTCAGTACGCGTCTCTGTTAGCAGAATGTGCTTATCAGTAGGATAAGACGTAGTTTTTGACAATGATATGATGGATACTCGTAATATCCTGCCTTCATAGACCACTTCCTAGTCTGCTTGTAGGTATGCGTTGTTGATCTTGAGTCGATGTAATAGGCTAGTACCTCGTCACTAGTTGACTGCGTGCAACTGCTGAAAGAACTATTATTGTTAGAACTGATGGAGACGTTTAAGATGCTTTCAGCAGCTCTCCATCTCACAGCAATGTTTAAAGAAAATGCTGTCAAATTATTCTTTATCATAGCGATGACGCCTAAATTTCGAAGAAACGTATCTATAAAGGTGGACGTTTCTTTGATTTTTCTCCTTTATCTATTCTTCAAAAGCTCTTCCCTTGGAATAGAGTATTCTGAAGAATTTTCCCAAGTTTTTTCGAATTTTCTTCGAAGTTTTTACTTCTTGTTTTGTATTTATTCTTATGGTATTGTACCTATCTTATAAAAGTCACTGGGCCCTACTGGGCCCAACTGGGCCCTATGGACACCATAGGTATCTGTGATTATCTGTACGGACGTGTTGCAAAATGTGTTGCATTAAAAAAACTAATTATTCCCTAATTAGGTGTCTGTTGTAACGAACCTTCTTGCCTCTTTCTATGGCTTGGATTATCTCGCCGGGATTCCAGGGTTCGATTACAAGACAAGATTGTTTTAATAGGTTCAATATCTTTATTCACATTAATCTAACTTGTTCTATAGTTGGTATGGTGTTTTGCTTATACTAGAAATAATATAATGCCGATAGTACCTCTATGCGCTTTACTACCGGTGATTGACTGAATGAACAAATATTTGGTACTTCGCTGAATCTTTGTTGTAGATGTCTCGCTGCGTTGTGGAGATCTCTGGAACTCTTCGGGGTCTGAAATCACTGGCACCCTACTGGGTCGCTGACATCTCACTCTGTTTTTTGAGATAACTGGTGTTCTGCTGGGCTGTCGGTGTCTCACTGCGTTTTTGAGATAACCGGTATTCCGCTGGGTTGTCGATATCTCACTGCGTTTTTTAGATAACTAGTATTCTGCTGGGTCGTCGATATCTCACTGCGTTTTTGAGATAAATGGTGATTATGCGTCTCTTTATGGGTAATTACAGTAGGGCATTTGAGCCACTGCGACTGTGAATTCAACTCTTTGCGCGTATTAACAGGAGGGCATTTGAGCCACTACGAGTGTGAATTCGACTCTTTACGAGTACTAACAGGAGGGCATTTGAGCCACTACGACTGTGAATTCGTTCCTTTACGAGTACTAACAGGAGAGCATTTGAGCCACTACGACTGTGAATTCGTGCTCGGGAATTTGTGCAGTTCCTCGCTTTGAATCACCACGCTTGCTGCCTTTCTTTACCTTGTCTCGCTAGTCAGATGGATCTCAACTGGTACTTACGGTGTATCTTACAACTTATGCTCTGGTTTTCACTGTTTTCGGCTTCACTGTTTTCAAGACGTTGCCTGCTTGAACACTTTTCACTAATTCGCTCTCTAATTTACTCGAGTTCTGCCAAACTGACTGCACAGAACTGAACTGAACTGAGCTGAACTGAACTGACCGACGACACCAATTGAAGCAACTGCACTCACTGAACTGACTGAACAACTGAACCACTGAATCGACGGAAAACCCCGAGTTCTGCTTTGCAGCAGCGGTTTTATATCATCCGGCTTTTCTTCTATAAGGTTCCATTCTAACGGAGTACGGTAATACGTATTCCGCTAAGCCGTTTCTCCTTATTTATTTCTGTAGAAACACGTATGTTACAAAAAAAAAAAACCTCTTTTCAAGGTTATCGCATTATTTGGTCAGTGCCTTCACTCCATTCTACGTACATACGCGGGGTGTTTGTAGCACATAAGCTGTGCCAAGTAGGTCATTATGTATTCACTGTAACTTTTCTGTTGTGTGGTGTACGAATCGAGCTATCACTACGCATCGTGATTCGATTTCTCATTCTGACTGCTCTACTCGCTGGTATTCCTGCATGCTGTCAGCGGCTATCCCGCTCTGTCGCATGGTTTGTCTTGTGTGTGTAATGCACACCACGCCACTTTTACTTTCTGCCAATTTGTCCGCTGATCGTCAGTGTGTGGGCGTTTCTAATAAAATGCACACGTTTTCTGCATGCTGGTGTTGGAGATCTTTGTTACAAGTAAACTGTCCCCAGTATTTAAGCCCTGTGTACTTTCACTTGACGTATGCAAGTGACAAGTGTCAGCGGGGAGAGTTCGTCTTTTGTGTATTTTTCCCCTTTCTGTTGTTGTCTGTTTAATGGTAATTATTGTCTATGTTGTACGCCAAATTTTAGTTTGTCAAAATTTGGGTCGTCACACTGTATGGTAGAGGTACTCTGCTAAAACACAAATAAAAACAATGTTCTCCTCAGTAACCTACCATAAATTTTATATCAAAATTCAGGTAATCATTGTAACAAAATAATATATAAAATTTAGGTGGGTGTCACGCGGTATCACGTATTCGCACTCCATGAACATGTCGCATAAATTGTAACTCTTAATTTTATTCTTAAATGGCCCAGGTATTCTGTTAGAAAACGGAAAAAATAATCTTCTACACTACTCTGAAATAAAGAATATAAGCGCATGCTTATGGCGACTAAGGAGAATGAATGGAGACAGTTTGCTGTGCGCCACAGCGATGACCCCTGGGGTCAGCTGTATAAGGTGTCGTGGCAGCAGAAGGATGGTTGAAATTAGTTGCATCCGTGGTGAATCTGGCGATTCCGTATTGCCAACATGGAAAGCTTCTGTGAGTGCACTACTTTCTGAGTTTTTTCCTGGTGCGGTGCCTTCAGGTCATCCTCACTATGGGGGGGTTGCCTGCTGGTCCCCCTGAATTGGTGACCGCGGAAGTTGGGTGTGCGGTCTCGCTGATAAGGTCCAGGAGGTCTCCTGGGTTGGATGGGATTACTGGAGAGATGGTGAAAGCCATCTGGAAGGTAATTCCTGAATACCTGGTTGCCCTGCTCGGGAAGTGTGTGCGGGACGGATACTTTCCTTCTGAATGGAAGACCGCCAGAGTCATTGTGCTCTTGAAGTCGCCTGATAGGGTCAGGTCTAATCCTAGATCCTATCGGGGGATTAGCCTTCTTCCGGTACTTGGAAAAGTGCTGGAGAGGGTTATGGTAGAACGGCTTCATGAGTGCTTGCGTGATGACATGTGTCCTTGGGAGTTTGGTTTCAGGAGTGGTCGGTCTGTGGAGGATGCGTGGGCGTATGTGAGGGATTGTGTGAGCTCCTCTAGTGCGGAATACGTACTGGATGTATTCGTGGATTTCAACGGTGCGTTTGACTACTTGAGCTGGTCTAGTATCACCAGTAGGCTACGTGAGTTGGGCTGCCGAGAGGTTGGACTGTGGGAGAGTTACTTCTCTGACAGAAAGGCCTGCGTGGCTGGAAGTAATCAATGCGTCTGGGCTGATGTGGTCAGGGGCTGTCCGCAGGGTTCCGTCTGTGGTCCATTTATTTGGAACCTCATGATGGATCCTCTGTTGCGGCGTCTTGCTCTGTCCTGGAAGTGTTGTGCTTACGCTGACGATCTGCTTGTCCTCGTTGAGGGTCGGTCGCGTGCCGCGATTGAATCCTTCGGAGAGAGTGCCATGAGTGTTGTGTGTGAGTGGTGGTCAGGTGGGTGTGGACGTGGCAATGGACACGACCGTGATAATGCTGCTCAAGGGCAGATTATCACGTAATCGACATCCAATTGTCCGTGCATCTAGTGTCTCCCTCAAGTATGTGACTGAGGTCAAGTACTTGGGGGTGACTATCGGTGAAAGGATGAACTTCCTTCACCATCTGACACATACGCGAGAGCGTCTTGTGTGTGTGGTGGGTCAGGTGCGTCGGCTGCTTAGGCGTGACTGGGGTCTGAGTAGACGTGCTGTCCGTGTCCTCTATAGGGGTCTGTTCCTCGCGTGTGCAACCTTTGGTGCGTCGGTCTGGTGTGAAGTGGTAACGTCTGCTGCTGGGTATCGCAAGATTCTGGCATGCCAGAGGGTAATTCTTACCGCGTGCTTGCCAGTGTGCCGTACGGTCTCAACGGAGGCCTTACAGGTATTAATGGGGGTTGCCCCTCTTGACTTGGAGGTGGTCCGTCGTGCGGCCATTTTCAGATGCAGGAGGGGATTACCATTGCCGCAGCATGAATGGTTTGAGAGTGATGTGGAGAGGCTTAGCGTAACAGAGCGCAAAGCGTTCTTGAATGAATGTGTTTCATCTAGCTGGCAAAGTAGATGGAACAATAGTGAAAAAGAAGGTAGGACGACGTATGAGTACATACGGGACATCACATTTGCTGCATGTCATTCTTGGTTTGGCTTCAGTCTGAGCTTGGGCTTTTTGCTATGCTCTCTTAATGCATTTTTGTTTAAGAGATGCCTCACGGCTTCAGAAGCTTGTGACTGTGGAGCTAAAATTGAGGATTGGCTGCATGTCTTGTGTGTCTGCCCATTGTACTCCTACTTTAGGGATTTGGGGGCTATGGGGATTAGTTGGACTGACCAGGGGTTCTGTGTGAGTGAGGCTCTCTCCACATCAGAGCAACTGGAATGTCTGGACCGGTTCGCCGGTAGAGTGTTCGTGGAGCGTCGTGCGAGGGTGGGTTAGCTGCCCAATTTTGTGCGTGGGTGGTCTGTGTATGTGGCGTATGGGTTGTATGAAGAGGCAAGTTGTAGGATTGTGTGTGTGTATTGGGTAGGGTTGGATGGCGATGAATGTGTTGGTTGTGCTGAATGTAGTGTGAATGTTATGTGTGTGCCAGCTTACTGTCGTCCTTCGGGAGGACAGAGCTGTTGTGCCGCACTGGTGCGTGTTCGTGGTCTCTGTCTCCCCTAGGGCCACCGGTCCCCGAGCGGTATGGAGCTCACCGGTAGTAACTCGGTTACGAAGCCTGACCAGAGGTTGTCTGGTACCACGGGTTTCGGGGGGCGCTGAGGTTGGTCTCAACGCCTCACCCCGGAATCAAAAATTTTTACGTCTTGTTGGGGGTCCAACCCCAATTGGGGTTAATCCCCGTCTTAGGTGCCGCTCCCTGTCTGAGTGGAAGAGGTAAGGATAGGCCTCGCTCCCGCAGTGAGGAGGACATGTCCATACACATGTCTTCAGACTGTGTATGGACATGTCTTCTAAACTGTACCTTGAGTTCTTCGTTAGTGCTTATTTCGATCAGTTCCTCTTGTAATATGACAGCCGTTTCCTCAATGTCACCATATGGGTTGATTATTCAATGTGGTACTACCATAGCCAAAAAATCCTCAAACCTAGTTTTAAAATCTGAATAGACCTAGTTTTAAAATCTGAAAGGGCATTTAAATGTTGAAATGTCATCTTCCTGGCAGGTTGTCTGTGTCAAATTGGGAAACTGGGAAAATTCGCCCCGTCAATGTGTTTCTTCATTAGCTTAACTCTGAAAAGAAATGCTGAAATTATGGACTTAAATTTCTTACTCAAATTTAGGCTGTCAATCAAATTTAGGCTATCTCCTTGTAAATGCAAGTTAACATCATTAAATTTAGCAAACAAATCTGTTAAATAGGCAATGTCTGGTTTCCACTTGATTAAATTTTGTTTTAATAATGGATCTTTAGCATCCAAAAACTCTAAAACAGTGTCAAAAAGTGCAAAAAATATTGATAAACATCTGCCTTTCGACAGCCACCATACTTCAGTGGTAAGGAGTAATTGATGAAAGTTCTCGTCATTTTCTTCACACAACCGCACAAATAACCGCGTATTCAACGCGTTGCTTCAGATTCGGTTTACTGCGTTTATGACTAAAGAGATTCGTGCAATCTACTACTCAGATTTTTAGCGACTGTATGTTGTCGATGGATGACGCAGTGTATTGCTAACACCCCGAGTAAATTTTGTAAGTTGTTTCGTCCAGCTGTATAGAAAAAGGGGTCGTTTGCAAATAATTATACAAGAAGCTTTCAATATCAGAACTCATTTCATCAACATGTCTTTGAACTGTATTGTTGCTTAACCCTTTGGTGACTGCTTTTAAACCTGTGGTATCAAAAATTCACAGTGTTGCCGGTAATAATTTTTTACTCCTAAGTAAACTATTTATAAAATTTCAAAGCCCTATGTCCTTCTTGGGAGGTCCTGTGAAATGTTGCTTATAAGCAACGATTGTCCATGGTGGTAAATAATAAGTACACATAACTTAGGAAAGTATGATTTTTACTTCATACATTTTTTACAAAATCTTATTTTTTATGTATGGTATGACAGGGAGCAATTTTTATTTGTATTGGAACACAAGTGAACTCCACATTTTACGCATTTGGAAAGCGGTGTTCCGGTTTTGCATACCGCAGCGACCTTTCTGACCCCATACCACCCAGTAGCCCTTTTCATCCTATCGTAAGGCTTTTTGTGGATCTTGAGTGTACTTCCTTTTTAAAAAGCTGGATGCACTGATCGAGTGTGATGGTGACGGTGACGGTGATTGGATGGACGGTGACGGTGATTGGATGGAACTTTCCTGTACATCGTTCTTATAATTAAATTTTTTATTTTCACCATGGACCGAAGTTGTTATAAGCAACTCTGGATTCTAAAAAATTCTATCTCACTAAAGTCAACACCTCGGTTCCAAATAAATTCATAAACAAAATTGTTAA
The DNA here is from genome assembly GCA_922984085.1 of Sicus ferrugineus. NCBI lineage: Eukaryota > Metazoa > Arthropoda > Insecta > Diptera > Conopidae > Sicus > Sicus ferrugineus. The sequence continues at coordinate 29,136,718 of OV277349.1, forward strand.
CGCCAACTGCCGCTCGCCCCCCAACCTGCACCTCCCACCGGGAGAAATAAAGGAAACGAAACGCTGCCTCGCGATATCCTGCCAGAAGATTCACTTCGCGGACGAGTACGCCGCGCTAGAAAACCACGCGATGTTGCGATCCAAAAGCAGCCTACTCTCGTTGAACCCGTTCCTCCACACGGACAACACGATGCGCGTTGGCGGGCGGTTGTCCTCGTGTCCCAATCTGCCTTTCGACGAACGGCACCCGATTATTCTGCCATACGGCTGTCAATTTTCGCGATTGCTCATTCGTTTTATACACGAAATATCTTTAACACGGGGGCAACCAATTAGTTCTTAGTCTGGTCCGTACCCAATTCTGGATTCCCAAGGTGAAAAACCTCATCAAAACGACGACCCATACTTGCAAGCCGTGCATCCTACATCGGAAGAAGCAACGGACCCAACTCATTGCCGCTTTGCCACCAGATCGCATCACGTTCTCCCGCCCATTTGCCAATACCGGAGCCGATTTCGCCGGCCCGTTCGATATTAAAAATTACACGGGACGCGCGTGCTTAAATACCAAAGGCTACGTTTGTGTCTTTGTCTGTTTCGCAACGAAGGCCATTCATTTGGAACCCACTAGCGACCTCTCAACCGCTACCTTCCTTGCCGCCTTTTCCCGGTTCGCCGCCCGCAGAGGCTGCCTTGCCAACATCTACTCGGATAACGGCACCAATTTTGTAGGCGCCTCCAAGGAGCTCCGGCGCGACTTCCAGGACTTCATGTCGCGTACAAAGGAACTGATAGAAACCCGGTATTCACACCAAGACGTCTCCTGGCATTTTCTGCCGCCAGGAGCCCCGCACATGGGCGGCCTATGGGAAGTGGGGGTCAAGAGCCTCAAAACCCATCTCCGGAAGGTGGCCCCAGCCATAAAATTCACCTTCGAAGAATTCTCCACTCTTCTGAGTAAGATCGAGTCGTGCCTTAATTCACGCCCCCTCACTGCTTCCGAAGACCCAACCGTGATGGAAGTCATCACGCCCGGCCATTTTCTAATTGGCGGGCCCTTACTCGCTCCCGCCGAACTCGAGCGGCATAACAACCCGCTCTCCATTCTCAATCGGTGGCGACGCGTGCAAGCTCTCGCTCAGCATCTCTGTCTGAGATGGAAGACAGAATATCTGCGCGAACTTTCCCGCCGTACAAAGTGGAAGACTCCACAACGCGATTTCCAACTCAACGATCTCGTGGTCATTCGCGACGATAATTTGCCGTCGAACTGGTGGCGCTTAGGCCGGCTTACAGCTGTCCACCGCGGACAAGACAACCGCGTACGCGTGGCTGACCTCTTAACCGAAAGGGGTCACGTCACGCGTCCCATTACGAAACTAGTGCCCTTACCCTGTGCATGACAGCCTGTTAGTAACCCCGTCTTTTCTCATTACAGCATCATCATGTATCTGATCCGCCGGCAATATGCGCGGACCCGCAGAGGGCGGCTGCTAGCACCACCCGGGGCTGCCCACCGGGAGCCGTCCCCAAGCGCCGACGTCCTGGTGCTCGACGTCTCGGCCGAGGAGGCACAGGCGATCGCCACGGCACGGCGCTCGCCCACCCCGCCGACCCGAGCTGCCCGAAGCTTCTTCGTCCGGTTCGAGGAAGCCTCCTCCGATCCGGCCCCATCACCGAGGCGCCCCTCTACTGTGACGACCTCCGTATACGCGGAAGTCTCCGAGTTCGCGCGATGTCGGTGCGACATCCGCCGCGCAACTTGCCGCATGCCCCACCAGAGCCGGCCCAGAGACATGCGGCCTCACCACCCTCGCCGGCCCCGAGACGTCTGCGGCCCGCTACGTCAAAACCGGTGCCGCGACGTGCACCACCAGCACCGCCGGCTCCATCAGCACCGTCGGCCCCAAGACACGCGCCTCCAGGTCGTCCGGCCCCACGACGCGCGCCAGTGATGCCGACCAGGCGGCACGCCTGGTGCCCGCCAGCCCAGCAGCTTCCTACGGAGGGCCGCGAGCGCGAGCTGTGCTGTCCCCTGTGTACGGGGCGGCATGTGCTGAGCCGTTGTCAGCTGTTTCGGCAACAGACACCAGAGCAGCGGAATTTAACGGCATCCGCAAGACACATGTGCCGCAACTGTTTGGCGCGGTCGCACCGTTTGGTTGAGTGTCAGAGCCCCATGCGCTGCCGCAAGTGCGGGGAGGCGCACCACACGCTCCTCCACTAGACCGGAGGCGAGGCACGGCGCCAGTTGTCGGGGTTTGGGGATTTGCAGTCCTGCAAGGCGGGCGGTATGTTAACGCCAACTGCCGCTCGCCAGAGGTGCTCCCTCATCGATCGGTAGGGTGTCAGGAGTGAGCACTCCAGTCTCTCTCCTGTCAGCCTGCCGGTCATGAGGGGCGCCTCTCCCGTGAGCGTAAACCCGGCTGCGGGCTCTCTCCGCGGCAACTGGCGCGGTTTGACCGGTTCCAGCGATCGTCGCTGGACCCACACAGCTCTCTTGCTCTTCGCACTTCTTCAAAAGCGGACGCGTGTACACGGAGAGTCGGAATCTTTATTGAACAAAGGTTAGAATATTATCGAATAGAAATATATAAAGTGTATAGAAATTATAAAGTGGAACATTACTTCTGTAATTAAAAATAAAATTAGTGAATCTCAAATAAACAAAAATAAATACCTTTATATTGGGACATAATGTCAATTTTAATTTTATAACTATTATCTATATATTTAAAAAAAAAAATTTTTCCGGAGCACCTTTTTCATACGTCTTGTGTCTTACTTGAGCCTGCATTGAATAACTTAACAAGACGCAATAACCAACAGGACTAGAACATTTACTCTCATTTTACTAACAAAAGATAGATCTTTTGTATGCAATTTACGGCTATTAATCAGGGACACCCAATCTAAAGTTAAAAGAGCCGTAAAATTAAAAGTTGCTTATAAACAACAATTGTCTTCAAAGGGTTAAAGGAATTCTTTTAATGATATCAGATGCAGGTTTGTGTAAAACTGTTTTTTAAACCTCTTCAACGGCTGGTAAAATTAACTTTTCTCCGATGGTATGCGGTTTTCCGGATTTTGCCATAAGTAGCGAGATATTCTAAGAAGCCCGAAGACCATCATCGTCTCTGTCTGACGTCGAAGCGAACATGCTGTCCACCATGGGTCTCTTCTGAAGTGCATCTTTGAGTGTTTGAAATTATTTCAAATTTTTACTCGTTTTATCAGGATGACATCTCTTTAGATAATCTTCTAGCTTCGAAGGTTTCATAGCGTCATTACTTAAAACTTTGTTGCATAAAAGGCACATAGGCAATTGTTTGTCCGGCAATGACGGAATGAATACAAACTTCAAATAATCTATATTGTACTGTCTACATTTCTTTTTAGATTTTCGGCCATGTCTATGGAAAAAATAAAAATTTATAATAACAGTACTTATTTTTCTCCGAAACTCGCAAACAAAATTACACTGATTTACCTTAACTTTTACACACTTCAATTTGTATGTGCCTAACTACCAGTTTATATTTTTGAATATAACCATTTTGAAATATACCTACCAGATATTTTGAAATATAACTCCCAGAGAATATTTTCTTAATACTTTCCTTTTCAAAACTCTGGAAACAAAAGAACGTGTTATCTCTCACATTCGTATTTATTGCTTTACGAATTGAACAAGTTAGCTGCAAGTACGATTCTGCAAAAATTCTGCAAGAATTTCTACGCGGTATGCAGTTAAGATGAAGACACTGCTATCGTTATGTGCAAGTTTCTGCAAGTTCAAAATGTACTGCGACCACAAAGCGAATAGCCCACTACCAAAGAACATGCAATTATATATTATAGAAGGCGCATCTGAACACAAAAATTTAAATTTCTGCTTGTGGTTTAGGTGGGAAGGGAATCAGCTAAGTGATAGAAGGGAGGGGAATCAGCTAAGTGGAGAATAGAAAGAGGGAATCAGCTAAGTGGAAAATAGTGCTTATTTTCATTTTTCTAGATTGCCTCAAATCTCCAAACATGTTTTTTGTCATAGACACAACAACGAAATATGTACTCAATTTCCATACAAAATTTCTGTTTGTATGAGCATTCTATTATATTACATATTCTTTGCCACTACCTACACAATTTTATAAGATATGCCAATTCAATTACTATGTATTTAATTTTAAATTTAAATACTACGTAATTGTTACATTTTCACATAAATACTAACCAACAAATCTATCTGTGTATGTGGATTATTCCATTGATGGTCATGACCAAAATTAAAGTCACGACCTGCTTAAATGAGATCCATTATCGTGGACTCCCACTTATATCTCATGGATCTCCAATTTTTTTTTTCGTTAACATGGACCCCTAGCAGGACATCATCGACCCCTATCAGGTCATCGTCGACCCCTAGCAGGTCATCATCGATCCCTTGGGGTCGATATAGACCACTTTGGGTATCACTGCTATAGGCAAAACACTGTGCAGCCATCTGTCCGACTGTTTGCCTGCAGTCTCCAGCCGTGTTATCACATCACAAAATCCTATGAGAATATCCCATGAAAAATCCCCATAAAAAATCCCTCAATCCTGGTAAACTCCGTTTACCACTCGCTTCTTCTGTCTCACTCACACACACACACACACACACTCACACACGCTACACACTCTTACATGCACAGCGCCCCTTTGGTGAGTCTCCGCCGGGGTGATACGGGAGGGAGCCATAAAGATCCAGAACCACCTTATTACTACTACTAAAGTAAAGGATCATTGTGTTTTATGTTATTATTGTTTTATAGTTCAGAACTCTATAATTTTCTTGTGTAATAATTCTTTTGCGTTAAATGAAGTTTCTATTGCACAACGTTCTCAAATTGGAACAGGAAAATACGTACTGAAAGTTTGGAAGTCAGTCGAATGTCAGAGATATTTGAAAAGTGAATTGAATTGAATTGAGAAGCGAAAAAAAAATTTTATATATTTCAAATTAAAAACTATGCATATATATGCATATATAAATATATATATATATAATAATTAAAATATGTATATTAATTAAAAAAAGTATATATATATATATATATATATATATATATATATATATATATATATATATATATATATATATATATATATATATATATTAAATAAATTATATATATATATATATATATATATATATATATATATATATATATATATATATATATATATATATATATATATATATATATATATATATATATATATATATATATATAATTTATTTAATTATTACATATATATATTTAATTAAATTTAATTTTTATATATTTAATTTAAATTTAATATATTTATTAATTAATATTTTAATTTTATATTAATTAATAAATATATTAAATTTAAATTAAATATATAAAAATTAAATTTAATTAAATATATTATATATATATATATATATATATATATATATATAATAATTAAATATATTATATATATATATATATATATATATATATATATATATATATATATATATATATATATATATATATATATATATATATATATATATATATATATATATATATATATATATATATATATATATATATATATATATATATATATATATATATACATATATATAAGTAATTAGGACTATCGAGTAAGCTCGATAGCCTGTCCAAAGTATATTTTCGAGAAGCTTTAAATTTCAGTTAACTTTTGAATTCATTACCCTCACACTTAAGACAAATCTCTCTAATTGGCAGCTTCAAACGTGCTATTTTCAATTACTTCTCTAATTTTAGTTAATTTTACCAATTTTTATCTCGTCAGTTTCTTATACTTCTTCCTACACTTTTTTCGAACTTTGTGAAGCATAAATCCTTGTCTAAGAGCATTTAAATGACTGCAATAGTGTGATTAAAAGGATCCCGAGCCGAATCCACACACGATGAAGAAACTCGTTAAAAGATGAAATGGTACTCCAATCCAAAGCCCAAATATTATACTTCAAAGTATCATAGTCACTTTCCTTCAAGCAATATATACTTTTTAATTTTAATTATATCCGTGCTAGAAATGCTTTTATATCTCTCTTGATTAATTTTAATAATTAAAGTAGGACGATGCTTATTACAACGGTTCAATAGATGCTTAATTATTAAAGAAACATTTCGAGTGAAAACGAAATGTGAAGGGAGAGAAAAGCAACGATATTAAGTTAAGAATAAGTAAGACTACATTAAATATATTTCGAGTGAAAACGAAATGTGAAGGGAGAGAAAAGCAACGATATTAAGTTTAGAATAAGTAAGACTACATTAAATACATTTCATGCATATTGCTCTTATATTTACTCTAAAGAAAAAAAATGGGATTACTTTGGATATATAAACTCCAAGTGATCCAAAATAAAGGGCAGAAATTAACCAACAGCCAGAACTAATCGGCTTTTAAATTCTCTTGCCGATTAACGGCAATAAATCCTTGTAACTAGAAGAGTGCTAGCCGAAGACTATGGCACCTTTGTCTGTACAACAGCGAACCACGCAGGACACCATATTAGGTCGATCCATTATTCTTAGGAGTATCTTCACCTAATTAGATGTTGTGCGAAAAGGGTTTTAGCACAACTTAACATGTCGATCCTGCCGACTTAAACCTATGAACATAATCCTGTCGACCTGATCCTTCAGAGTCCATAAAATCAACAGCCTGCCATTTTTATGAAATACCTACCTACGGGAGAAAACCCGTCTGTACCGAGCTGCACACCGACAAAAATACAGGTACAAGGACCAAAAAGGATCAGAATCGAAGAGCACCAACGACGACAAATCTTAAACTTCGAGAATAAAGTGACACAGATTCGTGAAAACCCAATAACCTGGGATACAGACAACAGGATTTGGCAGGAAATCGATAACAAAGAAACTAGAAGATCGAAAATTACATGGGAAGCATAATATCCAATAATATCCAAACTAGCACCATCTATTCACTTATTAAATAATAATAATTCTATATATTTTAAATAAATAAAAATCAATTGTCGCATGTTTGTAAGATCATCACTTGAGAACGGCTCGTCCTATTTGGCTGATTTTTACGGTATGGTTGATTTTTATCGTGATTTCAACAGACAGACAGACAGACGGACGAACAGGGCTAAATCGATTCAGGAGGTGACGCTGAGAAAGAATATATATACTTTTTTATATCTATCTCGTCTCCTTCTCTGCGGAGACAAACGGAAGAACAAAGTGAATATACCCTACTCCCTTCAGGTGTAAAAAGAGGCTGCCCTACTCCCTTCGGGTGTAGGGTATATTCACTTTGTTCTTCCGTGAAAACCCGATTGGGCGAGATCGCTTGAAAATGGGCGAGATCGGCAAACAGCCACGCCTACTTTACATACGGAATGTAAAGGCACTTCGTTTCAAAAAATGTTATAATCTGAATATTTCATAAACCGTGTGAGATATTAAGGTATAATTTTATTCTGGAACGTATAGCGACATTACTAATAGCGTCCTTACGTCCGAAAGAAATGGGCGCGCCACGCCCACTAATAACAAAGTTGGCAATACCTTTTTAACGGTTTAAGATATTGATATGTAATTTTATCAGGATATATAGGGAAGCATTACCAATAAGCATGCCAAAAATGGGTGAGCCACGCCCACTCATACAAAAGTTGTAAATATCTTGTAAACGGTATAAAATATTAACACGAAATTTTATCACGAGGTATCTACAAGTATTACCAATTTGTATAAAAAAATGGGTGTGGTCTGCCCACTTTTTTTTTAAATGACAGATGAAACCAAGCTCAGGGGATGCCCTCTATCCATGCACAGCATTTGTTGGTTCCGAAGGTATGACAGGTTAGTGGGAAGGGGGAAAGAGGTAGTATTGACGGTTTACACTTCGCTTAAAGGTTTCGACACTAAGTGGGCGGGAAGTCATTCCCAGGGAGATTATTCCACAATCTAGCAACGCGACCGAAAAACGAACTCTCACGGTAATGCGTGGTTCGTTGGAACGGAATCGCGACATAAAAGGGGTGCACCGCTCTACTCGAAAGCCGAGTAGTTCTGCTAAATACCTGAACCTGAGGAATCAGGCCGGCTACTTCAGAGGAACATTTACCATGAAAGTAGCGGTAAAATAATGATACACACCCTACATCACGACGACGCTCCAAGGTTTCAATAGAGCTGGATACCCTACTGTCCTCTATAAGTTTTAACGCTCGACATTGGACACGGTCTAGGAGCTGAAGATATGTTCGCGAAGCTCCCGACCATATATGCGAATTGTATTCCATTTTCGGACGGATATAGGTGGTGTAGATACAACGAAGATCGGTTGGAGTGAAGTATTTCTTACACCGCTTAAGAAAGCCTAAGCACTTGGCTGCTTCTTTCGACACGTCAAAGATGTGATCGTTCCAACGAAGATCGCATTGGATTGACATGCCCAGAACATCAAGAGCCTTCGATTCATTAATATCCACACCACCCATATTTAGAGGTGGGAAGTTTTCACCCGCCAGACGCTTGTGGGTCAACAAACAGCATTGGGTCTTCCGCGCATTAAAATCGACCCGATTCGCTCGACCTCACTCATGGATTTTTGTGATCTCCAGAATAGAGGGACGCCTGGAGAATGAATATGAATGACAAATGATGCTGTCATCAGCAAACGAGTAGACGGGGTTTGATGTCAATGACAGAAGGTCATTGATAAAAATGAGAAAAAGAGTAGGAGACAGGACCGAACCCTGCGGAACTCCAGCATTAATTGAGTGCTCTTCGGAAGCAAAGCCGTCTATCACAACCCGAATAGAACGGCCGCTGAGGAAACTCGATATCCATCGAGTGAAAGTATTACCGACACCATAAGCAGTGAGTTTAGACACGAGTGCTTTATGCCACACCCGGTCAAATGCCTTGGAGATATCCAGAGCAACAACCTTGCTCTCACCGAACTGGTAAATACAACTGCTCCACCGCTCAGCGAGAGACGCCATCAGATCGCCGGTGGGACGGTGAGTACGGAAGCCGTACTGACGGTCGCTGATCAACTCGTTGCTCTCTAGATACCTCATCAAGTTAAAATTTACAATGCTCTCCATGACTTTGGAGAGCACTGAGCAGATTGCTATGGGTCGGTAATTCGCAGGATTCGTAGCCTCACCTTTTTTGGGAACTGGCTGCACATTGGCAATCTTCCAGGAAGCGGGAAAAACTCCGGAAGTAAATGATAAATTAAAGAGATTGCGCAATGGGCGAGCCAGTGTTGAGGCGCACTTTCTCAACATATGGGCTGAAATACCATCCTGTCCCGAGGACTTATTAACATTGAGGTCTGCAAGCACTCTTTTAACAGCTCGCGTTCGAAAATGCACATGAGATACATCATCGACCGCGGGCAGTGGTTGGCTACTCTCAGGAAGAGAGCAGTTTTCAGCAAACATTTTGGCTAATAAGTTTGCCTTATCAACCGAGTGAGTGAAGATCTGATCGTCCTTGGGGAGAGTTGGAATAGACGATCGCGTCTGATTCTTCACTCTTCCCACGAACGACCAAAAGTTCTTGCTACCCTTATGGTATTCAAGAACTATACGTCTAAGCCGCTGTTCGTAACGAACTTTTTCGCGCTTTAGAGTGGCATTGCACCTATTTCTGGCCTGTTTGCGCAGCAGTTTAGTATCAGCAGTTTTGTTTAAACGCCAATTCGTAAATGCTTTCTCTTTAGATGTGACTGCCTGTCTGCAAGTCGCATTAAACCAGGAATGGTCTCTTGGTTTAATGGAAATTCTTTTATTGGGTATGAAAGACCTCATACCAAATAAAATTATATTTTCTACCAATTTTGCTGCAGCATTTATGTTTCTATCTCTGAAACACAATTGCCAATTGAAACGGCTGAAAAGCACTTCAGCGCATCCCAATTAGCCTTCTCATAAAGCCACACTGTCCGCTTCGGAGCTGGCTGATGAGCGGATTGAAGACTAGAATATGGGAAGGTAGCAGAAATTGTAGCGTGGTCCGAATTACCAAGAGGTGCAAGAACATTCACATCACACTTGCTGTGATGTGAAGTTAGAACCAGCAACAACAATTTCACTGTTCGGATACGATTCCAGAATTTTAGAGATTGAATCAGAGAGGCTGTCAAGTTTATCAAAAGTTGGCAACCTCTCCAGACCCGGGCTTCTATAAATGAAGCAGAAGTGCAGGATGTGCGACTGGATTTTGAACTTAACCCACATGGAGGTAAATTCGGCATCCGTCGTGCAAAGGTGTTGCTGACACTGGTACGCAACATCACTGAGAATGTATAAGGCGAGGCCTCTGTGAGGTACAAACAATAGCAGTAAATGGTACCCCGGCATGTAAAAGTCCAGTGGATCTGCACCCTCAGACACCTGGGTCTCAGCTAGTGCCATTATATGCGGTTGGTGAGTACAAATATGCACATAGACCGCGAAGAAATTCGCCTTCAGGCCACGGATATTAGTGGAATCTATGTGGAATTTTTCCATCACTGCCCACTGTAAGGAAGTTTAGGAGTTAGCTGCACAAGCGGCCGAACATACGCCGCAAGCAAAGCAAAACAAGATAAGTGTTACGCCTTTATCTTGCCGTGCTTCAGCCCACGCAGCACTTACAGCCGCATGCACACCTAACGAGACCAGGAAGAAGGAGGAGGAGTGAAAGCAAACGAAATGCTGAGCTTTACTGTGGAGAGCATAAAAAAGCCCCTCGCATGGTTCTCTGCGTCCCGTTTGATTGTGTATTTATTTGTTGTAATTTGATAACATTTTATTTATTTGTTATTAAGTTGAGTTCTTAATAAGTAGTGCACTATTGTTTGTTTGTTAAAAAGTTTTGCTTGGTAAAGTGTTATTATTGTGTTAAGCGTGTTTCGCGGCGTAGGTAATTGTTTTCACTATTGTTTTCGATTTTATTTGCCCGAACACTGATTAACGAAAAGTACTGGCGGGCACACCATCCGCCTCCGTCCGCGGTCATATCACAACTCGTTTCATCATATCACTTACACAAAAGTTGTCAATATCCCATAAACGATTCAAAATTTTAATACGTTCGTAATTTTATCTAGCAGTGCCTAGAGACATTACAAAAATATTTGCCCGAAATGGGCGTGGTACGCATACTTATACAAAAGTTGTTAAGTGGCGAAATTCTAATTTTTTTTAGTTACTCGGGTGTAGGGTATTTAGATTTCGGGCAGGTCGAAGACAATATTTCTACTTGTTTTTGTTGTGTTCGTAATTGTCAGGGAAAAATTTGGGAAAATCCACCGAAAAGTCGGAAATTTTTATATTATTTTTGTATGAAACTAGATGTAGCCGGCCACGCGTTGCTGTGGCCAGTTTCCTTAAATTGAAAGGTTCTGCAACTTTTTTCAATTGATCGTTTCTCCGATGAAGAACAATATCTCTAGTTTGGACTTGATCTCCGATTATAACAATTGCCACTTCGTCTATAGTTGGAGGATTGAATCTTCGCACATGTTTTCCAGCAGGAGTTTTGTCAAACTACGTGAAGTTAAATACGTATTTAAGTTCAGAAGATAAATACGTATTTAGTTTAGCGAAGACACGAACCGGAACCCGCCCCACAACATGATCCACATCATATCCCAGTTGATGATGAACTTACCATTCTGGAAAACTAATGGCAGTACCTTTCCACCGATATATGCCACTTGGTCAGGATATTTTTCTAAAGTTACGAAAAAGATACTGAAAACGCGCATTTTTAGATGCCTTCACTGGCATGATGGCAGGTGGCACACATTCTATCATTCTATCATTGTTATACTTTTGTATGTTGTTCAAGAAATGCTTCGATCGAGTATCTTCGCCAGAAAGCAATGATGCCAATGGCTCTGGTGGCGGTGTCAATTGTGGTAATTTTACCTTTTCGCTCACACAACATATTCCTGGTGGTTCCTATCGGAACCTCAAAGCATTGCAATATTGACAAACAGTGCTCATTGTATCGAAGTTGGCCATATCCGCCGCGTAATCGACTGTTGGATCGTACCTGAACGCCCAACGTTCGTTAATGATTGTGTCGGTTGGCCGTCTGTCGACGTTCAAAATTATTTCGAGCGTTAGCTTGTACTGAGCTAGTCGAACCTGATTGAATACGTTGTTCCGGAGTCATAATCGATCGCCCTTGCGAAATTCTTACACGATTTTCTTCCAAACGGTGTCTGTCCATCTTTGTTCATATTCTTTGTCTGTTCATATTCTTTGTTATGTAGGGCTGCATGGGATTGAAAATGGGCGAGATCGGTAAACAGCCACGCCGACTTTACTATGCATACGGAATGTGAAGGCACCTCGTTTCAAAAAATTTTATAATCTGAATATATCATAAACCGTGTGAGATATTAAGGTATAATTTTATCCCGAACATATAGCGTCATTACTAAACCGTTCCAAAAAAATGAGCGTGCCACGCCCACTGATAACAAAGTTGGCAATATCTCTTGAACGGTATAAGATATTGATATGTAATTCGAAGCGATTCATGGTTAAATTTGTACTGAATTAACGTTTCAAAAACATGTTTACTCAAGTCAATCGGTGGATAAATGTTAAAGTTGTTCAATGTTTATATACCGACATAAAAGATGGCGCACCCGGTATATAAACTTTTTTCCTCTTAGAAAAGATGCAAACTATCTTATTGCATGTAATTGATTGTAAATGCTCACATTTCAGCAATATTTCGTCTTCAGAATTTGTGCGAAAAGCTGCGAAGTGTGAATGATCCGATTTGAATGGGATCGGTCGCAGGTTTTCGCACGATTCTATACACAGGTGTAGTGGTGTAATATTTTGTGTTGTTTTGTGGTAATTAATATTTTATAATGGATGCAAAACAACTAATCAGTTTAGTACTTGTAAAAAACCATTGTTGGATATGACGGACAAAAGGCCTTGAAACTTTTATAACTTTTATAAAAAAAATCAGTAGAATAAGAGTTATCGCTGACTTTTAAAAATAAAAGTCCACGCCTACTCATACAAAAGTTGTCAATATCTTGTAAACGGTATAAAATATTAACACGAAATTTTATCACGAGGTCTCTGCGTCTATTGCAAAGGCTGAGGATCGCATCATGAGCAGATTTGGGGAGATGAATGCTGTTATTAGCAACTTTAAATCACAACTGCTTTCTCTCTCATCTCGTGTTGATGAAATTACAAAATGTGAAAACTCTCTAAGAAGCGAATTGAAATCCCTCATTCCCATGGAGAAGACATCAAAGCATTGTACATCAAAATATGCAATGTTGCTGCTTGCAAGCCTGCTCCTACTTTGCTAGATTCATTTCGCATTAAAAATAACAACAACAGTGGTCCACTTGTTCTGAAGTTGCCTACAAGTCGTGATCGATCTCTTTTTATGCGAGCGATCTCTGCGTTCTGCCGTAAAAATCGTCGAGCTCTCACCCTGAGTGAATTAGAGATCGAAGGAATTGGCAAAGTTCACATTCATGAGAGCATTACCAAGCAAAGACGGATTATCTTAAAGCATGCTCTTCTCCTGAAGCGGCAAAAGAAGTTGCACTCTGCATACACTGTGGATGGAAAAGTACTCATATAAGAAAATGCTGATGGCGAACCTGTACTCGTGGATGATGTTGAAAGCGTTGATTGCCTGGCCGCCAACTAATACTTCAATTTCTTATATACATATAAGTATTCTCTGTAATTATGTCTAATGTTAAACTTACTCTCTTTGTCTTCTATCCCCTTTTCCATTCTCTGATAACTCTGCCTTTCTCTTTATTTATAGTGTTCATGGCTGCTGCGGAAGGGTTGTGCTGTGAAATTTTGTACAACAAACAAAAACTAATATATTTCACTTCACACAATTGGTTTTCTGATATTCCTGTTACTCTATCTCTGCTATGAGCGCTGTTACAGAACAGCCTATCTCTGTTCACGGAAATCACAAGATGTTGTTGGACATCCTCTGTAAACAACACTCTGGTTTCAGTGTTGCCCACTTCAATGCTAGAAGTTTAGACCATATTAAAAATTAATAAAAAAAAATTTTTCCAGATCTCAGCAATTGACGTCGTATGTATATCTGATACCTGGTATCAACCAAGTCTCTCCCATGCTGGTGTTGATATTCCTGGCTTAAAACTTTATCGTGCGGATAGAATAAATAAGCGCGGTGGTGGCGTTGCAATTTATGTGAAAGATTCATACAATTCTGAGATAATTTACTCCTCCAAAAACTCCGTGGTTGAGTACATTTGTGTGATGGTTTCTGAGAACAGGGCAAAGATTCTTATTTGCTGTGTTTACAACCCGCATAAAAGTAATGAATTAGAAAATGTCTTTGACTATATCTCAAGTAGCTCCTTGAAGTATGACTTTACAATTGTTTGTGGTGACTTTAATGTTGATCTTCTGTTGAATGACTCGGTTGCGTCAAAACTCTCGGAGTTAGTATATGCCTCTGGCCTATCATTTGTCAATGACTCCCAGCTGACTCGCTACTGCCATAATGTTCGACCCAGTTTATTAGATTATGTTTTTGTGTCAAATTCTGATTTGGTATTACTGTTCTCACAGATAGATTTTGTTTCTGATCATGATCTTTTATTTTGCTCTCTTGACTTTCAATTAAATACGCGAGCGAAGTCTACTTCTTTCTCATTCAGGAATTACAATGCCATAGACTTTACATCTCTGTATAATGCTGCTGCGAGTATAGACTGGTCACCTTTCTGGGGAGTCCCACATGTTGACGACAAATTATTGTTCCTTAATAGTGTAATCGGTTATTTGTATAATACTTTTGTTACGCAACGTAGAATTAGTATCATAAATCAATCGTGCCCATGGTTTACCACAAGAGTAAGAAATTCTTTACGCACTAGGAATATCCTACGCTCCAAATGGAAAAAGAATAGTACTTCTGATAATTGGGAGAACTATAGAACTATAGAGCTTGTAACTTAGCAATCAGCCTTATAAAAAAATCTAAGCAAGATTTGTATTACTCATACAAGCTAAATCCTAAATTACTTCCCAGGACAATTTGGCAACGATTAAAAAGTATCGGTATTGGGTAAAAAAATAAGCCCTCATGTACTCTCTCACCGAATATTTTAAATGAATACTTCCACAATAGATCATTGCCTGATAACTTTCACGACATATGTGACACCTCTAACGATTGCGGTCTCTTTAGTTTTAGTGGCGTCACTGCATCTGACATAATAAGGCATACAAGACGTATAGAGTCTACAGCTGTTGGAGAGGATGGTATCTCTATAAAATTTATTAAAATAATATTGCCATACATACTCTCCTATAACCGGTCTTATTAACTACGTTTTTACGTCTTCATCTTTCCCCATGAGTTGGAAATTAGCTACAGTAATTCCCATACCCAAGAATTCGTCCCAAAAAGTTCCTGCTGATTTTCGTCCCATTAGTATTTTGTCAGTGTTGTCTAAAATCTGTGAGGCAATTATGGCAGAGCAAATAAATGAATACATCTCCCTTCACAATCTTCTTAATCCACTGCAATCTGGTTTTCGTCAAAAGCACAGTTGCGCCACTGCTATGCTTAAAGTAACTGATGACATACGGCTAGCTTATGATAAAGAATATATAACCCTGTTGTGTCTGTTAGACTTTTCCAAAGCCTTCGATAGCGTGAATCATGGAATTTTGTGTAGCAAGCTGCGGATCTTATACAATTTTTCCAATATGGCTACCGCTCTAGTAAGGTCCTATCTGTCTGATCGCTACCAAAGGGTTAAAATTTCTGATGTCTACTCTGACTTTAAGCACGTTTGTTCAGGAGTCCCGCAAGGCTCTGTACTTGGACCGCTATTGTTCTCCTTATTTTTTAATGACATCTTTTCTGAAGTACGCAGTGGGTTTATTCATGCTTATGCAGACGACCTGCAGCTGTATTTGTCGAACCGCATCGGACTTGTTGATGGTTTGTGTCTCAGACTGAATGAGGACTTGGATAGCATTGTACGCTGGTCTAAGGTTAATCATCTTAAGCTGAATGCTTCTAAGTCATTTGTATTGCCCATATATAAGAACCATATTTACCACTCCCGTATTCCCGTCATATATCTTGATAATATTGCATTGCAGCTTGTAACTAAAATTGCTAACCTAGGTATTTGTATTAATTCTTCATTAACCTGCACCGACCATGTTAACAAAATGGTAAGCAAATCATATGCAGTGCTCAGTAACTTACGCTATACTGCTGAATTCGTTCCCGCCGAAATTAGAAGAAAACTAGTTATGCAGCTAATTATACCTATCTTAACTTATTCCGATTTAATCTACTGTAACCTTGACTCTTCCTCGAGTCATAAAGTTGACGTTTTGATAAACAATTTAACAAGATATGTAGTCGGGCTAAGGCGTTTCGACCACCTATCTCAGCATAGAAACCTCTTACTTGGCTGCAGTTATCAAAATTATATCAATATCCGTAACTGCTTATTCATATATGGACTCATTCACACCAGACAGCCTAGGTATCTGTATGATAAGCTCCAGTTCTGTCAATCAAGCCGCAGCCACAATCTAGTAACTCCCAAATATAATTACTTGAATACTCGGAGACTGTTTTTCGTAAACACAGTTCGCCTGTGGAATAATTTGCCACGGGTAATAAAAAGTAGTTTAAATACGGGAATATTCAGGAGACTAATTAGCCAATATTTTAAAACTTAAAGACCGGCATGTAACACAACCGCAATATCTGCAGTCGTGAACGCTTACCTCCTCTTTCTCTATCTTCAAACTAAACCTTTTCACTTTTCTTTTTCCTATATTTTATCCTTATATTTTTTCCTTATATTTTATCTTTCGCACTAGTTAATTAATATAATTTAATTTAATTTTTATAGTTTAGTTTATAAAGTCATATCCTTTTCATTGTACTATTAAAGAGCTGGACTCTTATTGTACATTCTGATTGTTAATAAAGAATAAAGAATAAAGAATAAAGGTATCTACAAGTATTACCAATTTGTATACAAAAACTGGGCGTGGTTCGCCCACTTACACAAAAGTTGTCAATATCCCATAAACGGTTCAAAATATTAATACGTTTGTAATTCTATCTAGCAGTACATAGAGATATTACAAAAACATTTGCCCGAAATGGGCGTGGTCTGCCTACTTATACAAAAGTTGTTAAGTGGCGAAATTATAATTTTTTTCAGTTACTCGGGTTTAGAATGGATGCAAAACAATTAATCAGTGTAGTACTTGTAAAAAACCATTGTGGGATATGACGGACAAAAGGCCTTGAAACTTTTATAACTTTTATAAGAAAAGTCAATAGAATAAGAGTTATCGCTGACTTTTAAAAATAAAAGTCTCAAAATAGTCCACGCCTACTCATACAAAAGTTGTCAATATCTTGTAAACGGTATAAAATATTAACACGAAATTTTATCACGAGGTATCTATAAGTATTACCAATTTGTATACAAAAACTGAGCGTCGTTCGCCCACTTACACAAAAGTTGTTAATATCCCATAAACGGTTCAAAATATTAATACGTTCGTAATTCTATCTAGCAGTACCTAGAGACATTACAAAAACATTTGCCCGAAATGGGCGTGGTCCGCCTACTTATACAAAAGTTGTTAAGTGGCGAATTTATAGTTTTTTTATTTACTCAGGTGTTAGGTATTTAGACTTCGGCCAGGCCCATGACAAGACTTTTACTTGTTTTTATTTTATTCATTTTCGACATAAGGAAAAATTACAAAATTACTTTTTTATTATTTTGTCTTTTAAACAGAAAAATGTGTTGAATTTATTTTTAATGGTAGACGCTGCACAAGTTCCTCGGTTCTCACCTAGGAGACGAGATAGATATAGAAAAGTATATATATTCTTGATCAGCGTCACCTCCTGAATCGATTTCGCCCTGTCCGTCCGTATGTCCGTCTGTCTGTTTGTTGAAATCACGATTACGAGAGAACGAATAGAGATATCGTCATGAAATTTGGCACAAATATTCTTTGTTATGTAGGGCTTCTTGGGATTGGAAATGGGCGAGATTGGAAATGGGCGAGATCGGTAAACAGCCACGCCTACTTTACATACGGAATGTAAAGGCACCTCGTTTCAAAAAATGTTATAATTTGAATATTTCATAAACCGTGTGAGATATTGAGGTATAATTTTATTCCGGAACGTATAGCGACATTACTAATAGCGTCCTTACGTCCGAAAGAAATGGGCGCGCCACGCCCACTAATAACAAAGTTGGCAATACCTCATTAACGGTTTAAGATATTGATATGTAATTTTATCAGGATATATAGGGAAGCATTACCAATAAGCATGCCAAAAATGGGTGAGCCACGCCCACTCATACAAAAGTTGTAAATATCTTGTAAACGGTATAAAATATTAACACGAAATTTTATCACGAGGTATCTACAAGTATTACCAATTTGTATAAAAAAATGGGTGTGGTCTGCCCACTTTTTTTTTAAATGACAGATGAAACCAAGCTCAGGGGATGCCCTCTATCCATGCACAGCATTTGTTGGTTCCGAAGGGATGACAGGTTAGTGGGAAGGGGGAAAGAGGTAGTATTGACGGTTTACACTTCGCTTAAAGGTTTCGACACTAAGTGGGCGGGAAGTCATTCCCAGGGAGATTATTCCACAATCTAGCAACGCGACCGAAAAACGAACTCTCACGGTAATGCGTGGTTCGTTGGAACGGAATCGCGACATAAAAGGGGTGCACCGCTCTACTCGAAAGCCGAGTAGTTCTGCTAAATACCTGAACCTGAGGAATCAGGCCGGCTACTTCAGAGGAACATTTACCATGAAAGTAGCGGTAAAATAATGATACACACCCTACATCACGACGACGCTCCAAGGTTTCAATAGAGCTGGATACCCTACTGTCCTCTATAAGTTTTAACGCTCGACATTGGACACGGTCTAGGAGCTGAAGATATGTTCGCGAAGCTCCCGACCATATATGCGAATTGTATTCCATTTTCGGACGGATATAGGTGGTGTAGATACAACGAAGATCGGTTGGAGTGAAGTATTTCTTACACCGCTTAAGAAAGCCTAAGCACTTGGCTGCTTCTTTCGACACGTCAAAGATGTGATCGTTCCAACGAAGATCGCATTGGATTGACATGCCCAGAACATCAAGAGCCTTCGATTCATTAATATCCACACCACCCATATTTAGAGGTGGGAAGTTTTCACCCGCCAGACGCTTGTGGGTCAACAAACAGCATTGGGTCTTCCGCGCATTAAAATCGACCCGATTCGCTCGACCTCACTCATGGATTTTGTTAAGGTCGGATTGGAGTGTGTCATTCATATTTCTGCGTTTTCTAGTGATCTCCAGAATAGAGGGACGCCTGGAGAATGAATATGAATGACAAATGATGCTGTCATCAGCAAACGAGTAGACGGGGTTTGATGTCAATGACAGAAGGTCATTGATAAAAATGAGAAAAAGAGTAGGAGATAGGACCGAACCCTGCGGAACTCCAGCATTAATTGAGTGCTCTTCGGAAGCAAAGCCGTCTATCACAACCCGAATAGAACGGCCGCTGAGGAAACTCGATATCCATCGAGTGAAAGTATTACCGACACCATAAGCAGTGAGTTTAGACACGAGTGCTTTATGCCACACCCGGTCAAATGCCTTGGAGATATCCAGAGCAACAACCTTGCTCTCACCGAACTGGTAAATACAACTGCTCCACCGCTCAGCGAGAAACGCCATCAGATCGCCGGTGGGACGGTGAGTACGGAAGCCGTACTGACGGTCGCTGATCAACTCGTTGCTCTCTAGATACCTCATCAAGTTAAAATTTACAATGCTCTCCATGACTTTGGAGAGCACTGAGCAGATTGCTATGGGTCGGTAATTCGCAGGATTCGTAGCCTCACCTTTTTTGGGAACTGGCTGCACATTGGCAATCTTCCAGGAAGCGGGAAAAACTCCGGAAGTAAATGATAAATTAAAGAGATTGCGCAATGGGCGAGCCAGTGTTGAGGCGCACTTTCTCAACATATGGGCTGAAATACCATCCTGTCCCGAGGACTTATTAACATTGAGGTCTGCAAGCACTCTTTTAACAGCTCGCGTTCGAAAATGCACATGAGATACATCATCGACCGCGGGCAGTGGTTGGCTACTCTCAGGAAGAGAGCAGTTTTCAGCAAACATTTTGGCTAATAAGTTTGCCTTATCAACCGAGTGAGTGAAGATCTGATCGTCCTTGAGGAGAGTTGGAATAGACGATCGCGTCTGATTCTTCACTCTTCCCACGAACGACCAAAAGTTCTTGCTACCCTTATGGTATTCAAGAACTATACGTCTAAGCCGCTGTTCGTAACGAACTTTTTCGCGCTTTAGAGTGGCATTGCACCTATTTCTGGCCTGTTTGCGCAGCAGTTTAGTATCAGCAGTTTTGTTTAAACGCCAATTCGTAAATGCTTTCTCTTTAGATGTGACTGCCTGTCTGCAAGTCGCATTAAACCAGGAATGGTCTCTTGGTTTAATGGAAATTCTTTTATTGGGTATGAAAGACCTCATACCAAATAAAATTATATTTTCTACCAATTTTGCTGCAGCATTTATGTTTCTATCTCTGAAACACAATTGCCAATTGAAACGGCTGAAAAGCAGTTCAGCGCATCCCAATTAGCCTTCTCATAAAGCCACACTGTCCGCTTCGGAGCTGGCTGATGAGCGGATTGAAGACTAGAATATGGGAAGGTAGCAGAAATTGTAGCGTGGTCCGAATTACCAAGAGGTGCAAGAACATTCACATCACACTTGCTGTGATGTGAAGTTAGAACCAGCAACAACAATTTCACTGTTCGGATACGATTCCAGAATTTTAGAGATTGAATCAGAGAGGCTGTCAAGTTTATCAAAAGTTGGCAACCTCTCCAGACCCGGGCTTCTATAAATGAAGCAGAAGTGCAGGATGTGCGACTGGATTTTGAACTTAACCCACATGGAGCTAAATTCGGCATCCGTCGTGCAAAGGTGTTGCTGACACTGGTACGCAACATCACTGAGAATGTATAAGGCGAGGCCTCTGTGAGGTACAAACAATAGCAGTAAATGGTACCCCGGCATGTAAAAGTCCAGTGGATCTGCACCCTCAGACACCTGGGTCTCAGCTAGTGCCATTATATGCGGTTGGTGAGTACAAATATGCACATAGACCGCGAAGAAATTCGCCTTCAGGCCACGGATATTAGTGGAATCTATGTGGAATTTTTCCATCACCGCCCACTGTAAGGAAGTTTAGGAGTTAGCTGCACAAGCGGCCGAACATACGCCGCAAGCAAAGCAAAACAAGATAAGTGTTACGCCTTTATCTTGCCGTGCTTCAGCCCACGCAGCACTTACAGCCGCATGCACACCTAACGGGACCAGGAAGAAGGAGGAGGAGTGAAAGCAAACGAAATGCTGAGCTTTACTGTGGAGAGCATAAAAAAGCCCCTCGCATGGTTCTCTGCGTCCCGTTTGATTGTGTATTTATTTGTTGTAATTTGATAACATTTTATTTATTTGTTATTAAGTTGAGTTCTTAATAAGTAGTGCACTATTGTTTGTTTGTTAAAAAGTTTTGCTTGGTAAAGTGTTATTATTGTGTTAAGCGTGTTTCGCGGCGTAGGTAATTGTTTTCACTATTGTTTTCGATTTTATTTGCCCGAACACTGATTAACGAAAAGTACTGGCGGGCACACCATCCGCCTCCGTCCGCGGTCATATTACAACTCCTTACATCATATCACTTACACAAAAGTTGTCAATATCCCATAAACGATTCAAAATTTTAATACGTTCGTAATTTTATCTAGCAGTGCCTAGAGACATTACAAAAATATTTGCCCGAAATGGGCGTGGTACGCATACTTATACAAAAGTTGTTAAGTGGCGAAATTCTAATTTTTTTTAGTTACTCGGGTGTAGGGTATTTAGATTTCGGGCAGGTCGAAGACAATATTTCTACTTGTTTTTGTTGTGTTCGTAATTGTCAGGGAAAAATTTGGGAAAATCCACCGAAAAGTCGGAAATTTTTATATTATTTTTGTATGAAACTAGATGTAGCCGGCCACGCGTTGCTGTGGCCAGTTTCGTTAAATTGAAAGGTTCTGCAACTTTTTTCAATTGATCGTTTCTCCGATGAAGAACAATATCTCTAGTTTGGACTTGATCTCCGATTATAACAATTGCCACTTCGTCTATAGTTGGAGGATTGAATCTTCGCACATGTTTTCCAGCAGGAGTTTTGTCAAACTACGTGAAGTTAAATACGTATTTAAGTTCAGAAGATAAATACGTATTTAGTTTAGCGAAGACACGAACCGGAACCCGCCCCACAACATGATCCACATCATATCCCAGTTGATGATGAACTTACCATTCTGGAAAACTAATAGCAGTACCTTTCCACCGATATATGCCACTTGGTCAAGATATTTTTCTAAAGTTACGAAAAAGGTACTGAAAACGCGCATTTTTAGATGCCTACACTGGCATGATGGCAGGTGGCACACATTCTATCATTCTATCATTGTTATACTTTTGTATGTTGTTCAAGAAATGCTTCGATCGAGTATCTTCGCCAGAAAGCAATGATGCCAATGGCTCTGGTGGCGGTGTCAATTGTGGTAATTTTACCTTTTCGCTCACACAACATATTCCTGGTGGTTCCTATCGGAACCTCAAAGCATTGCAATATTGACAAACAGTGCTCATTGTATCGAAGTTGGCCATATCCGCCGCGTAATCGACTGTTGGATCGTACCTGAACGCCCAACGTTCGTTAATGATTGTGTCGGTTGGCCGTCTGTCGACGTTCAAAATTATTTCGAGCGTTAGCTTGTACTGAGCTAGTCGAACCTGATTGAATACGTTGTTCCGGAGTCATAATCGATCGCCCTTGCGAAATTCTTACACGATTTTCTTCCAAACGGTGTCTGTCCATCTTTGTTCATATTCTTTGTCTGTTCATATTCTTTGTTATGTAGGGCTGCATGGGATTGAAAATGGGCGAGATCGGTAAACAGCCACGCCGACTTTACTATGCATACGGAATGTGAAGGCACCTCGTTTCAAAAAATTTTATAATCTGAATATATCATAAACCGTGTGAGATATTAAGGTATAATTTTATCCCGAACATATAGCGTCATTACTAAACCGTTCCAAAAAAATGAGCGTGCCACGCCCACTGATAACAAAGTTGGCAATATCTCTTGAACGGTATAAGATATTGATATGTAATTCGAAGCGATTCATGGTTAAATTTGTACTGAATTAACGTTTCAAAAACATGTTTACTCAAGTCAATCGGTGGATAAATGTTAAAGTTGTTCAATGTTTATATACCGACATAAAAGATGGCGCACCCGGTATATAAACTTTTTTCCTCTTAGAAAAGATGCAAACTATCTTATTGCATGTAATTGATTGTAAATGCTCACATTTCAGCAATATTTCGTCTTCAGAATTTGTGCGAAAAGCTGCGAAGTGTGAATGATCCGATTTGAATGGGATCGGTCGCAGGTTTTCGCACGATTCTATACACAGGTGTAGTGGTGTAATATTTTGTGTTGTTTTGTGGTAATTAATATTTTATAATGGATGCAAAACAACTAATCAGTTTAGTACTTGTAAAAAACCATTGTTGGATATGACGGACAAAAGGCCTTGAAACTTTTATAACTTTTATAAAAAAAATCAGTAGAATAAGAGTTATCGCTGACTTTTAAAAATAAAAGTCCACGCCTACTCATACAAAAGTTGTCAATATCTTGTAAACGGTATAAAATATTAACACGAAATTTTATCACGAGGTCTCTGCGTCTATTGCAAAGGCTGAGGATCGCATCATGAGCAGATTTGGGGAGATGAATGCTGTTATTAGCAACTTTAAATCACAACTGCTTTCTCTCTCATCTCGTGTTGATGAAATTACAAAATGTGAAAACTCTCTAAGAAGCGAATTGAAATCCCTCATTCCCATGGAGAAGACATCAAAGCATTGTACATCAAAATATGCAATGTTGCTGCTTGCAAGCCTGCTCCTACTTTGCTAGATTCATTTCGCATTAAAAATAACAACAACAGTGGTCCACTTGTTCTGAAGTTGCCTACAAGTCGTGATCGATCTCTTTTTATGCGAGCGATCTCTGCGTTCTGCCGTAAAAATCGTCGAGCTCTCACCCTGAGTGAATTAGAGATCGAAGGAATTGGCAAAGTTCACATTCATGAGAGCATTACCAAGCAAAGACGGATTATCTTAAAGCATGCTCTTCTCCTGAAGCGGCAAAAGAAGTTGCACTCTGCATACACTGTGGATGGAAAAGTACTCATATAAGAAAATGCTGATGGCGAACCTGTACTCGTGGATGATGTTGAAAGCGTTGATTGCCTGGCCGCCAACTAATACTTCAATTTCTTATATACATATAAGTATTCTCTGTAATTATGTCTAATGTTAAACTTACTCTCTTTGTCTTCTATCCCCTTTTCCATTCTCTGATAACTCTGCCTTTCTCTTTATTTATAGTGTTCATGGCTGCTGCGGAAGGGTTGTGCTGTGAAATTTTGTACAACAAACAAAAACTAATATATTTCACTTCACACAATTGGTTTTCTGATGTTCCTGTTACTCTATCTCTGCTATGAGCGCTGTTACAGAACAGCCTATCTCTGTTAACGGAAATCACAAGATGTTGTTGGACATCCTCTGTAAACAACACTCTGGTTTCAGTGTTGCCCACTTCAATGCTAGAAGTTTAGACCATATTAAAAATTAATAAGAAAAAATTTTTCCAGATCTCAGCAATTGACGTCGTATGTATATCTGATACCTGGTATCAACCAAGTCTCTCCCATGCTGGTGTTGATATTCCTGGCTTAAAACTTTATCGTGCGGATAGAATAAATAAGCGCGGTGGTGGCGTTGCAATTTATGTGAAAGATTCATACAATTCTGAGATAATTTACTCCTCCAAAAACTCCGTGGTTGAGTACATTTGTGTGATGGTTTCTGAGAACAGGGCAAAGATTCTTATTTGCTGTGTTTACAACCCGCATAAAAGTAATGAATTAGAAAATGTCTTTGACTATATCTCAAGTAGCTCCTTGAAGTATGACTTTACAATTGTTTGTGGTGACTTTAATGTTGATCTTCTGTTGAATGACTCGGTTGCGTCAAAACTCTCGGAGTTAGTATATGCCTCTGGCCTATCATTTGTCAATGACTCCCAGCTGACTCGCTACTGCCATAATGTTCGACCCAGTTTATTAGATTATGTTTTTGTGTCAAATTCTGATTTGGTATTACTGTTCTCACAGATAGATTTTGTTTCTGATCATGATCTTTTATTTTGCTCTCTTGACTTTCAATTAAATACGCGAGCGAAGTCTACTTCTTTCTCATTCAGGAATTACAATGCCATAGACTTTACATCTCTGTATAATGCTGCTGCGAGTATAGACTGGTCACCTTTCTGGGGAGTCCCACATGTTGACGACAAATTATTGTTCCTTAATAGTGTAATCGGTTATTTGTATAATACTTTTGTTACGCAATGTAGAATTAGTATCATAAATCAATCGTGCCCATGGTTTACCACAAGAGTAAGAAATTCTTTACGCACTAGGAATATCCTACGCTCCAAATGGAAAAAGAATAGTACTTCTGATAATTGGGAGAACTATAGAACTATAGAGCTTGTAACTTAGCAATCAGCTTTATAAAAAAATCTAAGCAAGATTTGTATTACTCATACAAGCTAAATCCTAAATTACTTCCCAGGACAATTTGGCAACGATTAAAAAGTATCGGTATTGGGTAAAAAAATAAGCCCTCATGTACTCTCTCACCGAATATTTTAAATGAATACTTCCACAATAGATCATTGCCTGATAACTTTCACGACATATGTGACACCTCTAACGATTGCGGTCTCTTTAGTTTTAGTGGCGTCACTGCATCTGACATAATAAGGCATACAAGACGTATAGAGTCTACAGCTGTTGGAGAGGATGGTATCTCTATAAAATTTATTAAAATAATATTGCCATACATACTCTCCTATAACCGGTCTTATTAACTACGTTTTTACGTCTTCATCTTTCCCCATGAGTTGGAAATTAGCTACAGTAATTCCCATACCCAAGAATTCGTCCCAAAAAGTTCCTGCTGATTTTCGTCCCATTAGTATTTTGTCAGTGTTGTCTAAAATCTGTGAGGCAATTATGGCAGAGCAAATAAATGAATACATCTCCCTTCACAATCTTCTTAATCCACTGCAATCTGGTTTTCGTCAAAAGCACAGTTGCGCCACTGCTATGCTTAAAGTAACTGATGACATACGGCTAGCTTATGATAAAGAATATATAACCCTGTTGTGTCTGTTAGACTTTTCCAAAGCCTTCGATAGCGTGAATCATGGAATTTTGTGTAGCAAGCTGCGGATCTTATACAATTTTTCCAAAATGGCTACCGCTCTAGTAAGGTCCTATCTGTCTGATCGCTACCAAAGGGTTAAAATTTCTGATGTCTACTCTGACTTTAAGCACGTTTGTTCAGGAGTCCCGCAAGGCTCTGTACTTGGACCGCTATTGTTCTCCTTATTTTTTAATGACATCTTTTCTGAAGTACGCAGTGGGTTTATTCATGCTTATGCAGACGACCTGCAGCTGTATTTGTCGAACCGCATCGGACTTGTTGATGGTTTGTGTCTCAGACTGAATGAGGACTTGGATAGCATTGTACGCTGGTCTAAGGTTAATCATCTTAAGCTGAATGCTTCTAAGTCATTTGTATTGCCCATATATAAGAACCATATTTACCACTCCCGTATTCCCGTCATATATCTTGATAATATTGCATTGCAGCTTGTAACTAAAATTGCTAACCTAGGTATTTGTATTAATTCTTCATTAACCTGCACCGACCATGTTAACAAAATGGTAAGCAAATCATATGCAGTGCTCAGTAACTTACGCTATACTGCTGAATTCGTTCCCGCCGAAATTAGAAGAAAACTAGTTATGCAGCTAATTATACCTATCTTAACTTATTCCGATTTAATCTACTGTAACCTTGACTCTTCCTCGAGTCATAAAGTTGACGTTTTGATAAACAATTTAACAAGATATGTAGTCGGGCTAAGGCGTTTCGACCACCTATCTCAGCATAGAAACCTCTTACTTGGCTGCAGTTATCAAAATTATATCAATATCCGTAACTGCTTATTCATATATGGACTCATTCACACCAGACAGCCTAGGTATCTGTATGATAAGCTCCAGTTCTGTCAATCAAGCCGCAGCCACAATCTAGTAACTCCCAAATATAATTACTTGAATACTCGGAGACTGTTTTTCGTAAACACAGTTCGCCTGTGGAATAATTTGCCACGGGTAATAAAAAGTAGTTTAAATACGGGAATATTCAGGAGACTAATTAGCCAATATTTTAAAACTTAAAGACCGGCATGTAACACAACCGCAATATCTGCAGTCGTGAACGCTTACCTCCTCTTTCTCTATCTTCAAACTAAACCTTTTCACTTTATATTTTTCCTTATATTTTATCTTTCGCACTAGTTAATTAATATAATTTAATTTAATTTTTATAGTTTAGTTTATAAAGTCATATCCTTTTCATTGTACTATTAAAGAGCTGGACTCTTATTGTACATTCTGATTGTTAATAAAGAATAAAGAATAAAGGTATCTACAAGTATTACCAATTTGTATACAAAAACTGGGCGTGGTTCGCCCACTTACACAAAAGTTGTCAATATCCCATAAACGGTTCAAAATATTAATACGTTTGTAATTCTATCTAGCAGTACATAGAGATATTACAAAAACATTTGCCCGAAATGGGCGTGGTCTGCCTACTTATACAAAAGTTGTTAAGTGGCGAAATTATAATTTTTTTCAGTTACTCGGGTTTAGAATGGATGCAAAACAACTAATCAGTTTAGTACTTGTAAAAAACCATTGTGGGATATGACGGACAAAAGGCCTTGAAACTTTTATAACTTTTATAAGAAAAGTCAATAGAATAAGAGTTATCGCTGACTTTTAAAAATAAAAGTCTCAAAATAGTCCACGCCTACTCATACAAAAGTTGTCAATATCTTGTAAACGGTATAAAATATTAACACGAAATTTTATCACGAGGTATCTATAAGTATTACCAATTTGTATACAAAAACTGAGCGTCGTTCGCCCACTTACACAAAAGTTGTTAATATCCCATAAACGGTTCAAAATATTAATACGTTCGTAATTCTATCTAGCAGTACCTAGAGACATTACAAAAACATTTGCCCGAAATGGGCGTGGTCCGCCTACTTATACAAAAGTTGTTAAGTGGCGAATTTATAGTTTTTTTATTTACTCAGGTGTTAGGTATTTAGACTTCGGCCAGGCCCATGACAAGACTTTTACTTGTTTTTATTTTATTCATTTTGGACATAAGGAAAAATTACAAAATTACTTTTTTATTATTTTGTCTTTTAAACAGAAAAATGTGTTGAATTTATTTTTAATGGTAGACGCTGCACAAGTTCCTCGGTTCTCACCTAGGAGACGAGATAGATATAGAAAAGTATATATATTCTTGATCAGCGTCACCTCCTGAATCGATTTCGCCCTGTCCGTCCGTATGTCCGTCTGTCTGTTTGTTGAAATCACGATTACGAGAGAACGAATAGAGATATCGTCATGAAATTTGGCACAAATATTCTTTGTTATGTAGGGCTTCTTGGGATTGGAAATGGGCGAGATTGGAAATGGGCGAGATCGGTAAACAGCCACGCCTACTTTACATACGGAATGTAAAGGCACCTCGTTTCAAAAAATGTTATAATTTGAATATTTCATAAACCGTGTGAGATATTGAGGTATAATTTTATTCCAGAACATATAGCGTCATTACTAAATCGTTAGAAAAAAATGAGCGTGCCGCGCCCACTGATAACAAAGTTGGCAATATCTCTTGAACGGTAAAAGATACTGATATGTTATTTTATCAGGATATATAGGGAAGCATTACCAATAAGCATACCAAAAACGGGCATGCCACGCCTGCTCATACAAAAGTTGTCAATATCTTGTAAACGGTATAAAATATTAACACGAAATTTTATCACGAGGTATCTATAAGTATTACCAATTCGTATACAAAAACTGAGCGTCGTTCGCTATATATATACTTTTCTATATCTATCTCGTCTCCTTCTCTGCGGAGACAAACGGAAGAACAAAGTGAATATACCCTACTCCCTTCAGGTGTAAAAAGAGGCTGCCCTACTCCCTTCGGGTGTAGGGTATATTCACTTTGTTCTTCCGTGAAAACCCGATTGGGCGAGATCGCTTGAAAATGGGCGAGATCGGCAAACAGCCACGCCTACTTTACATACGGAATGTAAAGGCACTTTGTTTCAAAAAATGTTATAATCTGAATATTTCATAAACCGTGTGAGATATTAAGGTATAATTTTATTCCGGAACGTATAGCGACATTACTAATAGCGTCCTTACGTCCGAAAGAAATGGGCGCGCCACGCCCACTAATAACAAAGTTGGCAATACCTCATTAACGGTTTAAGATATTGATATGTAATTTTATCAGGATATATAGGGAAGCATTACCAATAAGCATGCCAAAAATGGGTGAGCCACGCCCACTCATACAAAAGTTGTAAATATCTTGTAAACGGTATAAAATATTAACACGAAATTTTATCACGAGGTATCTACAAGTATTACCAATTTGTATAAAAAAATGGGTGTGGTCTGCCCACTTTTTTTTTAAATGACAGATGAAACCAAGCTCAGGGGATGCCCTCTATCCATGCACAGCATTTGTTGGTTCCGAAGGGATGACAGGTTAGTGGGAAGGGGGAAAGAGGTAGTATTGACGGTTTACACTTCGCTTAAAGGTTTCGACACTAAGTGGGCGGGAAGTCATTCCCAGGGAGATTATTCCACAATCTAGCAACGCGACCGAAAAACGAACTCTCACGGTAATGCGTGGTTCGTTGGAACGGAATCGCGACATAAAAGGGGTGCACCGCTCTACTCGAAAGCCGAGTAGTTCTGCTAAATACCTGAACCTGAGGAATCAGGCCGGCTACTTCAGAGGAACATTTACCATGAAAGTAGCGGTAAAATAATGATACACACCCTACATCACGACGACGCTCCAAGGTTTCAATAGAGCTGGATACCCTACTGTCCTCTATAAGTTTTAACGCTCGACATTGGACACGGTCTAGGAGCTGAAGATATGTTCGCGAAGCTCCCGACCATATATGCGAATTGTATTCCATTTTCGGACGGATATAGGTGGTGTAGATACAACGAAGATCGGTTGGAGTGAAGTATTTCTTACACCGCTTAAGAAAGCCTAAGCACTTGGCTGCTTCTTTCGACACGTCAAAGATGTGATCGTTCCAACGAAGATCGCATTGGATTGACATGCCCAGAACATCAAGAGCCTTCGATTCATTAATATCCACACCACCCATATTTAGAGGTGGGAAGTTTTCACCCGCCAGACGCTTGTGGGTCAACAAACAGCATTGGGTCTTCCGCGCATTAAAATCGACCCGATTCGCTCGACCTCACTCATGGATTTTGTTAAGGTCGGATTGGAGTGTGTCATTCATATTTCTGCGTTTTCTAGTGATCTCCAGAATAGAGGGACGCCTGGAGAATGAATATGAATGACAAATGATGCTGTCATCAGCAAACGAGTAGACGGGGTTTGATGTCAATGACAGAAGGTCATTGATAAAAATGAGAAAAAGAGTAGGAGACAGGACCGAACCCTGCGGAACTCCAGCATTAATTGAGTGCTCTTCGGAAGCAAAGCCGTCTATCACAACCCGAATAGAACGGCCGCTGAGGAAACTCGATATCCATCGAGTGAAAGTATTACCGACACCATAAGCAGTGAGTTTAGACACGAGTGCTTTATGCCACACCCGGTCAAATGCCTTGGAGATATCCAGAGCAACAACCTTGCTCTCACCGAACTGGTAAATACAACTGCTCCACCGCTCAGCGAGAAACGCCATCAGATCGCCGGTGGGACGGTGAGTACGGAAGCCGTACTGACGGTCGCTGATCAACTCGTTGCTCTCTAGATACCTCATCAAGTTAAAATTTACAATGCTCTCCATGACTTTGGAGAGCACTGAGCAGATTGCTATGGGTCGGTAATTCGCAGGATTCGTAGCCTCACCTTTTTTGGGAACTGGCTGCACATTGGCAATCTTCCAGGAAGCGGGAAAAACTCCGGAAGTAAATGATAAATTAAAGAGATTGCGCAATGGGCGAGCCAGTGTTGAGGCGCACTTTCTCAACATATGGGCTGAAATACCATCCTGTCCCGAGGACTTATTAACATTGAGGTCTGCAAGCACTCTTTTAACAGCTCGCGTTCGAAAATGCACATGAGATACATCATCGACCGCGGGCAGTGGTTGGCTACTCTCAGGAAGAGAGCAGTTTTCAGCAAACATTTTGGCTAATAAGTTTGCCTTATCAACCGAGTGAGTGAAGATCTGATCGTCCTTGAGGAGAGTTGGAATAGACGATCGCGTCTGATTCTTCACTCTTCCCACGAACGACCAAAAGTTCTTGCTACCCTTATGGTATTCAAGAACTATACGTCTAAGCCGCTGTTCGTAACGAACTTTTTCGCGCTTTAGAGTGGCATTGCACCTATTTCTGGCCTGTTTGCGCAGCAGTTTAGTATCAGCAGTTTTGTTTAAACGCCAATTCGTAAATGCTTTCTCTTTAGATGTGACTGCCTGTCTGCAAGTCGCATTAAACCAGGAATGGTCTCTTGGTTTAATGGAAATTCTTTTATTGGGTATGAAAGACCTCATACCAAATAAAATTATATTTTCTACCAATTTTGCTGCAGCATTTATGTTTCTATCTCTGAAACACAATTGCCAATTGAAACGGCTGAAAAAGCAGTTCAGCGCATCCCAATTAGCCTTCTCATAAAGCCACACTGTCCGCTTCGGAGCTGGCTGATGAGCGGATTGAAGACTAGAATATGGGAAGGTAGCAGAAATTGTAGCGTGGTCCGAATTACCAAGAGGTGCAAGAACATTCACATCACACTTGCTGTGATGTGAAGTTAGAACCAGCAACAACAATTTCACTGTTCGGATACGATTCCAGAATTTTAGAGATTGAATCAGAGAGGCTGTCAAGTTTATCAAAAGTTGGCAACCTCTCCAGACCCGGGCTTCTATAAATGAAGCAGAAGTGCAGGATGTGCGACTGGATTTTGAACTTAACCCACATGGAGCTAAATTCGGCATCCGTCGTGCAAAGGTGTTGCTGACACTGGTACGCAACATCACTGAGAATGTATAAGGCGAGGCCTCTGTGAGGTACAAACAATAGCAGTAAATGGTACCCCGGCATGTAAAAGTCCAGTGGATCTGCACCCTCAGACACCTGGGTCTCAGCTAGTGCCATTATATGCGGTTGGTGAGTACAAATATGCACATAGACCGCGAAGAAATTCGCCTTCAGGCCACGGATATTAGTGGAATCTATGCGGAATTTTTCCATCACCGCCCACTGTAAGGAAGTTTAGGAGTTAGCTGCACAAGCGGCCGAACATACGCCGCAAGCAAAGCAAAACAAGATAAGTGTTACGCCTTTATCTTGCCGTGCTTCAGCCCACGCAGCACTTACAGCCGCATGCACACCTAACGGGACCAGGAAGAAGGAGGAGGAGTGAAAGCAAACGAAATGCTGAGCTTTACTGTGAAGAGCATAAAAAAGCCCCTCGCATGGTTCTCTGCGTCCCGTTTGATTGTGTATTTATTTGTTGTAATTTGATAACATTTTATTTATTTGTTATTAAGTTGAGTTCTTAATAAGTAGTGCACTATTGTTTGTTTGTTAAAAAGTTTTGCTTGGTAAAGTGTTATTATTGTGTTAAGCGTGTTTCGCGGCGTAGGTAATTGTTTTCACTATTGTTTTCGATTTTATTTGCCCGAACACTGATTAACGAAAAGTACTGGCGGGCACACCATCCGCCTCCGTCCGCGGTCATATCACAACTCCTTACATCATATCACTTACACAAAAGTTGTCAATATCCCATAAACGATTCAAAATTTTAATACGTTCGTAATTTTATCTAGCAGTGCCTAGAGACATTACAAAAATATTTGCCCGAAATGGGCGTGGTACGCATACTTATACAAAAGTTGTTAAGTGGCGAAATTCTAATTTTTTTTAGTTACTCGGGTGTAGGGTATTTAGATTTCGGGCAGGTCGAAGACAATATTTCTATTTGTTTTTGTTGTGTTCGTAATTGTCAGGGAAAAATTTGGGAAAATCCACCGAAAAGTCGGAAATTTTTATATTATTTTTGTATGAAACTAGATGTAGCCGGCCACGCGTTGCTGTGGCCAGTTTCGTTAAATTGAAAGGTTCTGCAACTTTTTTCAATTGATCGTTTCTCCGATGAAGAACAATATCTCTAGTTTGGACTTGATCTCCGATTATAACAATTGCCACTTCGTCTATAGTTGGAGGATTGAATCTTCGCACATGTTTTCCAGCAGGAGTTTTGTCAAACTACGTGAAGTTAAATACGTATTTAAGTTCAGAAGATAAATACGTATTTAGTTTAGCGAAGACACGAACCGGAACCCGCCCCACAACATGATCCACATCATATCCCAGTTGATGATGAACTTACCATTCTGGAAAACTAATGGCAGTACCTTTCCACCGATATATGCCACTTGGTCAGGATATTTTTCTAAAGTTACGAAAAAGGTACTGAAAACGCGCATTTTTAGATGCCTACACTGGCATGATGGCAGGTGGCACACATTCTATCATTCTATCATTGTTATACTTTTGTATGTTGTTCAAGAAATGCTTCGATCGAGTATCTTCGCCAGAAAGCAATGATGCCAATGGCTCTGGTGGCGGTGTCAATTGTGGTAATTTTACCTTTTCGCTCACACAACATATTCCTGGTGGTTCCTATCGGAACCTCAAAGCATTGCAATATTGACAAACAGTGCTCATTGTATCGAAGTTGGCCATATCCGCCGCGTAATCGACTGTTGGATCGTACCTGAACGCCCAACGTTCGTTAATGATTGTGTCGGTTGGCCGTCTGTCGACGTTCAAAATTATTTCGAGCGTTAGCTTGTACTGAGCTAGTCGAACCTGATTGAATACGTTGTTCCGGAGTCATAATCGATCGCCCTTGCGAAATTCTTACACGATTTTCTTCCAAACGGTGTCTGTCCATCTTTGTTCATATTCTTTGTCTGTTCATATTCTTTGTTATGTAGGGCTGCATGGGATTGAAAATGGGCGAGATCGGTAAACAGCCACGCCGACTTTACTATACATACGGAATGTGAAGGCACCTCGTTTCAAAAAATTTTATAATCTGAATATATCATAAACCGTGTGAGATATTAAGGTATAATTTTATCCCGAACATATAGCGTCATTACTAAACCGTTCCAAAAAAATGAGCGTGCCACGCCCACTGATAACAAAGTTGGCAATATCTCTTGAACGGTATAAGATATTGATATGTAATTCGAAGCGATTCATGGTTAAATTTGTACTGAATTAACGTTTCAAAAACATGTTTACTCAAGTCAATCGGTGGATAAATGTTAAAGTTGTTCAATGTTTATATACCGACATAAAAGATGGCGCACCCGGTATATAAACTTTTTTCCTCTTAGAAAAGATGCAAACTATCTTATTGCATGTAATTGATTATAAATGCTCACATTTCAGCAATATTTCGTCTTCAGAATTTGTGCGAAAAGCTGCGAAGTGTGAATGATCCGATTTGAATGGGATCGGTCGCAGGTTTTCGCACGATTCTATACACAGGTGTAGTGGTGTAATATTTTGTGTTGTTTTGTGGTAATTAATATTTTATAATGGATGCAAAACAACTAATCAGTTTAGTACTTGTAAAAAACCATTGTTGGATATGACGGACAAAAGGCCTTGAAACTTTTATAACTTTTATAAAAAAAATCAGTAGAATAAGAGTTATCGCTGACTTTTAAAAATAAAAGTCCACGCCTACTCATACAAAAGTTGTCAATATCTTGTAAACGGTATAAAATATTAACACGAAATTTTATCACGAGGTCTCTGCGTCTATTGCAAAGGCTGAGGATCGCATCATGAGCAGATTTGGGGAGATGAATGCTGTTATTAGCAACTTTAAATCACAACTGCTTTCTCTCTCATCTCGTGTTGATGAAATTACAAAATGTGAAAACTCTCTAAGAAGCGAATTGAAATCCCTCATTCCCATGGAGAAGACATCAAAGCATTGTACATCAAAATATGCAATGTTGCTGCTTGCAAGCCTGCTCCTACTTTGCTAGATTCATTTCGCATTAAAAATAACAACAACAGTGGTCCACTTGTTCTGAAGTTGCCTACAAGTCGTGATCGATCTCTTTTTATGCGAGCGATCTCTGCGTTCTGCCGTAAAAATCGTCGAGCTCTCACCCTGAGTGAATTAGAGATCGAAGGAATTGGCAAAGTTCACATTCATGAGAGCATTACCAAGCAAAGACGGATTATCTTAAAGCATGCTCTTCTCCTGAAGCGGCAAAAGAAGTTGCACTCTGCATACACTGTGGATGGAAAAGTACTCATATAAGAAAATGCTGATGGCGAACCTGTACTCGTGGATGATGTTGAAAGCGTTGATTGCCTGGCCGCCAACTAATACTTCAATTTCTTATATACATATAAGTATTCTCTGTAATTATGTCTAATGTTAAACTTACTCTCTTTGTCTTCTATCCCCTTTTCCATTCTCTGATAACTCTGCCTTTCTCTTTATTTATAGTGTTCATGGCTGCTGCGGAAGGGTTGTGCTGTGAAATTTTGTACAACAAACAAAAACTAATATATTTCACTTCACACAATTGGTTTTCTGATGTTCCTGTTACTCTATCTCTGCTATGAGCGCTGTTACAGAACAGCCTATCTCTGTTAACGGAAATCACAAGATGTTGTTGGACATCCTCTGTAAACAACACTCTGGTTTCAGTGTTGCCCACTTCAATGCTAGAAGTTTAGACCATATTAAAAATTAATAAAAAAAAATTTTTCCAGATCTCAGCAATTGACGTCGTATGTATATCTGATACCTGGTATCAACCAAGTCTCTCCCATGCTGGTGTTGATATTCCTGGCTTAAAACTTTATCGTGCGGATAGAATAAATAAGCGCGGTGGTGGCGTTGCAATTTATGTGAAAGATTCATACAATTCTGAGATAATTTACTCCTCCAAAAACTCCGTGGTTGAGTACATTTGTGTGATGGTTTCTGAGAACAGGGCAAAGATTCTTATTTGCTGTGTTTACAACCCGCATAAAAGTAATGAATTAGAAAATGTCTTTGACTATATCTCAAGTAGCTCCTTGAAGTATGACTTTACAATTGTTTGTGGTGACTTTAATGTTGATCTTCTGTTGAATGACTCGGTTGCGTCAAAACGCTCGGAGTTAGTATATGCCTCTGGCCTATCATTTGTCAATGACTCCCAGCTGACTCGCTACTGCCATAATGTTCGACCCAGTTTATTAGATTATGTTTTTGTGTCAAATTCTGATTTGGTATTACTGTTCTCACAGATAGATTTTGTTTCTGATCATGATCTTTTATTTTGCTCTCTTGACTTTCAATTAAATACGCGAGCGAAGTCTACTTCTTTCTCATTCAGGAATTACAATGCCATAGACTTTACATCTCTGTATAATGCTGCTGCGAGTATAGACTGGTCACCTTTCTGGGGAGTCCCACATGTTGACGACAAATTATTGTTCCTTAATAGTGTAATCGGTTATTTGTATAATACTTTTGTTACGCAATGTAGAATTAGTATCATAAATCAATCGTGCCCATGGTTTACCACAAGAGTAAGAAATTCTTTACGCACTAGGAATATCCTACGCTCCAAATGGAAAAAGAATAGTACTTCTGATAATTGGGAGAACTATAGAACTATAGAGCTTGTAACTTAGCAATCAGCTTTATAAAAAAATCAAGATTTGTATTACTCATACAAGCTAAATCCTAAATTACTTCCCAGGACAATTTGGCAACGATTAAAAAGTATCGGTATTGGGTAAAAAAATAAGCCCTCATGTACTCTCTCACCGAATATTTTAAATGAATACTTCCACAATAGATCATTGCCTGATAACTTTCACGACATATGTGACACCTCTAACGATTGCGGTCTCTTTAGTTTTAGTGGCGTCACTGCATCTGACATAATAAGGCATACAAGACGTATAGAGTCTACAGCTGTTGGAGAGGATGGTATCTCTATAAAATTTATTAAAATAATATTGCCATACATACTCTCCTATAACCGGTCTTATTAACTACGTTTTTACGTCTTCATCTTTCCCCATGAGTTGGAAATTAGCTACAGTAATTCCCATACCCAAGAATTCGTCCCAAAAAGTTCCTGCTGATTTTCGTCCCATTAGTATTTTGTCAGTGTTGTCTAAAATCTGTGAGGCAATTATGGCAGAGCAAATAAATGAATACATCTCCCTTCACAATCTTCTTAATCCACTGCAATCTGGTTTTCGTCAAAAGCACAGTTGCGCCACTGCTATGCTTAAAGTAACTGATGACATACGGCTAGCTTATGATAAAGAATATATAACCCTGTTGTGTCTGTTAGACTTTTCCAAAGCCTTCGATAGCGTGAATCATGGAATTTTGTGTAGCAAGCTGCGGATCTTATACAATTTTTCCAATATGGCTACCGCTCTAGTAAGGTCCTATTTGTCTGATCGCTACCAAAGGGTTAAAATTTCTGATGTCTACTCTGACTTTAAGCACGTTTGTTCAGGAGTCCCGCAAGGCTCTGTACTTGGACCGCTATTGTTCTCCTTATTTTTTAATGACATCTTTTCTGAAGTACGCAGTGGGTTTATTCATGCTTATGCAGACGACCTGCAGCTGTATTTGTCGAACCGCATCGGACTTGTTGATGGTTTGTGTCTCAGACTGAATGAGGACTTGGATAGCATTGTACGCTGGTCTAAGGTTAATCATCTTAAGCTGAATGCTTCTAAGTCATTTGTATTGCCCATATATAAGAACCATATTTACCACTCCCGTATTCCCGTCATATATCTTGATAATATTGCATTGCAGCTTGTAACTAAAATTGCTAACCTAGGTATTTGTATTAATTCTTCATTAACCTGCACCGACCATGTTAACAAAATGGTAAGCAAATCATATGCAGTGCTCAGTAACTTACGCTATACTGCTGAATTCGTTCCCGCCGAAATTAGAAGAAAACTAGTTATGCAGCTAATTATACCTATCTTAACTTATTCCGATTTAATCTACTGTAACCTTGACTCTTCCTCGAGTCATAAAGTTGACGTTTTGATAAACAATTTAACAAGATATGTAGTCGGGCTAAGGCGTTTCGACCACCTATCTCAGCATAGAAACCTCTTACTTGGCTGCAGTTATCAAAATTATATCAATATCCGTAACTGCTTATTCATATATGGACTCATTCACACCAGACAGCCTAGGTATCTGTATGATAAGCTCCAGTTCTGTCAATCAAGCCGCAGCCACAATCTAGTAACTCCCAAATATAATTACTTGAATACTCGGAGACTGTTTTTCGTAAACACAGTTCGCCTGTGGAATAATTTGCCACGGGTAATAAAAAGTAGTTTAAATACGGGAATATTCAGGAGACTAATTAGCCAATATTTTAAAACTTAAAGACCGGCATGTAACACAACCGCAATATCTGCAGTCGTGAACGCTTACCTCCTCTTTCTCTATCTTCAAACTAAACCTTTTCACTTTATATTTTTCCTTATATTTTATCTTTCGCACTAGTTAATTAATATAATTTAATTTAATTTTTATAGTTTAGTTTATAAAGTCATATCCTTTTCATTGTACTATTAAAGAGCTGGACTCTTATTGTACATTCTGATTGTTAATAAAGAATAAAGAATAAAGGTATCTACAAGTATTACCAATTTGTATACAAAAACTGGGCGTGGTTCGCCCACTTACACAAAAGTTGTCAATATCCCATAAACGGTTCAAAATATTAATACGTTTGTAATTCTATCTAGCAGTACATAGAGATATTACAAAAACATTTGCCCGAAATGGGCGTGGTCTGCCTACTTATACAAAAGTTGTTAAGTGGCGAAATTATAATTTTTTTCAGTTACTCGGGTTTAGAATGGATGCAAAACAACTAATCAGTTTAGTACTTGTAAAAAACCATTGTGGGATATGACGGACAAAAGGCCTTGAAACTTTTATAACTTTTATAAGAAAAGTCAATAGAATAAGAGTTATCGCTGACTTTTAAAAATAAAAGTCTCAAAATAGTCCACGCCTACTCATACAAAAGTTGTCAATATCTTGTAAACGGTATAAAATATTAACACGAAATTTTATCACGAGGTATCTATAAGTATTACCAATTTGTATACAAAAACTGAGCGTCGTTCGCCCACTTACACAAAAGTTGTTAATATCCCATAAACGGTTCAAAATATTAATACGTTCGTAATTCTATCTAGCAGTACCTAGAGACATTACAAAAACATTTGCCCGAAATGGGCGTGGTCCGCCTACTTATACAAAAGTTGTTAAGTGGCGAATTTATAGTTTTTTTATTTACTCAGGTGTTAGGTATTTAGACTTCGGCCAGGCCCATGACAAGACTTTTACTTGTTTTTATTTTATTCATTTTGGACATAAGGAAAAATTACAAAATTACTTTTTTATTATTTTGTCTTTTAAACAGAAAAATGTGTTGAATTTATTTTTAATGGTAGACGCTGCACAAGTTCCTCGGTTCTCACCTAGGAGACGAGATAGATATAGAAAAGTATATATATTCTTGATCAGCGTCACCTCCTGAATCGATTTCGCCCTGTCCGTCCGTATGTCCGTCTGTCTGTTTGTTGAAATCACGATTACGAGAGAACGAATAGAGATATCGTCATGAAATTTGGCACAAATATTCTTTGTTATGTAGGGCTTCTTGGGATTGGAAATGGGCGAGATTGGAAATGGGCGAGATCGGTAAACAGCCACGCCTACTTTACATACGGAATGTAAAGGCACCTCGTTTCAAAAAATGTTATAATTTGAATATTTCATAAACCGTGTGAGATATTGAGGTATAATTTTATTCCAGAACATATAGCGTCATTACTAAATCGTTAGAAAAAAATGAGCGTGCCGCGCCCACTGATAACAAAGTTGGCAATATCTCTTGAACGGTAAAAGATACTGATATGTTATTTTATCAGGATATATAGGGAAGCATTACCAATAAGCATACCAAAAACGGGCATGCCACGCCTGCTCATACAAAAGTTGTCAATATCTTGTAAACGGTATAAAATATTAACACGAAATTTTATCACGAGGTATCTATAAGTATTACCAATTTGTATACAAAAACTGAGCGTTGTTCGCCCACTTACGGTTCGATTATTTTCAGTGTACAGCGTCACTAATTCGGCGCGTTGTTTCGGTATGAAGCGATTCATGGTTAAAGTTGTCCTGAATTGACGTTTCAAAAACATGTTTACTCAAGTCAATCGGTGGATAAATGTTAAAGTTATTCAATGTTTACATACCGACATAAAAGATGGCGCACCCGGTATATAAACTTTTTTCCTCTTAGAAAAGATGCAAACGATCTTATTGCATGTGATTGATCGTAAATGCTCACATTGCAGCAATACTTCGTTTTCAGAATTTGTGCGAAAAGCTGCGAAGTGTGAATGATCCGATTTGAATGGGATCGGTCGCAGGTTTTCGCACGATTCTATACACAGGTGTAGTGGTGAAATATTTTGTGTTGTTTTGTGGTAATTAATATTTTAGAACGGATGCAAAACACCTAATCAGTTTAGTACTTGTAAAAAACCATTGTGGGATATGACGGACAAAAGGCCTTGAAACTTTTATAACTTTTATAAAAAAAGTCAGTAGAATAGGAGTTATTGCTGATTTTTAAAAATAAAAGTCTCAACATTAGCTCTTATGAAAGACTTTTGAAAATAAATTTAAAAATTGACGTTATTTGAGACTTATTTTTAAGAGTCATCGATAAAAGTCTTTTAAGGACTTTTAATTTTATAAGTCTTTCATAAGAGTTATTTTGAGACTTTTATTTTTAAGTAATTTAAAAAAGACTTTTATATTTGAAAGTCTTTCATAAGAGTTATTTGAGATTATTTTTAAAATTCTTAAGTTTAGAGACTTTTATATTTAAAAGTCATCGATAAAAGTCTTTTAAGGACTTTTATTTTAATTTCTTACTTTTTGTAATAAAAATCGTTTTAAAAGTAATTTTTTGATGAAGGGCTGCCCTAGAATTGTGGAGAAATGTACGCATTTTGCAGCAAGTTGGTTTTTATAATTTGTCTAAAAAATTTTCGAAGCCTTACTTTTGTGATAGCTAGAAAAGGATGTTAACTAAATAACTATATAATAATTATATAGTAATTATTTTTCTTTAAAACTCTTAAGTATTAATGGTTATAAAGAAGAAAGATAAAATTAATTTTTATTAATGCAATAAAAATTAATTAGTCTATCATGCGTTGCTTTAGAGGTAATTTAGTTAACTCTTAAACGGCTGAACCGATTAAGATGCGGTTTTGATACTTTTAAAAATAAAAGTAAAAATAAAAGACTTAACTCTTATTTTTGAAAGTAAAAGTTGAGTGAAAGCTTTTATTTTTAGAAATAAAAGTTAAAAGTTACTTACTTAAAAATTCATGTGAATAAGAGTTATTTTCAGGCTCTGTGTGAGGAACATCCATATGGAGTTATGGAGCGACGTTGAAAAGGAAATGAACAATGAAAGTAAATTTATATAAGTATATAATTGCAAGTATGTATATGCAAATGTAACAACATGTTATTATATATATTTTTATACCCTGCACCAGAAGGGAGTAGGGTATATTCACTTTGTTCTTCCGTTTGTAACGCAGAGAAGGAGACGAGATA
Source organism: Sicus ferrugineus (assembly GCA_922984085.1). Taxonomy (NCBI): domain Eukaryota; kingdom Metazoa; phylum Arthropoda; class Insecta; order Diptera; family Conopidae; genus Sicus; species Sicus ferrugineus. The sequence goes on from OV277349.1 coordinate 29,178,940, forward strand.
GATATAGAAAAGTATATATCCGTCTGTATGTCTGTTGAAATCACGATTACGGAAGAAAGAAAAGAGATATCGCAATGAACGATTTGGCACAAATGTTCTTTGTTATGTAGGGCAGTTTGGGATTGAAAATGGGCGAGATCGGTTAACAACCACGCCTAATTTACACACGGAATGTAAAGGCACCTCGTTTTAAAAAATGATATAATGTGAATATCTCATACACCCTGCGAGATATTGAGGTATAATTATTCCGGAACATATAGCGCCATTAATATAATTTTTGCAAAAAATTGGTGTGCCACACCCACTCATAACATAATTGGCAATATCTCATGAACGATTTAAGATATTTAGACGTAATTTTGACAGGAAGCATTACCAATAAGCTTGCCAAAAATGGGCGTGCCACGCCGGCTCATACAAAAATTAATATCTTGTAAACGGTATGAGATATTAACACGTAATTTTATCAAGAGATATCCACAGGTATTACCAATTTGTATACCTAAAATAAGCGGGTACGCCCACTTATACAAAAGTTGTCAATATTCCATAAACGTTTCAAAATATTAGTACGTGATTCTATCCAGCAGTATCTAGAGACATTACAAAAATATTTGCCAAAAATGAGCGTGGTCCTTATACAAAAGTTGTTAAGTGGCGAAATTATAATTTTTTTATTTACTCGGGTGTAGAGTATTTAGACTTCGGCCAGGCCGATGACAAGACTTTTACTTGTTTTTTTTGTAAGAATGCCAAATTAGCATTCAATGACTTGTTTTGCCGACGACAAACGGTCATTAAAAATATTTTCCTCGGCTGCTAGCCTAGATGCAGGGTATGGCCTCATTAAATACGATTTCAAAGGAAATCCTTCATCTCCTAACATCATATGAGGTACGGCAATATTTGAATTTGGGAGATTTTTTATAATATGTAAAACGAGATCACCACTCTCGATATTTTTACACAGTTGACTAGTGGAAAATATGCCTCCATCACTTTCTTTACCATAAGCTCCAACCTCAATTGAGGTAAACTTGTAGTCTGGTATTGCAACTCCCAAAAATAATATTTATAATTATAAAATAGGGTTCCAGTCATCCGAGGCCTTTTTATTCGAATATGTTTGCCGTCTATACAGCCTACGTAATTCGGGAACCTTCATTTTGTTCAAAATTCTCGACACATCAATAACAATTATTCATTTGATGGAGAAGGCATACGCACTGAGTGTAGAGTTAACCAAATTGCCTTTACACCCACAGATTTAGTTTTAATAAGACTAAAAATAGAAAAGTTTTTAATATTCCGTATAAAGGACCTTACAAAATCATAGATAGAAAAAGAGTAAACTCCATTATAGAAATAAATACCATACATAAAGAACTACACTACAATTTATTCAATTCTAAAACGAAAGTTACAATTGGACTACGGTTCAATAGATGCTTATGAAATAAACAATTCGAGTGAACAATTCAAGTCGAAATGCGAAGGGAGAGAAAGACAACGATATTAAGTTTAGAATAAGTAAGAATAGAGTAAGTAAGTATATTTCACGCATATTGCTATTATATTTACTCTAAAGAAAAAAATGGAATTACTTTGGATATATAAACCCGAAGTGATCCAAAATAAAGCGTAGAGATTAACCAACAGCCAAAAGTAATCGGCTTTTAAATTCTTTTGTCAATTAGCGGCAATAAATCCTTCTAGAAGAGTGCCAGCCGTAGACTAAGGCGCCGTTGTCTGTCCAACGGCGTTCCATGCCGGACACTTAGGTCGATCAGTTATTTTTAGGAAGTCACTTCACCTAATTAGTTGTTGTGCGAAAAGGGTTTTAGCATAACATATTAGCAGGAGTTTATGAAAAAGTTGATTTATACAACGAAAGTGATTATTATAAATGCCCTCACCAGAATTTTTCTTTTCCTGAATATTTTATTCTGAATAATCCAATAAAACAAGATAACATCTTTAAAATCACCCGAGATATAACTTTCAAACTATTAAAGTTTAAAGAAATTGCAAGAACTTCTAAAAAATTGCTTGCTCTTACAGGGAATATTCCAACTTAGTAAGAACACACAAGGAATTTAAAAAAGAGTAATAAATACGTGCATTATTTTAATGTTAATTTACGGGCAGTACATAAAAAGTAAAAATTCAGCTTCTATACCTCAGAATATAGTAAGGCTACAGTGCTGACCGAATATCAAAATAAACCTGACTAGTTCTCTTCAAAAAAAACCCATCTAAATATATTAATTTGGTCAAAAATTACCAATTTTTTACTGACCCTACCTAGTTTGGGACAACTGCGGCAGGGACCAGTGCGGCATGGTTTCGCTTTTAGTGTGAAGTGCTACGTGATAATTCCGTTACATGTAAATTATAATTTTTGTTGAAATACAAAGAGAAACAAAAGTTATTTAAATCTATTGTTGCATATTATTGTTAATATTGAATTAGCTCCTAAAAAAATTTTTCAAAACTGTAATATCTGAGGGAAATCATGTTTTAAGATTTGTAAAATCTGTTTTACTACGGCGGGTACAACAACCGAAAAAACTGTAGTTTACAGATAAGTCTGCTAGAGTGGTATAACGGTGGTATCACTATTCAGTACGCATATTCTCCCATATCGTGTTTTATGTTGACTTCCTGCTACTCAAACCTAATAGACTGAGGATCACGATTCACCCTGTATTTGCTTTTGTGTGTTTTTATACCCTACACCCGAAGGGAGTAGGGTATATTCACTTTGTTCTTCCGTTTGTAACGCAGAGAAGGAGACGAGATAGATATAGAAAAGTATATATATTCTGCTCAGCGTCACCTCCTGAATCGATTTAGCCCTGTCCGTCCGTCTGTCTGTCTGTCTGTTTAAATCACGATTACGAGAGAACGAAAAGAGATATCGCGATTAAATTTGGCACAAATATTCTCTGTTTGGGATTGGATGGGGATGGGATGGGCTGTTTGGGATTGAAAATAGGCGAGATCGGTAAACATCCACGCCTACTTTACATACGGATTGTAAAGGCACCTCGTTTCAAAAAATGTTATAATCTGAATATTTCGTAAACCGTGTGAGATATTAAGGTATATTTTTATTTCGGAACATATAGCGTCATTACTAAAATGCTCGAAAAAAATGGGCGTGCCACGCCCACTTATAACAAAGTTGCAAATATCTCATGAACGGTATATGGTATTGATATGTAATTTTGTCAAGATATATAGGGAAGATTTACCAATAAACGTGCCAAAAATGGGGTGCCACTCCTATTCATACAAAAGTTAAAAAAAGTAAAAAAAAAAAAAACAAGATATTAACACGAAATTTTACCACGTGGTATCTACACGTAGTACCAATGTTTATACATAATTTGTTTATATATAAAATGGGCGTGGTCCGCCCACTTATACAAAAGTTGTCAGTATCCCATAAACGGTTCAAAATATTAATACGTTCGTAATTCTACCGAGCAGTACCTAGAGACATTACAAAAACATTTGCCCGAAATGGGCGTGGTCCGCCTACTTATAAAAAAATTGTTAAGTGGCGAAATTATAGTTTTTTCAGTTACTCGGGTGTAGGGTATTTAGATTTCGGTCAGGCCGAAGACAACACTTTTGCTTGTTTTATACGTGTACATGTGTTTTGTGTTACATGCGCAAAGCGATGTAAATAAATTTTTAGTTTTTTAATTATTTTCTCGGTTACTTTGAACAACAAATACAAAAAGTTTCACTAGTAATAGGTTTAATTATAAAACAAATAATCTAAAATTTGTTTTGACTCAGAAGATATATGTGTGCCAAGATATTTATAAATAGTTTACGCATAGACAAGTAAAATTATCCAACGCAACATCCATTTTGGCTTTAGAATATCTTTCTACTGTTTGCTGCCTGATGTCATATTCTTGTATCTTGTTGAGAATTTTAAAAGAGAAGGCCGAGTTTCTCAAAACAAATTTTTTGATGTCGTTGCTAATAAAAGTCTTTTCAGTAGAGAAATATCCATCATTTAATTCGGATCATTTTAAAGAACGAAAGCGACATCGAAATTTTTAGTATTATCGAATCGTCAATCAAATCGAAGAGCTAATCAAATAATTTTTCCACAAGGCTTTCTAAAATTGTTCCACTTTCGGTAGTAAACAAAATACGTTTAATTTATTTAATAGTAAAATCCCGCCGTAAATCTACCTATCTTGTTTTTATAGTTCAATAGCGGATCTCATCATCACCAAACGGTTACTGATTACGCAGAGCTAAATAAGGGAATATCGCAACTTACCAAAGCTGCAACAGATTCGTCTACCTTTAAAAAAGACTCGCGTGTAGACCGCTTGGATTCTATGCTCGGCAATTTACAAGCAAACATGAGTCGTCAAGGAGTTAATACTATACAGAAAGGCTGCTGCTTTGCATGCGAAAAACCAATAGTAGGTCAAGTTATAACAGCCCTTGAAAAAACATGGCATCCAGAGCATTTTACATGTCATCATTGTAATCAAGAGTTGGGTACACGAAACTTTTTTGAACGCGATGGTTTTCCATATTGTGAATTAGATTACCACAGTTTGTTCAGCCCGCGATGTGCCTACTGCAACGGTGCTATTCTTGATGTATACAATATTTGTTAGAGGAATTAAAGAGCTTTTTCAAATAGAATATTTCTAATTTTAGAAATGCGTCACTGCTTTAGACAAGACCTGGCACACGGAACACTTCTTTTGCACACAGTGTGGTCAGCAGTTCGGCGAGGATGGATTTCATGAGCGCGAAGGCAAACCATACTGCCGAAATGACTACTTTGAAATGTTCGCACCCAAATGCAATGGATGTAATCGCGCGATCATGGAAAATTACATTTCGGCCTTAAATTCACAGTGGCATCCGGATTGCTTCGTTTGTAGGGTAAGTACATAGCAATTGTACGACTATTACTAAACTATGCATTAATTTGTACAACTGTTTTGTTTATATCTTAACCTAGGATTGTAAGAAGGCTGTTAGAGGAAAGTCCTTTTACGCCATGGAAGGTAAACCTGTGTGTCCAACATGTGTGGGTGTTGAAGAGGAGGAATGAAACACAAAATCCTCGTTAATAACCTTATAAGTTTTAAACTCAATATTTAATCACAATCTATTCTTGTTGGCATAAATAAATAACACTAGAATACATTTACACATAACATGAAAGCTACTTTGACCGATATAAAATTTAAAAAGTAACTGTAACTAAACATCTTAAATGAATTAGTTTCGTCCATAACCGAACTCTTAACAGTTGATATTGATATATTTCCAAAAACCGTTATACAGTAATTCCAGAAACATATCTTGAGAAATAAAAAATTTATCGACTATTTCCCGGTTTTTCAGTGAGGACATAAAGCACAGTAGAGAACAGTTTGAAATTATTTCTCCAAACAATATTTAAAAGTGTAATAGAACTTTGTTTTTTTTATGGTAGATGAAACTTTAGGGATGCCCCCTATCCATGCAAAGCATTTGTTGGTTCAGAAAGGATTAAAGGTTAGAGGGAAGGTGGAAAAAGGGAGTAGTGACGGTTTACACTTCTGACGGTTACACTTACTGACGGTTTGAAGATTCCGACGTTACAAGGGGGCGGGAAGACACGCACAGGGAGATTGTTCCATAATCTAACAACGCGACCGAAAAACGAATTCTCACGATAATGCGTGGTTCGTTGGAAGGGAATCGTGACATAAAAGGGGTGCACCACTCTGGAAAGCCGAGTAGTTTAGCTAAATACTTGAACCGGAGGGATCAGACTGGCTACTTCAGGTAAATGTTCATCACCGTTAAAGTAACGGTACAATAAAATAAAGATATACACCCTACGTCACGACGACGCCCAAAGGTTTAAATAGAGCTGGTTACCCCACTGTCCCCTATGAGTTTTAACGCACGGCCTTGGATACGGTCTAGAGGGTGAAGATATGCTCGCGAAGCTGCCGACCATATATGGGCATTGTACTCCATTTTCGGACGAATATAGGTGGCGTAGATGCAACAAAGATCGGTTGGAGTGAAGTATTTCTTGCTCCGCTTGAGGAAGCCTAAGCACTTGGCTGCATCTTTTAACACGTCAAAAATGTGGTCGTTCCAACGCAGATCACATTGGATTGATATGCCCAGAACATCAAGAGCTACAGACTCATTAATATACACACAACCCATTATTAGAGGTGGAAAATTGCCGCCCGCTAAACGCTTGTGTGTCATAAAGCAGCATTAGGTTTTCCGCGCATTAAAATCGACCCGATTCGCTCGACCACAATCCTGAATTTTCTTGAGGTTAGATTGGAGTGTGTCATTCATAATTCCGCTTCTATTGATCTCCAGAGAAGAAGGGCCCCTGGAGAATGAACATGAATGACAAATGCTGCTGCCATCAGCAAACAAATAGACGGGGTTTGATGCCAATGGCAGAAGGTCGTTGATAAACATAAGAAAAAGAGATGGAGAGAGGACCAAGCCCTGTGGAACTCCAGCATTAATGGAGTGCTATTCAGCCGTCTATCACAAATCGAACAGAACGGACGCTGAGGAAACTCGATATCCATCGAGTGAAAGTATTACCGACGCCATAAGCGGTCAGTTTGGACACGAGTGCTTTATGCCACACCCGGCGAAATGCCTTGGAGATATCCAAACCAACAACCTTACTCTCACCGAATTGCTGAACACAGCTGTTCCACCGTTCAGTGAGTAACGCAATCAAATCGCATGTGGAGCGGTGAGTACGGAAACCGAAAGAGATTGCGCAATGGGCGAGCCAATGCTGAGGCGCACTTTCAATACGTAGGCTGAAATGCCATCGCGTTCCGAGGATTTATTTACGTTGGGGTTTACAAGCACTCTTTTAATAGCCCGCGTTCGGAAGTGCATCTTAGGCATAATATGAGACACACCATCGATCACGGGTAGTAGTTGGCTACTCTCAGGAAGAGAGCAGTTTTCAGCAAACATTTTGGCCAATAAGTTTGCCTTGTCAACATAGTGAGTGAAGATCTGATCATCCTTCAGGAGAGTTGGAATAGACGATCTCGTCTGATTCTTCACTCTCCCCACGAATGACCAAAAGTTCTTACTACCCGTATGGTGTTGAAGAACTTTACGTCTAAGGCGCTGCTCGTAGAGAGCTTTTTCGCACTTTAGAGTGGCATTGCACCTATATCTGACCTGATTGCGCGGCAGTTTAGTATCAGCAGTTTTGTTTAAACGCCAATTCCTAAATGCTTCCTCTTTAAACCTGACTGCAAGTCGCATTAAACCAGGAATTGTCAAAACACATCATAACTCTGATTTAAACTGAAGTGAAAAAACCGGTCATAAAAGATGTAACATGGTTTCTAAAAAAATGCAGTTTATTTATGTGGTTTCGATTACACCTAGCCTCTCCATGCTATCAATGTCTTGTTTTATCTGTTATAAATAAAAATTCAGTTGTAATTTTTTTATTTGTAAAGTAGTCAAGCCAATTATATCATCGGTAACTAAAGTTACAACTGACTAACAGAAGTATCTATTGTTTTTTTAAAAAAAAACGGTATACACCAGTCATTTAATAAAAAGTAAGAAAATTTTTGTTTTCCAAGCCAAGTCAGTGCGCAACCCATTCTGACCTCTATGGTACAATGGGTCGCACGCTAACTAATGCGCATTTTAACGTACTAGAAGAGCAAATAAAAAAAACAATAACTGTTGTAATTATTTATTTACCAACTTATATATCTGCTTATCCACTCGGAAATCGCTTAATTTAAAACAGAAAGCATTGATGTATTTACAGTTCGGAACATTAAAGCTTACATATATCTCCAAGCTTTTGGATGACATCCATAACGTCATCTTGTGGTCAGTCTTAAAAAGGTTCCTATAAAGCGGCTCATCTAAAGACTACTGAAAACTGTACTCAAATCGATCTCACGAACGTTACAGAAGCGAACGTTACAAAATTACGATCTTACAAAATGGATGACATCCATAAATCCATCTTGTGGTCAGTCCTAAAAATGTTCCTATAAAGCGGCTCATCTAAAGACTACTGGAAACTGTACTCAAATCGATCTCACAAACGTTACAGAAGCGAACGTTACAAAATTACGATCTTACAAAATTACAATTTCGGTTTGGTGAATCGCTCGTACCGAGGTGGAAACATCGGTCGGATGGGTCATGTCGCTCACATAGCGCGCTCTTTGCGGACCTGCTTACTTTCCATAGCCGCTCTTGCCGTACAGGTCTCTGAATTTGCGGTTTGGTGAATCGTTCATGTTGGGATTGGCGGTGGCGTTCCGGTTTGGCGGATCGACACGTTGCCCTTATAGTGATTTCTCTGCAAACAAGTTTACTCCCTGCAGGCGCTTTCGCTGTCAAGGCCTCGTCAATTGCGATTAGATGAATCGCTGGAAACAGCGACCAGATGGATCATGTCATTCACGTAGCGCGCTCTCTGCTGACCCGCTTACTCTTCATAGCCGCTTTTCCCATTAAGGTCTCTGAATTTGCGGTCTGGTGAATCGCTCATGCTTACTGTGGCGGTGGCGTGCCGTATAATAAAATTTATTTATATTTATTAAATTGAATTAATAACAATTACGGAAAAATGGGCTCTGTGAGGCTCAACAACTAAATTAGAGCGCGTGCTGTCCTAGATAAAGCTAAAGTCCCAGTACAATACACCCGCATGATTTAAAAGAGTGCCTTAGAAAACATAAAAGAAAAAAGAAAAATGATTATGCAAGATAATGATTTTAGTTCTCACAAATCATTAGTGGCAGCTATCAGGCAAAATATTTTGAGCCACACAAATTTTTATACTCCTTATATTTGAATTTGTGACAACTTCTTACATACGAATATATGCTTAATTACTCGCACCTTATGCAAAAATTAAATTTTGATTTATATCCCTAACACAACTGGCAAATATAATAATATTGCTGTGTTCGAAAATGCGACCTTACAAGTGGCAGGACTTACTCGTCGTGCCATAGGATTGCCGTTGGTATGATGTAATTACATCCGTACACCGACTAAACATTCTCCAGGCGATCGCAAGAGTTTGGGAAAGAGCGCCACCGACTTCTCACGAGAAGCAGGACATAATTACATCAGTGCACCTTCGTATATCCCCAGTGGCTATTAGTTGTTGTTTTCCTTACAGAAGTAAAGCCACTCAAACTATATATGCAACAAGTTATTCTTAAAGTTGTTATCTGTTAACTTAAATTTAGAGTTTAACATATACCTGTCACGGGTCACAGTACCTTGCATGCTTTTCGATACCTGTGTTACAGTACCTTGTCACAGTAGCTTGCATGCTTTTCGAGAAATGGCGTTTTCTACTTGTACAACGCCCATTTACAAAACCCCGGGGCCGAGTAACATAAAATCGCTTCCTCGTACATATTGTGGCGGCACGAATGTCACTCCATACTTTAATTGCGTTTTCGGCAACATTTTTAGTTTAGTTTTAGTAGTGGTATTCGAATCCGCGTCAGTCCTGCTATTTACCAATCGTACTTGCTTCCGCGAGTGCGAAGTGCTGACTTCGCTTATTCCCACGTTGCTCTGAACGCTGTTAGCGCTGACAGCGATTCGAGGGGATAAGCGCCACAACACGAAGTGCATATTCATTCAATAGAAAAATGTTGCTATTCTTGACTTATTCGATTAAGTCAGTGGCTTTCAAATCAGCCGCGTGAACGGTTTACGCGCCTCTCCAGCGCTTTATGTATACTTTGTGAGATTGTAAATAAGTGCTTAGCACGAGTAGATAAAAATACTTTAACCCGTGTAAATAAAAATATTTTAAGTGGGCTACGTTCGTTGCGAACCGAGTCACAAAAATCATCGAGAAGGTGCCACATTCCTAATGGTTCCATGTGGAGTCCCAGGACAACCCCGCGGATTTGGCCAGTCGCGGTGCCACGCCCGAAGACCTCGCTGAGAGCACCCTCTGGTGGAATGGACCTGTTCGGCTTGCCCCGAACAAGAATCGCTGGCCCGAATTCCATGCCCCAGACGAATACGTCACCACACTGGAGCAGAAGACTGTTATACGCGAACACGACCACGAAGTAAAACACGTCGAGGACTCTTTTACTCTGACTCTCGTCGAGAGTATTACCTTTATTTATACTTGTTCTTACTCTACCTAGTACATGGTGAAGAATACAATTCCCACCATGTATATATCTTAACTATTGATAAGAATAAGGGATGGCCTTATCAGAGCGCGACCGTATTCTTATCAGCAATGCGTTCTGCCTGTATCAACTAACAAACATCTTAAGCGTTCGTCCGGCAAAACGCATCCTAAATAAACTGTACAAAGAGCAGATTATTTTTTTCTATTTTAAATTTATCTCATGGAAATTTTCCATAGATTCGATATCTAATGCTCTCTCTCGCATGTACAGTTTTTACAAAACTTAACACTCGCCGCGTTGGAAGCCTCGTGGTTCCAATATATATGTATATAAATTCAACTTGTTAAATTACAACTTCTAAATTTAAACAATTTTTAGTTAGATCAATAAAATTTTAAGAGGAGTGTTATCGTGGTGAAGGTCGGTAAATTTTTTGCATATTTTTCTTATTCCTTAATTTAATTTTATATCCATTTTTTTATTGTTAACTTGAAATACAACAAGAAATCCTTTTTAACTTAAATATCATATAGCCTGGCTATTAGTTCCTACACCAAGGTTAGCGCCCGAATGTAAATCCGCCGATGGGAATCTTGTTTGCAGTGGTTGCACATAACCTTCTCAAGATGACAACTATGATGATCACAACCGCACCTCAACAACAAAAGATTCGTAGCGCTCATTCCATAATGAATGAAAGTCGTGAAAGTCGTTATCCCAATCCATAGGGACTCCAAATATTATCTCTGGCCTTGGAATTTGCGGAATTTTAAAAGTTTCCAAATCTCATTGTATCTTGATGTGCTTCAGGGGTGGCAGGTACTCGGAAATGTTTAGGTACGGAATGTTGAACTCTACCTTCGTTTTGTAAGAATCAGAGGCCCATAAATTCACTTCTGATGATGTAGATCTGCAATCAGGCTTCAATTGCATTATACCTTGATCCTTTAAGATTATTGTAGCAGTGCCTTCTCCGCATGTAGATCCAAGAATTAGCTGCATGTAGTTGCCTCCAGTACTGGTTTTTCTTCGGCATTACATTTATCTCGCAGTTATCCGAAAGTGTCCGTTTTCTCAAAAAGAGTTCCACTTCACATCTCGCAGTGTTGATATTGTAAAGCGGATGCCTCTGTGGGGACAATATTAATTGCTCCATTCTTTGACATTGAAACATTTCTTCTTCCGCCAGACCGTAGTAGATTGATCTTCGTTCGTCCAGTAAAATATATTTAAATTCTGGTCTTATGCTGACGAAGAAAATATTATGAACTGTTGGGTAAGGGTAAATCGCAAAGGAGTCCAGTTTTTCCTTGTATATCAATGGTATTTTTATGTTAAATACCACGGAGTTATTCATCGTACGACCCGTTAAAGTAGCAATATGGCCCAGTGCTAGAGGGTTTGTGTCCGGCAACCGTAAGGTGTCTTCTATGTTGAAGATGATGTTACTAATATGTTCCTGGAATTTGTCCATAGGTAAAAGCCTCTCTAGAAACTTGGATTTTGTATTCCAAAGCAGATCAATCATGTCTCTTTGTAGTACCTCAAAAGACTCCAGTGCCATGGCGTAAGTACTTGCAGCGTTGAAAAAAATATCTTCGGACAACCGATGATTAATTGTGTTGGTTAATTGATACATTGATCCCGACAGCGTCGCAAACAGCAAATTACCTCGTTCTGCTTCCTCATGAAATTCTCGGTAATGTCCTGGATTGATGACTGGTTTTTTAACAGCTTCATTAGATACTCTTCATTCTTGCGTCCCTGGATAATTTTTTGTTCGATCTTTTCGGCGTGCTCTTCGTCCATGAGACCAAACTAGGAATGATAGACTGCTCCAACAACCGGCAATATCGCCCTTGGAATTCTTTGCGGACGCCCTTGTTGATTGTAGAAAATGATCTTATGATTGTTTTATATTCGATCATATCTACTCAGTAGTTGCTCCATAGTGGTTGTTGCTGAACTATTTTCCGCGGCCTGAATCTCTACCTTTTTTATATTGCCAATCCATCCTTCGAGTTTGTTTTTGTAGGCCCAGTAATCGGTCAGGTCTGCATGCAGCATTATATTCCAAGATGTCCGTACAAGTCCGACGCTACCTTGGCCTTCAAAAAATATTCCTACCTGATTCTTAAGATTATTTATATTTACCCTATCCTGAATAGAGCTTTTACAGCACATAATCGGGAATACAATTAAAAATGATAAGAACGTTAACATATTATACTTTTTCTGAATTCTATTCGACTTTCTTACAAAAGGTTTATCCTTTCTTTCAGACTCTTCTTCTATCTTCTTCCCCTTTTTTTCTATCTCTTTATCAATTGGTAACGGGCATATATTGTGGATAGATCTCTTTGTTTCACCACTGCTAGTTTTAATATCCACCACCCTACATTTACCATGTTTTCCTTTAATAGTTTTCATAACCCTAACCCCTCTCCAATTCATTGGAGGAATATTATCTTCCTTAAAAAGAACTAATGCGCCCGGCTGAATATTTTCAGACGGACGTTTCTACTTGTGTCTTTTCTGTAACTCGGATAAATATTCCATGGACCATAACTTCCAAAACTATTTCGTATTTTTCTCCACTGCCTTCCAGTGATCCCGCAGCCCATGATAACATTTGTTATCATTGCTATCTGCTATGGTTGACAGGGATTCACCAACCAGAAAATGAGCTGGAGTTAGTATTAAAAAACTGTTTGGGTCTTCAGTTAATGGCATGAGTGGTCTGGAATTCAATATAGCTTCTATTTGAGCCATTAATGTACCCATTTCTTCGAAAGTCATAATGCCTTCTATACCTCTAAAAATCTGGAGGGTATGAAAATCCATTCAATATAGTTTTGAGCACAGAATTTTGATATTGCACTCATATGAAACTCTTCATTAAAAAGATTATAAATTTCTTTGAGACTATTTGCGGCCCCCACAAAGTTTGTACCATTATCTGAATAAATTTTCCGAGGACAACTTCGTCTAGCTATAAACCTCTTTATTGCCCCTATAAATGCTGCTAAACTCAAATCCGAGACTACTTCCAGGTGTACCGCTTTCGTTGCAAAGCATACGAATACACTAACATAAGCTTTATCAACTTTTTTCCCTATAATTTTATGATGAATGCTTACGGGCCCTAAGAAATCCACACCTACATTTAGAAATGGCCTAGTACCTACTAATCTATCTTCTGGAAGATTTCCCATTAATTGATGCAATGGACGAGGGTTTGCCATAAAACACCTGTAACATTTTCCAACAATCTTTTTTACCAGCTGTCTACCTCGAAGTGGCCAGTATTTTTGCCTTACTAATGCTAGTAAGCCCTGTTGGCCTACATGTAGATGTTTAATGTGTATGTTTTCGACTAAAAGCTGAACCCATTTGTTATCATATGGCAGAAGAATCGGATGCCTAGCACTGTATTACAATTTGCTATTTTCAAGCCTGCCCCCACTCTTATTATACCTTCAATATCAACTAAAGGGCACAAGGTTGCTAGTTGCGAATTATTAAGGACATTTTTATTTGCTACTAATAATTTTAGTTCTTTCATAAAATGTTCTGCTTGAATTTGTTTGATTAATACTTGTAACGCTTCTTTCCTATAGCTTATCCAAGATTTTATAGGCTTTTTTAATGTATTGTCTTTAAATTTTATTGTTTGTGCTACTACACCCTGTAAATATTCAAAATTGTTTTTGTGGTTAATGTTATCAAATATTGAAGCCCTCGTTACGATACATGCTACAATTTTAGCCTTCTTAATTTCCGGTATATTTTCTCTTGAAATCATACTAAACTCGTTAGTCATGCCTTCTACAGATTTTAAACTTCTTGGTTCTTCAAACCATAATTTATTACTTATTAATTCTTGCACTAAAAGACCTCTGGAAATTAAGTCAGCTGGATTGTCTTTTGACCTCACATGCTTGAATTTTTTTATATCAAAATTAGATTGAATGAAACTAACTCTATTTGATACGGAAACTTGCAGAGTTGCAGGGTCAAGTTTGAGCCAACTTAAAAAAATTTCTGAATCTGGATACAAGTAAATGCTATCGAATGCAGTTTTTAAACTTTCTAGAATCTTTTTCGTTAATTCTGCCAATAAAACTGCTGCACACAATTCTAATCTTGGAAGCGTTACAACTTTAATTGGTGCAACTCGAAATTTTGCCAGTAAATCAGCTGATACTTACGATCTTCATCAGCTACCCAGATTTGCCTATACATCTTTTCAATATCTGCTGAAAATACATATCTGTGTTTTCTAAATCTAAGCAGAATATTAAACAAATCTTCTTGCAGTTTTGGACCCGTGTAAAATAATTCATTCAGAGAATTATTTTTTGAAGTTCTGCACGCAGCGTCGAAAACCACTCTTAGCTTTGATGTCGAGCTTTCTTGTCGGAGAACGCAATGATGTGGAAGATAAACCTTAAAATCATATTTTTCTATATCATCTTTCATTTCCATATGACCTAATTGCATATATTCCCGCATAAATTCTTTGTATTGACATCTTAATGGTTCATCTTTACTCAACCTTCGTTCTAACGAATAAAAACGTCTTTTTGCCTGCAGTGATGATGTGATGTTGCAGTTTGTTATAAGGCTAACTTGAGATCCACTGTCTAACAGAACTCTCGCTTCAATAAATTTCCCGTTTTGATTCATAACCTTTACACGCGCAGTTGATAAAAGAAAGACACTTGTCTTCAGTATCGCTTTTTAAAATAGCACTTTTGATATTTGTTTTATCTTGGTGTAACATGTAAACCACTACAATTTTTACAATTAGCAGATAAGCATGATTTGCTTGTGTGCCCGCTTTTTAAATATTTTACACAAACTTTATATGTTAATGCTTTATTCCATTTTTCCGATGTTGATAATTGTCGGAATCTTGGACATTGGATTGCAGCATGTGCTATTTTACATCCCATAATACATTTGCGATTTATATTAAATTCGGTTGATTCCCCAACGGCCTTAACTAATATTCTCGAACTTGTATTTCCGGGTTTGAATGCCGCTTCTAAGGCATAAAATTCGGCATCAAAAAATTTTATTAAAGACGACATTTTGAATTTCTCTCGAATCTTTCAATGAATTTTCATATTTTAACCTCAATTCCTCATTTAGTTTTCTAACCAGAATGTAATTTACAAAGGCCTGCAAAAGATCCTCTGCACTTAATTTTAAAACCTTTAGTGCTTGTATACTTTCTTGTATATTTTCACTGAATTTTTTAACACTATAACGATTCCCTACAACCTCAGGTGCTTCAACTATTCTCTTAAAATAAATACTTGCTAAGAGGCGCTTGTTAGTAAATTTTTTATCGAGAATTTCCCATGCAACCTCAAAATTTGTACTGGTGGCTGGCAAATTTGAAACACAACTTGCTGCCGAACCTTTTAGCTTAGCTTTTAAAACGCACATTTTTTGTACATCGGGAATATTTTTCTTAGAACCAATTAGCTCATCAAACAATTCCTTAAATGTATTCCACTTGGAATAGTCTCCGTCAAAATATGGAATTTCTACTGCCGGCAGGCTATAATGTATTGTAAATCTACCGACTTTTCCGCCGACCTATTATTCTCCCTTTTTCTTTGGAGTGGAATTGAATCCCAGACCCCTTTAACACTATAAAAATGCTCAGTTAAGTCATCATCTTTAAAAATATTGACATATTCCAGAAATACGTTTTGTGCTAAATTTCAAGCCTCCTCTACATTTTCGCATATTTCTTGTCCCTGGTCAAAATGATCAACTTTAAACTAAAAATCACATAGCACAAATTGAAATTTTCGAATTAATCCTGATTGTGCTGGTTGCTTATTCCCGATAATTGTTTCTTCTTCGAGAAAATTAGCTCTTTTCACCGAATTTTCTCTTAACGCCTCTGATTTGGTTAAGGTAGTCGACACTATTGTTCTTATCGTAGCTTCTACATTATCTTTTATATACTTAGTTTTTTTTAGAGACTGGTCCTCCTTCAATGCTGCGTGGTTATCCTGGAATTCTCCATATTTCTCGAGCAGCTTTTCCTTGGTTTTGTCGTGTTCTTCTGTAGTTGTGATTGTATCAAATCCTAATACTCGGTGATACAACCGCTGGATCTCTTCACTCACTGCCTCTTGCCTTTTTAGCACTTCTTCAATTGCTGCAGCCATAATTTTTCTTTGTCACTTAATTCACAAAATACAAAAAAAGAAACAATTTTTATCTGATTTTCTCAAATATATTATGCTACTGATTTATATTCTTCCCAGAATATATTTTATACAGTAGCTTTACTGGATGCTACTAATTCGTATCCTTTTTGGTATACGTTTTATATAGTAGACAGACACAATTGACACAAACTTCGCAAACTTATAAGTAACAAAAATTAAAAGAAAACGCAAAAGTGTGTGAACAAAAACTTCGGGTCACCAAAATATACGCGAACACGACCACGAAGTAAAACACGTCGAGGACTCTTTTTTTACTCTGACTCTCGTCGAGAGTGTTACCTTTATTTATACTTGTTCTTACTTTACCTAGTACATGGTGGAGAATACAATTCCCACCATGTGTATATCTTAACTATTGATAAGAATAAGGGATGGCCTTATCAGAGCGCGACCGTTCTTATCAGCAATGCGTTCTGCCGGTATCAACTAACAAACATCTTAAGCGCTCGTCCGGCAAAGCGCATCCTAAATAATCTGTACAGAGAGCAGATTATTTTTTTCTATTTTAAATTTATCTCATGGAAATTTTCCATAGATTCGATATCTAATGCTCTCTCTCGCATGTACAGTTTTTACAAAACTTAACAACTGTCAAAACGCTGCACACCCATTACGCTACCGATGAGGTTCCTCTCGAACGATTTTCGTCACTGCCACGAGCCTTACGCGTATACTCCTACGTATATCGAATTCTCTGCAAGGCTCATCCAGCTAAGCATCACCTGCATTCGCACCCAACCCTGCGTCTTCCTCCGGAAGAAATAAATCTAACTAAACGCTGCCTCGTCATATCCTGCCAGAAGGTCTATTTTGCTAACGAATATGATGACGCGCGCCTCCATCACCAGATCCGACCCCTAGACGCGCGCCTCCACCATCAGCAGATCCGGCCTCTAGACGGGCGCCTCCATCAGCACCAGATCCCCAAGACGTGCTCACGCCATTGTGCCGGCCCGAAGGCACTACTGGCGTCCACTAGCCCTGAGGCTCCCAGCTGCCGGACGAGAGCGAGAGATATGTTGCCCTCTGTACGCAGGGTAGCATGTGCTGCGCCGCTGCCGAAAGTTCGTGCAGCAAAACATCGCGCAACGGAACCTGATTGCGAGAGCTCGGCGCGTGTGCTTGAACTGCCTGGCATGCTCGCACCGGCTGCCCGCTTGCCACAGCCCCATGCGCTGCCGAATGTGCGGGGACCGCATCACACCCTCCTGCACTAGGCCAGAGCCGACGTACGGCGCAGGTTGTCGTATGTTAACGCTAACCGTCACTTTGCCGCTCGCCAAAGGTGCTCCCTCATCGATCGGTAGGGTGTCAGGAGTTAGAACTGCAGTTCTCTCTCTCGCCACCCTGCCGGTCATGAGAGGCGCCTTTCGCGAGAGAGCAAGCTCTCCCCACGTCAACTGGCACTGTTTGCTGCCTTTCAGCGATCGCCGCTGGACCCGTGTTTGCCTTTTCCTTCTCAACAACGGACGCGTTCAGAGGTGAAGACAGCGAGCGCCATATTACCATCAGACAATAACAACGGATATTTTTTTTCTTAGACATTTTGTGAAAATTTGTAAAGTAAACAATACTTTTGACCTGTGTCTACAATCCACAAAAAAAACTGAATTTTAATCCGAAGATATATACAATTGATAAGTTTAGTAAAAAACAAAGCCATTTTACACATAAACATTCAAATAAACAGCCATTTTAAGACGACACCGTACCATCCGCAGTCCAATGGTATTATTGAAAGATGGCACCACACTATAAAAACGTTCATAACACGCTACGAGAAGGAGAATTGGCACGACGTATTGCCTATCGTGTTGCTCGGGCCGCGGAGCTAATTTAAGGAAGACATCGGGGCAACACCCGCATGATTTATGGCATGATGCTCAAACTGCCAGGTGAGTTGGATAAGGCCGCAGACCACTCATAACAGCGATCCAAGGATCTTCGTGCAGAAGGACTTAGCGACGGCGACCCACGTCTTCGTTCGAAGCGACAAGGTGCAGCGACCATTACAGCCACGCTACAACAGCCCCTACCAGGTTCTGCGACGAACAGTGAAGTTCTTCAGCATCACATCTGTGGTATCCATCGATCGGCTTAAAGCAGCGTTCACCACGATTGTGAACGAGGAGTAATGGAAGGCACGGGGACCTCCGGTGAAAAAATCGTCCCCGGTAGTGGAGGAACCCCAACGTCGCCAGGGATACTCCACGGGGCAGTGTTGCAATAAAAGGGTACGAGGTGCAGCAGGAGCGTGAGAATTCCGGAAAGATTCATAAATTTCTAACAGAACAGATTTTGTCACATTTTTAAAATTTATAATTATTATTTATCGCGCCGAAAGCGCTGCAGGAGTACTGTGGAGGCACGAATGTCTCTCGATACTTTAATTTCGTTTTCGGCAACATTTTTAGTTAACGTAATGGGCACGTTCGCTTGTTTATGTAGTGGTTATTTGAACACACGCATTGGCGCAACAATGTTGCGAGCGGACGTGCATTCATAAACATGTCGTCGATTCTCAAGTAATATGAATTAAGTTTCAGCCAACGACCGAGTGAACGATGAAGCAGACATTGTTATCATCTCTCATGAATCGAAGCAACGGCGATTGCTTTTCAATAGGTCAGTCGGCTTAGTTACCCGACTCTGCTGTTTACCAATCGTTCTTGGTAACCAACTTAGCTTAGCTACCCGACTCTGCTGTTTACCAGTCGTTCTTGGTAACCAACAGAATTGTTATTATAGATTTTATTAATACTAGCAAGAGCTCTATAAATGGGCTCATTAAATATTCATAAAACCGAAGCCTACGCGATTAAATATTAAATGTTGTTAACTGAAGAAGGGATTCATAGTTAATAATGCAATTAATTAAATCATAAACAAAAACAATACTATAGATCAAACGTCGTAGCTCAAGAGTAGAAAGATCAATGAGCTTACAACGACTTTTATAAGGAGGAATTTGTTAATGAAAATTTAGAAATCTTAAAGCATAATTGAAAATTTTTTTCTGAATACGCTCAATTCTATCAATATGAACCTTATAAAACGGGTTCCAGATTAAGGAAAATATTATAATCTAGATCTCACGAAAGCTGAAAATAAGCTACTTCAAAGTGTACGGATCTACAAAATCAGTACTATTACGTTTGACAAATGCAAGGAGCGAATATGCTTTATGAATAATAGAATTAATATATATTAGCTTTAAATTGAAGACATGAATCAAATAAAACACCTAAATCGCGAATTTTTTTGACTCTAGAAATAATGGAATCTAAGAAATAATATGGAACAAGTAAAAGTGTTGTCTTCGGCCTGGCCAAAGTCTAAATACCCTACACCCGAGTAACTAAAAAATATAATTTCGCCTCTTTTGTGTAAGTAGGCGGACCACACCCATTTTTGGCTAACATTTTTCTAATTTCTCTGAATACTGCTGGATAGAATCGACTAGTGTTTTGATAGAATCGTATTAATATTTTGAACCGTTTATGGGATACTGACAAGTTTTGTATAAGTAGGCGGAACGAGCCCATTTTTGGTATACAAATTGGTAATACTCGTTATAAAATCTTGCACCGTTCATATCTTGCACTGTTTACCAGATATTGAAAACTTTTGTGTGAGTGGGCGTGACACGCCCATTTTTTGCGAAAATTTTAGTAATTGCGCTATATGTTTCGGAATAAAATTATACCCCAATATATCGCACGGTTTATGAGATATTCACATTATAAAATTTGTTGTAACAAGGAGACTTTACCTTCCATATGTAAAGTAGGCGTGTTTGTTAACCGATCTCGTCAATTTTCAATCACTAACTGCCCTACATAACAAAGAATATTTGTGCCAAATTTCATTGCGATATATCCTTTCGTTCTCTTGTAATCGTGAGTTTAACAGATAGATACTTTTCTATATCTATCTCTAGATTTAACATTATCGAAGCAAACATAAGATTTCCTATTAGTTAAGTAAGATTTCAGCCAGGATAAAGAAGAAGAGTCGAAACCGAAAATTTCTAATTTAGTAATTAACATGTTATGTGAGAGTTTATCAAAATCTTTACAAACATCAGAATAAATCACATCAATTTGGGCTCCTTGTTCAAATGAAGATAAGCAATAATTTGTAAAAACAGTAACATTTGTTGTGGTAGATCTACTTGCAACAAATCAATGTTAAGATGGGCAAATTAAGATTTTCAGTGAAAAATAAATTTTTTCTTTTAGTTTTTCGAATATTTTTGAAACATTAATTAATTTAAAAATTGGTCTATAATTGACAATAGAATGCTTGTCACCTGATTTGAAGATTGGCAAGATGAATGATACTTTTCATCTATCAATAAAATAACCAGAGCTAAAAGACAAATTGAAAATTATCATGAATGGATGAGATATTATCATTACAGCGTTATAGATTACAGCGTCGAAACATTTAAGCGAAGTGTAAACCGTCACTACTCCCTCTTTCCCCCTTCCCTCTAACCTGTCATCCCTTCGGAACCAACAAATGCTGTGCATGGATAGGGGGCATCCCCTGAGCTTAGAAAGGAGCTGAGACCATAAAAATCTTCATTGTATAAGAGTTTTAGACTTCAGGTATGTTGAACTATATGTTCATTAGTTACAGCCGTATTTTGTATCTGCGAACGGTACCGCTTCTCAACGTTACTCTTTGTTATATTCGTAAAATAGCTGATCAAAATGCGTGCATAGAATACACACCGCTTGCGCTACTGTTAAACTTCTGTTGAGAAGCGGTACCGCTGGGTTTACAACAACAATTGCATACTGCTTACGTGCTTACGTTAGAAAATGGTATTTTGTAACAACAGAAGCGCAAACGGTGGCCCCGTTGAGAAACGGGAGCTGAAAAGCTGCCGTTCGCACAGTTCGCACAGGAGATTTATTCGGTGATTTTTCATTTATTTTTATTTTTTCATTTTTCTTTTTCATTTCATTGTCATTTCACCAATTTTTTTTAACGTAATTTATAATAATTTAAATAATTATAAAATAATATAATGGAAATTTCGAAGAAACGTGTGCCGACCCAAATTTGCACAGTAAATTTGCTGTGCAAATTTGGCGCGCAAAATATTAAGCAGACGAACAGACCTAATAACTGTTCCCAAGGAGAATGGGAACAGTTCTCATCAGAAAGCACACACACGTTTACGCTACTACTAAGGAAGATCGCTGGAAACGCCCACACACTAACGGGCAGGAGAAAGTATGCGGAGAGAAGTAAAAGTGACGTGGTGTGCATGTTACATGCAAATTCAACTGAGCGGCAGAGCGGCATATATGCAGGTTATACCAGCGAGGAGAGCAAGCAATCAAATTGCGCTGAGTACTAATAACCTGATTTGTACACTGCACAACCCGAGTCAGAGAGTGCAGTGAACACATAGATCAGCTCTCAGCTGATCTAAAGTGACCCACTTTTGCAGCTTATACTCGTATACTGCAAAAATAATGTATGTAAGAAGACGGCAGTGAAGTTCACTGACCGTATAACTTCTCAACCTGGGGAAAGTGGTTATTTGAAACAAATACATTGTTGCACGAGAACGGCTTAACGGAGTACGAAATACCGCACTCCGTTAAAATCGAACATTCTAGAAAAGGACTCCAGCGGGTATAAAACTGACTGCAAAACAGAACTCGAGTTCAGTCGGTATTTCGTTTCAGTAAGCTCAGTACGGGTCAGCAAGGTTCAAGTCTGTTTTCCCGGCTTCAGCAAGTATATTTTAGTCAGTGCAAGTCAGTTGAGAAGTTCAATTCAGTTGGTTCAGAATAAAGTGATAAAGTGCAAAATTATTGGCTGAAATCGAGCCAAGTGCCAGCCATCCCAGAAAAGTACGGCGAACACAGTCCGAATAAACAACGTCTTTCAACACCCAGCCAAAAGCCGAGGTACTGTACTATATTTAAGTTATAAAAATTCGAAAGTAGAACAACAGAAAATACACAGTCGCAGTGGCTGTTGTATGAGTTAAAAGCGCTAGAAGCACACAGTCGCAGTGGCTTGAACGCCCTCCTGTTGCAAAAATCGAAGCGCCAGAATTACGCAGTCGCAGTGGCTTGAAGGCCCTCCTGTCGTAAGAACTAAAAGCGCTAGAAGCACACAGTCGCAGAGGCAGGAACGCCCTCCTGTTGCAATAATCGAAGCGCCAGAAGTACGCAGTTGTAGTGGCTTGAATGCCCTCCTGACGTAAAAGCGATACTGCCAGAAATATACAGTTGTAGTGGCTAGTACGCCCTCCTGTTCCCTGGCAAACGTGGGTAACACTAGAAACAGAGAAGTTTTAGTACAGTGGCTGGTGTAAGCAAACTCATCAGATATACCAGAGAACGGTCACAGTGGCCGGCAGACCTTTCCGTCAGTGCAGACATCAGATCTCACAAACGCAGTGAGATATCAGCAACCCAGCAGAACATAAGTGATCTCACGAACGCAGTGAGATATCAGCAGCACGACAGAACACCAGTGATCTCACAAACGCAGTGAGATATCAGCAACCCAGCAGAACATCAGTGATCTCATAAACGCAGTGAGATAACAACAATACAGCAGAGTACCAGTGATCTCACAAACGCGGTGAGAAATCAACAACCCAGAAGGATTTCAGTGACCTCAAAACGCGATATGTATCAACGATATTATATTATTGTATTTCTAGTACAACTACCAATTGTATAAACAAACTAAAACAAATATTAGAATAAGCTATTTGTAAGGTGAATAAAGATATTGAACCTAAATATTCTTGTCTTGTAATCGAATCCTGGAATCCCGGCGAGCTAATACAAGCCTTAGAAAGAGACAAGAAGGTTCGTTACAAGTGGCGCCCGAACAGGGACAATATCAAATTCACCAATAGCTAAAATACTACTAGATATATAGATAAGAATTATCATGGAGCCAACTGGGACCAAAACTTAATAAAGAATCGCTTGCTCCGTGCTTGTCTGAGTTTGGACTTGTCGTCGAAGGAACTCTGAATGACATGAGGAAAAAACTCATCGAGTTCTGTGCGGGATAGGAGCGACACTCTCCTTCGGAGGCGAGACCGTGTCTTTGGGCCCGATAGAGAAACAATAGAAGCCGAATGACGCAGTCATTTGCACATCAGCACAACAATCAGGTCCTAGACAACCAGAGAACATCGAGAGTTTTCTTCAAGAGGAATTGAAGAAATTTGAAACCCTGAAAGGCGTCTCCAATATTACGGAGCATAAAATAGTGATGCGGGATGAGCGTCCTATAAAACAACGAGCGGGTAAGAACTAAAGCTTTCGCCTACCTGGACGACATAATTGTCACAGGATCGTCCGCGGAAGAGCACATTACAATCCTTCGAGAGGTTTTCCGGCGTTTGAGACAGGAAAATCTCAAACTCAACGTGAAGAAGTGTGACTTCTTTAAGAAAGAATTGAAATACCTGGGGCATGTGGTAAGTGAGCAAGGTATCCAGACAACCCCTGATAAAATTTCGGCGATACAAAATTTAAAACCGCCAACCACCACCAAAGAACTGCGAAGATGCTTGGGCATTGCTTCCTGGTACCGCAGGTTCGTGCCAGATTTCGCGAAAACCGTCCAGCCAATGACTACACTACTACGAAAGGGAAAACATTGGAAATGGGGCGAGGCGCAACAGGAAGCGTTTGAAACCCTCAAGCAAAAACTCACGGAGGCGAGCAACTTTGGACTTGGAGCCGTGCTCACACAACAACTGGAGGGTCAGGACCGTGTTATCGCGTACGCCAGCCGACATCTCAACAAGGCCGAAAAGAATTATTCGGCAACGGAAAAAGAATGCCTTGCCATAGTGTGGGGTATTCGTAAGATGCGCGCTTGCCTTGAGGGATACCGGTTCACCGTAATCAGAGATCATCTGGCGCTAAAGTGGCTAAATTCTATTGAGAGTCCATCCGGGAGAATAGCGAGATAGGCCTTGGAGCTCCAACAGTTTTCTTTTGACATCCAGTACCGAAAGGGGAAGCTGAGTGTAATTGCAGATGCACTATCCCGACAGCCGCAAGAAACCGTCGCCAGACTAGCAGCAGAAGAGACGCGCGGACAGCCCTGCAAATGGTTACAAGCAAAGGTCAAAGAAGTGGAACGAAATTCGGAGAAGTGAAGAGGTGAAAATTTGTAAAGAAGGTTTAATTGTACAAAGGAAAAAAAGAGGTTAACTCATCAATGCAGGAGGGTGACCGGTGTTCCATCAAGCACCCTGGTGCTCCAAAGCGAAGGTTTTGGCAAGAAAAGAAGCGAGAAAAATTCGCGCACATACGATTTTACAACTTCTGTTTGTTTACAATAAACAGCTGTGTCATGTCAACTGAAGTGGGAACAGTTCGGCCTGGAGTAAATGGTGTAAACCCAACGAAGCACCAGTGTGTGAGCTTCTGTAAGGGTTCACACACACGGGAATAAAATCGAGGAGAAATCACGCATACTGCGCAGTACGTACTGCCCCATTTAGAAGATGTTTGTTTAAAAAAAAGACAACAAATACTACAAAGGGACTAAAATGTGGAAGAGTATATAACCAAATATATAGGTCAAGGCAGAATGTAATCTGAAACTCCTTGGCACTGACAATCAGAGAGTGTATCAAGCAACATGTGTGAAACTTCACTTTCCTTTTCGGAAAAGTTCGTTACGAACAGCGCCTTAGACGTAGAGTTCTTCAATACCATAAGGGTAGTAAGAACTTTTGGTCGTTCGTGGGGAGGGTGAAGAATCAGACGCGATCGTCTATTCCAACTCTCCTCAAGGATGATCAGATCTTCACTCACTCGGTTGATAAGGCAAACTTATTAGCCAAAATGTTTGCTGAAAACTGCTCTCTTCCTGAGAATAGCCAACCACTACCCGTGATCGATGGTGTGTCTCATATCATGCCTGAGATGCACTTTCGAACGCGGGCTGTTAAAAGAGTGCTTGTAAACCTCAACGTTAATAAATCCTCGGGACCGGATGTCATTTCAGCCCACGTGTTGAGAAAGTGCGCCTCAACACTGGCTCGCCCATTGCGCAATCTGTTTAATTTATCGTTCACTTCAGGAGTTTTTCCTACTTCCTGGAAGATTGCCAATGTGCAGCCAGTTCCCAAAAAAGGTGAGGCTACGAATCCTGCCAATTACCGGCCCATAGCAATCTGTTCAATGCTCTCCAAAGTTATGGAGAGCGTTATAAATTTTAACCTGATGATGTATCTGGAGAGAAACCAATTGGTCAGCGATCGCCAGTACGGTTTCCGTGCTCACCGCTCCACAGGCGATTTGATGGCGTTCCTCACTGAGCGGTGGAGCGAGTTTCCTCAGCGGCCGTTTTATTCGGGTTGTGATAGACGGCTTTGCTTCCGAAGAGCACTCCATTAATGCTGGAGTTCCGCAGAATTCGGTCCTGTCTCCAACACTTTTTCTCATTTTTATCAATGACCTTCTGTCATTGACATCAAACCCCGTCTACTCGTTTGCTGATGACAGCAGCATTTGTCATTCTATTCTGGAGATCTATAGAAAACGCAGAATTAAGAATGACACACTCCAATCTGACCTCAACAAAATCCAGGAGTGGGGTCAAGCGAATCGGGTCGATTTTAATGCACGGAAGACCCAATGCTGTTTGTTGACCCACAAGCGTCTGGCGGGCGACAACTTTCCACCTTTAAATATGGGTGGTGTGGATATGAGTCGGAGGTTCTTGATGTTCTGGGCATGTCAATACAATGCGATCTTCGTTGGAATGATCACATTTTTGATGTGTCGAAAGAAGCAGCCAAGTGCTTAGGTTTTTTAAAGCGGTGCAAGAAATACTTCACTTCAACCGACCTTCCTTGCATCCACACCACTTATATCCGTACAACTCGCATATTTGGTCGGGAGCTTCGAAAGCATATCTTCAGCTTCTGGACTGTATACAAGGTCGTGCGATAAAACTTATAGGGGACAGTAGGGTATCCAGCTCTATTGAAACCTTGAGATGTCGTCGGGATGTGGGGTGTGTATCATTATTTTACCGTTACTTTAATGGTAATTGTTCCTCTGAAGTAGCCAGCCTGATTCCTTCGGTTCAGGTATTCAACAGATCTACTCGGCTTTCCAGAGCGGTGCAACCTTTTTACGTCTCGATCCCGTTCCAACGCACTACCCACTACCGCGAGAATTCGTTTTTCGGTCGCGCAGTTAAGTTGTGGAATAGTCTCCCTGCGCATGTTTTCCCACTCACTTATAACGTCGATGCTTTTAAAAGAGGTGTAAATCGACTCTACTCCCACTTTTCCCCTTCCCACTAACCTTTTCCCTTCTAAACCAACGAATGCTTTGCATGGATAGGGGGCATACCCTGAGTTTGGTTTTATCTGCCATAAAAAAAAAAAAAATATGAATCCAGACCAGGTAATTTTAATAAGCGACTCGGAGGACGAAGCCATTCCTGATCCACCAAGGTGGGTGGAAGATGAAGAGATAATCTTGGACCCGCTAGAACTGGTAAATTTTTACACGGCGGAGGAGAAGATTCGCCGCTCCGGGCGGATTTATCGATTGTGACAGGTCATCCGAGTGAAGACCACTATCACCCGAGGCGGCCAACAGATAGAGGAGATCGCCAGTGATCATATGGATATCGTCGGCCGGGCAACATTTGTCACAAGGGAGCTGGGAGAGCGCGATGCTGCCGTCCAGACAGAGGCACCTCCTGGCACGGAACACGCCGTGCAGAAGGAGGAGGGACGCCGGGAGGAGAAAGCGTACCAGACGCCCGTCGCGACACCCACGACTCCAAAGGGGATTGCCCTGGAGAGAGCTCCCTCTAAGATTCAGACAGAGGTGAACACACTGCTGCGCATCCACCGCAGCGGCCGCACCTCCAACACATTAAGGGCCGTGGATGGGGTGCGGTACCAAGTAAAAATTGGACGAGCAGGACAGGTGAGAGTGCGCCAACTGTAAACTGCAGTGTTGCGGGTACATTCGAAACAAAATTTGTATATAAATGAAGAGAAATGAATAAACGAATTAAAAGGGAAAAATTGAGTGGACAAGACGTGTTTTTTAAATGCACCGCAGGCAAGAAGAAAAAATATGAAGGAAGGATTTAAAAAAAATAAAAAAAAGTTAAAAGACGACGGTGTTTCGTTTTTCCCACCCCGAAGTAGAGGGGGAGTGTGACGACCCAAATTTGCACAGCATATTAAATTTGGCGCACAAAATATTAAGCAGACGAACAGACCGAAGAATTGTTCCCAAGAAGAATAGGAACAGTTCTGATCAGAAAGCATACACACGTTTACGCTACTACTAAGGAAGATCGCTGGAAACGCCCACACACTAACGGGCAGGAGAAAGTATGCGGAGAGAAGTAAAAGTGACGTGGTGTGCATGTTACATGCAAATTCAACTGAGCGGCAGAGCGGCATATATGCAGGTTATACCAGCGAGGAGAGCAAGCAATCAAATTGCGCTGAGTACTAATAACCTGATTTGTACACTGCACAACCCGAATCAGAGAGTGCAGTGAACACATAGATCAGCTCTCAGCTGATCTAAAGTGACCCACTTTTGCAGCTTATACTCGTATACTGCAAAAATAATGTATGTAAGAAGACGGCAGTGAAGTTCACTGACCGTATAACTTCTCAACCTGGGGAAAGTGGTTATTTGAAACAAATACATTGTTGCACGAGAACGGCTTAACGGAGTACGAAATACCGCACTCCGTTAAAATCGAACATTCTAGAAAAGGACTCCAGCGGGTATAAAACTGACTGCAAAACAGAACTCGAGTTCAGTCGGTATTTCGTTTCAGTAAGCTCAGTACGGGTCAGCAAGGTTCAAGTCTGTTTTCCCGGCTTCAGCAATTAAATTTTAGTCAGTGCAAGTCAGTTGAGAAGTTCAATTCAGTTGGTTCAGAATAAAGTGACAAAGTGCAAAATTATTGGCTGAAATCGAGCCAAGTGCCAGCCATCCCAGAAAAGTACGGCGAACACAGTCCGAATAAACAACGTCTTTCAACACCCAAAAGCCAGGGTACTGTACTATATTTAAGTTATAAAAATTCGAAAGTAGAACAACAGAAAATACACAGTCGCAGTGGCTGTTGTATGAGTTAAAAGCGCTAGAAGAACACAGTCGCAGTGGCTTCAACGCCCTCCTGCTGCAAAACTCGAAGCGCCAGAATTACGCAGTCGCAGTGGCTTGAACGCCCTCCTGTCGTAAAAATTAAAAGCGCTAGAAGCAAACAGTCGCAGTGGCTCGAACGCCCTCCTGTTGCAATACTCGAAGCGCCAGAAGTACGCAGTTGCAGTGGCTTGAATGCCCTCCTGACGTAAAAGCGATAGTGCCAGAAATATACAGTTGTAGTGGCTAGTACGCCCTCCTGTTCCCTGGCAAACGTGGGTAACACTAGAAACAGAGAAGTTTTAGTACAGTGGCTGGTGTAAGCAAACTCATCAGATATACCAGAGAACGGTCACAGTGGCCGGCAGACCTTTCCGTCAGTGCAGACATCAGATCTCATAAACGCAGTGAGATATCAGCAACCCAGCAGAACATAAGTGATCTCACGAACGCAGTGAGATATCAGCAGCACGACAGAACACCAGTGATCTCACAAACGCAGTGAGATATCAGCAACCCAGCAGAACATCAGTGATCTCATAAACGCAGTGAGATAACAACAATACAGCAGAGTACCAGTGATCTCACAAACGCGGTGAGAAATCAACAACCCAGAAGGATTTCAGTGACCTTTGATTTCAAAACGCTATATGTATCAACGATATTATATTATTGTATTTCTAGTACAACTACCAATTGTATAAACAAACTAAAACAAATATTAGAATAAGCTATTTGTAAGGTGAATAAAGATATTGAACCTAAATATTCTTGTCTTGTAATCGAATCCTGGAATCCCGGCGAGCTAATACAAGCCTTAGAAAGAGACAAGAAGGTTCGTTACAAGTGGCGCCCGAACAGGGACAATATCAAATTCACCAATAGCTAAAATACTACTAGAAATATAGATAAGAATTATCATGGAGCCAACTGGGACCAAAACTTAATAAAGAATCGCTTGCTCCGTGCTTGTCTGAGTTTGGACTTGTCGTCGAAGGAACTCTGAATGACATGAGGAAAAAACTCATCGAGTTCATTAACGAAGGAAACCACGCGGAGAGTGTGGGATGGAGGTGGAGGGCATATGAAGCGGAAGATGGTCGCACAACACCGGAAACCAGTGACCTGCCGAAGGCACTGAGGATGGATGTTCGACGACGAGGGAACGCAGCCTGATTGGCCTAGGGAGCGTAAACACCCCAGGGGAGGAGGACAGCAACCTGCGGGAAATAATCGAGCGTCATTCGAACCCTGACGTTATCGACAAGGTGAGAAAATGGTCAGTGAGGTATGATGGTGGCGTTGACTCTTTAGCCTTCGTGGAGCGGATGGAGGAACTGGCAGAAACATATTGTCTCGATAGCAATATGTTTCCACGCGCGATGCCAGAGCTGCTGGAAGACAAAGCTTTGCTATGGTATCGAAATAATAATAATCATTGGCGGTCGTGGGAGGCCTTTAAGCAAGACTTCCTGGACTTCTTCTTACCTAGTCATTTCTTTGAAAGATTCGGCGACGACATTCGCAGTCGGCAACAGCGCGCAAACGAGAAGTTCAGGGACTACGTCATAAGCTTGCAAAATCTGATGAGACATAGCAGGTACACGGAGAGAGAAAAGCTGGAGAGAATCTACAAAATCTCTGCGTTCGAGTACCAATTTTACATCAAAAGGCAAGATTTCCGGGAACTGAAAGAGTTGCTCTCGTTGGCCGAGGACTTCGAGTGCATGCGATTTGCCAAGTCGGACGATCCGGCAGAAGAATACCAGACGTGGCCAGTAGCCTTAAAACAATGGCCATCGGAACGCAACCATGCGGTGAGGCGGTCTCAAGACCTTTCAACCCAAGAACGGCATGCGGATGCTGCAGGCAGGAAGGACACATGCGCCGTGATTGCCGGAACCCTGTCGTGATTTTCTGCTGGGAGTGTGGCCGAGAGGGAATAAGGACCATTGATTGTTGCAGACAGGCACAGGGAAACGACCTGGGACCTAGCCGGAAGCGAGAGGAGGCGGGCCCCAGCCAGAGGATCTCTCGCAAAAACTAAAGCCCCTACGAATAAACAATCGACGCATCGTGGCCATGGTGTCCATCCAAGACAAAGAAATACAGGCGACAGTGGATACGGGAGCGACGCGAAGTTTCGTGAGCAGGACGCTCGCGGAAAGGCTTGGGGGAAAGCGGTCGTTTGCGAAGGCGGAGGTTGATATTCCCATGGCGGACGGTACAACCAGGAAAGTGTCGGAATGTACCACACTAGAAGTTGCTATGGGAGCTGGTAAATGCGAGCTGTCCTTTCTTGTGTTGACAAAGACCTAGACGACGTGCTCCTCGGAATGGATTTTCTGTGCGGGATAGGAGCGACACTCTCCTTCGGAGGCGAGACCGTGTCTTTGGGCCCGATAGAGAAACAATAGAAGCCGAATGACGCAGTCATTTGCACATCAGCACAACAATCAGGTTCTAGACAACCAGAGAACATCGAGAGTTTTCTTCAAGAGGAATTGAAGAAATTTGAAACCCTGAAAGGCGTCTCCAATATTACGGAGCATAAAATAGTGATGCGGGATGAGCGTCCTATAAAACAACGAGCGGGTAAGAACTAAAGCTTTCGCCTACCTGGACGACATAATTGTCACAGGATCGTCCGCGGAAGAGCACATTACAATCCTTCGAGAGGTTTTCCGGCGTTTGAGACAGGAAAATCTCAAACTCAACGTGAAGAAGTGTGACTTCTTTAAGAAAGAATTGAAATACCTGGGGCATGTGGTAAGTGAGCAAGGTATCCAGACAACCCCTGATAAAATTTCGGCGATACAAAATTTAAAACCGCCAACCACCACCAAAGAACTGCGAAGATGCTTGGGCATTGCTTCCTGGTACCGCAGGTTCGTGCCAGATTTCGCGAAAACCGTCCAGCCAATGACTACACTACTACGAAAGGGAAAACATTGGAAATGGGGCGAGGCGCAACAGGAAGCGTTTGAAACCCTCAAGCAAAAACTCACGGAGGCGAGCAACTTTGGACTTGGAGCCGTGCTCACACAACAACTGGAGGGTCAGGACCGTGTTATCGCGTACGCCAGCCGACATCTCAACAAGGCCGAAAAGAATTATTCGGCAACGGAAAAAGAATGCCTTGCCATAGTGTGGGGTATTCGTAAGATGCGCGCTTACCTTGAGGGATACCGGTTCACCGTAATCAGAGATCATCTGGCGCTAAAGTGGCTAAATTCTATTGAGAGTCCATCCGGGAGAATAGCGAGATAGGCCTTGGAGCTCCAACAGTTTTCTTTTGACATCCAGTACCGAAAGGAGAAGCTGAGTGTAATTGCAGATGCACTATCCCGACAGCCGCAAGAAACCGTCGCCAGACTAGCAGCAGAAGAGACGCGCGGACAGCCCTGCAAATGGTTACAAGCAAAGGTCAAAGAAGTGGAACGAAATTCGGAGAAGTTTCCAGACTATACCTTGGAGAATGGGAATCTATACCGGCATATTTTAAATCGACTTGGAGACGAGGACTGCACGCCGTGAAAATTTCACACCGAATATTCGGCGATTTCACACCGGAAGAAAGGAAGGCATTATTTCACAAGGAATTGCCCTCCAAGCTGCCAGTTCGCGAAGCAAAACAGAAGCCGAACTACAAACGAAACACAACCAACACAAGGTGTTGGGTCTCGAAGGCCGAGAATTTACAATCGAGAAGGTCTACCGAGCGTAAACTTGGACAACCAAATTTCTATTGAATGTTCCTTTAAGCAAACCTGAATGAATCTAAGCAACACACGTAAAATATCTTTAATGAAACACTCAATTAAAAGTGGTAACAAGAAAAAAAAAACAAACGAGGTACACACAACACCGCTACGGAGAATTCAGGCAGCCGCAACAGCGACAGCAAGCACCCCGGCAACAAGGCAGATGAGAACAACAACGATACAGATGATGGGAATGCGTGTCGGAGCTAAACGAATGAGAATAATAAACATCGAAATAGAACATTAGGCCCAGATAACTAGGAAAATCGCATGAAAGTGCATTTTAAAACGTGATTAATTTGCAAACACTGGGAAAATGCACGCCGTACAAATAGGAAAATAAAAAAGTGGTTTCTACACGTCTCATGAGCACCAGCAGCAATAATGCAGCGGCTAATGATGCGTCTGGTGATGAATCGTCCACACGGCTGTCACCAGACCAAACGGCTCCAACTCGACACAGAGACAGCAGCAGGTGAGCACATCGGCAACTACAACTTGGAAAACAAATTGCCAAACAGAAGAGGTGTTTACGGGATCACAACGGAAAATTTGTAAAGAAGGTTTAATTTAACAAAGGAAAAAAAGAGGTTAACTCATCAATGCAGGAGGGTGACAAGAAAAAGAAGCGAGAAAAATTCGCGCACATACGATTTTACAACTTCTGTTTGTTTACAATAAACAGCTGTGTCATGTCAACTGAAGTGGGAACAGTTCGGCCTGGAGTAAATGGTGTAAACCCAGCGAAGCACCAGTGTGTGAGCTTCTGTAAGGGTTCACACACACGGGAATAAAATCGAGGAGAAATCACGCATACTACGCAGTACGTACTGCCCCATTTAGAAGATGTTTGTTAAAAAAAAAGACAACAAATACTACAAAGGGACTAAAATGTGGAAGAGTATATAACCAAATATATAGGTCAAGGCAGAATGTAATCTGAAACTCCTTGGCACTGACAATCAGAGAGTGTATCAAGCAACATGTGTGAAACTTCACTTTCCTTTTCGGAAAAGTTCGTTACGAACAGCGCCTTAGACGTAGAGTTCTTCAATACCATAAGGGTAGTAAGAACTTTTGGTCGTTCGTGGGGAGGGTGAAGAATCAGACGCGATCGTCTATTCCAACTCTCCTCAAGGATGATCAGATCTTCACTCACTCGGTTGATAAGGCAAACTTATTAGCCAAAATGTTTGCTGAAAACTGCTCTCTTCCTGAGAGTAGCCAACCACTACCCGTGATCGATGGTGTGTCTCATATTATGCCTGAGATGCACTTTCGAACGCGGGCTGTTAAAAGAGTGCTTGTAAACCTCAACGTCAATAAATCCTCGGGACCGGATGTCATTTCAGCCCACGTGTTGAGAAAGTGCGCCTCAACACTGGCTCGCCCATTGCGCAATCTGTTTAATTTATCGTTCACTTCAGGAGTTTTTCCTACTTCCTGGAAGATTGCCAATGTGCAGCCAGTTCCCAAAAAAGGTGAGGCTACGAATCCTGCCAATTACCGGCCCATAGCAATCTGTTCAATGCTCTCCAAAGTTATGGAGAGCGTTATAAATTTTAACCTGATGATGTATCTGGAGAGAAACCAATTGGTCAGCGATCGCCAGTACGGTTTCCGTGCTCACCGCTCCACAGGCGATTTGATGGCGTTCCTCACTGAGCGGTGGAGCGAGTTTCCTCAGCGGCCGTTTTATTCGGGTTGTGATAGACGGCTTTGCTTCCGAAGAGCACTCCATTAATGCTGGAGTTCCGCAGAATTCGGTCCTGTCTCCAACACTTTTTCTCATTTTTATCAACGACCTTCTGTCATTGACATCAAACCCCGTCTACTCGTTTGCTGATGACAGCAGCATTTGTCATTCTATTCTGGAGATCTATAGAAAACGCAGAATTAAGAATGACACACTCCAATCTGACCTCAACAAAATCCAGGAGTGGGGTCAAGCGAATCGGGTCGATTTTAATGCACGGAAGACCCAATGCTGTTTGTTGACCCACAAGCGTCTGGCGGGCGACAACTTTCCACCTTTAAATATGGGTGGTGTGGATATGAGTCGGAGGTTCTTGATGTTCTGGGCATGTCAATACAATGCGATCTTCGTTGGAATGATCACATTTTTGATGTGTCGAAAGAAGCAGCCAAGTGCTTAGGTTTTTTAAAGCGGTGCAAGAAATACTTCACTTCAACCGACCTTCCTTGCATCCACACCACTTATATCCGTACAACTCGCATATTTGGTCGGGAGCTTCGAAAGCATATCTTCAGCTTCTGGACTGTATACAAGGTCGTGCGATAAAACTTATAGGGGACAGTAGGGTATCCAGCTCTATTGAAACCTTGAGATGTCGTCGGGATGTGGGGTGTGTATCATTATTTTACCGTTACTTTAATGGTAATTGTTCCTCTGAAGTAGCCAGCCTGATTCCTTCGGTTCAGGTATTCAACAGATCTACTCGGCTTTCCAGAGCGGTGCAACCTTTTTACGTCTCGATCCCGTTCCAACGCACTACCCACTACCGCGAGAATTCGTTTTTCGGTCGCGCAGTTAAGTTGTGGAATAGTCTCCCTGCGCATGTTTTCCCACTCACTTATAACGTCGATGCTTTTAAAAGAGGTGTAAATCGACTCTACTCCCACTTTTCCCCTTCCCACTAACCTTTTCCCTTCTAAACCAACGAATGCTTTGCATGGATAGGGGGCATACCCTGAGTTTGGTTTTATCTGCCATAAAAAAAAAAAATATGAATCCAGACCAGGTAATTTTAATAAGCGACTCGGAGGACGAAGCCATTCCTGATCCACCAAGGTGGGTGGAAGATGAAGAGATAATCTTGGACCCGCTAGAACTGGTAAATTTTTACACGGCGGAGGAGAAGATTCGCCGCTCCGGGCGGATTTATCGATTGTGACAGGTCATCCGAGTGAAGACCACTATCACCCGAGGCGGCCAACAGATAGAGGAGATCGCCAGTGATCATATGGATATCGTCGGCCGGGCAACATTTGTCACAAGGGAGCTGGGACAGCGCGATGCTGCCGTCCAGACAGAGGCACCTCCTGGCACGGAACACGCCGTGCAGAAGGAGGAGGGACGCCGGGAGGAGAAAGCGTGCCAGACGCCCGTCGCGACACCCACGACTCCAAAGGGGATTGCCCTGGAGACAGCTCCCTCTAAGATTCAGACAGAGGTGAACACACTGCTGCGCATCCACCGCAGCGGCCGCACCTCCAACACATTAAGGGCCGTGGATGGGGTGCGGTACCAAGTAAAAATTGGACGAGCAGGACAGGTGAGAGTGCGCCAACTGTAAACTGCAGTGCTGCGGGTACATTTGAAACAAAATTTGTATATAAATGAAGAGAAATGAATAAACGAATTAAAAGGGAAAAATTGAGTGGACAAGACGTGTTTTTTAAATGCACCGCAGGCAAGAAGAAAAAATATGAAGGAAGGATTTAAAAAAAAAATAAAAAAAAGTTAAAAGACGACGGTGTTTCGTTTTTCCCACCCCGAAGTAGAGGGGGAGTGTGACGACCCAAATTTGCACAGCATATTAAATGTGGCGCACAAATTATTAAGCAGACGAACAGACCGAAGAATTGTTCCCAAGAAGAATAGGAACAGTTCTGATCAGAAAGCATACACACGTTTACGCTACTACTAAGGAAGATCGCTGGAAACGCCCACACACTAACAGGCAGGAGAAAGTATGCGGAGAGAAGTAAAAGTGACGTGGTGTGCATGTTACATGCAAATTCAACTGAGCGGCATATATTCAGGTTATACCAGCGAGGAGAGCAAGAAATCAAATTGCGCTGAGTACTAATAACCTGATTTGTACACTGCACAACCCGAATCAGAGAGTGCAGTGAACACATAGATCAGCTCTCAGCTGATCTAAAGTGACCCACTTTTGCAGCTTATACTCGTATACTGCAAAAATAATGTATGTAAGAAGACGGCAGTGAAGTTCACTGACCGTATAACTTCTTAACCTGGGGAAAGTGGTTATTTGAAACAAATACATTGTTGCACGAAAACGGCTTAACGGAGTACGAAATACCGCACTCCGTTAAAATCAACATTCCAGAAAAAGACTCCAGCGGGTATAAAACTGACTGCAAAACAGAACTCGAGTTCAGTCGGTATTTCGTTTCAGTAAGCTCAGTACGGTTCAGCAAGGTTCAAGT
The DNA here is from genome assembly GCA_922984085.1 of Sicus ferrugineus. Classification (NCBI taxonomy): domain Eukaryota; kingdom Metazoa; phylum Arthropoda; class Insecta; order Diptera; family Conopidae; genus Sicus; species Sicus ferrugineus. The sequence continues at coordinate 29,215,518 of OV277349.1, forward strand.
CTGTTTTCCCGGCTTCAGCAATTAAATTTTAGTCAGTGCAAGTCAGTTGAGAAGTTCAATTCAGTTGGTTCAGAATAAAGTGACAAAGTGCAAAATTATTGCCTGAAATCGAGCCAAGTGCCAGCCATCCCAGAAAAGTACGGCGAACACAGTCCGAATAAACAACGTCTTTCAACACCCAAAAGCCAAGGTACTGTACTATATTTAAGTTATAAAAATTCGAAAGTAGAACAACAGAAAATACACAGTCGCAGTGGCTGTTGTATGAGTTAAAAGCGCTAGAAGCACACAGTCGCAGTGGCTTGAACGCCCTCCTGTTGCAAAAATCGAAGCGCCAGAAATACGCAGTCGCAGTGGCTTGAAGGCCCTCCTGTCGTAGGAACTAAAAGCGCTAGAAGCACACAGTCGCAGTGGCTTCAACGCCCTCCTGCTGCAAAACTCGAAGCGCCAGAATTACGCAGTCGCAGTGGCTTGAACGCCCTCCTGTCGTAAAAATTAAAAGCGCTAGAAGCAAACAGTCGCAGTGGCTCGAACGCCCTCCTGTTGCAATAATCGAAGCGCCAGAAGTACGCAGTTGCAGTGGCTTGAATGCCCTCCTGACGTAAAAGCGATAGTGCCAGAAATATACAGTTGTAGTGGCTAGTACGCCCTCCTGTTCCCTGGCAAACGTGGGTAACACTAGAAACAGAGAAGTTTTCTAGTGTTACTGCCGGCTGGCTTTGGTAAACAAAAGTTGATCAAGGCAAAAGAAGAAAACAGGTATAGGAACAAATTCATTGCATGCATATAATCATAAGAAAGAAAGAGACGAGTGAATGTCGACTTTGTGTACACCAAATGGACTTTTCCATAGCAGCTGACTAGTTCGGAAAAAACGTAAAGCTCAGTCCGCTCAACGGGGCTCATCGTAAGAGTTACAAAATACTGTTTTAAAAGCAACGTGAACAGAAGCGTTGCCACCGCTTCCGTTCCGCAGATACAAAATAAATCTGTTAATGTCGGGGAACCAAAACTTAGATAATTTACACAATTGTCGATTGCAGTATTATTAGAAGTTAGAATCTTCTTGGCAGTAGACTTAAAAAAGTTTGCACATAAATTTACTGTGTCATTCAAAGAATATGAAATTTTATCATTAAGAAATGTCGACAGGGAATAAAAGATTATTTCTTTTTGGATTGTATATATTTATAAAATGCACTTAAGTTAATTTCTATATTATTTTCTAAACTAAAAATATACTGCTCATAAGGGAATTTGTTTAAGAAGTTGAACTCAGGGCTAAGTGTAGAATGTAATGATTTAGATACAAAAATTTAATCCACAATTTGTGATATTTTTTTTTTATTTTTTTTTTATGGCAGATGAAACCAAGCTCAGGGGAGGCCCCCTATCCATGCAAAGCATTTGATGGTTCCGAAGGGATGACAGATTAGCGAGAAGGGGGAAAGAGGGAGTAGTGACGGCTTACATCTCGCTTAAAGGTTTCGACGCTAATATTGTGTTAAAAACAGAATTAATTTTAACTAAATCGATACTAAAAAAGGTATCAAGTAAATGTATTTCATTTGGAAGTTTAACATTAGTAGATAAGAATGCAATATCACCAGTAAGAGAAGCCCAGTTAATTTTACTTAAGTTAAAATCACCGGTGACACAAAAATACGCTACGAATCAAGAAAAAATACAGACAATAAATTGATATTTTCAACATGCCATTTGTAAACTTCGATATAGCTATTTGGTGGAATGTAAGATGCACAGACTATTAGTTTTCCTTTAGGTGAGAGAATCTGAATGCAAAGTTGATCCAGGAGATCGTCCATCAGATTATTGCTGCACGCAGAAAAGCATATATTTCGTTCCCATAAGGACCCCGCCTACTCTTGAGCAACCAGAAAGAAGTGCATTCCGACCTTTGCGGTATAAATGGTAATAGTTTGAATCAATTATAGTAGTATAAATATGGCGTTTCTAACTCAATGGCACCTCCCGTGTATTTCGGGGTGTCACCTCCTAAGGGGTGCTGTGTGTGTGTAAGAGCGAGACAGTGGGCGTAGTGTGTGTAAGAGTGAGAAAAACTATACGAGTGGAACTGGACCGACGGTCGGTTGGTGAGCGGGTGAGGAAGAAGGGAGAGGGAGGGGAGAGACGTGCGTTATGGTATGTTAGTATTGGGAGACCAGCAGCGGTAATATGCTTGCCTTTGGAATTGCAGTTGTAGGATATCATATTAAGATTTTTTATTGCTGAGTTGTGAATGGATGAGGGTAGGATTTTTATGAGCCAAGCGACTGTGGCTTGTGTGTCGCATAGGGTTGGTGGGTGGAGTTATTTTTTAGGAAATTTAGGAAGTATGCTGTTGTTGTTGTTGTAGTTTTAATGTTTGTATGTAGGATTCAGAGCTAAGGGCTGTGTGCGATCGCAAGTGGCAGCTTGCTAAGCAGAGACTACGTAAGCAGAAACTGCGTAAGCAGATTAGTGTTGCAGTTGTTTTTGTAGTTTTAATACTTGTATTTCGGATACAGGGCTGTGGGAACGAGTACGGGCGTGCGTAGCGGCTGCGCAAGCAGAGGTTGTGTTGTTAGTGGGAAGTGTAATAAAATGTCAAGTGGCTGCGTGGTCCGTATCTTGGCACGCATGCGGTTCGCGCGCAGAGATGTTTGGCGAAAAGTGTACGGATCGAACTACGGCTTTGCGTGCATGCATGATCTGTAGCGTGGGGCTGTGTAAGCAGAGGTAATGTTGTTGTTGTTTATTTAATTGCTTGAAACAATGCGTGGCTAAAAGATTAAAAAGGGACACGTGTGCAATCAGAGAGAAGTAAGCAATTAACTGTAAAATAAACAGGATGGATACGTTATTTAAATAAAATGTAAACTACAAAAAATTGAATAAAGGCGTGTTTGTAAAATTAATTTATTTGTTTATTAATATCTTTTGTATTATTAATTCCGTTGATTACACTAGTGCGACCAAGCCATATGTAGCGGGGGGAGTTCGGGATTGAGCACTTCCGATATTAGAAATCAATAGAGAATTGACTTTGAAATAAGAATGATGTGTGCGGAAAATATCTCGCTGTTTTTAAATCGTGTTCACGAGTTTTTGGTAACTCACAGAGAGAACATACTTGAGGAGCACTTCGACGAGATTTGAACAGGCTATACAAAACTAACCAAATACAAGGATGCCTTTGCGATTGTCTCCAAACATGGTTATCATTATACTACATGTTGTTGGTCTTCTAGTGAAACTGTGGATGAACCAGACACCTGCGTCTGCTGCACTATATATTTAACTATTACCAGAATAAATAAATTGATATAATTTTATGCAAGAATCTATAAATAACAGGCGTATTTGTAAAATTAAATTATTTCTTTATTTTTTTTCGAAATTGTTTTGGCAATTTATAAAATATTTTTCGAGTAGGGGTTGCGATTGAGGAAAGTCGACTTGAACCCCCCATCGAAAATCTTCTCTATCTTCTTCCAAGAGTTTTATTAAATAATAGTTGCCGTTGCTGAATTCTGTTATAGTCGCATCACAAATATCGTTGAATTTTTGCGGTAGGAAAACAACGCAATCTTCGAGATCCATTAGAATGCGATCTCCGTATTTAGTTTTTATCCTGCGCACATTTTTAATTGTGTAAAATCTGCTGGGTTCCATGTCCTTGACATGCAGAATATTTTTCTGGTTGTAGTTTTTCCCATTAAAGTCCTTCGTAGCAATAAACGAGGGAAATACACAATCGTCTTGATACAGTTGATTCATTTTAGTATTCTTATTATTTTATTGGCTTTATTTTATTCGCGTTGTCTGTACCGTTTCAAAACTAAACAGAGACTAAATGTCCAAAGCTGAAAATTAGTATTTATATATCATAGCTATAACGATCATGTGCTAAAATTAGTATTAATAGTGGTGAAAATCATCAAAAAGCTTTAGTCGCATCTTGGAATTTGAATTACAAAGACACCAACAACAAACAGCATGGATAAGAAGAAAGACATCGAAATGAAAGAATCATGGACAAAGAAGTCGCAGTATACAATGATGAAAAGTTCAAGTCGGATAAGGAATGGAAAAGCTCATCCTCATCATCATCTTCACCTTCAATATCAACTTCAGCATCATCCAAATCCAACATAGAATATAAAAAATTTAAATAATGATGACAGATTAGCGAGAAGGGGGAAAGAGGGAGTAGTGACGGTTTACATCTCGCTTAAAGGTTTCGACGCTAATATTGTGTTAAAAACAGAATTAATTTTAACTAAATCGATACTAAAAAAGGTATCAAGTAAATGTATTTCATGTGGAAGTTTAACATTAGTAGATAAGAATGCAATATCACCAGTAAGAGAAGCCCAGTTAATTTTACTTAAGTTAAAATCACCGGTGACACAAAAATACGCTACGAATCAAGAAAAAATACAGACAATAAATTGATATTTTCAACATGCCCTTTGTAAACTTCGATATAGCTATTTGGTGGAATGTAAGATGCACAGACTATTAGTTTTCCTTTAGGTGAGAGAATCTGAATGCAAAGTTGATCCAGGAGATCGTCCATCAGATTATTGCAATGTATCATATTGCAAATCCAACATAAAATATAAAAAATTTAAATAATGTTTATTAAAAGTTCAATAAAAAAATCAATACTATTACTTTTCGAAACTATATTGTTTATTTTGTTTAAATTATGAGGGAATTTTAAACATAAATGACCACAGTTGTCTGAATTATAGTCTTGGTGTTGGGTGTAGTTGTAATTTACGTCATTACCCAAATAATTTATTATTTCACGCGGTGGTTGCAAGTTTCCAAAACAATCAAAATATTCTTTGCAGTGCCTGTCTTTGTAATATGCTACCCAATGAGTACCAGGGCCTTTTGATGTATCCAGATTAACGATTCCACATTCTTGTTGACGAGGTCGTTTCGGGAGACTGTCTCGCATAAAAATACCTCTGAAATGCGGTAGATTATTTGCATGTTTCATCAAGTCGACATCTGTGAGGGCTCTTTTTGGTAGATTCTTTAAAAGTTTTTTGGTTGCGGACTATAATACAAGCCCAATCCTTTTTTGAATGGTTTCAGGTATCGCCTCTTCTCTTTTCTCTTCTTCCAATTGTTGACGTGCGGCTTTTATTTCATTAATTGCTTTTGCGATTCCAGCTCATCGAGATGCCGCCAACAGCTCCCAGAGCAGTTAAAATCGGTACTAATGGTAGGAACCCTCCTGTCTTAGGAGCGGGTATAACACGTCGAATGTAAATCGTGGATTTCTTCCGTCCGAAAGAATTTTTCACAACCTTTTGTGCGATTTTTATAGCACTGGGAATATCTTTGGGTTTTATTTGTTTAATAATTTTCAGAGCGCTTTTAACTGCTTTAGTGAATATTTTCTTGGTACATTACTTTTTCATTTTTCTCTTAATATTCTTAAGAGTTTTACTCATCGTGCTCCCCATACCGAACATTACTTTAGCTTTCATTGCATTTGTAACTAATCGTGCGTTTATTTGCTCACTCAATTTGCTGTCCTCTGATTTTACTCTTTGCCACGCCCTTTCAATTAATATTTTATCTGCTTTTTGGCGCTTCTTCAAGTCTCGTGTTTTATCATAAGCTATGTCGTGCTCTCTACATGCGGCATCCAGGGGATTGATTCCTTTATCGCCTGTTGCCAAGCGTTGGTTTAGGTTAGTTCCTGGTCCACTAAACTGATAACCCGGTAAATGAAGTTCAAATGGTAGAGAATTTATAACACTATTTAATAAACCTCTTCCGGTTACTGACTGATTATTACTGACATGTTTCTTGTAAATTATAGCCATTTTATATCTTTTCACCTACTCGTACTGAATGAAAATGAATATAAAGGTGTGGTTTTTGTATATTTATATTAATTGCTAAAATGTGTTTCGTTAAACAAGACAAAAATATTACTGTTAAAAATCTGGATTCTGTTATTGACAACGTATCGAAATCCCGACACGGCTCCCTGCTGCCGAATTCAATAAGATGCCTTATTATTGGGCCTTCAAATTGTGGAAAGACCAACGTCATGTTGAGTTTAATAGAAAGTCCTAATGGACTGAATTTTGCAAATATATACTTTACTTATACTCAAAGTCGTTGTATCAACCGAAATATGAATATTTGAAACAATTAATGAAACCAATTAAAAATATGGGAAATTTTCCGACAACGAACAAGTTCTCAAACCAGATTAAGCAAAAACCAACGCAATAATGATATTCGATGAAGTGGCTTGTGAGAAGCAAAATAACATTAGAGAATACTTTTGTATGGGCAGACACAAATGCATTGATTGCTTTTATTTATGTCAAACATATACACGCATCTCCAAGCATTTAGTACGCGACAATGATTTAGTACGCGATAATGAAACATGATTATTATGTTTAAGCAAGATGAGAAGAATATGAAGCACATATACTATACAATGATCATGTAGGAACAGACATGACATTTGGAAAATTTTTAAATATATGCAGAGAGTGTTGGAAAGACAAGTATGGATTTCTGGTAATCAGCAAAGACGATCCGATTGATGATGGGCGGTATAGAAAAGGCATTGATATTTACATCCAACTATAAATGAAAGTACCCCGATGCTTTCATATCAGTATGCAAACTGCTTCTAAACTGATCTGTTAGCTGTTACAATTGATCTGATAGCTGAAACACCTGATCTGATCTGATATACCTGATCTGATCTGTTAGCTGTTACAACTAATCTGATAGCTGTTGAGCAGATGCTAAGAATGAATGAAAAAATATTAAAAGACCTGGTAAAAACCAGACGTATTTTGAAACAGAAATTTCGGAATCTAAAACTGACTAAAGCAGATATAGAAAATCAAATAGAAGAGTCACTTAAGTCAATCATAAAACCTCTAAAGGAATTGGTTCGAAACACTACAACATCAACAACAACAACAACAACAAACACTAACAAGGATGACTCAGATTTAACATACGATGATATGCCACTCAAACTAAAAACAAGCACCCCACACAAACCAAAGGAAGAGATGGATTTTGCAGACGAAACTCTTGCCAATAGTAATGAAGACGGCACTTTTTTCTCTCAAATAAATGATACACATGATGCAAAAAAATCAACTGAAGACATGGATTTATGTGAGCTGGAAGAACAAAATCAGCTGGATACCGCATATGGACTGCATAGAGGGACAGATGGTGAATGGAGATTCGGAAACAGTGCTTTTAAAATAAAAAACGGCGAAATATTCATGTTAAACAAACCTTTTGGCACCTCACTTCCTATTACCTTCAACCTTACACCTCGTCTCTTTGAGCTATTGTTCCACAAGACACCATCAAATTATAACGAAGCAGATCTACAAGTTTACAAAACAATTTTAATCAATACTAGTGCTCCCAAACGTAATTATGATGAAAATGAGCAAATTAAAGGGAGCAAGGCTTCGAAGTACACCAACATCATAAAGGGATTATTTAATGATAAATCTTCATCGAAACTACACCATACAAACGTAAAAAAGGAACCGGTTTGATGAGAGTCAATCCGCCAAAAACCTAATTACATTTACTGATATGATCCGAATGAATTAGTCGCTATATTACGACTTTTTTATCCTCACAGTCAGCTGGACACAACACTCACAACAACGAAATTATTTCCATCATTGAGGAGTTGAAAGAAGCTAATATAATTGTATAAATATGCTGTATTAATAGAGTTGTAAGCCTAATCGACTGTAAGCCTAAATTTTTCAAAAGTCTACACAAAACTTCAAGACACTAAAGAATACGTCGACAATAATATTCAAGATTATACAAAATATATTAGTGAATAAATTGAAGGAATTGAGAGCTACGTATTTCAACAAGCACAAAAACCGAAATCAATAGACTCCATCCAACGGAGTGAGACTCCATCCAACGGAGTGACGTTCACAGCGCTTGTAGTATCTCAACAGGACATTGGAAATGAGATCCAACGAATCATCCGCAACTACAAAAAAGACTCTGCTGACAGGAAAACATCGGTGAAATACTTTGAAGAGCGTGTGAACCTATTGAAGGAAGCTTGGGCAAAATTCGATCGAAAGGACTACGAGATCCGTGCGCGACAGGACCTGAATTTGACCCACGAATACTTAACGAAGAAATACTACAACAACATAAAGACAGTAGTAGACCAATACATTGAGCTGTTTCAACTAGAACTAGATACTTTGCAGCAATCTCAACCCATCAATCGAGAAAAGGCTGCCGAAGCATATCTCAATTCATCAGACAGCACAGCTAGCACGCACATCACAACAACCAAAGGTGCCTCTATCATGCCTATCATCCGTAAACAAAGGTCAATGATGGCCTCACTTGAAAGGTTGCTCAATGGAAGTGCACGAGATAATGCACCGACACAATGTCTCACAGCAATGGAAAAACTATATGACAACATCGAGGCAGCCAACTTTACTCTGTGGGAACTCCATGACGACCCTCAATCAAAAGGATACGATATGGCAGCCTACATCCAACTAGAAGAGAGAGTGATTGAACAACGTGGAGCACTAAAATCCTCTGTCATCATGCCAGTAAGCAGCCCAAAAAATTACGTCAAAATATCGGCACTTCAACTACCAAAAATTGAGATCCCGAAATTTGATGGGAATTATCTGAAATGTCGTCAGTTTCATGATCTGTTTAATGAAATGACCCATACACAGCCGATTCCAAACATCCAAAAACTGTGGTATCTGAAAACTAATTTGACTGGCGACGCAGAAAAACTTCTCAGACATTTGACATTGACGGAGGAAAACTACCAAACGGACTGGGACACATTGAAAGACCGATACAACGACGTGCGTCTCCTCACCACTAGCTTACTCGATAAGCTGTTGGGGCAACCCAAGCATATGGAGCCGTCAGTTGCCGCAATAAAGGCATTTCATGACACCACCAAGGAATCATTAGCTACCTTAACCAACATTGGCATCGCTACTGATTCTTGGGGTCCACTGCTGGTTCACCTTCTCATCAAAATGTTGGACCGAGCAACGCATCTACTCTTCGAGCAATCCCTGCAAAAGCCACGAGAACTTCCTTCGATACAGCAGCTGTTAACGTCACTGGAAGTCCGATTTCAGTCCTTGGAAGCGGTTGGCCAGAAAGAAAGATGCAAAACGTTGACGGCAATGACCACCTCCACCAGTCAGCCAACCAAAATATGCATCGTATGTAAGGACATGGTGCACCCACTGTTTGCTTGCCCACAATTTAAACGATTGCCCGTCAGTGAGCGAGTGAAAGTCGTCAAAACAAACAACATGTGCCTCAATTGCCTAAAACAAAACCACACTGCAAATCAATGCGCATCAAGGACTTGCTCAAAATGCAATAAGAAGCACAACTCATTGTTGCATATACCAACAGATAGCAGCAGAAGCTTAACATCCACAAGTACCTGTAGCAAGAAGCAAAAAAGACCATTACGACGATGCCATCAACAGTCACATTAACCACATCCTCAAAGCCAAAAAGGGGATATGTGCTACTCAACACAGCCTGCGTTAAAATCAAGGCATGAAATGGTAGAATGGTGGAATGCCGAGCCTTGCTAGATTCCGGTTCACAGGACAATCTGATCACTGAAAGGTTGGCTCATTAGCTTCAAATACACCAAACAGGGACATCGTCAACGATCGAAGGAGTCGGCAACAAAAGAAAAACAATACAAAGACGCGCCTGCATAAGTCTAGAATCCAAGAAGTCGGTGTTCAACATGCAATGTGAAGTGTTCATCTTACCAAAGATCATTTCGAACCAGCTATCCCAGGAGAGAGACATCTCAGCGTGGTCTATCCCTCCAACCATCAATTTGGCCGACTCCCGCTTCTACCTTCAAGGAAATATCGAGTATTATCATGCGTTTTTTATGGACGAAAAACTTTCGCTCGGAGACGGGTTCCCAACGTTGCAAAACAGCGTCTTCGGCTGGACCATTTCAGGAGAGATCGCTGCAGAAGACGGAAACTCCACTACATGTGCAATCTACACGGAAGAGGAACTGGCCAATCAGATTAAAAGGTTCTGGGCATTGGAAGAAGCAGAAGGAGACAAGTCAACACTCACAACCACAGAACGGCTTTGTGAAAATCATTTTGCACTCCACACAATCTGTAATAGTGACGGACGATTCGTGGTGACATTACCTTCCAACCACGTATCTAGATTAGGAGACTCTCAACACATGGCAACAAATCGTTTCCTGGCTCTAGAAAAACGTCTAGATAAAGACAACGAACTCAAGGAAAATTTCACGAAATTCATGAGGGAATATGAAGCATTGGTCATATGACCAAGGTAAACAATTTAGTGTCACCACGCTCTTTTATTCCGCACCACTGCATACATCGACCCGAAAGCAGTTTCACAAAGTTGAGGGTAGTTTTTGATGCTTCCGCCAGAACATCCACAGGCGTAGCATTAAATGACATCATGCACACTGGGCCAGTTCTGCAAAGCGACTTATTCACCGTGTTGCTCCGCTTCCGACTCCCACGATTCGTATTTACAGCCGATATCGAAAAAATGTACCGCCAAATTTGGGTACATCCTGACGATCGCCGATATCAACTCATTGTGTGGAGGAAAAATAAGTCCGATGAGCTACAGCATTACCAGCTGAATACGGTCACGTACGGCACAAAAGATGCACCATGTTTGGCAATCAAATGTTCGTTGACATTAGCAACCAAACACAAAGTCATCTATCCAAGCGGTACCAAAGCAATCCAGGAGAACTTTTACGTCGATGATTCCTTGAGTGGTGCGAACAGCCTCGTGGTCGCACAAGAAACCAAGAGACAATTAATAGAGATTTTGCAAACTGCATGCTGTAATCTACGGAAATGGTGTGCCAACCACCCGAAATTACTGTCCGACATTCCCGCAGAAGATAAAGGATCTAAACTTGATTTCACGGACGATGTCGACAGTGCAGTAAAAACAGGGACAGCCTGCCAATGCTCAACGACACTACAATCGGCAGGCACGTATTCAACAATAACACCACAACGTCTTTTCAATTTCATGGGTTTGCTGACGCGTCAGAAAAGGCATATGGCACAGCAATATATGTCCGATTCGTTAACGCAGATAAAACAATTGCCGTACAACTGCTATGCTCGAAATCGCGAGTAGCTCCGGTTAAACAACAAACCCTACTAAGGCTGGAACTCTGCGCAGCCATCTTATGTGCGCAATTAATGCATCGGATAGTAAGCGAGTTGAAGTTGGGAGACGTACCCATCTTCTTGACGGACTCGGAAATCGTCTTGTCATGGATCAAATCAGCGTCAATATGTGGTTCTTTGGCCCGATATTCCTCCATAAGAGAACGAACAGGTGGTAATCCGAACAACCCATCACCATTACGCCAGAGACAGACAACGAAAGAAAACAAAGGGTTGCTGTCCTAAATATCACATCCAACGCTGCAGAGTACCTGCTGTACGGGATTAACCATCGGAATTCGTTTAACAACTTGATCCATATCATCACTTATGTTCAGAGGTTTCTTCGCCATACCAGACCCCCAAATATTCAACGAGCCAGCGACCTCATTGCGTCACCAATTTCATTGGATACCCTTGGGCGCCTCCAAGGGCGCCTCATTTCGGAGGACTATGGGAAGCGGTGGTAAAGAGTGCCAAACAGTTGTTTGTAAGAGGAGCTTCAAATGCGTCATTAACCTATGAAGAGTTAGAAACCGTTATGACCGGAATTTAAGCCTTCCTCAATTCACGACCACTGATTCCAGTTTCAAACGATCCGAACGATTTAAGTTGTTTGATACTGGGACATTTTCTCAATGGAGAAGCGTTAACAGCGCAGAATTTTGGCGACGGTGGTCACAGAAATATCTCACCGAACTTCAAAACAGAAACAAATGGAAGGAACTCTGTCAAAATGTTGCACCTGGAACCATGGTAATCATCAAGGAAGATGGAATGCCCCCTCTAACATGGTCATTAGGAAGAATTGTGAAGGTCTATCCGGGTCCCGATAATATTGTTCGCGTCGCGGACGTGAAAACAAAAAATGGCATCTTGAAAAGAGCTATTCATCGATTGGCACCGCTCCTTGAAGAGGATAACATACCCCCAAGCACAAATGGAACAAATTACCTCACTTCACCGCGCGGAGAAGTCGCCAGCACAAGCAAAAGAAACACGAATTCACAATCTTCATAGGATGACCGAGAGATCGACGAACCACCATCCACATCTAAAAGGGTCAAACGGGCTAAAGGCGCAACTCTCCTGACAATCCTATTATGTCTGTTTTTCCCCGACGCGTATGCCTCTTCAATAACCATTCAACCTATTGATACGACTCCGGGTGCATATTTCGAGAACATTGGACCTGCTGGAATTATCACCAGTGAATGGAACTTAATCACATATTTCAACATGCAAACATATTGAAAAGAAGTAAAAATCATCGACTCATACAAACCGGCATTAACAAAAATGTGTCAGTGGATTCATCATGCACCAACATGTTCAGTGTTGTTAGCACAGTTCGAACAGCTATCGCGAGGTATACATTCTACAAATGAACTATTAAAATTCAACCCTTCAGCAAGAGCTAAGCGAGGTGCGATGAATGTAATCGGAAACATTGCTCGATCGTTATTTGGTGTTCTCGATAACGAATATGCCGAACACTCAGCAAGATTGACAAACTCAAACAAAATTATGAATCACTACTATCAAGAATTGAAAATCAAACATCATTCGTAGATAGTACCCTCAACATCATGAAGAGAAATCAACAAGAGATCGAACGTGAATTTGCAAGAGTGGAATTCGCGATAAATAAAACTAACAGTCAGTTAAAAAACCTCAATCAACAGCTCATTTCCGAGAAAATAGGACAAACATTCATAGAATTGACCCTTCAATCGATTCTAGCATTGACCAATGTCAAACGGATTCAAGATTCTCTAATCGATATTTTAACCGACACCCATCACGGAACCGTCAATCCAATATTTATCTCACCAGAGCAGCTTAGAATGGGACTTCTGCATATCAAAATTAATCTCTCTGCGACCCTCAAGCTCCCAGTGCCACTCAATAATTTATTAAAACTGTACGCTCTCATGACCATAGAAGGAAGAATCACGGAGAAATATTTTATTTTTAAAATTAATCTACCTCTAATCTCGACAGAAGTTTTTGAGATGCTTAAACTCACCCCCATTTCGTGGAGGTCAGCTACAACTTTCAGTATCATGGCAGTAGCATTTGATTTTTTGATAATCAACTTGCATCGGGATCAATACATTCCAATAACAACAGATGAACAACGCACTTGCATCAAATATGACCAACAAAGGTACTGGTGTCATCAAATTCGTCCAGTGTACCAGAAAGGTTCAAATATAGGCGCTTGCGAAAGAAGTTTGCTCACCTCCAAGACAAAATCAGCATCATGTACTGTCCGCGATGATGGACCTGTACCACATTGGATACAGCTACATGATCCGAATCAATGGATATTTTCCCTCGATCAAGAGTTAAATGTTAAATGCAGTCTGCAAAGAAAACCATACCCAATTTACAAATTATATTGGGATTCTGCAAAATATTGGGATTCTCAGTCTAAGCGAAGACTGCACCATTCGATTGCCTTATTTAACCATTCAAGGTCACCGCCAACTGAAAACAGAAAAGCATGTCTCCTACATATCAGAAATCAACACAACTGACTTTAATCCGTAATCAGACGATCTAATCACCTCAATACCCCTCCACTACACCAAAAGGTATGTCTCCAAAGATCTGGACTTAGAATCAATTCGGCAGAATCTGGCAAACATCAAACACAATCTCCATACAGATGTACGCCCCCACGACATTCACCACTACACATTGCGATACGCAAGAAATTATTAATATATATTATAATAATAACTAATTATTATCATTCTCTTCATAATTATCGTCACCATAAAAAGACATCGGAAAAGCAAGAAAGCCACCGAAACGAGTCGTGTTGTACCGCAACCGGCATCAAGACAGCTTGACCAATTCAGTATACATGTATAGTTGAATAAGAATTATATTATTCACAGGGGGGGGGGGGAGAATGTTCCAGAACATACACAAATAAATGCAAAGCAAAGTTGCTTCCGCTGCCAGCAGCAAACTAAATTCCGCTGGAATCAGATGTCGTCGTGGGAACAGCACCAACCCGCCGACGTGCTGCGCCGGTGTCTGTTTGCAAGCAACGTCGCCGTGAGAACCACTGACCACGCTGCATTATTTTCACATTTTATAATTTTTGTTATTTTTATAGTCATTTTCATTGTATTTGATATTTTCAAGTCTATGTATGTATTTAAAGTTAGTATATAAGGAAGAAGTGTACTTAATAAAAGTTCTGTTAGCCTGACAACCTCAAATCCAGCGGTTTGCTTTCTACAAGTTCAAGTACTTGTAGGAATTAACAACTTGAGAACTATTCATTGACGCTCAACGCGCACCTGCTGAAATTTAAAGGGATACAACAAGTTCAAGTGCTTGTTGTATCAAACTAAATTCTCTAACAAATTCCTACAAGTTCAAGTGCTTGTAGGAATTACCAAATTGAGATCTAAACAGGATCGATGACCTCTGGCAAGGAGATTTAGTAGAAATGGGAAGCTATTCCACTGATAACAATGGATTTCGCTTCCTTCTCACCATAATAAACACATTTTAAAAATTTGCCTGGGCCGTACCCTTAAAATTTAAAACATCTGCTGATGTCACCAAAGCCATGGAAACTGTATTCAATTTGGGTCGGATACCCAGAAATGTACAAACCGATGACGGCAAAGAATTCTTTAATCGGAAATTTCAAAATTTAATGAGGAAATTCCATGTCAACCATTACTCTTCGTACAGTGTTTTGAAGGCATCAATTATTCAGCGTTTCAATAGAACACTAAAAAAATTATGTGGAGGGAATGGATCGTATCGATGGATTGATAATTATAAAAATTTGATCGACGCATACAATAAGAAAAAGCATAGAACGATAAGTATAACTCCCATGGATGTAAAGCCGTCTAATGAAAAGTTGCTATTAAAGACAGCCTACAACAATCTGAAAATATTTAGAGTTCCGGATAGGAGACTATGTTCGCATCAGTAAACATAAACACGTTTTTGAAAAAGGCTATACACCGAATTGGACTACAGAAATCTTTAAAATTAAAAACATAAGAATTACAAACCCACCGACATATATTCTTGAAGACTACCAGGGAAACACAATTGAAGGAGGATTTTACGAAAGCGAGCTACTAAAAACAAAATGTCACAGCACATACCTTTTAGAAAAAGTTTTAAAAACTAAAGGGCTAGCTAATATTTGTCAAGTGGCTAGGGTTTTGTAATAAACATAATTCTTGGATCGATAGTAATGAAATTTTGTAAAAAAATTTTCTTGTTTAAAAAGATTCCTTTGTGTGTTTTTATTTCATTAGTTGGCCAGCATTCAAGATGTCAATAACCCTTACCCTAAGTGGAAACAAATCCTTTTTCGGCTGATTACTTTCCACCCATAGATTTAGATGGGAAGTATTTCCAATGTGCAGCCAGTTCCCAAAAAAGTGAGGCTACGAATCCTGCAAATTATCGGCCCATAGCAATCTGCTCAGTGCTCTCCAGAGTCATGGAGAGCATTGTAAATTTTAACTTGATGAGGTATCTAGAGAGCAAAGAGCTGATCAGCGATCGCCAGTACGGCTTCCGTGCTCACCGTTCCACAGGCGGATTTAATGGCGTTTCTCACTGAGCGGTGGAACAGTTGTATTCACCAGTTCGGTGAGAGCAAGGTTGTTGCGCTGGATATCTCCAAGGCATTTGACCGGGTGTGGCATAAAGCACTCGTGTGTAAACTGACTGCTTATGGTGTCGGTAATACTTTCACTCGATGGATATCGAGTTTCCTCAGCGGTCGTTCTATTCGGGTCGTGATAGACGGCTTCGCTTCCGAAGAGCACTCCATTAATGCTGGAGCTCCGCAGGGTTCGGTCCTGTCTCCAACTCTTTATCTCAATTTTTATCAATGGCCTTCTGTCATCAAACACCGTCTACTCGTTTGCTGATGACAGTAGCATTTGTCATTCATATTCATTCTCCAGGCGTTCCTCTATTCTGGAGATCACTAGAAAACGCAGAATTATGAATGACACACTCCAATCTGACCTCAAAAAAATCCACGAGTGGGATCGAGCGAATCGGGTCGATTTTAATGCGCGGAAGACCCAATGCTGCTTGTGGACTCACAAGCGTCTGGCGGGTGAAAACTTCCCACCTCTAAATATGGGTGGTGTGGATATTAATGAGTCGGAGGCTCTTGATGTTCTGGGCATGTCAATCCAATGCGATCTTCGTTGGAACGATCACATTTTTGACGTGTCGAAAGAAGCAGCCAAGTGCTTAGGCTTTCTTAAGCAGTGTAAGAAATACTTCACTCCAACCGATCTTCATTGTATCGAAAATGGAGTAACATTCGCATAAAACAAAAAAAAACAAAAAAAAAAAAAAAAGGACCCTTTCCACTCCCCCCTCTATCAACCCGTTTAACAGTAGCTCGTGCTATCAGCACAAAAAGCTTTGAAGGTTAGCAGCTCCTGAACTTTGATATAGAAAAAAAAAATACGGTCGGGAGCTTTGCGAACATATCTCCAGATTCTAGACCGTGTCCAATGTCGGGCGTTAAAACTTATAGGGGACAGTAGGGAATCCAGCTCTATTGAAACCTCGGAGCGTCGTCCTGATGTAGGGTGTGTATCATTATTTTACCGTTACTTTCATGGTAAATGTTCCTCTGAAGTAGCCGGCCTGATTCCTCCGGTTCAGGTATTTAGCAGAACTACTCGGCTTTCCAGAGGGGTGCACCCCTTTTATGTCACAATTCCGTTCCAAGGAACCACGCATTACCGTGAGAATTCGTTTTTCGGTTGCGTCATTAGATTATGGAATAGTCCCCTGCGCATGTCTTCCCGCCCACTTACAGCGTCGAAACCTTTAAGCGAGGTGTAAACCGTCACTATTCCCTCTTTCCCCCTTCCCACTAACCTGTCATCCCTTCGGAACAAACAAATGCTTTGCATGGATAAGGGGCATCCCCTGAGCTTGGTTTCATCTGCCATAAAAATAAACAAAAAAAAAGTATGTATGCGGTCTCGTTGACTTTCATAGCTACAACACCATACCAAACGTTGACTATGAAAATAATTTATTTCACATCGGAGACCATACAATTGAAATTCCTGTCGGTTCATATGAGCTCGACGATATTGCCGAGTACATTTAAAATAAATATTTTAGTATAGTGCCACATGAGAAGCTGCGTGAGAAACTGGAAATAGCCGCCAACCCATGAAAATAAAATTTTCAGTAAACATGAAATTTTCTTTAATAAAGAATGAAGCATTGGTTCACTGTTGGGCTTCAGTAAAAAATAATTGGAAGCAGGAAAACTGCACACTTCCGACTTGCCTGTGACTATAACAAAGATCAATGTTATACACATTGAGTGCGATATTATAAGCGATTCATATATTAATAACACACCGGCGCATACAATTCACATGTTTGCACTGAATGTCAGCCCCGGGTATAAAATAGATGAGATTCCGAAAAATGTTATTTATTTGCCAGTGAACGCCAGACAGATAAGTTCGATTACAGTAAAAATTGTTGATCAAATATAACCTAATTAATTTTTGTGGAGAAACTATAACCCTCAGACTGTATTTAAAACCCCAAGAACAATGATTATCTATAATAAAAGCGCGTACATGGGTGTACCTTCATTCACTTCTTCTTTGTTATTTTAAGTAACAAGGTCACAGAAGCCGACAGACAACACTTAACGCTCTACAACGCAAAAAGTTGACATTCGAAAATAAAGAGTTTCTAAAATCTTTGGGCTTTCAACTAAAGAGAAACTAAATTAAAATGAGTGAAATACTTGATGTTCTACAAAAACCGCTATATGATGAAAGCATCATTAAAAAGGAATACCATAGCTACTCGTCATATCTACAATCGTATGAAAGCAATGATGAGATAAGGATAGCAGTTCAAAACCAAGATCTGTACGTTTTACCCAGTGAGAGCTTGATTTATATTGAAGGTAGAGTCACCTTGGAAAATGGGAATGCAACTTCAAGCGCAAAATTAAAAAACAATTGTGTGGCATTCATGTTTGATGAAATTCGTTATGAGATGAATGGTTTGGAGATTGATCGTACACGTCACTTGGGTGTAACTACAACAGTGAAAAATTACGTCACTTTAAATCCGACTGAGAGTAAATACTAATAAATGCTGGTTGGTTTGTAAAGAATATAGTTGAAATAAAGGATGGATATTTTAATTTTTGCATTACACCATTGAAAATGCTACTGGGCTTTGCTGAAGACTTTAATAATATTATCTTTAATGCTAAACATGAACTTGTACTACTGCGCTCGAAATCAGACGAAAATGCTATTTCTTCAAGTGTTGCAACAATAGCAGTGTTGCAACACTTGAAGAAATAGCATTTTCATAATAGTGTTGCAACAATAGCATTCCGCAGTTGGGATTGTCATTTCAATCCATCACTTGCTCAAGGATGCAACCACCTGTGGAACGTTAAATTATCTGCGTAGAATGAAAGACCACGCTTTATACTGATTGCTTTTCGAAGGGACAACTATTTCAACATTGCCATTTAACTGATGTAAAAGTGCACTTAAACTCTGATGCATATCCGTATGACGACCTCAATCTGAATTTCGATCGTGACCGTTATGCTCTGCTGTATGATATGTACATAAAATTTCAACAGAGCTATTTGAATCGTGAATCTCAACCTCTGTTGCTGTCTGGAGATTTCAAAGATACTGCACCGATAATTGTACTGGATGTTAGTCATCAAAACGAAGCGATTAAAAGTGGTCCGATTGATATTAGAATTGAATTTAAGACATCAAAGAATATTCCAGCCAACACATCAGCCTATTGCGTACTCATACACGACAAAATAATTGAATATACACCGACTGGTGAAATTAAAAAATTCGTCTAAGTACAAATGGAGAATGATAAATTTATTACTCTGGATGTGCACGGATTCAAAGGCAATTTTATAGTCAAAGAGTTGGCAGTCACCTTCAGCTTTAATGAGTATCAGAATTTTATTATAAAACCACCATATGGATTTCACAAATTCCGAAAAAGTCCGAAAAATAAGTACACTGGATATAGTAATCACCATGGTTTCACATGGAATGATGGCTTCATCGACTATTGTAGTGTAAAATATTTCGTGAAGCAAAATCTTAAAAATATACCCATGTACGTTAAGGGATCTGAAAAATCCAAATGGGTTGAAGAAATTTCAGACGCTCCCGTATTTAACGTTGAAGAATTCGGCTGCAGCAACTTTGAAACTCTTCGAGATACATACTTACTACAAAGGATGTGCCATTCCCATAATGGCTGTTGTGCGCTTCAAAATGCTCTGCTGTTAAGAAAATTCCTAAGTTCCATTAATAAATAAAAAAGCAAATGTTTATAATTTCATATTTACACTTTTTATTTATAAAATTTCTTAAACCTAACAATTGTAAAATTCATGTCTATATTTACAATATATATACATATATATAATAGGTGGGGTGAAAAGTAACCTCCTTGGGAATGAAAAAAATTTTTTTTAAAAATGTTTTTCTAATTTATTCAATATAATCCCCTTTCAGCTCGATACACTTATTCCAGCGATTTTCCAACTTCTTAATCCCGTCCGAAAAGTAATTTTCCGGAAGGTCTGCAAAAATAATTTTTATATTTCTAAAATTCCTAAATTCCATTAATAAATAAAAAAGAAAATGTTTATAATTTCATATTTACACTTTTTATTTATAAAATTTCTTAAACCCAACAATTGTAAAATTAATGTCTACATTTACAATATATATATATATACTATATATATATAGTATATATATATATACTATATATATATATATATATATATGTATATATATATATATATATATATATATATATATATATATATATATATATATATATATATATATATATATATATATATATATATATATATATATATATATATATAGAATTTATTTATAAAATTAAATTATTTGTTTAAATTACAATATATTTTATTAAAAATTAAATTTAATTACTAATAGATTAAATTATTAAAAATATCTTCGTCTACATCTAGCTGCATTTCTAATTCTATTTTGTGATGGCCCCACGCATAAGTGTGGATGCCATCACTTTTAATATACCGCTTATCGTCACTAGAACTTAAAGCTATCTTATGAACTATTTGCGCATATATGTTATGCATCTTACTTCTAAATATGTACATGTCACCATAAACTATATTCTTATTTACTAAACAATTCCTATAATCACTAAGACTTAACCTATCTAATACTAATTTTTTTACTCCTCTAGCCTTTTTTATATCTTTACTATGTACAACGGCTATGGAGTACATTTTTGAGCGGAGGCCTATGAACTCCCTCATTATTTTCCCCTTACACTCATCCTTCATCATGCCGAGGACTTTAGCATTCCTAAGGGGAAAATTATATATATCATCGATCGATATCATATCCCTATAAAAATCTAGAGTCTTGATTGAATATATGAATGAATCTGTATCCATATAGTTCAATTCAAGGCTCTATTGGAATTTCGGTACCATGAAGTCGAAGTGGAAGTTATACATCTTCCACTTTGACAATTAAAGCAGCGAAAATCCCAAGTAAATGGGCTTGTTATAAACGGTGTCAATCCTACTCATTTGAATCGCAATCATGTCTTCTGTGAATTGCGAAGAGCTGTAAAAAGTGGGTTTAGCAATTAGGGCGCGAGCTTCCATCGCTTTCCTCGACTTTCCCAGCTATTCACAATCATGACATCTTTCCGTTTATCAACATTTTCCATTGTTTTCCCATACACCGCATTGTTTAGCAGTTTAAAGAAATTTCTTCTTCTTTTCAAAAGTATTTCTGGCTAAACTGAATTTTTTGGCATTTTGAAGGCATTGTTGTAAATTTTTATAATGAATTACATAATTAGTCTTGTTGGTTGAATCAACTATCAACTTTTTACACTTGGAGCTACCCACAGTTTTATTTTCCGCGCAAAATGGTAAATCTTATGCGCGTCATGTAAACTCTGAAGGTAATCCAAGTCTACTTCAAAAATAAACCCAGTGGACGAATCCTATGGCATTGAAAGAATGCTGCTGACCTTAAAATTATTAACATCAGCAACCCATTTAAATCCCCCTACGGTAAATATTGCGACATTGCCCAACCGTATAGGTTATTGGCATCCAAATACATTCTAACGGCTTACTTGGATCGTATTCCGCCATATACTTATTATTTGCCTTTGAATGCCTCTTGCTACATTGAACAATGCCGCCCCGTATGCCTTTCTAAACGGAAAGATACATGTCAACGTCAGTAAGCAGCTCCAGTTCTATATTGGTTGTTTTCAACATTGCATCCCAAGACAAACCTGGAGCCGTGTAGTACTGACAGGGATCCAGATTGTAAATATGTTTGCAGGCATTTCTGAAATTTTCAAAAATGTCTGCCAAAATAAGTACATCTGTTTTCAGATAGAGGATCATGTAATCATTCAGAGTTTGACAATTGAAAACTTGCCAAACTCTTTGAGCATGCTCATAATCCTCCCCTGCACATTCTGTACCAGTCAATCGACTGAAGAAATCAGCCCGAGTTGGCTGAGGAAGGCTGGTTTCTTGCAGGCGATCAACTGAATTGATGTATTCATATGGGAATACACCTTGTCTCCTAAGAAGATTAAATTCTTCGTCGTTTGGATACATTCGGCGCACCGCGTGAAAATCATTAGGCGTAAGATTTTGCGCCAATATATCCAAACTGGAAGCCATAAAGCGAAAAGAATCCAAGAACCTGATTTCAATGGTCTTCTTTTCGCTTACGCGTATCGTCTTCGACAGGGATACGTACAACTCTTTATTTAGGTGAATAACGTTTATATCCCCCTCAAATTAATTGAGTTCCTTAATAAATAAGTGGCAGTCATAGCCAGAAGAATTGTGGAAAAATATAGGGATAAAGTGTGCAATTTGGTATTTCAACTTGCACTCATTGTGTGCAAAATTTCAAAATTTAATGAGGATTCCATGTCAACCATTACTCTTCGTACAGTGTTTTGAAGGCATCCAGCGTTTCAATAGAACACTAAAAAAATTATGTGGAGGGAATGGATCCTATCGATGGATTGATAATTATAAAAATTTGATCGACGCATACAATAAGAAAAAGCATAGAACGATAAGTATAACTCCCATGGATGTAAAGCCGTCTAATCAAAAGTTGCCTACAACAATCTGAAAATATTTAGAGTTCCGGATAGGAGACTATGTTCGCATCAGTAAACATAAATACGTTTTTGAAAAAGGCTATACACCGAATTGGACTACAGAAATCTTTAAAATAAAAAACATTTGCGGTTTTCGGTGGCTCGGTGGTGTAGTGTGTGGCACACTAGCCATCGATTTTCCGGGGACGTGGGTTCGAATCCCGCCTTGCGCATGGGTGTTAACTTTTCTTATCGTGACGTCTCAAATTCTAATGCGTACTTAAGGCCTCGCCTAGCGCTAGTTGTAAAATTAAGAACCATTCGTTGACTCCGGCAGTGTTTGCAATAATAAAGCAAAATAGCTGTTCTTAGAAAGCTTTGCTTCGCAACACTTGCAGGAGTCGAATTAGTAGAATACGAAAAAACCTTACCCTTCCTCTCCCTCTGTCACCCATTCCACCAGTAGCCAATCATGAAAAAAGAGATTGACCTCTTAAGGGCTACTGCTAGAATCTGATATAAAAAAAAAAAAAAAAAAAAAAAAAACAAGAATTACAAACCCACCGACATATATTCTTGAAGACTACCAGGGAAACACAATTGAAGGAGGATTTTACGAAAGCGAGCTACTAAAAACAAAATGTCACAGCACATACCTTTTAGAAAAAGTTTTAAAAACTAAAGGGCTAGCTAATATTTGTCAAGTGGCTAGGGTTTTGTAATAAACATAATTCTTGGATCGATAGTAATGAAATTTTGTAAAAAAATTTTCTTGTTTAAAAAGATTCCTTTGTGTGTTTTTATTTCATTAGTTGGCCAGCATTCAAGATGTCAATAACCCTTACCCTAAGTGGAAACAAATCCTTTTTCGGCTGATTACTTTCCACCCATAGATTTAGATGGGAAGTATTTCCAATGTGCAGCCAGTTCCCAAAAAAGTGAGGCTACGAATCCTGCAAATTATCGGCCCATAGCAATCTGCTCAGTGCTCTCCAGAGTCATGGAGAGCATTGTAAATTTTAACTTGATGAGGTATCTAGAGAGCAAAGAGCTGATCAGCGATCGCCAGTACGGCTTCCGTGCTCACCGTTCCACAGGCGGATTTAATGGCGTTTCTCACTGAGCGGTGGAACAGTTGTATTCACCAGTTCGGTGAGAGCAAGGTTGTTGCGCTGGATATCTCCAAGGCATTTGACCGGGTGTGGCATAAAGCACTCGTGTGTAAACTGACTGCTTATGGTGTCGGTAATACTTTCACTCGATGGATATCGAGTTTCCTCAGCGGTCGTTCTATTCGGGTCGTGATAGACGGCTTCGCTTCCGAAGAGCACTCCATTAATGCTGGAGCTCCGCAGGGTTCGGTCCTGTCTCCAACTCTTTTTCTCAATTTTTATCAATGACCTTCTGTCATCAAACACCGTCTACTCGTTTGCTGATGACAGTGTCATTTGTCATTCATATTCATTCTCCAGGCGTTCCTCTATTCTGGAGATCACTAGAAAACGCAGAATTATGAATGACACACTCCAATCTGACCTCAAAAAAATCCACGAGTGGGATCGAGCGAATCGGGTCGATTTTAATGCGCGGAAGACCCAATGCTGCTTGTTGACTCACAAGCGTCTGGCGGGTGAAAACTTCCCACCTCTAAATATGGGTGGTGTGGATATTAATGAGTCGGCGGCTCTAAATGTTCTGGGCATGTCAATCCAATGCGATCTTCGCTGGAACGATCACATTTTTGACGTGTCGAAAGAAGCAGCCAAGTGCTTAGGCTTTCTTAAGCAGTGTAAGAAATACTTCACTCCAACCGATCTTCATTGTATATAAACCACATATATCTGTCCGAAAATGGAGTAAAATTCGCATATAACAAAAAAAAAAAAAAAAAAAAAAAAAAAAAAAAAAAAAAAAAAACAACCCTTTCCACTCCTCCCGCTATCAACCCGTTTAACAGTAGCTCGTGCTATCAGCACAAAAAGCTTTGAAGCTTAGCAGCTCCTGAACTTTGATATAGAAAAAAAAAATACGGTCGGGAGCTTTACGAACATATCTCCAGATTCTAGACCGTGTCCAATGTCGGGCGTTAAAACTTATAGGGGACAGTAGGGTATCCAGCTCTATTGAAACCTCGGAGCGTCGTCGTGATGTAGGGTGTGTATCATTATTTTACCGTTACTTTCATGGTAAATGTTCCTCTGAAGTAGCCAGCCTGATTCCTCCGGTTCAGGTATTTAGCAGAACTACTCGGCTTTCCAGAGGGGTGCACCCCTTTTATGTCACAATTCCGTTCCAAGGAACCACGCATTACCGTGAGAATTCGTTTTTCGGTTGCGTCATTAGATTATGGAATAGTCCCCTGCGCATGTCTTCCCGCCCACTTACAGCGTCGAAACCTTTAAGCGAGGTGTAAACCGTCACTATTCCCTCTTTCCCCCTTCCCACTAACCTGTCATCCCTTCGGACTATGAAAATAATTTATTTCACATCGGAGACCATACAATTGAAATTCCTGTCGGTTCATATGAGCTCGACGATATTGCCGAGTACATTTAAAATAAATATTTTAGTATAGTGCCACATGAGAAGCTGCGTGAGAAACTGGAAATAGCCGCCAGCCCATGAAAATAAAATTTTCAGTAAACATAAAATTTTCTTTAATAAAGAACGAAGCATTGGTTCACTGTTGGGCTTCAGTAAAAAATAATTGGAAGCAGGAAAACTGCACACTTCCGACTTGCCTGTGACTATAACAAAGATCAATGTTATACACATTGAGTGCGATATTATAAGCGATTCATATATTAATAACACACCGGCGCATACAATTCACATGTTTGCACTGAATGTCAGCCCCGGGTATAACATAGATGAGATTCCGAAAAATGTTATTTATTTGCCAGTGAACGCCAGACAGATAAGTTCGATTACAGTAAAAATTGTTGATCAAATATAACCTAATTAATTTTTGTGGAGAAACTATAACCCTCAGACTGCATTTAAAACCCCAAGAACAATGATTATCTATAATAAAAGCGCGTATAAATGGGTGTACCTTCATTCACTTCTTCTTTGTTATTTGAAGTAACAAGGTCACAGAAGCCGACAGACAACACTTAACGCTCTACAACGCAAAAAGTTGACATTCGAAAATAAAGAGTTTCTAAAATCTTTGGGCTTTCAACTAAAGAGAAACTAAATTAAAATGAGTGAAATACTTGATTCTAGTTCTACAAAAACCGCTATATGATGAAAGCATCATTAAAAAGGAATACCATAGCTACTCGTCATATCTACAATCGTATGAAAGCAATGATGAGATAAGGATAGCAGTTCAAAACCAAGATCTGTACGTTTTACCCAGTGAGAGCTTGATTTATATTGAAGGTAGAGTCACCTTGGAAAATGGGAATGCAACTTCAAGCGCAAAATTAAAAAACAATTGTGTGGCATTCATGTTTGATGAAATTCGTTATGAGATGAATGGATTGGAGATTGATCGTACACGTCACTTGGGTGTAACTACAACAGTGAAAAATTACGTCACTTTAAATCCGACTGAGAGTAAATACTAATAAATGCTGGTTGGTTTGTAAAGAATATAGTTGAAATAAAGGATGGATATTTTAATTTTTGCATTACACCATTGAAAATGCTACTGGGCTTTGCTGAAGACTTTAATAATATTATCTTTAATGCTAAACATGAACTTGTACTACTGCGCTCGAAATCAGACGAAAATGCTATTTCTTCAAGTGTTGCATTTATAACAATAGCAGTGTTGCAACACTTGAAGAAATAGCATTTTCATAATAGTGTTGCAACAATAGCATTCCGCAGTTGGGATTGTCATTTCAATCCATCACTTGCTCAAGGATGCAACCACCTGTGGAACGTTAAATTATCTGCGTAGAATGAAAGACCACGCTTTATACTGATTGCTTTTCGAAGGGACAACTATTTCAACATTGCCATTTAACTGATGTAAAAGTGCACTTAAACTCTGATGCATATCCGTATGACGACCTCAATCTGAATTTCGATCGTGACCGTTATGCTCTGCTGTATGATATGTACATAAAATTTCACCAGAGCTATTTGAATCGTGAATCTCAACCTCTGTTGCTGTCTGGAGATTTCAAAGATACTGCACCGATAATTGTACTGGATGTTAGTCATCAAAACGAAGCGATTAAAAGTGGTCCGATTGATATTAGAATTGAATTTAAGACATCAAAGAATATTCCAGCCAACACATCAGCCTATTGCGTACTCATACACGACAAAATACTTGAATATACACCGACTGGTGAAATTAAAAAATTCGTCTAAGTACAAATGGAGAATGATAAATTTATTACTCTGGATGTGCACGGATTCAAAGGCAATTTTATAGTCAAAGAGTTGGCAGTCACCTTCAGCTTTAATGAGTATCAGAATTTTATTATAAAACCACCATATGGATTTCACAAATTAACACGTCAGTCCGAAAAATAAGTACACTGGATATAGTAATCACCATGGTTTCACATGGAATGATGGCTTCATCGACTATTGTAGTGTAAAATATTTCGTGAAGCAAAATCTTAAAAATATACCCATGTACGTTAAGGGATCTGAAAAATCCAAATGGGTTGAAGAAATTTCAGACGCGCCCGTATTTAACGTTGAAGAATTCGGCTGCAGCAACTTTGAAACTCTTCGAGATACATACTTACTACAAAGGATGTGCCATTCCCATAATGGCTGTTGTGCGCTTCAAAATGCTCTGCTGTTAAGAAAATTCCTAAGTTCCATTAATAAATAAAAAAGCAAATGTTTATAATTTCATATTTACACTTTTTATTTATAAAATTTCTTAAACCTAACAATTGTAAAATTCATGTCTATATTTACAATATATATACATATATATAATAGGTGGGGTGAAAAGTAACCTCCTTGGGAATGAAAAAAATTTTTCTTTTAAATGTTTTTCTAATTTATTCAATATAATCCCCTTTCAGCTCGATACACTTATTCCAGCGATTTTCCAACTTCTTAATCCCGTCCGAAAAGTAATTTTCCGGAAGGTCTGCAAAAATAATTTTTATATTTCTAAAATTCCTAAATTCCATTAATAAATAAAAAAGCAAATGTTTATAATTTCATATTTACACTTTTTATTTATAAAATTTCTTAAACCCAACAATTGTAAAATTAATGTCTACATTTACAATATATATATATACTATATATATATATATATATATATATATATATATATATATATATATATATATATATATATATATATATATATATATATATATATATATATATATATATATATATATATATATATATATATATATATATATATATATATATATATATATATATATATATATATATATAGTATATATATATATTGTAAATGTAGACATATTGTAGATGTAGAAATTTAATTTTTAATAAAATATATTGTAATTTAAACAAATAATTTAAACAAATAATTTAATTTTATAAATAAATTTATATATATATATATATATATATATATATATATATATATATATATATATATATATATATATATATATATATATATATATATATATATATATATATATATATATATATATATATATATATATATATATATATATATATATATATATATATATATATATATATATATATATATATATATATATATATATATATATATATAGATATATATATATATATATATAGATATATATATATATATATATATATATATATATATATATATATATATATATATATAGATATATATATATATATATAAATTTATTTATAAAATTAAATTATTTGTTTAAATTACAATATATTTTATTAAAAATTAAATTTAATTACTAATAGATTAAATTATTAAAAATATCTTCGTCTACATCTAGCTGCATTTCTAATTCTATTTTGTGATGGCCCCACGCATAAGTGTGGATGCCATCACTTTTAATATACCGCTTATCGTCACTAGAACTTAAAGCTATCTTATGAACTATTTGCGCATATATGTTATGCATCTTACTTCTAAATATGTACATGTCACCATAAACTATATTCTTATTTACTAAACAATTCCTATAATCACTAAGACTTAACCTATCTAATACTAATTTTTTTACTCCTCTAGCCTTTTTTATATCTTTACTATGTACAACGGCTATGGAGTACATTTTTGAGCGGAGGCCTATGAACTCCCTCATTATTTTCCCCTTACACTCATCCTTCATCATGCCGAGGACTTTAGCATTCCTAAGGGGAAAATTATATATATCATCGAATTTTGATTCGAAATCATCTGGAATATCCCTATAAAAATCTAGAGTCTTGATTGAATATATGAATGAATCTGTATCCATATAGTTCAATTCAAGACTCTATTGGAATTTCGGTACCATGAAGTCGAAGTGGAAGTTATACATCTTCCACTTTGACAATTAAAGCAGCGAAAATCCCAAGTAAATGGGCTTGTTATAAACGGTGTCAATCCTACTCATTTGAATCGCAATCATGTCTTCTGTGAATTGCGAAGAGCTGTAAAAAGTGGGTTTAGCAATTAGGGCGCGAGCTTCCATCGCTTTCCTCGACTTTCCCAGCTATTCACAATCATGACATCTTTCCGTTTAACAACATTTTCCATTGTTTTCCCATACACCGCATTGTTTAGCAGTTTAAAGAAATTTCTTCTTCATTTCAAAAGTATTTCTGGCTAAACTGAATTTTTTGGCATTTTGAAGGCATTGTTGTAAATTTTTATAATGAATTACATAATTAGTCTTGTTGGTTGAATCAACTATCAACTTTTTACACTTGGAGCTACCCACAGTTTTATTTTCCGCGCAAAATGGTAAATCTTATGCGCGTCATGTAAACTCTGAAGGTAATCCAAGTCTACTTCAAAAATAAACCCAGTGGACGAATCCTATGGCATTGAAAGAATGCTGCTGACCTTAAAATTATTAACATCAGCAACCCATTTAAATCCCCCTACGGTAAATATTGCGACATTGCCCAACCGTATAGGTTATTGGCATCCAAATACATTCTAACGGCTTACTTGGATCGTATTCCGCCATATACTTATTATTTGCCTTTGAATGCCTCTTGCTACATTGAACAATGCCGCCCCGTATGCCTTTCTAAACGGAAAGATACATGTCAACGTCAGTAAGCAGCTCCAGTTCTATATTGGTTGTTTTCAACATTGCATCCCAAGACAAACCTGGAGCCGTGTAGTACTGACAGGGATCCAGATTGTAAATATGTTTGCAGGCATTTCTGAAATTTTCAAAAATGTCTGCCAAAATAAGTACATCTGTTTTCAGATAGAGGATCATGTAATCATTCAGAGTTTGACAATTGAAAACTTGCCAAACTCTTTGAGCATGCTCATAATCCTCCCCTGCACATTCTGTACCAGTCAATCGACTGAAGAAATCAGCCCGAGTTGGCTGAGGAAGGCTGGTTTCTTGCAGGCGATCAACTGAATTGATGTATTCATATGGGAATACACCTTGTCTCCTAAGAAGATTAAATTCTTCGTCGTTTGGATATATTCGGCGCACCGCGTGAAAATCATTAGGCGTAAGATTTTGCGCCAATATATCCAAACTGGAAGCCATAAAGCGAAAAGAATCCAAGAACCTGATTTCAATGGTCTTCTTTTCGCTTACGCGTATCGTCTTCGACAGGGATACGTACAACTCTTTATTTAGGTGAATAACGTTTATATCCCCCTCAAATTAATTGAGTTCCTTAATAAATAAGTGGCAGTCATAGCCAGAAGAATTGTGGAAAAATATAGGGATAAAGTGTGCAATTTGGTATTTCAACTTGCACTCGTTGTGTGCAAAATTTCAAAATTTAATGAGGATTCCATGTCAACCATTACTCTTCGTACAGTGTTTTGAAGGCATCCAGCGTTTCAATAGAACACTAAAAAAATTATGTGGAGGGAATGGATCCTATCGATGGATTGATAATTATAAAAATTTGATCGACGCATACAATAAGAAAAAGCATAGAACGATAAGTATAACTCCCATGGATGTAAAGCCGTATAATGAAAAGTTGCCTACAACAATCTGAAAATATTTAGAGTTCCGGATAGGAGACTATGTTCGCATCAGTAAACATAAACACGTTTTTGAAGAAGGCTATACACCGAATTGGACTACAGAAATCTTTAAAATTAAAAACATTTGCGGTTCTCGGTGGCTCGGTGGTGTAGTGTGTGGCACACTAGCCATCGATTTTCCGGGGACGTGGGTTCGAATCCCGCCTTGCGCATGGGTGTTAACTTTTCTTATCGTGACGTCTCAAATTCTAATGCGTACAAAACAATTGTGTAAAAACAATTGTGTGGCATTCATGTTTGATGAAATTCGTTATGAGATGAATGGATTGGAGATTGATCGTACACGTCACTTGGGTGTAACTACAACAGTGAAAAATTACGTCACTTTAAATCCGACTGAGAGTAAATACTAATAAATGCTGGTTGGTTTGTAAAGAATATAGTTGAAATAAAGGATGGATATTTTAATTTTTGCATTACACCATTGAAAATGCTACTGGGCTTTGCTGAAGACTTTAATAATATTATCTTTAATGCTAAACATGAACTTGTACTACTGCGCTCGAAATCAGACGAAAATGCTATTTCTTCAAGTGTTGCATTTATAACAATAGCAGTGTTGCAACACTTGAAGAAATAGCATTTTCATAATAGTGTTGCAACAATAGCATTCCGCAGTTGGGATTGTCATTTCAATCCATCACTTGCTCAAGGATGCAACCACCTGTGGAACGTTAAATTATCTGCGTAGAATGAAAGACCACGCTTTATACTGATTGCTTTTCGAAGGGACAACTATTTCAACATTGCCATTTAACTGATGTAAAAGTGCACTTAAACTCTGATGCATATCCGTATGACGACCTCAATCTGAATTTCGATCGTGACCGTTATGCTCTGCTGTATGATATGTACATAAAATTTCACCAGAGCTATTTGAATCGTGAATCTCAACCTCTGTTGCTGTCTGGAGATTTCAAAGATACTGCACCGATAATTGTACTGGATGTTAGTCATCAAAACGAAGCGATTAAAAGTGGTCCGATTGATATTAGAATTGAATTTAAGACATCAAAGAATATTCCAGCCAACACATCAGCCTATTGCGTACTCATACACGACAAAATACTTGAATATACACCGACTGGTGAAATTAAAAAATTCGTCTAAGTACAAATGGAGAATGATAAATTTATTACTCTGGATGTGCACGGATTCAAAGGCAATTTTATAGTCAAAGAGTTGGCAGTCACCTTCAGCTTTAATGAGTATCAGAATTTTATTATAAAACCACCATATGGATTTCACAAATTAACACGTCAGTCCGAAAAATAAGTACACTGGATATAGTAATCACCATGGTTTCACATGGAATGATGGCTTCATCGACTATTGTAGTGTAAAATATTTCGTGAAGCAAAATCTTAAAAATATACCCATGTACGTTAAGGGATCTGAAAAATCCAAATGGGTTGAAGAAATTTCAGACGCGCCCGTATTTAACGTTGAAGAATTCGGCTGCAGCAACTTTGAAACTCTTCGAGATACATACTTACTACAAAGGATGTGCCATTCCCATAATGGCTGTTGTGCGCTTCAAAATGCTCTGCTGTTAAGAAAATTCCTAAGTTCCATTAATAAATAAAAAAGCAAATGTTTATGATTTCATATTTACACTTTTTATTTATAAAATTTCTTAAACCTAAAAATTGTAAAATTCATGTCTATATTTACAATATATATACATATATATAATAGGTGGGGTGAAAAGTAACCTCCTTGGGAATGAAAAAAATTTTTCTTTTAAATGTTTTTCTAATTTATTCAATATAATCCCCTTTCAGCTCGATACACTTATTCCAGCGATTTTCCAACTTCTTAATCCCGTCCGAAAAGTAATTTTCCGGAAGGTCTGCAAAAATAATTTTTATATTTCTAAAATTCCTAAATTCCATTAATAAATAAAAAAGAAAATGTTTATAATTTCATATTTACACTTTTTATTTATAAAATTTCTTAAACCCAACAATTGTAAAATTAATGTCTACATTTACAATATATATATATACTATATATATATATATATATATTCTATTTTGTGATGGCCCCACGCATAAGTGTGGATGCCATCACTTTTAATATACCGCTTATCGTCACTAGAACTTAAAGCTATCTTATGAACTATTTGCGCATATATGTTACGCATCTTACTTCTAAATATGTACATGTCACCATAAACTATATTCTTATTTACTAAACAATTCCTATAATCACTAAGACTTAACCTATCTAATACTAATTTTTTTACTCCTCTAGCCTTTTTTATATCTTTACTATGTACAACGGCTATGGAGTACATTTTTGAGCGGAGGCCTATGAACTCCCTCATTATTTTCCCCTTACACTCATCCTTCATCATGCCGAGGACTTTAGCATTCCTAAGGGGAAAATTATATATATCATCGAATTTTGATTCGAAATCATCTGGAATATCCCTATAAAAATCTAGAGTCTTGATTGAATATATGAATGAATCTGTATCCATATAGTTCAATTCAAGACTCTATTGGAATTTCGGTACCATGAAGTCGAAGTGGAAGTTATACATCTTCCACTTTGACAATTAAAGCAGCGAAAATCCCAAGTAAATGGGCTTGTTATAAACGGTGTCAATCCTACTCATTTGAATCGCAATCATGTCTTCTGTGAATTGCGAAGAGCTGTAAAAAGTGGGTTTAGCAATTAGGGCGCGAGCTTCCATCGCTTTCCTCGACTTTCCCAGCTATTCACAATCATGACATCTTTCCGTTTATCAACATTTTCCATTGTTTTCCCATACACCGCATTGTTTAGCAGTTTAAAGAAATTTCTTCTTCATTTCAAAAGTATTTCTGGCTAAACTGAATTTTTTGGCATTTTGAAGGCATTGTTGTAAATTTTTATAATGAATTACATAATTAGTCTTGTTGGTTGAATCAACTATCAACTTTTTACACTTGGAGCTACCCACAGTTTTATTTTCCGCGCAAAATGGTAAATCTTATGCGCGTCATGTAAACTCTGAAGGTAATCCAAGTCTACTTCAAAAATAAACCCAGTGGACGAATCCTATGGCATTGAAAGAATGCTGCTGACCTTAAAATTATTAACATCAGCAACCCATTTAAATCCCCCTACGGTAAATATTGCGACATTGCCCAACCGTATAGGTTATTGGCATCCAAATACATTCTAACGGCTTACTTGGATCGTATTCCGCCATATACTTATTATTTGCCTTTGAATGCCTCTTGCTACATTGAACAATGCCGCCCCGTATGCCTTTCTAAACGGAAAGATACATGTCAACGTCAGTAAGCAGCTCCAGTTCTATATTGGTTGTTTTCAACATTGCATCCCAAGACAAACCTGGAGCCGTGTAGTACTGACAGGGATCCAGATTGTAAATATGTTTGCAGGCATTTCTGAAATTTTCAAAAATGTCTGCCAAAATAAGTACATCTGTTTTCAGATAGAGGATCATGTAATCATTCAGAGTTTGACAATTGAAAACTTGCCAAACTCTTTGAGCATGCTCATAATCCTCCCCTGCACATTCTGTACCAGTCAATCGACTGAAGAAATCAGCCCGAGTTGGCTGAGGAAGGCTGGTTTCTTGCAGGCGATCAACTGAATTGATGTATTCATATGGGAATACACCTTGTCTCCTAAGAAGATTAAATTCTTCGTCGTTTGGATATATTCGGCGCACCGCGTGAAAATCATTAGGCGTAAGATTTTGCGCCAATATATCCAAACTGGAAGCCATAAAGCGAAAAGAATCCAAGAACCTGATTTCAATGGTCTTCTTTTCGCTTACGCGTATCGTCTTCGACAGGGATACGTACAACTCTTTATTTAGGTGAATAACGTTTATATCCCCCTCAAATTAATTGAGTTCCTTAATAAATAAGTGGCAGTCATAGCCAGAAGAATTGTGGAAAAATATAGGGATAAAGTGTGCAATTTGGTATTTCAACTTGCACTCGTTGTGTGCAAAATTTCAAAATTTAATGAGGATTCCATGTCAACCATTACTCTTCGTACAGTGTTTTGAAGGCATCCAGCGTTTCAATAGAACACTAAAAAAATTATGTGGAGGGAATGGATCCTATCGATGGATTGATAATTATAAAAATTTGATCGACGCATACAATAAGAAAAAGCATAGAACGATAAGTATAACTCCCATGGATGTAAAGCCGTATAATAAAAGTTGCCTACAACAATCTGAAAATATTTAGAGTTCCGGATAGGAGACTATGTTCGCATCAGTAAACATAAACACGTTTTTGAAAAAGGCTATACACCGAATTGGACTACAGAAATCTTTAAAATTAAAAACATTTGCGGTTCTCGGTGGCTCGGTGGTGTAGTGTGTGGCACACTAGCCATCGATTTTCCGGGGACGTGGGTTCGAATCCCGCCTTGCGCATGGGTGTTAACTTTTCTTATCGTGACGTCTCAAATTCTAATGCGTACTTAAGGCCTCGCCTAGCGCTAGTTGTAAAATTAAGAACCATTCGTTGACTCCGGCAGTGTTTGCAATAATAAAGCAAAATAGCTGTTCTTAGAAAGCTTTGCTTCGCAACACTTGCCGGAGTCGAATTAGTAGAATACGAAAAAGTTCCCTTACCCTTCCTCTCCCTCTGTCACCCATTCCACCAGTAGCCAATCATGAAAAAAGAGATTGACCTCTTAAGGGCTACTGCTAGAATCTGATATAAAAAAAAAAAAAAAAAACAACAAGAATTACAAACCCACCGACATATATTCTTGAAGACTACCAGGGAAACACAATTGAAGGAGGATTTTACGAAAGCGAGCTACTAAAAACAAAATGTCACAGCACATACCTTTTAGAAAAAGTTTTAAAAACTAAAGGGCTAGCTAATATTTGTCAAGTGGCTAGGGTTTTGTAATAAACATAATTCTTGGATCGATAGTAATGAAATTTTGTAAAAAAATTTTCTTGTTTAAAAAGATTCCTTTGTGTGTTTTTATTTCATTAGTTGGCCAGCATTCAAGATGTCAATAACCCTTACTCTAAGTGGAAACAAATCCTTTTTCGGCTGATTACTTTCCACCCATAGATTTAGATGGGAAGTATTTCCAATGTGCAGCCAGTTCCCAAAAAAGTGAGGCTACGAATCCTGCAAATTATCGGCCCATAGCAATCTGCTCAGTGCTCTCCAGAGTCATGGAGAGCATTGTAAATTTTAACTTGATGAGGTATCTAGAGAGCAAAGAGCTGATCAGCGATCGCCAGTACGGCTTCCGTGCTCACCGTTCCACAGGCGGATTTAATGGTGTTTCTCACTGAGCGGTGGAACAGTTCTATTCACCAGTTCGGTAAGAGCAAGGTTGTTGCGCTGGATATCTCCAAGGCATTTGACCGGGTGTGGCATAAAGCACTCGTGTGTAAACTGACTGCTTATGGTGTCGGTAATACTTTCACTCGATGGATATCGAGTTTCCTCAGCGGTCGTTCTATTCGGGTCGTGATAGACGGCTTCGCTTCCGAAGAGCACTCCATTAATGCTGGAGCTCCGCAGGGTTCGGTCCTGTCTCCAACTCTTTTTCTCAATTTTTATCAATGACCTTCTGTCATCAAACACCGTCTACTCGTTTGCTGATGACAGTAGCATTTGTCATTCATATTCATTCTCCAGGCGTTCCTCTATTCTGGAGATCACTAGAAAACGCAGAATTATGAATGACACACTCCAATCTGACCTCAAAAAAATCCACGAGTGGGATCGAGCGAATCGGGTCGATTTTAATGCGCGGAAGACCCAATGCTGCTTGTTGACTCACAAGCGTCTGGCGGGTGAAAACTTCCCACCTCTAAATATGGGTGGTGTGGATATTAATGAGTCGGAGGCTCTAAATGTTCTGGGCATGTCAATCCAATGCGATCTTCGCTGGAACGATCACATTTTTGACGTGTCGAAAGAAGCAGCCAAGTGCTTAGGTTTTCTTAAGCAGTGTAAGAAATACTTCACTCCAACCGATCTTCATTGTATATACACCACATATATCTGTCCGAAAATGGAGTAAAATTCGCATATAACAAAAAAAAAAAAAAAAAAAAAAAACCCTTTCCACTCCTCCCGCTATCAACCCGTTTAACAGTAGCTCGTGCTATCAGCACAAAAAGCTTTGAAGCTTAGCAGCTCCTGAACTTTGATATAGAAAAAAAAATACGGTCGGGAGCTTTACGAACATATCTCCAGATTCTAGACCGTGTCCGTATATATATATATATATATATATATTATATATATATATATATATATATATATATATATATATATATGTAGGGTGTGTATCATTATTTTACCGTTACTTTCATGGTAAATGTTCCTCTGAAGTAGCCGGCCTGATTCCTCCGGTTCAGGTATTTAGCAGAACTACTCGGCTTTCCAGAGGGGTGCACCCCGTTTTATGTCACAATTCCGTTCCAAGGAACCACGCATTACCGTGAGAATTCGTTTTTTCGGTTGCGTCATTAAATTATGGAATAGTCCCCTGCGCATGTCTTCCCGCCCACTTACAGCGTCGAAACCTTTAAGCGAGGTGTAAACCGTCACTATTCCCTCTCTTTCCCCCTTCCCACTAACCTGTCATCCCTTCGGAACAAACAAATGCTTTGCATGGATAAGGGGCATCCCCTGAGCTTGGTTTCATCTGCCATAAAAATAAACAAAAAAAAATATATATATGCGGTCTCGTTGACTTTCATAGCTACAACACCATACCAAACGTTGACTATGAAAATAATTTATTTCACATCGGAGACCATACAATTGAAATTCCTGTCGGTTCATATGAGGCTCGACGATATTGCCGAGTACATTTAAAATAAATATTTTAGTATAGTGCCACATGAGAAGCTGCGTGAGAAACTGGAAATAGCCGCCAACCCATGAAAATAAAATTTTCAGTAAACATAAAATTTTCTTTAATAAAGAACGAAGCATTGGTTCACTGTTGGGCTTCAGTAAAAAAGAATTGGAAGCAGGAAAACTGCACACTTCCGACATGCCTGTGACTATAACAAAGATCAATGTTATACACATTGAGCGCGATATTATAAGCGATTCATATATTAATAACACACCGGCGCATACAATTCACATGTTTGCACTGAATGTCAGCCCCGGGTATAAAATAGATGAGATTCCGAAAAATTTTATCTATTTGCCAGTGAACGCCAGACAGATAAGTTCGATTACAGTAAAAATTGTTGATCAAATATACCTAATTAATTTTTGTGGAGAAACTATAACCCTCAGACTGCATTAAAACACCAAGAACAATGATTATCTATAATAAAAAGCGCGTACATGGGTGTACCTTCATTCACTTCTTCTTTGTTATTTGAAGTAACAAGGTCACAGAAGCCGCCGACAACACTTAACGCTCTACAACGCAAAAAGTTAACATTCGAAAATAAAGAGTTTCTAAAATCTTTGGGCTTTCAACTAAAGAGAAACTAAATTAAAATGAGTGAAATACTTGATGTTCTACAAAAACCGCTATAATTATGAAAGCATCATTAAAAAGGAATACCATAGCTACTCGTCATATCTACAATCGTATGAAAGCAATGATGAGATAAGGATAGCAGTTCAAAACCAAGATCTGTACGTTTTACCCAGTGAGAGCTTGATTTATATTGAAGGTAGAGTCACCTTGGAAAATGGGAATGCAACTTCAAGCGCAAAATTAAAAAACAATTGTGTGGCATTCATGTTTGATGAAATTCGTTATGAGATGAATGGATTGGAGATTGATCGTACACACGTCACTTGGGTGTAACTACAACAGTGAAAAATTACGTCACTTTAAATCCGACTGAGAGTAAATATTAATAAATGCTGGTTGGTTTGTAAAGAATATAGTTGAAATAAAGGATGGATATTTTAATTTTTGCATTACACCATTGAAAATGCTACTGGGCTTTGCTGAAGACTTTAATAATATTATCTTTAATGCTAAACATGAACTGTGTACTACTGCGCTCGAAATCAGACGAAAATGCTATTTCTTCAAGTGTTGCAACAATAGCAGTGTTGCAACACTTGAAGAAATAGCATTTTTCATAATAGTGTTGCAACAATAGCATTCCGCAGTTGGGATTGTCATTTCAATCCATCACTTGCTCAAGGATGCAACCACCTGTGGAACGTTAAATTATCTGCGTAGAATGAAAGACCACGCTTTATACTGATTGCTTTTCGAAGGGACAACTATTTCAACATTGCCATTTAACTGATGTAAAAGTGCACTTAAACTCTGATGCATATCCGTATGACGACCTCAATCTGAATTTCGATCGTGACCGTTATGCTCTGCTGTATGATATGTACATAAAATTTCAACAGAGCTATTTGAATCGTGAATCTCAACCTCTGTTGCTGTCTGGAGATTTCAAAGATACTGCACCGATAATTGTACTGGATGTTAGTCATCAAAACAAAGCGATTAAAAGTGGTCCGATTGGTATTAGAATTGAATTTAAGACATCAAAGAATATTCCAGCCAACACATCAGCCTATTGCGTACTCATACACGACAAAATAATTGAATATACACCGACTGGTGAAATTAAAAAATTCGTCTAAGTACAAATGGAGAATGATAAATTTATTACTCTGGATGTGCACGGATTCAAAGGCAATTTTATAGTCAAAGAGTTGGCAGTCACCTTCAGCTTTAATGAGTATCAGAATTTTATTATAAAACCACCATATGGATTTCACAAATTAACACGTCAGTCCGAAAAATAAGTACACTGGATATAGTAATCACCATGGTTTCACATGGAATGATGGCTTCATCGACTATTGTAGTGTAAAAATATTTCGTGAAGCAAAATCTTAAAAATATACCCATGTACGTTAGGGATCTGAAAAATCCAAATGGGTTGAAGAAATTTCAGACGCGCCCGTATTTAACGTTGAAGAATTCGGCTGCAGCAACTTTGAAACTCTTCGAGATACATACTTACTACAAAGGATGTGCCATTCCATAATGGCTGTTGTGCGCTTCAAAATGCTCTGCTGTTAAGAAAATTCCTAAGTTCCATTAATAAATAAAAAAGCAAATGTTTATAATTTCATATTTACACTTTTTATTTATAAAATTTCTTAAACCTAACAATTGTAAAATTCATGTCTATATTTACAATTATATATACATATATATAATAGGTGGGGTGAAAAGTAACCTCCTTGGGAATGAAAAAAATTTTTTTTTAAATGTTTTTTCTAATTTATTCAATATAATCCCCTTCCAGCTCGATACACTTATTCCAGCGATTTTCCAACTTCTTAATCCCGTCCCGAAAAGTAATTTTCCGGAAGGTCTGCAAAAATAATTTTTATATTTCTAAAATTCCTAAATTCCATTAATAAATAAAAAAGCAAATGTTTATAATTTCATATTTACACTTTTTATTTATAAAATTTCTTAAACCCAACAACTGTAAAATTAATGTCTACATTTACAATATATATATATAGTATATATATATATATATACATATATATATATATATATATATATATATATATATATATATATATTCACAGAAGACTATAGAATTTATATATATATATAGATATATATATATAATATATATATATATATATATATATATATATATATATATATATATATATATATATATATATATATATATATATATATATATATATATATATATATATATATATATATATATATATATATTATATATATATATATATATATAATATATATATATATATATATATATATATATATATATATATATATATATTATATAAATATATATATATATATATATATATATATATATATATATATATATATATATATATATATATATATATATATATATATATATATATTATATATATATATATATATATATATATATATATATATATATATATCTATATCTTCTGTGAATATATATATATTCACAGAAGATATATATTCACAGAAAGCTATCTTATGAACTATTTGCGCATATATGTTATGCATCTTACTTCTAAATATGTACATGTCACCATAAACTATATTCTTATTTACTAAACAATTCCTATAATCACTAAGACTTAACCTATCTAATACTAATTTTTTTACTCCTCTAGCCTTTTTTATATCTTTACTATGTACAACGGCTATGGAGTACATTTTTGAGCGGAGGCCTATGAACTCCCTCATTATTTTCCCCTTACACTCATCCTTCATCATGCCGAGGACTTTAGCATTCCTAAGGGGAAAATTATATATATCATCGAATTTTGATTCGAAATCATCTGGAATATCCCTATAAAAATCTAGAGTCTTGATTGAATATATGAATGAATCTGTATCCATATAGTTCAATTCAAGACTCTATTGGAATTTCGGTACCATGAAGTCGAAGTGGAAGTTATACATCTTCCACTTTGACAATTAAAGCAGCGAAAATCCCAAGTAAATGGGCTTGTTATAAACGGTGTCAATCCTACTCATTTGAATCGCAATCATGTCTTCTGTGAATTGCGAAGAGCTGTAAAAAGTGGGTTTAGCAATTAGGGCGCGAGCTTCCATCGCTTTCCTCGACTTTCCCAGCTATTCACAATCATGACATCTTTCCGTTTATCAACATTTTCCATTGTTTTCCCATACACCGCATTGTTTAGCAGTTTAAAGAAATTTCTTCTTCTTTTCAAAAGTATTTCTGGCTAAACTGCGGTGATGTGTTTTTAAGTCAATATATTGTTTTAACCAACAAGACTGTTTAAACTTCAATGCCTTGTGGACTTTCTTTAAAATTAAGCCATTTTGAAGGCATTGTTGTAAATTTTTATAATGAATTACATAATTAGTCTTGTTGGTTGAATCAACTATCAACTTTTTACACTTGGAGCTACCCACAGTTTTATTTTCCGCGCAAAATGGTAAATAATTCCGGATGGCCACATTAAGGCTTCTTTCTTCTTTCTTCAAAACGTCGATGCTTTTAAAAGAGGTGTAAATCGACACTACTCCCACTTTTCCCCTTCCCACTAACCTTTTGCCTTCTAAACCAACGAATGCTTTGCATGGATAGGGGGCATCTCCTGAGCTTGGTTCTATCTGCCATAAAAAAAAAAAGTTTCTGGGAAAGAGAGGGGATGTGAGGAGAGAAAAGTCTCCACACATTCTTCAAGTGGAGAGATTTTTTGAAGCCCAAATTCTGTTGGATTATCGCTTCTTCTTACGCACACAATTAAACACCTTGTCTCCTAAGAAGATTAAATTCTTCGTCGTTTGGATACATTCGGCGCACCGCGTGAAAATCATTAGGCGTAAGATTTTGCGCCAATATATCCAAACTGGAAGCCATAAAGCGTAAAGAATCCAAGAACCTGATTTCAATGGTCTTCTTTTCGCTTACGCGTATCGTCTTCGACAGGGATACGTACAACTCTTTATTTAGGTGAATAACATTTATATCCCCCTCAAATTAATTGAGTTCCTTAATAAATAAGTGGCAGTCATAGCCAGAAGAATTGTGGAAAAATATAGGGATAAAGTGTGCAATTTGGTATTTCAACTTGCACTCGTTGTGTGCAGGTTGAACTGGACCCCTATACTTTCCCGTTAAATGGCAATGATCTGCCACCCTATCTGCCCCTAATAACTGTTCACAAATGTGACAAACATTGTGCTCAGACTGATGTCTGAGTTCTGTCGGACTCAAGGGAGTCATAGGCCTCACGTACTCAATTAATTATTGTAAATTTCTTTACATCCTCACCCGAATATCATACAAATGTATTAAAATTAGAATTATACTTACAAACTATATAGTAACTGAAAGCTATTGGTATATGTTTATGTACATTTTTACTACTATTTAAACTTACATCTACACTACCATCTACATTTCTTAAAATACACTCGAAATCACTACAAACTACAAACGGTATATCTAACTTACGTTCTAAATTCTTAAAACTAAGTGATGCCTCCTCCTGTTTAGGCATCACCATCACCACCTTCTTGCATATCTCTGCAGTAGTGCTGCTCTGCAGTAGTCGCATTGTGTGAGTACTACAGGCAGCTGTTGCAGAAATACACCGTGTTGGTTGTTGGTTTGCTGACTCATCAATAATCTGAAAAGAGAAAAGAGAGAAAACATAAAATTAGTCTTATGAAAATCACTAATCATTAGTTTTAATTTAAATTAACTTCACATGTTCTTTATCCACACATAGTGGGTTTATGTGGGAGGACTTCTCCACCGAAGTGGAGTAATAGGGTCCCACGATACTCCCGATCTCCTCATCGTACCCAAACACATTTACACTAATGGGTTACGTTCCTCCAATCGGAAGTATGACGATCCCTTCAGAGACCGATATTGGTTAACATTCACCTCCAAGTCGCGTATTTTAAGCAGCGACCAGCCAATGTCCCTTTCCTGCAACTCGGACATTTTTTCTCGTAGCTGGTCGTGCATTATAAATATTATCCCCATCTTCGGTTCGATTAACCATTATCATTTTTGATTGAACTGATTTAATTTGAACTATCATTTTATCATCATTAGTTATTTTAACATACTCAGCATATATCTCCATATTAATTTTATATGCTGAGTGTTTCATTAATAACGTATGCAGAACACCCAAAACTGCCTCCCCAGCCTTTTTAAAAAATAGCTCTGGTATGAGCAAACCCTCATCATCATTTTCCAGCACTACGTCTCGATTCTGCCATTAAAGGCAGACTTTATTACTTTCAAATGTTCGTTTATTGGGACCCAACAATTTTTTTTATGTTGTTGGTCCAAACATGATGAGCCCAATCTATTTTTAAGACGTTTTCGTTGCAGTTGCTTTTAAAAGAGGTGTAAATCGACACTACTCCCACTTTCCCCTTCCCACTAACCTTTTCCCTTCTAAACCAACGAATGCTTTGCATGGATAGGGGGCATCCCCTGAGTTTGGTTCTATCTGCTATAAAAAAAAAAAAAAAAAAAAAAAAAGTTGGGACAACGAACATTAGCTGGTATTGATGATGATGCTGTTAATGTTGAAGGCTGAGGATTGGTTAAATACGCTGCTGTTGCTACTGACGATGATGATGAATGAGGGTGAAATTTAGCTTTATGCCTCTGAAGGTTGTCACGTCGGGTAAATTTAATGTTGCATTCGCTGCAATCGAATGCCTGCTGCTTATGTTCTTGTTGTTTCTGCTGTTGTTGGTTTTGTTGATATTGCTGCTTATGTTGTTGTTGTCGCTGTTTCGGCTGTTGTTGTTGGTTTTTTTTGATATTATTGCAACATAGTTGTTGTTTCTGCTGTTGTTGTCTACTGTACCTTCCTTATGGTGGATTTAAATTGGTTACTGATATTGATAATTTCAATGTCAGCACTATTTTCGAAGATTTATCAGTCGGGTATATTCTGAAAGTAGACTTGGATTACCATTAAAATTTACATATCGCTCATAATGATTTGCCATTTTGCGCTGAAAAAAAAGTCCAATAGGCAAGCAAGAAAAATTAATTGCTGATTTAACCAAAAAAACCAATTTTGTTATTTACGCTAGAAATCTACAATAATGTCTTGCAAATGGTTTAGTGTTAAGGAATTTTAAAATTTAAGCAGTATGCTTGGTTAAAACAGTATATTGATATGAATACTCATCATCGTACAATAGCCAAAAACGCGTTTGAAAAAAATTTCCTCAAATTGTTGAATAATGCATAAGATATGTATTATTCAACAATTTAAGGAAATTTTTTTAAAACGCGTTTTTGGCTATCGTTTACAAGATAATGACAACTTTTGAATGAGTGGGCGTGGTACGCCCATTTTTGTAAACTTATTATGAATGGCTTCTG
Source organism: Sicus ferrugineus (assembly GCA_922984085.1). Lineage (NCBI taxonomy): Eukaryota > Metazoa > Arthropoda > Insecta > Diptera > Conopidae > Sicus > Sicus ferrugineus. Next base: position 29,260,063 of record OV277349.1, read on the forward strand.
ACACATCGCGATAGAATTATGTCTCAATATCTTATACCGTTCATGAGATATTTCCCACTTTGTTATGAGTGGGCGTGGCACTCCCATTTTTTGCAAAAATTTTAGTAATGGCGCTGTATGTTTCGGAGTGAAATTATACCTCAATATCTCGCACGGTTTATGAGATATTCACATCATGTAGTTGCTGGTTAATTATTTATGTAATAGGGCGAACTTCCTATGCAGTATTTACGTTAACTCTTTAGTAAGATTTTCTTTTTAGAACGAGAAGAGAAACCTTGTAATGGTAACTCTCTCTGTGGAAAAAACAATTTGTTGATATGAATTGCTTGCTCACTTAAACGTATAAGCATATAATACTTATTCCCCCATTTTAACCGTTCAAGGTTCAGTTTCCGGTAGTCGTAAAACATCTGGTTCACCGAAAACGTGAGAGAAATGAACTTACAGGAATTTAATTTAATTTAAAGTAAAAAGCGAATTTAGGTCAGTCGGGTAAGAATTTTAAAAAAATAAAGTTACTTTGAAAAAAAAGGTACTTTGAAGAGAAGGTACTTTGAAAAAAAAGGAAAGTTTTGCAAATACGAACACACAATTATGACACACATACAACCAATATGTTTAATTTTAACATAGATTTTTAAAAAAACTTTAGATTACCATAAATTAAATAACGGTTATTGTAACGTAGTAGTAAAGAAAAAAAATTAAAATAATTTGTAATAATCGTAGGTAGCAATAAAAAGAAAATAGTCATAAAACTGTACATCAAAAAAGGAAAAACTAAAAGAAAAGAGAAGTGGATATGTTAAAAAGAAAAAATATATAAAAAAGAAAACAGTAAAAGTGCTGTCTTCGGCCTGGCTGAAATATAAATACCCTATACCCGAGTAACTGAAAAAAATTATAATTTCGCCACTTAACAACTTTTGTATAAGTAGGCGGACCACGCCCATTTTGGGCAAACATTTTTGTAATGTCTCTAGATATTGCTGAATAGAACCACGTATTAATATTTTGAACCGTTTATGGGATATTGACAACTTTTGTGTAAGTGGGCGGACTACGCCCATGGCAAGCTTATTGGTAATGCTTCCCTATACATCGTAATAAAATTACATCTCAATATCGTATACAGTTCATGATATATTTCCAACTTTGTTATGAGTGGGCGCGGCGCGCCCATTTTTTTCAAACATTTTAGTAATGGCGCTATATCTTAAAATTTTACTTCCAAAATCTGTTGAATACTTTTCTAACTTTCTGCTATGATATTTTTTTTATGGCAGATAGAACCAAGCTCAGCTATTCATGCAAAGCATTCGTTGGTTTAGAAGAGAAAAGGTTAGGGGGAAGGGGATAAGTGGGAGTAGTGTCGATTTACACCTCTTTTAAAAGCTTTGACGTTATAAGTGGGTGGCAAAACATTCGCAGGGAGATTTTTCTACAATTTAACAGCGCGACAAAAAAACGAATTCTCGCGGTAATGGGTATTGCGTTGGAACGGGATCGAGACGTAAAAGGTTGAAAGTAGATCTGTTGAATACCTGAACCGAAGGAATCAGGCTGGCTACTTCAGAGGAACAATCACCATTAAAGTATCGGTAAAATAAGGATACACACTCCACATACCGACGACATCCCAAGGTTTCAATAGAGCTGGAAAAATCGACCCGATTCGCTCGACCCCACTCCTGGATTTTGTTGAGGTCAGATTGGAGTGTGTAATTCATAATTCTGCGTTTTCTATTGATTTCCAGAATAAAAGGACGCCTGGGGAATGAATATGAATGACAAATGCTGCTGTCATCAGCAAACGAGTAGACGGTATTTGATGTCAAATACAGAAGGTCATTGTTAAAAATGAGAAAAAGAGTTGAACCCTCCGAACCCTTCGGAATCCAGCATTAATGGAGTGCTCTTCGGAGGTGAAGCCGTCTATCACGACCCGAATAGAACGACCGCTGAGGAAACTCGATATCCATCGAGTGAAAGTATTACCGACACCATAAGCAGTCAGTTTAGACACGAGTGCTTTATGCCACACCCGGTCAAATGCCTTGGAGATATCCAGAGCAACAACCTCTCATCATAATGACTATGATAATTGACTATGATAATAGTCTTATCATAATGACTATGATAATTGACTTAATAATAGTCAAATCTTGGCTATATAATGATTTTTATGATGAAGAAGTAATTGATTCAAATTATTACCAATTACACCGTAAAGATTGAAATGCTCTTCTTACCGTAATAAAACTAAATATATAGTATGCTCTTCTGTGTGCAGCATTAATCTTGTTGGACGGTCTTCTGGATCAATTTTCAATTCTGAATTTGCATTCAGGTTCTCTTACCTAAAGGGAAACTAATAGTCTGCGAATCTTACATTCCACATAGTTCTACTGAAGTTTATATAGGTAATGTAGATAATATTAATTTATTGTTTGAATCTTTCTCTGATTCGTACTTTTGTGTAACCGGTGATTTAAGTCAGTCAAATTCACTGGGCTTCTCTTACTGATGATATTACATTTTTCATGTAATATTCACTTTGTTCTTCCGTTTGTAACGCAGAGAAGGAGACGAGATAGATATAGAAAAGTATATATAATCTTGCTCAGCGTCACCTCCTGAATCGATTTAGCCCTGTCCGTCCGTCTGTCTGTCTGTCTGTCTTTCTGTTGAAATCACGATTACGAGAGAACGAAAAGAGATATCGCGGTGAAATTTGGCACAAATATTCTTTGTTATGTAGAGCTGTTTGGGAATGAAAATGGGCGAGATTGGTAAGCAGCCACGCCTACTTTACGTACGGATTGTAAAGGCACCTCGTTTCAAAAAATTTTAAAATCTGAATATTTCATAAACCGTGTGAGATATTAACGTATAATTTTATTCCGGAACATGTAGCGTCATTACTAAAATGTTTAAAAAAATGGGAGTGCCATGCCCACTTATAACAAAGTTGGCAATATCTAATGAACGGTATAAGATATGGACATGTAATTTCATCAGGATATATAGGGAGCACTACCAATAAGCTTGCCAAAAATGGGTGTGCCACACCCACTCGTACAAAAGTTGTCAATATCTTGCAAACGGTATAAGATATTAATACGAAATGTTATCACGAAGTATCTACACGTATTACCAATCTATATAAAAAAAATTTGCGTGGTCCGCCCACTTATACAAAAGTTGTCAATATCCCATAAACGGTTCAAAATATTGATACCTAATTTTATCTACCAGTATCTAGAGACATTACAAAAACATTTTGCCGAAATGGGCGTGGTCCGCCTACTTATACAAAAAGTGTTAAGTGGCGAAATTGTAATTTTTTCAGTTACTCGGGTGTAGGGTATTTAGATTTCGGCCAGGCCGAAGACAACACTCTTACTTGTTACCTATTAATGTTAATCTTCCACATGAAATAAATGAAATTTACTTGATACCCTTTTTAGTATTTTAAACTTAGTTCTTGCTTTTCTCCATTCATTGATGTACATCTACACTAAATGTACATCACTCAGCTTTAGGTTTCAAATTCAGTTTTATGATTTCATCTATTTTAGTGCTGTAGATGAACATCTAACTATAAAATTTGTAAGTATGACATACTAAATGAACTCATTGCGCAAATTGATTGGGTTGGTCTTCTTAAAGGCTTAGATATTGCTACATCATACGATATTTTTCTGAAAACTATTTCTGATTTAATCACTGCGAATATACCATTAATTAAAAAAATGCACTATTGGCCTAATGGTACACAAATGGACTAAAAGAACTGAAGAAACTGCGTACCAAATTCTTTAATAAATTTAAACTTACTGTTTGCATAGAATATAGAACAAAATATTTACATTATATGCGAGAGTGTAACTTCTTAAGCAAATTCCCTTATAAGCAATACATTCTTAGTTTAGAAGAGAATATAAAAAGTAATTAAAATTAATTTTGAAGTTATATCCAATCCAAATATAAATCTTCTTTTATTCCCTGGTCGTCATTTCTTCATGATGAAACTTCATATTCTTTGAATGACACAATAAATTTATTTGCAAACTTTTTTAAATCTAGTTGTCAAGAAGATATTTTAATTTTTAATAAGAATGCAATCGACAATTCTGAAAATTATCTAACTTGTGGTTCCCTAACACTAAGTTGTGAACATATAGTTAAACCAAAGAATATGGACGTGGTCGTCCATTCCAAATAATGGACGCGGTCGTCCATTCCAACTCTCCTCAAGGATGATCAGATCTTCACTCACTCGGTTGATAAGGCAAACTTATTAGCTAAAATGTGTGCTGAAAACTGCTCTCTTCCTGAGAGTAGCCAACCACTGCCCGCCGTCGATGGTGTATCTCATGCTATGCCTGAGATGCATTTTTGAACGCGAGCTGTTAAAAGAGTGCTTGTAAACCTCAACGTAAATAAATCCTCGGGACCCGATGGCATTTCAGCCCACGTGTTGAGAAAGTGCGCCTCAACACTGGCTCGCCCATTGCGCAATCTGTTTAATTTATCGTTCACTTCAGGAGTTTTTCCTACTTCCTGGAAGATTGCCAATGTGCAGCCAGTTCCTAAAAAAGGTGAGGCTACGAATCCTGCCAATTACCGGCCCATAGCAATCTGTTCAATGCTCTCCAAAGTTATGGAGAGCGTTATAAATTTTAACCTGATGAGGTACCTGGAGAGCAACCAATTGGTCAGCGATCGCCAGTACGGTTTCCGTGCTCACCGCTCCACAGGCGATTTGATGGCGTTCCTCACTGAGCGATGGAACAGTTGTGTTCACCAATTTGGTGAGAGTAAAGTTGTTGCTTTGGATATCTTCAAGGCATTTGACCGAGTGTGGCATAAAGCACTTGTGTCTAAACTGGCTGCTTATGGTGTCAGTAATACATTCACTCGATGGATATCGAGTTTCCTCAGCGGCCGTTCTATTCGGGTTGTGATAGACGGCTTTGCTTCCGAAGAGCACTCCATTAATGCTGGAGTTCCGCAGGGTTCGGTCCTGTCTCCTACACTTTTTCTCATTTTTATCAATGACCTTCTGTCATTGACATCAAACCCCGTCTACTCGTTTGCTGATGACAGCATCATTTGTCATTCATATTCATTCTCCAGGCGTCCCTCTATTCTGGAGATCACTAGAAAACGCAGAAATATGAATGACACACTCCAATCCGACCTTAACAAAATCCATGAGTGAGGTCGAGCGAATCGGGTCGATTTTAATGCGCGGAAGACCCAATGCTGTTTGTTGACCCACAAGCGTCTGGCGGGCGACAACTTTCCACCTTTAAATATTGGTGGTGTAGATATTAATGAGTCGGAGGCTCTTGATGTTCTGGGTATGTCAATACAATGCGATCTTCGTTGGAACGATCACATTTTTGATGTGTCGAAAGAAGCAGCCAAGTGCTTAGGCTTTTTAAAGCGGTGCAAGAAATACTTCACTCCAACCGACCTTCGTTGTGTCTACACCACTTATATCCGGCCGAAAATGGAGTACAACTCGCATATTTGGTCGGTAGCTTCGAAAACGTATCTTCAGCTTCTGGACCGTTACTTTAATGGTAATTGTTCCTCTGAAGTAGCCAGCCTGATTCCTTCGGTTCAGGTATTCGACAGATCTACTCGGCTTTCCAGAGCGGTGCACCCCTTTTACGTATCGATCCCGTTCCAACGCACTACCCACTACCGCGATAAGGTGAGATTCGTTTTTCGATCGTGCAGTTAAGTTGTGGAATAGTCTCCCTGCGCATGTTTTCCCACCTTATAACGTCAATGCTTTTAAAAGAGGTGTAAATCGACACTACTCCCACTTTTCCCCTTTCCACTAACCTTTTCCCCTTTCCACTAACCTTTTCCCTTCTAAACCAACGAATGCTTTGCATGGATATGGGGCATCCCCTGAGTTTGGTTCTATCTGCTATAAAAAAAAAATCTGCTATAAAAAAAATATACAGTTATGTATAGTAGAAGGCGCATCTGAACACAAAAATTGCAATTTCTGCTTGTGGTTTTCATGGAAAGGGAGGAAATCTCATAAAAGGCAAGAGAGTGGTGCTTACTCTCATTTTTCTGGTTTATCTCACTCACTCGAAACATGTGTTCTTGCATAGAAACAACAACAGATTTGAGTTTATTCTCATTGCTCACTTTGTTCTCTGCTTTACACTGTGATGATCTTTTGCGTATTGGTTTTCGTTTGGGTTTTTCGTCATTATTTCATACGCTACTGGAGCGAATAGTCGAAATGAATTAAAAGCAAGCCGAAAAATTGCGCAAAGTCAGGAATAAAATGCTGCGTCGACGGTTGTCAAAAATCGAGACGACACTGTGAAAACTTGAAAATGTTCAAGTTTCCCAGTGTTGATTCGACTTTTGGACAAATTTGGCGTGAAAAATGTAATGTCCATTACGAAAATTACAATAAAAGTCTTTTTATTTGCTCAAATCATTTTTCCAATACATATATTGGCAATAAAAGATTAAAGGCGGATGCGATTCCAACTATGAATTTGGGAGGGGATTGCCAAATATATGATGACGAATTTTTGGAACCTGAGACTTTGAATAAAAAAGCTCGGTATGACGACATGATGGCAGTAATTGCGAAATAAATATTAAAGCAGTAAACATTTATAAAAAGAGGATGAGCGCTTTGTTAAAAAACTAAAGTATTATAAAAAAAAAATTGCGAGTTGAGAGGCGGTCTACTTTAAAAAAGTTTGCCCGAAATTGGCGTGGTCCGCCTACTTATACAAAAATTGTTAAGTGGCGAAATTATAATTTTTTCAGTTACTCGGGTGTAGAGTATTTAGATTTCGGCCAGGACGAAGACAACACTTTTAATTGTTTTTTTTTTCAAAAATTACAAATCAAATGGATTGTTTTAACCCACAAAAAGATTTGAGCAATGTTTATTTACGGTTTAAAAAATAAATTTGCTTTAAACATTAATAAGCGATTTAATATTACTTACGCAAAATCTAATAATCCGATAGATTTTTCATATTATTTTTCTGATTCCATTATTGTTAGAGTCTATGAACTCCATGATTTCGGTATTCTATTCGAATTTAAAGCTTATATTAAATTCTATTGTTCATAAATCATTTTCGCTTCTAGCTTTTGTCAAACGAAATAGCTCTTACTTTGTATACCCGTACACTTTGAAGTACTTATATTCAGCTTTCGTGAGATCTAGATTAGAATATTGTTCCTTAATGTGGAACCCGTTTTATAAGGTTCATATTGATAGAATAGACCGACGTGAGTTAGTACTTTTAGAACCTCGCGAATATATATGACTATTTTTTTCAGACAGCGATTGGAGACTAAATTTTGCTAAATTTGCGGCGAAAAGTCTCTACGCTCAATAGAGGAATAGCTTTGACACAAAACTGGTTTGGCAAAATGCTTTACCAACCAAGCCATGACTTTATGATGGCTGCCGCAGACATTTTATTACAAACACATAAAAGGTTACCCTTTCCCATATGTATTTATAAAACTAAAACTTTTCTAAAGTGCATTTCTTTATAAAGTTTTTCACGTTTTTTTAAGTTTTTAAGTGGATTTTGCTCAGATAATTTTCAAATGTATTTCTTATCAGATAAGAATTACGGAGTTGTTCAGTGGTCATAAATGGTTCGTAGTGAAGTATTTACATTATGTGACAGTAGTTTGAAAACTAAGAAAAAAGTTATAGCATTTTCTGCAACCCTGCATGCAAATGCTAAAGACAAAATTTGTCGCATGAGAAAAAATTGATAAATTTAACGAGCTTTTATGGGCGATTTAGGCTAAGATGCGATATAATTCCTATTTGTGATTTGCATAGTTACATTCACATTTGCTTAAAACGAGAGGAGCAGACAACAAACCACTTCAATAAGAAATAAAATTATTTTAATGTCGCAGAATATTTCGGAATAAACGTTTGTTTTGTTATTACAATGTATTCGTAAATTTAAAGTGTAGACAGACAGACAGACGGAGAGGGCTAAATGGACTAAGAAGTTGAGGCTAAGCTAGAATATATATATTGTACTTTTCTATATCTATCTTGGTTAATTCACTGCGTTACATTTGGAAGAACAAGATGAATATACCTTCTCCCTTCGGGTGTAGAGTATAGAAATGATGGGCTCTTGAATTTAATAAGTTATATACACTCTTTCATAAAAACAATCGTATTCAGAGTAATGGTCTTTAGCATAAAGCTAAAGTATTAAAAAACGTTACTTTACAAGCGTTACTATTACAAGCGTTAAAATGGGTTGTCTAAATTCAGACTAGCAGACCTCGAGAGTGTGTATGACACTTTAAATAGTAAAATACATCGCGATCTGTTCTTCGTCAAGTCTCATTCTAACGGTACAGTTTTGATATTTGTAATTATACGTTACTTTTACGCTAGCTTTTTCGTTGCTGCTTATAAGGTGAGTCTAATTTTTGGTAAACATTAAAATGTTCTAAATTTTACTTAAATTTACTTTGCATGTAAGCATACTAAGTACAAAAGATTCTACTGATATGGTAAGTGCATTCATTATTATTATGACTGTGATAATAATAATAATTACGTTTAGGATATAAGAAAGAATTCAAAGAAGGTAACCACTATAGTCGCTGAACCTTCAGGAGTTCCACTTTTGAAAGAGGTATACTTATACTTGAACTCGCGTTTTATTTTGGAAAACTCATGTTATTTATCATTTAAGACACTTGAACACGTCTTACATTTTCTCGATAAATCTCCCACGAACGTGCCACTGCTTCATGTTTAGCTATAAAATTAATTTAATTTTAGATAAAAGCGTAATTTAAAAATAATCTGAGTACAGATTATTTTGCAAGAATGGTTATTTTTGCAATGAAAACGTTGCGAATATCATTTGAAGAAAAAATTATGAATAAAAGAGAAGTGTATAATATAATATGCACTCAAGATGAGCACCTCAAAGTCAATAATAAGAAGGACTTCTTCTTTGTCCGAAGATTTTTCGCTAAACATTTTTCAGCGATTCAGGAGGTCGTACGAAAAGGTTTGTTAAATATTTTTTTATATATATTTATATTTGTTCAGTATTTATTTGATATATATATATATATATATATATATATATATATATATATATATATATATATATATATATATATATATATATATATATATATATATATATATATATATATATATATATATATATATATATATATATATATATATATATATATATATATATATATATATATATATATATATATATATATATATATATATATATATATATATATATATATATATATATATATATATATATATATATATATATATATATATATATATATATATATATATATATATATATATATATATATATATATATATATATATATATCAGCGATCGCCAGTACGGTTTCCGTGCTCACCGCTCCACAGGCGATTTGATGGCGTTCCTCACTGAGCGATGGAACAGTTGTGTTCACCAATTTGGTGAGAGTAAAGTTGTTGCTTTGGATATCTTCAAGGCATTTGACCGAGTGTGGCATAAAGCACTTGTGTCTAAACTGGCTGCTTATGTTATGTCAGTAATACATTCACTCGATGGATATCGAGTTTCCTCAGCGGCCGTTCTATTCGGGTTGTGATAGACGGCTTTGCTTCCGAAGAGCACTCCATTAATGCTGGAGTTCCGCAGGGTTCGGTCCTGTCTCCTACACTTTTTCTCATTTTTATCAATGACCTTCTGTCATTGACATCAAACCCCGTCTACTCGTTTGCTGATGACAGCATCATTTGTCATTCATATTCATTCTCCAGGCGTCCCTCTATTCTGGAGATCACTAGAAAACGCAGAAATATGAATGACACACTCCAATCCGACCTTAACAAAATCCATGAGTGAGGTCGAGCGAATCGGGTCGATTTTAATGCGCGGAAGACCCAATGCTGTTTGTTGACCCACAAGCGTCTGGCGGGCGACAACTTTCCACCTTTAAATATTGGTGGTGTAGATATTAATGAGTCGGAGGCTCTTGATGTTCTGGGTATGTCAATACAATGCGATCTTCGTTGGAACGATCACATTTTTGATGTGTCGAAAGAAGCAGCCAAGTGCTTAGGCTTTTTAAAGCGGTGCAAGAAATACTTCACTCCAACCGACCTTCGTTGTGTCTACACCACTTATATCCGGCCGAAAATGGAGTACAACTCGCATATTTGGTCGGTAGCTTCGAAAACGTATCTTCAGCTTCTGGACCGTTACTTTAATGGTAATTGTTCCTCTGAAGTAGCCAGCCTGATTCCTTCGGTTCAGGTATTCGACAGATCTACTCGGCTTTCCAGAGCGGTGCACCCCTTTTACGTATCGATCCCGTTCCAACGCACTACCCACTACCGCGATAAGGTGAGATTCGTTTTTCGATCGTGCAGTTAAGTTGTGGAATAGTCTCCCTGCGCATGTTTTCCCACCTTATAACGTCAATGCTTTTAAAAGAGGTGTAAATCGACACTACTCCCACTTTTCCCCTTTCCACTAACCTTTTCCCCTTTCCACTAACCTTTTCCCTTCTAAACCAACGAATGCTTTGCATGGATATGGGGCATCCCCTGAGTTTGGTTCTATCTGCTATAAAAAAAAAATCTGCTATAAAAAAAATATACAGTTATGTATAGTAGAAGGCGCATCTGAACACAAAAATTGCAATTTCTGCTTGTGGTTTTCATGGAAAGGGAGGAAATCTCATAAAAGGCAAGAGAGTGGTGCTTACTCTCATTTTTCTGGTTTATCTCACTCACTCGAAACATGTGTTCTTGCATAGAAACAACAACAGATTTGAGTTTATTCTCATTGCTCACTTTGTTCTCTGCTTTACACTGTGATGATCTTTTGCGTATTGGTTTTCGTTTGGGTTTTTCGTCATTATTTCATACGCTACTGGAGCGAATAGTCGAAATGAATTCAAAGCAAGCCGAAAAATTGCGCAAAGTCAGGAATAAAATGCTGCGTCGACGGTTGTCAAAAATCGAGACGACACTGTGAAAACTTGAAAATGTTCAAGTTTCCCAGTGTTGATTCGACTTTTGGACAAATTTGGCGTGAAAAATGTAATGTCCATTACGAAAATTACAATAAAAGTCTTTTTATTTGCTCAAATCATTTTTCCAATACATATATTGGCAATAAAAGATTAAAGGCGGATGCGATTCCAACTATGAATTTGGGAGGGGATTGCCAAATATATGATGACGAATTTTTGGAACCTGAGACTTTGAATAAAAAAGCTCGGTATGACGCGATGATGGCAGTAATTGCGAAATAAATATTAAAGCAGTAAACATTTATAAAAAGAGGATGAGCGCTTTGTTAAAAAACTAAAGTATTATAAAAAAAAAATTGCGAGTTGAGAGGCGGTCTACTTTAAAAAAGTTTGCCCGAAATTGGCGTGGTCCGCCTACTTATACAAAAATTGTTAAGTGGCGAAATTATAATTTTTTCAGTTACTCGGGTGTAGAGTATTTAGATTTCGGCCAGGACGAAGACAACACTTTTAATTGTTTTTTTTTTCAAAAATTACAAATCAAATGGATTGTTTTAACCCACAAAAAGATTTGAGCAATGTTTATTTACGGTTTAAAAAATAAATTTGCTTTAAACATTAATAAGCGATTTAATATTACTTACGCAAAATCTAATAATCCGATAGATTTTTCATATTATTTTTCTGATTCCATTATTGTTAGAGTCTATGAACTCCATGATTTCGGTATTCTATTCGAATTTAAAGCTTATATTAAATTCTATTGTTCATAAATCATTTTCGCTTCTAGCTTTTGTCAAACGAAATAGCTCTTACTTTGTATACCCGTACACTTTGAAGTACTTATATTCAGCTTTCGTGAGATCTAGATTAGAATATTGTTCCTTAATGTGGAACCCGTTTTATAAGGTTCATATTGATAGAATAGACCGACGTGAGTTAGTACTTTTAGAACCTCGCGAATATATATGACTATTTTTTTCAGACAGCGATTGGAGACTAAATTTTGCTAAATTTGCGGCGAAAAGTCTCTACGCTCAATAGAGGAATAGCTTTGACACAAAACTGGTTTGGCAAAATGCTTTACCAACCAAGCCATGACTTTATGATGGCTGCCGCAGACATTTTATTACAAACACATAAAAGGTTACCCTTTCCCATATGTATTTATAAAACTAAAACTTTTCTAAAGTGCATTTCTTTATAAAGTTTTTCACGTTTTTTTAAGTTTTTAAGTGGATTTTGCTCAGATAATTTTCAAATGTATTTCTTATCAGATAAGAATTACGGAGTTGTTCAGTGGTCATAAATGGTTCGTAGTGAAGTATTTACATTATGTGACAGTAGTTTGAAAACTAAGAAAAAAGTTATAGCATTTTCTGCAACCCTGCATGCAAATGCTAAAGACAAAATTTCTCGCATGAGAAAAAATTGATAAATTTAACGAGCTTTTATGGGCGATTTAGGCTAAGATGCGATATAATTCCTATTTGTGATTTGCATAGTTACATTCACATTTGCTTAAAACGAGAGGAGCAGACAACAAACCACTTCAATAAGAAATAAAATTATTTTAATGTCGCAGAATATTTCGGAATAAACGTTTGTTTTGTTATTACAATGTATTCGTAAATTTAAAGTGTAGACAGACAGACAGACGGAGAGGGCTAAATGGACTAAGAAGTTGAGGCTAAGCTAGAATATATATATTGTACTTTTCTATATCTATCTTGGTTAATTCACTGCGTTACATTTGGAAGAACAAGATGAATATACCTTCTCCCTTCGGGTGTAGAGTATAGAAATGATGGGCTCTTGAATTTAATAAGTTATATACACTCTTTCATAAAAACAATCGTATTCAGAGTAATGGTCTTTAGCATAAAGCTAAAGTATTAAAAAACGTTACTTTACAAGCGTTACTATTACAAGCGTTAAAATGGGTTGTCTAAATTCAGACTAGCAGACCTCGAGAGTGTGTATGACACTTTAAATAGTAAAATACATCGCGATCTGTTCTTCGTCAAGTCTCATTCTAACGGTACAGTTTTGATATTTGTAATTATACGTTACTTTTACGCTAGCTTTTTCGTTGCTGCTTATAAGGTGAGTCTAATTTTTGGTAAACATTAAAATGTTCTAAATTTTACTTAAATTTACTTTGCATGTAAGCATACTAAGTACAAAAGATTCTACTGATATGGTAAGTGCATTCATTATTATTATGACTGTGATAATAATAATAATTACGTTTAGGATATAAGAAAGAATTCAAAGAAGGTAACCACTATAGTCGCTGAACCTTCAGGAGTTCCACTTTTGAAAGAGGTATACTTATACTTGAACTCGCGTTTTATTTTGGAAAACTCATGTTATTTATCATTTAAGACACTTGAACACGTCTTACATTTTCTCGATAAATCTCCCACGAACGTGCCACTGCTTCATGTTTAGCTATAAAATTAATTTAATTTTAGATAAAAGCGTAATTTAAAAATAATCTGAGTACAGATTATTTTGCAAGAATGGTTATTTTTGCAATGAAAACGTTGCGAATATCATTTGAAGAAAAAATTATGAATAAAAGAGAAGTGTATAATATAATATGCACTCAAGATGAGCACCTCAAAGTCAATAATAAGAAGGACTTCTTCTTTGTCCGAAGATTTTTCGCTAAACATTTTTCAGCGATTCAGGAGGTCGTACGAAAAGGTTTGTTAAATATTTTTTTATATATATTTATATTTGTTCAGTATTTATTTGATATATATATATATATATATATATATATATATATATATATATATATATATATATATATATATATATATATATATATATATATATATATCAAATAAATACTGAACAAATATAAATATATATAAAAAAATATTTAATATATATATATATATATATATATATATATATATAATATATATATATATATATATATATATATATATATATATATATATGAGACATAAAAAAAGCTGTTATATCTCAAAAAGGTTATCATACTGAATATTAAAAGTATTCAAAATATTGAATATTCTGTTACTTAGTAATGTTATGCTGCATCAAATCTTAATTTAAAAATACTGTTATTTCATTTTTTACCCTTGACCGGATATTCACTTCCGTTTGTAACGCAGATGTAGATAGATAGATATAGAAAAGTATATATATTCTTGCTCAGCATCACTTCCTGAATCGATAAATTTTGCGGAAAGCTATAATATAAAAGCTATATTATATATTATATTATAATAATATAATATTAAAAGTATTCAAAATATTGAATATTCTGTTACTTAGTAATGTTATGCTGCATCAAATCTTAATTTAAAAATACTGTTATTTCATTTTACACGACTGATTAACAATGTATTGAAAGAATACATTGGTTCAATCTCATTAGTTTACTTAGACGACGTTCTGATTTTTTTCTACCAGCATAGAAGAACATTCAGAAGCCGATTTGTAAGCTTTGTAAAATATTCTCATTACGTTTCGATTTGTACTAAAGACTTTGTAAAGATAACAACTCCACACACTTAAATCTAAAGAACGCCTAAAACAATAAATTTAAACTAGCTAAATTAAGGTGAAGAAACAAATTTCGCAAATAAATATTTCACAAATTAAGCAACGTAATTTTTAATAGCATGAAGAACGAGTACTTGAATGCAAAAAACGACAAGGACAAATCCTTGAGATAAATTGATTGTTTTATTTTAAGATTGGCTTAATAATATAAAAATAGGTTCAGTTATAAGACGTCAAACCGTGAAATAGAAATGAATCTACACGAATTATTCTAAATGAGTTCGATTTCGATATTAACTATATAAAGGGAAAAGAAAACGTAATCGCCGAAGGTCTAAGTAGGTTAAGTTATAAGGCGTCAAACCGTGAAATAGAAATGAATCTACACGAATTATTTGATAAAGACGCGAACACAGTACATAGAGCGGGAAGCGATGATACTGACTACATTAAAATAACGGAACAGCCTATTAATACATTTAAAAATCAAATATTTATCCAAGCGTCAAATGCTATTATAATTCTTGTAAAATTTTATAATTCTTATAAAAGCAATAATTATGTTTAAAAATAGAATTCGACACAAATTAGTATCTAATGATAATAAATTTAATAAATATATAAATCAAAAATAAAACGAAAAACATGAAAAAAATATAAATAAACAAATAAATAAATGAATTATACTCTAAATAAGCAGGGACTGCGTATTCTAGCGGTGGAGGAGTAATGTAAGCCTTCATACCGGAATTTCTTATATATCTGCTGCCATGCCTCTGATCCATTTGTAGTATTTTGATATTTTTCGGCTCAAGTGCTTTGTTTGAAACTTGGGCCAATTTTTTTTCTAGGCCGATTTTCTGAACTTGACTCTTTTGCACTGCATCCTTTAATTTTTCTAAATGCTTTTTTGCGAAACTTAAAACTCCTTAAAAACGAGAAATATAAAAAATATACAACAAGATTTACAAATATGCTGTTTATATATTTACGAATTTTCAGTTCTAAGGTCAAATGTAGGCAGTATCACAAATCCAGTGCGAGAACTTAATTTCATGAAAATTAATCCACGAAATTAATTTCAAATAATTATAGTCGCAATAAAAATTGCGATGATAATGATGATCTGGTTCAATGGAATTTTGACCCTCAAGAAGAGGTATGGTTTGAAAGTTTTTAAAACAAAACTTAAATGCTCCAAGTGCAAAGCAGATTTAATCAAATGAGAATCCAACCTGGTTCGACGAAAATTGTGCTTGCTTTGAACATAGGAAATGCATTTTAGATTATCTAATAACAATACTTATTATAAAAAATTGTAGATGGTTAGCAGAAAAATGTACAGATGAAAATGTTAGGAATAAAAGCTGCAAAAGATTATCAAAGCTGGAAAAAGCTAATGCAAGAATGCAAAGGCTCCAAGAATAAATATATATACTGTCTGTGCCTTATGCTGATCTCTCTGTTATACTGTCTGGTCTGTCCGTCTGGAAATCTTAGATTTAGTAATCTTAATTTAATTATCTTAATTTTAGTTACATAGTAATTCATAAATAAATTAACAGCATACTTGTAAATATTGTTGTATATTTTTTATATTTCTCTTTTTTAAGGAAGGCCAGTTTCGCATTAACGAAGCTTTTAGTAAAGAAATTTAAAATTATGAAAAATTAAGAAACAAAATTCCGCCATTAGGATTCGAAATCCTAATACAAATAATACCGTGACATATATCCCAACCAATTGGCATTTCACAATTTTCTATAAAATCATTAAGTACTAGAGTACCAAGTCTCCATAAAAAAGCAAAATGCTAACAATTAAAATCTCGCGAATAGAAGAGGGGAACTCTGAAATATTTTACAGGGTGATGGATGACAACCTCCTCTATACCGTGACATATATCCCAACCAATTGTCATTTCACAATTTTCTATAAAATCATTAAGTACTGGAGTACCATGTCTCCATAAAAAGCAAAAAATTAACAATTAAAATCTCACAATTTTCTATTAAACTATTAATCGTTGGTTAGCCATCATTAACCATCCTCGAGTTTACTATGAGCAGCATGTCTTTTTACACGGTTTTTGTTTTAACGTATCTACAGTGTAAAAAAATAGTTAGGTGCATATTAAAAACTCCCACTTCAAAGTGTTCCAAATGTCATGTTTATTTATACTTAAAAATACAATAATTGTTTAGTAAATAAATTTTATAAAATACGCTTATTTGACTTATTTAAAATCAGAAAACTGAACGGCGTAAATTTCCCTGCTTCAATGACAAGTTGGGACTGAAAGTGTTAAAAGTTAAAATCTTTATTTTTATTATAAATTACATTTTAATACAGAATTTTTAACTTTATTGAAAACATAATAGTAAACTAATAGAATATATGAATAGTCAATATAATAGAGAATATATGAATATTATATTACAATATTAAAATATTACTAAAATACTATTTAAATATTATTATTTACAAAATAAAAATAGAGGATTCAGATTATTAAATCCTTAATTAATTTTTACAAATTTATTGTAGCGCAAGTAAGTAATTTGTAGTTCAGGAATATCCGCATCAACACCATTTTAATTTAACTCAATTATTGGTTAGTTATCCAGTAATCTAAACGATTGCTCTGCTTTAAGAAGATTAATAATTTTAGTAGAAATTTAATAAATAAATAAATAAAGCTGAAAAGAAAACTGAAATAATTAAATTATTATTTATAACATAAAATCCTAAATTGTGCTGTAATGGTCCTTGTGTCATAACTATGCTAACTTATTTCAGACAACTTAAGCAATAAAATTCAGAGCTTTCAAAAACATGATCATCTGATAGTTTGTGCCGAAATTTTGCACAGCTTTGGTGAATTTGATAACTGCAGTTATCACATAACACCCACTGTTGCAAACCTCCGGCACAGTCACGCTGGCTGCAACAATATAAACAATAATCTTCTCCATTGGAATATGATAGACACATTTCAGATAATTCTTTTCTGTACTGCAACGTGGAGAAGTTATAGGGAATGTTTTTTTATAGCTTTCCGCAAAATTTAGCACAAAATATCCGCAACTCCATCCATCTGACTGTTGAATTTCGCTTCCAATTTCCATCCAGTAATAGGTAATTTCACTTTCCAGTGCTCTCTTTGGCAACTTCATTGTAAAGTTCTAGAAAATCTTTAATGTCAATGAAGAATATTTCTCGCCTTGATTCGTCTGCGTTTTTCCCAAGATGATCGTAAAATATGACAAGTTTTGATTTTATTTCTAAAATGGCCAAACACCAATTCAATCCTAAATTTACAGGAGACATAATTGTATTTAGGTTTTCAGTAATTTCCAAATATTGTGGAAAGTGCATGATAAGTCTCCTTTTTTCTTGTAAATTATTCACATAATAATTGGTGAATTTGATAACTGCAGTTATCACATAACACCCACTGTTGCAAACCTCCGGTACAGTCACGCTGGCTGCAACAATATAAACAATAATCTTCTCCATTGGAATATGATAGACACATTTCAGATAATTCTTTTCTGTACTGCAACGTGGAGAAGTTATAGGGAATGTTTTTTTTTATAGCTTTCCGCAAAATTTATCGATTCAGGAAGTGATGCTGAGCAAGAATATATATACTTTTCTATATCTATCTATCTACATCTGCGTTACAAACGGAAGTGAATATCCGGTCAAGGGTAAAAAATGAAATAACAGTATTTTTAAATTAAGATTTGATGCAGCATAACATTACTAAGTAACAGAATATTCAATATTTTGAATACTTTTAATATTATATTATTATAATATAATATATAATATAGCTTTTATATTATAGCTTTCCGCAAAATTTATCGATTCAGGAAGTGATGCTGAGCAAGAATATATATACTTTTCTATATCTATCTATCTACATCTGCGTTACAAACGGAAGTGAATATCCGGTCAAGGGTAAAAAATGAAATAACAGTATTTTTAAATTAAGATTTGATGCAGCATAACATTACTAAGTAACAGAATATTCAATATTTTGAATACTTTTAATATTCAGTATGATAACCTTTTTGAGATATAACAGCTTTTTTTATGTCTCATATATATATATATATATATATATATATATATATATATAATATATATATCAAATAAATACTGAACAAATATAAATATATATAAAAAAATATTTAATATATATATATATATATATATATATATATATATAAATATATATATATATATATATATATATATATATATATATATATATATATATATATATATATATATGAGACATAAAAAAAGCTGTTATATCTCAAAAAGGTTATCATACTGAATATTAAAAGTATACAAAATATTGAATATTCTGTTACTTAGTAATGTTATGCTGCATCAAATCTTAATTTAAAAATACTGTTATTTCATTTTTTACCCTTGACCGGATATTCACTTCCGTTTGTAACGCAGATGTAGATAGATAGATATAGAAAAGTATATATATTCTTGCTCAGCATCACTTCCTGAATCGATAAATTTTGCGGAAAGCTATAATATAAAAGCTATATTATATATTATATTATAATAATATAATATTAAAAGTATTCAAAATATTGAATATTCTGTTACTTAGTAATGTTATGCTGCATCAAATCTTAATTTAAAAATACTGTTATTTCATTTTTTACCCTTGACCGGATATTCACTTCCGTTTGTAACGCAGATGTAGATAGATAGATATAGAAAAGTATATATATTCTTGCTCAGCATCACTTCCTGAATCGATAAATTTTGCGGAAAGCTATAAAAAAAAACATTCCCTATAACTTCTCCACGTTGCAGTACAGAAAAGAATTATCTGAAATGTGTCTATCATATTCCAATGGAGAAGATTATTGTTTATATTGTTGCAGCCAGCGTGACTGTACCGGAGGTTTGCAACAGTGGGTGTTATGTGATAACTGCAGTTATCAAATTCACCAATTATTATGTGAATAATTTACAAGAAAAAAGGAGACTTATCATGCACTTTCCACAATATTTGGAAATTACTGAAAACCTAAATACAATTATGTCTCCTGTAAATTTAGGATTGAATTGGTGTTTGGCCATTTTAGAAATAAAATCAAAACTTGTCATATTTTACGATCATCTTGGGAAAAACGCAGACGAATCAAGGCGAGAAATATTCTTCATTGACATTAAAGATTTTCTAGAACTTTACAATGAAGTTGCCAAAGAGAGCACTGGAAAGTGAAATTACCTATTACTGGATGGAAATTGGAAGCGAAATTCAACAGTCAGATGGATGGAGTTGCGGATATTTTGTGCTAAATTTTGCGGAAAGCTATAAAAAAACATTCCCTATAACTTCTCCACGTTGCAGTACAGAAAAGAATTATCTGAAATGTGTCTATCATATTCCAATGGAGAAGATTATTGTTTATATTGTTGCAGCCAGCGTGACTGTGCCGGAGGTTTGCAACAGTGGGTGTTATGTGATAACTGCAGTTATCAAATTCACCAAAGCTGTGCAAAATTTCGGCACAAACTATCAGATGATCATGTTTTTGAAAGCTCTGAATTTTATTGCTTAAGTTGTCTGAAATAAGTTAGCATAGTTATGACACAAGGACCATTACAGCACAATTTAGGATTTTATGTTATAAATAATAATTTAATTATTTCAGTTTTCTTTTCAGCTTTATTTATTTATTTATTAAATTTCTACTAAAATTATTAATCTTCTTAAAGCAGAGCAATCGTTTAGATTACTGGATAACTAACCAATAATTGAGTTAAATTAAAATGGTGTTGATGCGGATATTCCTGAACTACAAATTACTTACTTGCGCTACAATAAATTTGTAAAAATTAATTAAGGATTTAATAATCTGAATCCTCTATTTTTATTTTGTAAATAATAATATTTAAATAGTATTTTAGTAATATTTTAATATTGTAATATAATATTCATATATTCTCTATTATATTGACTATTCATATATTCTATTAGTTTACTATTATGTTTTCAATAAAGTTAAAAATTCTGTATTAAAATGTAATTTATAATAAAAATAAAGATTTTAACTTTTAACACTTTCAGTCCCAACTTGTCATTGAAGCAGGGAAATTTACGCCGTTCAGTTTTCTGATTTTAAATAAGTCAAATAAGCGTATTTTATAAAATTTATTTACTAAACAATTATTGTATTTTTAAGTATAAATAAACATGACATTTGGAACACTTTGAAGTGGGAGTTTTTAATATGCACCTAACTATTTTTTTACACTGTAGATACGTTAAAACAAAAACCGTGTAAAAAGACATGCTGCTCATAGTAAACTCGAGGATGGTTAATGATGGCTAACCAACGATTAATAGTTTAATAGAAAATTGTGAGATTTTAATTGTTAATTTTTTGCTTTTTATGGAGACATGGTACTCCAGTACTTAATGAGTTTAAAGAAAATTGTGAAATGGCAATTGGTTGGGATGTATGTCACGGTATAGAGGAGCTTGTCATCCATCACCCTGTAAAATATTTCAGAGTGCCCTTCTTCCATTCGCGAGATTTTAATTGTTAACTTTTTGCTTTTTTATGGAGACTTGGTACTCCAGTACTTAATGATTTTATAGAAAATTGTGAAATGACAATTGGTTGGGATATATGTCACGGTATAGAGGAGGTTGTCATCCATCACCCTGTAAAATATTTCAGAGTTCCCCTCTTCTATTCGCGAGATTTTAATTGTTAGCATTTTGCTTTTTTATGGAGACTTGGTACTCTAGTACTTAATGATTTTATAGAAAATTGTGAAATGCCAATTGGTTGGGATATATGTCACGGTATTATTTGTATTAGGATTTCGAATCCTAATGGCGGAATTTTGTTTCTTAATTTTTCATAATTTTAAATTTCTTTACTAAAAGCTTCGTTAATGCGAAACTGGCCTTCCTTAAAAAAGAGAAATATAAAAAATATACAACAATATTTACAAGTATGCTGTTAATTTATTTATGAATTACTATGTAACTAAAATTAAGATAATTAAATTAAGATTACTAAATCTAAGATTTCCAGACGGACAGACCAGACAGTATAACAGAGAGATCAGCATAAGGCACAGACAGTATATATATTTATTCTTGGAGCCTTTGCATTCTTGCATTAGCTTTTTCCAGCTTTGATAATCTTTTGCAGCTTTTATTCCTAACATTTTCATCTGTACATTTTTCTGCTAACCATCTACAATTTTTTATAATAAGTATTGTTATTAGATAATCTAAAATGCATTTCCTATGTTCAAAGCAAGCACAATTTTCGTCGAACCAGGTTGGATTCTCATTTGATTAAATCTGCTTTGCACTTGGAGCATTTAAGTTTTGTTTTAAAAACTTTCAAACCATACCTCTTCTTGAGGGTCAAAATTCCATTGAACCAGATCATCATTATCATCGCAATTTTTATTGCGACTATAATTATTTGAAATTAATTTCGTGGATTAATTTTCATGAAATTAAGTTCTCGCACTGGATTTGTGATACTGCCTACATTTGACCTTAGAACTGAAAATTCGTAAATATATAAACAGCATATTTGTAAATCTTGTTGTATATTTTTTATATTTCTCGTTTTTAAGGAGTTTTAAGTTTCGCAAAAAAGCATTTAGAAAAATTAAAGGATGCAGTGCAAAAGAGTCAAGTTCAGAAAATCGGCCTAGAAAAAAAATTGGCCCAAGTTTCAAACAAAGCACTTGAGCCGAAAAATATCAAAATACTACAAATGGATCAGAGGCAGTGGCAGCAGATATATAAGAAATTCCGGTATGAAGGCTTACATTACTCCTCCACCGCTAGAATACGCAGTCCCTGCTTATTTAGAGTATAATTCATTTATTTATTTGTTTATTTATATTTTTTTCATGTTTTTCGTTTTATTTTTGATTTATATATTTATTAAATTTATTATCATTAGATACTAATTTGTGTCGAATTCTATTTTTAAACATAATTATTGCTTTTATAAGAATTATAAAATTTTACAAGAATTATAATAGCATTTGACGCTTGGATAAATATTTGATTTTTAAATGTATTAATAGGCTGTTCCGTTATTTTAATGTAGTCAGTATCATCGCTTCCCGCTCTATGTACTGTGTTCGCGTCTTTATCAAATAATTCGTGTAGATTCATTTCTATTTCACGGTTTGACGCCTTATAACTTAACCTACTTAGACCTTCGGCGATTACGTTTTCTTTTCCCTTTATATAGTTAATATCGAAATCGAACTCATTTAGAATAATTCGTGTAGATTCATTTCTATTTCACGGTTTGACGTCTTATAACTGAACCTATTTTTATATTATTAAGCCAATCTTAAAATAAAACAATCAATTTATCTCAAGGATTTGTCCTTGTCGTTTTTTGCATTCAAGTACTCGTTCTTCATGCTATTAAAAATTACGTTGCTTAATTTGTGAAATATTTATTTGCGAAATTTGTTTCTTCACCTTAATTTAGCTAGTTTAAATTTATTGTTTTAGGCGTTCTTTAGATTTAAGTGTGTGGAGTTGTTATCTTTACAAAGTCTTTAGTACAAATCGAAACGTAATGAGAATATTTTACAAAGCTTACAAATCGGCTTCTGAATGTTCTTCTATGCTGGTAGAAAAAAATCAGAACGTCGTCTAAGTAAACTAATGAGATTGAACCAATGTATTCTTTCAATACATTGTTAATCAGTCGTGTAAGTATGGTCGCCGTGGGTTAAATTTCTATTATGAATTCTATTTGCAAGTTTGTTTATATTAAAGTAATAATTTTTTATAGATCCTTGTAATCTACAAATTTTTAAATCATCAAGTCGTTACTACTATATTTTTCGCGAAAGTTTTTCGTTAATATATATTTTAAAATGTATTCGTTGTTGTTACATCAGAGTATCTGTGATAACTATTAATAAGTCTTACTGCGCTGCCACAGAAACCAAAGAGGTGCTTTAGTTTACAACATAGTATGGAGTGATAACAAGGTAAACATCCCCTTATCGTAGTAAGGTCTGATGTCATCTAGAACCTTGAGGGCAGCGGTGGTGCAGCTATGCCCAGGACGAAAACCGGACTGGTTAACATTCAAGAGCTTATGCTCAGTTAGGAACTTGGAAATTTGACCAGCCATGATCATCTCAAGAACCTTCGATAGTGGAGAAAGAATACTTATTGGCCTAAAGTCTGCCGGCTCAACTGCATTAGATTTTTTGGGCAAGGGAATGACAATAGCATTTTTCTACAAGCTAGGGAACGTTGAAGTAGTGAGACAGTGGTTTATAACGTGGGTAAAAGAGCCAATGATGTATGCCACAATTAACTTGAAAAATTTAAGATGTACCCCATCTACACTGACTGCATGAGACTTAACTCTTAGCAGCGATTCTAGTACTTCAGGCTCACTTACAGCTGTAAATTCAAATCTGCAGATGGATGAATTATTAGATTCGGGGGCAAATAAATGGTTATTGTTATTAGTGGTGCCTGCATAATGTGAAAGGAAATAATCATTTAGAGAGTTAGGGTCGAGTGGTGTAGAGACTGCACGGCTGCAATCATTGTTGAGAACACCTAATTTTTTAAGGTTATTCCAAAGCACTTTGGAGGGCAACGTGGCATTAAGCTTGGACCTGAAATGAGCTGCTTTCGACCGCCTAATAAGGCGGACAGAGTTATTACGTGCACGCTTGTAACTCTCCTATCTCTCCAGGGTAGGGTTTCTTTTCCATAGATAGCGCAGCTTGTTTCGCTTGCGTATGGCTTTTAATACAGACTCAGTAAACCATGGGCAGGAGGAGTTTATCGACTTTACGGTCCTAACAGGAACAGACTTGACAAACAGGTCATTGATGAACTTAGTTAGCATTAAAGTTTTTTCGTCCACAGTGGAGCAGAGCCGAACAATATCATTCCACGGAACCATACTCGACTCATAAAATAGGTTTTGAAAATCAATTGACTTAAAATCGTAGTAGGAAAACGATTTTTCAGTTGGGTTACGACTCAGGGGAATGCCCAGAGTGCAAAA
Organism: Sicus ferrugineus; assembly: GCA_922984085.1. Taxonomy (NCBI): domain Eukaryota; kingdom Metazoa; phylum Arthropoda; class Insecta; order Diptera; family Conopidae; genus Sicus; species Sicus ferrugineus. The sequence goes on from OV277349.1 coordinate 29,284,773, forward strand.
TAATAAATCATGATAAGATAGAAAATATATTTGGTCAAAAAGGTGGACAAAGGATAAATCCGACACAATGAAATAGTCGAGTAAGCTGGGACTGTCATTGGCTGAGAAACGAGTGGGTAAATCATTATTAACAATGCTTAGGCCCAGTAACGATAAATTATCTCGCAATGCTCTAGCACTACCATCGGCACATAGCAAATCAACATTAAAGTCGCCGCCAATCACAAAATGCGAATAGTTAATAAGGTGTTAATTAAACTGTAAAATAGATGGAAAAATGTTTTCTACTTGATCTATATAGTCTGGTAGTTGGTTAGGTTCATTACCATCAAAACATTCAATGTTTTTAATACAGGTTAAAACTAGGTTAAATCTGCTTACTTGTAACGTCTCCATGGTGAATTATTTAATTATTGTGAAAATAAGTGTGAACGAGAGAGAAAGATGTGTTTAGAATAAAAAGTTAAATAAGGATTAGTGATGGTTAATGACAAGCAGATAATATGAATGTGAGAAATTATAGCAATTCAAAAATACGTATAAAATAACACTATGTTATTGCTGCTGCGACTGCTGCTCCCGCTGATACGCTGCTGCTACTGCAATACTCGCTACTATACTCCCTGGTGGATTGTTGAAGTTTCACAGAGTGTACTTCCAGCTTTGTAGTTGTTAATCGTACTTGTAAAAGGATTTTGTTTTTGTGCAGAGAGAATTTTTTTTTCCAGTTCTTGTTGCTCTTATGTATGACTGCTATTTCACCTTCATAGAGTTCATAGGATCACTTTTTGGAGCACTTTTCGACTTTTTCCTAATGTACATACGGTGACCTTGCTAGAGGTCGTAATTATGTATTCACTAGAAATTAATTTATTATGGAATGGATTATTATGAAAATGTTATGATTTTCACAATTTCACAGTTTTTAAAACTTACATAGTTATATGCAACTAATTTCACAGTTTTTAAGTCTTTTTTCAAATATAGTTATGTTCTTCTAAATTAGTTAATACCACCATAGTCATTCTTAATAACAAGTATTTAAATATATTTTTATTTTTCAAATATTAAACACTGTTTTACTTCTTTTTTTTTTTCTCGTCGCCAGTTATGTTCTTTAATAACAAGTATTTAAATATATTCTTTATGTTATGTTCTTTAATAACAAGTATTTAAATATATTTTTATTTTTCAAATATTAAACACTGTTTTACTTCTTTTCTTTTTTCTCGTCGCCAGTTATGTTTCATGTTAAAACAAACACATTCTTTAGCGTCTGTAAAAGAACTCATCTCCTTTATTCAATTTAAATTATACACAAGCTTACTCCTAGTTTCTCTTCTTCTAATTTCTCTTAATCAATTTCAATTATGCACAAGCTTACTCCTAGTTTCTCTTCTTCTAATTTCTCTTATTACAAACTCTAGTTATTACAATGTGAATGTGGATGGTATGAAGGCTTACATTACTATATACACATTGCTAACGGCAATTATATATTGCAATTTTGTACTCTCTAACGTTCTCTGTGATAATATGTACTTACAAACGTAAACTTATCATGTCTCATGAGCAGGGTGTATACACTCGTTCCAAAAAGTTAGTAAATGCAGTGTCAGTTGCTGCGACTGGTTTGCGGCTAGATGCTAATCAAACTCCTGACGGTGTTATAACTAATGCTAATCAAACTCCTGGCAGTGTTAAAACAAATCCAACTATCGCCGATTTTCATGAATTTCTTTAAACTGTTGCAGTCTACGGAATCGTGTGGTGCTTAAGTTGCTTACAGCTAAGGCTGGTTATTACAGATATATTCTAAGCCCATCATAGACTGGACGCAGCTTGTGGAACAAAATCCGGCGCATTGGGATTGGGAACAATAACATAGTATTCCGGATAATGTTGACTTTAAGAAGCTGAATATTGATTTTTTTAAAAACCAATAATAGTAACAATAATAATAATAGCAACAGCAATAGCAATAGTGATAGTAATACAAGAAATAATAATTTACAACTTCAATTCAACAGACTAAGGGAGGATGATGTGCTGTTTGCTCTCATGAAAATAAAATCCAATTCTATTGGTTTGGATGGACTTGACTAGATTTATTAAATCCATTCTTCCTCACATTCTTCATATACTTACATATATATTTAATACTATTCTAACCACCTCTACCTTTCCCAGTGTGTGGAAACGATCAAAAGTCCTCTCAATATTAATGAAATCAAATGACAGCTCTACTGAGTTTAGACCTATTGCCAATACACTGTTCATGTCAAAAGTATTTGAAAAAGCTATAGTATGGCAGATTGTTTGCTGCCTTTCGACTGAAAATTTCTTTGGTAGTCACCAATCGGGTATTCGTGCCAGTACAGGTTGTAAAACTGCTCTTATTTATGTTGTAGAAGAGCTCAGAAAGGCCATGGACAAGAATAACGTGTTGTTTTTGACAATTTTGGGTTTTTCTGAACGGTAATATTTTGAACCGTTTATGGGATACTGACAACTTTTGTATAAGTGGACGGACCACGCCCATAGTATACAAGTTGGTAATACCTGTAGAAACCTCGTGATAAAATTAAGTGTTAATATATTATACTCTTTACAAGATATTTATAAATTTTGTGTGAATGGGCGTGGCACGCCCTTTTTTGGCAAGCTTATTGGTAATGATTCCAGACACATCGTGATAAACTTACGTCTCAATATCTTATACCGTTCATGAGATATCGCCAACTTTTTTATGAGTGGGCGTGGCACGCCCTTTTTTGCAAAAGTTTTAGTCATTGCGCTATATATATTATATTATACCTCAATATCTCGTACGGTTTATGAGATATTCACATTATACAATTTTTTAAAACGAGGTGCCTTTACATTCAAATGATATTTGTGCCAAATTTCATTCCGATATCTCTTTTCGTTTTCCCGTAATCGTGATTTCGACGGACAGACAGACTGACAGATCTATCTCGTCTCCTTTTCTGAGTTACAAACGGAAAAACGAAGTGAATATACTCTACACCCTTCGTGCGTATAATGAACATGAAAAGACGTTGTATGCTCATTGATCTTTCTACTTTTGAGCCACGATGTTTAATCCATAGTATTATTTTTTTTATGATTTAATTAATAGGTATTAACTGCGAATTCTGTGAATAAGAAACCAATAATGAAGGCTTTGAAGGAATTAATTTTTGTTGATTCAGAAGGTCTATGCAATGGTATTAGGCTGATTGTGACCGAAATATGTAATAACATAATAAAAGCCGAAATTATTATTGGGGAGCCATCGGACCTATTCCTAGAATTACCCCCGATTCAAACAAAGCTCACATCGGATGTACATTGCCAAGACATAAATTTCCTGCGAGACCAGCTTTCGCCACAACAATTCACAAAGCACAAGACCAAACATTTTAGTTTATTGGTGTAGACCTTAGAATAGAAGTTTTCATGCATGAAATAATGATCTACGTGACTTTAAGAATGGAAATAACTTAAATATTCTTCTGCCAGCAGAGAATGGCAGAAGAATATTTAACCTTCAGTTGTGTCGTGACCGCGGGCGAAGTTGGATGTTCCCACCACAATTTAGTGTTCGTGACGAGTGCTCGCGAAAAATAGCCAAAACGAAACTAGCCTCATTCTAAAACATCACAAATTTCACAGAAATGCAGTGAAACATTAATATAAAACCAATAGACAAAAATCAATAATATGCACTAAAAACAAAATTAAATAATTCAATAGCCAATTTAACGGAATGCAGAGAACCATGCGAGGGGCTTGTTTATGCTCTCCGCAGTAAAGCTCAATGTTTCGTTTGTTTTCACTCCTCCTCCTTCTTTCTGGTCCCGTTAGGTGTTCTGCCGACTGTGAGTGCAGGAATGAAGGAGTAAGGGAAAATTGAAAAGACTCTAGAATCATGGTATGTTATGGTTATGCATATAAATATGCTTAATCGAACATGCCTGTAGCAAATAAAATTAATAGCCGTCAAGATGGGTTACTTTACTTGGCGGCTACATTCGACCGATATTCGGGTGCTTGGACTGATGAGATCAACGGTCAGCCCGGACCTAGGGTTGAAACAGGTACTGCGGGCATGAGAATGAGCCCCGATGTGGTCGCCACTTGTGATGGACGCATCGGTTCTCATCGTTGGTGTCGGACTCGCAGGAGCTGTGGTTGCCAATGCTAGGCGTTTACCTGCGTTCGGGTTGTATTCCATGCAGATTCTTAAGACCCGAATATTTACTGATAGTGGCGAAGAACTAAGAACACCTCATATTTGAGGATGTTATACAATGGTATCATGTGATCTTGCAATAGTGGTACATTTTATACAGGTTTGTGAGTTTGGATCCGTAACTTAAGGATAAGGATCTATATCTATATCTGCAAGGATTAATATAGAGCTCTGTAACTTGGGGATAAGGATCTAAAATATAATAATACGGTGAACGGAAAGGTACATGAGCATGACATGATACCGAGAACATCTAACGATGATTTGACGGTGTGGTCAGGGGCGTCACACTGTCAGGGTCCGGTTGTCCTTAACAACTACATAAGTAAGTATTGTTCATAGCGTGGGTTTAGGTCACATGACAGGTACCCACGTAAAATCTCACTGCTTCTGGCCGCTTGTACAGCTGACCTTACACTTCCTTACAGTGGGTGGCGATGACAAAATTCCGCATAGATTCCACTAATGAACTGGCTTGAGGGCGAATTTTTTCGCAGTCTATGTGCATATTTGTACCCAACAACCGCATGTAATGGCACTAAGTGAGACCCAGGTGCTGGAGGGTGCAGATCCACTGGATTTTCACATGCCTGGGTACGGCCATTTTTTTCACCACACAGACCTCGCCTTATACATTCGCAGTGATGTTTCGTACCAGTGTCAGCAACACCTTTGCACGACGGATGCCGAATATAGCTCCATGTGGCTTAAGTTCAAAATCCAGTCGCACATCCTGCACTTCTGCTTCATTTATCGAAGCCCGGATCTGGACAGGCTGCCAACTTTTGATAAACTGGACAATCTCTCTGATTCGATTTCTAAAATTCTGGAATCGTATCCGAACAGTGAAATTGTTGATGCTGGTGATTTCAATTTTCATAATTCCAATTGGCTACGTCATTCGAGTCACACGACACCCGAGGGTTTGTATGTTGAGTTATTTGCTGAGTCTAATAATTTGACTCAATTAGTGAGCATTTTCCCTACGTTGATGGGCAAAACCAAAATATTCTGGACCTCTTTCTAACTTCACATCACAGCAAGTATGATGTAAATGTTCTTGCACCTCTTGGTAATTCGGACCACGCTACAATTTCTGCTACTTTCCCATATTCTAGTCTTCAATCCGCTCACCAGCCAGCTCCGAAGCGGACAGTGTGGCTTTATGAGATGGCTAATTGGGATGCGTTGAACTCTTTTTTCATCCGTTTCAATTGGCAATTGTGTTTCAGGAATAGAAATATAAATGCTGCGGAAAAATTGGTAGAAAATATAATTTTATTTGGTATGAGGTCTTTCATACCCAATAAAAGAATTTCCATTAAATTGCAGACAAGCATTCAGGTCTAAAGAGGAAGCATTTAGGAATTGGCGTTTAAACAAAACTGCCGATACTAGACTGCTGCGCAATCAGGCCAGAAATAGGTGCAGTGCTACTCTAAAGCGCGAAAAAGTTCTCTGCGAACAGCGCCTTAGACGTAGAGTTAGTGATGAATACCATAAGGGTAGTAAGAAATGAAATAGATGACCTGCTGTCATTGACATCAACTTTTGGTCGTTCGCGGGGAGAGTGAAGAATCAGACGCGATCGCCCATTCCAACTCTCCTCAAGGATGATCAGATCTTCACTCACTCCGTTGATAAGGCAAACTTATTAGCCAAAATGTTGGCTGAAAACTGCTCTCTTCCTGAGTGTAGCCAACCACTGCCTGTGATCCATGGTGTAACCCATGCTATGCCTGAGATGCATTTTCGAATGCATGCTATGCCTGAGATGCATGTCGGGCGTTAAAACTTATAGGGGACAGTAGGGTCTCCAGATCTATTGAAACCTTGGAGCGTCGTCGTGATGTAGGGTGTGTATCATTATTTTACCGTTACTTTCATGGTAAATGTTCTTCTGAAGTAACCAGCCTTAATCCTCCGGTTCAGGTATTTAGGTGAACTACTAGGCTTTCCAGAGTGGTGCACTCCTTTTATGTCACGATTCCGTTTCAACGAACGACGCATTATCGTGAGAATTCCTTTTTGGGTCGCGTCATTAAATTGTGGAACAATCTTCCTGCGAATGTCTTCCCGCCCACTTACAGTGTCGAAACCTTCAAGCGAAGTGTAGACCGTCACTACTCCTTCTTTTCCCCTTCCCACTCACCTTTCATCCCTTCGGATCCAACAAATGCTTTGCATGGATAAGGATATTTGCTTGGTTTCCTCTGCCATACAAAAAAAAAGAATGCATGTCACACCCGTAATGTTGTCTGGAGAGACGCATTAACAAAAAAAAAGAAAAGAGACCTCGAAGACACTTAAAGGGTAACAGCAAACGGCGAGTAGAGACATGCAGCAAAGCAAACCTATTGCAAGAGCAATATTAAAGTGACGGACCTGTACAGTAGTTCTGTATAACCTCTTGGGTCTCTACCTTGACGTAATGCGAAAGCGGTTCCGAGGTAGAGAGAGATCCCAAGCAATGAGGTGCGTTTTTTGGTGGTTACACTAATACGTAACGGCGACAGTCGTTACACAATGCAAAGGTATTTTGCCCAACCTCGCCCGTCAAAAAAAAATAGAGTCCGAGCAACTGCTCGGATTACCAGGTACCATAGACCTAAAACACATGTAAGTTTTGCTTTTCTGTTTGATGCACTTGACGAGCTTCCATGTCGTACTGTCAGGAACAAATTGAGTCGCACTTAATTTCTTCCTCACATAAATTTTCTACTTATATAAATATTATATATATATACCCAGAATATATGGTAATTAAATATCAAACTACCGTTTCTGTATATTAATATGTATGTAACGAACGGCAAAGTAGAAAAGAGAGATTTGACAAAAATTGAGAGTTGTTAGAAAGTAGCACCATCGTCTGAGTGGATCGAGAGAGCTCGACCACAGATACGACCACGCAGGCAAGAAAGAGACAACAAGCGTCTTACAATAAGCGCGTAGGAATACCATCGCCACTATAAAAGCCGCTTCACCACGAGGAATCGGGGCTTTTTGTCGTGAACTCCCGGCCTGGACAGTGGTCTTTTGGAAGTCCATCTTCGGTAAGTCATTACAACGTCGACGCCAGCAGAGCCTCGATTTCGGCAGAGCCACAACGTCGACGCCAGCAGAGCCTCGACTTCGGCAGAGCCACAGCGCCGACGCCAGCAGAGCCCCGACTTCGGCAGACCCACAACGTCGACGCCAGCAGAGCCTCGACTTCGGCAGAGCCACAACGTCGACGCCAGCAGAGCCTCGACTTCGGCAGAGCCACAACGTCGACGCCAACAGGGCCTCGCGGCCAACACTCACATTAGCACGTCGGCTGTTGAGTTGTACTCCCGCGGCCAACAGTTCGCATCAGAGCGTCGCCTGTGGAGTTGTACTCCCGCGGCCCAACGATTCTCATCAGCAAGTCGCCTTGTGGAGTTGTACTCCCGCGGCCAACAGTTCGCATCAGAGCGTCGCCTGTGGAGTTGCACTCCCGCGGCCCAACGATTCTCATCAGCACGTCGCCTTGCGGAGTTGCACTCCCGCGGCCAACACCCGGTTCGCTCGTACCCCAGTGGAGCGGGGACAGATTCTTTCACCACAGCGTCCACCTGTGAAGGCTATCAGAGGCCATACATCTATTTTGTACCCAGTTATACATTTTAAGACCATTTCCAAATATTTTATATAAGCTTAATTGTTGAATTAGAATTACGAATTATTGAACTAATCTAGAAATTAATAAAAGAGAGAATTCATTGAAGGAAGCCATGTGTCTCAATCAAATAAATAACTGAACTGATCCTGGACTCGGCTGAGTCACATACCCTGGTCAGAGAGGGAAAAGTTTCGTTACAGTGGCGCCCGAGCAGGGACATTAAGGCTTCCAACATCTCGACGAGACACGAACATCGAAATAACTCATCACAGAGTGCCGTAAGAAGACGCACGCCATGAAGATCACCTGGATTTACTCATTACGCAAGGACGAGCTAATAACCTACGCGAAGGAATTTGAACTCGACGAAGGTGGAACCGTCGAGGATTTAAGGAAACGGCTGGCCACGTTTGCATCAGACTCGAAGGACGACGAAAAGGTCACGGCGCGATTAGAACAACTGGAAAGGATTCACCAGCAAGCGAAGTCCCCGCACCGAATGTCGACGGCACAGACGCATCAGCCCGAAACAGTGGAAACTCTGGAACTGCCCACCACCATTTCAACAGCAAGTCAAGGGGGTGAATGCGGGCCACCGTCGAGGGAACAGATCACGCCGACGTCATGGACAAAGTGCGGAACTGGTCAGTTAGATATGACGGTGGTCGCGATCCTCTCGCGTTTATCGAAAGATTGGAAGAATTGGCCACCGCGTATGGGATAAGCCGAGACTTGCTACCAAGGACAATGGTAGCAAGTCTCGGCTACCATTACCGGATACTTACATACCGGAACTTCTTCGAGACCGAGCTCTGATCTGGTTCCGCAACAGAATAATGGATTGGCAAACCTGTGGTCAATTCAAAACGGCGTTTTTGAAATTCTTTCTGTCCACCCGTTATTTCGAGGGACTCGAGGACCACATACGTAACCGGCACCAAAAACCAGACGAACCCTTCAAGGACTACGTGCTCGACCTGTACGACGCTATGCGTCATGTCAACTGGGCCGAGGAGGAGAGGCTTGAACGCCTCTATCGAAACGCGCGGAAAGACGTGCAACTTTACGTGAAACGGCGCGACTTCATGAGCCTCGAGGAACTCATCGTTCTAGCAGAGGACCTTGAAGAAATACATGGACGGCAACCGGAACCCACAAACCACCGGCCACGTGAGCGAGAAGTGAAGCATCGACAGCTGGCACCCCCGGCCGAAGTGAGTATAAACCCAGCCACTGCATGTCGACGATGCGGGCAAGACGGACACGCGGAACGGTATTGTCACAACCGCCGTATCCTGTTTTGTTGGACTTGCGGACGTCGCGGACCCCGCACTATCGAATGCTGCCAACGACCTCCCCCGGGAAACAAGGACGGACCACGCCAGGCAGGAGGGAAGGCGGGTCCAGCAACTACGACCCCTCGCCGGGTCAACTAAGCCTCCTACACCACGACAGTACTCATTTAACTGCAGAAGTCATAGTGGAACACCTCAAGAAAAGAGCGGTGTTGGACACGGGAGCGACAAGGTGCTTTGCCAGCCAAGCTTTTGTGCAGGAGCTCGGTCTTCCGGTGAGCCGAACTACTTCCACCAACTACATTCGCCTAGCCGACAACACACGAAGGATGACCAACGAATGCCTCCAGGTAAGAATCAAACTCGGCACATGTGAGATCGATGTGGAGCTGTTGATTATGGCCGGGGCATCGGACGACTTGCTCTTGGACCTGGACTTCTTGGCGAAGGCTGGGGCCGTCATCAGCTGCGGCGGACAGACGGTCACTCTGCGAGAGACACACGGTCAGAAACGGCGAGAGGAGTGGACGTGCACGGCACTCAAGGAGGAGGACCCTCCATCGCTGAGCATCGATCATTTCCTGCGGCACGAACTCGCGAAATTCAATGAGGTACAAGGAACATGCAACATTACGTCGCACAAGATTGCCATGAAAGATGAGCGGCCGATTAAGCAGAGATACATCCCACGCAACCCGGCCATGCAGGAAGTAATAAGCAGAGAGGTCGACGAACTTCTGGCTAAAGGATGCATCGAGCCGTCACACAGTGCCTATAGTGCCCCGATAGTCCTGGTCAAAAAGAAAACAGGCACTTGGAGACTCTGCATTGACTACCGGCAGCTAAACGACAGATCAATTCCTGACGCATATCCACTTCCGCGTATACATTACATACTCGACCGACTATGAAACGCAAAGGTTATCAGCAGCATGGACCTTAAAAACGGGTATTGGCAAATACCAATGGACAACGACAGCAAGAAGTACACAGCATTTACGGTCCCGGGGCGAGGCCTCTTCCAATGGAAGGTCATGCCATTCGGCCTCCATTCTTCTCCGGCGACATTCCAGAGGGCGTTGGATAAAGTCATTGGACCTGACTTAGAACCACATGCTTTCGCATATCTGGATGACATTATAGTTACAAGCAGCTCAGTGGAGGAACACGTGGGCCACCTGCAGGAAGTCTTCCGAAGGTTGCGGTCGGCGAACCTGAAATTAAACCCAGAGAAATGTGAGTTGAAGTTGAACCCAGAGAAGTGAACGCGGCATCGAAACGGACCCAGACAAAATTTCCGCCATCAAGACGCTGAAACCACCCTCCAACGTACGCGAACTGCGACAGTGCCTGGGAATTGCGTCCTGGTATCGCCGATTTGTACCAGAATTCGCAACTGTAGTACACCCGATGACCACTCTGCTGAAAAAGGGCAGACATTGGAAGTGGCAAGACGAACAACAGAAGGCCTTCGATAAGCTGAAAGGAATGCTTGTCAATGCACCAGTCCTGACCTGTCCGGACTTCACCAAGCGATTTATCCTCCAAACTGACGCCAGCGAGGTCGGCCTGGGAGTCGTGTTAACGCAAGACGACGATGGGAGAGAAGCGGTAATCGCCTATGTCAGTCGCCGCCTCAACCCAGCCGAACAAAATTACACCACTACGGAAAAGCAGTGCTTGGCGATCATATGGGGTATCAGGAAAATGCGGTGCTACCTCGAGGGGTACCAGTTTACGGTGGTTACAGACCATCTCTTCCTTAAGTGGCTCAATTCGATAGAGAATCCATCGGGCCGGATCGTAAGGTGGGCGTTAGAACTGCAGCAATATAGGTTCGACGTCCAATACAGAAGAGGGAAACTCAACGCAGTGGCCGACGCATTGTCGCGACAACCGGTAGACACCCTCCGCCGCACAGGAATTGACGAAGAAGTGTCCTTGGTTAGAAAAGAAGATAGCCGCTATTCACAACAACCCCGAGAAATACCCAGATTTCCTCGAGCAGGATGGGAATCTGTGCAGGCACATAGCGCAACGCGAATACGACGAGGAATGCACCCCGTGGAAGATGTGCGTCCCCAGCTTCCTCCGCCAACGTGTGTTATACGAAAACCACAGTCTTCCCAGCGCAGGCCATTTAGGAATTCGGAAGACCACCGCCAGGATCATGGACAGATACTACTGGCCAGGCATGTCGCGAGACATCAAAAACTTTGTGCAACGATGTGAGTCATGCCAGAAGTTCAAAGTAGACCAACAACTAAAGGCTGGGAAAATGCTGAGTCAAATCGCCGATGAGCCGTGGGCCAACGTTTGCACGGACTTCATTGGACCACTTCCCCGGTCAAAGCACGGTAATAATACGATTCTAGTATTTTTCGACAGGTTCTCCAAGTGGATTGAAGCCGTACCACTGCGCAAAGCCTCAACGCCAAATCTTATAAAGGCTTTCCGAGAGAGGATACTGGCCCGTTACGGCACCCCAAAAGTTTTAATTTCAGACAACGGCGTCCAGTTCACGAGCCCGAGCGTTCGAAAGCTTTCTCACAGAAATAGGAACCAAGCACCAGTATACAGCCCAATACACCCCACAAGAGAACCCAGCGGAACGAGCAAACAGAACTTTGAAGACAACGGCGTCCAGTTCACGAGCCGAGCGTTCGAAAGCTTTCTCACAGAAATAGGAACCAAGCACCAGTATACAGCCCCATACACCCCACAAGAGAACCCAGCGGAACGAGCAAACAGAACTTTGAAGACCATGATCGCCCAATTCGCTGATGGACAACAGAACGCCTGGGACGAGTTGATTCCCGAAATCACACTGGCCTTGAATTCAAGCAGATCGGATGTAACTGGCTATAGTCCTGCCTATCTCACGCAAGGACGAGAGCTGCGGTTGCCGGGATCTTTATTCGACCAGAAAACATTTGGCTCGGGACAATCGCCCGAGGAGGCGGATGACAAGGCCAAGCGACTCACAGAAATATTTGCGGTCGTCAGGAAAAGACTGACCCAAGCCGCCTCCGATCAGGCTCGTCATTACAACTTGCGCCGACGCCACTGGACACCGAATATTGGGCAGCTCGTCCTTAAACGAACCCATCCGCTCTCGAAGGCCGCCGACAGCTTTGCAGCCAAATTGGCACCAAAATATGATGGCCCCTACAAGGTATTCGCGTTCACATCCCCGTTGATTGTACAACTCCAAGAAGTAAATAGTGCCTCCAAGAAGACGAAGACAGCACACATCAGCGAGCTCAAAAGCGTACCCACCGACACAGCTCCCACGGCCGACGCATGCAACCACGGCAGAATAGGAAGAACACAGCGAGGTCATGGTAACTCCCTTTCTATAAATACATAATATTTAAATAACAGAAAGAAGCCACAGCAAAGCATTATTATATAAGAATTACATGAAATCCAAAATATTCCGATTTATTAAGAAACTATTACATCGCCACTACTCCCCACTATTCTATACCACCGTAGCCACTAACCCCCCCCCCCCCCCCCCCCTGATAAAGTAAGAGGTCAGGAACAAATTGAGTCGCACTTAATTTCTTCCTCACATAAATTTTCTACTTATATATATAATATATATATATACCCAGAATATATGGTAATTAAATATCAAACTACCGTTTCTGTATATTAATATGTATGTAACGAACGGCCAAGTATAAAAGAGAGATTTGACAAAAATTGAGAGTTGTTAGAAAGTAGCACCATCGTCTGAGTGGATCGAGAGAGCTCGACTACAGATACGACCACGCAGGCAAGAAAGAGACAACAAGCGTCTTACAATAAGCGCGTAGGAATACCATCGCCACTATAAAAGCCGCTTCACCACGAGGAATCGGGGCTTTTTGTCGTGAACTCCCGGCCTGGACAGTGGTCTTTTGGAAGTCCATCTTCGGTAAGTCATTACAACGTCGACGCCAGCAGAGCCTCGATTTCGGCAGAGCGACAACGTCGACGCCAGCAGAGCCTCGACTTCGGCAGAGCCACAACGCCGACGCCAGCAGAGCCCCGACTTCGGCAGAGCCCCGACTTCGGCAGAGCCCCGACTTCGGCAGAGCCACAACGTCGACGCCAGCAGAGCCTCGATTTCGGTAGAGCCACAACGTCGACGCCAGCAGAGCCTCGACTTCGGCAGAGCCACAACGTCGACGCCAGCAGAGCCTCGACTTCGGCAGAGCCACAACGTCGACGCCAACAGGGCCTCGCGGCCAACACTCACATTAGCACGTCGCCTGTGGAGTTGTACTCCCGCGGCCAACAGTTCGCATCAGAGCGACGCCTGTGGAGTTGTACTCCCGCGGCCCAACGTTTCTCATTAGCACATCGCCTTGTGGAGTTGTACTCCCGCGGTCAACACTCACATTAGCACGTCGCCTGTGGAGTTGTACTCCCGCGGCCAACAGTTCGCATCAGAGCGTCGCCTGTGGAGTTGTACTCCCGCGGCCCAACGTTTCTCATTAGCACGTCGCCTTGTGGAGTTGTACTCCCGCGGCCAACACTCACATTAGCACGTCGCCTGTGGAGTTGTACTCCCGCGGCCAACAGTTCGCATCAGAGCGTCGCCTGTGGAGTTGTACTCCCGCGGTCCAACGATTCTCATCAGCACGTCGCCTTGTGGAGTTGTACTCCCGCGGCCAACAGTTCGCATCAGAGCGTCGCCTGTGGAGTTGCACTCCCGCGGCCCAACGATTCTCATCAGCACGTCGCCTTGCGGAGTTGCACTCCCGCGGCCAACACCCGGTTCGCTCGTACCCCAGTGGAGCGGGGACAGGTTCTTTCACCACAGCGTCCACCTGCGAAGGCTATCAGAGGCCATACATCTATTTTGTACCCATTTATACATTTTAAGACCATTTCCAAATATTTTATATAAGCTTAATTGTTGAATTAGAATTACGAATTATTGAACTAATCTAGAAATTAATAAAAGAGAGAATTCATTGAAGGAAGCCTTGTGTCTCAATCAAATAAATAACTGGACTGATCCTGGACTCGGCTGAGTCACATACCCTGGCCAGAGAGGGAAAAGTTTCGTTACTGTACGTCTGACACTCTGATTTGTGGAGATTTTAACTGTAATCTTTCTAGCAGTAATGAATGCAACCGCTAATAGATTATATGCAGTCCTTAAATCTGTTCCCGGTGAATACCCTTACTCTCACTAATTTCACTTCTGGATCAAATAGTTTAATTGATCTAATTTTTGTAAGCAACAGGAGTTCTGCACTTTTATATGATCAGCTTGAAACTGCATGTTTCTCTAGACATTATTTAGTTTTCCTTGCTTATGTGTTTGCAAGCAGTAATAAAGATAGGCACGTTCGATACAGGGATTATACAATAAAAATATCGATTTCACTGCATTGCAGTCTGACGTAGCAGTAGTAGTATATGATAATATATATACAATGGTGTTGGTTGATGACCAAGTGAACTTTTTCCATCAAAAATTACTTCAATTATTTAACAAACGTGTAGCACTCAAAGAGATAAGAACGGCGTGTCCAGCTTGGCTGACAACTGAAATAAGGTGTATTATGTACGAGCGTGTTATGGCTTATAAGAAATGGAAAAGGGTTAAGCTTAAGATTTTCTTTAAACTGTTGCAGTCTACGGAATCGTGTGGTGCTTAAATTGCGTACAGATAAGGCTGGTTATTACAAAAATATTCTAAGTCCATCATAGACTGGACGCAGCTTGTGGAACAAAATTTGGCGTATTGGGATTGGGAACAATTACATAGTATTCCGGATAATGTTGCCTTTAAGAAGCCGAATATTGATTTTTAAAAAAATCAATAATAGTAACAATAATAATAGCAACAGCAATAATAATAGCAACAGCAATAATATTAGTGATAGTAGTAGGAGTAACATTAATTTGCAATTTCAATTCAGCAGACTAAGGAAGGATAATGTGCTTTTTCTTCTCATGAAAATAAGATCCAATTCTATTGGCTTGGATGGACTTGACCCTAGATTTATTAAATCCATTCTTCCTCACATTCTTCATATACTTAGATATATATTTAATACTATTCTAACCAGCTCTACCTTTCCCAGTGTGTGGAAACGAACAAGTCCTCTCGATTCCAATGAATTCAAATGAGAGCTCTACTGAGTTTAGACCTATTGCCATTACACCGTTTATGTCAAAAGTTTGCGAAATAGCTATAGTATGACAGATTCTTGGCTGCCTATCGAGTGAAAATTTGTTAAGTAGTCACCAATCGGGTTTCCGTGCCAATAGAAGTTGTAAAACTGCCATGGACAAGAATAACGTGTCTTTTTTTACACTTTTGGGTTTTTCTGAAGCTTTCATTGTTTCTTGATTAATAAGTGAAATCTTCAATTTTTTCCACTTAATCTTGCAAATTCATCTTGTTCTACCTAACAAGCAGTGTGTTATTGCCAATGACAGGATGTTAGTTATCTACCGGTTTACTGCGGTGTACCCCAGGGATTAATACTTGGTCCAATCTTATTTGTCATGTATATCAATAAGCTGCCTAGTAAGGTCAAATTCAGCTTAGTCCATATGTATGCTGATGATGTACAGTTAATACATATTGTAGTTGCAAACGGGATTCGATTAACGACGCTTCAGTATTGGTGAACGATGACCTGAAAAATGTATTTGATTGGGCGCAATCAAATAACTTGTATCTTAACCCACAAAAATCCAAGGTGCTAGTTATAGACAGAAAGGATCTGGATACATCTTGTTTTCCATAAATTTACATTGGACATACTATTATTGTATATGTAAAGGCTGCTCGGAATTTAGGAATAATTTTTAACAATACCTCACATGGTCTTCTCACATTAATGCTGTATTGGGAAGGGTTTGTGGTGGGCTACGTAGTTTATGGGAAACAAAATTATTTCTATTAACAAGTATAAAATTGATATTGTTCAAAAACATTGGTCCTATCCTCCATTCTATATGGATGCGAAACTTTCAGTGGAACGGATTACATTTCAAAGCATAAAGTTAATGTTGCTTACAATAATAATGCGCGTTTAATCCATAATAAGTAAGAAGTAGTAGTAATATTACTGAGTTTTCAAAGAACATTTATTCTTGTTCTCTGTCTGATTTTATAAAATCACTTTTTTTTTATAAAGTCACTTATCTTTCTACATAATATTGTTGTGAGTCACTGGTTCCGCTAGGCATACTTTCGGGCGATACTTAAAATTATGACTTCGCACTGAACATTTTTTTGCACGTTGTGCTTGTTGGTTTAATTCCGCATTGCCGTTTCTAGAGCAATTCGTCGAATGATCGCAGGTCGCTGAGGCCGCGGTTTCGTTTTCATTAAATATTGTTGGCCATGGAACTAGTGACCCACTTTCTTGCGCTCAGGTGTTGGGGCAGGTCTTTTCCGCTACAGTTAGCATATTGTTGTTTCCGTATTTAAGCTTCCTCATACAGAAATATAAATAAGACTGATATGAGTTAGTTGAGGAGAGTTGGGTTGCATAAGTCAATTAGTGAATAGTGAGTAGTGAACGTGGAAACGTATTCCATACAATAAAGTGTCCAAAGTAAGATACAGTGTTTTTATTCAGACGGTCTGTGGTCTTTGGAGTAGCCCACAGCGAGGACTTCCAGAAAAACCACAACATATTTGGCGCAGCCGGTTATTAAGTACCGAAAATCGTTCGCTCAGGTGAGTTTGTGTTAAAAGAAAAATTTTAAAAGTGGTATAAATTATTTGTAGCAGACATAATAATACTAACACACATAAATAATCCTGGGCAAGACTCCCTTACCCGTAATCCTGTGGCTGAGTCTGGCTATAGGGGGATTATTATATTAATTTGTCGAGCAAATTTAAAAATTATCAGAAGAATCGAAAATTGAATATTTTCTGATTTAGCAGTTTTGCGAATGCTACGGGGAAAAAAAAAATTTTTGAAAGAAAATTCGCGAAGTGTAGCTGTAATTAAAAAGTAACGCGAAACTCGAGAGTGGCGGTGGCGCTTACGCTTGAGGTTGAATTTCAGCGCAAAACATTGCGGGGGTTTTGATTGTTTTTGCTCATTTGCTCGTCAGACCTAAAGTGTCGGCAAAATTGCAAGCGTTGTCTTTTTATTTTTGTGGTTTTTTGTGGCTCTTTTATGGATATTTCATTCGATTTGGAGGCACGATTAAGGGATTTAGGAAGGGATTATAAAGATTTGGTTGGACAGTTAGATAGGTTCATTGAAAAAATTTGGGATAATCTTTCGTCTACTGTTAACAATAAAGAGAATTTGGTTTTAATAAAGGAAAAAATTAAAGATCTAGGTAATCTCTCCAAGGTAGAGAAGGCGGATGCAATTTTAGAAGAATTGCTCAATTTTGTATCAAATAAAAATAAAAGTGCACTAAAGGAATTAGAAAGGTGGAAAGCTGAATTTCACGCCTTAAAGAATAGATACGACAACTACTTGACGGACAGAGAATTAGAGGCAATTTTAATAAAGGAAGTAGAAGAGGAAAATATCAGATTGAGAAAGTTGATTGAGAAAAAAGGAGTTTCGGGAAATTTGCTCTCAACAGTTTTAAACCAAAAAAGCAGGGAAAGTTTTGAATCTTTAGAAGAGGCGCATAGGAGAATAGAGGAGTTAAAAGAAGAAAATAGACTCCTGCGACAGGAAGAATTGTTAGCAGATAAGACCCTGCCAAAGATCCGACTGGCCGTCCTTCACTACCTGCAACAGGTTTAAAAAGCATCAGGAGCAACAAAGGGTTAAAAATGAGTATAGAAGCAATTGCGAAGAATGTAAACAGGTTAGTACCTTTTTTCTCAGGTACCCGTTCACCAGATTTGAGAAATGAAGTGTATAAATTTATTGAGGGATGTGAACTTGCGAGAAGAGGTATATCGGATTCCGAAATAGGTGACTTCTTGGCGTGCGTAAAACAAAGATTTCATGGGAACGCATACGGGTTAATTAGAGGAAAGAAAATAGCAAGCGTAGAAGAGCTATACAGTACCTTAAAGCTGTCCTATCTGAAGTGTAGATCTTTAGATACAATAATATCGGAAATACAGACAGTGTCCCAACTCCCAGGGGAAGAAATAGTGGAGTTCGGAGAAAGGTTAATAAATCTAAGGACACAGGCAGAGGATATTACGAAATCCCATTATAATGAGGCCCAGGATCATGGACTGCGACTTGAGATTAATAAATCATTAGCAAGGACATTCGTGTTGGGGTTAAGAGACCCAACGATAAGGATGAAGATGTTGGGCACCAACGTGATCGAAATGGAAAGGCTGATCGCAGAAGCAATACAGCTAAACGAGATCATCAGTAGATCTCTCGGAGCCCAACCAAACCTTTTAGCGAGCATGAATCCGGTCTGGACTGTAGAATTGAACCAAAGGACTGCAAGCCATACACCCATGGATCCCCCAGGGAAACTAAATACACAGCATGGCGATAACTTCATGCAAAACCCGAGTATCACGCGGGACGGCGATGGGACGTCCACAAGGTGGGCAAGCCAGTGCCAAAGCACGAATAGTATGTAGTTTCTGCGGAAGGAAGGGCCATACTAGGGACGAGTGTCTCGTAAGGAAAAATAGTCCATTCTGTGAGAAATGCATGATGTATGGGCATGAACTAAGTTGGAGATGTCAGTCACGAGGGCAGCCAACGAGAGGAAATTTACCCGAACGTCAGGTAAGTTATCAGAGAAGAAATAGTAGCGACCACATGAGTAGCGGTAGACATCAGCCACAATCTAATGAGGGTAGATGGAATACGAGTAATAG
The DNA here is from genome assembly GCA_922984085.1 of Sicus ferrugineus. Lineage (NCBI taxonomy): Eukaryota > Metazoa > Arthropoda > Insecta > Diptera > Conopidae > Sicus > Sicus ferrugineus. The sequence goes on from OV277349.1 coordinate 29,303,771, forward strand.
GGAAAGCAGAAGCAGGGGAGATGATATTAAGTGTTTCCGTTGTGAAAAAACAGGACACATAGCAATAAATTGCCCCACCAAGAGAAATCAAGGAACAGTGCAGGGAAACTATCGAGGGCCCAGCCAAGGCCACTAAGCTGGGAACCCGAAAAGAAAAGTAACTCGAGGCCACACATCATGGGAGTGACGAGTCATACATCGAAAACGATTGTTGAAACGTCCTCCTCTGATCGTCGCGAGAAAGTCGATCACGGGCGGGTCGATAGTGCAGACGGGAGCATTGAAAGTGTTAAATCAGTCCCAGAAGAAGTTTACAGTTGTGAGGAGGTGAGCGAAATTGGAGTTAAGCAAGCAGTCAATAACAAACAAGCAGTAAAGCCGACGGCCGTTGAGTCAGTGGATACGTTTGGAGTTTTGACTTCATGCTTAACTGCAAGCATTGCACAAATTTTCGTTTTAATTATATTGTCTCTGGGTATAATAAAAGAAGTGGTAAAAGAAAAAAGTAAAGTTGTTAATTATGCTGAGCAATTTTTAAACAACAACATGACAAACGTGAATTCATGGCAAAAAGACGCAACGAAAATGTTAGAAAATATTTTCTCAAAGATAGTAAATAATACAAGTAAGAGCAATAATATAAAACTGAATACAACGGAGAGAAGGGGACAAATAAATTCAGGAGTGAACTGGCAGAAGGGTCGCCCAGACAGTATAGATGACGTGTTCATTGAAATATCTTATGAAGGTGCAAAAAATGGAAAACTCATCCTATTAGTAGATACTGGAGCAGACACGAGCCTGGTAAAGGAGAACGCGTTGAGGGGATCATTGCCGGTAAATATGAAAGACGTAAAAACCCTTAATGGAGCTTTCGGTGGATGTGTAACAACGAAGGGTTCCATACTGATCACACCTAACGATATGAATCACCTTTGTTTAAAGCTACAAGTGGTGTCACTTGGACAGGGAGTGTCAGCGGATGGCATAATTGGTAGGGACAATTTATGGAATCGGTCAATTATAAACTCAATTAAAAAACGAGTAACGTTTATGGATGCGAATAAGAAACATATTAAGACGCTGGTAATGCGTTCAATGGGAGAAATAGATCGAGTTTTACATATTGAAGATTCAAGAGTAATGGCGAGAACTATTAGAGTAGTTCCAGTTAGGGTTAAAACCAATATTCCGGAAATAGAAGTTCACAAACAGGAAATTGTTCCAGGAGTGTATATGGGGGAAACTTTAGCAAAAGTAAAGAGGGGCGTAATTTACGTTCCGGTACTAAATTCAACGGAAAAGGATATAGAGATAGACAGTAATTTTAGGCCAGGGTTTTCTAATTTCAATGAGTTTGAAACACCCCGTCCTAGTATGATAAATAGAGTGGGAGAGATGGAAGGTATAAATGTGGAGAAAAGGTTAGAGACCTTGAGGAAAGAAATAATACTAGACCCCACCCTGAATCCGGAGGAAATGGAATCTATGGAAAGAATAATTTCCACGTTTCATGATGTATTTCTGCTAGAGGGTGACAGTTTAACGTGCACAGCGGTGTTGAAACATACAATTCCAACGGGGGCTGAACAGGCTCCGATAAATCAGAGGCAGTATAGACTCCCACAGGCTCATAGGGAGGAAGTGAACAGACAGGTAGCTAAGCTTTTACATGACGGAATAGTGAGACCAAGTACTTCTCCGTGGAACTCTCCATTGTTGATAGTTCCCAAGAAAGCTGGTGAAGACGGAGAAAAAAAGTGGAGACTAGTAGTGGACTACAGGAAACTAAACGAAGTCACAATCAGACAAGTTTTTCCAATTCCTAGAATTGATGAGATTCTAGATCAGTTAGGTAATAGTAGATACTTCACGACCTTAGATTTAGCAAGTGGGTATCATCAGGTGTTAGTAGATAAGAGTGATAGAGGAAAAACTGCGTTTAGTACAGGATTGGGACATTTTGAGTTTAAGAGAATGCCGTTTGGGTTAACGGGCGCGCCTGCTACCTTTCAGAGGATCATGAATCACATCCTCACAGGTCTCCAAGGAATAGATTGTTTTGTATATTTAGATGATATTGTAGTTTATGGTAGTAATTTAGAGCAGCACGAGGTTGGATTAGCGAAAGTGTTAGAAGCCTTAAGAATCAATAATCTTAAGTTAAATATTAGGAAATGCCAGTTTTTGCGGCGCGAAGTCGTGTATTTAGGTCATAAGTGCTCGGAAAATGGTGCACTTCCGGACCCACAGAAGGTAGAATGTGTCAAGAATATTTTGCCACCTAGGAATAAGAAGGAGGTGCAAGCATTTTTGGGTTTAGTAAATTATTATAGGAAATTCATAGACAATATGGCAAAGATAGCTTTACCTATTAATAAGCTGTTGAGGAAGAATGTAGTTTTTAAATGGTCCGAGGATTGCCAAAAGGCTTTCGAGACGTTGAAGCGAGCAATAATTTCACCACCGGTATTGACATATCCAGATTTTAGCAGAGAATTTCTCTTGACCACCGATGCTAGCAACGAAGCTCTGGGAGCAGTATTGTCCCAAGGGGAGGTAGGCAAGGACAGGCCAATAGCTTTCGCCAGTAGGGCGTTGAGTGGAGCCGAGAAACGGTACTCCACAATCGAAAAAGAATTCTTGGCCATAGTGTGGGCAACGAAGAATTTTAGAGCATATCTTTTGGGGAGGCCGTTCAAAGTATTTACAGACCACCAGCCCTTAAAGGCTATAGCAAATTTAAGGGATCAGACCTCTCGTCTAGCCAGGTTTAGACATAAACTATCGGAGTACGATTTCGAAATTATATATAAACCTGGGAAGAAAAATTTAAATGCGGACGCTCTGAGTAGAATACCCCAAAATAGCAGCGTGGTGGCGGCAGTCCAAACGCGCTCTAAGGCAAAAGAACAAAAGAACCAAGAAAACGACAGGCCGCAGGAAATCTCCGCATCAGTGGAACCGGATAGTCCAAAGGCGGAACAGGGTAATAGCACAATTCTTCTGGAAGACCCAAAGGAAATTAAGACAATAATAAAGGATTTCCATGATAAACCATTAGGAGGTCATCAAGGGGCGGTAAAAACCTATTTACGCATTAGGCAAGAATACAGGTGGCCAGGCATGCAAAAGCAGATAAAAGAATACGTTAGAGCATGTCCCAAATGTCAAGTGAACAAAAGTTCAAAATTAACGAAAATGCCCCTAGTATTAACAGACACGCCAGTGCGGCCCTTCGATAAGGTTTATATGGACATTGTAGGTATTTTACCGGAGACTGTATCTGGTAATAAATACATCCTCACATTCCAAGACGATTTTTCAAAATTTATGGCTTGCACAGCTATTCCCGACGCAGAGGCGAGTACCGTAGCCAGAGCCTTCTACGACGAAGTGGTAACGCGATACGGAATTCCACGAATTCTAGTAACAGATAACGGTACCAACTTCACTTCAAAATTATTCAGTGACACATGTAAGTTGTTAGGAATTAAAAAATTACACACAACACCGTACCACCCACAGGCCAATGGTTCCTTAGAACGAAGCCATAGACCCTTGGCAGAATATTTGCGTAGTTTTGCGAAAGAGGACGGATCCAATTGGGACCAGTGGTTATCAGCGGCAATGCACGTGCATAATCACACTCCGCATACAACCACCAAACAAACCCCTTTTCGCACACTGTATGGATTCGACGCGCAGATACCAACAAATTTGAAAAAAAAATGTGGCCCACTCTATAATGCGGACGATCCCGTCAAGGTGCAGAAATTCCAAATACAAAGGGCCCATGAGATGGTTAGGCAGAATCAGGAACGTGCAAAATTCCATAACAATTTGCTTAAACATTACAACAATTCAATTAAAATAGGAACAGCTACGGATGCAGTAAATCGGAACCGGAAAACCACGCTCAACACATACAATTCAACAAAAAATTTAGTAAATAGGGAAAAATAAAGAACGTAAAATAACATATATTTTTGTATTTCAAGGCGGTCATAGGTGGAAAAAAAGAGAGGGCTGGATCCCATTAACTGCGACGCCGCAAATAATTGCTCAGTGCGCTTGAGTGAGTACGTCAGGAATGTCCTTATTAACACAAAACGGTTTTGGTTTTAGTATGTAGTTTTAGAGAAAATTTTGTTATAACTAACCGGACACTTACTAACTTTGCTTACTAACAGAATGTATTAAGTGATTATCGAATTTGACTTAACCATATATCTAGGCTTGGTTAAGGCAGTATATTAATTTTATGTTGTTTCCAAGTGCATGCATATGGTAGAAACAATATAAACTTAGTTTTACTTCAATTTTTACTTGGACCTAATCCTATTTATCAGAAGTCCAAGTTGCAATAATTTTGGGGTAGAAAATTCGGAGACGGTTTTGTCACATGGTGTCAGGGCGCCATGACATTATGTGGCATCACGAATTGGTTACCGTTACTTGTATATAGATAATGTTAAATGCACACGGAAGCGTCTAGTAAGGAGGAAGCAACTAGAAGAGTATTTTAAATGAAGTAATTACACAGAGGTTCGAATGAATAATAGCAATGAATAATGGTTGAAATAGAAAATTGTAAATACGGAAGATTGAAAATTACTCGGGAAATTATAAGAATAAAAATATTTTAAAAAAAAAGGGGGCAAGTAAAATAGAATTTAAAGGTTACTTTTCAACTTGCTAAAGAGTTAAATTAAATTAAGTAAATTAAATAATTGTAAAATTTCATTAATTAAATAATTTTAATGGTAATATAGAAGTCACAAACTAATAGAGCTTTTAGTTGTGGATGGCAATAAGAGAAAAATAGTTGAAGTAATTGTACATAGGGGAAAAAAAACAAACTGACAAAACTCTTGATTGAAAGGAAAAAGAACGAAAAAGAGAGAAGAAAAGAAAAAAGAAGAGAAAAGGAAAACAAAAAAGAAATAAATAAATAAATAATAAGTATCAAAAAACAAAAGAAAGAAAACAAAGGAACAATAAATATATGAAAGGGAAAAAAATAAGAAAGAAAAAACATTCTGAAAAATGTATGAAAATAAAGTACATAAATTTTAAAATAAAGGGAAAAGGAAATGAGAATATGTATAAAAAAACAAGAGAAACTAGATAAGAGGCACTAGAAAAATATTTTTAAGGACACATAACGAAAACTGTAAAAAATTTTTTTAACCTAAGATTTAATGATTTCACTCAATAAATGTATTGATTTTAGTTGATAGTCGAATACGCACGCAAATTGTACATAGTCATAAGTATGTATATACTCGCATTTATTGCAGCATAAATATTAAGGAACAAGCATAAGATACTCATGAAATAACATTAAATAATTTCGTAGTATAAATCTTAGAAAATAAATATGATAAGCCACCAACAACATCAACACCTATGGTAGCTTCAATTTGGTTATGGACTCCAAGATACGAGCGGTACATCGAAGTTGCTTTTCCGAATCATCACGTTGTACGGCACCATCACAGAAGTGAGAGACAGCATTGTTCGACAAAGACGGCCATGGCGATGTTTTCTCGCTTACACTAGTCAACAGGGTGGACGTGCTAAAACATTTTTCTTTTGGGCACTCCCCGCAAATTAACATCTTACTATAGTCGCAAATTAGAGCTAACGTCCCGAAGTGAGACAAGGAAATCGTGAAGCCACAGTCAGAGCTTCTTCGATCAATTAGCGTCAAGTAAGGTAGGAGGTCCACCAGACAGTCAGCAACGTAGCACACAACTCCAGCAGTCCAAGAAAACGAGAAAGAAACACCGAAGGCCACATCACTCCGTTCAAGGTAGATCAGTACTACGAAGAGCATGTCCAATCGGTGCAGTCACATAGTTACACACCGTTTCTTCAAATGTGGGTGGCCTGCAACGTGTCATACAAGAAAACATCACCCAAAGACGAGATGACAGTTCGTAGCAGCAAAAGCATAATTCGGCAGAACCATCATCATCTTCTTCTCCAATCAGCAGGTCCGAGGGAGGCCAGACAAGAACCATTATCGTATTTACTTAAGAAATTTGAAATAGCATTAAGGCTAACATCAAACAATTGACCACGCAGTAGAAACGTTGTAATAAAAGGAAAAATTAACATCGCTTCACGATATTAATTTTTCCTTTCCCTAGGGGTGGAGGGATGTTGTGAGTCACTGGTTCCGCTAGGCATACTTTCGGGCGATACTTAAAATTATGACTTCGCACTGAACATTTTTTTGCACGTTGTGCTTGTTGGTTTAATTCCGCATTGCCGTTTCTAGAGCAATTCGTCGAATGATCGCAGGTCGCTGAGGCCGCGGTTTCGTTTTCATTAAATATTGTTGGCCATGGAACTAGTGACCCACTTTCTTGCGCTCAGGTGTTGGGGCAGGTCTTTTCCGCTACAGTTAGCATATTGTTGTTTCCGTATTTAAGCTTCCTCATACAGAAATATAAATAAGACTGATATGAGTTAGTTGAGGAGAGTTGAGTTGCATAAGTCAATTAGTGAATAGTGAGTAGTGAACGTGGAAACGTATTCCATACAATAAAGTGTCCAAAGTAAGATACAGTGTTTTTATTCAGACGGTCTGTGGTCTTTGGAGTAGCCCACAGCGAGGACTTCCAGAAAAACCATAACAATATGATATACACTGGTGTGCTAGGCTACCTTTTCAGTGAATTAAGGTTTCTACGTTCTCCCCGGTCATTAATGCTAGTTCAACCTAGGTGTGCAAGCCTAACTTCAGCGCGTCAATTTTACGTGCATTTGGTTATGGAATTCCTTACGCTCACCTCTTCGTGAAATTAGAAGCAGAGCTGTGTTTATAACGAAACTTCTTTTTTATTTTAGCACGGAGCACTGAGTAGCGACCTTCCTTCAACCTGTAATAATTTTAGTTTTCCCAAACTGATACACTGTATAATCTTTGGTCTTTATCTTTATCTTATTTTCAGCTCACTTAGTTTGCCCTCAAATTAGTTATAAGTTAATTTTTATTTAATATTTGTTTACATAATCTGGCTTAATTTGTGAAATTATTTGTATAGCCCTATGTTGGGGTTCTTTCAGAAAGATCCTGTCGTGGGCTTCTCCGAAGTCTTTCCTCCTACAGTCCGTCCGAATTGAAACACTATAACTTCACTCTGAACACTTTATTGCGAATTACACTAGTTACACACGGTTTTTAAGCTCCGCTTCGCTGATCACTACTGACTGAACACTCTTCACTACTTCATACCAGTCTTAATTATATTTCTGTATGCGGAAACTTAAACACGGAAACAAAAATATGCTAACTGTAGCGGAAAAGACCTGCCACAACCCCTGAGCGCAAGAAAGTGGGTCATTAGGTCCACGGCCAACAAGTGCAATACCGCTTCACCAGCGGCTAGCGCGCGCTCGATGAATTGACCTTGACAAGTTACAATGCGGAATTAAACGCTTAGTGCGATGGAAATTAAACGCTCAGTGCGACACCATTATGGTCGACTGAAAATGTGTTCCGCGGAAGTAGCGACTCACACCATCCCTCCACCCCTAGGGAAAGGAAAAATTAATATCGTGAAGCTATGTTAATTTTTCCTTTTATTACAATGCTTCTACTGGGTGGTTAACTGTTTGATATTAGTCTTAATGCTATTACAAATTTCTTAAGTAAATACGATAATCGCTTCTTGTCTGGCCTCCCTCGGACAGGCTGATTGGAGAAGAAGATGATGATGGTTCTACCGAATAATGCTTTTGCTGCTACGAATGGTCATCTCGTCTTACGGTGATGTTTTCTTGTGACACGTTGCAGGGCACTCACATTTGAAGAAACGGTGTAGTTCTGGTCTACCTTTTGACTGCACTGATTAGACATGCTCCTCGTAGTTCTGCTCTATCTTGAACGGAGTGATGTGGCCTTCGGTGGCTTTTATCGCTTTCTCGGACTGCTGGGGTTGTGTGCTACGTTCTTGACTGTCTGGTGGACCCCCATCTTGCTTGACGCTAATTGATAGAAGAAGTTCTGACTTCTGTGGCTTCACGATTCCCTTGTCTCACTTCGGGACATTAGCTCTAATTTGGGAATATGATCTGTAGTTAGATGTTATTTTGCGGGGAGTGTCCAAAAGAAAAATGTTTTAACACGCCCATCCTGTTGACTAGTGTTAGCGAGAAAACATCGCCATGACCGTCTTTGTCGAACAATGATGTCTCTTATTTCTGTGATGGTGCCGTACAACGTTTTTTCCCTTTGTTTCCTTTTTTTTTTTTTGATATTTATTATTTATTATTATTTTTTTTTCTTTTCCTCTTCCTTTTTCTTCTCTTCTCACTTTTTCTTTCTTTTTCCTTTGACTCAAGAGTTTTGTCAGTTTGTTTTTTTTTCTTATGTACAATTACTTCAACTATTTTTCTTTTATTGCTGTCCACAACTAACAGCTCTATTAGTTTATGACTTCTATATTACCATTAAAATTATTTAATTAATTAAATTTTACAATTATTTAATTTACTTAATTTAATTTAACTCTTTACAAGTTGAAAAGTAACCTTTAATTTCTATTTTACTTGCTCCCCTTTTTTTCAATATTTTTATTCTTATAAATCCCGAGTATTTTTCAATCTTTCGTATTTACATTTTTCTATTTGAACCATTATTCATTGCTATTATTCATTCGGACCTATGTGTAATTACTTAATTTTAAATACTCTTCTAGTTGCTTCTTCCTTACTAGACGCTTCCGTGTGCATTTAACATAACGGTAACCAACTCGCGATGCCATATCATGGCGCCCTGACACCTGTGACAAAACCGTCTACGAATTATCTACCCCAAAATTATTTCAACTTGGACTTCTGAAAAATAGAATTTGGTCCAAGCAAGAATTGAATTAAAACTAAGTTTATATTGTTTCAACCATATACATGCACTTGGAAACAATGTAAACAACAGAATAAAGCAATAAAACAACATAAAAAGCAAAATAAACAACATAAACTTAATATATTGCTTTAACCAAACCTAGATATATGGTTTAAACAAATTCTATAATTAATTAATACATTTTGTTAGTAAACAAAGTTAGTAAGTGTCCGGTTAGCTATAGAAAATTCCCCTTAAAAACATACTAGCCAAAACGGTTTTATATGGATGAGCAACTTCGGGCGTACTTACTTATCTATTTGCGGCGTCGCAGTTAATGGGATCCAGCCCTATCTTTTCCGTCGTCCTGGAAAACACGGAATTTCCCTTTGCACCACCTACGACTGCCTTGAAACATACAAATATATATATTATTTACGTTCGTTATTTTTCCCTATTTACTAAAATCTGAATTCCTTTTTTCTTTTGTTGAACTGCGTCCGTGACTGTTTCTATTTTACGCGAATTGTTGTATTGTTTAAGCAAATTGTTGTATTGTTTAAGCAAATTGTTATGGAATGGCTTATACCTGTTCTTAATTTTTAGAACTGTCGTGACTGGGCTTCTAATGCCTATCACCTCATATGGGCCTAACCATATTGGTGAAAATTTACTTTTCCTCGTTTGATTTTTCAGCATTACCCTATCTCCAACTTTAAAAATTACTGGATTTAGCCTGTCATCGTACTGTCTTTTGGCCGCTTCCTTTGCACGTTCCCGATTTTGCCTAACCATCTCATGGGCCCTTTGTATTTGGAATTTCTGGACCTTTATGGTCCTCCCGTCCGCATCTATAACATATCTTGGTCCGATCAATGCCTTTACATTCGAAAGCTTGGTGTCCGTAGCCAAGGCATCGAAAGCATGGTGTCACCATAGCTCTTCGTCTAACCAGGCAGCTAACCCAACCGATCTTTATCCGACCAGCTTTTAGAAGAGAGAGAGTCCACTTCTCCTCTATATCAAGGATAGCTAAGCTTTGTCCTCTTTTGTTCAAGTTTGTGACCACTACCTTGAAATCTGCTTCAGCACCGTTTAGGTGCTTCCTTAATACATCTTCTACATCTCTCGCAGTGGTAACGCAATCTATTCCACAAATCTCTAAGCTCAATCTTGGAGTCAGTGTTTTGACTTGTCCTGCAGGTCCGACAGCTTCCCTAAGAGTGTTGCTGAATGCTACTTTCTTGTCACTGTCTAACGGTTTACGCAATTTGACCAACACAGACCCTGTCCTGGTCTGCCGTATTGTGCGAACATCCGCTCCGCTGTCTTCTGGGTTGACCTTGCTACGGATATCCTTTACAATATCCGCAAATGATTTCCCACTAGCCGGCTTAATAATTATAGCGTCCGTAATGGCCTTAAGTTTGGTTGCCCCTTTGTTTTCTCCCTTGTAAGCTGCCTGTCGTTTTAGATCCCTAACTGTTCCTGACTTTGATTCTTCACGTTTCTTCTTGGGCGTCGTCCCAACGATGGAGTTTGTAACGAAACTTTTCCCTCTCTTTCCAGGGTATGTGACTCAGCCGAGTCCAGGATCCGTCCAGTTATTTATTTGATTGAGACACAAGGCTTCCTTCAATGAATTCTCTCTTTTATTAATTTCTAGATTAATTCAATAATTCGTAATTCTAATTCAACAATTAAGCTTATATAAAATATTTGGAAATGGTCTTAAAATGTATAAATGGGTACAAAATAGATGCATGGCCTCTGATAGCCTTCACAGGTGGACGCTGTGGTGAAAGAACCTGTCCCCGCTCCACTGGGGTACGAGCGAACCGGGTGTTGGCCGCGGGAGTACAACTCCACAAGGCGACGTACTAATGAGAAACGTTGGGACGCGGGAGTACAACTCCACAGGCGACGCTCTGATGCGAACTGTTGGCCGCGGGAGTACAACTCAACAGGCGACGTGTTAATGTGAGTGTTGGCCGCGGGAGTACAACTCCACAAGGCGACGTGCTGATGTGAAACGTTGGGCCGCGGGAGTACAACTCCAGAGGCGACGCTCTGATGCGAACTGTTGGCCGCGGGAGTACAACTCCACAGACGACGTGCTAATGTGAGTGTTGGCCGCGGGAGTACAACTCCACAAGGCGACGTGCTAATGAGAATCGTTGGGCCGCGGGAGTACAACTCCACAGGCGACGCTCTGATGCGAACTGTTGGCCGCGGGAGTACAACTCCACAGGCGACGTGCTAATGTGAGTGTTGGCCGCGGGAGTACAACTCCACAAGGCGACGTGCTAATGAGAAACGTTGGGCCGCGGGAGTACAACTCCACAGGCGACGCTCTGATGCGAACTGTTGGCCGCGAGGCCCTGTTGGCGGCGACGTTGTGGCTATGCCGAAGTCGAGGCTCTGCGGCGTCGGCGTTGTGGCTCTGCCGAAGTCGAGGCTCTGTGGCGTCGGCGTTGTGGCTCTGCCGAAGTTGGGGCTCTGCTGGCGTCGGCGTTGTGGCTCTGCCGAAGTCGAGGCTCTGCTGGCGTCGGCGTTGTGGCTCTGCCGAAGTCGAGGCTCTGCTGGCGTCGACGTTGTGGCTCTGCCGAAATCGAGGCTCTGCTGGCGTCGACGTTGAAATGACTTACCGAAGATGGATTTCCAAAAGACCACTGTCCAGGCCGGGAGTTCACGACAAAAAGCCTCGATTCCTCGTGGTGAAGCGCCTTTTATAGTGACGATGGTATTCCTACGCGCTTATTGTAAGAAGCTTGTTGTCTCTTTCTTGCCTGCGTGATCGTATCTGTGGTCGAGCTCTCTCTCGATCCACTCAGGCGATGGTGCTACTTTCTAACCACTCTCAATTTTTGTCAAATCTCTTTTCTACTTTGCTGTTCGTTACATACATATTAATATGCAGAAACGGTAGTTTAAAATTAAAGTGATGTATATTATGGGTATATATATATACAAGTAAAAAACATGCAAATATGGAATTATGTGGGGGGAAATTAAGTTGTCCTTAATTTGCTCCTGACATCTGCCTCTTACTTTATCGAGGGGGTGGTGGCGACGGCGATCCTGCCCGTCCGCGTGACCTTTATGTCATAACGAATGCCCCAGCTGACACGGGCCAGCTTCAAGGCGTTCCTGCCTAGCGTACTCCGCTTGATGTCCTGGACTTCGTGCCGTATGGACTCTGGCAGCTCACCTAACGGATCTTCAGCCAAACCGGTTTGCCTCCGGACGCGTTTGCCAGGGATCACCGGCGGCCCTTCGGTTTTCCACCCGTTCGATGCGTGGGGTGTCTTTTGTGCGGAGTTTTCTCGGAAGCCCCTCGCGGTGCTGCTCTCAGGGGTTCCCACGTCTCTGTTGTCTTCCCAGTCAGAGTCATCTGAAGCCAGTAGACTCATGCCGGAACTCGCGCGGTGGATGGGTTGTGGAGGAATACTCGGCTCGCTGTCCCCTGGACGGTTGGTCAACTGCGCCACTTGGCCGTGGTTGCGTCGCGACCCTTGGTTATATGACCGTGATGGGAGCGTGTTCGTGTGGGTGATTTCATGAGCCTTCGCACCGTCGTTGCTGCGGTTGTTGCTGTCAAGACGAACATTTCGATTGTGGTTACCACTGCGTCTGCGGCTGCTGGCACTGTTGTTGCTGCTGGTGTTATTGCCACTCCTGTTACTGCTGCTGCTGGTATGACTGTCACTACTGCCACTGCTGCTGCTGGTACTGCTGTCACTACTGCCACTGCTGTTGCTGGTACTGCTGCTGCTGGTGTTGCTGTCAAGACTCGTACGGTTGTTGCTGGTATCGGTGGCTTTCTTCCCTGGCGCGCGGCTTGGGCATTCCGCTATAGGCCGGCTAGCTCTCGGCAAGTATAGGTGGGGCAGCTTCTCTAATGTTCCCTCCCTTACTCGCAACTGTATTGCCACTGCCAGGGCCGCTGGGTACCACTCACGGAGATCCTGGTGGCGGTAGTCAGCGAAAGGTTGGCCCAGGAACATGGACGCGTTATGCAACAAGAATACTCCGCAGTCGGTCGAGTTCCTTTGTTGTGGTGTGGGGACGCGGTGTACCGAGAGCGTATGGGCATCCACTACTGGCGGGCTTCTCGTTGGAAACTCCCACTGGTACGCCTTCTGGAAGAATTTCCACCAGACCTCTGGCACAGGGTCGTTGTTGACAGTGCTCATAGAGTCGAAGACCAAAATTTCTCCTCGGGGTCCCGTCCCAGTCTCCTTCCAGCACAGCACCAGTAGGTACCAGTGCATTCGCTGATTCGCCGGTATCAGGAGTGCAGATTTATTGAAAATACTCTGGTTCCGGACCCACTTCCGTAGCGGCTCAAGTTCGGACGTTGCATTGTATTTACACAATTCGGGAAAGAAGTGCGCACTAAGAATCGCGACCCGGCGTTGTATCTCTAGTGGCTTCCGTCGTATCAAGACCGCTAAATAAAAGTCGATTAGAGAGTCATTGATGAACCGTACGGACGAGATTCGGCGATAATCCTCCGGGTATAGCGTGACTCCGCCCGGTCCCGGCGGGTAAATGAGTAGGGCGTCTGAGACTCCTTCGTCCTCATTCGACACTTCTATAACGATTCCGTTGGCCTTGTGTTCCTCAGTCGACGGCGCTGGCGACTGCGCGGCGAACGCCGGCTGCGACTGCGCGGCGGACGTTGACTGCGACTGCGCGGCGGACGTCGACTGCGACGTTGGCTTGACGGCTTGCGACATCGCGTTCACTTTTCAGACGGCACTATTGGACAATAGTCAATTCTCTACGCGTGCTTCTCCGACGGCACTCACTTTTTGAATAAATCTGAAATATTTCCTTCTTGCAGCGATCTCCATAAACTGTGATAAGGAAGGATCCCGTTATTTCGTGTGTCGGTTGGTTCCTTGGGTTTTGTTATTGCTTTGCATTCTGTGTGCTTGAGTTCGGGTCCTGTTGTGGTATGCATGTTACAAATTTTCCTGCTCGCAGCGATCTCCGCGAATTGTGATAACGGAGGATCCCGTTATTTCATGTATAGTTGCTTTCTTCGCACTTCGGTACTAAAAATCCCCTGTTTATTTTCTTATTATTCGTATAAAATAGTTACTTAATAAATCGGAATATTTTGGATTTCATGCAATTCCTATATAATAATGCTTTGCTGTGGCTTCTTTCTGTTATTTAGATATTATGTATTTATAGAAAGGGAGTTACCATGACCTCGCTGTGTTCTTCCTATTCTGCCGTGGTTGCATGCGTCGGCCGTGGGAGCTGCGTCGGTGGGTACGCTTTTGAGCTCGCTGATGTGTGCTGTCTTCGTCTTCTTGGAGGCACCTATTTACTTCTTGGAGTTGCACAATCAACGGGGATGTGAACGCGATTACCTTGTAGGGGCCATCGTATTTTGGTGCCAATTTGGCTGCAAAGCTGTCGGCGGCCTTCGAGAGCGGATGGGTTCGTCTAAGGACGAGCTGCCCAATATTCGGTGTCCAGTGGCGTCGGCGCAAGTTGTAATGACGAGCCTGATCGGAGGCAGCTTTGGTCAGTCTTTTCCTGACGATCGCAAATATTTCAGTGAGTCGCTTGGCCTTGTCATCCGCCTCCTCGGGCGATTGTCCCGTGCCAAATGTTTTCTGGTCGAATAAAGATCCCGGCAACCGCAGCTCTCGTCCTTGCGTGAGATAGGCAGGACTATAGCCAGTTACATCCGATCTGCTTGAATTCAGGGCCAGTGTGATTTCGGGAATCAACTCGTCCCAGGCGTTCTGTTGTCCATCAGCGAATTGGGCGATCATGGTCTTTAAAGTTCTGTTTGCTCGTTCCGCTGGGTTCTCTTGTGGGGTGTATGGGGCTGTATACTGGTGCTTGGTTCCTATTTCTGTGAGAAAGCTTTCGAACGCTCGGCTTGTGAACTGGACGCCGTTGTCTGAAATTAAAACTTTTGGGGTGCCGTAACGGGCCAGTATCCTCTCTCGGAAAGCCTTTATAAGATTTGGCGTTGAGGCTTTGCGCAGTGGTACGGCTTCAATCCACTTGGAGAACCTGTCGAAAAATACTAGAATCATATTATTACCGTGCTTTGACCGGGGAAGTGGTCCAATGGAGTCCGTGCAAACGTTGGCCCACGGCTCATCGGCGATTTGACTCAGCATTTTCCCAGCCTTTAGTTGTTGGTCCACTTTGAACTTCTGGCATGATTCACATCGTTGCACAAAGTTTTTGATGTCTCGCGACATGCCTGGCCAGTGGTATCTGTCCATGATCCTGGCGGTGGTCTTCCGAATTCCTAAGTGGCCTGCGCTGGGAAGACTGTGGTTCTCGTATAACACACGTTGGCGGAGGAAGCTGGGGACGCACATCTTCCACGGGGTGCATTCCTCGTCGTATTCGCGTTGCGTTATGTGCCTGTACAGATTCCCATCCTGCTCGAGGAAATCTGGGTATTTCTCGGGGTTGTCGTGAATAGCGGCTATCTTCTTTTCTAACCAAGGACACTTCTTACACTTTTCTTCGTCAATTCCTGTGCGACGGAGGGTGTCTACCGGTTGTCGCGACAATGCGTCGGCCGTTGAGTTTCCCTCTTCTGTATTGGACGTCGAACCTATATTGCTGCAGTTCTAACGCCCACCTTGCGATCCGGCCCGATGGATTCTCTATCGAATTGAGCCACTTAAGGGAGAGATGGTCTGTAACCACCGTAAACTGGTACCCCTCGAGGTAGCACCGCATTTTCCTGATGCCCCATATGATCGCCAAGCACTCTTTTTCCGTAGTGGTGTAATTTTGTTCGGCTGGGTTGAGGCGGCGACTGGCATAGGCGATTACCGCTTCTCTCCCATCGTCGTCTTGCGTTAACACGGCTCCCAGGTCGACCTCGCTGGCGTCAGTTTGGAGGATAAATCGCTTGGTGAAGTCCGGACAGGTCAGGACTGGTGCATTGACAAGCATTCCTTTCAGCTTATCGAAGGCCTTCTGTTGTTCGTCTTTCCACTTCCAATGTCTGCCCTTTTTCAGCAGAGTGGTCATCGGGTGTACTACAGTTGCGAATTCGGGTACAAATCGGCGATACCAGGACGCAATTCCCAGGCACACTCGCAGTTCGCGTACGTTGGAGGGTGGTTTCAGCGTCTTGATGGCGGAAATTTTGTCTGGGTCCGTTTCGATGCCGCGTTCACTTACCACGTGTCCCAAATACTTAGTGTGCTTTTTGAGGAACTCACATTTCTCTGGGTTATATTTCAGGTTCGCCGACCGCAACTTTCGGAAGACTTCCTGCAGGTGGCCCACGTGTTCCTCCACTGAGCTGCTTGTAACTATAATGTCATCCAGATATGCGAAAGCATGTGGTTCCAAGTCAGATCCAATGACTTTATCAAACGCCCTCTGGAATGTCGCCGGAGCAGAATGGAGGCCGAATGGCATGACCTTCCAGTGGAAGAGACCTCGCCCCGGGACCGTAAATGCTGTGTACTTCTTGCTGTCGTTGTCCATTGGTATTTGCCAATACCCGTTTTTCAGGTCCAGGCTGCTGATAACCTTTGCGTTTCGTAGTCGGTCGAGTATGTAATGTATACGCGGAAGTGGATACGCGTCAGGAATTGATCTGTCGTTTAGCTGCCGGTAGTCAATGCAGAGTCTCCAAATGCCTGTTTTCTTTTTGACCAGGACTATCGGGGCACTATAGGCACTGTGTGACGGCTCGATGCATCCTTTAGCCAGAAGTTCGTCGACCTCTCTGCTTATTACTTCCTGCATGGCCGGGTTGCGTGGGATGTATCTCTGCTTAATCGGCCGCTCATCTTTCATGGCAATCTTGTGCGACGTAATGTTGCATGATCCTTGTACCTCATTGAATTTCGCGAGTTCGTGCCGCAGGAAATGATCGATGCTCAGCGATGGAGGGTCCTCCTCCTTGAGAGCCGTGCACGTCCACTCCTCTCGCCATTTCTGTCCGTGTGTCTCTCGCAGAGTGACCGTCTGTCCGCCGCAGCTGATGACGGCCCCAGCCTTCGCCAAGAAGTCCAGGCCCAAAAGCAAGTCGTCCGATGCCCCGGCCATAATCAACAGCTCCACATCGATCTCACATGTGCCGAGTTTGATTCTTACCTGGAGGCATCCGTTGGTCATCCTTCGTGTGTTGTCGGCTAGGCGAATGTAGTTGGCGGAAGTAGTTCGGCTCACCGAAAGACCGAGCTCCTGCACAAAAGCTTGGCTGGCAAAGCTCCTTGTCGCTCCCGTGTCCAACACCGCTCTTTTCTTGAGGTGTTCCACTATGACTTCTGCAGTTAAATGAGTACTGTCGTGGTGTATGAGGCTTAGTTGACCCGGCGAGGGGTCGTAGTTGCTGGACCCGCATTCCCTCCTGCCTGGCGTGGTCCGTCCTCGTTTCCCGGGGGAGGTCGTTGGCAGCATTCGATAGTGCGGAGTCCGCGATGTCCGCAAGTCCAACAAAACAGGATACGGCGGTTGTGACAATACCGTTCCGTGTGGCCGTCTTGCCCGCATCGTCGACATGCAGTGGCTGGGTTTGTACTCACTTCGACCGGGGGTGCCAGCTGTCGATGCGTCACTTCTCGCTCACGTGGCCGGTGGTTTGTGGGTTCCGGTTGCCGTCCATGTATTTCTTCAAGGTCCTCTGCTAGAAAAATGAGTTCCTCGAGGCTCATGAAGTCGCGCCGTTTCACGTAAAGTTGCACGTCTTTCCGCGCGTTTCGATAGAGGCGCTCAAGCTTCTCCTCCTCGGCCCAGTTGACATGACGCATAGCGTCGTACAGGTCGAGCACGTAGTCCTTGAAGGGTTCGTCTGGTTTTTGGTGCCGGTTACGTATGTGGTCCTCGAGTCCCTCGAAATAACGGGTGGACAGAAAGAATTTCAAAAACGCCGTTTTAAATTGACCCCAGGTTTGCCAATCCATTATTCTGTTGCGGAACCAGATCAGAGCTCGGTCTCGAAGAAGTTCCGGCATTGTCCTTGGTAGCAAGTCTCGGCTTATCCCATACGCGGTGGCCAGTTCTTCCAACCTTTCGATAAACGCGAGAGGATCGCGACCACCGTCATATCTAACTGACCACTTCCGCACTTTGTCCATGACGTCGGCGTGATCTGTCGCGCGTTCCCTCAACGTTGGCCTGCATTCACCCCCTTGACCTGCTGCTGAAACGGTGGTGGGCAGTTCTAGAGTTTTCGCTGTTTCTGGCTGATGCTTCTGTGCCGCCCCCATTCGGTGCGGGGACTTCGCTTTCTGGTGAATCCTTTCCAGTTCTTCTAGTCGTGCCATGACCTTTTCGTCGTCCTTCGAGTCTGCTGCAAAAGTGGCCAGCCGTTTTCTCAAGTCCTCGACGGTTCCACATTCGTCGAGTTCAAATTCCTTCGCGTACGTTATTAGCTCGTTCTTGCGTAGTAAGTAAATCCAGGTGATCTTCATGGCGTGCGTCTTTGTACGGCACTCTGTGATGAGTTATTTCGATGTTCGTGTCTCGTCGAGATTTTGGAAGCCTTAAGGTCCCTGCTCGGCCGCCACTGTAACGAAACTTTTCCCTCTCTGTCCAGGGTATGTGACTCAGCCGAGTCCAGGATCCGTCCAGTTATTTATTTGATTGAGACACAAGGCTTCCTTCAATGAATTCTCTCTTTTATTAATTTCTAGATTAATTCAATAATTCGTAATTCTAATTCAACAATTAAGCTTATATAAAATATTTGGAAATGGTCTTAAAATGTATAAATGGGTACAAAATAGATGTATGGCCTCTGATAGCCTTCACAGGTGGACGCTGTGGTGAAAGAACCTGTCCCGCTCCACTGGGGTACGAGCGAACCGGTTGTTGGCCGCGGGAGTACAACTCCACAAGGCGACGTACTAATGAGAAACGTTGGGCCGCGGGAGTACAACTCCACAGGCGACGCTCTGATGCGAACTGTTGGCCGCGAGAGTACAACTCCACAGGCGACGTGCTAATGTGAGTGTTGGCCGCGAGAGTACAACTCCACAAGGTGACGTGCTGATGTGAAACGTTGGGCCGCGGGAGTACAACTCCACAGGCGACGCTCTGATGCGAACTGTTGGCCGCGGGAGTACAACTCAACAGGCGACGTGCTAATGTGAGTGTTGGCCGCGGGAGTACAACTCCACAAGGCGACGTGCTGATGAGAATCGTTGGGCCGCGGGAGTACAACTCCACAGGCGACGCTCTGATGCGAACTGTTGGCCGCGGGAGTAAAACTCCACAGGCGACGTGCTAATGTGAGTGTTGGCCGCGGGAGTACAACTCCAGAAAGCGACGTGCTAATGAGAAACGTTGGGCCGCGGGAGTACAACTCCACAGGCGTCGCTCTGATGCGAACTGTTGGCCGCGGGAGTACAACTCCACAGGCGACGTGCTAATGTGAGTGTTGGCCGCGGGAGTACAACTCCACAAAGCGACGTAATAATGAGAAACGTTGGGCCGCGGGAGTACAACTCCACAGGCGACGCTCTGATGCGAACTGTTGGCCGCGGGAGTACAACTCCACAGGCGACGTGCTAATGTGAGTGTTGGCCGCGGGAGTACAACTCCACAAAGCGACGTGCTAATGAGAAACGTTGGGCCGCGGGAGTACAACTCCACAGGCGACGTTCTGATGCGAACTGTTGGCCGCGAGGCCCTGTTGGCGGCGACGTTGTGGCTCTGCCGAAGTCGAGGCTCTGCTGGCGTCGACGTTGTGGCTCTGCCGAAGTCGAGGCTCTGCGGCGTCGGCGTTGTGGCTCTGCCGAAGTCGGGGCTCTACTGGCGTCGACGTTGTGGCTCTGCCGAAGTCGAGGCTCTGCTGGCGTCGGCGTTGTGGCTCTGCCGAAGTCGAGGCTCTGCTGGCGTCGACGTTGTGGCTCTGCCGAAATCGAGGATCTGCTGGCGTCGACATTGGAATGACTTACCGAAGATGGACTTCCAAAAGACCACTGTCCAGGCCGGGAGTTCACGACAAAAAGCCTCGATTCCTCGTGGTGAAGCGCCTTTTATAGTGACGATGGTATTCGTACGCGCTTATTGTAAGAAGCTTGTTGTCTCTTTCTTTCCTGCGTGGTCGTATCTGTGGTCGAGCTCTCTCTCGATCCACTCAAGCGATGGTGCTACTTTCTAACCACTCTCAATTTTTGTCAAATCTTTTTTCTACTTTGCTGTTCGTTACATACATATTAATATGCAGAAACGGTAGTTTAAAATTAAAGTGATGTATATTCTGGGTATATATATATACAAGTAAAAAACATGCAAATATGGAATTATGTGGGGGGAAATTAAGTTGTCCTTAATTTGCTATTGGCAAGTTAACCGCCCGGCTTTCTTCTCGTGCTTGCGTTCGTATGCGTTTTTCCTCTTTTTTCGCCTCTTATTTCTCGTTTCTTTTTTATTTCTTCTGTATTTCTTTCGGGGGATTATTTGCTAACCTCTTAGCATTGCCTGCCAGAAAATTACTGCTATTCGCACTGGTGAGACGCTCCTGTGTATGTCCAGTGCCTCTTCGTGTCGTTTCTTCCTTCTGCCTGTCAGTTTCCATCGCCTTCCAGCTTCGCCTATAACTTGATGTTATATCCAACAGCTCTTCTAGCTCGTTAATCGCGTGTTAAATTTCCATACTGACGTTTTTCTGCCTATTCGTAGCTGCCTCATCTATTCTTCTATCTGTTTTTGCATGCCTGGCCACCTGTATTCTTGCCTAATGCGTAAATATGTTTTAACCGCCCCTTGATGGCCTCCTAATGGTTTATCATGGAAATCTTTTATTATCGTCTGAATTTCTTTGGGGTTTTCAGAAGAATTGTATTACCACCCTGTTCTGCCTTTGGACTATCCGGTTCCACTGATGCGGAAATTTCCTGCGGTTTGTCGTTTTCTTGTGGTTTTTGTTCTTTCACCTTAGAGCGCGTTTGGACTGCCGCGGCCTCATTGCAATTTTGGGGTATCCTACTCAGAGCGTATGCATTTAAATTTTTCCTTCCAGGTTTATATATAATTTCGAAATCGTACTCCGATAGTTTATGTCTAAACCTGGCTAGACGAGAAGTCTGATCCCTTAAATTCGCTATACCCTTTAAAGGTTGGTGGTCTGTAAATATTTTGAACGGCCTCCCCAAAAGATATGCCCTAAAATTCTTCGTTGCCCAAACTATAGCCAAGAATTCCTTTTCGATTGTGGAGTACCGTTTCTCGGCTCCACTTAACGCCCTACTAGCGAACGCTATTGGCCTGTCCTTTCCTACTTCCCCTTGGGCAATACTGCTCCCAGAGATTCATTGCTAGCATCGGTGGTCAACAAAAATTGTTTCGAAAAATCTGGATACCTTTCTTAGTAACTTGTTAATTGGGAAAGCGATTTTTGCCATGCTCCCAATAAATTTCCTATAGTAATTGGCTAACCCCAGGAATGCCTGCACCTCCTTTTTGTTCCTGGGAGGTTTTATATTCCTTACACACTCAACCTTCTGTGGGTCGGACAGTGCACCCTGCTCAGAACACTTATGGCCTAAATAAACTATTTCTCTTCTTAACAACTGACACTTTTCCGTGTTTAGTTTTAAATTATTTTCCCTAAGGACGCTAAACACCTTAAATAACCTATCTTCATGCTGTTTTAAACTCCTACCGTAAACGACTATATCATCTAAGTAAACGAAACAATCTATTCCTTGGAGCCCAGTGAAAATATGATTCATCATACCCTGAAACGTCGCTGGTGCCCCCGTTAAACCAAAAGGCATTCTGTTGAACTCGAAATGTCCTAGTCCTGAACTAAGCGCGGTCTTTTCTTTGTCTTTTTCATTCACCAAAACCTGGTGATACCCACTAGCAAGATCTAACTGCTCTAAAATCTCCTGAATTCTGGGTATAGGGAAAACCTGTTTAATCGTAACGTCATTTAACTTCCTAAAGTCAACCACTAGCCGCCATTTTTTCTGACCGTCTTTCGTGGCTTTCTTTGGTACCAATAACAGTGGAGAATTCCATGACGATTTGCTGGGGGAGATAATCCCGTCGTCTAGCAGCTTCCGTACCTGCCTGTACACTTCCTCTCTGTGGATATGAGGTAACCTATATTGCTTTTGATTAATTGGTGATTGGTCTTGCCTGGTCGGTATTTCGTGTTTTAAGACCGGCGCATAGGAGAATTCATCTCCTTCCAGCAGAAAAATATCATGAAAAGCTGCACATGCTCTCTCTACTGAACCCATTTCCTCCTCATTCAAACTATCATCTAGACTTAATTTATTCATCAGAGTACTTATTCTATCCTTAACATCTATCTCTCCTACTCTATTTATCATACTAGCACGGGTATTTCAAACTCATTGAAACTAGAAAACCTAGGCCTAAAGTCACTGTTTATTTCTACATCTTGTTCCGTTGAGTTTAGAATCGGAACGTAAACTATGCCCCCCTTAACTTTCGCTAAAGTTTCCCCCATATACACTCCCGGAATTTCCTGTTTATGAACTACTATTATATTTCCGGTATATTGGTTCTAATCCTAACTGGAACCGCTCTGATAGTTCTCGCCATTACTTTCGAACTTTCCTTATGTAAGATCTGATCTAATTCTCCCCTTGAACGCATAACCAGCATCTCAATATATTTCTTATTCTTGTTCATAAATGTTACTCGTTTACTAACTGAGTTTATAATTGACCGATTCCACAAATTGTCCCTACCAATTATGCCATCCGCTGGCACTCCCTGTCCAAGTGGCACTAATTGTAGCTTTAAAGAAAGGTGATTCATACCGCTAGTGATTGATCGTTGCGAGAAAGTCGATCACTACGGAACCGTTCGTTGTTACCCAGCCACCAAAAGCTCCATTTAAGGGTTTTTACGTCGTTAGTGTTTACCGTAAACGATCCACTCAATGCGCTCTCCTTTACCAGGCTCGTGTCTGCTCCAGTATCCACTAATAGGATGAGTTTTCCATTTTTTGCACCTTCACATGATACTTAAATGAACACGTCATCTATAGTGTCTGGGCGACCCTGCTGCCAGTTCAATCCTGAATTAATTTGTCCCCTTCTTTCCGTTGTATTCCGTTTTATATTATCGCTTTTATTTGTACTACTTTCTACCCTTGAGAAAAAATTTTCTAACATTTTTGTTGCGTCTTTTTGCCATGAATTCATGCCATGTTTGTCTTATTGTTATTTAAAAATTGCTCAGTATAATTAAAAACTTTTATTTTCTTTTCTTTTACTACATCTTTTATTATACCCAGAGACAATACTACCAAAAACGAAAATTTGTGCAATGCTTGCACTTAAGCATGAAGTCAAATTCGGTTTTGCTTACATCCTCACAACTGTTAACGTCTGGGAATGATTCAATACTCTCAACGCTCCCGCCTGCACTATCGACTCGCCCGTGATCGACTTTCTCGCAACGATCAGAGGAGGACGGTTCAACAATCGTTTTCGATGTATGGCTCGTCACTCCCATGATGTGTGGCCTCGAGTTACTTTTCTTTTCGGGTTCCCAGCTTAGTGGCCTTGGCTGGGCCCTCGATAGTTTCCCTGCGTTGTTCCCTGATATCTCTTGACGGGGCAGTTTATTGCTTTGTGTCCTGTTTTCACAACGGAAGGACTTGATATTATCTCCCCTGCTTTCGTTTCCCTTATTATACGTTTTCCAACTACCCTCATTAGCTTGTGGCTGCTGTCTACCACATGCTGCTGTCATGTGGTCGCTACTATTTCTTCTCTGATTACCTAGCTGACGTTCGGCTAAATTTCCTCTCGTCGGCTGCCCCCGTGACTGACATCTCCAAAATTTAGTTCATGCCCATACATCATGCATTTCTCACAGAATGGACTATTTTTCCTTACGAGACACTCGTCCCTAGTATGGCCTTTCCTTCCGCAGAACATACTACATACTATTCGCGCTTTGGCACTGGCTTGCCCACCTTGTGGACGTCCCATCGCCGTCCCGCGTGATACTCGGGTTTTGCATGAAGTTATCGCCATGCTGTGTATTTAGTTTCCCTGGGGGATCCATGGGTGTATGGCTTGCAGTCCCTTGGTTCATTTCTACAGTCCAGACCGGATTCATGCTCGCTAAAAGGTATGGTTGGGCTCCGAGAGATCTGCTGATGATCTCGTTTAGCTGTATTGCTTCTGCGATCAGCCTTTCCATTTCGATCACGTTGGTGCCCAACATCTTCATCCTTATCGTTGGGTCTCTTAACCCCAACACGAACGTCCTTGCTAATGATTTATTAATCTCAAGTCGCAGTCCATGATCCTGGGCCTCAGTATACTGGGATTTCGTAATGTCTTCTGCCTGTGTCCTTAGATTTATTAACCTTTCTCCGAACTCAAATATTTCTTCCCCTGGGAGTTCTGTATTCTGTTCCCCTGGGAGGAAATACTGTCTGTATTTCCGATATTGTTGTATCTAAAGATCTACACTTGAGATAGGACAGCTCTAAGGTACTGTATAGCTCTTCCACGCTCGCTATTTTCTTTCCTCTAATTAACCCGTATGCGTTCCCATGAAATCTTTGTTTTACGCACGCTAAGAAGTCACCTATTTCGGAATCCGATATACCCCTCCTCGCGAGTTCACATCCATCAATAAATTTATACACCACATTTCTCAAATAAGGAAAACGGGTTCCTGATAAAAATGGTACTAGTCTGTTTACACTTTTTGCGATTCGTTCTATACTCATTTTTAGGCTTGTATTACTCCTGATGATTTTAAAACTTGTCGCAGGTAGTGAAGGACGTCCAATAGGATCTTTGTGCAGGGCAGGGTTTTATCTGCTAGCAATTCTTCCTGTCGCGGGAGTCTATTTTCTTCTTTTAACTCCTCTATTCTCCTATGAGCCTCTTCTGAAGAGTCAAAACTGTCCCTGTTTTTTTGGTTTAAAACTGTCGAGCGCAAATTTCCCGTAACTCCCTTTTTCTCAATCAACTTTCTCAATCTATTATTTTCCTTTACTACTTCCTTTACTAAAATTGCCTTTAATTCTCTGTCCGTCAAGTAGTTATCGTATCTGTTTTTTAAGGGGTGAAATTCAGCTTTCCAACTTTCTAATTCCTTTAGCGCACTTTTATTTTTATTTGATATAAAATTGAGCAATTCTTCTAAAATTGCATCCGCCTTCTCTACCTTGGAGAGATTACCTAGATCTTTAATCTTTTCCTTAATTAAAATTAAATTCTCCTTATTGTTTACAGTGGATGAAAGATTATCCCAAATTTTTTCAATAAACCTGTCTAAATGTCCGACCAAATCTTTATAATCCCTTCCTAAATCCCTTAATCGCGCCTCCAAATCGAGCGAAATATCCATAAAGTAACAAAAAACAACAAAGACAAAAAAACAACGCGTGCAATTTTGCTAACACTTTCGGTCTGACGAGCAAATAAACAAAAACAATCAAAACCTCAGTAATGTTTTGCGCTGAAATTCAACCTCCAGCGTAAGCGCCACTGCTAATCTCGAGTTTCGCGTCACTTTTTAATTACAGCCACACTTAGCGTATTTTCTTTCAAAAAATTTTTTTTTCTCGTAGCATTCGCAAAACTGCTAAATCTACTGTTTACAAATTATCATAAAGTATTAAATTTTTCATTTTTTTTCACAATATTTAAATTTGCACAACAAATTATTATAATAATCCCCCTATAGCCAGACTCAGCCACAGGATTACGAGTAAGGGAGTGTTGCCCAGGATTATTTATGTGTGTTAGTATTAATATATATTTGCTACAATTTTATATTAACTCAAACTCACCTGTGCGAACGATTTTCGGTTCGTAATAACCAGCTGCGCCAAATATGTTGGGGTTCTTTCAGAAAAATCCTGTCGTGGGCTTCTCCGAAGTCCTTCCTCCCACAGTCCGTCCGAATTGAAACACTATAACTTCACTCTGAACACTTTATTGCGAATTACACTAGTTACACACAGTTTTAAAGCTCTGCTTCGCTGATCACTACTGACTGATTCCTCATCTGCTACATTACAATCTTATTTATATGTTTGAACGCGGAAGCTTAAACATGGAAATAATAATACGCTGACTGTAGCGGAAAAGAGCCGCCTCACCAAATGAGCGCAAGAAAGTGGGTCACTAGTTCCACGGTCAGCGACCTGCGATCAGTCGACGAATTGCTCTAGAAACGGCAATGCGGAATTAAACCAACAAGCACAACGTGCAAAAAATGCTCAGTGCGATGTCATAATAAAGTATCGCCTGAAAGCATGCCTAGCGGAACCAGTGACTCACAACACCTATAAATAAGATTGCAATCTTACAAGAAGGAATTTATACATGAATAAATAAAAAAAGAGTAAAAATGTTGTCTTCGGCCTGACCGAAGTCTAAATACCCTACACCCGAGTAACTAAAGCAATTATAATTTGGGCACTAAACAACCTTTGTGTAAGTAGGCGACCCACGTCCATTTTTGGTAAACATTTTGCTCTAGATACTGCTAGATAGAATCACGTATTAATATTTTGAACCGTTTATGGGATACTGACAACTTTTGTATAAGTGGACGGACCACGCCCATGGTATACAAGTTGGTAATACCTGTAGAAATCTCGTGATAAAATTACGTGTTAATATATTATACTGTTTACAAGATATTGATAAATGTTGTGTCAATGGGCGTGGCACGCCCTTTTTTGGCAAGCTTATTGGTAATGATTCCAGATACATCGTGATAAAATTACGTCTCAATATCTTATACCGTTCATGAGATATTGCCAACTTTGTTACGAGTGGACGTGGGACGCCCTTTCTTTGCAAAAGTTTTAGTAATTGCGCTATATATATTATATTATACCTCAATATCTCATACGGTTTATGAGATATTCACATTAGAAAATTTTTTAAAACGAGGCACCTTAACATTAAAAAAATATTTGTGCCAAATTTCATTCCGATATCTCTTTTCGTTCTCCCGTAATCGTGATTTCGACATACAGACAGACAGACAGATCTATCGCGTCATCTTCTCGAAGTTACAAACGGAAGAACAAAGTGAATTTACATTATTTACATACCCTACCTACTCCCTTCGGGTGTATAAAGACCATGAAGAGACGTTGTATGCTCATTGAAATTTCTACTTTTGAGCTACGATGTTTAATCCATAGTATTATTTTTTTATGATTTAATTAATGGCAGTATTAACTGTGAATTCTCTGAATAAGAAACCAATAATGCTTTGGAGGAATTAATTTTTGTTAAATTTCGCTCGGTTTTTTTTAATTTTCAGCATGCTAGACTTAATATTTTTTTTACAATATTTTTTTGGTGTTTTTAATGCGTTCATCGCATTATACGAACGATATTGTTTGTCTTTCTATCCGGACAGAAAACGAATAGCGCTGATGGTTTACCGACTCTCGAGCACGCGACGTACGACTGCCCATGGGAAAAGCACGACAATTTAAGGTTTAATCCACACGTTTCCAACGATTGGCCTTGCAATTTATTAATCGTCGTTGCGAATGCGATGCAAACCGGAAACTGGGCACTCTTAAATTTAAACGGCATTTGTATTCTTTGAATCAGAGCGTTGATCGTTGCTTCAATCACGTTGTTTATCAGCTTCTTAACAGACAGTCTTGTTCCATTGCATAGTTTCGGGTGGTTCAGGTTGCGTAACATGATTATCACTGAGCCTACCTTGAGCTGCAAATTGAGCGGCGGCGTTCTTGGCAAATCCAATGTATTCAGGACTACTTCATCTGGTTCGCTAATGAAATCCATCGATTTAAATGAATGCAATTGGCCAGCGATTTGACTTTAAATTTTTATATTCAAATCTTCAATGTTCTTATTTTTCGCTGCCAAAATGGTTCGTTCGCTCAACCATACATGGTTTTTGTAATTGGTACCAATATTCGAAACATTTTCGTGATCAATTCTTCATCGACGTTCTGAATTGACAAAAATTATGTGAAAACGAAATCAGGCCAGTGGAAGCGTCAACCGGAATTTTTTAATTGCCAATGTCTAATAATTGCTTGAAAAACACTTCCGCCGATTCGTCACTTTGTAACGTAATTCGAAATAAAAAAAAATCATTTTGTAACGTAACGTAACCTCGTTTCAAAGAATCATCAAACGATAGTCATAAAAATTCATCGAGCTGACCTTTTTGTTTGTTTCTTGATCTGTAAATAAATGTGAACTTTTTTTAGGAATCGAATTTAAAAACGATTAACAACATTGCTACGTACTTAGATTATTCATCGTGATCAAAAAACTTATATCCATCCTGTCCTCGGCAAAATATTAGCGGGTATTGTAATGCATCATACGAACAATGGGTTTCGCAGATACGATGAAGATTATCACCATCACGCCGTCGAAAAACAATGTCGCGAAACACCAAATTCTCGCCAACAACCACAATGGCAACTTCATTCAACGTCGGTGCATTCATCTTTCATATTCGCCTGCTTGTCTTTGGTCTGTTCTGATCGCTATGTTGAGATCATCCGAAGGCATAATTTCTAGTGCAGTCTCGAACAATTTGACAATTGATTGTGTTCATGTAAGAGTTGTTGCAGTTGCAAAAAGTTGTCAATATCTCAAAAACGGTATAAGATATTAAGAAGTAAATTTATCACTGCGTATCTGGAGGCATTACCTATCTGTTTGCCAAAAATGTATGTGGTACGCCCACTCACACAAAATTTATCAATATCTCATAAACGGTGCAAGATATTAATGCGTTACTTTATCCCGGGGTACCGGGGTAATGCGTTACTTTTAGCAAATTATTTGCAATAAATTGGCGTGGTCCGCCTACTTATACAAAAGTTGTCAACTGGCAAAATTATTATTTGTTTAGCTACTCAGGTGTAGGGTGCTTAGACTTCGGCCTGGCCGAAGACAACACTTACTTGCTTTATTATTAATTTTTTTTACTTATGGAAATTATCGTTCGTTCGAGACTCCTTCTCGAGACTCGTTTAACGGTTTTATTTTTTAACCTTTAGGCACACACGCTCTTTTTTTACCGATTTCAGTAATTTCGTTTTGCGACATACGCTTTTTAACTTCAAATATAGTCTCCCGCAATCGGCCAACAGATCAAGGAAACACGTCTTTATTATTTGAGTGTCGAAAAGCTACTACCGTACTACACGAAATTTGCAAAAATAGAAATTACAAATTTGTATTGTTACAAATAAGTGTTAGCATCTTCCAACAGAAGTCCTCACTTCGCGCTCGTAGAAGCAAAAGAAGGATTGGCCAACAGCAGGGTCGGGTAGCTAAGCCAACTGACCTACTGAAAAGCTATTGCCGTTGCTTCGATTGAAAAAAGACGATCGCGATGTTCACGCGGTCGTTGGCCGAAACATTATCGTTCGCGCGGTCGTTGGCCGAAACTCAAATCAAATGGCTTGAGAATCGGCGGCCTGTTTACGAATGGATGTCCGTTTGCAACATTGTTGCGCCACTGCGTGGGTTAAAATAACAACGACATAAACAAAGCGGACGTGCTCATTATGTAAACCCAAAAATATTGCTGAAAACGAAATCAAGGTATCAAGTAACATCCGTGCCGTCACAGTACTCTCTCAAAACCGTTATCTTAGAAATTAATGAATCTTGTCAGAGGTCTCACGTTTCTGGCGCTCGACGGCAATGCTGACCCTTGGAGTATCCCTGGTGACGTTGGGGAGCCTTCCACTTCCGGGGACGATCTTCATCTCTTCGTTGTAGGTTCCCCTGCACTGCCTTGTTCTTCGTGCGCAATCTTTATAAAGGGTGCCTTAAGCCGATCAAAGGAGGTCTTTACAACTTTGTCACCGATCCTGGTGCTGAAGAATTTTTTTGCTCGTCGCAGAACCCGGTAGGGACCGTTATAGCGTGGCTGTAATGGTTGCTGCACCTTGTCGCTTCGAACGAAGTGGTGGGTTGCTGCCGCTAAGTTATTTTGTACGAAAATCCTTGGGTCGCTATGATGAGTGGTCTGTGTTGGCTTTATTTGACTCATCATATGCCGTAAATCCCGTATGAGCCTCGCCTCGTTGTGTTTGGCAGGTGATGGCGCCAAAAATGAATCTGGCAGTTTGAACGTCGTGCCGTAAACGAAATCGTCGGGCATTACACCGATGTCTTTCTTAAGCGAGCTTCGCATGCCTAGCAACACTAGGGGTAACACATTGTTCAAATTCTCCCTCCCGTAACATGTTATGGCTGTTTTTAAGGTGCGGTGACGTCTTTCAATAATGCCATTGGTCTAAGGATGGTACGGTTTTGTCTTAAAATACCGAATACCTAACAGGCCGTTCAGCTGGGCGAAAGGGTCTGACTCGAACTGCCGCCCTAAATCCGTCGTAAATCCGTTGTTTAGGGATTCCAAAACGGGCGATTCATCCTGAAACTGAGTTGCATGCCACTGTATCCGTTGACATATCTTGCAGCGGTGTTGCCTTTGGCCACCGCGTAAAACGGTCGATTATCGTCAAGCAATAGCGGAATTCCCGTGAAGGAGGCAAGGGCCGATGAGGTCACTGTTGATATGCTCAAATCTCTCGTTCAGCTTGCTGTAAAATTTTAACTCAATATGATTATGGCGACCTACCTTGCTCCGCTGACATGGAATGCAGATCTTAACTATGCGCTGTACGTCCTTGCGTCACTCGGCCAGACGTATCCTTCTTTGACCATAGCTGCAGTAGCGTTGACAACTGTATGAGCACCTCCATTTAGCTGCCTTGGAACTTCGCTGGAATTATTGGACGAATCCTTTCGTGAGATATATCGCAGGGGAGTTTCTTGTCGCTGCCAGGAAACTGTAATCTATTCAGGTGTAAAGATGACGAGTCGTCACTGTGGTTTAATATCCCTGAGTTTCTAAGTCCGCTAACTGCTCCTCAGCTACAATGCCAAAATCTTTCTCTAATTCGGTCCACATTATCGGTGATTCGTGACAAAGCATCGGCGACGTCATTTGGCTTTCCAAACAGATGACGTATATACGTCGAGAATTGTTCAATGTAATCTAGATGGCGAGCCTGCCTCGGTGATGCTTTGTCGAGGTTCTGGCGTAAGGCGAAAGTCAGTGGCTTGTGGTCCGTAAAGATCGCAAAATTCCCTGCCTTGAGAGATAACGTACCTTCTGGCACAGGATGAGCCATAAGTGCTCGCTGGAAATCTATAGTAGAAAACACTGATTTCCAATGCATTCTGCATATGCAGCGAAGTTCTGGATATGCGGAATTGGGTATCGGTCGGGCAATGTAATAGCGTTTACAGTGCCCGATACTGGTTACGATGTGGTGAGTAATCACTTGTGGCCCTGACTTCTTGACTCGTCATAGAGACGTCAGAACACTGAATTTTTCCTAGAGCTTCGCGAAGCGAGTGCTTATGCATGATTCGATTCCAGCGTCGCCTTCTGGTAGCGACACTCCGTCGGCAGTGGTGGAAGCTACGGCCGCCGGCTCTACTATTCTCCCCCTATGACGTCTATTAGAAGGTTGTAACGCTTCAGAAAATCAGCGTCTCTGATCGGGAATTTCACCCTCGTGATCACGAACCAACATTCGAACGGTCGCTTAAGACCCAGATGGAGCACGGGACTTTTTGTTCCGAAGGTTTCAATCTCGCCTATTAATTTTTCCCCCAAAGGAACAAGGCAGTCGAATATTGGATGCGTTAGCACCGAAGGTCTTATGGTAACTACTTCTTAGTAAATGAATCCCCAATGTCAGTACTTCTTAGTAAATGAATCCCCAATGTCAATCTACCGGCGGTAAATTGCTCGAGGGTTGGAGGTGACGTGGTTGCGGTTTGTTTAGCGGCCTGTTGTATGCTGTATCGCGCGTATTCGAGGCGATTAATTTGCTTTTCCATGATGTCGCTGATGGATGACACCGCGCTCTTGCCCGGATACTCAAATCCAATGCTCCTGACACCCATTATCTCGACGATGATGTCCGCCAAAGCCGCTTTCTGAGCGAGGTTAACTTTCGAAGCCGCTAAAATTGCTCGTGTTTGTGATGATAAACGACTTAACAAATAAACACTTTTCAGATTCGAGTACACGCCCTCAGGAGGCGGTCTCGTGACCGCTTCGAACTCCTGCAAGCAACTAACTCTCTCGAAAAAATCTAAAAAGGACGTAGCATAGCTTAGTGTAGTTTGCCACCACAACCAACCGATAATGAACTCAACAGCGATAAATACAGTTGTCAACCCTGTAATTCCGATACAAGCGTATCGCCACATTTTTCTTGGAATGAAGGTCCCTTTCATGCTTCGGCCTTTATATCCACTCGAATCGCTGTCAATGCTAACAGCGACCGGAGCGACGCGGGCATAAGCGAAGTCCTCACTTCGCGCTCGCAGAAGCAAGAACGATTGGTCAACAGGAGAGTAGAATAGCTAAGCCGACTGACCTACTGAAAAGCAATCGCCGTTTCTTCCATTCAAGAAAGACGATCGCGATGTTTACATCATCGTTCGTGCGTATGTATTTACAAATCCATTTCTGCAGCAATTACTGCTCATAAACGTATGATGGACCGTGCTGTAAAACGCTGTAGGCACACAAGCTACTTTCATCAAGCATCTTGTCATTTCAGCAAGGGTTTTTTTTGCGTTCGGCCACTCCATTTTGTTAGCGAGTATAAGTAGTTGTTAAACGCCGTTTTATGCTTTTCTAAGTATGAGTCAAACTCCTAATTATAGTATCCCTTACCGTTTTCAGGCTGCAGTGCTTTAATGCTTCGGCCAGTGAATGTCTCCGTAGCTGCTTTAAATTCCATAAAAGTTTCAAGGACACGTGTCTTATGTTTTAGTACCTGGTATCCCGAGACTGTAATTTTTTTTTAAGAAGATTTTTTCTTAAGAAGAGACTTAATTTTTTTTTTTGACGGGCGAGGTTGGGTGAAATATCTTCGTATTGTGTAACGACCGTCACCGTTACGTATTAGTGTAGCCATTAAAAAACCCATCACTCACTCACTTGGGATCTCTCTCTACCCCGGAATAGTTTTTCTTTGCTGCATGTCTCTACTTGACGTTTGCTGTAGCCCTTTCTGCGTCTTCGAGGTCTCGTTTTTTTAAAATTTTTTATTTATTTTTATGGCAGATGAAACTAAGCTCAGGGGATGCCCCCTCTCTATGCAAAGCATTTGTTGGTTCCGAAGGGATGATAGATTAGTGGGAAGCCCGCTAAAGAGGGAGTAGTGACGGTTTACACTTCGCTTAAAGGTTTCGACATTATAAGTGGGTGGGAAGACATGCGCAGGGAGACTATTCCACAATCTAATGACGCGACTGAAAAAAGAACTCTCACAGTAATGCGTGGTTCGTTGGAACGGAATCGTTGCATAAAAGGGGTGCACCCCTCTGGAAAGCCGAGTAGTTCTGTTGAATACCTGAACCGGAGGAATCAGGCCGGCTACTTCAGAGGAACAATTACCATGAAATTACGGTAAAATAATGATACACACCCCACATCACGACGACGCTCCAAGGTTTCAATAGAGCTGGATACCCTACTGTCTCCTATAAGTTTTAACGCACGACATTGGACACGATCTGGAAGCTGATGTTATGCCCGCGAAGCTTCCGACCATATATGCGAATTGTACTCCATTTTCGGACGGATATAGTTGGTGTAGATACAACAAAGATCGGCCTAAGCACTTGGCTGCTTCTTTCGACACGTCAAAGATGTGATGGTTCCAGCGAAGATCGCATTGGATTGACATGCCCAGAACATCAAGAGCCTCCGACTCATTAATATCCACACCACCAATATTTAGAGGTGGGAAGTTGTCACCCGCCAGATGCTTGTGGGTCAACAAACAGCATTGGGTCTTCCGCGCATTAAAATCGACCCGATTCGCTCGACCCCACTCCTGGATTTTGTTGAGGTCGGATTGGAGTGTGTCATTCATAATTCTGCGTCTTCTAGTGATCTCCAGAATGGAAGGACGCCTTGAGAATGAATATGAGTGACAAATGCTGCTGTCATCAGCAAACGAGTAGACGGGGTTGGACGTCAATGCCAGAAGGTCATTGATAAAAATGAGAAAAAGAGTAGGAGACAGGACTGCGAAACTCCAGCATTAATGGAGTGCTCTTCGGAAGCAAAGCCGTCTATCACAACCCGAAAAGAACGGCCGCTGAGGAAACTCGATATCCATCGAGTGAAAGTATTACCGACACCATAAGCAGTGAGTTTAGACACGAGTGCTTTATGCCACACCCGGTCAAATGCCTTGGAGATATCCAGAGCAACAACCTTGCTCTCACCGAACTGGTAAATACAACTGCTCCACCGCTCAGCGAGAAACGCCATCACATCGCCGTTGGAGCGGTCAGCACGGAAGCCGTACTGGCGATGGCTGATTAACTCGTTGCTTTCTAGATACCTTATCAAGTTAAAATTTACAATGCTCTCCATGACTTTTGAGAGTACTGAGTAGATTGCTATGGGCCGGTAATTTGCAGGATTTGTAGGCTCACCTTTTTTGGGAACTGGCTGCACATTGGCAATCTTCCAGGAAGTGGGAAAAACTCCTGAAGTCAACGATAAATTAAAGAGATTGCGCAATGGGCGAGCCAGTGTTGAGGCGCACTTTCTCAACACATGGGCTGAAATGCCATCCGGTCCCGAGGATTTATAGCATAGCATGAGATACATCATTAAGAAAAAAATTAATTAAGAAAAAAATCTACCAAAATGAGTTCTCCCCAAGATGAAACCTCGATAGACACGTGAATTTAAAAAAATCCTTAGGGCCGTTCTCGAGCTAAAAAAAGCAAATATATATATTGTATATACAATATATTGTATATACAATTTCTCCTCGTTTAATAAGATAAGATATCACTTGTTGTTAATATCATGAAAACATCATCTTGAAAATAGGTTGGAAGTACAAATTCATATTTTGTGAAAAATGTATGAAAAAGAAATAATTTCTAAGTATTGTATTATGCAATATAATTAAATTAAATGATTATTAAAAAATTTAATTAATATTGAAATTTATACTTAATTTTTTTTGTAATATAAGTATTATTAAATAATTTCTAAACAATTTCTATTGTATTGAAAAATTTTTTTCAATATATCGTAAATTCACGAAATTGTCACAACTACGAACGTATTATCTGCTTATCGTATGCAGACGACTGATTTTTAGCTGCTGTTTTCTGTGACAGATAGATTTCTTGTATTGTGTGTTTTCGAGCTTATGGAATACCGAGCACAATGAGCGATAATTGTCGTGTCTTGTGTTGTTTTGTGCTTACGGAATATGGCCCGAAGTTTCATTATTTCTACATCGACTTTTTTAACGGATATTAAACGTCCGAAAGATATGAATTTTAACCCGAAATGATAGTTATCATCTATCGAAACCTAACCTTTAGGCCTTTCCTGGCAGTGGCAAATTATTTTGCTGGTGTTCTAGAATACGAGTAAAAAGTTAGCATAAAATAATTTTATTAAAGTCTCTTTTTTTGCAGGATTGTCGACAGCCCTTTCAATGCGGTTCCTTCTACGATTATGAAGGCCGTCCTTACTGTGAATTGCACTATCATGCCAAGCGTGGATCGCTGTGTTCTGGATGCTCAAAACCTATTACCGGCCGATGTATTACCGCAATGTTCAAAAAATTCCATCCGGAACACTTTGTATGCGCTTTCTGTCTGCAGCAGCTGAATAAAGGCACTTTCAAGGAACAAAATGATAAACCATATTGTCATATATGCTTCGAAAAAGTCTTTGGTTGAATTCAAAAAAAAGCTACGTATTTATAATAAGTATATTTTAAATAAAAGTGCGTATACGTATTCCAAGAAATTATATAATAATTAAAACAATAATCTATATAATAAAGCTGGATATTCCATATCTCGACATTTATTGTCAATACATACATACACGTCGATTATTGAATAAGGCGGATCGAACGCGGAGGGAATCGATCCGATTAAAATTGACTAACTTTCCTGAAATAAACCTTTTGTTGAAAACCTGCGAATGACCTCCTTTAGCGATCCACAAAAAATTTAAAAAACTAGCTGTTCAGCAGTGCAGTGTGCCGATCAACTCGCTTCGACTTTTGGTGATTAAGCACCATATTGTGCCACAAAACATCGATGATGTGCGTGAACTGATATTGCAAGATCATTATGTGACATATCGTGAGATTTAGGCACACTTGGGCATTAGTTCCACTCGCATAAATTCAATATTACATGAACATTTGACCGTCAGAAAGATTTGTTCGCGTTGGATACCGTATAATTTGACAATCGCTAAAAATAAGGTTCGCGTCGATTGGTCGAAAAAAATGCTAACAAAATTCAATCGCGGAGCTTCAAAAGACATCTATAAGATCGTGACAGGCGATGAATCTTGGATCTATGCATATTAACCCGAAACCGTCGCCACCGTTCCATTAGAGCAACGTAGAACGGTCAATTCTGAATGGTACACCAAGAGGTATCTAGGTACCTCGTGATAGATTTGCGAGGTATATATAGTAGATACCTCATAATAAAATTACGTCTCAATTACGTCTTAATATCTTATACCATATATGCCATATTCACAACTTTTTTATTAGTAGGCAGGCCACGCCCATTTTTGGCAAACAGATTGGTAATGCATCTAGATACCTCATGATGACATTTTACAAAACGAGGTTTTTGTAAAATCAAAACGATTTAAAAACGATAAAATCGAGAACGATTTTTTAAACTAGGTGCCTTTACATTCCGTATGTGAAGTAGGCGTAGTTGTTAACTGTTTTCGCCTATTTTCAATCGCAAACTGCCCTACATAAAAAAGAATATTTGTGGCTAATTTCATCGCGAAATCTGTTCTCCCGTAAGCGTGATTTCAACAGACAAACAGGCAGACGGACGGACAGGGCTAAATCGTGTCAAATGTTGACGCTAAGCAGGAGTATATTACTCGTATATACCTTTCTACATCTATCTCGTCTACTTCTTTGCGTAACGAACGGAAGAGCAAAGTGGAGAGCAAACGGAAGAGCAAGCTCAGTAAAATAAAGAAGAATCCATTTGATGATATCAAATAATATGTAAAATAATAGAGTGCGAATATGAATACAAAAATTGATATTCTGTTTGTGATCTTGGAGCGGGAGGAAATCAGCTAAGGCGTAGAAGTGATGTTGGTGTTCATTGCCAAGTTTCCTACCTGTTTAGAAATTATTTGTCTTCGATCAATCACTATTCAAATATTTTTTGAGCTATACACCGTCGTTTGGGCTGAAGTTACACCTCACTTTATTCTAAACATAATTCAATCAATCACCTTTCCATAAATACCTTCCCTCTATTTATACAATTAAACAGTTACTGCAAAAAAAGGTTCTGCCCCCAAAAATTAAATTGTTTGTTTTTGAAGGAAATTTTTGCTGGATCATTGAGTTCGATATTGGATGTTTTTACGTTTTTGCGATTTTGGTGTTTTTAGCCACACGACAACAACAAGTACATATTGTATGACGACAACAGCGGTCTTTACGGAGCCAGAAACAGATTTTTATTTTTACTGTTTTAACTGTTGATGAGCGCAGTGCGTTTTCCTGACGACTACTGATTTTTTATTCGGCTTTCTGTAATTTGATTGATTTTCACTTTAGCTTCGATTTTTTATATTGATTTTGATTTCCTATTCGGATATGTTGGCGGTTTTATTATGGTCTTTCGAAATCCGTTGGTGTAAATTTTGAACATATTGTCCATGTGTTTCCATATAGGACCGTTTCACTGGCTTTTCAAAGTATATTAGCGTCCCCGGTAACCTCTCTCTAGATTTCTCTGTAGCCCGTGTATCCCTCGGCCATAATTGCCCGTGTATCCCACGACCACTACTGCTAAGGCTACTATTCTCAGCAAACCTATCCTGCTAATACCTAAATCATAAATCCAAAATATTACGTTATCCAAGCTTTCATTTCGTTCATTTTGTAATAATTAATGCAGTATTTATATACACAACTAAACTTGATAAGATATATAATATATTGTACATCATGTTACTAATAAACGTTTTTACAGTGTACTGCATTTTGCCGTACCAATAATATTTTGTCATTTCTGATTACAATAGTTTTCTACTGATAACCATTCGTAATAATTTAACCACAGTTCCGTCACGCCAAATTACTATAAATTGCTTCTTCTGTCTCTGCCAAATTATTCTGCAATTAGCAGTTGTTCAGAACACTCCTCATAATCAGGCTCTCATACACTTGTTGTATTCCTTATTTCGACGCATTTTACCGTTTGCTTGACGTGTCTCATAATATCACCGTTATTTTTGCCCTGTTAAGTTACATTCCTGTCCGACTGGTTTCACAAAGGCGTACCCATCTATCAATCCTCCTCTTCTTTCTTTTCATATGGCAGCCACCGAATTTACCGAATTTATCTCCCGGATGATGCTCGACTTACAGGACACTTGCTGCGGCCTAGACCTCATCCCTACCGCCCTAGAGACGATCCTGGACGACTTCCGCCGGTCCCTTTCGCAGATTAGTGCAAAACTCATGCTTAGCCTCCTGTATCACGCGCGTATATACCAATGGACCTTAGGGTTTCGGCCTGTGGATATCCCCGCTTGGCTAGTTAAATTAATAGATCTTCCATAATGGGAAGAAAATTATGGCAATTATAATTGAACAAACAAACACCACCTCCGACGTAATATTCTAAACACTAAAACTACTCTACAGAAAGAGGAACACAAATACTAGAACAATTATAAGAGCAGAAATACAGGACCAATCCACAAAAAACAGTAAAGGAAAAAAATCACTGACTTACTTACCTCTAAGCGCAAGCCACAAAGACTAACGCATGTTCGTGAACCCCAATACCCCGAACACAGAAAGAGATGCGTAAAAAAATCAATTAAGAACAATCAGCTACTTGCGAGAATTATCGTTTGTTCGAAATGAAACAAGAGTTCTTACTTGATTTAGCTTCAAAAGTATTCTGATCTTTTATTTTCAGTTTTCGTCCTTATATACTATTCCTTATTTCTAACAATCTACCTAGGCTACACATGGTAATTTTATGGTTGTGAACTCAATGTCCCGTCTCGTCTGGTCCGCTGATCACCTTTTCTCTTGAACCAAGTGTAGACCAGATGTCATTGCAGATTGTAAACCCGATGCGCCGTCTCGTCTAATAAATATGGTATCGCCGAATAATAACGGGATGGGTAATTAAGGTAGGAGACAGTGGTAATTCGCGCACAAGACGACTTTAACCGAATCAACAGCACAACATTAACAAATCGAACCCAACTACCTGCTCGCACAAGACAAATCCAGAGAAAAAACAATAAGACATACCTGGCCAATATGAACAGATACACACGAATATAAACGAAGTAGTACGAACTAATAAGAGCGAAGATACATGAATATAAATACGAACGAGGAAGCACGAACTAGTTAAAACGAAGCAAGACTCTGAACATGGCACAACGCCGAACCCGTTCTGTCTCTAAACCAAATTTGACAAGGCACGACGAAAATTCGTTCCAAAATACATCATGAAAATTAGGCACTTTTACATATTTATATTAAATATAGTAAGAACCAAAATCAATTGGGTGCGAACCTACGACTGTCTTCAGGTTAAAATAAAGAATTCTGACTATACTTTATAAAGCAAAACAAGTAATAGTATATATTGAGAACTTTTGTATGAGTGGGCGGGTCACTGCCATTTTTGGCAAACAGATTGGTAATGTCTCCAGAGGCCTCGTGTAAAATTACGTCTTAATCCCGATATCTCTTTTCGTTCTCCCGTAATCGTGATTTCAACAGACAGGCTGTCAGACAGACAGACCGACGGACAGACAGGGCTAAATTGATTCAGGACGTGACGCTAAGCAAGAATATATATACTTTTCTATATCTATCGTCTCCTTTGCGTTACAAACGGAAAAATAAAGTGCATATACCTTACTCCCTTCGAGTGTAGGGTATTTCATTATACCCCACTGTATTCAGTATTACCCCACTGTATTTCATTATACCCCTCTGTTTATTAGTTTAACTGTCTGACTGAAATACAGTGGAGTACTGTATTTCAGTCGTATTGTCTTTTACCAATTTCCGTCGCCTTTTTCTCATTTGTTCTAACCAATTCATAGGCTCTTTGAATCTGAAAAGTTTAAATTTGGACTGGATCATCTTCATATAGAGTGGACTGCACTTTCGCACATCCGAGTCGAATCCGTACAAAGTGGTTATTTTAAGATGGCAACTCTCCAACTCAATTGTTATAACATATTTTTTCGTTATTCGTGCTCACTCCAATAAAAGTTGTCAAAGCGAAAAGTGTAAGATTGGTTATGGGCCACGAGCACGTGTCGTGTTAAATTTATAAGAGGTCAAGAGAAGTTATTGTTTAGCCAGTGAAAATGAATTCTATTGCAAACATTGAAAAACTAAATGGTTAAACTATGTGACGTGGTCAATAAAGACAAAAAGTTCGTTGATTACACTGGATTTGTGTGCGGCGGTTTTGGTAGATAGCCCAGAGGATGCTGGAAAAGCTCCAGCATGGGTGCTTCTGGACCAAAAAGCCCTCGCAACACTAACCATGACTGTCAAGCTAAGTGAATTAGTTCAGGCAAATACGACTTGTAGAAAAGTAAACCTCTTCGAAAATTTAGCTGGTCAGTTAGTGATAGCTGGATAGTTAATTTTGCATATTTTCTTACTCTATTAAATCTTCCGATGACCATGTGTTTCATCAACGCACGGAGTTCTTCCTGACCAGAGGCCACATCATCCACCCAGGTTGTCACCCAAAATGTTTTTCATATTTGGAGTCGAATTAAAAAAATAAGCGCCTACAAGGCAATTCTTCATTTTTACATATTTTCTTGCTCTATTGAATATCTTCCGATGACAATGTGTTTCATCAACGCACGCGGACTTCATCCTTACCAGTGGCCACATCATCCACCCAGACTGGCCTCGCAAAATTTGTTCCTATACAGAGTCATTTTAAAAAAAACTACTACAGGGGAGTTCTTAATTATTACATATTTTCTTGCTCTATTAAATCTTCCGATGACCATGTGTTTCATCAACGCACGCGGAGGTCTTCCTGACTAGTGGCCACATCATCCACCCAGGCTTTCACGCAAAACTTTTTTTCATATTCATAGTCGATTTAAAAAAATTACTACATGGGAGTTCTTAACTTTTACATATTTTCTCGCTCTATTAAATCTTTCGACAACCATGTGTTTCATCTACTCGCGCGGAGTTCTTCCTGACCAGTGGGCACATCATCCACCCAGACTGGCCTCGCAAAACTTTTTTCATATTCAGAGTCGATTTTAAAAAAACTACTACAGTGGAGTTCTTAATTTTTACATAATTTCTTGCTCTATTAAATCTTCCGATGACCATGTGTTTTATCAACGCACGGAGGTCTTCATGACCAGAGGCCACATCATCCACCCAGGCTTTCATGCAAAATTTTTTTGATATTCAGAGTCGATTTAAAAAAAATTACTACATGGGAGTTCTTAATTTTTACATATTTTCTTGCTATATTAAATCTTCCGATGACCATGTCTTTCATCAACGCACGCGTTGATGATGGTTCTTCCTGACCAGAGGCCACATCATCCCCCCAAAAAGCTGTGCTTAGACAAGTAATAACTAGACTTGAGTGAACACCTTTAACAAAAGAAGCGTTCAAAAAAGAGCTGAACACAATATATGATATAGCGACAAACAATGGATACACGAAAGACCTGGTGGACAAGATCAGAAAAGTCACTAGAACAACAAAAATAGACAAAAAAGAGAAGGACAAAAAGATTTGGACAGTATTAACTTACACGGGAAGATTTACATACAAATTAGCTAAGTTCTTTCTAAAGCATAACATCCACATAGCATTTAGAACAAGAAATAACTTGGGACGATTATTACAAACCAACACAAATGAAGAAGACCCACTAAAAAAGCAGGGCGTATACAAGCTATCTTGCGCATGCCAATACAGCTACATAGGACAAACTGGACGTAAGATAAAAACAAGATTCCGCGAACACATAAGAGACTACAACAAAAAGGCACAAAAAGCAAGCGCAACACCGGAATCAAACTACGAAAACCATATGTTTGACAATAAGTGTACACCGACACACATGAAAAAAACAGTCACGCTACTACACGTACAGCATAAAGGACAACGTTTAAACATATTAACACACATGGAAATATACAAACAGAAAACTTTTGACGGCGGAATAATAAATGAACAAATAAACTCCGCGCCCGACGTGATATTCGAACCCCTAAAACTAATCTACAGAAAAAGGAACATAAATACAGAAGCAATTAGAAGAACAGAAACACATGACCAAGCCACAAAAATCAGTAAAAGAAAAATCATTTAATTTTATTCGTAATAGTCGATTTAAAAAAAAATTCTACATGGGAGTTCTTAATTTTTACATATTTTCTTGATATATTAAATCTTACAACGACTATGTGTTTCATCAATGCACGCGTTGGTCTTTCTGACTTCATCCACACAGGCTGCAACGTAAAACTTGTGTCATATTCAGAGTCGATTTTAAATAAAACGAATTCAGGGAAGCTTTTCAGTTTTACACATTTTCGTGCTCTATTGAATATTTTTCGATGCAAATGTCGCAAAACTTTTGTCAAATTTGGAGTCGATTAAAAAAAATTTACATCTAAAGGGAAGTTCTTAATTTTTACATATTTTCTTGCTCTATTGAATATCTTTCGACGACCATATGTTTGACATACTCGCGCGGAGTTCTTCCTGACCCGTGGAAACATCATCCACCCAGACTAGCCTCCCAGTTTTACACATTTTCGTGCTCTATTGAATATTTATCGATGAAAATGGCGCAAAACTTTTGTCATATTTAGAGGTGATTTAAAAAAATAAACATCAAAAGGGAAGTTCTTAATTTTTACATATTTTCTTGCTCTATTGAATATCTTTCGACGACCATGTGTTTCATCTACTCGCGCGGAGTTCTTCCTGACCAGTGGGCACATCATCCACCCAGACTGGCCTCGCAAACCTTTTTCCATATTCAGAGTCGTTTTTAAAAAAAACTACTACAGGGGAGTTCTTAATTTTTACATATTTTCTTGCTCTATTAAATCTTCCGATGACCATGTGTTTCATCAACGCACACGCAGATCTTCCTGACCAGAGGCCACATCATCCACCCAGGCTGTCACCCAAAATTTTTTCATATTTAGAGTCGAATCAAAAAAATAAGCGGCTAAGGGGATGTTCTTCATTTGTACATATTTTTGTGCTCTATTGAATATCTATCAATGACAATGTGTTTCATCAACGCACGCGGAGTTCATCCTTACCAGTGGCCACATCATCCACCTAGACTGGC
This sequence comes from Sicus ferrugineus, assembly GCA_922984085.1. Lineage (NCBI taxonomy): Eukaryota > Metazoa > Arthropoda > Insecta > Diptera > Conopidae > Sicus > Sicus ferrugineus. The sequence goes on from OV277349.1 coordinate 29,347,077, forward strand.
CATGCAAAATTTGTTCCTATACAGAATCAATTTATAAAAAACTACTACAGGGGAGTTCTTAATTTTTACATATTTTCTTGCTCTATTGAATATCTTTCGACGACCATGTGTTTCATATACTCGCGCGGAGTTCTTCCTGACCAGTGGCCACATCATCCACCCAGACTGGCCTCGCAAAACTTTTTTCATATTCAGAGTCGATTTTAAAAAAACTACTACAGGGGAGTTCTTAATTTTTTCAATTAGAGCCAAAATTTTTTTCATATTAGATTCGAATTAAAAAAATATGCGGCTAAAGGGCAGTTCTTCATTTTTACATATTTTCTTGCTCTATTGAATATCTTCCGAAGACAATGTGTTTCATCAACGCACGCGGAGTTCATCCTTACCAGTGGCCCCATCATCCACCTAGACTGGCCTCGCAAAATTTGTTCCTATACAGAGTCAATTTATAAAAAACTACTACAGGGGAGTTCTTAATTATTATGTATTTTGGAACGAATTTCCGTCATCCTCGTCAAATTTGTCCTGTTGACAAACCGGTTTCGGCGTTGTGCCATCTTCAGTGTCTTTTTTCGTTCTATGTGGTTCCGCTGTCCCGTTCGTACTTATATTCATTTAGTGTTTTTTTTTTGGGCGCAGGTATCCTATTGTTATCTCTGTGTTCCGGATATTTGAGTCCTTTGTTTTTTGTGAGCAGGTAGCTGGGTTAGATTTTTTTATCATTACTGTGCTGTTGGTTTGGTTCATACTGTTTTTTTCCGCCTAGGTAGCTTATTGTTCTTAATTGTTTTTTAATTGGGTTATGCGGTCTTCCTTGTGGCTTGCATTTAGAGGTAGGTAAAAGTCTGTGATTTTTCTTTTACCGATTTTTGTGGCTTGGTCATGTGTTTCTGTTCTTCTAATTGCTTTTCTATTTATGTTCCTTTTTCTGTAGATTAGTTTTAGGGGTTCGAATATCACGTCGGACGCGGTGTTTATTTGTTCATTTATTATTCTGCCGTCAAAAGTTTTTTGTTTGTATATTTCCATGTTTTCTAATATGTTTAAACGTTGTCCTTTATGCTGTACGTGTAGTAGCGTGATTGTTTTTTTCATGTGTGTTGTTGTACACTTATTGTCAAACATAGATTGTGGAATAATCTCCCTGCGAATGTCTTCCCGCCCACTTACAGTGTCCAAACCTTTAAGCAAAGTGTAAACCGTCACTACTCCCTCCTTCCCCCTTCCCACTAACCTGTCGTCCATTCGGAACCAACAAATGCTGTGCATGGATAGGGGCATCCCCTGAGCTTGGTTTCATCTGTCATAAAAAAAACAAAAAAACAAAAAAAAAATAAACATATGGTTTTCGTAGTAACAGGATACCTGCGCCCAAAAAAAAGAAAATACAGGAATATAAGTACGAACGGGACAGCGGAACCACTTAGAACGAAAAAAGACACTGAAAATGGCACAACGCCGAAACCGGTTTGTCAACAGGACAAATTTGACGAGGGATGACGGAAACTCGTTCCAAAATACATCATCTTCCTCTCCTGTCGGAAAAACAATCGAACACCAAGAAATCTTAATTATTACATATTTTCTTGCTCAATTAAATCTTCCGATGACCATGCGTTTCATCAACGCACGCGGAGGTCTTCCTGACCAGTGGCCATTCATCCACCCAGGCTTTCACGCAAAATTTTTTTTTCATATTCAGAGTCGATTTAAAAAATTACTACATAAGAGCTCTTCACTTTTACATATTTTCTTGCTCTATTAAATCTTTCGACAACCATATGTTTCATCTACGCAGGCGGAGGACTTTCCTACCAGTGGCCACTTCATACACCCAGGCTGTCACGTAAAACCTTTTTTTTTGATATTCAGAGTCGATTTAAAAAAAATTACTACATGGGAGTTCTTCATTTTTACATATTTTCTTGCTCTATTAAATCTTACAATGACAAGTGTTTCATCAATGCACGCGGCGATCTTTCTTACCAGCGGCCCCCATCCACCCAGTCTGCCACGTAAAACTTTTCTCATATTCAGAGTCGATTTTAAACAAAACGACTGTAGGGGAGCTTTTCAGTTTTACACATTTTCGTGCTCTATTGAATATTTTTCGATGAAAATGTCGCAAAACTTTTGTCATATTTAGAGTCGATTTAAAAAAATAAACATCAAAAGGGAAGTTCTTAATTTTTACATATTTTCTTGCTCTCTTGAATATCTTTCGACGACCATGTGTTGCATATACTTGCGCGGAGTTCTTCCTGACCCGTGGCCACATCATCCACCCAGACTGGCCTCGCAAAACTTTTTCATATTCAGAGTCGATTTTAAAAAAACTACTACAGGGGAGTTCTTAATTTTTACATATTTTCTTGCTCTATTAAACCTTCCGATGACCATGTTTCATCAACGCACGCGGAGGTCTTCCTGACCAGATGCCACATCATCCACCTAGGCTGTCAGCCAAAACTTTTTTTTATATTCAGAGTCGATTTAAAAAAAATTTCTACATGGGTGTTCTTAATTTTTACATATTTTCTTGCTATATTGAATCTTACAATGACTATGTGTTTCATCAATGCACGCGTAGGTCTTTCTGACCAGCGGCCCCTTCATCCACACATTCTGCCACGTAAAACTTGTGTCATACAGAGTCGATTTTAAACAAAACGAATTCAGGGAAGCTTTTCAGTTTTACACATTTTCGTGCTCTATTGAATATTTCTCCATGCAAATGTCGCAAAACTTTTGTCAAATTTAGAGTCGATTTAAAAAAATTTACATCAAAAAGGAAGTTCTTAATTTTTACATATTTTCTTGCTCTATTGAATATTTTTCGACGACCATGTGTTTCATCTACTCGCGCGGAGTTCTTCCTGACCAGTTGCCACATCATCCACCCAGACTGGCCTCGCAAAACTTTGTTCATATTCAGAGTCGATTTTAAAAAAACTACTACAGCGGAGTTCTTAATTTTTACATATTTTCTTGCTCTATTGAATATCTTTCGACGACCATATGTTTGACATACTCGCGCGGAGTTCCTCCTGACCAGTTGCCACATCATCCAGCCAGACTGGCCTCCCAGTTTTACACATTTTCGTGCTCTATTGAATATTTTTCGATGCAAATGTAGCAAAACTTTTGTCAAATTTAGAGTCGATTTAAAAAAATTTACATCAAAAAGGAAGTTCTTAATTTTTACATATTTTCTTGCTCTATTGAATATTTCTCGACGACCATGTGTTTCATCTACTCGCGCGGAGTTCTTCCTGACCAGTTGCCACATCATCCACCCAGACTGGCCTCGCAAAACTTTGTTCATATTCAGAGTCGATTTTAAAAAAACTACTACAGCGGAGTTCTTAATTTTTACATATTTTCTTGCTCTATTGAATATCTTTCGACGACCATATGTTTGACATACTCGCGCGGAGTTCCTCCTGACCAGTTGCCACATCATCCAGCCAGACTGGCCTCCCAGTTTTACACATTTTCGTGCTCTATTGAATATTTTTCGATGCAAATGTAGCAAAACTGTTGTCATATTTAGAGTCGATTTAAAAAATAAACATCAAAAGGGAGGTTCTTAATTTTTACATATTTTCTTGCTCTATTGAATATCTTCCGATGACAATGTGTTTCATCAACGCACGCGGAGTTCATCCTTACCAGTGGCCACATCATCCACCTAGACTGGCCTCGCAAAATTTGTTCCTATACAGAGTCAATTTATAAAAAACTACTACAGGGGAGTTCTTAATTATTACATATTTTCTTGCTCTATTAAATCTTCCGATGACCGTGTGTTTCATCAACGCACGCGGAGGTCTTCCTTACTAGTGGCCACATCATCCAGCCAGGCTTTCACGCAAAACTTTTTTTCATATTCAGAGTCGATTTAAAAAAATTACTACATGGGAGTTCTTCACTTTTACATATTTTCTCGCTCTATTAAATCTTTCGACAACCATATGTTTCATCTACGCAGGCGGAGGACTTTCCTACCAGTGGCCACTTCATACACCCAGGCTGTCACGCAAAACCTTTTTTTTATATTCAGAGTCGATTTAAAAAAAATTACTACATGGGAGTTCTTAATTTTTACATATTTTCTTGCTCTATTAAATCTTACAATGACTATGTGTTTCATCAATGCACGCGGAGGTCTTTCTGATCAGCGGCCCGGCCCCTTCATCCACCCAGGCTGCCACGTAAAACTTTTGTCATATTCAGAGTCGATTTTAAACAAAACGACTGCAGAGGAGCTTTTCGGTTTTACACATTTTCGTGCTCTATTGAATATTTTTCGAGGAAAATGTCGCAAAACTTTTGTCATATTTAGAGTCAATTAAAAAAAATAAAGATAAAAAAAAAAGTTCTTAATTTTTACATATTTTCTTGCTCTATTGAATACCTTTCGACGACCATATGTTTGACATACTCGCGCGGAGTTCCTCCTGACCAGTTGCCACATCATCCAGCCAGACTGGCCTCCCAGTTTTACACATTTTCGTGCTCTATTGAATATTTTTCGATACAAATGTACCAAAACTTTTGTCATATTTAGAGTCGATTTAAAACAATAAACATCAAAAGGGAAGTTCTTAATTTTTACATATTTTCTTGCTCTATTGTATATCTTCCCATGACAATGTGTTTCATCAACGCACGCGGAGTTCATCCTTACCAGTGGCCACATCATCCACCTAGACTGGCCTCGCAAAATTTGTTCCTATACAGAGTCAATTTATAAAAAACTACTACAGGGGAGTTCTTAATTATTACATATTTTCTTGCTCTATTAAATCTTCCGATGACCATGTGTTTCATCAACGCACGCGGAGGTCTTCCTGACTGGTGGCCACATCATACACCCAGGCTTTCACGCAAAACTTTTTTTCATATTCAGAGTCGATATAAAAAAATTACTACATGGGAGTTCTTCACTTTTACCAGTGGCCACTTCATGACTATGTGTTTCATCAATGCACGGGGAGGTCTTTCTGATCAGCGGCCCGGCCCCTTCATTCACCCAGGCTGCCACGTAAAACTTTTGTCATATTCAGAGTCGATTTTAAACAAAACGACTGCAGAGGAGCTTTTCAGTTTTACACATTTTCGTGCTCTATTGAATATTTTTCGAGGAAAATGTCGCAAAACTTTTGTCATATTTAGAGTCAATTAAAAAAAATAAAGATTAAAAAAAAGTTCTTAATTTTTACATATTTTCTTGCTCTATTGAATATCTTTCGACGACCATATGTTTGACATACTCGCGCAGAGTTCCTCCTGACCAGTTGCCACATCATCCAGCCAGACTGGCCTCCCAGTTTTACACATTTTTGTGCTCTATTGAATATTTTTCGATGCAAATGTAGCAAAACTTTTGTCATATTTAGAGTCGATTTAAAAAAATAAACATCAAAAGGGAAGTTCTTAATTTTTACATATTTTCTTGCTCTATTGTATATCTTCCGATGACAATGTGTTTCATCAACGCACGCGGAGTTCATCCTTACCAGTGGCCACATCATCCACCTAGACTGGCCTCGCAAAATTTGTTCCTATACAGAGTCAATTTATAAAAAACTACTACAGGGGAGTTCTTAATTATTACATATTTTCTTGCTCTATTAAATCTTCCGATGACCATGTGTTTCATCAACGCACGCGGAGTTCTTCCTGACTGGTGGCCACATCATCCACCCAGGCTTTCACGCAAAACTTTTTTTCATATTCAGAGTCGATTTAAAAAAATTACTACATGGGAGTTCTTCACTTTTACCAGTGGCCACTTCATGACCATGTGTTTCATCAATGCACGCTGAGATCTTTCTGAACAGCGGCCCCTTCATCCACCCAGGCTGCCACGTAAAACTTTTGTCATATTCAGAGTCGGTTTTAAACAAAACGACTGCAGGGGTTCTTTTCAGTTTTACATATTTTCGTGCTCTATTGAATATTTTTCGAGGAAAATGTCGCAACACTTTTGACATATTTAGAGTCGATTTAAAAAAATAAACATAAAAAAAGAGTTCTTAATTTTTACATATTTTCTTGCTGTATTGAATATCTTTCGACGACCATGTGTTTCACATACTCGCGCGTAGTTCTTCCTGACCAGTTGCCACATCATCCACCCAGACTGGCCTCCCAAAACTTTTTTCATATTCAGAGTCGTTTCTAAAAAAACTACGACAGGGGAGTTCTTAATTTTTACATAGTTTCTTGCTCTATTAATCTTCCGATGACCATGTGTTTCATCAACGCACGGAGGTCTTCCTCACCAGAGGCTACATCATCCACCCAGGCTGTCACCCAAAATTTTTTTCATATTTAGAGTCGAATTAAAAAAATAAGCGACTACAGGGCAGTTCTTCATGTTTACATATTTTCTTGCTCTATTGAATATCTTCCGATGACAATGTGTTTCATCAACGCACGCGGAGTTCATCCTTACCAGTGGCCACATCATCCACCTAGACTGGCCTCGAAAAATTTCTTCCTATACAGAGTCAATTTATAAAAAACTACTACAGGGGAGTTCTTAATTATTACATATTTTCTTGCTCTATTAAATCTTCCGATGACCATGTGTTTCATCAACGCACGCGGGGGTCTTCCTGACCAGTCGATTTAAAAAAATTACTACATGGGAGTTCTTCACTTTTACCAGTGGCCACTTCATGACCATGTGTTTCATCAATGCACGCGGAGATCTTTCTGACCAGCGGCCCCTTCATCCACCCAGGCTGCCACGTAAAACTTTTGTCGTATTCAGAGTAGGTTTTAAACAAAACGACTGCAGGGGAGCTTTTCAGTTTTACATATTTTCGTGCTCTATTGAATATTTTTCGAGGAAAATGTCGCAAAACTTTTGTCATATTTAGAGTCGATTTAAAAAAATAAACATAATCATCCACCCAGGCTTTCACGCAAAACTTTTTTCATATTCAGAGTCGATTTAAGAAAAATTACTACATGGGAGTTCTTCACTTTTACATATTCTCTTGCTCTATTAAATCTTTCGACAACCATATGTTTCATCTACGTAGGCGGAGGACTTTCCTACCAGTGGCCATTTCATACACCCAGGCTATCACGCAAAACCTTTCTTATATTCAGAGTAGATTTAAAAAAATTACTACAGGGGAGTTCTTCATTTTTACATATTTTCTTGCTCTATTAAATCTTACAATGACTATGTGTTTCATCAATGCACGCGTAGGTCTTTCTGACCAGCGGCCCCTTCATCCACCCAGGCTGCCACGTAAAACTTTTGTCATATTCAGAGTCGATTTTAAACAAAACGACTGCGGGGTGCTTTTCAGTTTTACACATTTTCGTGCTCTATTGAATATTTTTCGATGCAAATTTAGCAAAACTTTTGTCATATTTAGAGTCGATTTAAAAAAATAAACATCAAAGGGAAGTTCTTAATTTTTACATATTTTCTTGCTCTATTGAATATCTTCCGATGTCAATGTGTTTCATCAACGCACGCGGAGTTCATCCTTACCAGTGGCCACATCATCCACCATCCACATCATAGACTGGCCTCGCAAAATTTGTTCCTATACAGAGTCAGTTTATATAAAACTACTACAGGGGAGTTCTTAATTATTACATATTTTCTTGCTCTATTAAATCTTCCGATGACCATGTGTTTCATCAACGCACGGAGGTCTTCCTGACCAGAGGCCACAACATCCACCCAGGCTTTCACGCAAAACTTTTTTTCATATTCAGAGTCGATTTTAAAAAAATTACTACATGGGAGTTCTTCACTTTTACATATTTTCTTGCTGTATTAAATCTTCGGATGACCATGAGTTTCATCAACGCACGCGGAGGTCTTCCTGACCAGAGGCCAGCCACATCATCCACCCAAGCTGTTACCCAAAATTGTTTTCATATTTACAGTCGAATTAAAAAAATAAGCGGCTACAGGGCAGTTCTTCATTTTTACATATTTTCTTGCTCTATTGAATATCTTCCGATGACAATGTGTTTCATCAACGCTCGCGGAGGTCTTCCTGACTAGTGGCCACATCATCCACCCAGGCTTTCACGCAAAACTGTCTTTCATATTCAGAGTCGATTAAAATTACTACATGGGAGTTCTTCACTTTTACATATTTTCTCGCTCTATTAAATCTTTCGACAACCATATGTTTCATCTACGCAGGCGGAGGACTTTCCTACCAGTGGCCACTTCATACACCCAGGCTGTCACGCAGAACCTTTTTTTTATATTCAGAGTCGATTTAAAAAAAATTACTACATGGGAGTTCTTCATTTTTACATATTTTCTTACTCTATTAAATCTTACAATGACTATGTGTTTCATCAATCTTTCTGACCAGCGGCCCCTTCATCCACCCAGGCTGCCACGTAAAACTTTTGTCATATTCAGAATCGATTTTAAACAAAACGACTGCAGGGGAGCTTTTCAGTTTTACACATTTTCGTGCTCTATTGAATATTTTTCGAGGAAAATGTCGCAAAACTTTTGTCATATTTAGAGTCGATTTAAAAAAATAAACATTAAAAAAAAGTTCTTAATTTTTACATATTTTCTTGCTCTATTGAATATATTTCGACGACCATATGTTCCACATACTCGCGCGGAGTTCTTCCTGACCAGTTGCCACATCATCCACTCAGACTGGCCTCCCAGTTTTACACATTTTCGTGCTCTATTGAATATTTTTCGATGCAAATGTAGCAAAACTTTTGTCATATTTAGAGTCGATTTAAAAAAATAAACATCAAAAGGGAAGTTGTTAACTTTTACATATTTTCTTGCTCTATTGAATATCTTCCGATGACAATGTGTTTCATCAACGCACGCGGAGTTCATCCTTACCAGTGGCCACATCATCCACCTAGACTGGCCTCGCAAAATTTGTTCCTATACAGAGTCAATTTATAAAAAACTACTACAGGGTAGTTCTTAATTATTACATATTTTCTTGCTCTATTAAATCTTCCGATGACCATGTGTTTCATCAACGCACCCGGAGGTCTTCCTGACTAGTGGCCACATCATCCACCCAGGCTTTCACGCAAAACTTTTTTTCATATTCATAGTCGATTTAAAAAAATTACTACATGGGAGTTCTTAACTTTTACATATTTTCTCGCTCTATTAAATCTTTCGACAACCATGTGTTTCATCTACTCGCGCGGAGTTCTTCCTGACCAGTGGGCACATCATCCACCCAGACTGGCCTCGCAAAACTTTTTTCATATTCAGAGTCGATTTTAAAAAAACTACTACAGTGGAGTTCTTAATTTTTACATAATTTCTTGCTCTATTAAATCTTCCGATGACCATGTGTTTTATCAACGCACGGAGGTCTTCATGACCAGAGGCCACATCATCCACCCAGGCTTTCATGCAAAATTTTTTTGATATTCAGAGTCGATTTAAAAAAAATTACTACATGGGAGTTCTTAATTTTTACATATTTTCTTGCTATATTAAATCTTACAATGACTATGTGTTTCATCAATGCACGCATAGGTCTTTCTGACCAGCGGCCCCTTCATCCACCCAGGCTGCCACGTAAAACTTTTGTCATTTTCAGAATCGATTTTAAGCAAAACGACTGCAGAGGAGCTTTTCAGTTTTACACATTTTCGTGCTGTACTGAATATTTACTAGTGTCCTATAATACTGACTAGTGTCCACATCATCCACCCAGGCTTTCACGCAAAACTTTTTTCATATTCAGAGTCGATTTAAACAAATTACTACATGGGAGTTCTTCACTTTTACATATTTTCTCGCTCTATTAAATCTTTCGACAACCATATGTTTCATCTACGCAGGCGGAGGACTTTCCTACCAGTTGCCACTTCATACACCCAGGCTGTCACGCAAAACTTTTTTTTTATATTCAGAGTCGATTTAAAAAAATTACTACATGGGAGTTCTTAATTTTTACATATTTTCTTTCTCTATTATGTGTTTCACATACTCGCGCGGAGTTCTTCCTGCCCAGTTGCCACATCATCCACCCAGACTGGCCTCCCAGTTTTACACATTTTCGTGCTCTATTGAATATTTTTCGATGCAAATGTAGCAAAACTTTTGTCATATTTAGAGTCGATTTAAAAAAATAAACATCAAAAGGGAAGTTCTTAACTTTTACATATTTTCTTGCTCTATTGAATATCTTCCGATGGCAATGTGTTTCATCAACGCACGCGGAGTTCATCCTTACCAGTGGCCACATCATCCACTTAGACTGGCCTCGCAAAATTTTTTCCTATACAGAGTCAATTTATAAAAAACTACTACAGGGGAGTTCTTAATTATTACATATTTTCTTGCTCTATTAAATCTTCCGATGACCATGTGTTTCATCAACGCACGGAGGTCTTCCTGACCAGAGGCCACATCATCCACCCAGGCTTTCACGCAAAACTTTTTTTCATATTCAGAGTCGATTTAAATAAAATTTCTACATAGGAGTTCTTAATTTTTACATATTTTCTTGCTATATTAAATCCTACAATGACTATGTGTTTCATAAATGCACGCGGAGGTCTTTCTGACCAGCGGCCCCTTCTTCCACCCAGGCTGCCACGTAAAACTTTTGTCATATTCAGAGTCGATTTTAAACAAAACGACTGCAGGGGAGCTTTTCAGTCTTACACATTTTCGTGCTCTATTGAATATTTTTCGATGCGAATTTAGCAAAACTTTTGTCATATTTAGAGTCGATTTAAAAAATAAACATCAAAAGGGAAGTTCTTAATTTTTACATATTTTCTTGCTCTATTGACTATCTTCAGATGGCAATGTGTTTCATCAACGCACGCGGAGTTCATCCTTACCAGTGGCCCCATCATCCACCACTGGCCTCGCAAAATTTGTTCCTATACAGAGTCAATTTATAAAAAACTACTACAGGGGAGTTCTTAATTATTACATATTTTCTTGCTCTATTAAATCTTCCGATGACCATGTGTTTCATCAACGCACGCGGGGGTCTTCCTGACCAGTCGATTTAAAAAAATTACTACATGGGAGTTCTTCACTTTTACCAGTGGCCACTTCATGACCATGTGTTTCATCAACGCACGCGGAGTTCATCCTTACCAGTGGCCCCATCATCCACCACTGGCCTCGCAAAATTTGTTCCTATACAGAGTCAATTTATAAAAAACTACTACAGGGGAGTTCTTAATTATTACATATTTTCTTGCTTTATTAAATCATCCGATTACCATGTGTTTCGTCAACGCACGCGGAGGTCTTCCTGACTAGTGGCCACATCATCCACCCAGGCTTTCACGCAAAACTTTTTTTCATATTCAGATCGATTTAAAAAAATTACTACATGGGAGTTCTTCACTTTTACATATTTTCTCGCTCTATTAAATCTTTCGACAACCATATGTTTCATCTACGCAGGCGAAGGACTTTCCTACCAGTGGCCACTTCATACACCCAGGCTGTCACGCAAAACCTTTTTTTTATATTCAGAGTCGATTTTAAAAAAAATACTACATTGGAGTTCTTAATTTTTACATATTTTCTTGCTCTATTAAATCTTACTATGACTATGTGTTTCATCAATGCACGCGGAGGTCTTTCTGACCAGCGGCCCCTTCATCCACCCAGACTGCCACGTAAAACTTTTGTCATATTCAGAGTCGATCTTAAACACAAGGACTTCAGGGGAGCTTTTCAGTTTTACACATTTTCGTGCTCTATTGAATATTTTTCGAGGAAAATGTCGCAAAACTTTTTGTTATATTTAGAGTCGATTTAAAAAAATAAACATAAAAAAAAAGTTCTTAATTTTTACATATTTTCTTGCTCTTCCACCCAGGCTTTCACGCAAAACTTTTTTTCATATTCAGAGTCGATTAAAAAAAATTTCTACATGGGAGTTCTTAATTTTTACATATTTTCTTGCTATATTAAATCCTACAATGACTATGTGTTTCATCAATGCACGCGGAGGTCTTTCTGACCAGCGGCCCCTTCATCCACCCAGGCTGCCACGTAAAACTTTTGTCATATTCAGAGTCGATTTTAAACAAAACGACTGCAGGGGAGCTTTTCAGTCTTACACATTTTCGTGCTCTATTGAATATTTTTCGATGCGAATTTAGCAAAACTTTTGTCATATTTAGAGTCGATTTAAAAAAATAAACATCAAAAGGGAAGTTCTTAATTTTTACATATTTTCTTGCTCTATTGACTATCTTCAGATGGCAATGTGTTTCATCAACGCACGCGGAGTTCATCCTTACCAGTCGCCCCATCATCCACCACTGGCCTCGCAAAATTTGTTCCTATACAGAGTCAATTTATAAAAAACTACTACAGGGGAGTTCTTAATTATTACATATTTTCTTGCTCTATTAAATCTTACAATGACTATGTGTTTCATCAATGCACTCGGAGGTCTTTCTGACCAGCGTTCCCTTCATCCACCCAGGCTGCCACGTAAAACTTTTGTCATATTCAGAATCGATTTTAAACAAAACGACTGCAGAGGAGCTTTTCAGTTTTACACATTTTCGTGCTCTATTGAATATTTTTCGAGGAAAATGTCGCAAAACTTTTGTCATATTTAGAGTCGATTTAAAAAAATAAACATCAAAAGGGAAGTTCTTAATTTTTACATATTTTCTTGCTCTATTGAATATCTTTCGACGACCATATGTTTGACATACTCGCGCGGAGTTCCTCCTGACCAGTTGCCACATCATCCAGCCAGACTGGCCTCCCAGTTTTACATAACATACATATCCATCCAACATAATCATCCACCCAGGCTTTCACGCAAAACTTTTTTCATATTCAGAGTCGATTTAAGAAAAATTACTACATGGGAGTTCTTCACTTTTACATATTCTCTTGCTCTATTAAATCTTTCGACAACCATATGTTTTATCTACGTAGGCGGAGGACTTTCCTACCAGTGGCCATTTCATACACCCAGGCTATCACGCAAAACCTTTTTTATATTCAGAGTAGATTTAAAAAAATTACTACAGGGGAGTTCTTCATTTTTACATATTTTCTTGCTCTATTAAATCTTACAATGACTATGTGTTTCATCAATGCACGCGTAGGTCTTTCTGACCAGCGGCCCCTTCATCCACCCAGGCTGCCACGTAAAACTTTTGTCATATTCAGAGTCGATTTTAAACAAAACCACTGCGGGGTGCTTTTCAGTTTTACACATTTTCGTGCTCTATTGAATATTTTTCTATGCAAATTTAGCAAAACTTTTGTCATATTTAGAGTCGATTTAAAAAAATAAACATCAAAGGGAAGTTCTTAATTTTTACATATTTTCTTGCTCTATTGAATATCTTCCGATGGCAATGTGTTTCATCAACGCACGCGGAGTTCATCCTTACCAGTGGCCACATCATCCACCATCCACATCATATACTGGCCTCGCAAAATTTGTTCCTATACAGAGTCAGTTTATATAAAACTACTACAGGGGAGTTCTTAATTATTACATATTTTCTTTCTCTATTATGTGTTTCACATACTCGCGCGGAGTTCATCCTGCCCAGTTGCCACATCATCCACCCAGACTGGCCTCCCAGTTTTACACATTTTCGTGCTCTATTGAATATTTTTCGATGCAAATGTAGCAAAACTTTTGTCATATTTAGAGTCGATTTAAAAAAATAAACATCAAAAGGGAAGTTCTTAACTTTTACATATTTTCTTGCTCTATTGAATATCTTCCGATGGCAATGTGTTTCATCAACGCACGCGGAGTTCATCCTTACCAGTGGCCACATCATCCACTTAGACTGGCCTCGCAAAATTTGTTCCTATACAGAGTCAATTTATAAAAAACTACTACAGGGGAGTTCTTAATTATTACATATTTTCTTGCTCTATTAAATCTTCCGATGACCATGTGTTTCATCAACGCACGGAGGTCTTCCTGACCAGAGGCCACATCATCCACCCAGGCTTTCACGCAAAACTTTTTTTCATATTCAGAGTCGATTTAAATAAAATTTCTACATAGGAGTTCTTAATTTTTACATATTTTCTTGCTATATTAAATCCTACAATGACTATGTGTTTCATAAATGCACGCGGAGGTCTTTCTGACCAGCGGCCCCTTCTTCCACCCAGGCTGCCACGTAAAACTTTTGTCATATTCAGAGTCGATTTTAAACAAAACGACTGCAGGGGAGCTTTTCAGTCTTACACATTTTCGTGCTCTATTGAATATTTTTCGATGCGAATTTAGCAAAACTTTTGTCATATTTAGAGTCGATTTAAAAAAATAAACATCAAAAGGGAAGTTCTTAATTTTTACATATTTTCTTGCTCTATTGACTATCTTCAGATGGCAATGTGTTTCATCAACGCACGCGGAGTTCATCCTTACCAGTGGCCCCATCATCCACCACTGGCCTCGCAAAATTTGTTCCTATACAGAGTCAATTTATAAAAAACTACTACAGGGGAGTTCTTAATTATTACATATTTTCTTGCTCTATTAAATCTTCCGATGACCATGTGTTTCATCAACGCTCGCGGGGGTCTTCCTGACCAGTCGATTTAAAAAAATTACTACATGGGAGTTCTTCACTTTTACCAGTGGCCACTTCATGACCATGTGTTTCATCAACGCACGCGGAGTTCATCCTTACCAGTGGCCCCATCATCCACCACTGGCCTCGCAAAATTTGTTCCTATACAGAGTCAATTTATAAAAAACTACTACAGGGGAGTTCTTAATTATTACATATTTTCTTGCTTTATTAAATCATCCGATTACCATGTGTTTCGTCAACGCACGCGGAGGTCTTCCTGACTAGTGGCCACATCATCCACCCAGGCTTTCACGCAAAACTTTTTTTCATATTCAGAGTCGATTTAAAAAAATTACTACATGGGAGTTCTTCACTTTTACATATTTTCTCGCTCTATTAAATCTTTCGACAACCATATGTTTCATCTGCGCAGGCGAAGGACTTTCCTACCAGTGGCCACTTCATACACCCAGGCTGTCACGCAAAACCTTTTTTTTATATTCAGAGTCGATTTTAAAAAAAATACTACATTGGAGTTCTTAATTTTTACATATTTTCTTGCTCTATTAAATCTTACTATGACTATGTGTTTCATCAATGCACGCGGAGGTCTTTCTGACCAGCGGCCCCTTCATCCACCCAGACTGCCACGTAAAACTTTTGTCATATTCAGAGTCGATCTTAAACACAAGGACTTCAGGGGAGCTTTTCAGTTTTACACATTTTCGTGCTCTATTGAATATTTTTCGAGGAAAATGTCGCAAAACTTTTTGTCATATTTAGAGTCGATTTAAAAAAATAAACATAAAAAAAAAGTTCTTAATTTTTACATATTTTCTTGCTCTTCCACCCAGGCTTTCACGCAAAACTTTTTTTCATATTCAGAGTCGATTAAAAAAAATTTCTACATGGGAGTTCTTAGTTTTTACATATTTTCTTGCTATATTAAATCCTACAATGACTATGTGTTTCATCAATGCACGCGGAGGTCTTTCTGACCAGCGGCCCCTTCATCCACCCAGGCTGCCACGTAAAACTTTTGTCATATTCAGAGTCGATTTTAAACAAAACGACTGCAGGGGAGCTTTTCAGTCTTACACATTTTCGTGCTCTATTGAATATTTTTCGATGCGAATTTAGCAAAACTTTTGTCATATTTAGAGTCGATTTAAAAAAATAAACATCAAAAGGGAAGTTCTTAATTTTTACATATTTTCTTGCTCTATTGACTATCTTCAGATGGCAATGTGTTTCATCAACGCACGCGGAGTTCATCCTTACCAGTCGCCCCATCATCCACCACTGGCCTCGCAAAATTTGTTCCTATACAGAGTCAATTTATAAAAAACTACTACAGGGGAGTTCTTAATTATTACATAATTTCTTGCTCTATTAAATCTTACAATGACTATGTGTTTCATCAATGCACTCGGAGGTCTTTCTGACCAGCGTTCCCTTCATCCACCCAGGCTGCCACGTAAAACTTTTGTCATATTCAGAATCGATTTTAAACAAAACGACTGCAGAGGAGCTTTTCAGTTTTACACATTTTCGTGCTCTATTGAATATTTTTCGAGGAAAATGTCGCAAAACTTTTGTCATATTTAGAGTCGATTTAAAAAAATAAACATCAAAAGGGAAGTTCTTAATTTTTACATATTTTCTTGCTCTATTGACTATCTTCAGATGGCAATGTGTTTCATCAACGCACGCGGAGTTCATCCTTACCAGTCGCCCCATCATCCACCACTGGCCTCGCAAAATTTGTTCCTATACAGAGTCAATTTATAAAAAACTACTACAGGGGAGTTCTTAATTATTACATAATTTCTTGCTCTATTAAATCTTACAATGACTATGTGTTTCATCAATGCACTCGGAGGTCTTTCTGACCAGCGTTCCCTTCATCCACCCAGGCTGCCACGTAAAACTTTTGTCATATTCAGAATCGATTTTAAACAAAACGACTGCAGAGGAGCTTTTCAGTTTTACACATTTTCGTGCTCTATTGAATATTTTTCGAGGAAAATGTCGCAAAACTTTTGTCATATTTAGAGTCGATTTAAAAAAATAAACATCAAAAGGGAAGTTCTTAATTTTTACATATTTTCTTGCTCTATTGAATATCTTTCGACGATCATATGTTTGACATACTCGCGCGGAGTTCCTCCTGACCAGTTGCCACATCATCCAGCCAGACTGGCCTCCCAGTTTTACATAACATACATATCCATCCAACATAATCATCCACCCAGGCTTTCACGCAAAACTTTTTTCATATTCAGAGTCGATTTAAGAAAAATTACTACATGGGAGTTCTTCACTTTTACATATTCTCTTGCTCTATTAAATCTTTCGACAACCATATGTTTTATCTACGTAGGCGGAGGACTTTCCTACCAGTGGCCATTTCATACACCCAGGCTATCACGCAAAACCTTTTTTATATTCAGAGTAGATTTAAAAAAATTACTACAGGGGAGTTCTTCATTTTTACATATTTTCTTGCTCTATTAAATCTTACAATGACTATGTGTTTCATCAATGCACGCGTAGGTCTTTCTGACCAGCGGCCCCTTCATCCACCCAGGCTGCCACGTAAAACTTTTGTCATATTCAGAGTCGATTTTAAACAAAACCACTGCGGGGTGCTTTTCAGTTT
Organism: Sicus ferrugineus; assembly: GCA_922984085.1. NCBI lineage: Eukaryota > Metazoa > Arthropoda > Insecta > Diptera > Conopidae > Sicus > Sicus ferrugineus. The sequence continues at coordinate 29,364,292 of OV277349.1, forward strand.
TACACATTTTCGTGCTCTATTGAATATTTTTCTATGCAAATTTAGCAAAACTTTTGTCATATTTAGAGTCGATTTAAAAAAATAAACATCAAAGGGAAGTTCTTAATTTTTACATATTTTCTTGCTCTATTGAATATCTTCCGATGGCAATGTGTTTCATCAACGCACGCGGAGTTCATCCTTACCAGTGGCCACATCATCCACCATCCACATCATAGACTGGCCTCGCAAAATTTGTTCCTATACAGAGTCAGTTTATATAAAACTACTACAGGGGAGTTCTTAATTATTACATATTTTCTTGCTCTATTAAATCTTCCGATGACCATGTGTTTCATCAACGCACGGAGGTCTTCCTGACCAGAGGCCACATCATCCACCCAGGCTTTCACGCAAAACTTTTTTTCATATTCAGAGTCGATTTTAAAAAAATTACTACATGGGAGTTCTTCATTTTTACATATTTTCTTGCTGTATTAAATCTTCCGATGACCATGAGTTTCATCAACGCACGCGGAGGTCTTCCTGACCAGAGTCCAGCCACATCCTCCACCCAAGCTGTCACCCAAAATTGTTTTCATATTTACAGTCGAATTAAAAAAATAAGCGGCTACAGGGCAGTTCTTCATTTTTACATATTTTCTTGCTCTATTGAATATCTTCCGATGACAATGTGTTTCATCAACGCTCGCGGAGGTTTTCCTGACTAGTGGCCACATCATCCACCCAGGCTTTCACGCAAAACTTTCTTTCATATTCAGAGTCGATTAAAAAAAATTACTACATGGGAGTTCTTCACTTTTTCATATTTTCTCGCTCTATTAAATCTTTCGACAACCATATGTTTCATCTACGCAGGCGGAGGACTTTCCTACCAGTGGCCACTTCATACACCCAGGCTGTCACGCAGAATCTTTTTTTTATATTCAGAGTCGATTTTAAAAAAATTACTACATGGGAGTTCTTCATTTTTACATATTTTCTTACTCTATTAAATCTTACAATGACTATGTGTTTCATCAATGCACGCGGAGGTCTTTCTGACCAGCGGCCCCTTCATCCACCCAGGCTGCCACGTAAAACTTTTGTCATATTCAGAGTCGATCTTAAACAAAACGACTTCAGGGGAGCTTTTCAATTTTACACATTTTCGTGCTCTATTGAATATTTTTCGAGGAAAATGTCGCAAAACTTTTTGCCATATTTAGAGTCGATTTAAAAAAATAAACATAAAAAAAAAGCTCTTAATTTTTACATGTTTTCTTGCTCTATTGAATATCTTTCGACGACCATGTGTTTCACATACTCGCGCGGAGTTCTTCCTGACCAGTTGCCACATCATCCACCCAGGCTGTCACCCAAAATTTTTTTCATATTTAGAGTCGAATTAAAAAAATAAGCGACTACAGGGCAGTTCTTCATGTTTACATATTTTCTTGCTCTATTGAATATCTTCCGATGACAATGTGTTTCATCAACGCACGCGGAGTTCATCCTTACCAGTGGCCACATCATCCACCTAGACTGGCCTCGAAAAATTTCTTCCTATACAGAGTCAATTTATATAAAACTACTACAGGGGAGTTCTTAATTATTACATATTTTCTTGCTCTATTAAATCTTCCGATGACCATGTGTTTCATCAACGCACGGAGGTCTTCCTGACCAGAGGCCACATCATCCACCCAGGCTTTCACGCAAAACTTTTTTTCATATTCAGAGTCGATTTTAAAAAAATTACTACATGGGAGTTCTTCACTTTTACATATTTTCTTGCTGTATTAAATCTTCCGATGACCATGAGTTTCATCAACGCACGCGGAGGTCTTCCTGACCAGAGGCCAGCCACATCATCCACCCAAGCTGTCACCCAAAATTGTTTTCATATTTACAGTCGAATTAAAAAAATAAGCGGCTACAGGGCAGTTCTTCATTTTTACATATTTTCTTGCTCTATTGAATATTTTCCGATGACAATGTGTTTCATCAACGCTCGCGGAGGTCTTCCTGACTAGTGGCCACATCATCCACCCAGGCTTTCACGCAAAACTTTCTTTCATATTCAGAGTCGATTAAAAAAAATTACTACATGGGAGTTCTTCACTTTTACATATTTTCTCGCTCTATTAAATCTTTCGACAACCATATGTTTCATCTACGCAGGCGGAGGACTTTCCTACCAGTGGCCACTTCATACACCCAGGCTGTCACGCAGAACCTTTTTTTTATATTCAGAGTTGATTTAAAAAAAATTACTACATGGGAGTTCTTCATTTTTACATATTTTCTTACTCTATTAAATCTTACAATGACTATGTGTTTCATCAATACACGCGGAGGTCTTTCTGACCAGCGGCCCCTTCATCCACCCAGGCTGCCACGTAAAACTTTTGTCATATTCAGAATCGATTTTAAACAAAACGACTGCAGGGGAGCTTTTCAGTTTTACACATTTTCGTGCTCTATTGAATATTTTTCGAGGAAAATGTCGCAAAACTTTTGTCATATTTAGAGTCGATTTAAAAAAATAATCATTAAAAAAAAGTTCTTAATTTTTACATATTTTCTTGCTCTATTGAATATCTTCCGATGACAATGTGTTTCATCAACGCACGCGGAGTTCATCCTTACCAGTGGCCACATCATCCACCTAGACTGGCCTCGCAAAATTTGTTCCTATACAGAGTCAATTTATAAAAAACTACTACAGGGTAGTTCTTAATTATTACATATTTTCTTGCTCTATTAAATCTTCCGATGACCATGTGTTTCATCAACGCACGCGGAGGTCTTCCTGACTAGTGGCCACATCATCCACCCAGGCTTTCACGCAAAACTTTTTTTCATATTCATAGTCGATTTAAAAAAATTACTACATGGGAGTACTTAACTTTTACATATTTTCTCGCTCTATTAAATCTTTCGACAACCATGTGTTTCATCTACTCGCGCGGAGTTCTTCCTGACCAGTGGGCACATCATCCACCCAGACTGGCCTCGCAAAACTTTTTTCATATTCAGAGTCGATTTTAAAAAAACTACTACAGTGGAGTTCTTAATTTTTACATAATTTCTTGCTCTATTAAATCTTCCGATGACCATGTGTTTTATCAACGCACGGAGGTCTTCCTGACCAGAGGCCACATCATCCACCCAGGCTTTCATGCAAAATTTTTTTGATATTCAGAGTCGATTTAAAAAAAATTTATACATGGGAGTTCTTAATTTTTACATATTTTCTTGCTATATTAAATCTTACAATGACTATGTGTTTCATCAATGCACGCATAGGTCTTTCTGACCAGCGGCCCCTTCATCCACCCAGGCTGCTACGTAAAACTTTTGTCATTTTCAGAATCGATTTTAAGCAAAACGACTGCAGAGGAGCTTTTCAGTTTTACACATTTTCGTGCTGTACTGAATATTTACTAGTGTCCTATAATACTGACTAGTGGCCACATCATCCACCCAGGCTTTCACGCAAAACTTTTTTTCATATTCAGAGTCGATTTAAACAAATTACTACATGGGAGTTCTTCACTTTTACATATTTTCTCGCTCTATTAAATCTTTCGACAACCATATGTTTCATCTACGCAGGCGGAGGACTTTCCTACCAGTTGCCACTTCATACACCCAGGCTGTCACGCAAAACTTTTTTTTTATATTCAGAGTCGATTTAAACAAATTACTACATGGGAGTTCTTAATTTTTACATATTTTCTTTCTCTATTATGTGTTTCACATACTCGCGCGGAGTTCTTCCTGCCCAGTTGCCACATCATCCACCCAGACTGGCCTCCCAGTTGTACACATTTTCGTGCTCTATTGAATATTTTTCGATGCAAATGTAGCAAAACTTTTGTCATATTTAGAGTCGATTTAAAAAAATAAACATCAAAAGGGAAGTTCTTAACTTTTACATATTTTCTTGCTCTATTGAATATCTTCCGATGGCAATGTGTTTCATCAACGCACGCGGAGTTCATCCTTACCAGTGGCCACATCATCCACTTAGACTGGCCTCGCAAAATTTGTTCCTATACAGAGTCAATTTATAAAAAACTACTACAGGGGAGTTCTTAATTATTACATATTTTCTTGCTCTATTAAATCTTCCGATGACCATGTGTTTCATCAACGCACGGAGGTCTTCCTGACCAGAGGCCACATCATCCACCCAGGCTTTCACGCAAAACTTTTTTTCATATTCAGAGTCGATTTAAAAAAAATTTCTACATGGGAGTTCTTAATTTTTACATATTTTCTTGCTATATTAAATCCTACAATGACTATGTGTTTCATCAATGCACGCGGAGGTCTTTCTGACCAGCGGCCCCTTCATCCACCCAGGCTGCCACGTAAAACTTTTGTCATATTCAGATTTGATTTTAAACAAAACGACTAAACAAAAAAGCAGGGGAGCTTTTCAGTCTTACACATTTTCGTGCTCTATTGAATATTTTTCGATGCGAATTTAGCAAAACTTTTGTCATATTTAGAGTCGATTTAAAAAAATAAACATCAAAAGGGAAGTTCTTAATTTTTACATATTTTCTTGCTCTATTGACTATCTTCAGATGGCAATGTGTTTCATCAACGCACGCGGAGTTCATCCTTACCATTGGCCCCATCATCCACCACTGGCCTCGCAAAATTTGTTCCTATACAGAGTCAATTTATAAAAAACTACTACAGGGGAGTTCTTAATTATTACATATTTTCTTGCTCTATTAAATCTTACAATGACTATGTGTTTCATCAATGCACTCGGAGGTCTTTCTGACCAGAGGCCACATCATCCACCCAGGCTTTCACGCAAAACTTTTTTTCATATTCAGAGTCGATTTTAAAAAAATTACTACATGGGAGTTCTTCACTTTTACATATTTTCTTGCTGTATTAAATCTTCCGATGACCATGAGTTTCATCAACGCACGCGGAGTTCATCCTTACCATTGGCCCCATCATCCACCACTGGCCTCGCAAAATTTGTTCCTATACAGAGTCAGTTTATATAAAACTACTGCAGGGGAGTTCTTAATTATTACATATTTTCTTGCTCTATTAAATCTTCCGATGACCATGTGTTTCATCAACGCACGGAGGTCTTCCTGACCAGAGGCCACATCATCCACCCAGGCTTTCACGCAAAACTTTTTTTCATATTCAGAGTCGATTTTAAAAAAATTACTACATGGGAGTTCTTCACTTTTACATATTTTCTTGCTGTATTAAATCTTCCGATGACCATGAGTTTCATCAACGCACGCGGAGGTCTTCCTGACCAGAGGCCAGCCACATCATCCACCCAAGCTGTCACCCAAAATTGTTTTCATATTTACAGTCGAATTAAAAAAATAAGCGGCTACAGGGCAGTTCTTCATTTTTACATATTTTCTTGCTCTATTGAATATTTTCCGATGACAATGTGTTTCATCAACGCTCGCGGAGGTCTTCCTGACTAGTGGCCACATCATCCACCCAGGCTTTTACGCAAAACTTTCTTTCATATTCAGAGTCGATTAAAAAAAATTACTACATGGGAGTTCTTCACTTTTACATATTTTCTCGCTCTATTAAATCTTTCGACAACCATATGTTTCATCTACGCAGGCGGAGGACTTTCCTACCAGTGGCCACTTCATACACCCAGGCTGTCACGCAGAACCTTTTTTTTATATTCAGAGTCGATTTAAAAAAAATTACTACATGGGAGTTCTTCATTTTTACATATTTTCTTACTCTATTAAATCTTACAATGGCTATGTGTTTCATCAATACACGCGGAGGTCTTTCTGACCAGCGGCCCCTTCATCCACCCAGGCTGCCACGTAAAACTTTTGTCATATTCAGAATCGATTTTAAACAAAACGACTGCAGGGGAGCTTTTCAGTTTTACACATTTTCGTGCTCTATTGAATATTTTTCGAGGAAAATGTCGCAAAACTTTTGTCATATTTAGAGTCGATTTAAAAAAATAAACATTAAAAAAAAGTTCTTAATTTTTACATATTTTCTTGCTCTATTGAATACCTTCCGATGACAATGTGTTTCATCAACGCACGCGGAGTTCATCCTTACCAGTGGCCACATCATCCACCTAGACTGGCCTCGCAAAATTTGTTCCTATACAGAGTCAATTTATAAAAAAACTACTACAGGGTAGTTCTTAATTATTACATATTTTCTTGCTCTATTAAATCTTCCGATGACCATGTGTTTCATCAACGCACGCGGAGGTCTTCCTGACTAGTGGCCACATCATCCACCCAGGCTTTCACGCAAAACTTTTTTTCATATTCATAGTCGATTTAAAAAAATTACTACATGGGAGTACTTAACTTTTACATATTTTCTCGCTCTATTAAATCTTTCGACAACCATGTGTTTCATCTACTCGCGCGGAGTTCTTCCTGACCAGTGGGCACATCATCCACCCAGACTGGCCTCGCAAAACTTTTTTCATATTCAGAGTCGATTTTAAAAAAACTACTACAGTGGAGTTCTTAATTTTTACATAATTTCTTGCTCTATTAAATCTTCCGATGACCATGTGTTTTATCAACGCACGGAGGTCTTCCTGACCAGAGGCCACATCATCCACCCAGGCTTTCACGCAAAACTTTTTTTCATATTCAGAGTCGATTTTAAAAAAATTACTACATGGGAGTTCTTCACTTTTACATATTTTCTTGCTATATTAAATCTTACAATGACTATGTGTTTCATCAATGCACGCATAGGTCTTTCTGACCAGCGGCCCCTTCATCCACCCAGGCTGCTACGTAAAACTTTTGTCATTTTCAGAATCGATTTTAAGCAAAACGACTGCAGAGGAGCTTTTCAATTTTACACATTTTCGTGCTGTACTGAATATTTACTAGTGTCCTATAATACTGACTAGTGGCCACATCATCCACCCAGGCTTTCACGCAAAACTTTTTTTCATATTCAGAGTCGATTTAAACAAATTACTACATGGGAGTTCTTCACTTTTACATATATTCTCGCTCTATTAAATCTTTCGACAACCATATGTTTCATCTACGCAGGCGGAGGACTTTCCTACCAGTTGCCACTTCATACACCCAGGCTGTCACGCAAAACTTTTTTTTTATATTCAGAGTCGATTTAAAAAAATTACTACATGGGAGTTCTTAATTTTTACATATTTTCTTTCTCTATTATGTGTTTCACATACTCGCGCGGAGTTCTTCCTGCCCAGTTGCCACATCATCCACCCAGACTGGCCTCCCAGTTTTACACATTTTCGTGCTCTATTGAATATTTTTCGATGCAAATGTAGCGAAACTTTTGTCATATTTAGAGTCGATTTAAAAAAATAAACATCAAAAGGGAAGTTCTTAACTTTTACATATTTTCTTGCTCTATTGAATATCTTCCGATGGCAATGTGTTTCATCAACGCACGCGGAGTTCATCCTTACCAGTGGCCACATCATCCACTTAGACTGGCCTCGCAAAATTTGTTCCTATACAGAGTCAATTTATAAAAAACTACTACAGGGGAGTTCTTAATTATTGCATATTTTCTTGCTCTATTAAATCTTCCGATGACCATGTGTTTCATCAACGCACGGAGGTCTTCCTGACCAGAGCCCACATCATCCACCCAGGCTTTCACGCAAAACTTTTTTTCATATTCAGAGTCGATTTAAAAAAAATTTCTACATGGGAGTTCTTAATTTTTACATATTTTCTTGCTATATTAAATCCTACAATGACTATGTGTTTCATCAATGCACGCGGAGGTCTTTCTGACCAGCGGCCCCTTCATCCACCCAGGCTGCCACGTAAAACTTTTGTCATATTCAGATTTGATTTTAAACAAAACGACTGCAGGGGAGCTTTTCAGTCTTACACATTTTCGTGCTCTATTGAATATTTTTCGATGCGAATTTAGCAAAACTTTTGTCATATTTAGAGTCGATTTAAAAAAATAAACATCAAAAGGGAAGTTCTTAATTTTTACATATTTTCTTGCTCTATTGACTATCTTCAGATGGCAATGTGTTTCATCAACGCACGCGGAGTTCATCCTTACCAGTGGCCCCATCATCCACCACTGGCCTCGCAAAATTTGTTCCTATACAGAGTCAATTTATAAAAAACTACTACAGGGGAGTTCTTAATTATTACATATTTTCTTGCTCTATTAAATCTTACAATGACTATGTGTTTCATCAATGCACTCGGAGGTCTTTCTGACCAGCGTCCCCTTCATCCACCCAGGCTGCCACGTAAAACTTTTGTCATATTCAGAATCGATTTTAAACAAAACGACTGCAGAGGAGCTTTTCAGTTTTACACATTTTCGTGCTCTATTGAATATTTTTCGAGGAAAATGTCGCAAAACTTTTGTCATATTTAGAGTCGATTTAAAAAAATAAACATCAAAAGGGAAGTTCTTAATTTTTACATATTTTCTTGCTCTATTGAATATCTTTCGACGACCATATGTTTGACATACTCGCGCGGAGTCCCTCCTGACCAGTTGCCACATCATCCAGCCAGACTGGCCTCCCAGTTTTACATAACATACATATCCATCCAACATAATCATCCACCCAGGCTTTCACGCAAAACTTTTTTCATATTCAGAGTCGATTTAAGAAAAATTACTACATGGGAGTTCTTCACTTTTACATATTCTCTTGCTCTATTAAATCTTTCGACAACCATATGTTTTATCTACGTAGGCGGAGGACTTTCCTACCAGTGGCCATTTCATACACCCAGGCTATCACGCAAAACCTTTTTTATATTCAGAGTAGATTTAAAAAAATTACTACAGGGGAGTTCTTCATTTTTACATATTTTCTTGCTCTATTAAATCTTACAATGACTATGTGTTTCATCAATGCACGCGTAGGTCTTTCTGACCAGCGGCCCCTTCATCCACCCAGGCTGCCACGTAAAACTTTTGTCATATTCAGAGTCGATTTTAAACAAAACCACTGCGGGGTGCTTTTCAGTTTTACACATTTTCGTGCTCTATTGAATATTTTTCGATGCAAATTTAGCAAAACTTTTGTCATATTTAGAGTCGATTTAAAAAAATAAACATCAAAGGGAAGTTCTTAATTTTTACATATTTTATTGCTCTATTGAATATCTTCCGATGGCAATGTGTTTCATCAACGCACGCGGAGTTCATCCTTACCAGTGGCCACATCATCCACCATCCACATCATAGACTGGCCTCGCAAAATTTGTTCCTATACAGAGTCAGTTTATATAAAACTACTACAGGGGAGTTCTTAATTATTACATATTTTCTTGCTCTATTAAATCTTCCGATGACCATGTGTTTCATCAACGCACGGTCTTCCTGACCAGAGGCCACATCATCCACCCAGGCTTTCACGCAAAACTTTTTTTCATATTCAGAGTCGATTTTAAAAAAATTACTACATGGGAGTTCTTCATTTTTACATATTTTCTTGCTGTATTAAATCTTCCGATGACCATGAGTTTCATCAACGCACGCGGAGGTCTTCCTGACCAGAGGCCAGCCACATCATCCACCCAAGCTGTCACCCAAAATTGTTTTCATATTTACAGTCGAATTAAAAAAATAAGCGGCTACAGGGCAGTTCTTCATTTTTACATATTTTCTTGCTCTATTGAATATCTTCCGATGACAATGTGTTTCATCAACGCTCGCGGTGACAGCTTGGGTGGATGATGTGGCTGGCCTCTGGTCAGGAAGACCTCCACGTGCGTTCGCATCACATCATCCGATCGCATCCGCGATCGCTCACATCATCCACCCAGGCTTTCACGCAAAACTTTCTTTCATATTCAGAGTCGATTAAAAAAAATTACTACATGGGAGTTCTTCACTTTTACATATTTTCTCGCTCTATTAAATCTTTCGACAACCATATGTTTCATCTACGCAGGCGGAGGACTTTCCTACCAGTGGCCACTTCATACACCCAGGCTGTCACGCAGAACCTTTTTTTTATATTCAGAGTCGATTTAAAAAAAATTACTACATGGGAGTTCTTCATTTTTACATATTTTCTTACTCTATTAAATCTTACAATGACTATGTGTTTCATCAATACACGCGGAGGTCTTTCTGACCAGCGGCCCCTTCATCCACCCAGGCTGCCACGTAAAACTTTTGTCATATTCAGAATCGATTTTAAACAAAACGACTGCAGGGGAGCTTTTCAGTTTTACACATTTTTGTGCTCTATTGAATATTTTTCGAGGAAAATGTCGCAAAACTTTTGTCATATTTAGAGTCGATTTAAAAAAATAAACATTAAAAAAAGTTCTTAATTTTTACATATTTTCTTGCTCTATTGAATATCTTTCGACGACCATATGTTCCACATACTCGCGCGGAGTTCTTCCTGACCAGTTGCCACATCATCCACTCAGACTGGCCTCCCAGTTTTACACATTTTCGTGCTCTATTGAATATTTTTCGATGCAAATGTAGCAAAACTTTTGTCATATTTAGAGTCGATATAAAAAAATAAACATCAAAAGGGAAGTTGTTAACTTTTACATATTTTCTTGCTCTATTGAATATCTTCCGATGACAATGTGTTTCATCAACGCACGCGGAGTTCATCCTTACCAGTGGCCACATCATCCACCTAGACTGGCCTCGCAAAATTTGTTCCTATACAGAGTCAATTTATAAAAAACTACTACAGGGTAGTTCTTAATTATTACATATTTTCTTGCTCTATTAAATCTTCCGATGACCATGTGTTTTATCAACGCACGGAGGTCTTCCCGACCAGAGGCCACATCATCCACCCAGGCTTTCATGCAAAATTTTTTTGATATTCAGAGTCGATTTAAAAAAAATTTCTACATGGGAGTTCTTAATTTTTACATATTTTCTTGCTATATTAAATCTTACAATGACTATGTGTTTCATCAATGCACGCATAGGTCTTTCTGACCAGCGGCCCCTTCATCCACCCAGGCTGCCACGTAAAACTTTTGTCATTTTCAGAATCGATTTTAAGCAAAACGACTGCAGAGGAGCTTTTCAGTTTTACACATTTTCGTGCTGTACTGAACATTTACTAGTGTCCTATAATACTGACTAGTGGCCACATCATCCACCCAGGCTTTCACGCAAAACTTTTTTTCATATTCAGAGTCGATTTAAACAAATTACTACATGGGAGTTATTCACTTTTACATATTTTCTCGCTCTATTAAATCTTTCGACAACCATATGTTTCATCTACGCAGGCGGAGGACTTTCCTACCAGTTGCCACTTCATACACCCAGGCAGTCACGCAAAACTTTTTTTTTATATTCAGAGTCGATTTAAAAAAATTACTACATGGGAGTTCTTAATTTTTACATATTTTCTTTCTCTATTATGTGTTTCACATACTCGCGCGGAGTTCTTCCTGCCCAGTTGCCACATCATCCACCCAGACTGGCCTCCCAGTTTTACACATTTTCGTACTCTATTGAATATTTTTCGATGCAAATGTAGCAAAACTTTTGTCATATTTAGAGTCGATTTAAAAAAATAAACATCAAAAGGGAAGTTCTTAACTTTTACATATTTTCTTGCTCTATTGAATATCTTCCGATGGCAATGTGTTTCATCAACGCACGCGGAGTTCATCCTTACCAGTGTCCACATCATCCACTTAGACTGGCCTCGCAAAATTTGTTCCTATACAGAGTCAATTTATAAAAAACTACAACAGGGGAGTTCTTAATTATTACATATTTTCTTGCTCTATTAAATCTTCCGATGACCATGTGTTTCATCAACGCACGGAGGTCTTCCTGACCAGAGGCCACATCATCCACCCAGGCTTTCATGCAAAACTTTTTTTCATATTCAGAGTCGATTTAAAAAAAATTTCTACATGGGAGTTCTTCACTTTTACATATTTTCTCGCTCTATTAAATCTTTCGACAACCATATGTTTCATCTACGCAGGCGGAGGACTTTCCTACCAGTGGCCACTTCATACACCCAGGCTGTCACGCAAAACCTTTTTTTTATATTCAGAGTCGATTTTAAAAAAAATACTACATGGGAGTTCTTAATTTTTACATATTTTCTTGCTATATTAAATCCTACAATGACTATGTGTTTCTTCAATGCAAGCGGAGGTCTTTCTGACCAGCGCCTTCATCCACCCAGGCTGCCACGTAAAACTTTTGTCATATTCAGATTCGATTTTAAACAAAACGACTGAAGGGGAGCTTTTCAGTCTTCCACATTTTCGTGCTCTATTGAATATTTTTCGATGCGAATTTAGCAAAACTTTTGTCATATTTAGAGTCGATTTAAAAAAATAAACATCAAAGGGGAAGTTCTTAATTTTTACATATTTTCTTGCTCTATTGACTATCTTCAGATGGCAATGTGTTTCATCAACGCACGCGGAGTTCATCCTTACCAGTGGCCCCATCATCCACCACTGGCCTCGCAAAATTTGTTCCTATACAGAGTCAATTTATAAAAAACTACTACATGGGAGTTCTTAATTATTACATATTTTCTTGCTCTATTAAATCATCCGATGACCATGTGTTTCGTCAACGCACGCGGAGGTCTTCCTGACTAGTGGCCACATCATCCACCCAGGCTTTCACGCAAAACTTTTTTTCATATTCAGAGTCGATTTAAAAAAATTACTACATGGGAGTTCTTCACTTTTACATATTTTCTCGCTCTATTAAATCTTTCGACAACCATATGTTTCATCTACGCAGGCGGAGGACTTTCCTACCAGTGGCCACTTCATACACCCAGGCTGTCACGCAAAACCTTTTTTTTATATTCAGAGTCGATTTTAAAAAAAATACTACATTGGAGTTCTTAATTTTTACATATTTTCTTGCTCTATTAAATCTTACTATGACTATGTGTTTCATCAATGCACGCGGAGGTCTTTCTGACCAGCGGCCCCTTCATCCACCCAGGCTGCCACGTAAAACTTTTGTCGTATTCAGAGTCGATCTTAAACAAAACGACTTCAGGGGAGCTTTTCAATTTTACACATTTTCGTGCTCTATTGAATATTTTTCCAGGAAAATGTCGCAAAACTTTTTTTCATATTCATAGTCGATTTAAAAAAATTACTACATGGGAGTACTTAACTTTTACATATTTTCTCGCTCTATTAAATCTTTCGACAACCATGTGTTTCATCTACTCGCGCGGAGTTCTTCCTGACCAGTTGCCACATCATCCACCCAGGCTGGCCTCCCAAAACTTTTTTCATAATCAGAGTCGTTTCTAAAAAAACTACGACAGGGGAGTTCTTAATTTTTACACAATTTCTTGCTCTATTAAAAAAAACTTTTTTCATAATCAGAGTCGTTTCTAAAAAAACTACGACAGGGGAGTTCTTAATTTTTACACAATTTCTTGCTCTATTACCATGAGTTTCATCAAAGCACGGAGGTCTTCCTCACCAGAGGCTACATCATCAGTTTGACATACTCGCGCCGAGTTCTTCCTGACCCGTGGCCACATCATCCACCCAGACTGGCCTCCCAGTTTTACACATTTTCGTGCTCTATTGAATATTTATCGATGAAAATGGCGCAAAACTTTTGTCATATTTAGAGTCGATTTAAAAAAATAAACATCAAAAGGGAAGTTCTTAATTTTTACATATTTTCTTGCTCTATTGAATATCTTTCGACGACCATGTGTTTCATCTACTCGCGCGGAGTTCTTCCTGACCAGTGGGCACATCATCCACCCAGACTGGCCTCGCAAACCTTTTTCCATATTCAGAGTCGTTTTTAAAAAAAACTACTACAGGGGAGTTCTTAATTTTTACATATTTTCTTGCTCTATTTAATCTTCCGATGACCATGTGTTTCATCAACGCACACGCAGATCTTCCTGACCAGAGGCCACATCATCCACCCAGGCTGTCACCCAAATTTTTTTCATATTTAGAGTCGAATTAAAAAAATAAGCGGCTAAAGGGATGTTCTTCATTTGTACATATTTTTGTGCTCTATTGAATATCTATCAATGACAATGTGTTTCATCAACGCACGCGGAGTTCATCCTTACCAGTGGCCCCATCATCCACCTAGACTGGCCTCGCAAAATTTGTTCCTATACAGAATCAATTTATAAAAAACTACTACAGGGGAGTTCTTAATTTTTACATATTTTCTTGCTCTATTGAATATCTTTCGACGACCATGTGTTTCATATACTCGCGCGGAGTTCTTCCTGACCAGTGGCCACATCATCCACCCAGACTGGCCTCGCAAAACTTTTTTCATATTCAGAGCCGATTTTAAAAAAACTACTACAGGGGATTTCTTAATTTTTTTCAATTAGAGCCAAAATTTTTTTCATATTAGAGTCGAATTAAAAAAATAAGCGGCTAAAGGGCAGTTCTTCATTTTTACATATTTTCTTGCTCTATTGAAAATCTTCCGAAGACAATGTGTTTCATCAACGCACGCGGAGTTCATCCTTACCAGTGGCCCCATCATCCACCTAGACTGGCCTCGCAAAATTTGTTCCTATACAGAGTCAATTTATAAAAAACTACTACAGGGGAGTTCTTAATTATTATGTATTTTGGAACGAATTTCCGTCATCCTCGTCAAATTTGTTCTGTTGACAAACCGGTTTCGGCGTTGTGTCATCTTCAGTGTCTTTTTTCGTTCTATGTGGTTCCGCTGTCCCGTTCGTACTTATATTCATTTATTGTCTTTTTTTTTGGGCGCAGGTATCCTATTGTTATCTCTGTGTTCCGGATATTTGAGTCCTTTGTTTTTTGTGAGCAGGTAGCTGGGTTAGATTTTTTTATCATTACTGTGCTGTTGGTTTGGTTCATACTGTTTTTTTCCGCCTAGGTAGCTTATTGTTCTTAATTGTTTTTTAATTGGGTTATGCGGTCTTCCTTGTGGCTTGCATTTAGAGGTAGGTAAAAGTCTGTGATTTTTCTTTTACCGATTTTTGTGGCTTGGTCATGTGTTTCTCTTCTTCTAATTGCTTTTCTATTTATGTACCTTTTTCTGTAGATTAGTTTTAGGGGTTCGAATATCACGTCGGACGCGGTGTTTATTTGTTCATTTATTATTCTGCCGTCAAAAGTTTTTTGTTTGTATATTTCCATGTTTTCTAATATGTTTAAACGTTGTCCTTTATGCTGTACATGTAGTAGCGTGATTGTTTTTTTCATGTGTGTTGTTGTACACTTATTGTCAAACATAGATTGTGGAATAATCTCCCTGCGAATGTCTTCCCGCCCACTTACAGTGTCCAAACCTTTAAGCGAAGTGTAAACCGTCACTACTCCCTCTTTCCCCCTTCCCACTAACCTGTCGTCCATTCGGAACCAACAAATGCTGTGCATGGATAGGGGCATCCCCTGAGCTTGGTTTCATCTGTCATAAAAAAAACAAAAAAACAAAAAAAAAGAAACATATGGTTTTCGTAGTAACAGGATACCTGCGCCCAAAAAAAAGAAAATACAGGAATATAAGTACGAACGGGACAGCGGAACCACTTAGAACGAAAAAAGACACTGAAAATGGCACAACGCCGAAACCGGTTTGTCAACAGGACAAATTTGACGAGGGATGACGGAAACTCGTTCCAAAATACATCATCTTCCTCTCCTGTCGGAAAAACAATCGAACACCAAGAAATCTTAATTATTACATATTTTCTTGCTCAATTAAATCTTCCGATGACCATGCGTTTCATCAACGCACGGAGGTCTTCCTGACCAGAGGCCACATCATCCACGCAGGCTTTCACGCAAAACTTTTTTTCATATTCAGAGTCGATTTAAAAAAATTACTACATAAGAGTTCTTCACTTTTACATATTTTCTTGCTCTATTAAATCTTTCGACAACCATATGTTTCATCTACGCAGGCGGAGGACTTTCCTACCAGTGGCCACTTCATACACCCAGGCTGTCACGCAAAACCTTTTTTTTATATTCAGAGTCGATTTAAAAAAAATTACTACATGGGAGTTCTTCATTTTTACATATTTTCTTGCTCTATTAAATCTTACAATGACTATGTGTTTCATCAATGCACGCGGAGGTCTTTCTGATCAGCGGCCCGGCCCCTTCATCCACCCAGGCTGCCACGTAAAACTTTTGTCATATTCAGAGTCGATTTTAAACAAAACGACTGCAGAGGAGCTTTTCAGTTTTACACATTTTCGTGCTCTATTGAATATTTTTCGAGGAAAATGTCGCAAAACTTTTGTCATATTTAGAGTCAATTAAAAAAAATAAAGATTAAAAAAAAGTTCTTAATTTTTACATATTTTCTTGCTCTATTGAATATCTTTCGACGACCATATGTTTGACATACTCGCGCGGAGTTCCTCCTGACCAGTTGCCACATCATCCAGCCAGACTGGCCTCCCAGTTTTACACATTTTCGTGCTCTATTGAATATTTTTCGATGCAAATGTAGCAAAACTTTTGTCATATTTAGAGTCGATTTATTAAAATAAACATCAAAAGGGAAGTTCTTAATTTTTACATATTTTCTTGCTCTATTGTATATCTTCCGATGACAATGTGTTTCATCAACGCACGCGGAGTTCATCCTTACCAGTGGCCACATCATCCACCTAGACTGGCCTCGCAAAATTTGTTCCTATACAGAGTCAATTTATAAAAAACTACTACAGGGGAGTTTTTAATTATTACATATTTTCTTGCTCTATTAAATCTTCGGATGACATGTGTTTCATCAACGCACGCGGAGTTCTTCCTGACTGGTGGCCACATCATCCACCCAGGCTTTCACGCAAAACTTTTTTTCATATTCAGAGTCGATTTAAAAAAATTACTACATGGGAGTTCTTCACTTTTACCAGTGGCCACTTCATGACCTTGTGTTTCATCAATGCACGCGGAGATCTTTCTGACCAGCGGCCCCTTCATCCACCCAGGCTGCCACGAAAAACTTTTGTCATATTCAGAGTCGGTTTTAAACAAAACGACTGCAGGGGAGCTTTTCAGTTTTACATATTTTCGTGCTCTATTGAATATTTTTCGAGGAAAATGTCGCAAAACTTTTGTCATATTTAGAGTCGATTTAAAAAAATAAACATTAAAAAAAAGTTCTTAATTTTTACATATTTTCTTGCTCTATTGAATATCTTTCGACGACTATATGTTCCACATACTCGCGCGGAGTTCTTCCTGACCAGTTGCCACATCATCCACTCAGACTGGCCTCCCAGTTTTACACATTTTCGTGCTCTATTGAATATTTTTCGATGCAAATGTAGCAAAACTTTTGTCATATTTAGAGTCGATTTAAAAAAATAAACATCAAAAGGGAAGTTGTTAACTTTTACATATTTTCTTGCTCTATTGAATATCTTCCGATGACAATGTGTTTCATCAACGCACGCGGAGTTCATCCTTACCAGTGGCCACATCATCCACCCAGACTGGCCTCGCAAAACTTTTTTCATATTCAGGGTCGATTTTAAAAAAACTACTACAGTGGAGTTCTTAATTTTTACATAATTTCTTGCTCTATTAAATCTTCCGATGACCATGTGTTTTATCAACGCACGGAGGTCTTCCTGACCAGAGGCCACATCATCCACCCAGGCTTTCATGCAAAATTTTTTTGATATTCAGAGTCGATTTAAAAAAAATTTCTACATGGGAGTTCTTAATTTTTACATATTTTCTTGCTATATTAAATCTTACAATGACTATGTGTTTCATCAATGCACGCATAGGTCTTTCTGACCAGCGGCCCCTTCATCCACCCAGGCTGCCACGTAAAACTTTTGTCATTTTCAGAATCGATTTTAAGCAAAACGACTGCAGAGGACCTTTTCAGTTTTACACATTTTCGTGCTGTACTGAACATTTACTAGTGTCCTATAATACTGACTAGTGGCCACATCATCCACCCAGGCTTTCACGCAAAACTTTTTTTCATATTCAGAGTCGATTTAAACAAATTACTACATGGGAGTTATTCACTTTTACATATTTTCTCGCTCTATTAAATCTTTCGACAACCATATGTTTCATCTACGCAGGCGGAGGACTTTCCTACCAGTTGCCACTTCATACACCCAGGCAGTCACGCAAAACTTTTTTTTTATATTCAGAGTCGATTTAAAAAAATTACTACATGGGAGTTCTTAATTTTTACATATTTTCTTTCTCTATTATGTGTTTCACATACTCGCGCGGAGTTCTTCCTGCCCAGTTGCCACATCATCCACCCAGACTGGCCTCCCAGTTTTACACATTTTCGTGCTCTATTGAATATTTTTCGATGCAAATGTAGCAAAACTTTTGTCATATTTAGAGTCGATTTAAAAAAATAAACATCAAAAGGGAAGTTCTTAACTTTTACATATTTTCTTGCTCTATTGAATATCTTCCGATGGCAATGTGTTTCATCAACGCACGCGGAGTTCATCCTTACCAGTGTCCACATCATCCACTTAGACTGGCCTCGCAAAATTTGTTCCTATACAGAGTCAATTTATAAAAAACTACTACAGGGGAGTTCTTAATTATTACATATTTTCTTGCTCTATTAAATCTTCCGATGACCATGTGTTTCATCAACGCACGGAGGTCTTCCTGACCAGAGGCCACATCATCCACCCAGGCTTTCATGCAAAACTTTTTTTCATATTCAGAGTCGATTTAAAAAAAATTTCTACATGGGAGTTCTTCACTTTTACATATTTTCTCGCTCTATTAAATCTTTCGACAACCATATGTTTCATCTACGCAGGCGGAGGACTTTCCTACCAGTGGCCACTTCATACACCCAGGCTGTCACGCAAAACCTTTTTTTTATATTCAGAGTCGATTTTAAAAAAAATACTACATGGGAGTTCTTAATTTTTACATATTTTCTTGCTATATTAAAAAATACAATGACTATGTGTTTCTTCAATGCAAGCGGAGGTCTTTCTGACCAGCGGCCCCTTCATCCACCCAGGCTGCCACGTAAAACTTTTGTCATATTCAGATTCGATTTTAAACAAAACGACTGAAGGGGAGCTTTTCAGTCTTCCACATTTTCGTGCTCTATTGAATATTTTTCGATGCGAATTTAGCAAAACTTTTGTCATATTTAGAGTCGATTTAAAAAAATAAACATCAAAAGGGAAGTTCTTAATTTTTACATATTTTCTTGCTCTATTGACTATCTTCAGATGGCAATGTGTTTCATCAACGCACGCGGAGTTCATCCTTACCAGTGGCCCCATCATCCACCACTGGCCTCGCAAAATTTGTTCCTATACAGAGTCAATTTATAAAAAACTACTACAGGGGAGTTCTTAATTATTACATATTTTCTTGCTCTATTAAATCATCCGATGACCATGTGTTTCGTCAACGCACGCGGAGGTCTTCCTGACTAGTGGCCACATCATCCACCCAGGCTTTCACGCAAAACTTTTTTTCATATTCAGAGTCGATTTAAAAAAATTACTACATGGGAGTTCTTCACTTTTACATATTTTCTCGCTCTATTAAATCTTTCGACAACCATATGTTTCATCTACGCAGGCGGAGGACTTTCCTACCAGTGGCCACTTCATACACCCAGGCTGTCACGCAAAACCTTTTTTTTATATTCAGAGTCGATTTTAAAAAAAATACTACATTGGAGTTCTTAATTTTTACATATTTTCTTGCTCTATTAAATCTTACTATGACTATGTGTTTCATCAATGCACGCGGAGGTCTTTCTGACCAGCGGCCCCTTCATCCACCCAGGCTGCCACGTAAAACTTTTGTCGTATTCAGAGTTGGTTTTAAACAAAACGACTGCAGGGGAGCTTTTCAGTTTTACATATTTTCGTGCTCTATTGAATATTTTTCGATGCAAATGTCGCAAAACTTTTGTCAAATTTAGAGTCGATTAAAAAAAATTTACATCAAAAGGGAAGTTCTTAATTTTTACATATTTTCTTGCTCTATTGAATATCTTTCGACGACCATATGTTTGACATACTCGCGCCGAGTTCTTCCTGACCCGTGGCCACATCATCCACCCAGACTGGCCTCCCAGTTTTACACATTTTCGTGCTCTATTGAATATTTATCGATGAAAATGGCGCAAAACTTTTGTCATATTTAGAGTCGATTTAAAAAAATAAACATCAAAGGGAAGTTCTTAATTTTTACATATTTTCTTGCTCTATTGAATATCTTTCGACGACCATGTGTTTCATCTACTCGCGCGGAGTTCTTCCTGACCAGTGGGCACATCATCCACCCAGACTGGCCTCGCAAACCTTTTTCCATATTCAGAGTCGTTTTTAAAAAAAACTACTACAGGGGAGTTCTTAATTTTTACATATTTTCTTGCTCTATTAAATCTTCCGATGACCATGTGTTTCATCAACGCACACGCAGATCTTCCTGACCAGAGGCCACATCATCCACCCAGGCTGTCACCCAAATTTTTTTCATATTTAGAGTCGAATTAAAAAAATAAGCGGCTAAAGGGATGTTCTTCATTTGTACATATTTTTGTGCTCTATTGAATATATATCAATGACAATGTGTTTCATCAACGCACGCTGAGTTCATCCTTACCAGTGGCCACATCATCCACCTAGACTGGCAATGCAAAATTTGTTCCTATACAGAATCAATTTATAAAAAACTACTACAGGGGAGTTCTTAATTTTTACATAGTTTCTTGCTCT
This sequence comes from Sicus ferrugineus, assembly GCA_922984085.1. Lineage (NCBI taxonomy): Eukaryota > Metazoa > Arthropoda > Insecta > Diptera > Conopidae > Sicus > Sicus ferrugineus. The sequence goes on from OV277349.1 coordinate 29,384,993, forward strand.
ATTGAATATCTTTCGACGACCATGTGTTTCATATACTCGCGCGGAGTTCTTCCTGACCAGTGGCCACATCATCCACCCAGACTGGCCTCGCAAAACTTTTTTCATATTCAGAGCCGATTTTAAAAAAACTACTACAGGGGATTTCTTAATTTTTTCAATTAGAGCCAAAATTTTTTTCATATTAGAGTCGAATTAAAAAAATAAGCGGCTAAAGGGCAGTTCTTCATTTTTACATATTTTCTTGCTCTATTGAATATCTTCCGAAGACAGTGTGTTTCATCAACGCACGCGGAGTTCATCCTTACCAGTGGCCCCATCATCCACCTAGACTGGCCTCGCAAAATTTGTTCCTATACAGAGTCAATTTATAAAAAACTACTACAGGGGAGTTCTTAATTATTATGTATTTTGGAACGAATTTCCGTCATCCTCGTCAAATTTGTTCTGTTGACAAACCGGTTTCGGCGTTGTGCCATCTTCAGTGTCTTTTTTCGTTCTATGTGGTTCCGCTGTCCCGTTCGTACTTATATTCATTTATTGTCTTTTTTTTGGGCCCAGGTATTCTATTGTTATCTCTGTGTTCCGGATATTTGAGTCCTTTGTTTTTTGTGAGCAGGTAGCTGGGTTAGATTTTTTTATCATTACTGTGCTGTTGGTTTGGTTCATACTGTTTTTTTCCGCGTAGGTAGCTTATTGTTCTTAATTGTTTTTTAATTGGGTTATGTGGTCTTCCTTGTGGCTTGCATTTAGAGGTAGGTAAAAGTCTGTGATTTTTCTTTTACCGATTTTTGTGGCTTGGTCATGTGTTTCTCTTCTTCTAATTGCTTTTCTATTTATGTACCTTTTTCTTTAGATTAGTTTTAGGGGTTCGAATATGTGACGAACCTTTTGCTCCGGATATGCTTGCCGGGATTCCAGGGTTCTTAACTCACAGAAAATTTATAATTCGGGAGTGCGGGAGGGAGTCAATTCGAACAGTACTTGATCTTTTAATTCTTTATTTCACTCTTATTTACAGATTTATAGTTCACTATTATTATTTCACTAAATCCTGGCTCGTCGATCCCGTTCTTTATGTCCGGGGCGCTCGTGACTCGTCGTTACCGTTATTTCTATCCGCGGTGCTCGCTACTCTTGACTCGTCGTTACCCTTATTTCTATCCGCGGTGCTCGCTACTCGTGACTCGTCGTTACCGTTATTTCTATCCGCGGTGCTCGCTACTCGTGACTCGTCGTTCCCGTTACTTATATCCGCGTTGCTCGTTCTTTTTGTACCGGCAACTCACCGTCGGTCGCCCTGTCGAGGTGTACCGCCAACCGATAGGCTCGGCTCACCGTCGGTCGCTCTGTCGAGGTGTACCGCCAACCGATAGGCTCGGCTCACCGTCGGTCGCCCTGTCCAGGTGTAGCGCCAACCGATAGGCTCGGCTCACCGTCGGTCGCCCTGTCGAGGTGTACCGCCAACCGATAGGCTCGGCTCACCGTCGGTCGCCCTGTCGAGGTGTAGCGCCAACCGATAGGCTCGGCTCACCGTCGGTCGCCCTGTCGAGGTGTACCGCCAACCGATAGGCTCGGCTCACCGTCGGTCGCCCTGTCGAGGTGTACCGCCAACCGACAGGCTCGGCTCACCGTCAGTTCCTCTGTCGAGGTGTACCGCCAACCGATAGGCTCGGCTCACCGTCAGTCGGTCTGGCGCACCGTTGACTTACTTGTCTGGCTTGCCTTTTGTCAAGTCAATTCTGTCTGAAGACCGATAGGCCTTCGTCAGAGTCCTCAGTTGATTTTTCACTTACCAAGACGATTGCTGCCACTCCGCTGATTGCTTCCACTCAACTCCACTCTTTTTGGTTGTGCGGCCGTATTTATACCGCATCCTGCCAGGGTTGTTGATTCTGATCGAACAGCTGATCACACAGCTGTTTGATACTTCCACCCTCCAGGGTTGCTTTCATGCTTACCCTACGTTTTTAGCTTTAGTACTACTTATTACTTAAAGAAATACGCAACCGTACAGGAACATAACATTTGTATTCAGTTCTTTAAAAATAGTAAAAAAATAATACTGTTGACGCTTTTGGTGTGGGTGAAAACGAGGTTCGCCGACTTTCATCGTCACACTTTCCTCTTACTTGGCGGGGGCGGTTTTCTCGACGACCCTGACGTGTCCGCTTCGGCAAACCAGGAAGGACAGACGATGGCCGTCGATGATCTTGAGGAAGGATCGCCGATGTTTGTCCTTTCTTGTTATCCATGCTTCCCGGACTAGCTTGCTGATTTCTTCCTGAAGCTCGTCGTTGAAAGGGTGTCCGTCTCCGCCGACCCATGGTCCCTCGGGGGCAATGTCTCGAACAACGGCTTCATCAGGCATGTCCTGTGGTTCTTCTCGGCGTGGTTGTATTGCCTCTTCCTCTCGGGTCGAGGTGGCACTAGGCTCAAATCGTTGGTTCCATCGCACTTCGCTTGATGTCTGGGGCAACTCGGGGCAGGAAACCACGGCATTTTGCCAGCGTATGTATCTTCCAGTGGTTTTATGGTCGTTGTCGCTCTCGCTGTCGCTGATACTAGTGCTATCGCTTGTGGTGCTGCTACTGCTGCTGCTGCTGCTACTGCTGCTGCTGCTACTGCTGCTGCTGCTGCTGCTGCTGCTACTGCTCCTTTTGCAGCGACTGTCATTGTCGCTGCTGCTAGTGGCGATATCCGGTAGGTTGATGGGGGGGAGAAGTTGGTTGGTGCCTGCCTTCATCTGCAGGGTTTTAAATAGGTGTGCTAACCGCCGTCTTTGTCGGTCCATTGTTCTGGCATTTCCCCACCGGTCGGTCGTTATAGTGCTCAGGTCTCCGTCGTTGTGATTTATTATCACCTCTGCGAACCTCAGGAGGTAGACTCCACAATCGGTGGTGTTTGTTTGTCGTGGTACTGTCACCATTCGACACGGCAGTGCCTCCTCCCCAAACCTTTTTCTGGCATCCTCCCCTCCTTTTCGGCTTTCGTATTCGTATGTCAAAAAGTCTCTCAGCCGCTGGACGGTGTCCGCGTGGGTGGGGAGTGGCAGTGGGTCCAAAATATCAATGCTGGCCTGGCCCCCGCAATTTATGGTGCTCAGCCGACAGATGTCCACGAGGTACCAGTGGTGGTTCTCATTCACCGGAATTAGGACGTGTTCCTTTTGAAAGAGGTCGACCTTCTTCGTCCAGCGTTTCATCTGGCCGTGTCGTTCTTTTGGCGATGCCTTGGGGTCTAAGGACCGGAGTTTCGTTACGAAGAACGACGTTAATACGTAGACCTTCCCTTCGTGCTGCTTTGCAACACGTTCTGTGGCCAGCCACTTCAGGGTCACGTCGATAATCACGTCATTCAACCATTGCTGTTGTGCCAGCCTCTTGTAGTCTGCTATGGTCACGGTGTAACCCCTCTCTTGGGGATAGGAGAACATTACCTCTGTCGCCTTCTGGTGGTCGTCCACTTTGTCGGGCCAAGCCTCTGTTGCTACGACCGCTGTTGGAGATGTATTTGTCAGTGAGGCGTCGGCATTAATGTGGACTGTTGGCGTCTCCATCAACGTGCTGTATGTGCTTTGTTGGGTGTTGGCCTGGACGGCTGGAGCGACGGGGGGTTCCACCAGGTGTGGTGTTGTTGGCGTGGCCGAACGGCTCGCATTTGGTCGAGAGAAGTCCACGCGTTGGAAGTTTGGTTTGCCGGCTCTTGGATATGGCGGAAAGTCCTCTATAAACTTCAACCGGTGGACCTTTTGGTTTTCCTCTGCCATGCGACGTCGGAATTGAACTAGTGACTGGGCAAAACGTTGTTGTTCGGCTTCTTTGTTCATTTTCTCTAGAATGAGAGGACGCGTTAATGGTTTATCGGATGGGGTTGTATTGTCGTATGCTGTATGGTAAGGTTTTAGTTCACTGACGTGTACCGAGCGTGTCTTTGCGGTTGTCTTTTGTCGTAGTTGGGCGATCACTGGTGAAATGAATCCAACAACCGTATATGGCCCAGAGTATTTCGGTCCCAGTTTTGCATTGAAAGCATCGGCCGACTTTGAAGGCTGATGTTGTTTGATTAGGACCTGTTGCCCAATGTATGGTGTCCACCTTCGTCTGCGTAAATTATAATGCCGTGATTGCTCCTTGGCTGCCCGTGTTAAGTTATGCCGGACTATTTTGATAATCTCCTGTAGTTGCTTTGCTGTCGCGGTTGGTGTTTGATATACGGTACCGGTGCCCAACGTCACCTCGTCGAATAAAGTTCCCGGTAGCCTCGGCTCCCTGCCTTGAGTCAAAAACGCAGGGCTATAACCCGTCGACTCGGAAACACTAGTGTTGATCGCAAGTGATATCTCTGGTAGAAGGTCATCCCATCTCTGGTGTTGATCCTTGACAAATTGTGCTATCATGGTTTTTACCGTTCGATTGGCTCTTTCCGTCGCATTCTCCTGGGGTGTGTACGGGGCAGTAAATTGCTGTTTGGTTCCAATGTCAGCAAGGTATCGTTGAAAGCTGCGACTGGTGAACTGCGTCCCATTGTCACTGACGAACACCTTATTAACACCGTATCTGGCCAGGATTCGTTCTCGGAACGCCTTAATCAGTGTCTCAGTAGTTGCTCTACGTAAAGGCACCATCTCGGGCCCGATGACGCGATCTAGCGCTCGTTGAAAAGTAGCGGGTGCAGAGTGGAGCCCAAATGGCATTACTCGCCATTGGAACAGGCCGCGCCCTGGCACCGTGAAAGCGGTATATTGCTTGCTACTGGCTTCCATTGGGATCTGCCAATAACCGTCCTTTAAATCGATGCTGCTAATGAACTTGGCATTGCGTAGTCTGTCCAATATGTGGGTGTATCGCGGCAGTGGGTAAGCGTCAGGTATTGAGCGGCTATTTAACTGCCGGTAGTCGATACAGAGGCGCCATGCCCCCGTTTTCTTCCTTACCAATACGATTGGAGCGCTGTATGGGCTATGAGAGGTTTCAATGCACCCCTTTTCCAATAGTTTGTCAATTTCTTCGTTTATTACGGCCTGCATTGCCGGGTTCCGTGGTATATACCTTTGTTTAATTGGGCGCGTGTCACTCATTACAATGCGATGTTCCGTGATATTGGTTACCCCAGTCATGTTCTTGAACTGTTGTAGTTCATTTCGTAGAAATTCGTCAGTTTCGGCCTTCTGTACCGTGTTCTCTTTGGTAATGATCATACAGCTGAGGGAGGTCTCACTGGCTGATGACGTTCCCAAATCTAGTTTTTCTCCCCCACACTTTAAGGACGCGCCGGCTTTTCTTAAGAAGTCCATTCCGAGGACTACGCTGTCTGTGGTATTGGGCATTATCATAAAGTAGATTCGGCCTTTGAAGTTTCCTAGTTCGATGTCGCTGGCTACGGCTTGGTGGACTTCTTGGGTCGAGCCGTCAGCTAGTGTTACGTCAGCTTCCATTGGTATGAGTTCGCACCGGTCTCGCACTTGGTTGGCGAACGTCTGGCTCATGAAACTGGCTGAGGCTCCTGTGTCGATGTTGGCTATGGTACGCATGGCGTTTAGTGTTATTGTCGCACGAATGCGGTTGTCCTTGTCTTGCAGGATGCTGATCGAGGGTTTGTTTCGCTGGAGATGATCTACCCTCGTTTTGGACCATCTCCTACGGTGTTTTCCTGTCTTCGGCAGCATTGGATGGTGCGTAGTCCTCGTCGACCGCAAACCCAACAGAAGAGTACTGGCGGGTTTCGGCAAATGCTAGAGACATGGCCATCTTGGCCGCAGTTTCTACAGGCAGTTCTGGGGTTGATTGTCACTAATTCTCTCTCTTGGGCCCTGGTCGGTACCTGTACTGCTTGACCGGTTGTCTCTTGTGTAACCAATCGATGTTGTTCTCGTCGCGCTGGTTCGGGTTGTCGTTCCTTAATCCGTTCAAGGTCCTCGGCCATGGTGATCAGTTCGTCTAAGCAAGCAAAGTCTTTCCGCCGAATATACCATTGAAAATCTGGATGTAAGTTCTGGTAGATTCTCTCGAGTTTCTGCTCCTCGGTGTAGCCGGCATGTCGCATCAAATTCTGGATTTCGAGCAGGTATGATTTAAATGTCTCTTTAGGTTTTTGAAGTCGACCCCGAATGTCGTCGTCCAATCGACCCCAAAATCGTGCTGGTAAGAAGAATTGTAGGAAATCCTTCCGGAATTCTTTCCATGAGGTCCAGTGTCGGTTGTTATTTCGGAACCACGTCAGGGCGTTGTCCTTTAGGAGCTCCGGCATGGTACGTGGCAGTAGATTCATGTCGATGTTGTAGGCATCTGCCAACTCCTCAATTCTTTCCACAAAGGGCATCGGGTCCTTCGTTCCTTCGTACTTGGTTGACCATTTTCGAACCTGATCGATTATCATCATCGGTGGATTACCCTGGCAACGTACTTGGTTATGGTGTGAAGGAGGGTGCTCTGGTGGAGGCACAGGAAAGTTCAGATTCTCCTCACTGGTTGCTCGTGCTGTGTGTTCCATCGCTGCCTCTGCCTGGTGATCTGGTGATGGTTCCCTCTGGTGTTTCTTCTCTAATTCTTCCATACGTACCTGTAACTTCTCATCGGAACCTCGGTCGCTGAGAAATGCCACCAATCGTTTCCGAAGTTCACTGACCGTTCCGGTGGGGTCTAAGCCGAACTCACTGGAATAAGCGACGAGGTCTTCCTTTTTCAATTGGTATACCCAAGAGGTGGTTGGCATGTTATGGCTTTAGTCACGTCGGACGCGGTGTTTATTTGTTCATTTATTATTCTGCCGTCAAAAGTTTTTTGTTTGTATATTTCCATGTTTTCTAATATGTTTAAACGTTGTCCTTTATGCTGTACGTGTAGTAGCGTGATTGTTTTTTTCATGTGTGTTGTTGTACACTTATTGTCAAACATAGATTGTGGAATAATCTCCCTGCGAATGTCTTCCCGCCCACTTACAGTGTCCAAACCTTTAAGCGAAGTGTAAACCGTCACTACTCCCTCTTTCCCCCTTCCCACTAACCTGTCGTCCATTCGGAACCAACAAATGCTGTGCATGGATAGGGGCATCCCCTGAGCTTGGTTTCATCTGTCATAAAAAAAAACAAAAAAAAAAAAAAAGAAACATATGGTTTTCGTAGTAACAGGATACCTGCGCCCAAAAAAAAGAAAATACAGGAATATAAGTACGAACGGGACAGCGGAACCACTTAGAACGAAAAAAGACACTGAAAATGGCACAACGCCGAAACCGGTTTGTCAACAGGACAAATTTGACGAGGGATGACGGAAACTCGTTCCAAAATACATCATCTTCCTCTCCTGTCGGAAAAACAATCGAACACCAAGAAATCTTAATTATTACATATTTTCTTGCTCAATTAAATCTTCCGATGACCATGCGTTTCATCAACGCACGCGGAGGTCTTCCTGACCAGTGGCCACATATTCCACCCAGGCTTTCACGCAAAATTTTTTTTTCATATTCAGAGTCGATTTAAAAAAATTACTACATAAGAGTTCTTCACTTTTACATATTTTCTTGCTCTATTAAATCTTTCGACAACCATATATTTCATCTACGCAGGCGGAGGACTTTCCTACCAGTGGCCACTTCATACACCCAGGCTGTCACGTAAAACCTTTTTTTTTTGATATTCAGAGTCGATTTTAAAAAAATTACTACATGGGAGTTTTTCATTTTTACATATTTTCTTGCTCTATTAAATCTTACAATGACAAGTGTTTCATCAATGCACGCAGAGATCTTTCTTACCAGCGGTCCCCATCCACCCAGTCTGCCACGTAAAACTTTTCTCATATTCAGAGTCGATTTTAAACAAAACGACTGTAGGGGAGCTTTTCAGTTTTACACATTTTCGTGCTCTATTGAATATTTTTCGATGAAAATGTCGCAAAACTTTTGTCATATTTAGAGTCGATTTAAAAAAAATAAACATCAAAAGGGAAGATCTTAATTTTTACATATTTTCTTGCTCTCTTGAATATCTTTCGACGACCATGTGTTTCATATACTCGCGCGGAGTTCTTCCTGAACCGTGGCCACATCATCCACCCAGACTGGCCTCGCAAAACTTTTTCATATTCAGAGTCGATTTTAAAAAAACTACTACAGGGGAGTTCTTAATTTTTACATATTTTCTTGCTCTATTAAATCTTCCGATGACCATGTTTCATCAACGCACGCGGAGGTCTTCCTGACCAGATGCCACATCATCCACCTAGGCTGTCAGCCAAAACTTTTTTTTATATTCAGAGTCGATTTAAAAAAAATTTCTACATGGGTGTTCTTAATTTTTACATATTTTCTTGCTATATTGAATCTTACAATGACTATGTGTTTCATCAATGCACGCAGAGATCTTTCTTACCAGCGGCCCCCATCCACCCAGTCTGCCACGTAAAACTTTTCTCATATTCAGAGTCGATTTTAAACAAAACGACTGTAGGGGAGCTTTTCAGTTTTACACATTTTCGTGCTCTATTGAATATTTATCGATGAAAATGGCGCAAAACTTTTGTCATATTTAGAGTCGATTTAAAAAAATAAACATCAAAAGGGAAGTTCTTAATTTTTACATATTTTCTTGCTCTATTGAATATCTTTCGACGACCATGTGTTTCATCTACTCCCGCGGAGTTCTTCCTGACCAGTGGGCACATCATCCACCCAGACTGGCCTCGCAAACCTTTTTCCATATTCAGAGTCGTTTTTAAAAAAAACTACTACAGGGGAGTTCTTAATTTTTACATATTTTCTTGCTCTATTAAATCTTCCGATGACCATGTGTTTCATCAACGCACACGCAGATCTTCCTGACCAGAGGCCACATCATCCACCCAGGCTGTCACCCAAATTTTTTTCATATTTAGAGTCGAATTAAAAAAATAAGCGGCTAAAGGGATGTTCTTCATTTGTACATATTTTTGTGCTCTATTGAATATCTATCAATGACAATGTGTTTCATCAACGCACGCGGAGTTCATCCTTACCAGTGGCCACATCATCCACCTAGACTGGCCATGCAAAATTTGTTCCTATACAGAATCAATTTATAAAAAACTACTACAGGGGAGTTCTTAATTTTTACATATTTTCTTGCTCTATTGAATATCTTTCGACGACCATGTGTTTCATATACTCGCGCGGAGTTCTTCCTGACCAGTGGCCACATCATCCACCCAGACTGGCCTCGCAAAACTTTTTTCATATTCAGAGCCGATTTTAAAAAAACTACTACAGGGGATTTCTTAATTTTTTCAATTAGAGCCAAAATTTTTTTCATATTAGAGTCGAATTAAAAAAATAAGCGGCTAAAGGGCAGTTCTTCATTTTTACAGATTTTCTTGCTCTATTGAATATCTTCCGAAGACAATTTTTTTTTTTTTTTTATGGCAGATAGAACCAAGCTCAGGGGATGCCCCCTATCCATGCAAAGCATTCGTTGGTTTAGAAGGGTAAAGGTTAGTGGGAAGGGGAAAAGTGGGAGTATTGTCGATTTACACCTCTTTTAAAAGCATCGACGTTATAAGTGGGTGGGAAAACATGCGCAGGGAGACTATTCCACAACTTAACTGCGCGACCGAAAAACGAATTCTCGCGGTAGTGGGTAGTGCGATGGAACGGGATCGAGACGTAAAAGGGGTGCACCGCTCTGGAAAGCCGAGTAGATCTGTTGAATACCTGAACCGAGGGGATCAGGCTGGCTACTTCAGAGGAACAGTTACCATTAAAGTAACGGTAAAATAAGGTTACACACCCCACATCCCGACGACATCCCAAGGTTTCAATAGAGCTGGATACCCTACTGTCCCCTATAAGTTTTATCGCACGACCTTGTATACGGTCCAGAAGCTGAAGATATGCTTTCGAAGCTCCAGACCAAATATGCGAGTTGTACTCCATTTTCGGACGGATATAAGTGGTGTAGATACAACGAAGGTCGGTTGGAGTGAAGTATTTCTTGCACCGCTTTAAAAAGCCTAAGCACTTGGCTGCTTCTTTCGACACATCAAAAATGTGATCATTCCAACGAAGATCGCATTGTATTGACATGCCCAGAACATCAAGAGCCTCCGACTCATTAATATCCACACCACCCATATTTAAAGGTGGAAAGTTGTCGCCCGCCAGACGCTTGTGGGTCAACAAACAGCATTGGGTCTTCCGCGCATTAAAATCGACCCGATTCGCTTGACCCCACTCCTGGATTTTGTTGAGGTCAGATTGGAGTGTGTCATTCATAATTCTGCGTTTTCTATTGATCTCCAGAATAGAAGGACGCCTGGAGAATGAATATGAATGACAAATGCTGCTGTCATCAGCAAACGAGTAGACGGGGTTTGATGTCAATGACAGAAGGTCATTGATAAAAATGAGAAAAAGTGTTGGAGACAGGACCGAACCCTGCGGAACTCCAGCATTTATGGAGTGCTCTTCGGAAGCAAAGCCGTCAATCACAACCCGAATAGAACGGCCGCTGAGGAAACTCGATATCCATCGAGTGAATGTATCACCGACACCATAAGCAGCCAGTTTAGACACAAGTGCTTTATGCCACACTCGGTCAAATGCCTTGGAGATATCCAAAGCAACAACCTTACTCTCACCGAATTGGTGAACACAACTGTTCCACCGCTCAGTGAGGAACGCCATCAAATCGCCTGTGGAGCGGTGAGCACGGAAACCGTACTGGCGATCGCTGACCAATTGGTTGCTCTCTAGATACCTCATCAGGCTAAAATTTATAACGCTCTCCATAACTTTGGAGAGCATTGAACAGATTGCTATGGGCCGGTAATTGGCAGGATTCGTAGCCTCACCTTTTTTGGGAACTGGCTGCACATTGGCAATCTTCCAGGAACTAGGAAAAACTCCTGAAGTGAACGATAAGTTAAACAGATTGCGCAATGGGCGAGCCAATGTTGAGGCGCACTTTCTCAACACGTGGGCTGAAATGCCATCCGGTCCCGAGGATTTATTGACGTTGAGGTTTACAAGCACTCTTTCAACAGCCCGCGTTCGAAAGTGCATCTCAGGCATAATATGAGACACACCGTCGATCACGGGTAGTGGTTGGCTACTCTCAGAAAGAGAGCAGTTTTCAGCAAACATTTTGGCTAATAAGTTTGCCTTGTCAACCGAGTGAGTGAAGATCCGATCGTCCTTCAGGAGAGTTGGAATAGACGATCGCGTCTGATTCTTCACCCTCCCCACGAACGACCAAAAGTTCTTGCTACCCTTATGGTATTCAAGAACTCTGCGTCTAAGGCGCTGTTCGTAGAGAACTTTTTCGCGCTTTAGAGTGGCATTGCACGTATTTCTGGCCTGATTGCGCAGCAGTTTAGTATCAGCAGTTTTATTTAAACGCCAATTCCTAAATGCTTCCTCTTTAGACCTGACTGCTTGTCTGCAAGTCGCATTAAACCAGGAATGGTCTTTTGGTTTAATGGAAATTCTTTTATTAGGTATGAAAGACCTCATACCAAATAAAATTATATTTTCTACCAATTTTGCTGCAGCATTTATGTTTCTATCCCTGAAACACAATTGCCAATTGAAACGGCTGAAAAAGGAGTTCAGCGCATCCCAATTAGCCTTCTCATAAAGCCACACTGTCCGCTTCGGAGCTGGCTGATGAGCGGATTGAAGACTAGAATATGGGAAGGTAGCAGAAATTGTAGCGTGGTCCGAATTACCAAGAGGTGCAAGCACATTCACATCATACTTGCTGTGATGCGAAGTTAAAAAAAGGTCCAGAATATTTTGGTTTTGCCCATCAACGCAAGGAAAGTGCGTTGGTTCCTTCACTAATTGAGTCAAATTATTAGACTCAGCAAATAACTCAACATACAAACCCTCAGGTGTTGTGTGACTCGAATGACGTAGCCAATTGGAATTATGAACATTGAAATCACCAGCAACAACAATTTCACTGTTCGGATACGATTCCAGGATTTTAGAAATCGAATCAGAGAGACTGTCAAGTTTATCAAAAGTTGGCAGCCTCTCTAGACCCGGGCTTCTATAAATGAAGCAGAAATGCAGGATGTGCGACTGGATTTTGAACTTAACCCACATGGAGCTAAATTCGGCATCCGTCGTGCAAAGGTGTTGCTGACACTGGTACGCAACATCACTGCGAATATATAAGGCGAGGCCTCTGTGTGATGAAAATAATGGCAGTAAGTGGTACCCAGGCAAGTGAAAATCCAGTGGATCTGCACCCTCAGACACCTGGGTCTCACCTAGTGCCATTATATGCGGATGGTGAGTACAGACATACGCATAGACCGCGAAGAAATTCGCCCTCAAGCCACGCACATTTGTGGTGTCTATACGAAATTTTGTCATCGCCACCCACTGTAAAGAGGTATAAAGTCAGCTGCACAAGCGGACAAGCCTACACCGCAGGCAAAGCAAAACGCGACAAGACAAGTGTTATGCCTTTATCTTGCCACGCTTCAGCCCACGGTGCACTCACAGCCGCCTGCACACCTAACGGGACCGGGAAGAAGGAGGAGGAGAAGAAAGAAACGAAATGCTGAGCTTTACTGCGGAGGGCATAAATAAGCCCTTCGCTTGGTTCTCTGCATTCCGTTTAATTGTCTATTTGTGATATTTGGTGTTATTGTTTTAGCGAATTTATTGATGTCTATTGTTATGTTTTAATCTGTAATCCAAATCAATGTTATTGCACTCTGACTTTGTTTGTTTGAAAATATTTCTTTATATTTGTTTCTTTGTTTCCGCGAGCACACTAGACACTGCACTGCGGTGGGTAGCTGCATCCACCCTCGTCCGTGGTCACGACACTACTCCAATGTGTTTCATCAACGCACGCGGAGTTCATCCTTACCAGTGGCCCCATCATCCACCTAGACTGGCCTCGCAAAATTTGTTCCTATACAGAGTCAATTTATAAAAAACTACTACAGGGGAGTTCTTAATTATTATGTATTTTGGAACGAATTTCCGTCATCCTCGTCAAATTTGTTCTGTTGACAAACCGGTTTCGGCGTTGTGCCATCTTCAGTGTCTTTTTTCGTTCTATGTGGTTCCGCTGTCCCGTTCGTACTTATATTCATTTATTGTCTTTTTTTTGGGCGCAGGTATCCTATTGTTATCTCTGTGTTCCGGATATTTGAGTCCTTTGTTTTTTGTGAGCAGGTAGCTGGGTTAGATTTTTTTATCATTACTGTGCTGTTTGTTTGGTTCATACTGTTTTTTTCCGCCTAGGTAGCTTATTGTTCTTAATTGCTTTTTAATTGGGTTATGCGGTCTTCCTTGTGGCTTGCATTTAGAGGTAGGTAAAAGTCTGTGATTTTTCTTTTACCGATTTTTGTGGCTTGGTCATGTGTTTCTCTTCTTCTAATTGCTTTTCTATTTATGTACCTTTTTCTGTAGATTAGTTTTAGGGGTTCGAATATCACGTCGGACGCGGTGTTTATTTGTTCATTTATTATTCTGCCGTCAAAAGTTTTTTGTTTGTATATTTCCATGTTGTCTAATATGTTTAAACGTTGTCCTTTATGCTGTACGTGTAGTAGCGTGATTGTTTTTTTCATGTGTGTTGTTGTACACTTATTGTCAAACATAGATTGTGGAATAATCTCCCTGCGAATGTCTTCCCGCCCACTTACAGTGTCCAAACCTTTAAGCGAAGTGTAAACCGTCACTACTCCCTCTTTCCCCCTTCCCACTAACCTGTCGTCCATTCGGAACCAACAAATGCTGTGCATGGATAGGGGCATCCCCTGAGCTTGGTTTCATCTGTCATAAAAAAAACAAAAAAACAAAAAAAAAGAAACATATGGTTTTCGTAGTAACAGGATACCTGCGCCCAAAAAAAAGAAAATACAGGAATATAAGTACGAACGGTACAGCGGAACCACTTAGAACGAAAAAAGACACTGAAAATGGCACAACGCCGAAACCGGTTTGTCAACAGGACAAATTTCACGAGGGATGACGGAAACTCGTTCCAAAATACATCATCTTCCTCTCCTGTCGGAAAAACAATCGAACACCAAGAAATCTTAATTATTACATATTTTCTTGCTCAATTAAATCTTCCAATGACCATGCGTTTCATCAACGCACGCGGAGGTCTTCCTGACCAGTGGCCACATATTCCACCCAGGCTTTCACGCAAAATTTTTTTTCATATTCAGAGTCGATTTAAAAAAATTACTACATAAGAGTTCTTCACTTTTACATATTTTCTTGCTCTATTAAATCTTTCGACAACCATATGTTTCATCTACGCAGGCGGAGGACTTTCCTACCAGTGGCCACTTCATACACCCAGGCTGTCACGTAAAACCTTTTTTTTTGATATTCAGAGTCGATTTAAAAAAAATTACTACATGGGAGTTTTTCATTTTTACATATTTTCTTGCTCTATTAAATCTTACAATGACAAGTGTTTCATCAATGCACGCAGAGATCTTTCTTACCAGCGGCCCCCATCCACCCAGTCTGCCACGTAAAACTTTTCTCATATTCAGAGTCGATTTTAAACAAAACGACTGTAGGGGAGCTTTTCAGTTTTACACATTTTCGTGCTCTATTGAACATTTTTCGATGAAAATGTCGCAAAACTTTTGTCATATTTAAAGTCGATTTAAAAAAAATAAACATCAAAAGGGAAGATCTTAATTTTTACATATTTTCTTGCTCTCTTGAATATCTTTCGACGACCATGTGTTTCATATACTCGCGCGGAGTTCTTCCTGACCCGTGGCCACATCATCCACCCAGACTGGCCTCGCAAAACTTTTTCATATTCAGAGTCGATTTTAAAAAAACTACTACAGGGGAGTTCTTAATTTTTACATATTTTCTTGCTCTATTAAATCTTCCGATGACCATGTTTCATCAACGCACGCGGAGGTCTTCCTGACCAGATGCCACATCATCCACCTAGGCTGTCAGCCAAAACTTTTTTTTATATTCAGAGTCGATTTAAAAAAAATTTCTACATGGGTGTTCTTAATTTTTACATATTTTCTTGCTATATTGAATCTTACAATGACTATGTGTTTCATCAATGCACGCGTAGGTCTTTCTGACCAGCGGCCCCTTCATCCACACATTCTGCCACGTAAAACTTGTGTCATACAGAGTCTATTTTAAACAAAACGAATTCAGGGAAGCTTTTCAGTTTTACACATTTTCGTGCTCTATTGAATATTTTTCCATGCAAATGTCGCAAAACTTTTGTCAAATTTAGAGTCGATTTAAAAAAATTTACATCAAAAGGGAAGTTCTTAATTTTTACACATTTTCTTGCTCTATTGAATATTTTTCGACGACCATGTGTTTCATCTACTCGCGCGGAGTTCTTCCTGACCAGTGAGCACATCATCCACCCAGACTGGCCTCGCAAAACTTTGTTCATATTCAGAGTCGATTTTAAAAAAACTACTACAGCGGAGTTCTTAATTTTTACATATTTTCTTGCTCTATTGAATATCTTTCGACGACCATATGTTTGACATACTCGCGCGGAGTTCCTTCTGACCAGTTGCCACATCATCCAGCCAGACTGGCCTCCCAGTTTTACACATTTTCGTGCTCTATTGAATATTTTTCGATGCAAATGTAGCAAAACTTTTGTCATATTTAGAGTCGATTTAAAAAATAAACATCAAAAGGGAGGTTCTTAATTTTTACATATTTTCTTGCTCTATTGAATATCTTCCGATGACAATGTGTTTCATCAACGCACGCTGAGTTCATCCTTACCAGTGGCCACATCATCCACCTAGACTGGCCTCGCAAAATTTGTTCCTATACAGAGTCAATTTATAAAAAACTACTACAGGGAGTTCTTAATTATTACATATTTTCTTGCTCTATTAAATCTTCCGATGACCGTGTGTTTCATCAACGCACGCGGAGGTCTTCCTGACTAGTGGCCACATCATCCAGCCAGGCTTTCACGCAAAACTTTTTTTCATGGGAGCAACTTTTTTTCATTGGGCAAAACTTTTGCCCAACATCATCCACCTAGACTGGCCTCGCAAAATTTGTTCCTATACAGAGTCAATTTATAAAAAACTACTACAGGGGAGTTTTTAATTATTACATATTTTCTTGCTCTATTAAATCTTCGGATGACATGTGTTTCATCAACGCACGCGGAGGTCTTCCTGACTGGTGGCCACATCATCCACCCAGGCTTTCACGCAAAACTTTTTTTCATATTCAGATTCGATTTAAAAAAATTACTACATGGGAGTTCTTCACTTTTACCAGTGGCCACTTCATGACCTTGTGTTTCATCAATGCACGCGGAGATCTTTCTGACCAGCGGCCCCTTCATCCACCCAGGCTGCCACGAAAAACTTTTGTCATATTCAGAGTCGGTTTTAACCAAAACGACTGCAGGGGAGCTTTTCAGTTTTACATATTTTCGTGCTCTATTGAATATTTTTCGAGGAAAATGTCGCAAAACTTTTGTCATATTTAGAGTCGATTTAAAAAAATAAACATAATCATCCACCCAGGCTTTCACACAAAACTTTTTTCATATTCAGAGTCGATTTAAGAAAAATTACTACATGGGAGTTCTTCACTTTTACATATTTTCTTGCTCTATTAAATCTTTCGACAACCATATGTTTCATCTACGTAGGCGGAGGACTTTCCTACCAGTGGCCACTTCATACACCCAGGCTATCACGCAAAACCTTTTTTATATTCAGAGTAGATTTAAAAAAATTACTACAGGGCAGTTCTTCATTTTTATATACTCGCTTTTCAGTTTTACACATTTTCGTACTCTATTGAATATTTTTCGATGCAAATGTCGCAAAACTTTTGTCAAATTTAGAGTCGATTTAAAAAAATTTACATCAAAAGGGAAGTTCTTAATTTTTACATATTTTCTTGCTCTATTGAATATCTTTCGACGACCATTTGCTTCATCTACTCGCGGGGAGTTCTTCCTGACCAGTGGGCATAACATCCACCCACACTGGCCTCGCAAAACTTTGTTCATATTCAGAGTCGATTTTAAAAAAACTACTACAGGGGAGTTCTTAATTTTTACATATTTTCTTGCTCTATTAAATCTTCCGATGACCATGTTTCATCAACGCACGCGGAGGTCTTCCTGACCAGATGCCACATCATCCACCTAGGCTGTCAGCCAAAACTTTTTTTTATATTCAGAGTCGATTTAAAAAAAATTTCTACATGGGTGTTCTTAATTTTTACATATTTTCTTGCTATATTGAATCTTACAATGACTATGTGTTTCATCAATGCACGCGTAGGTCTCTCTGACCAGCGGCCCCTTCATCCACACATTCTGCCACGTAAAACTTGTGTCATACAGAGTCGATTTTAAACAAAACGAATTCAGGGAAGCTTTTCAGTTTTACACATTTTCGTGCTCTATTGAATATTTTTCCATGCAAATGTCGCAAAACTTTTGTCAAATTTAGAGTCGATTTAAAAAAATTTACATCAAAAGGGAAGTTCTTAATTTTTACATATTTTCTTGCTCTATTGAATATTTTTCGACGACCATGTGTTTCATCTACTCGCGCGGAGTTCTTCCTGACCAGTGAGCACATCATCCACCCAGACTGGCCTCGCAAAACTTTGTTCATATTCAGAGTCGATTTTAAAAAAACTACTACAGCGGAGTTCTTAATTTTTATATATTTTCTTGCTCAATTAAATCTTACAATGACTATGTGTTTCATCAATGCACGCGGAGGTCTTTCTGACCAGCGGCCCCTTCATCCACCCAGGCTGCCACGTAAAACTTTTGTCATATTCAGAGTTGGTTTTAAACAAAACGACTGCAGGGGAGCTTTTCAGTTTTACATATTTTCGTGCTCTATTGAATATTTTTCGATGCAAATGTCGCAAAACTTTTGTCAAATTTAGAGTCGATTAAAAAAAATTTACATCAAAAGGGAAGTTCTTAATTTTTACATATTTTCTTGCTCTATTGAATATCTTTCGACGACCATATGTTTGACATACTCGCGCCGAGTTCTTCCTGACCCGTGGCCACATCATCCACCCAGACTGGCCTCCCAGTTTTACACATTTTCGTGCTCTATTGAATATTTATCGATGAAAATGGCGCAAAACTTTTGTCATATTTAGAGTCGATTTAAAAAAATAAACATCAAAAGGGAAGTTCCTAATTTTTACATATTTTCTTGCTCTATTGAATATCTTTCGACGACCATGTGTTTCATCTACTCGCGCGGAGTTCTTCCTGACCAGTGGGCACATCATCCACCCAGACTGGCCTCGCAAACCTTTTTCCATATTCAGAGTCGTTTTTAAAAAAAACTACTACAGGGGAGTTCTTAATTTTTACATATTTTCTTGCTCTATTAAATCTTCCGATGACCATGTGTTTCATCAACGCACACGCAGATCTTCCTGACCAGAGGCCACATCATCCACCCAGGCTGTCACCCAAATTTTTTTCATATTTAGAGTCGAATTAAAAAAATAAGCGGCTAAAGGGATGTTCTTCATTTGTACATATTTTTGTGCTCTATTGAATATCTATCAATGACAATGTGTTTCATCAACGCACGCGGAGTTCATCCTTACCAGTGGCCACATCATCCACCTAGACTGGCCATGCAAAATTTGTTCCTATACAGAATCAATTTATAAAAAACTACTACAGGGGAGTTCTTAATTTTTACATATTTTCTCGCTCTATTGAATATCTTTCGACGACCATGTGTTTCATATACTCGCGCGGAGTTCTTCCTGACCAGTGGCCACATCATCCACCCAGACTGGCCTCGCAAAACTTTTTTCATATTCAGAGCCGATTTTAAAAAAACTACTACAGGGGATTTCTTAATTTTTTCAATTAGAGCCAAAATTTTTTTCATATTAGAGTCGAATTAAAAAAATAAGCGGCTAAAGGGCAGTTCTTCATTTTTACATATTTTCTTGCTCTATTGAATATCTTCCGAAGACAATGTGTTTCATCAACGCACGCGGAGTTCATCCTTACCAGTGGCCCCATCATCCACCTAGACTGGCCTCGCAAAATTTGTTCCTATACAGAGTCAATTTATAAAAAACTACTACAGGGGAGTTCTTAATTATTATGTATTTTGGAACGAATTTCCGTCATCCTCGTCAAATTTGTTCTGTTGACAAACCGGTTTCGGCGTTGTGCCATCTTCAGTGTCTTTTTTCGTTCTATGTGGTTCCGCTGTCCCGTTCGTACTTATATTCATTTATTGTCTTTTTTTTGGGCGCAGGTATCCTATTGTTATCTCTGTGTTCCGGATATTTGAGTCCTTTGTTTTTTGTGAGCAGGTAGCTGGGTTAGATTTTTTTATCATTACTGTGCTGTTTGTTTGGTTCATACTGTTTTTTTCCGCCTAGGTAGCTTATTGTTCTTAATTGCTTTTTAATTGGGTTATGCGGTCTTCCTTGTGGCTTGCATTTAGAGGTAGGTAAAAGTCTGTGATTTTTCTTTTACCGATTTTTGTGGCTTGGTCATGTGTTTCTCTTCTTCTAATTGCTTTTCTATTTATGTACCTTTTTCTGTAGATTAGTTTTAGGGGTTCGAATATCACGTCGGACGCGGTGTTTATTTGTTCATTTATTATTCTGCCGTCAAAAGTTTTTTGTTTGTATATTTCCATGTTGTCTAATATGTTTAAACGTTGTCCTTTATGCTGTACGTGTAGTAGCGTGATTGTTTTTTTCATGTGTGTTGTTGTACACTTATTGTCAAACATAGATTGTGGAATAATCTCCCTGCGAATGTCTTCCCGCCCACTTACAGTGTCCAAACCTTTAAGCGAAGTGTAAACCGTCACTACTCCCTCTTTCCCCCTTCCCACTAACCTGTCGTCCATTCGGAACCAACAAATGCTGTGCATGGATAGGGGCATCCCCTGAGCTTGGTTTCATCTGTCATAAAAAAAACAAAAAAACAAAAAAAAAGAAACATATGGTTTTCGTAGTAACAGGATACCTGCGCCCAAAAAAAAGAAAATACAGGAATATAAGTACGAACGGTACAGCGGAACCACTTAGAACGAAAAAAGACACTGAAAATGGCACAACGCCGAAACCGGTTTGTCAACAGGACAAATTTCACGAGGGATGACGGAAACTCGTTCCAAAATACATCATCTTCCTCTCCTGTCGGAAAAACAATCGAACACCAAGAAATCTTAATTATTACATATTTTCTTGCTCAATTAAATCTTCCAATGACCATGCGTTTCATCAACGCACGCGGAGGTCTTCCTGACCAGTGGCCACATATTCCACCCAGGCTTTCACGCAAAATTTTTTTTCATATTCAGAGTCGATTTAAAAAAATTACTACATAAGAGTTCTTCACTTTTACATATTTTCTTGCTCTATTAAATCTTTCGACAACCATATGTTTCATCTACGCAGGCGGAGGACTTTCCTACCAGTGGCCACTTCATACACCCAGGCTGTCACGTAAAACCTTTTTTTTTGATATTCAGAGTCGATTTAAAAAAAATTACTACATGGGAGTTTTTCATTTTTACATATTTTCTTGCTCTATTAAATCTTACAATGACAAGTGTTTCATCAATGCACGCAGAGATCTTTCTTACCAGCGGCCCCCATCCACCCAGTCTGCCACGTAAAACTTTTCTCATATTCAGAGTCGATTTTAAACAAAACGACTGTAGGGGAGCTTTTCAGTTTTACACATTTTCGTGCTCTATTGAACATTTTTCGATGAAAATGTCGCAAAACTTTTGTCATATTTAGAGTCGATTTAAAAAAAATAAACATCAAAAGGGAAGATCTTAATTTTTACATATTTTCTTGCTCTCTTGAATATCTTTCGACGACCATGTGTTTCATATACTCGCGCGGAGTTCTTCCTGACCCGTGGCCACATCATCCACCCAGACTGGCCTCGCAAAACTTTTTCATATTCAGAGTCGATTTTAAAAAAACTACTACAGGGGAGTTCTTAATTTTTACATATTTTCTTGCTCTATTAAATCTTCCGATGACCATGTTTCATCAACGCACGCGGAGGTCTTCCTGACCAGATGCCACATCATCCACCTAGGCTGTCAGCCAAAACTTTTTTTTATATTCAGAGTCGATTTAAAAAAAATTTCTACATGGGTGTTCTTAATTTTTACATATTTTCTTGCTATATTGAATCTTACAATGACTATGTGTTTCATCAATGCACGCAGAGATCTTTCTTACCAGCGGCCCCCATCCACCCAGTCTGCCACGTAAAACTTTTCTCATATTCAGAGTCGATTTTAAACAAAACGACTGTAGGGGAGCTTTTCAGTTTTACACATTTTCGTGCTCTATTGAATATTTATCGATGAAAATGGCGCAAAACTTTTGTCATATTTAGAGTCGATTTAAAAAAATAAACATCAAAAGGGAAGTTCTTAATTTTTACATATTTTCTTGCTCTATTGAATATCTTTCGACGACCATGTGTTTCATCTACTCCCGCGGAGTTCTTCCTGACCAGTGGGCACATCATCCACCCAGACTGGCCTCGCAAACCTTTTTCCATATTCAGAGTCGTTTTTAAAAAAAACTACTACAGGGGAGTTCTTAATTTTTACATATTTTCTTGCTCTATTAAATCTTCCGATGACCATGTGTTTCATCAACGCACACGCAGATCTTCCTGACCAGAGGCCACATCATCCACCCAGGCTGTCACCCAAATTTTTTTCATATTTAGAGTCGAATTAAAAAAATAAGCGGCTAAAGGGATGTTCTTCATTTGTACATATTTTTGTGCTCTATTGAATATCTATCAATGACAATGTGTTTCATCAACGCACGCGGAGTTCATCCTTACCAGTGGCCACATCATCCACCTAGACTGGCCATGCAAAATTTGTTCCTATACAGAATCAATTTATAAAAAACTACTACAGGGGAGTTCTTAATTTTTACATATTTTCTTGCTCTATTGAATATCTTTCGACGACCATGTGTTTCATATACTCGCGCGGAGTTCTTCCTGACCAGTGGCCACATCATCCACCCAGACTGGCCTCGCAAAACTTTTTTCATATTCAGAGCCGATTTTAAAAAAACTACTACAGGGGATTTCTTAATTTTTTCAATTAGAGCCAAAATTTTTTTCATATTAGAGTCGAATTAAAAAAATAAGCGGCTAAAGGGCAGTTCTTCATTTTTACAGATTTTCTTGCTCTATTGAATATCTTCCGAAGACAATTTTTTTTTTTTTTTTATGGCAGATAGAACCAAGCTCAGGGGATGCCCCCTATCCATGCAAAGCATTCGTTGGTTTAGAAGGGTAAAGGTTAGTGGGAAGGGGAAAAGTGGGAGTATTGTCGATTTACACCTCTTTTAAAAGCATCGACGTTATAAGTGGGTGGGAAAACATGCGCAGGGAGACTATTCCACAACTTAACTGCGCGACCGAAAAACGAATTCTCGCGGTAGTGGGTAGTGCGATGGAACGGGATCGAGACGTAAAAGGGGTGCACCGCTCTGGAAAGCCGAGTAGATCTGTTGAATACCTGAACCGAGGGGATCAGGCTGGCTACTTCAGAGGAACAGTTACCATTAAAGTAACGGTAAAATAAGGTTACACACCCCACATCCCGACGACATCCCAAGGTTTCAATAGAGCTGGATACCCTACTGTCCCCTATAAGTTTTATCGCACGACCTTGTATACGGTCCAGAAGCTGAAGATATGCTTTCGAAGCTCCAGACCAAATATGCGAGTTGTACTCCATTTTCGGACGGATATAAGTGGTGTAGATACAACGAAGGTCGGTTGGAGTGAAGTATTTCTTGCACCGCTTTAAAAAGCCTAAGCACTTGGCTGCTTCTTTCGACACATCAAAAATGTGATCATTCCAACGAAGATCGCATTGTATTGACATGCCCAGAACATCAAGAGCCTCCGACTCATTAATATCCACACCACCCATATTTAAAGGTGGAAAGTTGTCGCCCGCCAGACGCTTGTGGGTCAACAAACAGCATTGGGTCTTCCGCGCATTAAAATCGACCCGATTCGCTTGACCCCACTCCTGGATTTTGTTGAGGTCAGATTGGAGTGTGTCATTCATAATTCTGCGTTTTCTATTGATCTCCAGAATAGAAGGACGCCTGGAGAATGAATATGAATGACAAATGCTGCTGTCATCAGCAAACGAGTAGACGGGGTTTGATGTCAATGACAGAAGGTCATTGATAAAAATGAGAAAAAGTGTTGGAGACAGGACCGAACCCTGCGGAACTCCAGCATTTATGGAGTGCTCTTCGGAAGCAAAGCCGTCAATCACAACCCGAATAGAACGGCCGCTGAGGAAACTCGATATCCATCGAGTGAATGTATCACCGACACCATAAGCAGCCAGTTTAGACACAAGTGCTTTATGCCACACTCGGTCAAATGCCTTGGAGATATCCAAAGCAACAACCTTACTCTCACCGAATTGGTGAACACAACTGTTCCACCGCTCAGTGAGGAACGCCATCAAATCGCCTGTGGAGCGGTGAGCACGGAAACCGTACTGGCGATCGCTGACCAATTGGTTGCTCTCTAGATACCTCATCAGGCTAAAATTTATAACGCTCTCCATAACTTTGGAGAGCATTGAACAGATTGCTATGGGCCGGTAATTGGCAGGATTCGTAGCCTCACCTTTTTTGGGAACTGGCTGCACATTGGCAATCTTCCAGGAACTAGGAAAAACTCCTGAAGTGAACGATAAGTTAAACAGATTGCGCAATGGGCGAGCCAATGTTGAGGCGCACTTTCTCAACACGTGGGCTGAAATGCCATCCGGTCCCGAGGATTTATTGACGTTGAGGTTTACAAGCACTCTTTCAACAGCCCGCGTTCGAAAGTGCATCTCAGGCATAATATGAGACACACCGTCGATCACGGGTAGTGGTTGGCTACTCTCAGAAAGAGAGCAGTTTTCAGCAAACATTTTGGCTAATAAGTTTGCCTTGTCAACCGAGTGAGTGAAGATCCGATCGTCCTTCAGGAGAGTTGGAATAGACGATCGCGTCTGATTCTTCACCCTCCCCACGAACGACCAAAAGTTCTTGCTACCCTTATGGTATTCAAGAACTCTGCGTCTAAGGCGCTGTTCGTAGAGAACTTTTTCGCGCTTTAGAGTGGCATTGCACGTATTTCTGGCCTGATTGCGCAGCAGTTTAGTATCAGCAGTTTTATTTAAACGCCAATTCCTAAATGCTTCCTCTTTAGACCTGACTGCTTGTCTGCAAGTCGCATTAAACCAGGAATGGTCTTTTGGTTTAATGGAAATTCTTTTATTAGGTATGAAAGACCTCATACCAAATAAAATTATATTTTCTACCAATTTTGCTGCAGCATTTATGTTTCTATCCCTGAAACACAATTGCCAATTGAAACGGCTGAAAAAGGAGTTCAGCGCATCCCAATTAGCCTTCTCATAAAGCCACACTGTCCGCTTCGGAGCTGGCTGATGAGCGGATTGAAGACTAGAATATGGGAAGGTAGCAGAAATTGTAGCGTGGTCCGAATTACCAAGAGGTGCAAGCACATTCACATCATACTTGCTGTGATGCGAAGTTAAAAAAAGGTCCAGAATATTTTGGTTTTGCCCATCAACGCAAGGAAAGTGCGTTGGTTCCTTCACTAATTGAGTCAAATTATTAGACTCAGCAAATAACTCAACATACAAACCCTCAGGTGTTGTGTGACTCGAATGACGTAGCCAATTGGAATTATGAACATTGAAATCACCAGCAACAACAATTTCACTGTTCGGATACGATTCCAGGATTTTAGAAATCGAATCAGAGAGACTGTCAAGTTTATCAAAAGTTGGCAGCCTCTCTAGACCCGGGCTTCTATAAATGAAGCAGAAATGCAGGATGTGCGACTGGATTTTGAACTTAACCCACATGGAGCTAAATTCGGCATCCGTCGTGCAAAGGTGTTGCTGACACTGGTACGCAACATCACTGCGAATATATAAGGCGAGGCCTCTGTGTGATGAAAATAATGGCAGTAAGTGGTACCCAGGCAAGTGAAAATCCAGTGGATCTGCACCCTCAGACACCTGGGTCTCACCTAGTGCCATTATATGCGGATGGTGAGTACAGACATACGCATAGACCGCGAAGAAATTCGCCCTCAAGCCACGCACATTTGTGGTGTCTATACGAAATTTTGTCATCGCCACCCACTGTAAAGAGGTATAAAGTCAGCTGCACAAGCGGACAAGCCTACACCGCAGGCAAAGCAAAACGCGACAAGACAAGTGTTATGCCTTTATCTTGCCACGCTTCAGCCCACGGTGCACTCACAGCCGCCTGCACACCTAACGGGACCGGGAAGAAGGAGGAGGAGAAGAAAGAAACGAAATGCTGAGCTTTACTGCGGAGGGCATAAATAAGCCCTTCGCTTGGTTCTCTGCATTCCGTTTAATTGTCTATTTGTGATATTTGGTGTTATTGTTTTAGCGAATTTATTGATGTCTATTGTTATGTTTTAATCTGTAATCCAAATCAATGTTATTGCACTCTGACTTTGTTTGTTTGAAAATATTTCTTTATATTTGTTTCTTTGTTTCCGCGAGCACACTAGACACTGCACTGCGGTGGGTAGCTGCATCCACCCTCGTCCGTGGTCACGACACTACTCCAATGTGTTTCATCAACGCACGCGGAGTTCATCCTTACCAGTGGCCCCATCATCCACCTAGACTGGCCTCGCAAAATTTGTTCCTATACAGAGTCAATTTATAAAAAACTACTACAGGGGAGTTCTTAATTATTATGTATTTTGGAACGAATTTCCGTCATCCTCGTCAAATTTGTTCTGTTGACAAACCGGTTTCGGCGTTGTGCCATCTTCAGTGTCTTTTTTCGTTCTATGTGGTTCCGCTGTCCCGTTCGTACTTATATTCATTTATTGTCTTTTTTTTGGGCGCAGGTATCCTATTGTTATCTCTGTGTTCCGGATATTTGAGTCCTTTGTTTTTTGTGAGCAGGTAGCTGGGTTAGATTTTTTTATCATTACTGTGCTGTTTGTTTGGTTCATACTGTTTTTTTCCGCCTAGGTAGCTTATTGTTCTTAATTGCTTTTTAATTGGGTTATGCGGTCTTCCTTGTGGCTTGCATTTAGAGGTAGGTAAAAGTCTGTGATTTTTCTTTTACCGATTTTTGTGGCTTGGTCATGTGTTTCTCTTCTTCTAATTGCTTTTCTATTTATGTACCTTTTTCTGTAGATTAGTTTTAGGGGTTCGAATATCACGTCGGACGCGGTGTTTATTTGTTCATTTATTATTCTGCCGTCAAAAGTTTTTTGTTTGTATATTTCCATGTTGTCTAATATGTTTAAACGTTGTCCTTTATGCTGTACGTGTAGTAGCGTGATTGTTTTTTTCATGTGTGTTGTTGTACACTTATTGTCAAACATAGATTGTGGAATAATCTCCCTGCGAATGTCTTCCCGCCCACTTACAGTGTCCAAACCTTTAAGCGAAGTGTAAACCGTCACTACTCCCTCTTTCCCCCTTCCCACTAACCTGTCGTCCATTCGGAACCAACAAATGCTGTGCATGGATAGGGGCATCCCCTGAGCTTGGTTTCATCTGTCATAAAAAAAACAAAAAAACAAAAAAAAAGAAACATATGGTTTTCGTAGTAACAGGATACCTGCGCCCAAAAAAAAGAAAATACAGGAATATAAGTACGAACGGTACAGCGGAACCACTTAGAACGAAAAAAGACACTGAAAATGGCACAACGCCGAAACCGGTTTGTCAACAGGACAAATTTCACGAGGGATGACGGAAACTCGTTCCAAAATACATCATCTTCCTCTCCTGTCGGAAAAACAATCGAACACCAAGAAATCTTAATTATTACATATTTTCTTGCTCAATTAAATCTTCCAATGACCATGCGTTTCATCAACGCACGCGGAGGTCTTCCTGACCAGTGGCCACATATTCCACCCAGGCTTTCACGCAAAATTTTTTTTCATATTCAGAGTCGATTTAAAAAAATTACTACATAAGAGTTCTTCACTTTTACATATTTTCTTGCTCTATTAAATCTTTCGACAACCATATGTTTCATCTACGCAGGCGGAGGACTTTCCTACCAGTGGCCACTTCATACACCCAGGCTGTCACGTAAAACCTTTTTTTTTGATATTCAGAGTCGATTTAAAAAAAATTACTACATGGGAGTTTTTCATTTTTACATATTTTCTTGCTCTATTAAATCTTACAATGACAAGTGTTTCATCAATGCACGCAGAGATCTTTCTTACCAGCGGCCCCCATCCACCCAGTCTGCCACGTAAAACTTTTCTCATATTCAGAGTCGATTTTAAACAAAACGACTGTAGGGGAGCTTTTCAGTTTTACACATTTTCGTGCTCTATTGAACATTTTTCGATGAAAATGTCGCAAAACTTTTGTCATATTTAAAGTCGATTTAAAAAAAATAAACATCAAAAGGGAAGATCTTAATTTTTACATATTTTCTTGCTCTCTTGAATATCTTTCGACGACCATGTGTTTCATATACTCGCGCGGAGTTCTTCCTGACCCGTGGCCACATCATCCACCCAGACTGGCCTCGCAAAACTTTTTCATATTCAGAGTCGATTTTAAAAAAACTACTACAGGGGAGTTCTTAATTTTTACATATTTTCTTGCTCTATTAAATCTTCCGATGACCATGTTTCATCAACGCACGCGGAGGTCTTCCTGACCAGATGCCACATCATCCACCTAGGCTGTCAGCCAAAACTTTTTTTTATATTCAGAGTCGATTTAAAAAAAATTTCTACATGGGTGTTCTTAATTTTTACATATTTTCTTGCTATATTGAATCTTACAATGACTATGTGTTTCATCAATGCACGCGTAGGTCTTTCTGACCAGCGGCCCCTTCATCCACACATTCTGCCACGTAAAACTTGTGTCATACAGAGTCTATTTTAAACAAAACGAATTCAGGGAAGCTTTTCAGTTTTACACATTTTCGTGCTCTATTGAATATTTTTCCATGCAAATGTCGCAAAACTTTTGTCAAATTTAGAGTCGATTTAAAAAAATTTACATCAAAAGGGAAGTTCTTAATTTTTACACATTTTCTTGCTCTATTGAATATTTTTCGACGACCATGTGTTTCATCTACTCGCGCGGAGTTCTTCCTGACCAGTGAGCACATCATCCACCCAGACTGGCCTCGCAAAACTTTGTTCATATTCAGAGTCGATTTTAAAAAAACTACTACAGCGGAGTTCTTAATTTTTACATATTTTCTTGCTCTATTGAATATCTTTCGACGACCATATGTTTGACATACTCGCGCGGAGTTCCTTCTGACCAGTTGCCACATCATCCAGCCAGACTGGCCTCCCAGTTTTACACATTTTCGTGCTCTATTGAATATTTTTCGATGCAAATGTAGCAAAACTTTTGTCATATTTAGAGTCGATTTAAAAAATAAACATCAAAAGGGAGGTTCTTAATTTTTACATATTTTCTTGCTCTATTGAATATCTTCCGATGACAATGTGTTTCATCAACGCACGCTGAGTTCATCCTTACCAGTGGCCACATCATCCACCTAGACTGGCCTCGCAAAATTTGTTCCTATACAGAGTCAATTTATAAAAAACTACTACAGGGAGTTCTTAATTATTACATATTTTCTTGCTCTATTAAATCTTCCGATGACCGTGTGTTTCATCAACGCACGCGGAGGTCTTCCTGACTAGTGGCCACATCATCCAGCCAGGCTTTCACGCAAAACTTTTTTTCATGGGAGCAACTTTTTTTCATTGGGCAAAACTTTTGCCCAACATCATCCACCTAGACTGGCCTCGCAAAATTTGTTCCTATACAGAGTCAATTTATAAAAAACTACTACAGGGGAGTTTTTAATTATTACATATTTTCTTGCTCTATTAAATCTTCGGATGACATGTGTTTCATCAACGCACGCGGAGGTCTTCCTGACTGGTGGCCACATCATCCACCCAGGCTTTCACGCAAAACTTTTTTTCATATTCAGATTCGATTTAAAAAAATTACTACATGGGAGTTCTTCACTTTTACCAGTGGCCACTTCATGACCTTGTGTTTCATCAATGCACGCGGAGATCTTTCTGACCAGCGGCCCCTTCATCCACCCAGGCTGCCACGAAAAACTTTTGTCATATTCAGAGTCGGTTTTAACCAAAACGACTGCAGGGGAGCTTTTCAGTTTTACATATTTTCGTGCTCTATTGAATATTTTTCGAGGAAAATGTCGCAAAACTTTTGTCATATTTAGAGTCGATTTAAAAAAATAAACATAATCATCCACCCAGGCTTTCACACAAAACTTTTTTCATATTCAGAGTCGATTTAAGAAAAATTACTACATGGGAGTTCTTCACTTTTACATATTTTCTTGCTCTATTAAATCTTTCGACAACCATATGTTTCATCTACGTAGGCGGAGGACTTTCCTACCAGTGGCCACTTCATACACCCAGGCTATCACGCAAAACCTTTTTTATATTCAGAGTAGATTTAAAAAAATTACTACAGGGCAGTTCTTCATTTTTATATACTCGCTTTTCAGTTTTACACATTTTCGTACTCTATTGAATATTTTTCGATGCAAATGTCGCAAAACTTTTGTCAAATTTAGAGTCGATTTAAAAAAATTTACATCAAAAGGGAAGTTCTTAATTTTTACATATTTTCTTGCTCTATTGAATATCTTTCGACGACCATTTGCTTCATCTACTCGCGGGGAGTTCTTCCTGACCAGTGGGCATAACATCCACCCACACTGGCCTCGCAAAACTTTGTTCATATTCAGAGTCGATTTTAAAAAAACTACTACAGGGGAGTTCTTAATTTTTACATATTTTCTTGCTCTATTAAATCTTCCGATGACCATGTTTCATCAACGCACGCGGAGGTCTTCCTGACCAGATGCCACATCATCCACCTAGGCTGTCAGCCAAAACTTTTTTTTATATTCAGAGTCGATTTAAAAAAAATTTCTACATGGGTGTTCTTAATTTTTACATATTTTCTTGCTATATTGAATCTTACAATGACTATGTGTTTCATCAATGCACGCGTAGGTCTCTCTGACCAGCGGCCCCTTCATCCACACATTCTGCCACGTAAAACTTGTGTCATACAGAGTCGATTTTAAACAAAACGAATTCAGGGAAGCTTTTCAGTTTTACACATTTTCGTGCTCTATTGAATATTTTTCCATGCAAATGTCGCAAAACTTTTGTCAAATTTAGAGTCGATTTAAAAAAATTTACATCAAAAGGGAAGTTCTTAATTTTTACATATTTTCTTGCTCTATTGAATATTTTTCGACGACCATGTGTTTCATCTACTCGCGCGGAGTTCTTCCTGACCAGTGAGCACATCATCCACCCAGACTGGCCTCGCAAAACTTTGTTCATATTCAGAGTCGATTTTAAAAAAACTACTACAGCGGAGTTCTTAATTTTTATATATTTTCTTGCTCAATTAAATCTTACAATGACTATGTGTTTCATCAATGCACGCGGAGGTCTTTCTGACCAGCGGCCCCTTCATCCACCCAGGCTGCCACGTAAAACTTTTGTCATATTCAGAGTTGGTTTTAAACAAAACGACTGCAGGGGAGCTTTTCAGTTTTACATATTTTCGTGCTCTATTGAATATTTTTCGATGCAAATGTCGCAAAACTTTTGTCAAATTTAGAGTCGATTAAAAAAAATTTACATCAAAAGGGAAGTTCTTAATTTTTACATATTTTCTTGCTCTATTGAATATCTTTCGACGACCATATGTTTGACATACTCGCGCCGAGTTCTTCCTGACCCGTGGCCACATCATCCACCCAGACTGGCCTCCCAGTTTTACACATTTTCGTGCTCTATTGAATATTTATCGATGAAAATGGCGCAAAACTTTTGTCATATTTAGAGTCGATTTAAAAAAATAAACATCAAAAGGGAAGTTCCTAATTTTTACATATTTTCTTGCTCTATTGAATATCTTTCGACGACCATGTGTTTCATCTACTCGCGCGGAGTTCTTCCTGACCAGTGGGCACATCATCCACCCAGACTGGCCTCGCAAACCTTTTTCCATATTCAGAGTCGTTTTTAAAAAAAACTACTACAGGGGAGTTCTTAATTTTTACATATTTTCTTGCTCTATTAAATCTTCCGATGACCATGTGTTTCATCAACGCACACGCAGATCTTCCTGACCAGAGGCCACATCATCCACCCAGGCTGTCACCCAAATTTTTTTCATATTTAGAGTCGAATTAAAAAAATAAGCGGCTAAAGGGATGTTCTTCATTTGTACATATTTTTGTGCTCTATTGAATATCTATCAATGACAATGTGTTTCATCAACGCACGCGGAGTTCATCCTTACCAGTGGCCACATCATCCACCTAGACTGGCCATGCAAAATTTGTTCCTATACAGAATCAATTTATAAAAAACTACTACAGGGGAGTTCTTAATTTTTACATATTTTCTCGCTCTATTGAATATCTTTCGACGACCATGTGTTTCATATACTCGCGCGGAGTTCTTCCTGACCAGTGGCCACATCATCCACCCAGACTGGCCTCGCAAAACTTTTTTCATATTCAGAGCCGATTTTAAAAAAACTACTACAGGGGATTTCTTAATTTTTTCAATTAGAGCCAAAATTTTTTTCATATTAGAGTCGAATTAAAAAAATAAGCGGCTAAAGGGCAGTTCTTCATTTTTACATATTTTCTTGCTCTATTGAATATCTTCCGAAGACAATGTGTTTCATCAACGCACGCGGAGTTCATCCTTACCAGTGGCCCCATCATCCACCTAGACTGGCCTCGCAAAATTTGTTCCTATACAGAGTCAATTTATAAAAAACTACTACAGGGGAGTTCTTAATTATTATGTATTTTGGAACGAATTTCCGTCATCCTCGTCAAATTTGTTCTGTTGACAAACCGGTTTCGGCGTTGTGCCATCTTCAGTGTCTTTTTTCGTTCTATGTGGTTCCGCTGTCCCGTTCGTACTTATATTCATTTATTGTCTTTTTTTTGGGCGCAGGTATCCTATTGTTATCTCTGTGTTCCGGATATTTGAGTCCTTTGTTTTTTGTGAGCAGGTAGCTGGGTTAGATTTTTTTATCATTACTGTGCTGTTTGTTTGGTTCATACTGTTTTTTTCCGCCTAGGTAGCTTATTGTTCTTAATTGCTTTTTAATTGGGTTATGCGGTCTTCCTTGTGGCTTGCATTTAGAGGTAGGTAAAAGTCTGTGATTTTTCTTTTACCGATTTTTGTGGCTTGGTCATGTGTTTCTCTTCTTCTAATTGCTTTTCTATTTATGTACCTTTTTCTGTAGATTAGTTTTAGGGGTTCGAATATCACGTCGGACGCGGTGTTTATTTGTTCATTTATTATTCTGCCGTCAAAAGTTTTTTGTTTGTATATTTCCATGTTGTCTAATATGTTTAAACGTTGTCCTTTATGCTGTACGTGTAGTAGCGTGATTGTTTTTTTCATGTGTGTTGTTGTACACTTATTGTCAAACATAGATTGTGGAATAATCTCCCTGCGAATGTCTTCCCGCCCACTTACAGTGTCCAAACCTTTAAGCGAAGTGTAAACCGTCACTACTCCCTCTTTCCCCCTTCCCACTAACCTGTCGTCCATTCGGAACCAACAAATGCTGTGCATGGATAGGGGCATCCCCTGAGCTTGGTTTCATCTGTCATAAAAAAAACAAAAAAACAAAAAAAAAGAAACATATGGTTTTCGTAGTAACAGGATACCTGCGCCCAAAAAAAAGAAAATACAGGAATATAAGTACGAACGGTACAGCGGAACCACTTAGAACGAAAAAAGACACTGAAAATGGCACAACGCCGAAACCGGTTTGTCAACAGGACAAATTTCACGAGGGATGACGGAAACTCGTTCCAAAATACATCATCTTCCTCTCCTGTCGGAAAAACAATCGAACACCAAGAAATCTTAATTATTACATATTTTCTTGCTCAATTAAATCTTCCAATGACCATGCGTTTCATCAACGCACGCGGAGGTCTTCCTGACCAGTGGCCACATATTCCACCCAGGCTTTCACGCAAAATTTTTTTTCATATTCAGAGTCGATTTAAAAAAATTACTACATAAGAGTTCTTCACTTTTACATATTTTCTTGCTCTATTAAATCTTTCGACAACCATATGTTTCATCTACGCAGGCGGAGGACTTTCCTACCAGTGGCCACTTCATACACCCAGGCTGTCACGTAAAACCTTTTTTTTTGATATTCAGAGTCGATTTAAAAAAAATTACTACATGGGAGTTTTTCATTTTTACATATTTTCTTGCTCTATTAAATCTTACAATGACAAGTGTTTCATCAATGCACGCAGAGATCTTTCTTACCAGCGGCCCCCATCCACCCAGTCTGCCACGTAAAACTTTTCTCATATTCAGAGTCGATTTTAAACAAAACGACTGTAGGGGAGCTTTTCAGTTTTACACATTTTCGTGCTCTATTGAACATTTTTCGATGAAAATGTCGCAAAACTTTTGTCATATTTAGAGTCGATTTAAAAAAAATAAACATCAAAAGGGAAGATCTTAATTTTTACATATTTTCTTGCTCTCTTGAATATCTTTCGACGACCATGTGTTTCATATACTCGCGCGGAGTTCTTCCTGACCCGTGGCCACATCATCCACCCAGACTGGCCTCGCAAAACTTTTTCATATTCAGAGTCGATTTTAAAAAAACTACTACAGGGGAGTTCTTAATTTTTACATATTTTCTTGCTCTATTAAATCTTCCGATGACCATGTTTCATCAACGCACGCGGAGGTCTTCCTGACCAGATGCCACATCATCCACCTAGGCTGTCAGCCAAAACTTTTTTTTATATTCAGAGTCGATTTAAAAAAAATTTCTACATGGGTGTTCTTAATTTTTACATATTTTCTTGCTATATTGAATCTTACAATGACTATGTGTTTCATCAATGCACGCGTAGGTCTTTCTGACCAGCGGCCCCTTCATCCACACATTCTGCCACGTAAAACTTGTGTCATACAGAGTCTATTTTAAACAAAACGAATTCAGGGAAGCTTTTCAGTTTTACACATTTTCGTGCTCTATTGAATATTTTTCCATGCAAATGTCGCAAAACTTTTGTCAAATTTAGAGTCGATTTAAAAAAATTTACATCAAAAGGGAAGTTCTTAATTTTTACACATTTTCTTGCTCTATTGAATATTTTTCGACGACCATGTGTTTCATCTACTCGCGCGGAGTTCTTCCTGACCAGTGAGCACATCATCCACCCAGACTGGCCTCGCAAAACTTTGTTCATATTCAGAGTCGATTTTAAAAAAACTACTACAGCGGAGTTCTTAATTTTTACATATTTTCTTGCTCTATTGAATATCTTTCGACGACCATATGTTTGACATACTCGCGCGGAGTTCCTTCTGACCAGTTGCCACATCATCCAGCCAGACTGGCCTCCCAGTTTTACACATTTTCGTGCTCTATTGAATATTTTTCGATGCAAATGTAGCAAAACTTTTGTCATATTTAGAGTCGATTTAAAAAATAAACATCAAAAGGGAGGTTCTTAATTTTTACATATTTTCTTGCTCTATTGAATATCTTCCGATGACAATGTGTTTCATCAACGCACGCTGAGTTCATCCTTACCAGTGGCCACATCATCCACCTAGACTGGCCTCGCAAAATTTGTTCCTATACAGAGTCAATTTATAAAAAACTACTACAGGGAGTTCTTAATTATTACATATTTTCTTGCTCTATTAAATCTTCCGATGACCGTGTGTTTCATCAACGCACGCGGAGGTCTTCCTGACTAGTGGCCACATCATCCAGCCAGGCTTTCACGCAAAACTTTTTTTCATGGGAGCAACTTTTTTTCATTGGGCAAAACTTTTGCCCAACATCATCCACCTAGACTGGCCTCGCAAAATTTGTTCCTATACAGAGTCAATTTATAAAAAACTACTACAGGGGAGTTTTTAATTATTACATATTTTCTTGCTCTATTAAATCTTCGGATGACATGTGTTTCATCAACGCACGCGGAGGTCTTCCTGACTGGTGGCCACATCATCCACCCAGGCTTTCACGCAAAACTTTTTTTCATATTCAGATTCGATTTAAAAAAATTACTACATGGGAGTTCTTCACTTTTACCAGTGGCCACTTCATGACCTTGTGTTTCATCAATGCACGCGGAGATCTTTCTGACCAGCGGCCCCTTCATCCACCCAGGCTGCCACGAAAAACTTTTGTCATATTCAGAGTCGGTTTTAACCAAAACGACTGCAGGGGAGCTTTTCAGTTTTACATATTTTCGTGCTCTATTGAATATTTTTCGAGGAAAATGTCGCAAAACTTTTGTCATATTTAGAGTCGATTTAAAAAAATAAACATAATCATCCACCCAGGCTTTCACACAAAACTTTTTTCATATTCAGAGTCGATTTAAGAAAAATTACTACATGGGAGTTCTTCACTTTTACATATTCTCTTGCTCTATTAAATCTTTCGACAACCATATGTTTCATCTACGTAGGCGGAGGACTTTCCTACCAGTGGCCACTTCATACACCCAGGCTATCACGCAAAACCTTTTTTATATTCAGAGTAGATTTAAAAAAATTACTACAGGGCAGTTCTTCATTTTTACATACTCGCTTTTCAGTTTTACACATTTTCGTACTCTATTGAATATTTTTCGATGCAAATGTCGCAAAACTTTTGTCAAATTTAGAGTCGATTTAAAAAAATTTACATCAAAAGGGAAGTTCTTAATTTTTACATATTTTCTTGCTCTATTGAATATCTTTCGACGACCATTTGCTTCATCTACTCGCGGGGAGTTCTTCCTGACCAGTGGGCACAACATCCACCCACACTGGCCTCGCAAAACTTTGTTCATATTCAGAGTCGATTTTAAAAAAACTACTACAGGGGAGTTCTTAATTTTTACATATTTTCTTGCTCTATTAAATCTTCCGATGACCATGTTTCATCAACGCACGCGGAGGTCTTCCTGACCAGATGCCACATCATCCACCTAGGCTGTCAGCCAAAACTTTTTTTTATATTCAGAGTCGATTTAAAAAAAATTTCTACATGGGTGTTCTTAATTTTTACATATTTTCTTGCTATATTGAATCTTACAATGACTATGTGTTTCATCAATGCACGCGTAGGTCTTTCTGACCAGCGGCCCCTTCATCCACACATTCTGCCACGTAAAACTTGTGTCATACAGAGTCGATTTTAAACAAAACGAATTCAGGGAAGCTTTTCAGTTTTACACATTTTCGTGCTCTATTGAATATTTTTCCATGCAAATGTCGCAAAACTTTTGTCAAATTTAGAGTCGATTTAAAAAAATTTACATCAAAAGGGAAGTTCTTAATTTTTACATATTTTCTTGCTCTATTGAATATTTTTCGACGACCATGTGTTTCATCTACTCGCGCGGAGTTCTTCCTGACCAGTGAGCACATCATCCACCCAGACTGGCCTCGCAAAACTTTGTTCATATTCAGAGTCGATTTTAAAAAAACTACTACAGCGGAGTTCTTAATTTTTACATATTTTCTTGCTCAATTAAATCTTACAATGACTATGTGTTTCATCAATGCACGCGGAGGTCTTTCTGACCAGCGGCCCCTTCATCCACCCAGGCTGCCACGTAAAACTTTTGTCATATTCAGAGTTGGTTTTAAACAAAACGACTGCAGGGGAGCTTTTCAGTTTTACATATTTTCGTGCTCTATTGAATATTTTTCGATGCAAATGTCGCAAAACTTTTGTCAAATTTAGAGTCGATTAAAAAAAATTTACATCAAAAGGGAAGTTCTTAATTTTTACATATTTTCTTGCTCTATTGAATATCTTTCGACGACCATATGTTTGACATACTCGCGCCGAGTTCTTCCTGACCCGTGGCCACATCATCCACCCAGACTGGCCTCCCAGTTTTACACATTTTCGTGCTCTATTGAATATTTATCGATGAAAATGGCGCAAAACTTTTGTCATATTTAGAGTCGATTTAAAAAAATAAACATCAAAAGGGAAGTTCCTAATTTTTACATATTTTCTTGCTCTATTGAATATCTTTCGACGACCATGTGTTTCATCTACTCGCGCGGAGTTCTTCCTGACCAGTGGGCACATCATCCACCCAGACTGGCCTCGCAAACCTTTTTCCATATTCAGAGTCGTTTTTAAAAAAAACTACTACAGGGGAGTTCTTAATTTTTACATATTTTCTTGCTCTATTAAATCTTCCGATGACCATGTGTTTCATCAACGCACACGCAGATCTTCCTGACCAGAGGCCACATCATCCACCCAGGCTGTCACCCAAATTTTTTTCATATTTAGAGTCGAATTAAAAAAATAAGCGGCTAAAGGGATGTTCTTCATTTGTACATATTTTTGTGCTCTATTGAATATCTATCAATGACAATGTGTTTCATCAACGCACGCGGAGTTCATCCTTACCAGTGGCCACATCATCCACCTAGACTGGCCATGCAAAATTTGTTCCTATACAGAATCAATTTATAAAAAACTACTACAGGGGAGTTCTTAATTTTTACATATTTTCTCGCTCTATTGAATATCTTTCGACGACCATGTGTTTCATATACTCGCGCGGAGTTCTTCCTGACCAGTGGCCACATCATCCACCCAGACTGGCCTCGCAAAACTTTTTTCATATTCAGAGCCGATTTTAAAAAAACTACTACAGGGGATTTCTTAATTTTTTCAATTAGAGCCAAAATTTTTTTCATATTAGAGTCGAATTAAAAAAATAAGCGGCTAAAGGGCAGTTCTTCATTTTTACATATTTTCTTGCTCTATTGAATATCTTCCGAAGACAATGTGTTTCATCAACGCACGCGGAGTTCATCCTTACCAGTGGCCCCATCATCCACCTAGACTGGCCTCGCAAAATTTGTTCCTATACAGAGTCAATTTATAAAAAACTACTACAGGGGAGTTCTTAATTATTATGTATTTTGGAACGAATTTCCGTCATCCTCGTCAAATTTGTTCTGTTGACAAACCGGTTTCTGCGTTGTGCCATCTTCAGTGTCTTTTTTCGTTCTATGTGGTTCCGCTGTCCCGTTCGTACTTATATTCATTTATTGTCTTTTTTTTGGGCGCAGGTATCCTATTGTTATCTCTGTGTTCCGGATATTTGAGTCCTTTGTTTTTTGTGAGCAGGTAGCTGGGTTAGATTTTTTTATCATTACTGTGCTGTTTGTTTGGTTCATACTGTTTTTTTCCGCCTAGGTAGCTTATTGTTCTTAATTGCTTTTTAATTGGGTTATGCGGT
Source organism: Sicus ferrugineus (assembly GCA_922984085.1). Taxonomy (NCBI): domain Eukaryota; kingdom Metazoa; phylum Arthropoda; class Insecta; order Diptera; family Conopidae; genus Sicus; species Sicus ferrugineus. The sequence continues at coordinate 29,423,438 of OV277349.1, forward strand.
CTTCCTTGTGGCTTGCATTTAGAGGTAGGTAAAAGTCTGTGATTTTTCTTTTACCGATTTTTGTGGCTTGGTCATGTGTTTCTCTTCTTCTAATTGCTTTTCTATTTATGTACCTTTTTCTGTAGATTAGTTTTAGGGGTTCGAATATCACGTCGGACGCGGTGTTTATTTGTTCATTTATTATTCTGCCGTCAAAAGTTTTTTGTTTGTATATTTCCATGTTGTCTAATATGTTTAAACGTTGTCCTTTATGCTGTACGTGTAGTAGCGTGATTGTTTTTTTCATGTGTGTTGTTGTACACTTATTGTCAAACATAGATTGTGGAATAATCTCCCTGCGAATGTCTTCCCGCCCACTTACAGTGTCCAAACCTTTAAGCGAAGTGTAAACCGTCACTACTCCCTCTTTCCCCCTTCCCACTAACCTGTCGTCCATTCGGAACCAACAAATGCTGTGCATGGATAGGGGCATCCCCTGAGCTTGGTTTCATCTGTCATAAAAAAAACAAAAAAACAAAAAAAAAGAAACATATGGTTTTCGTAGTAACAGGATACCTGCGCCCAAAAAAAAAGAAAATACAGGAATATAAGTACGAACGGTACAGCGGAACCACTTAGAACGAAAAAAGACACTGAAAATGGCACAACGCCGAAACCGGTTTGTCAACAGGACAAATTTCACGAGGGATGACGGAAACTCGTTCCAAAATACATCATCTTCCTCTCCTGTCGGAAAAACAATCGAACACCAAGAAATCTTAATTATTACATATTTTCTTGCTCAATTAAATCTTCCAATGACCATGCGTTTCATCAACGCACGCGGAGGTCTTCCTGACCAGTGGCCACATATTCCACCCAGGCTTTCACGCAAAATTTTTTTTCATATTCAGAGTCGATTTAAAAAAATTACTACATAAGAGTTCTTCACTTTTACATATTTTCTTGCTCTATTAAATCTTTCGACAACCATATGTTTCATCTACGCAGGCGGAGGACTTTCCTACCAGTGGCCACTTCATACACCCAGGCTGTCACGTAAAACCTTTTTTTTGATATTCAGAGTCGATTTAAAAAAAATTACTACATGGGAGTTTTTCATTTTTACATATTTTCTTGCTCTATTAAATCTTACAATGACAAGTGTTTCATAAATGCACGCAGAGATCTTTCTTACCAGCGGCCCCCATCCACCCAGTCTGCCACGTAAAACTTTTCTCATATTCAGAGTCGATTTTAAACAAAACGACTGTAGGGGAGCTTTTCAGTTTTACACATTTTCGTGCTCTATTGAATATTTTTCGATGAAAATGTCGCAAAACTTTTGTCATATTTAGAGTCGATTTAAAAAAAATAAACATCAAAAGGGAAGATCTTAATTTTTACATATTTTCTTGCTCTCTTGAATATCTTTCGACGACCATGTGTTTCATATACTCGCGCGGAGTTCTTCCTGACCCGTGGCCACATCATCCACCCAGACTGGCCTCGCAAAACTTTTTCATATTCAGAGTCGATTTTAAAAAAACTACTACAGGGGAGTTCTTAATTTTTACATATTTTCTTGCTCTATTAAATCTTCCGATGACCATGTTTCATCAACGCACGCGGAGGTCTTCCTGACCAGATGCCACATCATCCACCTAGGCTGTCAGCCAAAACTTTTTTTTATATTCAGAGTCGATTTAAAAAAAATTTCTACATGGGTGTTCTTAATTTTTACATATTTTCTTGCTATATTGAATCTTACAATGACTATGTGTTTCATCAATGCACGCGTAGGTCTTTCTGACCAGCGGCCCCTTCATCCACACATTCTGCCACGTAAAACTTGTGTCATACAGAGTCGATTTTAAACAAAACGAATTCAGGGAAGCTTTTCAGTTTTACACATATTCGTGCTCTATTGAATATTTTTCCATGCAAATGTGGCAAAACTTTTGTCAAATTTAGAGTCGATTTAAAAAAATTTACATCAAAAGGGAAGTTCTTAATTTTTACATATTTTCTTGCTCTATTGAATATTTTTCGACGACCATGTGTTTCATCTACTCGCGCGGAGTTCTTCCTGACCAGTGAGCACATCATCCACCCAGACTGGCCTCGCAAAACTTTGTTCATATTCAGAGTCGATTTTAAAAAAACTACTACAGCGGAGTTCTTAATTTTTACATATTTTCTTGCTCTATTGAATATCTTTCGACGACCATATGTTTGACATACTCGCGCGGAGTTCCTTCTGACCAGTTGCCACATCATCCAGCCAGACTGGCCTCCCAGTTTTACACATTTTCGTGCTCTATTGAATATTTTTCGATGCAAATGTAGCAAAACTTTTGTCATATTTAGAGTCGATTTAAAAAATAAACATCAAAAGGGAGGTTCTTAATTTTTACATATTTTCTTGCTCTATTGAATATCTTCCGATGACAATGTGTTTCATCAACGCACGCTGAGTTCATCCTTACCAGTGGCCACATCATCCACCTAGACTGGCCTCGCAAAATTTGTTCCTATACAGAGTCAATTTATAAAAAACTACTACAGGGAGTTCTTAATTATTACATATTTTCTTGCTCTATTAAATCTTCCGATGAGCGTGTGTTTCATCAACGCACGCGGAGGTCTTCCTGACTAGTGGCCACATCATCCAGCCAGGCTTTCACGCAAAACTTTTTTTTATATTCAGAGTCGATTTAAAAAAATTACTACATGGGAGTTCTTCACTTTTACATATTTTCTTGCTCTATTAAATCTTTCGACAACCATATGTTTCATCTACGCAGGCGGAGGACTTTCCTACCAGTGGCCACTTCATACACCCAGGCTGTCACGCAAAACCTTTTTTTTATATTCAGAGTCGATTTAAAAAAAATTACTACATGGGAGTTCTTCATTTTTACATATTTTCTTGCTCTATTAAATCTTACAATGACTATGTGTTTCATCAATGCACGCGGAGGTCTTTCTGATCAGCGGCCCGGCCCCTTCATCCACCCAGGCTGCCACGTAAAACTTTTGTCATATTCAGAGTCGATTTTAAACAAAACGACTGCAGAGGAGCTTTTCAGTTTTACACATTTTCGTGCTCTATTGAATATTTTTCGAGGAAAATGTCGCAAAACTTTTGTCATATTTAGAGTCAATTAAAAAAAATAAAGATTAAAAAAAAAGTTCTTAATTTTTACATATTTTCTTGCTCTATTGAATATCTTTCGACGACCATATGTTTGACATACTCGCGCGGAGTTCCTCCTGACCAGTTGCCACATCATCCAGCCAGACTGGCCTCCCAGTTTTACACATTTTCGTGCTCTATTGAATATTTTTCGATGCAAATGTAGCAAAACTTTTGTCATATTTAGAGTCGATTTAAAAAAATAAACATCAAAAGGGAAGTTCTTAATTTTTACATATTTTCTTGCTCTATTGTATATCTTCCGATGACAATGTGTTTCATCACCGCACGCGGAGTTCATCCTTACCAGTGGCCACATCATCCACCTAGACTGGCCTCGCAAAATTTGTTCCTATACAGAGTCAATTTTTAAAAAACTACTACAGGGGGGTTTTTATTTATTTCATATTTTCTTGCTCTATTAAATCTTCGGATGACATGTGTTTCATCAACGCACGCGGAGGTCTTCCTGACTGGTGGCCACATCATCCACCCAGGCTTTCACGCAAAACTTTTTTTCATATTCAGAGTCGATTTAAAAAAATTACTACATGGGAGTTCTTCACTTTTACCAGTGGCCACTTCATGACCTTGTGTTTCATCAATGCACGCGGAGATCTTTCTGACCAGCGGCCCCTTCATCCACCCAGGCTGCCACGAAAAACTTTTGTCATATTCAGAGTCGGTTTTAAACAAAACGACTGCAGGGGAGCTTTTCAGTTTTACATATTTTCGTGCTCTATTGAATATTTTTCGAGGAAAATGTCGCAAAACTTTTGTCATATTTAGAGTCGATTTAAAAAAATAAACATAATCATCCACCCAGGCTTTCACGCAAAACTTTTTTCATATTCAGAGTCGATTTAAGAAAAATTACTACATGGGAGTTCTTCACTTTTACATATTCTCTTGCTCTATTAAATCTTTCGACAACCATATGTTTCATCTACGTAGGCGGAGGACTTTCCTACCAGTGGCCATTTCATACACCCAGGCTATCACGCAAAACCTTTTTTATATTCAGAGTAGATTTAAAAAAATTACTACAGGGGAGTTCTTCATTTTTACATATTTTCTTGCTCTATTAAATCTTACAATGACTATGTGTTTCATCAATACACGCGTAGGTCTTTCTGATCAGCGGCCCCTTCATCCACCCAGGCTGCCACGTAAAACTTTTGTCATATTCAGGAGTCGATTTTAAACAAAACGACTGTAAGGGAGCTTTTCAGTTTTACACATTTTCGTGCTCTATTGAATATTTTTCGATGAAAATGTCGCAAAACTTTTGTCATATTTAGAGTCGATTTAAAAAAATAAACATCAAAAGGGAAGTTCTTAATTTTTACATATTTTCTTGCTCTCTTGAATATCTTTCGACGACCATGTGTTTCATATACTCGCGCGGAGTTCTTCCTGACCCGTGGCCACATCATCCACCCAGACTGGCCTCGCACAACTTTTTCATATTCAGAGTCGATTTTAAAAAAACTACTACAGGGGAGTTCTTAATTTTTACATATTTTCTTGCTCTATTAAATCTTCCGATGACCATGTTTCATCAACGCACGCGGAGGTCTTCCTGACCAGATTCCACATCATCCACCTAGGCTGTCAGCCAAAACTTTTTTTTATATTCAGAGTCGATTTAAAAAAAATTTCTACATGGGTGTTCTTAATTTTTACGTATTTTCTTGCTATATTGAATCTTACAATGACTATGTGTTTCATCAATGCACGCGTAGGTCTTTCTGACCAGCGGCCCCTTCATCCACACATTCTGCCACGTAAAACTTGTGTCATACAGAGCCGATTTTAAACAAAACGAATTCAGGGAAGCTTTTCAGTTTTACACATTTTCGTGCTCTATTGAATATTTTTCCATGCAAATGTCGCAAAACTTTTGTCAAATTTAGAGTCGATTTAAAAAAATTTACATCAAAAGGGAAGGTCTCAATTTTTACATATTTTCTTGCTCTATTGAATATTTTTCGACGACCATGTGTTTCATCTACTCGCGCGGAGTTCTTTCTAACCAGTGAGCACATCATCCACCCAGACTGGCCTCGCAAAACTTTGTTCATATTCAGAGTCGATTTTAAAAAAACTACTACAGCGGAGTTCTTAATTTTTACATATTTTCTTGCTCTATTGAATATCTTTCGACGACCATATGTTTGACATACTCGCGCGGAGTTCCTCCTGACCAGTTGCCACATCATCCAGCCAGACTGGCCTCCCAGTTTTACACATTTTCGTGCTCTATTGAATATCTTTCGATGCAAATGTAGCAAAACTTTTGTCATATTTAGAGTCGATTTAAAAAATAAACATCAAAAGGGAGGTTCTTAATTTTTACATATTTTCTTGCTCTATTGAATATCTTCCGATGACAATGTGTTTCATCAACGCACGCGGAGTTCATCCTTACCAGTGGCCACATCATCCACCTAGACTGGCCTCGCAAAATTTGTTCCTATACAGAGTCAATTTATAAAAAACTACTACAGGGGAGTTCTTAATTAATACATATTTTCTTGCTCTATTAAATCTTCCGATGACCGTGTGTTTCATCAACGCACGCGGAGGTCTTCTTGACTAGTGGCCACATCATCCAGCCAGGCTTTCACGCAAAACTTTTTTTCATATTCAGAGTCGATTTAAAAAAATTACTACATGGGAGTTCTTCACTTTTACATATTTTCTCGCTCTATTAAATCTTTCGACAACCATATGTTTCATCTACGCAGGCGGAGGACTTTCCTACCAGTGGCCACTTCATACACCCAGGCTGTCACGCAAAACCTTTTTTTTATATTCAGAGTCGATTTAAAAAAAATTACTACATGGGAGTTCTTCATTTTTACATATTTTCTTGCTCTATTAAATCTTACAATGACTATGTGTTTCATCAATGCACGCGGAGGTCTTTCTGATCAGCGGCCCGGCCCCTTCATCCACCCAGGCTGCCACGTAAAACTTTTGTCATATTCAGAGTCGATTTTAAACAAAACGACTGCAGAGGAGCTTTTCAGTTTTACACATTTTCGTGCTCTATTGAATATTTTTCGAGGAAAATGTCGCAAAACTTTTGTCATATTTAGAGTCAATTAAAAAAAATAAAGATTAAAAAAAAGTTCTTAATTTTTACATATTTTCTTGCTCTATTGAATATCTTTCGACGACCATATGTTTGACATACTCGCGCGGAGTTCCTCCTGACCAGTTGCCACATCATCCAGCCAGACTGGCCTCCCAGTTTTACACATTTTCGTGCTCTATTGAATATTTTTCGATGCAAATGTAGCAAAACTTTTGTCATATTTAGAGTCGATTTAAAAAAATAAACATCAAAAGGGAAGTTCTTAATTTTTACATATTTTCTTGCTCTGTTGTATATCTTCCGATGACAATGTGTTTCATCAACGCACGCGGAGTTCATCCTTACCAGTGGCCACATCATCCACCTAGACTGGCCTCGCAAAATTTGTTCCTATACAGAGTAAATTTATAAAAAACTACTACAGGGGAGTTCTTAATTATTACGTATTTTCTTGCTCTATTAAATCTTCGGATGACCATGTGTTTCATCAACGCACGCGGAGGTCTTCCTGACTGGTGGCCACATCATCCACCCAGGCTTTCACGCAAAACTTTTTTTCATATTCAGAGTCGATTTAAAAAAATTACTACATGGGAGTTCTTCACTTTTACCGTTGGCCACTTCATGACCTTGTGTTTCATCAATGCACGCGGAGATCTTTCTGACCAGCGGCCCCTTCATCCACCCAGGCTGCCACGAAAAACTTTTGTCATATTCAGAGTCGGTTTTAAACAAAACGACTGCAGGGGAGCTTTTCAGTTTTACATATTTTCGTGCTCTATTGAATATTTTTCGAGGAAAATGTCGCAAAACTTTTGTCATATTTAGAGTCGATTTAAAAAAATAAACATAATCATCCACCCAGGCTTTCACGCAAAACTTTTTTCGTATTCAGAGTCGATTTAAGAAAAATTACTACATGGGAGTTCTTCACTTTTACATATTCTCTTGCTCTATTAAATCTTTCGACAACCATATGTTTCATCTACGTAGGCGGAGGACTTTCCTACCAGTGGCCACTTCATACAGCCAGACTGGCCTCCCAGTTTTACACATTTTCGTGCTCTATTGAATATTTTTCGATGCAAATGTCGCAAAACTTTTGTCAAATTTAGAGTCGATTTAAAAAAATTTACATCAAAAGGGAAGTTCTTAATTTTTACATATTTTCTTGCTCTATTGAATATCTTTCGACGACCATGTGTTTCATCTACTCGCGCGGAGTTCTTCCTGGCCAGTGGGCACATCATCCACCCACACTGGCCTCGCAAAACTTTGTTCATATTCAGAGTCGATTTTAAAAAAACTACTACAGTGGAGTTCTTAATTTTTACATATTTTCTTGCTCTATTAAATCTTCCGGTAACCATGTGATTCATCAACGCACGTAGGTCTTCCTGACCAGAGGCCACATCATCCACCCAGGCTTTCACGCAAAACTTTTTTTTATATTCAGAGTCGATTTAAAAAAAATTTCTACAAGGGAGTTTTTAATTTTTACATATTTTCTTGCTATATTGAATCTTACAATGACTATGTGTTTCATCAATGCACGCAGAGGTCTTTCTGACCAGCGGCCCCTTCATCCACCCAGGCTGCCACGTAAAACTTTTGTCATATTCAGAGTCGATTTTAAACAAAACGACTGCAGGGGAGCTTTTCAGTTTTACACATTTTCGTGCTCTATTGAACATTTTTCGATGCCAATGTAGCAAAACTTTTGTCATATTTAGAGTCGATTTAAAAAATAAACATCAAAAGGGAGGTTCTTAATTTTTACATATTTTCTTGCTCTATTGAATATCTTCCGATGACAATGTGTTTCATAAACGCACGCGGAGTTCATCCTTATCAGTGGCCTCATCATCCACCTAGAATGGCCTCGCAAAATTTGTTCCTATACAGAGTCAATTTATAAAAAACTACTACAGGGGAGTTCTTAATTATTACATATTTTCTTGCTCTATTAAATCTTCCGATGACCATGTGTTTCATCAACGCACGCGGAGGTCTTTCTGACTAGTGGCCACATCATCCAGCCAGGCTTTCACGCAAAACTTTTTTTCATATTCAGAGTCGATTTAAAAAAATTACTACATGGGAGTTCTTCACTTTTACATATTTTCTCGCTCTATTAAATCTTTCGACAACCATATGTTTCATCTACGCAGGCGGAGGACTTTCCTACCAGTGGCCACTTCATACACCCAGGCTGTCACGCAAAACCTTTTTTTTATATTCAGAGTCGATTTAAAAAAAAATTACTACATGGGAGTTCTTAATTTTTACATATTTTCTTGCTCTATTAAATCTTACAATGAGTATGTGTTTCATCAATGCACGCGGAGGTCTTTCTGATCAGCGGCCCGGCCCCTTCATCCACCCAGGCTGCCACGTAAAACTTTTGTCATATTCAGAGTCGATTTTAAACAAAACGACTGCAGAGGTGCTTTTCGGTTTTACACATTTTCGTGCTCTATTGAATATTTTTCGAGGAAAATGTCGCAAAACTTTTGTCATACTTAGAGTCAATTAAAAAAAATAAAGATTAAAAAAAAGTTCTTAATTTTTACATATTTTCTTGCTCTATTGAATATCTTTCGACGACCATATGTTTGACATACTCGCGCGGAGTTCCTCCTGACCAGTTGCCACATCATCCAGCCAGACTGGCCTCCCAGTTTTACACATTTTCGTGCTCTATTGAATATTTTTCGATACAAATGTAGCAAAACTTTTGTCATATTTAGAGTCGATTTAAAAAAATAAACATCAAAAGGGAAGTTCTTAATTTTTACATATTTTCTTGCTCTATTGTATATCTTCCGATGACAATGTGTTTCATCAACGCACGCGGAGTTCATCCTTACCAGTGGCCACATCATCCACCTAGACTGGCCTCGCAAAATTTGTTCCTATACAGAGTCAATTTATAAAAAACTACTACAGGGGAGTTCTTAATTATTACATATTTTCTTGCTCTATTAAATCTTCCGATGACCATGTGTTTCATCAACGCACGCGGAGGTCTTCCTGACTGGTGGCCACATCATACACCCAGGCTTTCACGCAAAACTTTTTTTCATATTCAGAGTCGATTTAAAAAATTTACTACATGGGAGTTCTTCACTTTTACCAGTGGCCACTTCATGACTATGTGTTTCATCAATGCACGGGGAGGTCTTTCTGATCAGCGGCCCGGCCCCTTCATCCACCCAGGCTGCCACGTAAAACTTTTGTCATATTCAGAGTCGATTTTAAACAAAACGACTGCAGAGGAGCTTTTCAGTTTTACACATTTTCGTGCTCTATTGAATATTTTTCGAGGAAAATGTCGCAAAACTTTTGTCATATTTAGAGTCAATTAAAAAAAATAAAGATTAAAAAAAAGTTCTTAATTTTTACATATTTTCTTGCTCTATTGAATATCTTTCGACGACCATATGTTTGACATACTCGCGCAGAGTTCCTCCTGACCAGTTGCCACATCATCCAGCCAGACTGGCCTCCCAGTTTTACACATTGTCGTGCTCTATTGAATATTTTTCGATGCAAATGTAGCAAAACTTTTGTCATATTTAGAGTCGATTTTAAAAAATAAACATCAAAAGGGAAGTTCTTAATTTTTACATATTTTCTTGCTCTATTGTATATCTTCCGATGACAATGTGTTTCATCAACGCACGCGGAGTTCATCCTTACCAGTGGCCACATCATCCACCTAGACTGGCCTCGCAAAATTTGTTCCTATACAGAGTCAATTTATAAAAAACTACTACAGGGGAGTTCTTAATTATTACATATTTTCTTGCTCTATTAAATCTTCCGATGACCATGTGTTTCATCAACGCACGCGGAGTTCTTCCTGACTGGTGGCCACATCATCCACCCAGGCTTTCACGCAAAACTTTTTTTCATATTCAGAGTCGATTTAAAAAAATTACTACATGGGAGTTATTCACTTTTACCAGTGGCCACTTCATGACCATGTGTTTCATCAATGCACGCGGAGATCTTTCTGAACAGCGGCCCCTTCATCCACCCAGGCTGCCACGTAAAACTTTTGTCATATTCAGAGTCGGTTTTAAACAAAACGACTGCAGGGGAGCTTTTCAGTTTTACATATTTTCGTGCTCTATTGAATATTTTTCGAGGAAAATGTCGCAAAACTTTTGACATATTTAGAGTCGATTTAAAAAAATAAACATAAAAAAAGAGTTCTTAATTTTTACATATTTTCTTGCTCTATTGAATATCTTTCGACGACCATGTGTTTCACATACTTGCGCGGAGTTCCTCCTGACCAGTTGCCACATCATCCAGCCAGACTGGCCTCCCAGTTTTACACATTTTCGTGCTCTATTGAATATTTTTCGATGCAAATGTAGCAAAACTTTTGTCATATTTAGAGTCGATTTAAAAAAATAAATATCAAAAGGGAAGTTCTTAATTTTTACATATTTTCTTACTCTATTGTATATCTTCCGATGACAACGTGTTTCATCAACGCACGCGGAGTTCATCCTTACCAGTGGCCACATCATCCACCTAGACTGGCCTCGCAAAATTTGTTCCTATACAGAGTCAATTTATAAAAAACTACTACAGGGGAGTTCTTAATTATTACATATTTTCTTGCTCTATTAAATCTTCCATCTTCTATTAAATGACCATGTGTTTCATCAACGCACGCGGAGTTCTTCCTGACTGGTGGCCACATCATCCACCCAGGCTTTCACGCAAAACTTTTTTTCATATTCAGAGTGGATTTAAAAAAATTACTACATGGGAGTTCTTCACTTTTACCAGTGGCCACTTCATGACCATGTGTTTCATCAATGCACGCGGAGATCTTTCTGAACAGCGGCCCCTTCATCCACCCAGGCTGCCACGTAAAACTTTTGTCATATTCAGAGTCGGTTTTAAACAAAACGACTGCAGGGGAGCTTTTCAGTTTTACTTATTTTCGTGCTCTATTGAATATTTTTCGAGGAAAATGTCGCAAAACTTTTGACATATTTAGAGTCGATTTAAAAAAATAAACATAAAAAAAGAGTTCTTAATTTTTACATATTTTCTTGCTCTATTGAATATCTTTCGACGACCATGTGTTTCACATACTCGCGCGGAGTTCTTCCTGACCAGTTGCCACATCATCCACCCAGACTGGCCTCCCAAAACTTTTTTCATATTCAGAGTCGTTTCTAAAAAAACTACGACAGGGGAGTTCTTAATTTTTACATAGTTTCTTGCTCTATTAATCTTCCGATGACCATGTGTTTCATCAACGCACGGAGGTCTTCCTCACCAGAGGCTACATCATCCACCCAGGCTGTCACCCAAAATTTTTTTCATATTTAGAGTCGAATTAAAAAAATAAGCGACTACAGGGCAGTTCTTCATGTTTACATATTTTCTTGCTCTATTGAATATCTTCCGATGACAATGTGTTTCATCAACGCACGCGGAGTTCATCCTTACCAGTGGCCACATCATCCACCTAGACTGGCCTCGAAAAATTTCTTCCTATACAGAGTCAATTTATAAAAAACTACTACAGGGGAGTTCTTAATTATTACATATTTTCTTGCTCTATTAAATCTTCCGATGACCATGTGTTTCATCAACGCACGCGGAGTTCTTCCTGACTGGTGGCCACATCATCCACCCAGGCTTTCACGCAAAACTTTTTTTCATATTCAGAGTGGATTTAAAAAAATTACTACATGGGAGTTCTTCACTTTTACCAGTGGCCACTTCATGACCATGTGTTTCATCAATGCACGCGGAGATCTTTCTGAACAGCGGCCCCTTCATCCACCCAGGCTGCCACGTAAAACTTTTGTCATATTCAGAGTCGGTTTTAAACAAAACGACTGCAGGGGAGCTTTTTAGTTTTACATATTTTCGTGCTCTATTGAATATTTTTCGAGGAAAATGTCGCAAAACTTTTGACATATTTAGAGTCGATTTAAAAAAATAAACATAAAAAAAGAGTTCTTAATTTTTACATATTTTCTTGCTCTATTGAATATCTTTCGACGACCATATGTTTGACATACTCGCGCGGAGTTCCTCCTGACCAGTTGCCACATCATCCAGCCAGACTGGCCTCCCAGTTTTACACATTTTCGTGCTCTATTGAATATTTTTCGATGCAAATGTAGCAAAACTTTTGTCATATTTAGAGTCGATTTAAAAAAATAAACATCAAAAGGGAAGTTCTTAATTTTTACATATTTTCTTGCTCTGTTGTATATCTTCCGATGACAATGTGTTTCATCAACGCACGCGGAGTTCATCCTTACCAGTGGCCACATCATCCACCTAGACTGGCCTCGCAAAATTTGTTCCTATACAGAGTAAATTTATAAAAAACTACTACAGGGGAGTTCTTAATTATTACGTATTTTCTTGCTCTATTAAATCTTCGGATGACCATGTGTTTCATCAACGCACGCGGAGGTCTTCCTGACTGGTGGCCACATCATCCACCCAGGCTTTCACGCAAAACTTTTTTTCATATTCAGAGTCGATTTAAAAAAATTACTACATGGGAGTTCTTCACTTTTACCGTTGGCCACTTCATGACCTTATATTTCATCAATGCACGCGGAGATCTTTCTGACCAGCGGCCCCTTCATCCACCCAGGCTGCCACGAAAAACTTTTGTCATATTCAGAGTCGGTTTTAAACAAAACGACTGCAGGGGAGCTTTTCAGTTTTACATATTTTCGTGCTCTATTGAATATTTTTCGAGGAAAATGTCGCAAAACTTTTGTCATATTTAGAGTCGATTTAAAAAAATAAACATAATCATCCACCCAGGCTTTCACGCAAAACTTTTTTCATATTCAGAGTCGATTTAAGAAAAATTACTACATGGGAGTTCTTCACTTTTACATATTCTCTTGCTCTATTAAATCTTTCGACAACCATATGTTTCATCTACGTAGGCGGAGGACTTTCCTACCAGTGGCCACTTCATACAGCCAGACTGGCCTCCCAGTTTTACACATTTTCGTGCTCTATTGAATATTTTTCGATGCAAATGTCGCAAAACTTTTGTCAAATTTAGAGTCGATTTAAAAAAATTTACATCAAAAGGGAAGTTCTTAATTTTTACATATTTTCTTGCTCTATTGAATATCTTTCGACGACCATGTGTTTCATCTACTCGCGCGGAGTTCTTCCTGGCCAGTGGGCACATCATCCACCCACACTGGCCTCGCAAAACTTTGTTCATATTCAGAGTCGATTTTAAAAAAACTACTACAGTGGAGTTCTTAATTTTTACATATTTTCTTGCTCTATTAAATCTTCCGGTAACCATGTGATTCATCAACGCACGTAGGTCTTCCTGACCAGAGGCCACATCATCCACCCAGGCTTTCACGCAAAACTTTTTTTTATATTCAGAGTCGATTTAAAAAAAATTTCTACAAGGGAGTTTTTAATTTTTACATATTTTCTTGCTATATTGAATCTTACAATGACTATGTGTTTCATCAATGCACGCGGAGGTCTTTCTGACCAGCGGCCCCTTCATCCACCCAGGCTGCCACGTAAAACTTTTGTCATATTCAGAGTCGATTTTAAACAAAACGACTGCAGGGGAGCTTTTCAGTTTTACACATTTTCGTGCTCTATTGAACATTTTTCGATGCCAATGTAGCAAAACTTTTGTCATATTTAGAGTCGATTTAAAAAATAAACATCAAAAGGGAGGTTCTTAATTTTTACATATTTTCTTGCTCTATTGAATATCTTCCGATGACAATGTGTTTCATAAACGCACGCGGAGTTCATCCTTATCAGTGGCCTCATCATCCACCTAGAATGGCCTCGCAAAATTTGTTCCTATACAGAGTCAATTTATAAAAAACTACTACAGGGGAGTTCTTAATTATTACATATTTTCTTGCTCTATTAAATCTTCCGATGACCATGTGTTTCATCAACGCACGCGGAGGTCTTTCTGACTAGTGGCCACATCATCCAGCCAGGCTTTCACGCAAAACTTTTTTTCATATTCAGAGTCGATTTAAAAAAATTACTACATGGGAGTTCTTCACTTTTACATATTTTCTCGCTCTATTAAATCTTTCGACAACCATATGTTTCATCTACGCAGGCGGAGGACTTTCCTACCAGTGGCCACTTCATACACCCAGGCTGTCACGCAAAACCTTTTTTTTATATTCAGAGTCGATTTAAAAAAAAATTACTACATGGGAGTTCTTAATTTTTACATATTTTCTTGCTCTATTAAATCTTACAATGAGTATGTGTTTCATCAATGCACGCGGAGGTCTTTCTGATCAGCGGCCCGGCCCCTTCATCCACCCAGGCTGCCACGTAAAACTTTTGTCATATTCAGAGTCGATTTTAAACAAAACGACTGCAGAGGTGCTTTTCGGTTTTACACATTTTCGTGCTCTATTGAATATTTTTCGAGGAAAATGTCGCAAAACTTTTGTCATACTTAGAGTCAATTAAAAAAAATAAAGATTAAAAAAAAGTTCTTCATTTTTACATATTTTCTTGCTCTATTGAATATCTTTCGACGACCATATGTTTGACATACTCGCGCGGAGTTCCTCCTGACCAGTTGCCACATCATCCAGCCAGACTGGCCTCCCAGTTTTACACATTTTCGTGCTCTATTGAATATTTTTCGATACAAATGTAGCAAAACTTTTGTCATATTTAGAGTCGATTTAAAAAAATAAACATCAAAAGGGAAGTTCTTAATTTTTACATATTTTCTTGCTCTATTGTATATCTTCCGATGACAATGTGTTTCATCAACGCACGCGGAGTTCATCCTTACCAGTGGCCACATCATCCACCTAGACTGGCCTCGCAAAATTTGTTCCTATACAGAGTCAATTTATAAAAAACTACTACAGGGGAGTTCTTAATTATTACATATTTTCTTGCTCTATTAAATCTTCCGATGACCATGTGTTTCATCAACGCACGCGGAGGTCTTCCTGACTGGTGGCCACATCATACACCCAGGCTTTCACGCAAAACTTTTTTTCATATTCAGAGTCGATTTAAAAAATTTACTACATGGGAGTTCTTCACTTTTACCAGTGGCCACTTCATGACTATGTGTTTCATCAATGCACGGGGAGGTCTTTCTGATCAGCGGCCCGGCCCCTTCATCCACCCAGGCTGCCACGTAAAACTTTTGTCATATTCAGAGTCGATTTTAAACAAAACGACTGCAGAGGAGCTTTTCAGTTTTACACATTTTCGTGCTCTATTGAATATTTTTCGAGGAAAATGTCGCAAAACTTTTGTCATATTTAGAGTCAATTAAAAAAAATAAAGATTAAAAAAAAGTTCTTAATTTTTACATATTTTCTTGCTCTATTGAATATCTTTCGACGACCATATGTTTGACATACTCGCGCAGAGTTCCTCCTGACCAGTTGCCACATCATCCAGCCAGACTGGCCTCCCAGTTTTACACATTTTCGTGCTCTATTGAATATTTTTCGATGCAAATGTAGCAAAACTTTTGTCATATTTAGAGTCGATTTAAAAAAATAAACATCAAAAGGGAAGTTCTTAATTTTTACATATTTTCTTGCTCTATTGTATATCTTCCGATGACAATGTGTTTCATCAACGCACGCGGAGTTCATCCTTACCAGTGGCCACATCATCCACCTAGACTGGCCTCGCAAAATTTGTTCCTATACAGAGTCAATTTATAAAAAACTACTACAGGGGAGTTCTTAATTATTACATATTTTCTTGCTCTATTAAATCTTCCGATGACCATGTGTTTCATCAACGCACGCGGAGGTCTTCCTGACTGGTGGCCACATCATACACCCAGGCTTTCACGCAAAACTTTTTTTCATATTCAGAGTCGATTTAAAAAATTTACTACATGGGAGTTCTTCACTTTTACCAGTGGCCACTTCATGACTATGTGTTTCATCAATGCACGGGGAGGTCTTTCTGATCAGCGGCCCGGCCCCTTCATCCACCCAGGCTGCCACGTAAAACTTTTGTCATATTCAGAGTCGATTTTAAACAAAACGACTGCAGAGGAGCTTTTCAGTTTTACACATTTTCGTGCTCTATTGAATATTTTTCGAGGAAAATGTCGCAAAACTTTTGTCATATTTAGAGTCAATTAAAAAAAATAAAGATTAAAAAAAAGTTCTTAATTTTTACATATTTTCTTGCTCTATTGAATATCTTTCGACGACCATATGTTTGACATACTCGCGCAGAGTTCCTCCTGACCAGTTGCCACATCATCCAGCCAGACTGGCCTCCCAGTTTTACACATTGTCGTGCTCTATTGAATATTTTTCGATGCAAATGTAGCAAAACTTTTGTCATATTTAGAGTCGATTTTAAAAAATAAACATCAAAAGGGAAGTTCTTAATTTTTACATATTTTCTTGCTCTATTGTATATCTTCCGATGACAATGTGTTTCATCAACGCACGCGGAGTTCATCCTTACCAGTGGCCACATCATCCACCTAGACTGGCCTCGCAAAATTTGTTCCTATACAGAGTCAATTTATAAAAAACTACTACAGGGGAGTTCTTAATTATTACATATTTTCTTGCTCTATTAAATCTTCCGATGACCATGTGTTTCATCAACGCACGCGGAGTTCTTCCTGACTGGTGGCCACATCATCCACCCAGGCTTTCACGCAAAACTTTTTTTCATATTCAGAGTCGATTTAAAAAAATTACTACATGGGAGTTATTCACTTTTACCAGTGGCCACTTCATGACCATGTGTTTCATCAATGCACGCGGAGATCTTTCTGAACAGCGGCCCCTTCATCCACCCAGGCTGCCACGTAAAACTTTTGTCATATTCAGAGTCGGTTTTAAACAAAACGACTGCAGGGGAGCTTTTCAGTTTTACATATTTTCGTGCTCTATTGAATATTTTTCGAGGAAAATGTCGCAAAACTTTTGACATATTTAGAGTCGATTTAAAAAAATAAACATAAAAAAAGAGTTCTTAATTTTTACATATTTTCTTGCTCTATTGAATATCTTTCGACGACCATGTGTTTCACATACTTGCGCGGAGTTCCTCCTGACCAGTTGCCACATCATCCAGCCAGACTGGCCTCCCAGTTTTACACATTTTCGTGCTCTATTGAATATTTTTCGATGCAAATGTAGCAAAACTTTTGTCATATTTAGAGTCGATTTAAAAAAATAAATATCAAAAGGGAAGTTCTTAATTTTTACATATTTTCTTACTCTATTGTATATCTTCCGATGACAACGTGTTTCATCAACGCACGCGGAGTTCATCCTTACCAGTGGCCACATCATCCACCTAGACTGGCCTCGCAAAATTTGTTCCTATACAGAGTCAATTTATAAAAAACTACTACAGGGGAGTTCTTAATTATTACATATTTTCTTTCTCTATTAAATCTTCCATCTTCTATTAAATGACCATGTGTTTCATCAACGCACGCGGAGTTCTTCCTGACTGGTGGCCACATCATCCACCCAGGCTTTCACGCAAAACTTTTTTTCATATTCAGAGTGGATTTAAAAAAATTACTACATGGGAGTTCTTCACTTTTACCAGTGGCCACTTCATGACCATGTGTTTCATCAATGCACGCGGAGATCTTTCTGAACAGCGGCCCCTTCATCCACCCAGGCTGCCACGTAAAACTTTTGTCATATTCAGAGTCGGTTTTAAACAAAACGACTGCAGGGGAGCTTTTCAGTTTTACTTATTTTCGTGCTCTATTGAATATTTTTCGAGGAAAATGTCGCAAAACTTTTGACATATTTAGAGTCGATTTAAAAAAATAAACATAAAAAAAGAGTTCTTAATTTTTACATATTTTCTTGCTCTATTGAATATCTTCCGATGGCAATGTGTTTCATCAACGCACGCGGAGTTCATCCTTACCAGTGGCCACATCATCCACTTAGACTGGCCTCGCAAAATTTGTTCCTATACAGAGTCAATTTATAAAAAACTACTACAGGGGAATTCTTAATTATTACATATTTTCTTTCTCTATTCAATCTTCCGATGACCATGTGTTTCATCAACGCACGGAGGTCTTCCTGACCAGAGGCCACATCATCCACCCAGGCTTCCACGCAAAACTTTTTTTCATATTCAGAGTCGATTTAAAAAAAATTTCTACATGGGAGTTCTTAATTTTTACATATTTTCTTGCTATATTAAATCCTACAATGACTATGTGTTTCATCAATGCACGCGGAGGTCTTTCTGACCAGCGGCCCCTTCATCCACCCAGGCTGCCACGTAACACTTTTGTCATATTCATAGTCGATTTTAAACAAAACGACTGCAGGGGAGCTTTTCAGTCTTACACATTTTCGTGCTCTATTGAATATTTTTCGATGCGAATTTAGCAAAACTTTTGTCATATTTAGAGTCGATTTAAAAAAATAAACATCAAAAGGGAAGTTCTTAATTTTTAGATATTTTCTTGCTCTATTGACTATCTTCAGATGGCAATGTGTTTCATCAACGCACGCGTAGTTCATCCTTACCACTGGCCCCATCATCCACCACTGGCCTCGCAAAATTTGTTCCTATACAGAGTCAATTTATAAAAAACTACTACAGGGGAGTTCTTAATTATTACATATTTTCTTGCTCTATTAATCATCCGATGACCATGTGTTTCGTCAACGCACGCGGAGGTCTTCCTGACTAGTGGCCACATCATCCACCCAGGCTTTCACGCAAAACTTTTTTTCATATTCAGAGTCGATTTAAAAAAATTACTACATGGGAGTTCTTCACTTTTACATATTTTCTCGCTCTATTAAATCTTTCGACAACCATATGTTTCATCTACGCAGGCGGAGGACTTTCCTACCAGTGGCCACTTCATACACCCAGGCTGTCACGCAAAACCTTTTTTTTATATTCAGAGTCGATTTTAAAAAAAAATACTACATTGGAGTTCTTAATTTTTACATATTTTCTTGCTCTATTAAATCTTACTATGACTATGTGTTTCATCAATGCACGCGGAGGTCTTTCTGACCAGCGGCCCCTTCATCCACCCAGGCTGCCACGTAAAACTTTTGTCATATTCAGAGTCGATCTTAAACACAAGGACTTCAGGGGAGCTTTTCAGTTTTACACATTTTCGTGCTCTATTGAATATTTTTCGAGGAAAATGTCGCAAAACTTTTTGTCATATTTAGAGTGGATTTAAAAAAATAAACATAAAAAAAAAGTTCTTAATTTTTACATATTTTCTTGCTCTTCCACCCAGGCTTTCACGCAAAATTTTTTTTCATATTCAGAGTCGATTAAAAAAAATTACTACATGGGAGTTCTTCACTTTTACATATTTTCTCGCTCTATTAAATCTTTCGACAACCATATGTTTCATCTACGCAGGCGGAGGACTTACCTACCAGTGGCCACTTCATACACCCAGGCTGTCACGCAAAACCTTTTTTTTTTATTCAGAGTCGATTTAAAAAAATTACTACATGGGAGTTCTTCATTTTTACATATTTTCTTGCTCAATTAAATCTTACAATGACTATGTGTTTCATCAATGCACGTGGAGGTCTTTCTGACCAGCGGCCCCTTCATCCACCCAGGCTGCCACGTAAAACTTTTGTCGTATTCAGAGTCGATCTTAAACAAAACGACTTCAGGGGAGCTTTTCAATTTTACACATTTTCGTGCTCTATTGAATATTTTTCGAGGAAAATGTCGCAAAACTTTTTGTCATATTTAGAGTCGATTTAAAAAAATAAACATAAAAAAAAAGTTCTTAATTTTTACATGTTTTCTTGCTCTATTGAATATCTTTCGACGACCATGTGTTTCACATACTCGCGCGGAGTTCTTCCTGACCAGTTGCCACATCATCCACCCAGGCTGGCCTCCCAAAACTTTTTTCATAATCAGAGTCGTTTCTAAAAAAACTACGACAGGGGAGTTCTTAATTTTTACACAATTTCTATTAAATCTTCCCATGACCATGAGTTTCATCAAAGCACGGAGGTCTTCCTCACCAGAGGCTACATCATTCTTGCTCTATTGAATATCTTCCGATGACAATGTGTTTCATCAACGCACGCGGAGTTCATCCTTACCAGTGGCCACATCATCCACCTAGACTAGCCTTACAAAATTTGTTCCTATACAGAGTCAATTTATAAAAAACTACTACAGGGGAATTCTTAATTATTACATATTTTCTTGCTCTATTAAATCTTTCGATGACCATGTGTTTCATCAACGCACGGAGGTCTTCCTGACCAGAGGCCACATCATCCACCCAGGCTTTGACGCAAAACTTTTTTTCATATTCAGAGTCGATTTAAGAAAAATTACTACAAGGGAGTTCTCCACTTTTACATATTTTCTCGCTCTATTAAATCTTTCGACAACCATATGTTTCATCTACGCAGGCGGAGGACTTACCTACCAGTGGCCACTTCATACACCCAGGCTGTCACGCAAAACCTTTTTTTTATATTCAGAGTCGATTTAAAAAAATTACTACATGGGAGTTCTTCATTTTTACATATTTTCTTGCTCAATTAAATCTTACAATGACTATGTGTTTCATCAATGTACGCGGAGGTCTTTCTGACCAGCGGCTCCTTCATCCACCCAGGCTGCCACGTAAACCTTTTGTCATATTCAGAGTCGGTTTTAAACAAAACGACTGCAGGGGAGCTTTTCAGTTTTACATATTTTCGTGCTCTATTGAATATTTTTCGAGGAAAATGTCGCAAAACTTTTGACATATTTAGAGTCGATTTAAAAAAATAAACATAAAAAAAGAGTTCTTAATTTTTACATATTTTCTTGCTCTATTGAATATCTTTCGACGACCATGTGTTTCACATACTTGCGCGGAGTTCCTCCTGACCAGTTGCCACATCATCCACCCAGACTGGCCTCCCAGTTTTACACATTTTCGTGCTCTATGGAATATTTTTCGATGCAAATGTAGCAAAACTTTTGTCATATTTAGAGTCGATTTGAAAAAATAAACATCAAAAGGGAAGTTCTTAATTTTTACATATTTTCTTGCTCTATTGAATATCTTCCGATGACAATGTGTTTCATCAACGCACGCGGAGTTCATCATTACCAGTGGCCACATCATCCACCTAAACTGGCCTCACAAAACTTGTTCCTATACAGAGTCAATTTATAAAAAAACTACTACAGGGGAATTCTTAATTATTACATATTTTCTTGCTCTATTAAATCTTTCGATGACCATGTGTTTCATCAACGCACGGAGGTCTTCCTGACCAGAGGCCACATCATCCACCCAGGCTTTGACGCAAAACTTTTTTTCATATTCAGAGTCGATTTAAGAAAAATTACTACAAGGGAGTTCTCCACTTTTACATATTTTCTCGCTCTATTAAATCTTTCGACAACCATATGTTTCATCTACGCAGGCGGAGGACTTACCTACCAGTGGCCACTTCATACACCCAGGCTGTCACGCAAAACCTTTTTTTTATATTCAGAGTCGATTTAAAAAAATTACTACATGGGAGTTCTTCATTTTTACATATTTTCTTGCTCAATTAAATCTTACAATGACTATGTGTTTCATCAATGTACGCGGAGGTCTTTCTGACCAGCGGCTCCTTCATCCACCCAGGCTGCCACGTAAACCTTTTGTCATATTCAGAGTCGGTTTTAAACAAAACGACTGCAGGGGAGCTTTTCAGTTTTACATATTTTCGTGCTCTATTGAATATTTTTCGATGAAAATGTCGCAAAACTTTTGTCATATTTAGAGTCGATTTAAAAAAATAAACATAAAAAAAGTTCTTAATTTTTACATATTTTCTTGCTCTATTGAATATCTTTCGACGACCATGTGTTTCACATACTCGCGCGGAGTTCTTCCTGACCAGTTGCCACATCATCCACCCGGACTGGCCTCCCAGTTTTACACATTTTAGTGCTCTATTGAATATTTTTCTATGCAAATTTAGAAAAACTTTTGTTATATTTAGAGTCGATTTAAAAAAATAAACATCAAAGGGAAGTTCTTAATTTTTACATATTTTCTTGCTCTATTGAATATCTTCCGATGGCAATGTGTTTCGTCAACGCACGCGGAGTTCATCCTTACCAGTGGCCACATCATCCACCTAGACTGGCCTCGCAAAATTTGTTCCTATACAGAGTCAATTTATAAAAAACTACTACAGGGGAGTTCTTAATTATTACATATTTTCTTGCTCTATTAAATCTTCCGATGACCATGTGTTTCATCAACGCACGGAGGTCTTCCTGACCAGAGGCCACATCATCCACGCAGGCTTTCACGCAAAACTTTTTTTCATATTCTGAGTCGATTTAAAAAAATTACTACATGGGAGTTCTTCACTTTTACATATTTTCTCGCTCTACTAAATCTTTCGAGAACCATATGTTTCATCTACGCAGGCGGAGGACTTTCCTGCCAGTGGCCACTTCATACACCCAGGCTGTCACGCAAAACCTTTTTTTATATTCAGAGTCGATTTAAAAAAAATTACTACATGGGAGTTCTTCATTTTTACATATTTTTTTGCTCTATTAAATCTTACAATGACTATGTGTTTCATCAATGCACGCGGAGGTTTTTCTGACCAGCCCCTTCATCCACCCAGGCTGCCACGTAAAACTTTTGTCATATTCAGAATTGATTTTAAACAAAACGACTGCAGAGGAGCTTTTCAGTTTTATACATTTTCGTGCTCTATTGAATATTTTTCGATGCAAATGTAGCAAAACTTTTGTCATATTTAGTGTCGATTTGAAAAAATAAACATCAAAAGGGAAGTTCTTAATTTTTACATATTTTCTTGCTCTATTGAATATCTTCCGATGACAATGTGTTTCATCAACGCACGCGGAGTTCATCATTACCAGTGGCCACATCATCCACCTAGACTGGCCTCACAAAATTTGTTCCTATACAGAGTCAATTTATAAAAAACTACTACAGGGGAGTTCTTAATTATTACATATTTTCTTGCTCTATTAAATCTTTCGATGACCATGTGTTTCATCAACGCACGCGGATGTCTTCCTGACTAGTGGCCACATCATTCACCCAGGCTTTCACGCGAAACCTTTTTTCATATTCAGAGTCGATTTAAAAAAATTACTACATGGGAGTTCGTCACTTTTACATATTTTCTCGCTCTATTAAATCTTTCGACAACCATATGTTTCATCTACGCAGGCGGAGGACTTTCCTACCAGTGGCCACTTCATACACCCAGGCTGTCACGCAAAACCTTTTTTTTATATTCAGAGTCGATTTAAAAAAATTACTACATGGGAGTTCTTAATTTTTACATATTTTCTTGCTCTATTAAATCTTACAATGACTATGTGTTTCATCAATGCACGCGGAGGTCTTTCTGACCAGCGGCCCGGCACCTTCATCCACCCAGGCTGCCACGTAAAACTTTTGTCGTATTCAGAGTCGATCTTAAACAAAACGACTTCAGGGGAGCTTTTCAATTTTACACATTTTCGTGCTCCATTGAATATTTTTCGAGGAAAATGTCGCAAAACTTTTTGTCATATTTAGAGTCGATTTAAAAAAATAAACACAAAAAAAAAGTTCTTAATTTTTACATGTTTTCTTGCTCTATTGAATATCTTTCGACGACCATGTGTTTCACATACTCGCGCGGAGTTCTTCCTGACCAGTTGCCACATCAACCACCCAGACTGGCCTACCAGTTTTACACATTTTCGTGCTCTATTGAATATTTTTCGATGCAAATTTCGCAAAACTTTTGTCATATTTAGAGTCGATTTAAAAAAATAAACATCAAAGGGAAGTTCTTAATTTTTACATATTTTCTTGCTCTATTGAATATCTTCCGATGGCATTGTGTTTCATCAACGCACGCGGAGTTCATCCTTACCAGTGGCCACATCATCCACCTAGACTAGCCTTACAAAATTTGTTCCTATACAGAGTCAATTTATAAAAAACTACTACAGGGGAGTTCTTAATTATTACATATTTTCTTGCTCTATTAAATCTTTCGATCACCATGTGTTTCATCAACGCACGCGGAGGTCTTCCTGACTAGTGGCCACATCATCCACCCAGGCTTTCACGCGAAACTTTTTTTCATATTCAGAGTCGATTTAAAAAAATTACTACATGGGAGTTCTTCACTTTTATATATTTTCTCGCTCTATTAAATCTTTCGACAACCATATGTTTCATCTACGCAGGCGGAGGACTTTCCTGCCAGTGGCCACTTCATACACCCAGGCTGTCACGCAAAACCTTTTTTTTATATTCAGAGTCGATTTAAAAAAATTACTACATGGGAGTTCTTAATTTTTACATATTTTCATGCTCTGTTAAATCTTACAATGACTATGTGTTTCATCAATGCACGCGGAGGTCTTTCTGACCAGCGTCCCCTTCATCCACCCAGGCTGCCACGTAAATCTTTCGTCATATTCAGAGTCGATTTTAAACAAAACGACTGCAGAGGAGCTTTTCAGTTTTACACATTTTCGTGCTCTATTGAATATTTTTCGATGCAAATTTAGCAAAACTTTTGTCATATTTAGAGTCGATTTAAAAAAATAAACATCAAAGGGAAGTTCTTAATTTTTACATATTTTCTTGCTCTATTGAATATCTTCCGATGGCAATGTGTTTCATCAACGCACGCGGAGTTCATCCTTACCAGTGGCCACATCATCCACCTAGACTGGCCTCGCAAAATTTGTTCCTATACAGAGTCAATTTATAAAAAACTACTACAGGGGAGTTCTTAATTATTACATATTTTCTTGCTCTATTAAATCTTCCGATGACCATGTGTTTCATCAACGCACGGAGGTCTTCCTGACCAGAGGCCACATCATCCACCCAGGCTTTCACGCAAAACTTTGTAACGAAACTTTTCCCTCTCTGGCCAGGGTATGTGACTCAGCCGAGTCCAGGATCCGTCCAGTTATTTATTTGATTGAGACACAAGGCTTCCTTCAATGAATTCTCTCTTTTATTAATTTCTAGATTAGTTCAATAATTCAACAATTAAGCTTATATAAAATATTAGGAAATGGTCTTAAAATGTATAAATGGGTACAAAATAGATGTATGGCCTCTGATAGCCTTCACAGGTGGACGCTGTGGTGAAAGAACCTGTCCCCGCTCCACTGGGGTACGAGCGAACCGGGTGTTGGCCGCGGGAGTGCAACTCCGCAAGGCGACGTGCTGATGAGAATCGTTGGGCCGCGGGAGTACAACTCCACAGGCGACGCTCTGATGCGAACTGTTGGCCGCGGGAGTACAACTCCACAAAGCGACGTGCTAATGAGAAACGTTGGGCCGCGGGAGTACAACTCCACAGGCGACGCTCTGATGCGAACTGTTGGCCGCGGGAGTACAACTCCACAGGCGACGTGCTAATGTGAGTGTTGGCCGCGGGAGTACAACTCCACAAGGCGACGTGCTGATGAGAAACGTTGGGCCGCGGGAGTACAACTCCACAGGCGACGCTCTGATGCGAACTGTTGGGCGCGGGAGTACAACTCCACACGCGACGTACTAATGTGAGTGTTGGCCGCGGGAGTACAACTCCACAAGGCGACGTGCTAATGAGAAACGTTGGGCCGCGAGGCCCTGTTGGCGTCGACGTTGTGGCTCTGCCGAAGTCGAGGCTCTGCTGGCGTCGACGTTAAAATGACTTACCGAAGATAGACTTCCAAAAGACCACGGTCCAGGTCGGGAGTTCACGACAAAAAGCCCCGATTCCTCGTGGTGAAGCGCCTTTTATAGTGACGATGGTATTCGTACGCGCTTATTGTAAGAAGCTTGTTGTCTCTTTCTTGCCTGCGTGGTCGTTTCTGTGGTCGAGCTCTCTCGATCCACTCAGGCGATGGTGCTACTTTCTAACAACTCTCAATTTTTGTCAAATCTTTTCTACTTTGCCTTTCGTTACATACATATTAATATGCAGAAACGGTAGTTTGCAATTTAATTACCATATATTCCGGGTATATATATATATATATATATATATATATATATATATATATATATATATATATATATATATATATATATATATATATATATATATATATATATATATATATATATATATATATATATATATATATATATATATATATATATATATATATATATATATATATTATATATATTATATATATCCGGGTATAATATATAT
The DNA here is from genome assembly GCA_922984085.1 of Sicus ferrugineus. Classification (NCBI taxonomy): domain Eukaryota; kingdom Metazoa; phylum Arthropoda; class Insecta; order Diptera; family Conopidae; genus Sicus; species Sicus ferrugineus. The sequence continues at coordinate 29,449,962 of OV277349.1, forward strand.
ATTATATATTCCGGGTATATATATATATATATATATATATATATATATATATATATATATATATATATATATATATATATATATATATATATATATATATATATATATATATATATATATATTATATATATTATATATATAAGTAGAAAATTTACAAGTAACAGAATTATGTGGGGAAGAAATTAAGTTGTGCTTAATTTGTTCCTGACATCTCCCTCTTACTTTATCGAGGGGGTGGTGGCGACGACGATCCTGCCCGTCTGCGTGACCTTTATGTCATAACGAATGCCCCAGCTGCCACGAGCCAGCTTGATGGCGTTCCTGCCTCGCTTCCTCCGCTTAATGTCCTGGACCTCGTATTTTGAATGAATGTGAAATGTTTTCTTTTCGCAGCGATCTCCGCAAGTTGTGATAACGAAGGATCCCATTATTTCGTGTATAGTTGCTTTCTTCGCACTTCGGTACTAAAAATCCCCTGTTTATTTTCTTGTTATTCGTATAAATTAGTTACTTAATAAATCGGAATATTTTGGATTTCATGCAATTCTTATACAATAATGCTTTGCTGTGGCTTCTTTCTGTTATTTAAATATTATGTATTTATAGAAAGGGAGTTACCATGACCTCGCTGTGTTTTCCCTATTCTGCCGTGGTTGCCTGCGTCGGCCGTGGGAGCTGTGTCTGCTGGTATGCTTTTGAGCTCGCTGACGTGTGCTGTCCTCGTCTTCTTGGAGGCACTATTTACTTCCTGGAGTTGTACAATCAACGGGGATTTGAACGCGATTACCTTGTTGGGGCCATCATATTTTGGTGCCAATTTGGCTGCAAAGCTGTCGGCGGCCTTCGAGAGCGGATGGGTTCGTTTAAGGACGAGCTGCCCAATATTCGGTGTCCAGTGGCGTCGGCGCAAGTTGTAATGACGAGCCTGATCGGAGGCGGCTTGGGTCAGTCTTTTCCTGACGATCGCAAATATTTCTGTGAGTCGCTTGGCCTTGTTATCCGCCTCCTCGGGCGATTGTCCCGAGCCAAATGTTTTCTGGTCGAATAAAGATCCCGGCAACCGCAGCTCTCGTCCTTGCGTGAGATAGGCAGGACTATAGCCAGTTACATCCGATCTGCTTGAATTCAGGGCCAGTGTGATTTCGGGAATCAACTCGTCCCAGGGGTTCTGTTGTCCATCAGCGAATTGGGCGATCATGGTCTTCAAAGTTCTGTTTGCTCGTTCCGCTGGGTTCTCTTGTGGGGCGTATGGGGCTGTATACTGGTGCTTGGTTCCTATTTCTGTGAGAAAGCTTTCGAACGCTCGGCTCGTGAACTGGACGCCGTTGTCTGAAATTAAAACTTTTGGGGTGCCGTAACGGGCCAGTATCCTCTCTCGGAAAGCCTTTATAAGATTTGGCGTTGAGGCTTTGCGCAGTGGTACGGCTTCAATCCACTTGGAGAACCTGTCGAAAAATACTAGAATCGTATTATTACCGTGCTTTGACCGGGGAAGTGGTCCAATGAAGTCCGTGCAAACGTTGGCCCACGGCTCATCGGCGATTTGACTCAGCATTTTCCCAGCCTTCAGTTGTTGGTCCACTTTGAACTTCTGGCATGATTCACATCGTAGCACAAAGTTTTTGATGTCTCGCGACATGCCTGGCCAGTAGTATCTGTCCATGATCCTGGCGGTGGTCTTCCGAATTCCTAAGTGGACTGCGCTGGGAAGACTGTGGTTCTCGTATAACACACGTTGGCGGAGGAAGCTGGGGACGCACATCTTCCACGGGGTGCATTCCTCGTCGTATTCGCGTTGCGCTATGTGCCTGCACAGATTCCCATCCTGCTCGAGGAAATCTGGGTATTTCTCGGGGTTGTCGTGAATAGCGGCTATCTTCTTTTCTAACCAAGGACACTTCTTACACTTTTCTTCGTCAATTCCTGTGCGGCGGAGGGTGTCTACCGGTTGTCGCGACAATGCGTCGGCCACTGCGTTGAGTTTCCCTCTTCTGTATTGGACGTCGAACCTATATTGCTGCAGTTATAACGCCCACCTTGCGATCCGGCCCGATGGATTCTCTATCGAATTGAGCCACTTAAGGGAGAGATGGTCTGTAACCACCGTAAACTTGTACCCCTCGAGGTAGCACCGCATTTTCCTGATGCCCCATATGATCGCCAAGCACTCCTTTTCCGTAGTGGTATAATTTTGTTCGGCTGGGTTGAGACGGCGACTGGCATAGGCGATTACCGCTTCTCTCCCATCGTCGTCCTGCGTTAACACGGCTCCCAGGCCGACCTCGCTGGCGTCAGTTTGGAGGATAAATCGCTTGGTGAAGTCCGGACAGGTCAGGACAGGTGCATTGACAAGCATTCCTTTCAGCTTATCGAAGGCCTTCTGTTGTTCGTCTTGCCACTTCCAATGTCTGCCCTTTTTCAGCAGAGTGGTCATCGGGTGTACTACAGTTGCGAATTCGGGTACAAATCGGCGATACCAGGACGCAATTCCCAGTCACTGTCGCAGTTCGCGTACGTTGGAGGGTGGTTTCAGCGTCTTGATGGCGGAAATTTTGTCTGGGTCCGTTTCGATGCCGCGTTCACTTACCAAGTGTCCCAAATACTTAGTGTGCTTTTTGAAGAACTCACATTTCTCTGGGTTCAATTTCAGGTTCGCCGACCGCAACCTTCGGAAGACTTCCTGCAGGTGGCCCACGTGCTCCTCCACTGAGGTGCTTGTAACTATAATGTCATCCAGATATGCGAAAGCATGTGGTTCTAAGTCAGGTCCAATGACTTTATCCAACGCCCTCTGGAATGTCGCCGGAGCAGAATGGAGGCCGAATGGCATGACCTTCCATTGGAAGAGGCCTCGCCCCGGGACCGTAAATGCTGTGTACTTCTTGCTGTCGTTGTCCATTGGTATTTGCCAATACCCGTTTTTAAGGTCCAGGCTGCTGATAACCTTTGCGATTCGTAGTCGGTCGAGTATGTAAAGGATACGCGGAAGTGGATACGCGTCAGAAATTGATCTGTCGTTTAGCTGCCGGTAGTCAATGCAGAGTCTCCAAGTGCCTGTTTTCTTTTTGACCAGGACTATCGGGGCACTATAGGCACTGTGTGACGGCTCGATGCATCCTTTAGCCAGAAGTTCGTCGACCTCTCTGCTTATTACTTCCTGCATGGCCGGGTTGCGTGGGATTTATCTCCACGCTTAATCGGCCGCTCATCTTTCATGGCAATCTTGTGCGACGTAATGTTGCATGTTCCTTGTACCTCATTGAATTTCGCGAGTTCGTGCCGCAGGAAATGATCGATGCTCAGCGATGGAGGGTCCTCCTCCTTGAGAGCCGTGCACGTCCACTCCTCTCGCCATTTCTGTCCGTGTGTCTCTCGCAGACTGACCGTCTGTCCGCCGCAGCTGATGACGGCCCCAGCCTTCGCCAAGAAGTCCAGGCCCAGAAGCAAGTCGTCCGATGCCCCGGCCATAATCAACAGCTCCACATCGATCTCACATGTGCCGAGTTTGATTCTTACCTGGAGGCATCCGTTGGTCATCCTTCGTGTGTTGTCGGCTAGGCGAATGTAGTTGGCGGAAGTAGTTCGGCTCACCGGAAGACCGAGCTCCTGCACAAAAGCTTGGCTGGCAAAGCTCCTTGTCGCTCCCGTGTCCAACACCGCTCTTTTCTTGAGGTGTTCCACTATGACTTCTGCAGTTAAATGAGTACTGTCGTGGTGTATGAGGCTTAGTTGACCCGGCGAGGGGTCGTAGTTGCTGGACCCGCATTCCCTCCTGCCTGGCGTGGTCCGTCCTCGTTTCCCGGGGGAGGTCGTTGGCAGCATTCGATAGTGTGGAGTCCGCGATGTCCGCAAGTCCAACAAAACAGGATACGGCGGTTGTGACAATACCGTTCCGTGTGGCCGTCTTGCCCGCATCGTCGACATGCAGTGGCTGGGTTTGTACTCACTTCGACCGGGGGTGCCAGCTGTCGATGCGTCACTTCTCGCTCACGTGGCCGGTGGTTTGTGGGTTCCGGTTGCCGTCCATGTATTTCTTCAAGGTCCTCTGCTAGAAAAATGAGTTCCTCGAGGCTCATGAAGTCGCGCCGTTTCACGTAAAGTTGCACGTCTTTCCGCGCGTTTCGATAGAGGCGCTCAAGCTTCTCCTCCTCGGCCCAGTTGACATGACGCATAGCGTCGTACAGGTCGAGCACGTAGTCCTTGAAGGGTTCGTCTGGTTTGTGGTGCCGGTTACGTATGTGGTCCTCGAGTCCCTCGAAATAACTTGTGGACAGAAAGAATTTCAAAAACGCCGTTTTGAATTGACTCCAGGTTTGCCAATCCATTATTCTGTTGCGGAACCAGATCAGAGCTCGGTCTCGAAGAAGTTCCGGCATTGTCCTTGGTAGCAAGTCTCGGCTTATCCCATACGCGGTGGCCAGTTCTTCCAACCTTTCCATAAACGCGAGAGGATCGCGACCACCGTCATATCTAACTGACCACTTCCGCACTTTGTCCATGACGTCAGCGTGATCTGTCGTGCGTTCCCTCGACATTGGCCCGCATTCACCCCCTTGACTTGCTGTTGAAGTGGTTGTGGGCAGTTGCAGAGTTTCCACTGTTTCGGGCTGATGCGTCTGTGCCGTCCCCATTCGGTGCGGGGACTACGCTTGCTGGTGAATCCTTTCCAGTTGTTCTAATCGCGCCGTGACCTTTTCGTCGTCCTTCGAGTCTGATGCAAACGTGGCCAGCCGTTTTCTTAAATCCTCGACGGTTCCACCTTCGTCGAGTTCAAATTCCTTCGCGTAGGTTATTAGCTCGTCCTTGCGTAATGAGTAAATCCACGTGATCTTCATGGCGTGCGTCTTCTTACGGCACTCTGTGATGAGTTATTTCGATGTTCGTGTCTCGTCGAGATGTTGGAAGCCTTAATGTCCCTGCTCGGGCGCCACTGTAACGAAACTTTTCCCTCTCTGGCCAGGGTATGTGACTCAGCCGAGTCCAGGATCCGTCCAGTTATTTATTTGATTGAGACACAAGGCTTCCTTCAATGAATTCTCTCTTTTATTAATTTCTAGATTAGTTCAATAATTCAACAATTAAGCTTATATAAAATATTTGGAAATGGTCTTAAAATGTATAAATGGGTACAAAATAGATGTATGGCCTCTGATAGCCTTCACAGGTGGACGCTGTGGTGAAAGAACCTGTCCCCGCTCCACTGGGGTGCAACTCCGCAAGGCGACATGCTGATGAGAATTGTTGGGCCGCGGGAGTACAACTCCACAGGCGACGCTCTGATGCGAACTGTTGGCCGCGGGAGTACAACTCCACAAGGCGACGTGCTGATGAGAAACGTTGGGCCGCGGGAGTACAACTCCACAGGCGACGCTCTGATGCGAACTGTTGGGCGCGGGAGTACAACTCCACACGCGACGTACTAATGTGAGTGTTGGCCGCGGGAGTACAACTCCACAAGGCGACGTGCTAATGAGAAACGTTGGGCCGCGAGGCCCTGTTGGCGTCGACGTTGTGGCTCTGCCGAAGTCGAGGCTCTGCTGGCGTCGACGTTAAAATGACTTACCGAAGATAGACTTCCAAAAGACCACGGTCCAGGTCGGGAGTTCACGACAAAAAGCCCCGATTCCTCGTGGTGAAGCGCCTTTTATAGTGACGATGGTATTCGTACGCGCTTATTGTAAGAAGCTTGTTGTCTCTTTCTTGCCTGCGTGGTCGTTTCTGTGGTCGAGCTCTCTCGATCCACTCAGGCGATGGTGCTACTTTCTAACAACTCTCAATTTTTGTCAAATCTTTTCTACTTTGCCTTTCGTTACATACATATTAATATGCAGAAACGGTAGTTTGCAATTTAATTACCATATATTCCGGGTATATATATATATATATATATATATATATATATATATATATATATATATATATATATATATATATATATATATATATATATATATATATATATATATATATATATATATATATATATATATATATATATATATATATATATATATATATATATATATATATATATATATATATATATATATATATATATATATATATATATATATATATATTATATATATATTATATATATCCGGGTATAATATATATATTATATATTCCGGGTATATATATATATATATATATATATATATATATATATATATATATATATATATATATATATATATATATATATATATATATATATATATATATATATATATATATATATATATATATATATTATATATATTATATATATAAGTAGAAAATTTACAAGTAACAGAATTATGTGGGGAAGAAATTAAGTTGTGCTTAATTTGTTCCTGACATCTCCCTCTTACTTTATCGAGGGGGTGGTGGCGACGACGATCCTGCCCGTCTGCGTGACCTTTATGTCATAACGAATGCCCCAGCTGCCACGAGCCAGCTTGATGGCGTTCCTGCCTCGCTTCCTCCGCTTAATGTCCTGGACCTCGTATTTTGAATGAATGTGAAATGTTTTCTTTTCGCAGCGATCTCCGCAAGTTGTGATAACGAAGGATCCCATTATTTCGTGTATAGTTGCTTTCTTCGCACTTCGGTACTAAAAATCCCCTGTTTATTTTCTTGTTATTCGTATAAATTAGTTACTTAATACAGTCACTGTTCTAACCTTGCCGCGAGTGCACGTATTCCGGAATTTTCAATTAGTGATCTCTCTGAGTTGATAAGAAACTGATCGCTCCTTACTCTCATTCGCGAGCGGTTCCATTTCAACTGTTCTCAATTTATATATTCGGAAACAAAAACAATTTACCTGCATTAAATTATCGGTATCTCTCAAAAAAATGAATAAACCTCCCGATCGAAGCTTTAAAATGAAAGAACTACCTTCAATAGAATTTAATAATAATAAAACTCTAAAAACAACATCATCCGGTCCGAAGTTCTTAGTTATGTCCAGAATAAATAGCACCGAGGGCTTATCTAAAGTATCCCCATTCCTATTAAAAAAAGTGATTGACAATACTTGTGGAAGTGAAGTCGACTCTTGTAAGAAATCGCGTAACGGTACTATCTTAATTAAAACAAAAAACCTTGTACAAGCCACTAAATTAGTAAAACTCACCGCACTGAATAATACTATCAAAGTTGATATTTCTGAACACACTACTTTGAACTGCTCTAAAGGCGTCATATATTCAAATGATTTACGGGAAATTCCAGAAGAAGAAATTCTGCTTGAGCTAAAACCACAAAATGTGATCGAAGTTAAAAAAATCTTGAAAAAGGCAGAAACTTCCCTTGTAGAAACCGGCCTAATTATTCTATCATTCGACTCTACTTCTCTTCCAAATGATATTACTATTGGTTACGAGAAAACAAACATACGTCCATATATACCCATGCCAACCAGATGTAATAATTGTTACAAATATGGACATCTATCAAAATTTTGCAAAAATGACAATATATGTCCAGACTGCTCCAGCCCTAATCACATTGCTGATAGATTAACAGAAAAATGTTTAAATAACAGAACCTGTGTCAACTGCAAAGCAAGTCAAATATTCCCTTTTCAACACTCCGCTCTCGACAAAATTTGTCCCGTTTTCATAAAACAAAAAGAGTTACAAACTATAAAAACCATAGAAAAAGTCAACAACAAAACAGCTTATCTCATCTACAACTCTCGGCATCAGCATGGTACCACATCCTACTCAGCTGTTGCTAATACTCCACTCTCTCCATCTCTACACAAACAAGAAACAACTAACAACAATCCGCCAAAAAGTTTACCTCACTCATCCATACCAGCAAAAACTGTAAAACTCTCCGAAAGTAACCCTGTATCAAATCTTCAACTAATCCCAACAATACATAATCGAGACCTCATACACTATTCAGATCACTTCTCAGAATCAGACGCAGATTTAAAATTACCAGCCACGCGGTCACAAATCAAAATTCTGCCCCGAAACTCATCTAAAAGAACCTTAGCATCACTGAAGAAAAACTCCAATCAGACAAGCAAGAAGTCAATAAATAAACAAAAACCGAATTCAACCAATCACAAGGACAGTCAGGAGGAGGAAATGGATTTTCTCTCATAATACCATTAACATTAATAATATGGTATTAATTTTTATTTGTAAACACTTCCAGTTATATATACATTATATACCTACAATGCTGTTACAATTATATACACTGACAACACAATTTATATACCTATATACAACTATATATATATTCAATACAAATTTTAAGCGTATCTAGTTATTGCCTAACATGATCATGTTACAATGGAATATTAGAGGATACATCAATAATTATAATGAATTGCAACTTTTAATTAAAAAATACTCCCCCAAAGTGATCTCCCTACAGGAAACCCACATTATCTCTCCATTGAATATCCCAATCCCTATCAATTATCAAATTTACAACCTAAATACATCTAATTCATATGGTGGCGTGGCTCTTCTAATTCACTCCTCCTTGCAACATAAATCGTTTGATTGTAATAACAGAGCTTTTGACTCAGTTGGTGTTGAACTTTACTCCTCAAAGAAATTTAGAGTCTTATCAACTTATATTCCTCCATCTAATAATTTTTCCATATCCGACCTAGATAGTATATTTCCTTCACAATCTACCCCGACTTTAATTACTGGTGACTTTAATGCCTGGCACATGGTTTGGGGTTCCCCCCGCAACAACGCCAAAGGTTTAAAACTAGCCAAATTTATTACCAAATCCAACCTTATTATACTTAATGATGGCTCTCCAACGCATTTCAGTACGCATAAATCTCTGTCACATATTGATCTCTCATTATGTACCCCTGATCTCGCTTTAGTGTCTGATTGGAAAATTGAAAACGACTTATGTGGAAGTGACCACTTTCCAATAATAATTTCCATCTCTCAAAGGCAAGCTCAGAAAAACCAAACACCCAAAACTCAATTCTCAACTAGTAAAGCGGACTGGAATTTATTTCAGGTAACTTCATCCCAACTTAATTTAACTAAACCCATAAGTCACAATGTTAACAAAGAAGGAGCAAACATAAGAAAAATTGTTTTAAAAAGTGCCTTTGCTGCCATTCCTCAGTCATGTAACAAGCCCAATACACGTACTGTACCATGGTGGAATCCTACATTAAATAAATTACAACATGAAAAGAAATCTGCATGGCAAACTTTTAAACGTAATATTAACCAAGAAAATCTAATCAAATACAAACACTCTAACGCTAAATTCAAGAGAGAGCTTAAAGTAGCAAAAAAGCAAAGCATTAATTCATACACTTCTGATATCAATCCCCGTACCCCTCCTCAAAAAATTTGGCACAACATCAGACGTTTCTGTGGCTATAAACCTTCCTTTAGTATTCATTGCATATCAAGCCCTCACCCACCCTTCGCATATACAACAAATAAAGCAGACATAGCTGAATTATTTGCACAATTTTGGTCCAATAAATCCTCTGACTCCAATTTTTCAAGTTACTTTGTAGCTAATAAGCATCTTTCCAAGACCAATAACTTTCCCATAACCCCTTCTCCTACTGCAACTCTCATTGAGAATAATATTAACTTCTTAGAATTTTCTTCAGCCCTTAATAAATTACAGGGTAAAACCCCAGGGTTAGACAGGATCTCCTACCCCATGTTAAAGAACCTGCATATAACAGTTAAGAAAAGACTATTAATCCTATACAATAACATCTTTACTTCAAACATACCTAGTTCTTATAAATTCAGTCTCATAGTTCCTATTTTAAAACCTAAAGCTGACAAAACCACTTTGTCATCTTACAGACCAATCTCTTTAAACTCTTGTTGCGCTAAACTTTTGGACAAAATAATAGCTAAAAGGCTTTGGTGGTTTTTATGTACTAATAAACTACTTAATAGCAATCAATTTGGTTTTAAAAAAGATAAATCTGTTACAGACGCTCTACTTTACGTAGACCATTTAGTAACTAGATCGCTTTCAGCTAAAAATCACATTTCTCTCCTCTCCCTCGACTTCGAAAAAGCGTTTGATAGAATCGGTGCCCACTCAGTTATCGATCAACTGAAAGAATGGTACTTAGGACCAAACATCATAAACTATGTTACCAACTTTATGCAAAATAGAAAACTTAGAGTTCGTGTCGGCTCCTATCTGTCAAATGATTATCCGCTATACAACGGTATTCCACAAGGCTCTCCACTATCTGTGATTCTATTCTTAATTGCCTATAATAAATTAGCCCATACAATATCCCTACATAAGGAATTATCATTCTGCGCTTATGCAGATGATTTCACTATAATTGTCAAACCAAAAAACAAAAAGAACATCAATGTGGATTTGACCGCCCTATTTATTGATATTAACAATTGGTGCAATTACTCTGGTGCAACACTATCAACTCCGAAAACCAAACAGCTACACATTTGCCGAAAACACCATTGCTCCTCCTCTTTACTTACTAACAATACGCAATTTCAGAAGGTTGAGAAACTCAAATTCTTGGGAATCATATTTAGTAAAAACTACAAATGGAATTCGCACATTGAATATCTGCAACTCTCCTTAAACAAACAGTTAAACATTATAAAGTGTCTCTCAAGCCCTTCTTTCAACTGCAATACATCTTCTCTACTCTCTGTCACCAAATCATTAATAGTGGCAAAAATTGATTACGGCTTATTCCTGTACGGACATACCGCCATTTCATCTCTAGCAAAACTAAAATCTACATTCAACTCTGCAATTCGGTTCGCTCTTGGCGCCTATCGGACAACCCCAATTAACAACATCCTCATTGAAAGCTCTCTACCTTCTATTGAAATTAAAACTGAAATGGTAACGACTAAACTATATAAAAACCTCATAAATTCTGGGTTCTCCCCCTTTCATAACATAATAAAATCTTACAAAATAAAACGTCCATCTAGAATCCCTTCAATCATCTCAAAAATTATCAGTAAAAGCAAAGAATATGACATAGATTTATTACCCCCACAATTTTCCCGCGATCGCCTACCTCCATGGAGTCTCGACCCATCTACTATTAACTTGTCCTTATACGAATTATCGAAACCAAAATCTTCTACACCCCCCGCTGTCTACCAGCAAAACTTTCTTAAGCTAAAAAATGACTTAAATTCCTTCTTCTTTCTTTATACCGATGGCTCTCAAGCAAATTACACTACAACCTATAGCATTACCACAGAAAATAAAGTAATAAAATCTGCACACCTACCCCAGTATAGTTCGGTTTTCTCAGCAGAAATCATTGCGATCAAAGAAGCAATTGATATCATTAAAAACAGAAATGGTAATTTTGCCATTTGCTCTGACTCTTTTTCAGCCCTTAATGCAATCGCAAATCCTAACAACACTACCTACTACCCTAATGAAATCAGAAAAATGCTTTTACGCAAGTATCCAAATATTACTATTATTTGGGTACCTGGCCATACCCAAATTCCAGGAAACGAATTTGCAGATAAATCTGCTAAACTTGCTACCCTGGCTCCTTTGATTACAACTCCAAACCACAACCTAACTGATATCAATAAACATATTAACGCTTCTTTACAACTCAAATCACAGGAAACTTTTAGTAAATGTTCTCCTTGGTATAAAAATATTAATCCAAAATATACCTCTGCTTACAATTACTGTCACCAACTTGATAAAATTAATACAAACAGAAGAGATCTAATAATATTCACCAGGCTCAGACTAGGTCACACAATGCTCACACATCAGCACCTTATAAGCAAAACCCTTTCTCCCATTTGTGAATTTTGCGACAATCCAACATCCTGCCCCTCCCACCTTCTCCTAACCTGCCCAGCTTTCCAAAATAACCGACTTTTGGCATTTCCAAACCTTGACCCTTTACTATCCCTATCCTACCCTACTGAGGCTAATATAAACAAAATTATTAGATTCCTCAAAGCCTCTGGGCTATATAATAGAATATAAACTTAAGATAAACAGAATGAATACTTAAGATAAGACTTAAGACTCTATGTACATTATATATACATTCATATTAAGTTTTATTGTACTTATTTGAGCTGAAGGCCAAAGTTGCCATTGCCTTTCTTTTTCTCGTCAATCTATAGTTTTTAAATTATAGATTGAACATAAATAAATAAATAAATAAATAGTTACTTAATAAATCGGAATATTTTGGATTTCATGCAATTCTTATATAATAATGCTTTGCTGTGGCTTCTTTCTGTTATTTAAATATTATATATTTATAGAAAGGGAGTTACCATGACCTAGCTGTGTTTTCCCTATTCTGCCGTGGTTGCCTGCGTCGGCCGTGGGAGCTGTGTCTGCTGGTATGCTTTTGAGCTCGCTGACGTGTGCTGTCCTCGTCTTCTTGGAGGCACTATTTACTTCCTGGAGTTGTACAATCAACGGGGATTTGAACGCGATTACCTTGTAGGGGACATCATATTTTGGTGCCAATTTGGCTGCAAAGCTGTCGGCGGCCTTCGAGAGCGGATGGGTTCGTTTAAGGACGAGCTGCCCAATATTCGGTGTCCAGTGGCGTCGGCGCAAGTTGTAATGACGAGCCTGATCGGAGGCGGCTTGGGTCAGTCTTTTCCTGACGATCGCAAATATTTCTGTGAGTCGCTTGGCCTTGTTATCCGCCTCCTCGGGCGATTGTCCCGAGCCAAATGTTTTCTGGTCGAATAAAGATCCCGGCAACCGCAGCTCTCGTCCTTGCGTGAGATAGGCAGGACTATAGCCAGTTACATCCGATCTGCTTGAATTCAGGGCCAGTGTGATTTCGGGAATCAACTCGTCCCAGGCGTTCTGTTGTCCATCAGCGAATTGGGCGATCATGGTCTTCAAAGTTCTGTTTGCTCGTTCCGCTGGGTTCTCTTGTGTGGTGTACGGGGTTGTATACTGGTGCTTGGTTCCTATTTCTGTGAGAAAGCTTTCGAACGCTCGGCTCGTGAACTGGACGCCGTTGTCTGAAATTAAAACTTTTGGGGTGCCGTAACGGGCCAGTATCCTCTCTCGGAAAGCCTTTATAAGATTTGGCGTTGAGGCTTTGCGCAGTGGTACGGCTTCAATCCACTTGGAGAACCTGTCGAAAAATACTAGAATCGTATTATTACCGTGCTTTGACCGGGGAAGTGGTCCAATGAAGTCCGTGCAAACGTTGGCCCACGGCTCATCGGCGATTTGACTCAGCATTTTCCCAGCCTTCAGTTGTTGGTCCACTTTGAACTTCTGGCATGATTCACATCGTTGCACAAAGTTTTTGATGTCTCGCGACATGCCTGGCCAGTAGTATCTGTCCATGATCCTGGCGGTGGTCTTCCGAATTCCTAAGTGGCCTGCGCTGGGAAGACTGTGGTTCTCGTATAACACACGTTGGCGGAGGAAGCTGGGGACGCACATCTTCCACGGGGTGCATTCCTCGTCGTATTCGCGTTGCGCTATGTGCCTGCACAGATTCCCATCCTGCTCGAGGAAATCTGGGTATTTCTCGGGGTTGTCGTGAATAGCGGCTATCTTCTTTTCTAACCAAGGACACTTCTTACACTTTTCTTCGTCAATTCCTGTGCGGCGGAGGGTGTCTACCGGTTGTCGCGACAATGCGTCGGCCACTGCGTTGAGTTTCCCTCTTCTGTATTGGACGTCGAACCTATATTGCTGCAGTTATAACGCCCACCTTGCGATCCGGCCCGATGGATTCTCTATCGAATTGAGCCACTTAAGGGAGAGATGGTCTGTAACCACCGTAAACTTGTACCCCTCGAGGTAGCACCGCATTTTCCTGATGCCCCATATGATCGCCAAGCACTCCTTTTCCGTAGTGGTATAATTTTGTTCGGCTGGGTTGAGACGGCGACTGGCATAGGCGATTACCGCTTCTCTCCCATCGTCGTCCTGCGTTAACACGGCTCCCAGGCCGACCTCGCTGGCGTCAGTTTGGAGGATAAATCGCTTGGTGAAGTCCGGACAGGTCAGGACAGGTGCATTGACAAGCATTCCTTTCAGCTTATCGAAGGCCTTCTGTTGTTCGTCTTGCCACTTCCAATGTCTGCCCTTTTTCAGCAGAGTGGTCATCGGGTGTACTACAGTTGCGAATTCGGGTACAAATCGGCGATACCAGGACGCAATTCCCAGTCACTGTCGCAGTTCGCGTACGTTGGAGGGTGGTTTCAGCGTCTTGATGGCGGAAATTTTGTCTGGGTCCGTTTCGATGCCGCGTTCACTTACCAAGTGTCCCAAATACTTAGTGTGCTTTTTGAAGAACTCACATTTCTCTGGGTTCAATTTCAGGTTCGCCGACCGCAACCTTCGGAAGACTTCCTGCAGGTGGCCCACGTGCTCCTCCACTGAGGTGCTTGTAACTATAATGTCATCCAGATATGCGAAAGCATGTGGTTCTAAGTCAGGTCCAATGACTTTATCCAACGCCCTCTGGAATGTCGCCGGAGCAGAATGGAGGCCGAATGGCATGACCTTCCATTGGAAGAGGCCTCGCCCCGGGACCGTAAATGCTGTGTACTTCTTGCTGTCGTTGTCCATTGGTATTTGCCAATACCCGTTTTTAAGGTCCAGGCTGCTGATAACCTTTGCGATTCGTAGTCGGTCGAGTATGTAAAGGATACGCGGAAGTGGATACGCGTCAGAAATTGATCTGTCGTTTAGCTGCCGGTAGTCAATGCAGAGTCTCCAAGTGCCTGTTTTCTTTTTGACCAGGACTATCGGGGCACTATAGGCACTGTGTGACGGCTCGATGCATCCTTTAGCCAGAAGTTCGTCGACCTCTCTGCTTATTACTTCCTGCATGGCCGGGTTGCGTGGGATTTATCTCCACGCTTAATCGGCCGCTCATCTTTCATGGCAATCTTGTGCGACGTAATGTTGCATGTTCCTTGTACCTCATTGAATTTCGCGAGTTCGTGCCGCAGGAAATGATCGATGCTCAGCGATGGAGGGTCCTCCTCCTTGAGAGCCGTGCACGTCCACTCCTCTCGCCATTTCTGTCCGTGTGTCTCTCGCAGACTGACCGTCTGTCCGCCGCAGCTGATGACGGCCCCAGCCTTCGCCAAGAAGTCCAGGCCCAGAAGCAAGTCGTCCGATGCCCCGGCCATAATCAACAGCTCCACATCGATCTCACATGTGCCGAGTTTGATTCTTACCTGGAGGCATCCGTTGGTCATCCTTCGTGTGTTGTCGGCTAGGCGAATGTAGTTGGCGGAAGTAGTTCGGCTCACCGGAAGACCGAGCTCCTGCACAAAAGCTTGGCTGGCAAAGCTCCTTGTCGCTCCCGTGTCCAACACCGCTCTTTTCTTGAGGTGTTCCACTATGACTTCTGCAGTTAAATGAGTACTGTCGTGGTGTATGAGGCTTAGTTGACCCGGCGAGGGGTCGTAGTTGCTGGACCCGCATTCCCTCCTGCCTGGCGTGGTCCGTCCTCGTTTCCCGGGGGAGGTCGTTGGCAGCATTCGATAGTGCGAATGTCCGCAAGTCCAACAAAACAGGATACGGCGGTTGTGACAATACCGTTCCGTGTGGCCGTCTTGCCCGCATCGTCGACATGCAGTGGCTGGGTTTGTATTCACTTCGACCGGGGGTGCCAGCTGTCGAAGCGTCATTTCTCGCTCACGTGGCCGGTGGTTTGTGGGTTCCGGTTGCCGTCCATGTATTTCTTCAAGGTCCTCTGCTAGAAAAATGAGTTCCTCGAGGCTCATGAAGTCGCGCCGTTTCACGTAAAGTTGCACGTCTTTCCGCGCGTTTCGATAGAGGCGCTCAAGCTTCTCCTCCTCGGCCCAGTTGACATGACGCATAGCGTCGTACAGGTCGAGCACGTAGTCCTTGAAGGGTTCGTCTGGTTTGTGGTGCCGGTTACGTATGTGGTCCTCGAGTCCCTCGAAATAACTTGTGGACAGAAAGAATTTCAAAAACGCCGTTTTGAATTGACCCCAGGTTTGCCAATCCATTATTCTGTTGCGGAACCAGATCAGAGCTCGGTCTCGAAGAAGTTCCGGCATTGTCCTTGGTAGCAAGTCTCGGCTTATCCCATACGCGGTGGCCAGTTCTTCCAACCTTTCCATAAACGCGAGAGGATCGCGACCACCGTCATATCTAACTGACCACTTCCGCACTTTGTCCATGACGTCAGCGTGATCTGTCGTGCGTTCCCTCGACATTGGCCCGCATTCACCCCCTTGACTTACTGTTGAAGTGGTTGTGGGCAGTTGCAGAGTTTCCACTGTTTCGGGCTGATGCGTCTGTGCCGTCCCCATTCGGTGCGGGGACTACGCTTGCTGGTGAATCCTTTCCAGTTGTTCTAATCGCGCCGTGACGTTTTCGTCGTCCTTCGAGTCTGATGCAAACGTGGCCAGCCGTTTTCTTAAATCCTCGACGGTTCCACCTTCGTCGAGTTCAAATTCCTTCGGGTAGGTTATTAGCTCGTCCTTGCGTAATGAGTAAATCCAGGTGATCTTCATGGCGTGCGTCTTCTTACGGCACTCTGTGATGAGTTATTTCGATGTTCGTGTCTCGTCGAGATGTTGGAAGCCTTAATGTCCCTGCTCGGGCGCCACTGTAACGAAACTTTTCCCTCTCTGGCCAGGGTATGTGACTCAGCCGAGTCCAGGATCCGTCCAGTTATTTATTTGATTGAGACACAAGGCTTCCTTCAATGAATTCTCTCTTTTATTAATTTCTAGATTAGTTCAATAATTCAACAATTAAGCTTATATAAAATATTAGGAAATGGTCTTAAAATGTATAAATGGGTACAAAATAGATGTATGGCCTCTGATAGCCTTCACAGGTGGACGCTGTGGTGAAAGAACCTGTCCCCGCTCCACTGGGGTACGAGCGAACCGGGTGTTGGCCGCGGGAGTGCAACTCCGCAAGGCGACGTGCTGATGAGAATCGTTGGGCCGCGGGAGTACAACTCCACAGGCGACGCTCTGATGCGAACTGTTGGCCGCGGGAGTACAACTCCACAAAGCGACGTGCTAATGAGAAACGTTGGGCCGCGGGAGTACAACTCCACAGGCGACGCTCTGATGCGAACTGTTGGCCGCGGGAGTACAACTCCACAGGCGACGTGCTAATGTGAATGTTGGCCGCGGGAGTACAACTCCACAAGGCGACGTGCTGATGAGAAACGTTGGGCCGCGGGAGTACAACTCCACAGGCGACGCTCTGATGCGAACTGTTGGGCGCGGGAGTACAACTCCACAGGCGACGTACTAATGTGAGTGTTGGCCGCGGGAGTACAACTCCACAAGGCGACGTGCTAATGAGAAACGTTGGGCCGCGAGGCCCTGTTGGCGTCGACGTTGTGGCTCTGCCGAAGTCGAGGCTCTGCTGGCGTCGACGTTAAAATGACTTACCGAAGATAGACTTCCAAAAGACCACGGTCCAGGTCGGGAGTTCACGACAAAAAGCCCCGATTCCTCGTGGTGAAGCGCCTTTTATAGTGACGATGGTATTCGTACGCGCTTATTGTAAGAAGCTTGTTGTCTCTTTCTTGCCTGCGTGGTCGTTTCTGTGGTCGAGCTCTCTCGATCCACTCAGGCGATGGTGCTACTTTCTAACAACTCTCAATTTTTGTCAAATCTTTTCTACTTTGCCTTTCGTTACATACATATTAATATGCAGAAACGGTAGTTTGCAATTTAATTATCATATATTCCGGGTGTATATATATATATTATATATATTATATATATCCGGGTATAATATATATATTATATATTCCGGGTATATATATATATATATATTATATATATTATATATATAAGTAGAAAATTTACAAGTAACAGAATTATGTGGGGAAGAAATTAAGTTGTGCTTAATTTGTTCCTGACATCTCCCTCTTACTTTATCGAGGGGGTGGTGGCGACGACGATCCTGCCCGTCCGCGTGACCTTTATGTCATAACGAATGCCCCAGCTGCCACGAGCCAGCTTGATGGTGTTCCTGCCTCGCTTCCTCCGCTTAATGTCCTGGACCTCGTACTTTGAATGAATGTGAAATGTTTTCTTTTCGCAGCGATCTCCGCAAGTTGTGATAACGAAGGATCCCATTATTTCGTGTATAGTTGCTTTCTTCGCACTTCGGTACTAAAAATCCCCTGTTTATTTTCTTGTTATTCGTATAAATTAGTTACTTAATAAATCGGAATATTTTGGATTTCATGCAATTCTTATATAATAATGCTTTGCTGTGGCTTCTTTCTGTTATTTAAATATTATGTATTTATAGAAAGGGAGTTACCATGACCTCGCTGTGTTTTCCCTATTCTGCCGTGGTTGCCTGCGTCGGCCGTGGGAGCTGTGTCTGCTGGTATGCTTTTGAGCTCGCTGACGTGTGCTGTCCTCGTCTTCTTGGAGGCACTATTTACTTCCTGGAGTTGTACAATCAACGGGGATTTGAACGCGATTACCTTGTTGGGGCCATCATATTTTGGTGCCAATTTGGCTGCAAAGCTGTCGGCGGCCTTCGAGAGCGGATGGGTTCGTTTAAGGACGAGCTGCCCAATATTCGGTGTCCAGTGGCGTCGGCGCAAGTTGTAATGACGAGCCTGATCGGAGGCGGCTTGGGACAGTCTTTTCCTGACGATCGCAAATATTTCTGTGAGTCGCTTGGCCTTGTTATCCGCCTCCTCGGGCGATTGTCCCGAGCCAAATGTTTTCTGGTCGAATAAAGATCCCGGCAACCGCAGCTCTCGTCCTTGCGTGAGATAGGCAGGACTATAGCCAGTTACATCCGATCTGCTTGAATTCAGGGCCAGTGTGATTTCGGGAATCAACTCGTCCCAGGCGTTCTGTTGTCCATCAGCGAATTGGGCGATCATGGTCTTCAAAGTTCTGTTTGCTCGTTCCGCTGGGTTCTCTTGTGGGGCGTATGGGGCTGTATACTGGTGCTTGGTTCCTATTTCTGTGAGAAAGCTTTCGAACGCTCGGCTCGTGAACTGGACGCCGTTGTCTGAAATTAAAACTTTTGGGGTGCCGTAATGGGCCAGTATCCTCTCTCGGAAAGCCTTTATAAGATTTGGCGTTGAGGCTTTGCGCAGTGGTACGGCTTCAATCCACTTGGAGAACCTGTCGAAAAATACTAGAATCGTATTATTACCGTGCTTTGACCGGGGAAGTGGTCCAATGAAGTCCGTGCAAACGTTGGCCCACGGCTCATCGGCGATTTGACTCAGCATTTTCCCAGCCTTCAGTTGTTGGTCCACTTTGAACTTCTGGCATGATTCACATCGTTGCACAAAGTTTTTAATGTCTCGCGACATGCCTGGCCAGTAGTATCTGTCCATGATCCTGGCGGTGGTCTTCCGAATTCCTAAGTGGCCTGCGCTGGGAAGACTGTGGTTCTCGTATAACACACGTTGGCGGAGGAAGCTGGGGACGCATATCTTCCACGGGGGGCATTCCTCGTCGTATTCGCGTTGCGCTATGTACCTGTACAGATTCCCATCCTGCTCGAGGAAATCTGGGTATTTCTCGGGGTTGTCGTGAATAGCGGCTATCTTCTTTTCTAACCAAGGACACTTCTTACACTTTTCTTCGTCAATTCCTGTGCGGCGGAGGGTGTCTACCGGTTGTCGCGACAATGCGTCGGCCACTGCGTTGAGTTTCCCTCTTTTGTATTGGACGTCGAACCTATATTGTTGCAGTTATAACGCCCACCTTGCGATCCGGCCCGATGGATTCTCTATCGAATTGAGCCACTTAAGGGAGAGATGGTCTGTAACCACCGTAAACTTGTACCCCTCGAGGTAGCACCGCATTTTCCTGATGCCCCATATGATCGCCAAGCACTCCTTTTCCGTAGTGGTGTAATTTTGTTCGGCTGGGTTGAGACGGCGACTGGCATAGGCGATTACCGCTTCTCTCCCATCGTCGTCCTGCGTTAACACGGCTCCCAGGCCGACCTCGCTGGCGTCAGTTTGGAGGATAAATCGCTTAATGAAGTCCGGACAGGTCAGGACTGGTGCATTGACAAGCATTCCTTTCAGCTTATCGAAGGCCTTCTGTTGTTCGTCTTGCCACTTCCAATGTCTGCCCTTTTTCAGCAGAGTGGTCATCGGGTGTACTACAGTTGCGAATTCGGGTACAAATCGGCGATACCAGGATGCAATTCCCAGTCACTGTCGCAGTTCGCGTACGTTGGAGGGTGGTTTCAGCGTCTTGATGGCGGAAATTTTGTCTGGGTCCGTTTCGATGCCGCGTTCACTTACCAAGTGTCCCAAATACTTAGTGTGCTTTTTGAAGAACTCACATTTCTCTGGGTTCAATTTCAGGTTCGCCGACCGCAACCTTCGGAAGACTTCCTGCAGGTGGCCCACGTGCTCCTCCACTGAGGTGCTTGTAACTATAATGTCATCCAGATATGCGAAAGCATGTGGTTCTAAGTCAGGTCCAATGACTTTATCCAACGCCCTCTGGAATGTCGCCGGAGCAGAATGGAGGCCGAATGGCATGACCTTCCATTGGAAGAGGCCTCGCCCCGGGACCGTAAATGCTGTGTACTTCTTGCTGTCGTTGTCCATTGGTATTTGCCAATACCCGTTTTTAAGGTCCAGGCTGCTGATAACCTTTGCGATTCGTAGTCGGTCGAGTATGTAAAGGATACGCGGAAGTGGATACGCGTCAGAAATTGATCTGTCGTTTAGCTGCCGGTAGTCAATGCAGAGTCTCCAAGTGCCTGTTTTCTTTTTGACCAGGACTATCGGGGCACTATAGGCACTGTGTGACGGCTCGATGCATCCTTTAGCCAGAAGTTCGTCGACCTCTCTGCTTATTACTTCCTGCATGGCCGGGTTGCGTGGGATTTATCTCCACGCTTAATCGGCCGCTCATCTTTCATGGCAATCTTGTGCGACGTAATGTTGCATGTTCCTTGTACCTCATTGAATTTCGCGAGTTCGTGCCGCAGGAAATGATCGATGCTCAGCGATGGAGGGTCCTCCTCCTTGAGAGCCGTGCACGTCCACTCCTCTCGCCATTTCTGTCCGTGTGTCTCTCGCAGACTGACCGTCTGTCCGCCGCAGCTGATGACGGCCCCAGCCTTCGCCAAGAAGTCCAGGCCCAGAAGCAAGTCGTCCGATGCCCCGGCCATAATCAACAGCTCCACATCGATCTCACATGTGCCGAGTTTGATTCTTACCTGGAGGCATCCGTTGGTCATCCTTCGTGTGTTGTCGGCTAGGCGAATGTAGTTGGCGGAAGTAGTTCGGCTCACCGGAAGACCGAGCTCCTGCACAAAAGCTTGGCTGGCAAAGCTCCTTGTCGCTCCCGTGTCCAACACCGCTCTTTTCTTGAGGTGTTCCACTATGACTTCTGCAGTTAAATGAGTACTGTCGTGGTGTATGAGGCTTAGTTGACCCGGCGAGGGGTCGTAGTTGCTGGACCCGCATTCCCTCCTGCCTGGCGTGGTCCGTCCTCGTTTCCCGGGGGAGGTCGTTGGCAGCATTCGATAGTGCGAATGTCCGCAAGTCCAACAAAACAGGATACGGCGGTTGTGACAATACCGTTCCGTGTGGCCGTCTTGCCCGCATCGTCGACATGCAGTGGCTGGGTTTGTACTCACTTCGACCGGGGGTGCCAGCTGTCGAAGCGTCATTTCTCGCTCACGTGGCCGGTGGTTTGTGGGTTCCGGTTGCCGTCCATGTATTTCTTCAAGGTCCTCTGCTAGAAAAATGAGTTCCTCGAGGCTCATGAAGTCGCGCCGTTTCACGTAAAGTTGCACGTCTTTCCGCGCGTTTCGATAGAGGCGCTCAAGCTTCTCCTCCTCGGCCCAGTTGACATGACGCATAGCGTCGTACAGGTCGAGCACGTAGTCCTTGAAGGGTTCGTCTGGTTTGTGGTGCCGGTTACGTATGTGGTCCTCGAGTCCCTCGAAATAACTTGTGGACAGAAAGAATTTCAAAAACGCCGTTTTGAATTGACCCCAGGTTTGCCAATCCATTATTCTGTTGCGGAACCAGATCAGAGCTCGGTCTCGAAGAAGTTCCGGCATTGTCCTTGGTAGCAAGTCTCGGCTTATCCCATACGCGGTGGCCAGTTCTTCCAACCTTTCCATAAACGCGAGAGGATCGCGACCACCGTCATATCTAACTGACCACTTCCGCACTTTGTCCATGACGTCAGCGTGATCTGTCGTGCGTTCCCTCGACATTGGCCCGCATTCACCCCCTTGACTTACTGTTGAAGTGGTTGTGGGCAGTTGCAGAGTTTCCACTGTTTCGGGCTGATGCGTCTGTGCCGTCCCCATTCGGTGCGGGGACTACGCTTGCTGGTGAATCCTTTCCAGTTGTTCTAATCGCGCCGTGACGTTTTCGTCGTCCTTCGAGTCTGATGCAAACGTGGCCAGCCGTTTTCTTAAATCCTCGACGGTTCCACCTTCGTCGAGTTCAAATTCCTTCGGGTAGGTTATTAGCTCGTCCTTGCGTAATGAGTAAATCCAGGTGATCTTCATGGCGTGCGTCTTCTTACGGCACTCTGTGATGAGTTATTTCGATGTTCGTGTCTCGTCGAGATGTTGGAAGCCTTAATGTCCCTGCTCGGGCGCCACTGTAACGAAACTTTTCCCTCTCTGGCCAGGGTATGTGACTCAGCCGAGTCCAGGATCCGTCCAGTTATTTATTTGATTGAGACACAAGGCTTCCTTCAATGAATTCTCTCTTTTATTAATTTCTAGATTAGTTCAATAATTCAACAATTAAGCTTATATAAAATATTAGGAAATGGTCTTAAAATGTATAAATGGGTACAAAATAGATGTATGGCCTCTGATAGCCTTCACAGGTGGACGCTGTGGTGAAAGAACCTGTCCCCGCTCCACTGGGGTACGAGCGAACCGGGTGTTGGCCGCGGGAGTGCAACTCCGCAAGGCGACGTGCTGATGAGAATCGTTGGGCCGCGGGAGTACAACTCCACAGGCGACGCTCTGATGCGAACTGTTGGCCGCGGGAGTACAACTCCACAAAGCGACGTGCTAATGAGAAACGTTGGGCCGCGGGAGTACAACTCCACAGGCGACGCTCTGATGCGAACTGTTGGCCGCGGGAGTACAACTCCACAGGCGACGTGCTAATGTGAATGTTGGCCGCGGGAGTACAACTCCACAAGGCGACGTGCTGATGAGAAACGTTGGGCCGCGGGAGTACAACTCCACAGGCGACGCTCTGATGCGAACTGTTGGGCGCGGGAGTACAACTCCACAGGCGACGTACTAATGTGAGTGTTGGCCGCGGGAGTACAACTCCACAAGGCGACGTGCTAATGAGAAACGTTGGGCCGCGAGGCCCTGTTGGCGTCGACGTTGTGGCTCTGCCGAAGTCGAGGCTCTGCTGGCGTCGACGTTAAAATGACTTACCGAAGATAGACTTCCAAAAGACCACGGTCCAGGTCGGGAGTTCACGACAAAAAGCCCCGATTCCTCGTGGTGAAGCGCCTTTTATAGTGACGATGGTATTCGTACGCGCTTATTGTAAGAAGCTTGTTGTCTCTTTCTTGCCTGCGTGGTCGTTTCTGTGGTCGAGCTCTCTCGATCCACTCAGGCGATGGTGCTACTTTCTAACAACTCTCAATTTTTGTCAAATCTTTTCTACTTTGCCTTTCGTTACATACATATTAATATGCAGAAACGGTAGTTTGCAATTTAATTATCATATATTCCGGGTGTATATATATATATTATATATATTATATATATCCGGGTATAATATATATATTATATATTCCGGGTATATATATATATATATATTATATATATTATATATATAAGTAGAAAATTTACAAGGAACAGAATTATGTGGGGAAGAAATTAAGTTGTGCTTAATTTGTTCCTGACATCTCCCTCTTACTTTATCGAGGGGGTGGTGGCGACGACGATCCTGCCCGTCCGCGTGACCTTTATGTCATAACGAATGCCCCAGCTGCCACGAGCCAGCTTGATGGTGTTCCTGCCTCGCTTCCTCCGCTTAATGTCCTGGACCTCGTACTTTGAATGAATGTGAAATGTTTTCTTTTCGCAGCGATCTCCGCAAGTTGTGATAACGAAGGATCCCATTATTTCGTGTATAGTTGCTTTCTTCGCACTTCGGTACTAAAAATCCCCTGTTTATTTTCTTGTTATTCGTATAAATTAGTTACTTAATAAATCGGAATATTTTGGATTTCATGCAATTCTTATATAATAATGCTTTGCTGTGGCTTCTTTCTGTTATTTAAATATTATGTATTTATAGAAAGGGAGTTACCATGACCTCGCTGTGTTTTCCCTATTCTGCCGTGGTTGCCTGCGTCGGCCGTGGGAGCTGTGTCTGCTGGTATGCTTTTGAGCTCGCTGACGTGTGCTGTCCTCGTCTTCTTGGAGGCACTATTTACTTCCTGGAGTTGTACAATCAACGGGGATTTGAACGCGATTACCTTGTTGAGGCCATCATATTTTGGTGCCAATTTGGCTGCAAAGCTGTCGGCGGCCTTCGAGAGCGGATGGGTTCGTTTAAGGACGAGCTGCCCAATATTCGGTGTCCAGTGGCGTCGGCGCAAGTTGTAATGACGAGCCTGATCGGAGGCGGCTTGGGACAGTCTTTTCCTGACGATCGCAAATATTTCTGTGAGTCGCTTGGCCTTGTTATCCGCCTCCTCGGGCGATTGTCCCGAGCCAAATGTTTTCTGGTCGAATAAAGATCCCGGCAACCGCAGCTCTCGTCCTTGCGTGAGATAGGCAGGACTATAGCCAGTTACATCCGATCTGCTTGAATTCAGGGCCAGTGTGATTTCGGGAATCAACTCGTCCCAGGCGTTCTGTTGTCCATCAGCGAATTGGGCGATCATGGTCTTCAAAGTTCTGTTTGCTCGTTCCGCTGGGTTCTCTTGTGGGGCGTATGGGGCTGTATACTGGTGCTTGGTTCCTATTTCTGTGAGAAAGCTTTCGAACGCTCGGCTCGTGAACTGGACGCCGTTGTCTGAAATTAAAACTTTTGGGGTGCCGTAATGGGCCAGTATCCTCTCTCGGAAAGCCTTTATAAGATTTGGCGTTGAGGCTTTGCGCAGTGGTACGGCTTCAATCCACTTGGAGAACCTGTCGAAAAATACTAGAATCGTATTATTACCGTGCTTTGACCGGGGAAGTGGTCCAATGAAGTCCGTGCAAACGTTGGCCCACGGCTCATCGGCGATTTGACTCAGCATTTTCCCAGCCTTCAGTTGTTGGTCCACTTTGAACTTCTGGCATGATTCACATCGTTGCACAAAGTTTTTAATGTCTCGCGACATGCCTGGCCAGTAGTATCTGTCCATGATCCTGGCGGTGGTCTTCCGAATTCCTAAGTGGCCTGCGCTGGGAAGACTGTGGTTCTCGTATAACACACGTTGGCGGAGGAAGCTGGGGACGCATATCTTCCACGGGGGGCATTCCTCGTCGTATTCGCGTTGCGCTATGTACCTGTACAGATTCCCATCCTGCTCGAGGAAATCTGGGTATTTCTCGGGGTTGTCGTGAATAGCGGCTATCTTCTTTTCTAACCAAGGACACTTCTTACACTTTTCTTCGTCAATTCCTGTGCGGCGGAGGGTGTCTACCGGTTGTCGCGACAATGCGTCGGCCACTGCGTTGAGTTTCCCTCTTCTGTATTGGACGTCGAACCTATATTGCTGCAGTTATAACGCCCACCTTGCGATCCGGCCCGATGGATTCTCTATCGAATTGAGCCACTTAAGGGAGAGATGGTCTGTAACCACCGTAAACTTGTACCCCTCGAGGTAGCACCGCATTTTCCTGATGCCCCATATGATCGCCAAGCACTCCTTTTCCGTAGTGGTATAATTTTGTTCGGCTGGGTTGAGACGGCGACTGGCATAGGCGATTACCGCTTCTCTCCCATCGTCGTCCTGCGTTAACACGGCTCCCAGGCCGACCTCGCTGGCGTCAGTTTGGAGGATAAATCGCTTGGTGAAGTCCGGACAGGTCAGGACAGGTGCATTGACAAGCATTCCTTTCAGCTTATCGAAGGCCTTCTGTTGTTCGTCTTGCCACTTCCAATGTCTGCCCTTTTTCAGCAGAGTGGTCATCGGGTGTACTACAGTTGCGAATTCGGGTACAAATCGGCGATACCAGGACGCAATTCCCAGTCACTGTCGCAGTTCGCGTACGTTGGAGGGTGGTTTCAGCGTCTTGATGGCGGAAATTTTGTCTGGGTCCGTTTCGATGCCGCGTTCACTTACCAAGTGTCCCAAATACTTAGTGTGCTTTTTGAAGAACTCACATTTCTCTGGGTTCAATTTCAGGTTCGCCGACCGCAACCTTCGGAAGACTTCCTGCAGGTGGCCCACGTGCTCCTCCACTGAGGTGCTTGTAACTATAATGTCATCCAGATATGCGAAAGCATGTGGTTCTAAGTCAGGTCCAATGACTTTATCCAACGCCCTCTGGAATGTCGCCGGAGCAGAATGGAGGCCGAATGGCATGACCTTCCATTGGAAGAGGCCTCGCCCCGGGACCGTAAATGCTGTGTACTTCTTGCTGTCGTTGTCCATTGGTATTTGCCAATACCCGTTTTTAAGGTCCAGGCTGCTGATAACCTTTGCGATTCGTAGTCGGTCGAGTATGTAAAGGATACGCGGAAGTGGATACGCGTCAGAAATTGATCTGTCGTTTAGCTGCCGGTAGTCAATGCAGAGTCTCCAAGTGCCTGTTTTCTTTTTGACCAGGACTATCGGGGCACTATAGGCACTGTGTGACGGCTCGATGCATCCTTTAGCCAGAAGTTCGTCGACCTCTCTGCTTATTACTTCCTGCATGGCCGGGTTGCGTGGGATTTATCTCCACGCTTAATCGGCCGCTCATCTTTCATGGCAATCTTGTGCGACGTAATGTTGCATGTTCCTTGTACCTCATTGAATTTCGCGAGTTCGTGCCGCAGGAAATGATCGATGCTCAGCGATGGAGGGTCCTCCTCCTTGAGAGCCGTGCACGTCCACTCCTCTCGCCATTTCTGTCCGTGTGTCTCTCGCAGACTGACCGTCTGTCCGCCGCAGCTGATGACGGCCCCAGCCTTCGCCAAGAAGTCCAGGCCCAGAAGCAAGTCGTCCGATGCCCCGGCCATAATCAACAGCTCCACATCGATCTCACATGTGCCGAGTTTGATTCTTACCTGGAGGCATCCGTTGGTCATCCTTCGTGTGTTGTCGGCTAGGCGAATGTAGTTGGCGGAAGTAGTTCGGCTCACCGGAAGACCGAGCTCCTGCACAAAAGCTTGGCTGGCAAAGCTCCTTGTCGCTCCCGTGTCCAACACCGCTCTTTTCTTGAGGTGTTCCACTATGACTTCTGCAGTTAAATGAGTACTGTCGTGGTGTATGAGGCTTAGTTGACCCGGCGAGGGGTCGTAGTTGCTGGACCCGCATTCCCTCCTGCCTGGCGTGGTCCGTCCTCGTTTCCCGGGGGAGGTCGTTGGCAGCATTCGATAGTGCGAATGTCCGCAAGTCCAACAAAACAGGATACGGCGGTTGTGACAATACCGTTCCGTGTGGCCGTCTTGCCCGCATCGTCGACATGCAGTGGCTGGGTTTGTACTCACTTCGACCGGGGGTGCCAGCTGTCGAAGCGTCATTTCTCGCTCACGTGGCCGGTGGTTTGTGGGTTCCGGTTGCCGTCCATGTATTTCTTCAAGGTCCTCTGCTAGAAAAATGAGTTCCTCGAGGCTCATGAAGTCGCGCCGTTTCACGTAAAGTTGCACGTCTTTCCGCGCGTTTCGATAGAGGCGCTCAAGCTTCTCCTCCTCGGCCCAGTTGACATGACGCATAGCGTCGTACAGGTCGAGCACGTAGTCCTTGAAGGGTTCGTCTGGTTTGTGGTGCCGGTTACGTATGTGGTCCTCGAGTCCCTCGAAATAACTTGTGGACAGAAAGAATTTCAAAAACGCCGTTTTGAATTGACCCCAGGTTTGCCAATCCATTATTCTGTTGCGGAACCAGATCAGAGCTCGGTCTCGAAGAAGTTCCGGCATTGTCCTTGGTAGCAAGTCTCGGCTTATCCCATACGCGGTGGCCAGTTCTTCCAACCTTTCCATAAACGCGAGAGGATCGCGACCACCGTCATATCTAACTGACCACTTCCGCACTTTGTCCATGACGTCAGCGTGATCTGTCGTGCGTTCCCTCGACATTGGCCCGCATTCACCCCCTTGACTTACTGTTGAAATGGTGGTGGGCAGTTGCAGAGTTTCCACTGTTTCGGGCTGATGCGTCTGTGCCGTCCCCATTCGGTGCGGGGACTACGCTTGCTGGTGAATCCTTTCCAGTTGTTCTAATCGCGCCGTGACGTTTTCGTCGTCCTTCGAGTCTGATGCAAACGTGGCCAGCCGTTTTCTTAAATCCTCGACGGTTCCACCTTCGTCGAGTTCAAATTCCTTCGGGTAGGTTATTAGCTCGTCCTTGCGTAATGAGTAAATCCAGGTGATCTTCATGGCGTGCGTCTTCTTACGGCACTCTGTGATGAGTTATTTCGATGTTCGTGTCTCGTCGAGATGTTGGAAGCCTTAATGTCCCTGCTCGGGCGCCACTGTAACGAAACTTTTCCCTCTCTGGCCAGGGTATGTGACTCAGCCGAGTCCAGGATCCGTCCAGTTATTTATTTGATTGAGACACAAGGCTTCCTTCAATGAATTCTCTCTTTTATTAATTTCTAGATTAGTTCAATAATTCAACAATTAAGCTTATATAAAATATTTGGAAATGGTCTTAAAATGTATAAATGGGTACAAAATAGATGTATGGCCTCTGATAGCCTTCACAGGTGGACGCTGTGGTGAAAGAACCTGTCCCCGCTCCACTGGGGTACGAGCGAACCGGGTGTTGGCCGCGGGAGTGCAACTCCGCAAGGCGACGTGCTGATGAGAATCGTTGGGCCGCGGGAGTACAACTCCACAGGCGACGCTCTGATGCGAACTGTTGGCCGCGGGAGTACAACTCCACAAAGCGACGTGCTAATGAGAAACGTTGGGCCGCGGGAGTACAACTCCACAGGCGACGCTCTGATGCGAACTGTTGGCCGCGGGAGTGCAACTCCACAGGCGACGTGCTAATGTGAGTTTTGGCCGCGGGAGTACAACTCCACAAGGCGACGTGCTGATGAGAAACGTTGGGCCGCGGGAGTACAACTCCACAGGCGACGCTCTGATGCGAACTGTTGGCCGCGGGAGTATAACTCCACAGGCGACGTACTAATGTGAGTGTTGGCCGCGGGAGTACAACTCCACAAGGCGACGTGCTAATGAGAAACTTTGGGCCGCGAGGCCCTGTTGGCGTCGACGTTGTAACTCTGCCGAAGTCGAGGCTCTGCTGGCGTCGACGTTGTGGCTCTGCCGAAGTCGAGGCTCTGCTAGAGTCGACGTTGTGGCTCTGCCGAAGTCGAGGCTCTGCTGGCGTCGACGTTGTGGCTCTGCCGAAGTCGAGGCTCTGCTGGCGTCGACGTTGTGGCACTGCCGAAATCGAGGCTCTGCTGGCGTCGGCGTTGTGGCTCTGCCGAAGTCGAGGCTCTGCTGGCGTCGACGTTAAAATGACTTACCGAAGATAGACTTCCAAAAGACCACGGTCCAGGTCGGGAGTTCACGACAAAAAGCCCCGATTCCTCGTGGTGAAGCGCCTTTTATAGTGACGATGGTATTCGTACGCGCTTATTGTAAGAAGCTTGTTGTCTCTTTCTTGCCTGCGTGGTCGTTTCTGTGGTCGAGCTCTCTCGATCCACTCAGGCGATGGTGCTACTTTCTAACAACTCTCAATTTTTGTCAAATCTCTTTTCTACTTTGCCGTTCGTTACATACATATTAATATGCAGAAACGGTAGTTTGCAATTTAATTACCATATATTCCGGGTATATATATATATTATAAATATTATATATATCCGGGTATAATATATATATTATATATTCCGGGTATATATATATATATATTATATATATTATATATATAAGTAGAAAATTTACAAGTAACAGAATTATGTGGGGAAGAAATTAAGTTGTGCTTAATTTGTTCCTGACATCTCCCTCTTACTTTATCGAGGGGGTGGTGGCGACGACGATCCTGCCCGTCCGCGTGACCTTTATGTCATAACGAATGCCCCAGCTGCCACGAGCCAGCTTGATGGTGTTCCTGCCTCGCTTCCTCCGCTTAATGTCCTGGACCTCGTACTTTGAATGAATGTGAAATGTTTTCTTTTCGCAGCGATCTCCGCAAGTTGTGATAACGAAGGATCCCATTATTTCGTGTATAGTTGCTTTCTTCGCACTTCGGTACTAAAAATCCCCTGTTTATTTTCTTGTTATTCGTATAAATTAGTTACTTAATAAATCGGAATATTTTGGATTTCATGCAATTCTTATATAATAATGCTTTGCTGTGGCTTCTTTCTGTTATTTAAATATTATATATTTATAGAAAGGGAGTTACCATGACCTAGCTGTGTTTTCCCTATTCTGCCGTGGTTGCCTGCGTCGGCCGTGGGAGCTGTGTCTGCTGGTATGCTTTTGAGCTCGCTGACGTGTGCTGTCCTCGTCTTCTTGGAGGCACTATTTACTTCCTGGAGTTGTACAATCAACGGGGATTTGAACGCGATTACCTTGTAGGGGACATCATATTTTGGTGCCAATTTGGCTGCAAAGCTGTCGGCGGCCTTCGAGAGCGGATGGGTTCGTTTAAGGACGAGCTGCCCAATATTCGGTGTCCAGTGGCGTCGGCGCAAGTTGTAATGACGAGCCTGATCGGAGGCGGCTTGGGTCAGTCTTTTCCTGACGATCGCAAATATTTCTGTGAGTCGCTTGGCCTTGTTATCCGCCTCCTCGGGCGATTGTCCCGAGCCAAATGTTTTCTGGTCGAATAAAGATCCCGGCAACCGCAGCTCTCGTCCTTGCGTGAGATAGGCAGGACTATAGCCAGTTACATCCGATCTGCTTGAATTCAGGGCCAGTGTGATTTCGGGAATCAACTCGTCCCAGGCGTTCTGTTGTCCATCAGCGAATTGGGCGATCATGGTCTTCAAAGTTCTGTTTGCTCGTTCCGCTGGGTTCTCTTGTGTGGTGTACGGGGTTGTATACTGGTGCTTGGTTCCTATTTCTGTGAGAAAGCTTTCGAACGCTCGGCTCGTGAACTGGACGCCGTTGTCTGAAATTAAAACTTTTGGGGTGCCGTAACGGGCCAGTATCCTCTCTCGGAAAGCCTTTATAAGATTTGGCGTTGAGGCTTTGCGCAGTGGTACGGCTTCAATCCACTTGGAGAACCTGTCGAAAAATACTAGAATCGTATTATTACCGTGCTTTGACCGGGGAAGTGGTCCAATGAAGTCCGTGCAAACGTTGGCCCACGGCTCATCGGCGATTTGACTCAGCATTTTCCCAGCCTTCAGTTGTTGGTCCACTTTGAACTTCTGGCATGATTCACATCGTTGCACAAAGTTTTTGATGTCTCGCGACATGCCTGGCCAGTAGTATCTGTCCATGATCCTGGCGGTGGTCTTCCGAATTCCTAAGTGGCCTGCGCTGGGAAGACTGTGGTTCTCGTATAACACACGTTGGCGGAGGAAGCTGGGGACGCACATCTTCCACGGGGTGCATTCCTCGTCGTATTCGCGTTGCGCTATGTGCCTGCACAGATTCCCATCCTGCTCGAGGAAATCTGGGTATTTCTCGGGGTTGTCGTGAATAGCGGCTATCTTCTTTTCTAACCAAGGACACTTCTTACACTTTTCTTCGTCAATTCCTGTGCGGCGGAGGGTGTCTACCGGTTGTCGCGACAATGCGTCGGCCACTGCGTTGAGTTTCCCTCACATGTGCCGAGTTTGATTCTTACCTGGAGGCATCCGTTGGTCATCCTTCGTGTGTTGTCGGCTAGGCGAATGTAGTTGGCGGAAGTAGTTCGGCTCACCGAAAGACCGAGCTCCTGCACAAAAGCTTGGCTGGCAAAGCTCCTTGTCGCTCCCGTGTCCAACACCGCTCTTTTCTTGAGGTGTTCCACTATGACTTCTGCAGTTAAATGAGTACTGTCGTGGTGTATGAGGCTTAGTTGACCCGGCGAGGGGTCGTAGTTGCTGGACCCGCATTCCCTCCTGCCTGGCGTGGTCCGTCCTCGTTTCCCGGGGGAGGTCGTTGGCAGCATTCGATAGTGTGGAGTCCGCGATGTCCGCAAGTCCAACAAAACAGGATACGGCGGTTGTGACAATACCGTTCCGTGTGGCCGTCTTGCCCGCATCGTCGACATGCAGTGGCTGGGTTTGTACTCACTTCGACCGGGGGTGCCAGCTGTCGATGCGTCACTTCTCGCTCACGTGGCCGGTGGTTTGTGGGTTCCGGTTGCCGTCCATGTATTTCTTCAAGGTCCTCTGCTAGAAAAATGAGTTCCTCGAGGCTCATGAAGTCGCGCCGTTTCACGTAAAGTTGCACGTCTTTCCGCGCGTTTCGATAGAGGCGCTCAAGCTTCTCCTCCTCGGCCCAGTTGACATGACGCATAGCGTCGTACAGGTCGAGCACGTAGTCCTTGAAGGGTTCGTCTGGTTTGTGGTGCCGGTTACGTATGTGGTCCTCGAGTCCCTCGAAATAACTTGTGGACAGAAAGAATTTCAAAAACGCCGTTTTGAATTGACTCCAGGTTTGCCAATCCATTATTCTGTTGCGGAACCAGATCAGAGCTCGGTCTCGAAGAAGTTCCGGCATTGTCCTTGGTAGCAAGTCTCGGCTTATCCCATACGCGGTGGCCAGTTCTTCCAACCTTTCCATAAACGCGAGAGGATCGCGACCACCGTCATATCTAACTGACCACTTCCGCACTTTGTCCATGACGTCAGCGTGATCTGTCGTGCGTTCCCTCGACATTGGCCCGCATTCACCCCCTTGACTTGCTGTTGAAGTGGTTGTGGGCAGTTGCAGAGTTTCCACTGTTTCGGGCTGATGCGTCTGTGCCGTCCCCATTCGGTGCGGGGACTACGCTTGCTGGTGAATCCTTTCCAGTTGTTCTAATCGCGCCGTGACCTTTTCGTCGTCCTTCGAGTCTGATGCAAACGTGGCCAGCCGTTTTCTTAAATCCTCGACGGTTCCACCTTCGTCGAGTTCAAATTCCTTCGCGTAGGTTATTAGCTCGTCCTTGCGTAATGAGTAAATCCACGTGATCTTCATGGCGTGCGTCTTCTTACGGCACTCTGTGATGAGTTATTTCGATGTTCGTGTCTCGTCGAGATGTTGGAAGCCTTAATGTCCCTGCTCGGGCGCCACTGTAACGAAACTTTTCCCTCTCTGGCCAGGGTATGTGACTCAGCCGAGTCCAGGATCCGTCCAGTTATTTATTTGATTGAGACACAAGGCTTCCTTCAATGAATTCTCTCTTTTATTAATTTCTAGATTAGTTCAATAATTCAACAATTAAGCTTATATAAAATATTTGGAAATGGTCTTAAAATGTATAAATGGGTACAAAATAGATGTATGGCCTCTGATAGCCTTCACAGGTGGACGCTGTGGTGAAAGAACCTGTCCCCGCTCCACTGGGGTGCAACTCCGCAAGGCGACATGCTGATGAGAATTGTTGGGCCGCGGGAGTACAACTCCACAGGCGACGCTCTGATGCGAACTGTTGGCCGCGGGAGTACAACTCCACAAAGCGACGTGCTAATGAGAAACGTTGGGCCGCGAGAGTACAACTCCACAGGCGACGCTCTGATGCGAACTGTTGGCCGCGGGAGTGCAACTCCACAGGCGACGTGCTAATGTGAGTTTTGGCCGCGGGAGTACAACTCCACAAGGCGACGTGCTGATGAGAAACGTTGGGCCGCGGGAGTACAACTCCACAGGCGACGCTCTGATGCGAACTGTTGGCCGCGGGAGTATAACTCCACAGGCGACGTACTAATGTGAGTGTTGGCCGCGGGAGTACAACTCCACAAGGCGACGTGCTAATGAGAAACGTTGGGCCGCGAGGCCCTGTTGGCGTCGACGTTGTGGCTCTGCCGAAGTCGAGGCTCTGCTGGCGTCGACGTTGTGGCTCTGCCGAAGTCGAGGCTCTGCTAGAGTCGACGTTGTGGCTCTGCCGAAGTCGAGGCTCTGCTGGCGTCGACGTTGTGGCTCTGCCGAAGTCGAGGCTCTGCTGGCGTCGACGTTGTGGCACTGCCGAAATCGAGGCTCTGCTGGCGTCGGCGTTGTGGCTCTGCCGAAGTCGAGGCTCTGCTGGCGTCGACGTTAAAATGACTTACCGAAGATAGACTTCCAAAAGACCACGGTCCAGGTCGGGAGTTCACGACAAAAAGCCCCGATTCCTCGTGGTGAAGCGCCTTTTATAGTGACGATGGTATTCGTACGCGCTTATTGTAAGAAGCTTGTTGTCTCTTTCTTGCCTGCGTGGTCGTTTCTGTGGTCGAGCTCTCTCGATCCACTCAGGCGATGGTGCTACTTTCTAACAACTCTCAATTTTTGTCAAATCTCTTTTCTACTTTGCCGTTCGTTACATACATATTAATATGCAGAAACGGTAGTTTGCAATTTAATTACCATATATTCCGGGTATATATATATATTATAAATATTATATATATCCGGGTATAATATATATATTATATATTCCGGGTATATATATATATATATTATATATATTATATATATAAGTAGAAAATTTACAAGTAACAGAATTATGTGGGGAAGAAATTAAGTTGTGCTTAATTTGTTCCTGACATCTCCCTCTTACTTTATCGAGGGGGTGGTGGCGACGACGATCCTGCCCGTCCGCGTGACCTTTATGTCATAACGAATGCCCCAGCTGCCACGAGCCAGCTTGATGGTGTTCCTGCCTCGCTTCCTCCGCTTAATGTCCTGGACCTCGTACTTTGAATGAATGTGAAATGTTTTCTTTTCGCAGCGATCTCCGCAAGTTGTGATAACGAAGGATCCCATTATTTCGTGTATAGTTGCTTTCTTCGCACTTCGGTACTAAAAATCCCCTGTTTATTTTCTTGTTATTCGTATAAATTAGTTACTTAATAAATCGGAATATTTTGGATTTCATGCAATTCTTATATAATAATGCTTTGCTGTGGCTTCTTTCTGTTATTTAAATATTATATATTTATAGAAAGGGAGTTACCATGACCTAGCTGTGTTTTCCCTATTCTGCCGTGGTTGCCTGCGTCGGCCGTGGGAGCTGTGTCTGCTGGTATGCTTTTGAGCTCGCTGACGTGTGCTGTCCTCGTCTTCTTGGAGGCACTATTTACTTCCTGGAGTTGTACAATCAACGGGGATTTGAACGCGATTACCTTGTAGGGGACATCATATTTTGGTGCCAATTTGGCTGCAAAGCTGTCGGCGGCCTTCGAGAGCGGATGGGTTCGTTTAAGGACGAGCTGCCCAATATTCGGTGTCCAGTGGCGTCGGCGCAAGTTGTAATGACGAGCCTGATCGGAGGCGGCTTGGGTCAGTCTTTTCCTGACGATCGCAAATATTTCTGTGAGTCGCTTGGCCTTGTTATCCGCCTCCTCGGGCGATTGTCCCGAGCCAAATGTTTTCTGGTCGAATAAAGATCCCGGCAACCGCAGCTCTCGTCCTTGCGTGAGATAGGCAGGACTATAGCCAGTTACATCCGATCTGCTTGAATTCAGGGCCAGTGTGATTTCGGGAATCAACTCGTCCCAGGCGTTCTGTTGTCCATCAGCGAATTGGGCGATCATGGTCTTCAAAGTTCTGTTTGCTCGTTCCGCTGGGTTCTCTTGTGTGGTGTACGGGGTTGTATACTGGTGCTTGGTTCCTATTTCTGTGAGAAAGCTTTCGAACGCTCGGCTCGTGAACTGGACGCCGTTGTCTGAAATTAAAACTTTTGGGGTGCCGTAACGGGCCAGTATCCTCTCTCGGAAAGCCTTTATAAGATTTGGCGTTGAGGCTTTGCGCAGTGGTACGGCTTCAATCCACTTGGAGAACCTGTCGAAAAATACTAGAATCGTATTATTACCGTGCTTTGACCGGGGAAGTGGTCCAATGAAGTCCGTGCAAACGTTGGCCCACGGCTCATCGGCGATTTGACTCAGCATTTTCCCAGCCTTCAGTTGTTGGTCCACTTTGAACTTCTGGCATGATTCACATCGTTGCACAAAGTTTTTGATGTCTCGCGACATGCCTGGCCAGTAGTATCTGTCCATGATCCTGGCGGTGGTCTTCCGAATTCCTAAGTGGACTGCGCTGGGAAGACTGTGGTTCTCGTATAACACACGTTGGCGGAGGAAGCTGGGGACGCACATCTTCCACGGGGTGCATTCCTCGTCGTATTCGCGTTGCGCTATGTGCCTGCACAGATTCCCATCCTGCTCGAGGAAATCTGGGTATTTCTCGGGGTTGTCGTGAATAGCGGCTATCTTCTTTTCTAACCAAGGACACTTCTTACACTTTTCTTCGTCAATTCCTGTGCGGCGGAGGGTGTCTACCGGTTGTCGCGACAATGCGTCGGCCACTGCGTTGAGTTTCCCTCACATGTGCCGAGTTTGATTCTTACCTGGAGGCATCCGTTGGTCATCCTTCGTGTGTTGTCGGCTAGGCGAATGTAGTTGGCGGAAGTAGTTCGGCTCACCGAAAGACCGAGCTCCTGCACAAAAGCTTGGCTGGCAAAGCTCCTTGTCGCTCCCGTGTCCAACACCGCTCTTTTCTTGAGGTGTTCCACTATGACTTCTGCAGTTAAATGAGTACTGTCGTGGTGTATGAGGCTTAGTTGACCCGGCGAGGGGTCGTAGTTGCTGGACCCGCCTTCCCTCCTGCCTGGCGTGGTCCGTCCTCGTTTCCCGGGGGAGGTCGTTGGCAGCATTCGATAGTGCGGAGTCCGCGATGTCCGCAAGTCCAAAAAAACAGGATACGGCGGTTGTGACAATACCGTTCCGTGTGGCCGTCTTGCCCGCATCGTCGACATGCAGTGGCTGGGTTTATACTCACTTCGACCGGGGGTGCCAGCTGTCGATGCGTCACTTCTCGCTCACGTGGCCGGTGGTTTGTGGGTTCCGGTTGCCGTCCATGTATTTCTTCAAGGTCCTCTGCTAGAAAAATGAGTTCCTCGAGGCTCATGAAGTCGCGCCGTTTCACGTAAAGTTGCACGTCTTTCCGCGCGTTTCGATAGGGGCGCTCAAGCTTCTCCTCCTCGGCCCAGTTGACATGACGCATAGCGTCGTACAGGTCGAGCACGTAGTCCTTGAAGGGTTCGTCTGGTTTTTGGTGCCGGTTACGTATGTGGTCCTCGAGTCCCTCGAAATAACGGGTGGACAGAAAGAATTTCAAAAACGCCGTTTTGAATTGACCCCAGGTTTGCCAATCCATTATTCTGTTGCGGAACCAGATCAGAGCTCGGTCTCGAAGAAGTTCCGGCATTGTCCTTGGTAGCAAGTCTCGGCTTATCCCATACGCGGTGGCCAGTTCTTCCAACCTTTCGATAAACGCGAGAGGATCGCGACCACCGTCATATCTAACTGACCACTTTCGCACTTTGTCCATGACGTCGGCGTGATCTGTCGTGCGTTCCCTCGACGGTGGCCCGCATTCACCCCCTTGACTTGCTGTTGAAATGGTGGTGGGCAGTTGCAGAGTTTCCACTGTTTCGGGCTGATGCGTCTGTGCCGTCCCCATTCGGTGCGGGGACTACGCTTGCTGGTGAATCCTTTCCAGTTGTTCTAATCGCGCCGTGACCTTTTCGTCGTCCTTCGAGTCTGATGCAAACGTGGCCAGCCGTTTTCTTAAATCCTCGACGGTTCCACCTTCGTCGAGTTCAAATTCCTTCGCGTAGGTTATTAGCTCGTCCTTGCGTAATGAGTAAATCCAGGTGATCTTCATGGCGTGCGTCTTCTTACGGCACTCTGTGATGAGTTATTTCGATGTTCGTGTCTCGTCGAGATGTTGGAAGCCTTAATGTCCCTGCTCGGGCGCCACTGTAACGAAACTTTTCCCTCTCTGGCCAGGGTATGTGACTCAGCCGAGTCCAGGATCCGTCCAGTTATTTATTTGATTGAGACACAAGGCTTCCTTCAATGAATTCTCTCTTTTATTAATTTCTAGATTAGTTCAATAATTCAACAATTAAGCTTATATAAAATATTTGGAAATGGTCTTAAAATGTATAAATGGGTACAAAATAGATGTATGGCCTCTGATAGCCTTCACAGGTGGACGCTGTGGTGAAAGAACCTGTCCCCACTCCACTGGGGTACGAGCGAACCGGGTGTTGGCCGCGGGAGTGCAACTCCGCAAGGCGACGTGCTGATGAGAATCGTTGGGCCGCGGGAGTACAACTCCACAGGCGACGCTCTGATGCGAACTGTTGGCCGCGGGAGTACAACTCCACAAAGCGACGTGCTAATGAGAAACGTTGGGCCGCGGGAGTACAACTCCACAGGCGACGCTCTGATGCGAACTGTTGGCCGCGGGAGTACAACTCCACAGGCGACGTGCTAATGTGAGTGTTGGCCGCGGGAGTACAACTCCACAAGGCGACGTGCTGATGAGAAACGTTGGGCCGCGGGAGTACAACTCCACAGGCGACGCTCTGATGCGAACTGTTGGCCGCGGGAGTACAACTCCACAGGCGACGTACTAATGTGAGTGTTGGCCGCGGGAGTACAACTCCACAAGGAGTTATATATATATATATATATATATATATATATATATATATATATATATATATATATATATATATATATATATATATATATATATATATATATATATATATATATATATATATATATATATATATATATATATAAGTAGAAAATTTACAAGTAACAGAATTATTTGTTTCATGTGTTCATGAAATACATAATTGTGTTTCAAACCATGTGTTTCACCTACTCGCGCGGAGTTCTTCCTGACCAGTTGCCACATGATCCACCCAGGCTGGCCTCCCAAAACTTTTTTCATAATCAGAGTCGTTTCTAAAAAAACTACGACATGGGAGTTCTTAATTTTTACACAATTTCTTGCTCTATTAAATCTTCCGATGACCATGAGTTTCATCAAAGCACGGAGGTCTTCCTCACCAGAGGCTACATCATCCAACCAGGCTGTCACCCAAAATTTTTTCATATTTAGAACCGAATTTAAAAAATAAGCGGCTACAGGGCAGTTCTTCATTTTTACATATTTTCTTGCTCTATTGAATATCTTCCGATGACAATGTGTTTCATCAACGCACGCGGAGTTCATCCGTACCAGTGGCCACATCATTCCCCTAGACTAGCCTCGAAAAATTTCTTCCTATACAGAGTCAATTTATAAAAAACTACTAAAGGGAAGTTCCTAATTATTACATATTTTCTTGCTCTATTAAATCTTCCGATGACCATGTGTTTCTTCAACGCACGCGGAGGTCTTTCTGACCAGCGGCGACATCATCCACCCAGGCTTTCACGCAAAACTTTCTTTCATATTCAGAGTCGATTTAAAAAAATTACTACATGGGAGTTTTTCACTTTTACATATTTTCTCGCTCTATTAAATCTTTCGACAACCATCTACGCATGTTTCATCTACGCAGGCGGAGGACTTTCCTACCAGTGGCCACTTCATACACCCAAGCTGTCACCCAAAACCTTTTTTTTATATTCAGAGTAGATTTAAAAAAATTACTACATGGGAGTTCTTCACTTTTACATATTTTCTCGCTCTATTAAATCTTTCGACAACCATCTACGCATGTTTCATCTATGCAGGCGGAGGACTTTCCTACCAGTGGCCACTTCATACACCCAGGCTGTCACGCAAAACCTTTTTTTATATTCAGAGTCGATTTAAAAAAAATTACTACATGGGAGTTCTTCATTTTTACATATTTTCTTGCTCTATTAAATCTTACAATGACTATGTGTTTCATCAATGCACGCGGAGGTCTTTCTGACCAGCGGCCCCTTCATCCACCCAGGCTGCCACGTAAAACTTTTGTCATATTCAGAATCGATTTTAAACAAAACGAATTCAGGGAAGCTTTTCAGTTTTACACATTTTCGTGCTCTATTGAATATTTTTCGATGCAAATGTCGCAAAACTTTTGTCATTTTTAGACTCGATTTAAAAAAATTAACATTAAAAGGGAAGTTCTTAATTTTTACATATTTTCTTGCTATATTAAATCTTCCGATGACCATGTGTTTCATCAACGCACGGAGGTCTTCCTGACCAGAGGCCACATCATCCACCCAGGTTTTCACGCAAAACTTTTTTTTATATTCAGAGTCGATTTAAAAAAAATTTCTACATGGAAGTTCTTAATTTTTACATATTTTCTTGCTATATTAAATCTTACAACGACTATGTGTTTCATCAATGCACGCGTAGGTCTTTCTGACCAGCCCCTTCATCCACACAGGCTGCCATGTAAAACTTTTGTCATATTCAGAGTCGATTTTAAACAAAACGAATTCAGGGAAGCTTTTCAGTTTTACACATTTTCGTGCTCTATTGAATATTTTTCGATGCAAATGTCGCAAAACTTTTGTCATATTTAGAGTCGATTTAAAAAAATTAATATCAAATGGGATAATCTTAATTTTTACATATTTTCTTGCTCTATTGAATATCTTTCGACGACCATGTGTTTCATCTACTCGCGTGGAGTTCTTCCTGACCAGTGAGCACATCATCCACCCAGACTGGCCTCGCAAAACTTTTTTCATATTCAGAGTCGATTTTAAAAAAACGACTACAGTGGAGTTCTTAATTTTTACATATTTTCTTGCTCTATTAAATCTTCCGATGACCATGTGTTTCATCAACGCACGGAGGTCTTCCTGACCAGAGGCCACATCACCCACCCAGGCTTTCACGCAAAACTTTTTTTTATATTCAGAGTCGATTTAAAAAAAATTTCTACATGGGAGTTCTTAATTTTTACATATTTTCTTGCTATATTAAATCTTACAACGACTATGTGTTTCATCAATGCACGCGGAGGTCTTTCTGACCAGCGGCCTCTTCATCCACCCAGGCTGCCACGTAAAACTTTTGTCATATTCAGAGTCGATTTTAAACAAAACGACTGCAGGGGAGCTTTTCAGTTTTACACATTTTCGTGCTCTATTGAATATTTTTCGATGCAAATTTAGCAAAACTTTTGTCATATTTAGAGTCGATTTAAAAAAATAAACATCAAAGGGAAGTTCTTAATTTTTACATATTTTCTTGCTCTATTGAATATCTTCCGATGGCAATGTGTTTCATCAACGCACGCGGAGTTCATCCTTACCAGTGGCCACATCATCCACCTAGACTGGCCTCGCAAAATTTGTTCCTATACAGAGTCAATTTATAAAAAACTACTACAGGGGAGTTCTTAATTATTACATATTTTCTTGCTCTATTAAATCTTCCGATGACCATGTGTTTCATCAACGCACGGAGGTCTTCCTGACCAGAGGCCACATCATCCACCCAGGCTTTCACGCAAAACTTTTTTTCAAATTCAGAGTCGATTTAAAAATATTACTACATGGGAGTTCTTCACTTTTACATATTTTCTCGCTCTATTAAATCTTTCGACAACCATATATTTCATCTATGCAGGCGGAGGACTTTCCTACCAGTGGCCACTTCATACACCCAGGCTGTCACGCAAAACCTTTTTTTATATTCAGAGTCGATTTAAAAAAAATTACTACATGGGAGTTCTTCATTTTTACATATTTTCTTGCTCTATTAAATCTTACAATGACTATGTGTTTCATCAATGCACGCGGAGGTCTTTCTGACCAGCGGCCCCTTCATCCACCCAGGCTGCCACGTAAAACTTTTGTCATATTCAGAATCGATTTTAAACAAAACGACTTCAGAGCAGCTTTTCAGTTTTATACATTTTCGTGATCTATTGAATATTTTTCGAGGAAAATGTCGCAAAACTTTTGTCATATTTAGAGCCGATTTAAAAAAATAAACATAAAAAAAAGTTCTTAATTTTTACATGTTTTGTTGCCCTATTGAATATCTTTCGACGACCATGTGTTTCACATACTCGCGCGGAGTTCTTCCTGACCAGTTGCCACATCATCCACTCAGACTGGCCTCCCAGTTTTACACATTTTCCTGCTCTATTGAATATTTTTCGATGCAAATGTAGCAAAACTTTTGTCATATTTAGAGTCGATTTGAAAAAATAAACATCAAAAGGGATGTTCTTAATTTTTACATATTTTCTTGCTCTATTGAATATCTTCCAAAGACAATGTGTTTCATCAACGCACGCGGAGTTCATCCTTACCAGTGGCCACATCATCCACCTAGACTGGCCTCGCAAAATTTGTTCCTATACAGAGTCAATTTATAAAAAACTACTACAGGGGAGTTCGTAATTATTACATATTTTCTTGCTCTATTAAATCCTTCGATGACCATGTGTTTCATCAACGCACGCGGAGGTTTTCCTGACTAGTGGCCACATCATCCACCCAGGCTTTCACGCGAAACTTTTTTTCATATTCAGAGTCGATTTAAAAAATTGCTACATGGGAGTTCTTCACTTTTACATATTTTCTCGCTCTATTAAATCTTTCGACAACCATATATTTCATCTACGCAGGCGGAGGACTTTCCTACCAGTGGCCACTTCATACACCCAGGCTGTCCCGCAAAACCTTTTTTTTATATTCAGAGTCGATTTAAAAAAAATTACTACATGGGAGTTCTTCATTTTTACATATTTTCTTGCTCTATTAAATCTTACAATGACTATGTGTTTCATCAATGCACGCGGAGGTCTTTCTGACCAGCGGCCCCTTCATCCACCCAGGCTGCCACGTAAACCTTCTGTCATATTCAGAGTCGATTTTAAACAAAACGAATTCAGGGAAGCTTTTCAGTTTTACACATTTTCGTGCTCTATTGAATATTTTTCGATGCAAATGTCGCAAAACTTTTGTCATTTTTAGACTCGATTTAAAAAAATTAACAATAAAAGGGAAGTTCTTAATTTTTACATATTTTCTTGCTATATTAAATCTTCCGATGACCATGTGTTTCATCAACGCACGGAGGTCTTCCTGACCAGAGGCCACATCATCCACCCAGGTTTTCACGCAAAACTTTTTTTTATATTCAGAGTCGATTTAAAAAAAAATTCTACATGGAAGTTCTTAATTTTTACATATTTTCTCGCTCTATTAAATCTTTCGACAACCATATATTTCATCTATGCAGGCGGAGGACTTTCCTACCAGTGGCCACTTCATACACCCAGGCTGTCACGCAAAACCTTTTTTTATATTCAGAGTCGATTTAAAAAAAATTACTACATGGGAGTTCTTCATTTTTACATATTTTCTTGCTCTATTAAATCTTACAATGACTATGTGTTTCATCAATGCACGCGGAGGTCTTTCTGACCAGCGGCCCCTTCATCCACCCAGGCTGCCACGTAAAACTTTTGTCATATTCAGAATCGATTTTAAACAAAACGACTTCAGAGCAGCTTTTCAGTTTTATACATTTTCGTGATCTATTGAATATTTTTCGAGGAAAATGTCGCAAAACTTTTGTCATATTTAGAGCCGATTTAAAAAAATAAACATAAAAAAAAGTTCTTAATTTTTACATGTTTTGTTGCCCTATTGAATATCTTTCGACGACCATGTGTTTCACATACTCGCGCGGAGTTCTTCCTGACCAGTTGCCACATCATCCACTCAGACTGGCCTCCCAGTTTTACACATTTTCCTGCTCTATTGAATATTTTTCGATGCAAATGTAGCAAAACTTTTGTCATATTTAGAGTCGATTTGAAAAAATAAACATCAAAAGGGATGTTCTTAATTTTTACATATTTTCTTGCTCTATTGAATATCTTCCGATGACAATGTGTTTCATCAACGCACGCGGAGTTCATCCTTACCAGTGGCCACATCATCCACCTAGACTGGCCTCGCAAAATTTGTTCCTATACAGAGTCAATTTATAAAAAACTACTACAGGGGAGTTCGTAATTATTACATATTTTCTTGCTCTATTAAATCCTTCGATGACCATGTGTTTCATCAACGCACGCGGAGGTTTTCCTGACTAGTGGCCACATCATCCACCCAGGCTTTCACGCGAAACTTTTTTTCATATTCAGAGTCGATTTAAAAAATTGCTACATGGGAGTTCTTCACTTTTACATATTTTCTCGCTCTATTAAATCTTTCGACAACCATATATTTCATCTACGCAGGCGGAGGACTTTCCTACCAGTGGCCACTTCATACACCCAGGCTGTCCCGCAAAACCTTTTTT
This sequence comes from Sicus ferrugineus, assembly GCA_922984085.1. Taxonomy (NCBI): domain Eukaryota; kingdom Metazoa; phylum Arthropoda; class Insecta; order Diptera; family Conopidae; genus Sicus; species Sicus ferrugineus. The sequence goes on from OV277349.1 coordinate 29,494,231, forward strand.
TATATTCAGAGTCGATTTAAAAAAAATTACTACATGGGAGTTCTTCATTTTTACATATTTTCTTGCTCTATTAAATCTTACAATGACTATGTGTTTCATCAATGCACGCGGAGGTCTTTCTGACCAGCGGCCCCTTCATCCACCCAGGCTGCCACGTAAAACTTTTGTCATATTCAGAGTCGATTTTAAACAAAACGACTGCAGGGGAGCTTTTCAGTTTTACACATTTTCCTGCTCTATTGAATATTTTTCGATGCAAATGTAGCAAAACTTTTGTCATATTTAGAGTCGATTTGAAAAAATAAACATCAAAAGGGATGTTCTTAAGTTTTACATATTTTCTTGCTCTATTGAATATCTTCCGATGAAAATGTGTGTCATCAACGCACGCGGAGTTCATCCTTACCAGTGGCCACATCATCCACCTAGACTGGCCTCGCAAAATTTGTTCCTATACAGAGTCAATTTATAAAAAACTACTACAGGGGAGTTCGTAATTATTACATATTTTCTTGCTCTATTAAATCCTTCGATGACCATGTGTTTCATCAACGCACGCGGAGGTCTTCCTGACTAGTCGCCACATCATCCACCCAGGCTTTCACGCAAAACTTTTTTTCATATTCAGAGTCGATTTAAGAAAAATTACTACATGGGAGTTCTTCATTTTTACATATTTTCTTTCTCAATTAAATCTTACAATGACTATGTGTTTCATCAATGCACACGGAGGTCTTTCTCACCAGCGGCCCCTTCATCCACCCAGGCTGCCACGTAAAACTTTTGTCATATTCAGAGTCGGTTTTAAACAAAACGACTGCAGGGGAACTTTTCAGTTTTACATATTTTCGTGCTCTATTGAATATTTTTCGATGAAAATGTCGCAAAACTTTTGTCATATTTAGAGTCGATTAAAAAAAAAATAACCATCAAAAGGGAAGTTCTTAATTTTTACATATTTTCTTGCTCTATTGAATTATCTTCCGATGACAATGTGTTTCATCAACGCACGCGGAGTTCATCCTTACCAGTGGTCACATCATCCACCTAGACTGGCCTCGCAAAATTTGTTCCTATACAAAGTCAATTTATAAAAAACTACTACAGGGGAGTTCTTAATTATTACATATTTTCTTGCTCGATTAAATCTTCCGATGACCATGTGTTTCATCAACGCACGCGGTGGTCTTCCTGACTAGTGGCCACATCATCCACCCAGGCCTTCACGCAAAACTTTTTTCATATTCAGAGTCGATTTAAAAAAATTACTACATGGGAGTTCTTCACTTTTACATATTTTCTCGCTCTATTAAATCTTTCGACAACCATATATTTCATCTATGCAGGCGGAGGACTTTCCTACCAGTGGCCATTTCATACACCCAGGCTTTCACGCAAAACTTTTTTTTATATTCAGAGTCGATTTAAAAAAAATTTCTACATGGGAGTTCTTAATTTTTACATATTTTCTTGCTATATTAAATCTTACAACGACTATGTGTTTCATCAATGCACGCGGAAGTCTTTCTGACCAGCGGCCTCTTCATCCACCCAGACTGCCACGTAAAACTTTTGTCATATTCAGAGTCGATTTTAAACAAAACGACTGCAGGGGAACTTTTCAGTTTTACATATTTTCGTGCTCTATTGAATATTTTTCGATGAAAATGTCGCAAAACTTTTGTCATATTTAGTGTCGATTAAAAAAAAAATAACCATCAAAAGGGAAGTTCTTAGTTTTTACATATTTTCTTGCTCTATTGAATATCTTCCGATGACAATGTGTTTCATCAACGCACGCGGAGTTCATCCTAACCAGTGGCCACATCATCCACCTAGACTGGCCTCGCAAAATTTGTTCCTATACAGAGTCAATTTATAAAAAACTACTACAGGGGAGTTCTTAATTATTACATATTTTCTTGCTCTATTAAATCTTCCGATGACCATGTGTTTCATCAACGCACGGAGGTCTTCCTGACCAGAGGCCACATCATCCACCCAGGCTTTCACGCAAAACTTTTTTCATATTCAGAGTCGATTTAAAAAAATTACTACATGGGAGTTCTTCACTTTTACATATTTTCTTGCTCTATTACATCTTACAATGACTATGTGTTTCATCAATGCACACGGAGGTCTTTCTGACCAGCGGCCCCTTCATCCACCCAGGCTGCCACGTAAAACTTTTGTCATATTCAGAATCGATTTTAAACAAAACGACTGCAGAGCAGCTTTTCAGTTTTATACATTTTCGTGATCTATTGAATATTTTTCCAGGAAAATGTCGCAAAACTTTTGTCATATTTAGAGCCGATTTAAAAAAATAAACATAAAAAAAAGTTCTTAATTTTTACATGTTTTCTTGCCCTATTGAATATCTTTCGACGACCATGTGTTTCACATACTCGCGCGGAGTTCTTCCTGACCAGTTGCCACATCATCCACCCAGACTGGCCTCCCAGTTTTACACATTTTCCTGCTCTATTGAATATTTTTCGATGCAAATGTAGCAAAACTTTTGTCATATTTAGAGTCGATTTGAAAAAATAAACATCAAAAGGGATGTTCTTAATTTTTACATATTTTCTTGCTCTATTGAATATCTTCCGATGACAATGTGTTTCATCAACGCACGCGGAATTCATCCTTACCAGTGGCCACATCATCCACCTAGACTGGCCTCGCAAAATTTGTTCCTATACAGAGTCAATTTATAAAAAACTACTACAGGGGAGTTCGTAATTATTACATATTTTCTTGCTCTATTAAATCTTTCGATGACCATGTGTTTCATCAACGCACGCGGAGGTCTTCCTCACTAGTGGCCACATCATCCACCCATTCTTTCATGGGAAACTTTTTTTCATATTCAGAGTCGATTTAAAAAAATTACTACATGGGAGTTCTTCACTTTTACATATTTTCTCGCTCTATTAAATCTTTCGACAACCATATATTTCATCTATGCAGGCGGAGGACTGGCCAGTGGCCACTTCATACACCCAGGCTGTCACGCAAAACCTTTTTTTTATATTCAGAGTCGATTTAAAAAAAATTACTACATGGGAGTTCTTCATTTTTACATATTTTCTTGCTCTATTAAATCTTACAATGACTATGTGTTTCATCAATGCACGCGGAGGTCTTTCTGACCAGCGGCCCCTTCATCCACCCAGGCTGCCACGTAAAACTTTTGTCATATTCAGAATCGGTTTTAAACAAAACGACTGCAGAGCAGCTTTTCAGTTTTATACATTTTCGTGATCTATTGAATATTTTTCGAGGAAAATGTCGCAAAACTTTTGTCATATTTAGAGCCGATTTAAAAAAATAAACATAAAAAAAAGTTCTTAATTTTTACATGTTTTCTTGCCCTATTGAATATCTTTCGACGACCATGTGTTTCACATACTCGCGCGGAGTTCTTCCTGACCAGTTGCCACATCATCCACCCAGACTGGCCTCCCAGTTTTACACATTTTCCTGCTCTATTGAATATTTTTCGATGCAAATGTAGCAAAACTTTTGTCATATTTAGAGTCGATTTGAAAAAATAAACATCAAAAGGGATGTTCTTAATTTTTACATATTTTCTTGCTCTATTGAATATCTTCCGATGACAATGTGTTTCATCAACGCACGCGGAGTTCATCCTTACCAGTGGCCACATCATCCACCTAGACTGGCCTCGCAAAATTTGTTCCTATACAGAGTCAATTTATAAAAAACTACTACAGGGGAGTTCGTAATTATTACATATTTTCTTGCTCTATTAAATATTTCGATGACCATGTGTTTCATCAACGCACGCGGAGGTCTTCCTGACTAGTGGCCACATCATCCACCCAGGCTTTCATGCGAAACTTTTTTTCATATTCAGAGTCGATTTAAAAAAATTACTACATGGGAGTTCTTCACTTTTACATATTTTCTCGCTCTATTAAATCTTTCGACAAACATATATTTAATCTATGCAGGCGGAGGACTTTCCTACCAGTGGCCACTTCATACACCCAGGCTTTCACGCAAAACCTTTTTTTTATATTCAGAGTCGATTTAAAAAAAATTACTACATGGGAGTTCTTCACTTTTACATATTTTCTTGCTCTATTACATCTTACAATGACTATGTGTTTCATCAATGCACACGGAGGTCTTTCTGACCAGCGGCCCCTTCATACACCCAGGCTGCCACGTAAAACTTTTGTCATATTCAGAGTCGATCTTAAACAAAACGACTTCAGGGGAGCTTTTCAGTTTTACACATTTTCGTGCTCTATTGCATATTTTTCCAGGAAAAAGTCGCAAAACTGTTTGTCATATTTAGAGTCGATTTAAAAAAATAAACATAAAAAAAAAGTTCTTAATTTTTACATATTTTCTTGCTCTATTGAATATCTTTCGACGACCATGTGTTTCACATACTCGCGCGGAGTTCTTCCTGACCAGTTGCCACATCATCCACCCAGACTGGCCTCCCAGTTTTACACATTTTCCTGCTCTATTGAATATTTTTCGATGCAAATGTAGCAAAACTTTTGGCATACTTAGAGTCGATTTGAAAAAATAAACATCAAAAGGGAAGTTCTTAATTTTTACATATTTTCTTGCTGTATTGAATATCTTCCGATGACAATGTGTTTCATCAACGCACGCGGAGTTCATCCTTACCAGTGGCCACATCATCCACCTAGACTGGCCTCGCAAAATTTGTTCCTATACAGAGTCAATTTATAAAAAACTACTACAGGGGAGTTCGTAATTATTACATATTTTCTTGCTCTATTAAATCTTCCGATGACCATGTGTTTCATCAACGCACGGAGGTCTTCCTGACCAGAGGCCACATCATCGACACAGGCTTTTACGCAAAACTTTTTTTCATATTCAGAGTCGATTTAAAAAATATTACTACATGGGTGTTCTTCACTTTTACATATTTTCTTGCTCTATTAAATCTTTCGACAACCATGTGTTTCATCTACGCAGGCGGAGGACTTTCTGACCAGTGGCCCCTTTATCCACCCAGGCTGCCACGTAAAACTTTTGTCATTGTTGTGTGCCCACACACTTAGTACCTCCAATACCCGAAATACGCTCATGCACTCGAACGAAAGAGTTACAATTTTACTATGTCACAAGTACTGCTGAGTTTGCATTTTTTAGTGTAATTGCCTGGTGACCAATATATGCTAGCATACGCCAGCGCAAGAAGTTAAAAAAGCCTAGTGAAAAACAACAAAAACATTAAATGCTCAGTGAATGAAAAGTAACGCCCAATATTTAAGAAAATAATTATAATTGGCCAAGAGCAAATTTTCTGCAAGCTAGACATTTGTATTTATTATTTTCTAATAATAATGTTAGTACATTGAGTGAAAATTGAGTGGAAATGAATTTTGAAGTAGGTCACAATTTACATATGGAACTTAGAGTAAGATAGAATGATAATAATATATGTTTTAATGTATTCCATTATGTTTACTCTAAGATCAAGAATAGGGCTGGCGCGGATGTATAAACCCGTGCGGTCCGAAATAAACTTCAGATCATAATCACCAAACTAACCGGCCTTTTAATCTCAACTGCCTTGTACAAGGGAACAACAATATTCTGAGTGCTAGAACTCTTCGGGAGGAAGCACCTTGTCTGTCCCAAGGCGTTTACGCCGGACATTTGTTGAGGTCGACCCTTAAACTTACTGGGTGGCTAGGCTATATTCATTCCTGACCATCCAAACTTTACAAGGAGATTCTGCCAACGTTCCTGTAAACGTTCAACAGAATAGATGGAACCGCAGAACACCATTGAGGAGTACATACCGCAAGATTCAACAGAATACCCAATATATACACCGGAGCCGGTCTCTACCCAAGGACCTCAGAGGATAACAATCGAAGAATATAGGAGACGACAGTTAAAACGACTAAAAGCAACAGCAACACAGTTACCTAAGACCAAAGCGCCACCGAAGTGACGTGGAGGAAAACTGGTCCGCGACAGAAAACAATTGGCGTATCTAAAATCCTTAGTGGCTGACGAATCCAACCCAATCTCCTGAGAAGTATCCTGCAACCTTTGGAAAAAAATAGACGAGATCGAGATAAGACTGAAAGAGAGGAAAAATGGGAAAGGCGCAGTCAAAAGAGCCTAACCTATACATTATAACCTAAACATTAATAACGGCGGATGTGGAAACAAGAACTCTTCCGAGATAACCGACAAATTAGGTTATAATATATTAGAGGTGTCGGTAATTGTAATAATTAGTATAGCTATTTTTTCATTCCTATCAAATAATCTTCATGGTTACTTTAAAGATTATGTAAATAAACGCATAAACCTAAGAGCCATTAATAATGTATGATTAAGAAAATATGGATATGGAAAAAATAAATAATGCCTAAACAAATTTAAAAAGAATAAGAAAATTTTTAAGATAATAATTAAGGAAGTTGAAGGACTTATTTTCTTGAATATTACATGGACAGATTACAAGAAATAATAGAACAACTAGAAAAATTGATAAGAAACGTTAAGAAAACTGGTAAAAGACTTTACACAAAAGAGACTGTAGAATCAAAACTAAAACAACTTCTAGAGTTAAAAAGCGAATTTTCTTCCCTAATCAGAACAGCAAACGTTAAAGACGAAGCTTTAACAGAAGTAATAGAAAAGTTTTCAAAGACTTACTATACCTCAAAGCAAGATTTAATAGAATTCGCTTTCCACATAAAGTTGAGGTCAAATGTCAAAACAGCATTAAATTCCATTGATACACCCAAAACATTAAAAGAACTGAGAACAGCACTAGAGACACGGTACAGAACAAACGGCACCACAACTACATACGGAACTGTCTCATCTGACACAGAGAGGCAATATTACAAACTATAAAGACAAAATACTGACTACGATAGCAGAACTAAACAATCTGCAAATAAAAGAATTAGGCACAGAATGTACGACAGAACAGAAGACAACAATAACAAAAATAAATGACACTTATGCACTTACTGTCTTTAAGAACGGCGTCGACGAAGACTTCAAACAAACAATTTTCGCGGCACAGCCAAAGACATTTTCTGACGCAATAACTCCTGCACTTGAACTTGAGCAAACGAGAAACCAAAACTCAGCTCAAATAACATACATACAAAACAGAAACCCAAATTACAATTCTCGAAGACGTAATCAGACTTACAACACGAGACAAAATAATAATCAAAACTACACTAACAATTAAAACAATAATTACAACAGATACAATAATAACAACAACAACACAAGACGTAATAACAGTTACCAAAGACGGAACAAAAACAACAACTATCAGAGTAACAGAAACGGAAACTACAACAGCAACCAGAACAGAAACAATAACAACAACAGATCTAACTCGACCAATTCAAATTCACAGAATCAAATCAAATAATCAAATCACAGAATCAAATCAAATAAGTAATTGTAAATATTTAATAACACAAACTTAAACTTGCTAATCGATACAGGCGCTGACATATCAGTTGTTAAAGAAAATACAATCGCTATAGACTATTTAGCAACACATGAAAGTTGCAGATTAACAGGAATTTCTAATGATGAAATCTTATCTCTTGGTACGTCCAAGATATTTTTAAAAATAGCGAATCACAAAATTGTTCATACTTTCCATATTGTAAATGAAAACTTTCCGATATTTGGCGTCGATTTGTAACTATTGATGAAACCTGGATCCACTATTACACACCAGAGAACAGAATGAGTGCCCGGCAATGGACTGAAGCCGGCACGAGTGCTCCGAAGCGGCCGAGGGAGGCTCAATGGGTCGGAAAGGTTATGGCGTCGGTTTTCTGGGATTGTCATGGCATACTCTTCGTGGACTACCTCGAAGAAGGAAAAACCATCAACAGCGAGTATTACTGTGCATTATTGGAGCGATTGAAGGCCGAAATCGCTGCAAAACGGCCTCACATGAAGCGAAAAAAATTTTGTTTTTGCAAGACAATGCGCCGGCGCACAAGAGCATCGCAACCACGGCTAAAATCAATGAGTTACGGCTCCAATTGCTGTCGCATCCACCGTACTCGCCCGATTTGGCTCCCTCGGACTATTATCTCTTCCCAAACCTCAAAAGATGGCTCATCAATAAAAAATTCAGCTCACGCGAGGAAATCATCGACGCCACGAGGAAGTATTTTGCAGACATTCCGGAAAATTACTTTTCGGACGGGATCAAGAATTTGGAAAATCGCTGGAATAAGTGTATCGAGCTGAAAGGGGACTATATTAAATAAAATAAAAAAACATTTTAAAAAAAATTTTTTTTCATTCCCAAGGAGGTTATTTTTTACCCCACCTAGTACTCAAGATACTGCCCACCCATATAAAGTGTTGGTGTCCAAATGCATGAGGTATTCTGATGGCTTTTGGTTATTTATATTCCGACAGACGGAATATTAGGAAGAGATTTTCTAGAAAAATATTTTTGTAGAATTGATTACGAAACATACACACTAAATATATACCTAAAGGAATCAGAGATAGTAATACCTATTCAAACTAAATCAGCAAGAATAAAATTACCCCCGAGGTCAGAATCAATATACGCGATAAATATAGATATAGACGAAGACAGCGTAGTTTTCAATAAAGAGATAAAGCAAGGAGTATATATTGCGAACTCGATTATACCAGCGAAAGGCTTTCATCATATAAAAGTACTTAATACACGTGATGAAGAAATAATTATAGAAAATTTTGACGTAGATATTGGACCACTCAAAAATTATGAAATACTAAACATACAATCTCAAAAAACAGAAGAACGATTTAGTCAGCTATCCAAGATCTTAAGTCTAGACATTTCTGATGTCATAGCAAAAGCGGAATTATTGAAAATTCTAAAAGATTTCCAAGATATTTTCCACTTAGAGGGAGAGCCTTTGACAACCAATAATTTCTACACCCAATCCATTTCAACAATAGACAACAACCTTTTAGTTGAGTTTTAGAAAACTCAACGATAAAATTGTAAACGACAAATTTCCACTAACACGACTAGAAGACGTAAGTAGTAGGAATGTGGGGTTTCTAACTCAAATGCATCCACCCGTGTATTTCGGCGGAGCATCCACCTAAGGGGGCGCTATGTGTGTGTGTAAGAGTGAGAAAGGAGATTGAAGGCTAGCGGCTGGCTGCTAGCAGCTGGCGGACGGACAGATGATCATTTGGTTGATAGGGGAGATGGTTAGGAAGAAGGGGGAGAGGGAGGGAGATACGTGTGTATGGTATGTGAGTATTGAGAGAGCAGCAGCGGCAAGATGCTTGACGTAGGGAGAGGGAGGGGAGAGACGTGTGTGTTATAGTATGTGAGTATTGGGAGAGCAGCAGTGGCAAGATGCTTGCCTTTGGAATTGTTGTTGTAGGATATCATATTAAGATTTTTATGAGTCAAGCGATTATGGGAATGTGTGGTCGCGGGTGGCAGCTTGCTAAGCAGAGGCTGCCTAAGCAGAAGTGTGTTGTAGTTGTTGTTTATTTAATTGCTTCGCTTTTGAGACGCCGCCCCAGAAGCATAGTGAAATTTAATGTAAACATAAAGTGAACGGATCGAACTGTGGCTTTGCGTGCATGTATGATCTGGAGCGTGGGGCTGCCTAAGCAGATGATTTTATTTTATGACTGGTCAAAGAATATCTTTTTTAAAATACTGACACAGGCGGTTTGTCTAACAAATTATAGTAGTGCAAACATTTCAAAATTAATTGCATATTAAGGCTTTAGTGATATGGTGTGATTGAATGAGGGTAGAATGTAGAGTGAGTGTCAGCGTGACTTTTCTTTTATTCGTTTTGTTTATGAGAGAAGGAGAACTCTGCCTTGTGTCGCATAGGTTAGTTGGTTGGTTGGTCAGTGGAGTTATATTTAGGAAATTTAGGAAGTATGCTGTTGTAGTTTTAATATTTTGTATGTAGGATACAGAGCAGTGGGAACGAGTGCGGTCGTGGGTAACGGCAGCCTAAGCAGTGACGGCGTAAGAAGTGCGTGCCTATGCAGAGGCTGCCTAAGCAGACGTAGAGTTGTTTATTTAATTGCTTTGCTGTTTAGACGCTGACTCAGAAATTTAATTTAAACATTAAGTGAATGGATTGAGCTGCGGTTTGGTGGACATACATGATCTGGAGCGTGGGCTGTGTAAGCAGAGTTAGTGGCGATGTTCTTGTTTAATTTAATTGTTTGAGATCGAATTGTGGCTTAATTCGAATTTTAGTGGAATTAAATTTTATTTAATTTTTTAATAGCACTTTACTGAAGGCATTGGGGAAACAACATTTTTATTTTGTTGTTGGTTGTTTTGATCTCATAACTTTTTGATATCGTTAATTTCTGAATATAACGCTAAATATTATATTAATTATAATTATTATGTATACATACCATACTGTAAGCGCATAAAGTACTTATTGTTTGCTGTGTGTGTGTGTGTGTTTTTGTTAAGGAATTCACAGATATTAGTATGAGTCATCAATTTCCCAGAATTTATTTTGCAGAGACGCGTTTTGTATACTATTGTTGTTGTGGAACATTTAAGAGAGGTGAATCGCTACAGCGGAGTATACAATGAGCAACAAGTTATTACAGAAATTCATTAATCGTTTGATTTCTCCAAGACATCAAGTCGTGTGAGCACCAAAAAACTTTTGAGGAAATACTCATATATTTTGTACAGTTTAAAATTATTAAATAAATAATTTATAATTATATTTATAACTACAAATAGTAAATAAAAAGTTATTTACTATTAATAAAAAATTATTTATTATTATTGAAATTGGAGAGATAAAGCGCATTAGTTTCCAAAACTAAAACCCAGAGCATTCACAAAGAGTACATTAAATTGTAAAACTAAAAGTTAAAGTTTTTATAAAGAACGCTCAAAGTTTTAAGGACGGAAGTGAAATCTACTTCATTAATATTATTATCGTAATAATCATCATCAACAATAACGACATCTTCAGTTTTTTTTTAATTTTCTCAACATGGAAGGATTCATTTGCAGTGAGTGTGGTGTCCGTTTCACCAAAAATCGCAACCTTAAACGTCATGTTTTAAACAAACATACTGAAAAAGAAGGATTCGATTGCAATGAATGCAACATTAAATTTACCCGACGCGATAACCTGAAAAAACATGTAAATTTATTTCATCCACAACTCAGCAGAAGCTGTGCTTCACCAGCAAAACGTATTCATAATGAAAACTTTTTAATTTGTTCCGATTGTAATGAGAACGTTTTGAAGAAACACTGGAATTATCACATTAGGACCAATAAACATTAAAAAAAATGCTGGTGTCCCGATTAACGAGCACTTTAAAACAATAAGGTCAGCCTTCAATGAAAGGATTGAAACGCTTATGCTCGAAAACGTGAACAAGGGTTTGCTCATTCCAGAAACGTTTTTTACAGTAAACAGGGACATCATTATAAAAGCCTTGGAAGATTTACTCGAAAAGCACTTGGGCTATAAATTTCAATTTAGAAATATTTTGTGAGTATGTGAAAATGAGTATTGAAGAAAATATGGTTGTGGATGTAAAATCGTTCCAAACCGAAATGACTTTAATACAGACAAGAGAAGATATGGAAAGCAGCTACAATAATATGATTTATGAGATTTTCAAGAAAATGTCTGAGTTTCAGGAAAGGGACAGTGGCTGGTCTCTCGTAAGGATGTCACGTAGAGTTCAATATCAGCCAATAAGGGAATAGCTATAAGAAAAATATTGTTATTTATTAATTTCAATTTACAAACAAAATAATAAACTAAATTATAAATATAGATATTAAGCAAAACAACTGTTACATTTAAGAAATTATATGAATAAATTTCAATATAAAAACCCCCTAAAACAGGCGATTAACTACATTTTCAGATTAGGACAGTACTTGACTTTGAATTGATGGCACGGATTTAACTGATCTGCTCTGATAACTGATTTTGAAATACATGGACACCGCATACAAATCGACAACTATTACAAAAGTATTCTTGTTGATATCAATTTAAAATTCGATACCTAAGAATATTCACCAGACAATCCGATTGATAAAGGACGTTATAAAGAAAAGGCTTTAATATTTACATCCAACTATAAATGAAAGCACCACGGCACTTTCAGACTAGTACGCAAACAGCCTTTGAACTGATCTGATCTAATAGCTGATAGCTGTTGCACCTGATCTGATATGACAGTTGATACATCTGATCTGATAGCTGATATACCAGATCTAATCCGATCTGATCTGATTTGATAGTTGATACACCTAATCTTGATAACTAATTGCTACAGCTGATTGAAGACACTGAGGATGAATTATAAACTATTAAAAGAACTTGTAAAAACTAAACGACAACTGAAAGAAAAAAATTAGGGCTTTAAAGTTAAGAAAAGCCGATTTAGAGAATCAATTTAATGAGACTTTTAAACCGGTTACAATACCTTTGAAGGAATTAGTGAGAATATATAAAACAAACGATACAACTGAAACAAATGTTAACAAGGATGACCCAGAATCTATGCATGATGCGATAACAAACAAAATTAAAACCAATACCCCAGTTAAAGCAAAGAAAGAGATCGATTTTACAGACGAAACTCTTACCAAGAGCAATGATGACGATGATAATGATGATGATCATGGTACCTTTTTCTCTAAAATGGATGTTTCAGAGGAAGATGCAAACAAATCAACTGAAGACATGGATTTATCTAAATTAGAGCAGCAAAATGAGCTGGATACAGCATACGGACTGAAGAGAGGATTAGATGGTGAATGGAGATTCGGAAGTAGAGCTTTCAAAATACAAAACCGCGAAATATTAATATCCGATAAACCGTTTGACACCTCATCCCCCACCTCTTTCAACCTTACACACGGTCTCTTCCAATTATTGTTCCACAAGACACCATCAAATTACAACGAAGCAGATCTACAGGTTTACAAAACAATTCTAACCAATACTAATGCTCACAAACGAAACTATGATGAAAATAAGCAAATTAAGGGAACTAAGGCTTACAAGTACACCAACATCATAAAGGGATTATTCAGCGATAAGTCTTTATTGACGTCCACACCACTTCACCATAAAAAAGGAACGAGTGTGATGAGTTTATACACTCAAACGCCTAACTATATTCATCAGAATGATACTAAGGCTATGCATATTGTAAAAGCACTAACCAATGATAAAGAATCATCAACGACATACAAAGGTTTAATGCAAGTAAATTCACAGAAACCCGAATTTATTTTTTGGAATGATCCCAATATGCTGGTAGATAGATTACGCCTTTTGTTATTATCTGCTTCGGATGAAGGTAACTTCTATATCAACGAAATAATTTCCATTATCGAAGAATTACGAGAAGCCGACATAATTGAGTAACTTTAACATACATATTCTGTATACCAAGAGAACATCTTATGAACAGATAATCATACATAACCACACCATTTTTATGAACTTGTGAATCGAAATTAGCTTTACAATTGTATTATGATTTCTTGAATTATGTATTATTGAAACTATTGTACTTTTATTAAAATTAAATGCGTACATGTGTATATGAACAACATATATAAGCGTTTGAGTTGTTTTATTTTTTCAACAATAAAATCCACATAAATACGGTCGCTTACATGATATGTACGACATTTATGTTTCTTTTCCTGATATGATATCACTGATATGTTTGTTGGTTGAACTCATCAGATAACTAATTTAACAGTTGATATGCTAGATGTGATCTGATAGCCGATAACCTGATCTGATCCGATCTGTTGGCAGTTGCACCCGGTCAGATCTGATAGCTGTTATATCTGATTTGATAGGTACTATACATGACCTGATCTAATCTGGCAGCTGATATACAGGATCTGATCTAATCTGAACTGATCTGATAGCTGTTATGATAGAGCAGATAGCCGTTATGATGAATCATCAACGACTTACAAAGGAAATGGTTTAATGCAAGATAGCTGTTTATCTCATATGATAGGTAAACCTATATAATTGATGCGAAAGTTGATGTAAAGACCACAAACGAAACGATATCAGAGGTTTTTACTTATGTTGAGTTATTATTTATAACTCAAAGTAGTTTATACAATTCATAGAAAATCTGCGGCTACACAAGCTATGTTATGAGTTAAATTATATCAAACAGTAAATTGGGATAAGTTGACTTGCTATCCTAGAAATATTCAAAATGAAACTAAATTAAATAAACTGAAAATGAAAATAAATATAGAATAGGAAAAAAATATAAATAATAGATTAATAAATAAATAATAAAATAAAATGAAATAAAGAAGAAATGAACAAATATAAAATAACAATATATTAAAATATAATAATAAATGATAAATAATATAAATGTTTGAATTTTTATTCATTTATCAGGTCAAGTTAATATAATATTTTAATCTTTGGATTTTTACTATTTGAACTTTTATTTGTTTGCCAGGAACAATACAAAATTAGCAACATAAATTCGCAGTGAAATTTAATGTAAACATAAAGTGAACGGATCGAACTGTGGCTTTGCGTGCATGTATGATCTGGAGCGTGGGGCTGCCTAAGCAGATGATTTTATTTTATGACTGGTCAAAGAATATCTTTTTTAAAATACTGACACAGGCGGTTTGTCTAACAAATTATAGTAGTGCAAACATTTCAAAATTAATTGCATATTAGTGATAGCTTTAGTGATATGGTGTGATTGAATGTAGAGTGAGTGTCAGCGTGACTTTTGTTTTATTCGTTTTGTTTATGAGAGAAGGAGAACTCTGCCTTGTGTCGCATAGGTTAGTTGGTTGGTTGGTCAGTGGAGTTATTTTTAGGAAATTTAGGAAGTATGCTGTTGTAGTTGTTGTAGTTTTAATATTTTGTATGTAGGATACAGAGCAGTGGGAACGAGTGCGGACGTGGGTAACGGCAGCCTAAGCAGTGACTGCGTAAGCAGTGCGTGCCTATGCAGAGGATGCCTAAGCAAACGTAGAGTTGTTTATTTAATTGCTTTGCTTTTTAGACGCTGCCTCAGAAATTTAATGTAAACATTAAGTGAATGGATTGAACTGCGGTTTGGTGGACATACATAATCTGGAGCGTGGGCTGTGTAAGCAGAGTTAGTGGCGATGTTCTTGTTTAATTTAATTGTTTGAGATCGATTTGTGCCTTAATTCGAATTTTAGTGGAATTGAATTTTATTTAATGTTTTAATAGCACTTTAATGAAGACATTGGGAGACACCTTTTTAAGTTGTTGTTATTGTTGTTGTTGTTGTTGTTGTTGTTGTTGTTGTTGTTGGTGTTGTTTTGACATCCTAACTTTTTGATATCGTTAATTTCTGAATATAACTATACATACTATACTGTAAGCGCATAAAGTACTTATTGTTTGCTGTGTGTGTGTGTGTGTGTGTGTGTTTTGTTAAAGAATTCACAGATATTAATATGAGTCATCAATTTCCCAGAATTTATTTTGCAGAGACGCGTTTTGTATACTATTGTTGTTTTTGAACATTTAAGAGAGGTGAATCGGTACAGCGGAGTGTAAAAGGAGCAACAAGTTATTACAGAAATTCATTAATCGTTTGATTTCTCCAAGATATCAAGTCGTGTCAGCTCCAAAAAACTTTTGAGGAAATACTCATCTTTTGTACAGTTTAAAATTATTAAATAAATAAATTATAATTATATTTATAACTAAAAATAGTAAATAAAAAATTATTTACTATTATTCAAATTGGAGAGATAAAGCGCATTAGTTTGCAAAACTAAAACCCAGAGCATTCACAAAGAGTACATTAAAGTGTAAAACTAAAACTTAAAGCTTTTATAAAGAACGCTCAAAAGTTTAAGGACTGAAGTAAAATGTACTTAATTAATATTATTATTGTCATAATCATCATCAACAATAACGACATCTTCAGTTAAATTTTCTCAAAATGGAAGGATTCTTTTTCAGTACGTGTGGTGTTCGTTTCACCAAAAATCGCAACCTTAAACGTCATGTTTTAAACAAACATGCTGAAAAAGAAGGTTCGATTGCAATGAATGCAACATTAAATTTACCCGACGCGATGGCCTGAAAAAACATGTAAATTTATTTCATCCACAAGCAAGCAGAAGCTGTGCTTCACCAGCAAAACGTATTTATAATGAAAACTTTTTAATTTGTTCCGATTGTAATGAGAACGTTTTGAAGAAACACTGGAATTATCACATTAGGTCCAATAAACATTAAAAAAATGCTGGTATCCCGATTAACGAGCACTTTAAAACAATAAGGTTAGCCTTCAATGAAAGGATTGAAACGCTTATGCTCGAAAACGTGAACAAGGGTTTGCGCATTCCAGAAACGTTTTTTACAGTAAACAGGGACATCATTATAAAAGCCGTGGAAGATTTACTCGAGAAGCACTTGGGCTATAAATTCAATTTAGAGATATTTTGTGAGTATGTGAAAATGAGTATTGAAGAAAATATGGTTGTGGATGTAAACTCGTTCCAAACCAAAATGAGTTTAATACAGACAAGAGAAGATATCGAAAGCAACTACAATAATATGATTTATCAGATTTGCAAGAAAATGTCTGAGTTTCAGGAAAGGGACAGTGGCTGGTCTCTCGTAAGGATATGTCACGTAGAGTTCAATATTAATCAATATCGACCAATAAGGTAAAAGCTATAAGAAAAATATTGTTATTTATTAATTTCAATTTACAAACAAAAAACTAAACTAAATTTTAAATATAGATATTAAGCAAAACAACTGTTACATTTAAGAAATTATATGAATATATTTGATTATAAAAACCCCATTAAACAGTCGATTAACTACATTTTCAGATTAGGACAGCACATGACTTTAAACTGATGGCACTGATTAACTGATCTGCTCTGATTACTGACTTTGAAATACATGGACACCGACTCTTTTATAGATAGCATACAAATCGACAACTATTACAAAAGTATTCTTGTTGATATCAATTTAAAATTCGATACCTAAGAATATTCACCTGTAGCGAACCAACAGGTTGCTACAAATTTGATATATATTTTATGTTTGTTTAAACTAAAATATACCTGAATTACGAATAATTATTAGATTTAATAAGCTAAAGAACAACAAAACCAGAATTAACTAAACCACAAAACCAGAATTGAACCCGGAAATTGTAAAAACAAATTAAGCCCCGTAAAACACGATAATATATATATACGCTCAGAGATAAGACATACGCACAAGTAGAGCAGCGGCAATTCTAAAAATAGAATCATGCGACAAGCTTATTTTCACTTTCTCTTTTCCTTTGCGCTTTCGCTGCCGCTGATATAAAAATAGAAACAAGCATTCAGCTTACACATGTTTTCTTTCGTCGCGCAAGCGCTGCATACAGTTCTCATTTAGTTTTGATCAGCATGCGCTTTTAACGACTAGTTTGTGCAAGCTCAAGTCAGCCTTCTGCCGGTAAGCAACGACTCAATTCGTGCTTGCTCTTACAGAAACTCTTTTTGCTTGGAGCAGTTGACCACCTGGTTCGACAGCCCCAAAATTGCATAAACGAGTGGCTCACCTATTTTGAAGGGTTCACCAACCCTATCTATACATCCAGTAGAGTAGAAGTAGTTGCCGGCGTAGCATAGACGTATTTTAGGAGTATCTTTGGGCGTATTTAGGACTAGCCGGAATCATTCCTTCGGGAATTTCAAGGCTTCGGCCGGAATCATTCCTTCGGAAATTTCAAGGTTTCGGCCGGAATCATTCCTTCGGGAATTTCAAGGCTTCGGCCGGAATCATTCCTTCGGGAATTTCAAGGCTCGGCCGGAATCAGTTCTTCGGAGCTTCCAACCGTATTGTGAGCGGCCTTCTGCCGCGGAGCACTCAGCTTCCCCGAACTTTGCATTCACCAGTATTGTAAGCGGCCTTCTGCCGCGGGGCATTCGGTCCCTCCGTCTCCTGTATACACGCAACAGTTGTAAGCGGCCTTCTGCCGCGGGACATTCGGTCCCTCCGTCACCTGTATACCCGCAACAGTTGTAAGCGGCCTTCTGCCGCAGAGCACTCGGCTCCTGTACTCACAAATCATTGTACGCGGCCTTCTGTCGCCAGGCATTCGGCCTGACAAAAGCATTTGTAACCAGTAGCAAAAGTAAGATTGAAAAAGACTTTTTTGTGAATTGGAACAAATAAAAGAATAAAAAGGAAAAACGAACACCAACCCGCATACGTCCGAGCTGAATATTTCAGTGATAGATTTGCTTAACAGCAAATCGTGTGCAATTCTTGACCGTCGCGGTGTTTGGTAATTTGAGGGTTACGAGATCCCCCAAAATGGACCCTGGGGCGACTGACGCTACCCCAGCTGAGAACAAAAACTCGTTACAAATGGCGCCCGAGCAGGGACTGACTTCGTCAAGAAGCAGTTCACAAACAAGAGAAAGCGAGAAGGAAGAAAGACTTCTCCCAGACAATCTGAGTTTCATTTACAAGCTGCGAAAAGAAGAGTTGGAGGGACAAATGCAGCTAATCGGATTATCAACAGACGGCACGGTGAAGGAGATGCGACAGAGACTCACCAATTTTATCAGGGAGCAGCGAAACAGAAAGTCCACCGAAAATCTGGCAAAAGAGGAGGCAGCAACGGAGAAGGCCACCACCAGCATACCTGTACCCGACATGGCCGCAAAGCATTCGACAACCAGCTACCTGCCAGCAGAATGCGAGATCATGAATACTATCAGAAAATGGGGCCTACACTTCAACGGCACTCGCTCTATTCTGGATTTCATAGAAAGCATCGAAGAGTCAGCCAATGGCTACCGCATTCATCACGACCAACTACTGTTGCCGCTAAATGAAGTACTACGCGATCGCGCCAAAGATTGGTGGCGTTATAAAAGAGATGAAATTAAAACGTGGACGCAATTCAAAGAAGCAGCCATGAACTTCTTCTTACCGCCGAGATATCTTCAACGCCTAGATGAGGATATTTTCCGGCGGCGACAAGGGCCACGAGAAAAAGCAAAAGAATATGTCATGAGTGTGATAACCATGATACGGCAGCACCCCAGGCTACGTCAGGAAGATCACATCGACCGAATTTATGAAGGGCTACGGCCAGATTATCGCTTATATATTCGGCGCAATGATTTCCAAGACCTGGATTCTCTAATGAGTCGAGGTGACGAGTATGAATATATACGGGGAGAAGAAAACCGGTCACAGCGGACACACACGACCAATTGGGTTGCCGACCTTCCGTATTCACGCTCCACCCACTGTTGGACCTGCAAAAAACCAGGCCACACGCGCAGAAACTGCCGTGGGAAGCGAGTAATCTTCTGTTCATATTGCGGCAAGACCAACACCCTCACACGGGATTGTTCGTGACAGAAGAGAATAACAGTCAGCGAAAATACTCCGCAATCCGAAACCATCACACCTGAACCCCGCTACCAAATGAACATAATGTGTAATGGTCGCCAGACAATGGCATTCGTGGACACCGGGGCTACACTCTCCTTTGTGGGAGCCACCCTAAACGACTATTTGCGAAGCCATGCCCACGTCATGAAGGAAAATAAATTGTTAACTCTCGCCAACGGCAAGACCATCTGTCTTCACCAGAGTTACCAAGTCACACTCCAGAAAAACCAACAGCAATTCACTCACCGTGTATATTACCTACCAGGACTGAAAGAGGAATTCGTTGTAGGTATGGATTTGCTATGCAAGCTCCGTTGTAAAGTGAGTATTGATAAAGAGGAGCTAGCCACCGTGGGATTTCTGGGCACTCCAAACGCACATACAATAACCAGCCATATCCCAAAACGAAACAGCATAATTGAAGCATTCGCAGACAAAAAAATCCAAGGATGGCGATTACGAGGCACGACAAGATGCGCCGTCATCGACAGATCCGACCGAGCCGAGAGAGAAGGCCACCCGAAGCAACCACTCAACAGCCGTCAGATCGATCACCGTCCGAAGTAACTAGGAGGAGACGTCAAACACAGACAAAGACGTCCTTAACGGTCCAGCGGGTTCCACTCCCGACACACATCGTGTCCAGGGCCGCACCGAGCCAAACATCCTCAGCAACAAGCCCAAAGGGGAAGAGACCCCAAAAAGACACCAGACAAGCTCAACAACCATCCAGAAACAAGGTCGACACTACAGACCCCTCTAAGGATATCCGAGTACCCCCCGGGCGTAACCAGAAAAAGAAAACAGCGTCGCGTCGAAAAGAAATGGGGATTCCTAAGTGATGGTACGGGATGGCTGAGCACAGCTTCTACTCAGAACTCACGACCCCCAGCAACAACCTCCGCCTGCGGATTTTATTGGAACAAGAGTAATATTAAAATATTTTGAATGAATTAGATTATTGGTTTTCGTTGAAATGTCACGAAACATTTAAAATATCACCGCGCAATTAGTTTAACGATTGGTATATTAAAAAAAAAAAAACATTAACCGAACACTTTTTTTGTTCTATCCCGTTGTTGGGGTAGAATGTAGCGAACCAACAGGTTGCTACAAATTTGATATATATTTTATGTTTGTTTAAACTAAAATATACCTGAATTACGAATAATTATTAGATTTAATAAGCTAAAGAACAACAAAACCAGAATTAACTAAACCACAAAACCAGAATTGAACCCGGAAATTGTAAAAACAAATTAAGCCCCGTAACACACGATAATATATATATACGCTCAGAGATAAGACATACGCACAAGTAGAGCAGCGGCAATTCTAAAAATAGAATCATGCGACAAGCTTATTTTCACTTTCTCTTTTCCTTTGCGCTTTCGCTGCCGCTGATCTAAAAATAGAAACAAGCATTCAGCTTACACATGTTTTCTTTCGTCGCGCAAGCGCTGCATACAGTTCTCATTTAGTTTTGATCAGCATGCGCTTTTAACGACTAGTTTGTGCAAGCTCAAGTCAGCCTTCTGCCGGTAAGCAACGACTCAATTCGTGCTTGCTCTTACAGAAACTCTTTTTGCTTGGAGCAGTTGACCACCTGGTTCGACAGCCCCAAAATTGCATAAACGAGTGGCTCACCTATTTTGAAGGGTTCACCAACCCTATCTATACATCCAGTAGAGTAGAAGTAGTTGCCGGCGTAGCATAGACGTATTTTAGGAGTATCTTTGGGCGTATTTAGGACTAGCCGGAATCACTCCTTCGGGAATTTCAAGGCTTCGGCCGGAATCATTCCTTCGGGAATTTCAAGGCTTCGGCCGGAATCATTCCTTCGGGAATTTCAAGGCTTCGGCCGGAATCATTCCTTCGGGAATTTCAAGGCTTCGGCCGGAATCAGTTCTTCGGAGCTTCCAACCGTATTGTGAGCGGCCTTCTGCCGCGGAGCACTCAGCTTCCCCGAACTTTGCATTCACCAGTATTGTAAGCGGCCTTCTGCCGCGGGGCATTCGGTCCCTCCGTCTCCTGTATACACGCAACAGTTGTAAGCGGCCTTCTGCCGCGGGACATTCGGTCCCTCCGTCACCTGTATACCCGCAACAGTTGTAAGCGGCCTTCTGCCGCGGAGCACTCGGCTCCTGTACTCACAAATCATTGTACGCGGCCTTCTGTCGCCAGGCATTCGGCCTGACAAAAGCATTTGTAACCAGTAGCAAGTAAGATTGTAAAAGACTTTTTTGTGAATTGGAACAAATAAAAGAATAAAAAGGAAAAACGAACACCAACCTGCATACGTCCGAGCTGAATATTTCAGTGATAGATTTGCTTAACAGCAAATCGTGTGCAATTCTTGACCGTCGCGGTGTTTGGTAATTTGAGGGTTACGAGATCCCCCAAAATGGACCCTGGGGCGACTGACGCTACCCCAGCTGGGAACAAAAACTCGCTACACACCAGACAATCCGATTGATGAAGGACGTTATAAAGAAAAGACTTTGATATTTACATCCAACTATAAATTAAAGCACCAAGGCACCTTCATACTAGTATGCAAACAGCCTTTGAACTGATCTGATCTAATAGCTGATAGCTGCTGCACCTGATCTGATCTGATCTAATAGTTGATACATCTGATCTGATAGCTGATATACCAGATCTAATCCGATCTGATCTGATTTGATAGTTGATACACCTAATCTTGATAACTAACTGATACAGGTGATTGAAGACACTGAAGATGAATTGAACTGTTAAAAGAACTTGTAAAAACTAAACGAGAACTGAAACAAAAAATTATGGCTTTAAAGTTAAGAAAAGCGGATTTAGAGAATCAATTGAATGACACCTTTAAACCGGTTACATTACCTTTGAAGGTATTAGTGAGGATATATAAAACAAACGATACAACTAAAACAAATGTTAACAAGGATGACCCAGAATCTATGCATGATGCGATAACAAATAAAATTAAAACCAATACCCCAGTTAAAGCAAAGAAAGAGATCGATTTTACAGACGAAACTCTTACCAAGAGCAATGATGACGATGATAATGATGATGATCATGGTACCTTTTTCTCTAAAATGGATGTTTCAGAGGAAGATGCAAACAAATCAACTGAAGACATGGATTTATCTAAATTAGAGCAGCAAAATGAGCTGGATACAGCATACGGACTGAAGAGAGGATTAGATGGTGAATGGAGATTCGGAAGTAGAGCTTTCAAAATACAAAACCGCGAAATATTAATATCCGATAAACCGTTTGACACCTCATCCCCCACCTCTTTCAACCTTACACACGGTCTCTTCCAATTATTGTTCCACAAGACACCATCAAATTACAACGAAGCAGATCTACAGGTTTACAAAACAATTCTAATCAATACTAATGCTCACAAACGAAACTATGATGAAAATAAGCAAATTAAGGGAACTAAGGCTTACAAGTACACCAACATCATAAAGGGATTATTCAGCGATAAGTCTTTATTGACGTCCACACCACTTCACCATAAAAAAGGAACGAGTGTGATGAGTTTATACACTCAAACGCCTAACTATATTCATCAGAATGATACTAAGGCTATGCATATTGTAAAAGCACTAACCAATGATAAAGAATCATCAACGACATACAAAGGTTTAATGCAAGTAAATTCACAGAAACCCGAATTTATTTTTTGGAATGATCCCAATATGCTGGTAGATAGATTACGCCTTTTGTTATTATCTGCTTCGGATGAAGGTAACTTCTATATCAACGAAATAATTTCCATTATCGAAGAATTACGAGAAGCCGACATAATTGAGTAACTTTAACATACATATTCTGTATACCAAGAGAACATCTTATGAACAGATAATCATACATAACCACACCATTTTTATGAACTTGTGAATCGAAATTAGCTTTACAATTGTATTATGATTTCTTGAATTATGTATTATTGAAACTATTGTACTTTTATTAAAATTAAATGCGTACATGTGTATATGAACAACATATATAAGCGTTTGAGTTGTTTTATTTTTTCAACAATAAAATCCACATAAATACGGTCGCTTACATGATATGTACGACATTTATGTTTCTTTTCCTGATATGATATCACTGATATGTTTGTTGGTTGAACTCATCAGATAACTAATTTAACAGTTGATATGCTAGATGTGATCTGATAGCCGATAACCTGATCTGATCCGATCTGTTGGCAGTTGCACCCGGTCAAATCTGATAGCTGTTATATCTGATTTGATAGGTACTATACATGACCTGATCTAATCTGGCAGCTGATATACAGGATCTGATCTAATCTGAACTGATCTGATAGCTGTTATGATAGACCAGATAGCCGTTATGATGAATCATCAACGACTTACAAAGGAAATGGTTTAATGCAAGATAGCTGTTTATCTCATATGATAGGTAAACCTATATAATTGATGCGAAAGTTGATGTAAAGACCACAAACGAAACGATATCAGAGGTTTTTACTTATGTTGAGTTATTATTTATAACTCAAAGTAGTTTATACAATTCATAGAAAATCTGCGGCTACACAAGCTATGTTATGAGTTAAAAGGATATCAAACAGTAAATTGGGATAAGTTGACTTGCTATCCTAGAAATATTCAAAATGGAACTAAATTAAATAAACTGAAAATGAAAATAAATATAGAATAGGAAAAAAATATAAATAATAGATTAATAAATAAATAATAAAATAAAATGAAATAAAGAAGAAATGAACAAATATAAAATAACAATATATTAAAATATAATAATAAATGATAAATAATATAAATGTTTGAATTTTTATTCATTTATCAGGTCAAGTTAATATAATATTTTAATCTTTGGATTTTTACTATTTGAACTTTTATTTGTTTGCCAGGAACAATACAAAATTAGCAACATAAATTCGCAGTGAAATTTAATGTAAACATAAAGTGAACGGATCGAACTGTGGCTTTGCGTGCATGTATGATCTGGAGCGTGGGGCTGCCTAAGCAGATGATTTTATTTTATGACTGGTCAAAGAATATCTTTTTTAAAATACTGACACAGGCGGTTTGTCTAACAAATTATAGTAGTGCAAACATTTCAAAATTAATTGCATATTAGTGATAGCTTTAGTGATATGGTGTGATTGAATGTAGAGTGAGTGTCAGCGTGACTTTTGTTTTATTCGTTTTGTTTATGAGAGAAGGAGAACTCTGCCTTGTGTCGCATAGGTTAGTTGGTTGGTTGGTCAGTGGAGTTATTTTTAGGAAATTTAGGAAGTATGCTGTTGTAGTTGTTGTAGTTTTAATATTTTGTATGTAGGATACAGAGCAGTGGGAACGAGTGCGGACGTGGGTAACGGCAGCCTAAGCAGTGACTGCGTAAGCAGTGCGTGCCTATGCAGAGGATGCCTAAGCAAACGTAGAGTTGTTTATTTAATTGCTTTGCTTTTTAGACGCTGCCTCAGAAATTTAATGTAAACATTAAGTGAATGGATTGAACTGCGGTTTGGTGGACATACATGATCTGGAGCGTGGGCTGTGTAAGCAGAGTTAGTGGCGATGTTCTTGTTTAATTTAATTGTTTGAGATCGATTTGTGCCTTAATTCGAATTTTAGTGGAATTGAATTTTATTTAATGTTTTAATAGCACTTTAATGAAGACATTGGGAGACACCTTTTTAAGTTGTTGTTATTGTTGTTGTTGTTGTTGTTGTTGTTGTTGGTGTTGTTTTGACATCCTAACTTTTTGATATCGTTAATTTCTGAATATAACTATAAATACTATACTGTAAGCGCATAAAGTACTTATTGTTTGCTGTGTGTGTGTGTGTGTGTGTGTGTGTGTTTTGTTAAAGAATTCACAGATATTAATATGAGTCATCAATTTCCCAGAATTTATTTTGCAGAGACGCGTTTTGTATACTATTGTTGTTTTTGAACATTTAAGAGAGGTGAATCGCTACAGCGGAGTGTAAAAGGAGCAACAAGTTATTACAGAAATTCATTAATCGTTTGATTTCTCCAAGATATCAAGTCGTGTGAGCTCCAAAAAACTTTTGAGGAAATACTCATCTTTGTACAGTTTAAAATTATTAAATAAATAAATTATAATTATATTTATAACTAAAAATAGTAAATAAAAAATTATTTACTATTATTCAAATTGGAGAGATAAAGCGCATTAGTTTGCAAAACTAAAACCCAGAGCATTCACAAAGAGTACATTAAAGTGTAAAACTAAAACTTAAAGCTTTTATAAAGAACGCTCAAAAGTTTAAGGACTGAAGTAAAATGTACTTAATTAATACTATTATTGTCATAATCATCATCAACAATAACGACATCTTCAATTAAATTTTCTCAAAATGGAAGGATTCTTTTTCAGTACGTGTGGTGTTCGTTTCACCAAAAATCGCAACCTTAAACGTCATGTTTTAAACAAACATGCTGAAAAAGAAGGTTCGATTGCAATGAATGCAACATTAAATTTACCCGACGCGATGGCCTGAAAAAACATGTAAATTTATTTCATCCACAAGCAAGCAGAAGCTGTGCTTCACCAGCAAAACGTATTTATAATGAAAACTTTTCAATTTGTTCCGATTGTAATGAGAACGTTTTGAAGAAACACTGGAATTATCACATTAGGTCCAATAAACATTAAAAAAATGCTGGTATCCCGATTAACGAGCACTTTAAAACAATAAGGTTAGCCTTCAATGAAAGGATTGAAACGCTTATGCTCGAAAACGTGAACAAGGGTTTGCTCATTCCAGAAACGTTTTTTACAGTAAACAGGGACATCATTATAAAAGCCGTGGAAGATTTACTCGAGAAGCACTATAAATTCAATTTAGAGATATTTTGTGAGTATGTGAAAATGAGGATTGAAGAAAATATGGTTGTGGATGTAAAATCGTTCCAAACCAAAATGAGTTTAATACAGACAAGAGAAGATATCGAAAGCAGCTACAATAATATGATTTATCAGATTTGCAAGAAAATGTCTGAGTTTCAGGAAAGGGACAGTGGCTGGTCTCTCGTAAGGATATGTCACGTAGAGTTCAATATTAATCAATATCGACCAATAAGGTAATAGCTATAAGAAAAATATTGTTATTTATTAATTTCAATTTACAAACAAAATACTAAACTAAATTTTAAATATAGATATTAAGCAAAACAGCTGTTACATTTAAGAAATTATATGAATATATTTGATTATAAAAACTCAATTAAACAGTCGATTAACTACATTTTCAGATTAGGACAGCACATGACTTTAAACTGATGGCACTGATTTAACTGATCTGCTCTGATTACTGACTTTGAAATACATGGACACCGACTCTTTTATAGATAGCATACAAATCGACAACTATTACAAAAGTATTCTTGTTGATATCAATTTAAAATTCGATACCTAAGAATATTCACCAGACAATCCGATTGATGAAGGACGTTATAAAGAAAAGACTTTGATATTTACATCCAACTATAAATGAAAGCACCAAGGCACCTTCATACTAGTATGCAAACAGCCTTTGAACTGATCTGATCTAATAGCTGATAGCTGCTGCACCTGATCTGATCTGATCTAATAGTTGATACATCTGATCTGATAGCTGATATACCAGATCTAATCCGATCTGATCTGAGTTGATAGTTGATACACCTAATCTTGATAACTAACTGATACAGGTGATTGAAGACACTGAAGATGAATATTAAACTGTTAAAAGAACTTGTAAAAACTAAACGAGAACTGAAACTAAAAATTATGGCTTTAAAGTTAAGAAAAGCGGATTTAGAGAATCAATTGAATGACACCTTTAAACCGGTTACATTACCTTTGAAGGTATTAGTGAGGATATATAAAACAAACGATACAACTAAAACAAATGTTAACAAGGATGACCCAGAATCTATGCATGATGCGATAACAAATAAAATTAAAACCAATACCCCAGTTAAAGCAAAGAAAGAGATCGATTTTACAGACGAAACTCTTACCAAGAGCAATGATGACGATGATAATGATGATGATCATGGTACCTTTTTCTCTAAAATGGATGTTTCAGAGGAAGATGCAAACAAATCTACTGAAGACATGGATTTATCTAAATTAGAGCAGCAAAATGAGCTGGATACAGCATACGGACTGAAGAGAGGATTAGATGGTGAATGGAGATTCGGAAGTAGAGCTTTCAAAATACAAAACCGCGAAATATTAATATCCGATAAACCGTTTGACACCTCATCCCCCACCTCTTTCAACCTTACACCTAAATTCAGGTTTCTGTGAATTTACTTGCATTAAACCTTTGTATGTCGTTGATGATTCTTTATCATTGGTTAGTGATTTTACAATATGCCTAGCCTTAGTATCATTCTGATGAATATAATTAGGTATTTGAGGATATAAACTCATTACACCCGTTCCTTTTTTATGGTGAAGTGGTGTGGACGTCAATAAAGACTTATCGCTGAATAATCCCTTTATGATGTTGGTGTACTTGTAAGCCTTAGTTCCCTTAATTTGCTTATTTTCATCATAGTTTCGTTTGTGAGCATTAGTATTGATTAGAATTGTTTTGTAAACCTGTAGATCTGCTTCGTTGTAATTTGATGGTGTCTTGTGGAACAGTAATTGGAAGAGACCGTGTGTAAGGTTGAAAGAGGTGGGGGATGAGGTGTCAAACAGTTTATCGGATATTAATATTTCGCCGTTTTGTATTTTGAAAGCGCTACTTCCGAATCTCCATTCACCATCTAATCCTCTGTTCAGTCCGTATGCTGTATCCAGCTCATTTTAGTGTTCTAATTTAGATAAATCCATGTCTTCAGTTGATTTGTTTGCATCTTCTTCTGAAACATCCATTTGAGAGAAAAAGGTACCATCATCATCATCATTATCATCGTCATCATTGCTCTTGGTAAGAGTTTCGTCCATAAAATCGATCTCTTTCTTTGCTTTAACTGGGGTATTGGTTTTAATTTTGTTTGTTATCGTATCATGCATAGATTCTGGGTCATCCTTGTTAACATTTGTTTCAGTTGTATCGTTTGTTTTATATATCCTCGCTAATTCCTTCAAAGGTATTGTAACCGGTTTAAAAGTCTCATTAAATTGATTCTCTAAATCGGCTTTTCTTAACTTTAAAGCCCTAATTTTTTCTTTCAGTTCTCATTTAGTTTTTACAAGTTCTTTTAACAGTTTAATATTCATCTTCAGTGTCTTCAATCACCTGTAATAGGTAGTTATCAAGATTAGGTGTATCAACTATCAAATCAGATCAGATCGGATTAGATCTGGTATATCAGCTATCAGATCAGATGTATCAACTATTAGATCAGATCAGATCACGTGCAACAGCTATCAGCTATTAGATTAGATCAGTTCAAAGGCTGTTTGCGTACTAGTATGAAAGTGCCGTGGTGCTTTCATTTATAGTTGGATGTAAATATTAAAGCCTTTTCTTTATAACGTCCTTCATCAATCGGATCGTCTGGTGAATATTCTGAGCTATCGAATTTTAAATCGATATCATCAAGAATACTTTTGTAATAGTCTTCAATTTGTATGTTATTTATAAAAGAGTCGGTGTCCATGTATTTGAAAGTCAGTTACAAGAGCAGATTAGTTAAATCCGTGCCATCAGTTTAAAGTCAGGTGCTGTCCTAATCTGAAAATGTAGGTAATCGACTGTTTTATGACGTTTTTATATTCAAATATATTCATACAATTTCTTAAATCTAACAGTTGTTTTGCTTAATATCTGTATTTATATTTAAGTTTATTATTTTGTTTGTAAATTTAATTTAATAATTACAATATTTTTTTTCTAGCGATTCCCTTATTGGCTAATATTGATTAATATTGAACTCCATATCCTTACGAGACATATCCTTACGAGACATATCCTTACGAGAGACCAGCCACTGTCCCTTTCCTGAAACTCAGACATTTTCTTGCAAATCTGATAAATCATATTATTGTAGCTGCTTTCGATATCTTCTCTTGTCTGTATTAAAGTAATTTTGGTTTGGAACGATTTTACATCCACAACCATATTTTCTTTAATACTCATTTTCACATACTCACACAATATTTCTAAATTGAAATTTGTAGCCCAAGTGCTTTTCGAGTAAATCTTCCAAGGCTTTTATAATGATGTCCCTGTTTACTGTAAAAAACGTTTCTGGAATGAGCAAACCCTTGTTCACGTTTTCGAGCATAAGCGTTTCAATCCTTTCATTGAAGGCTGACCTTATTGTTTTAAAGTGCTCGTTAATTGGGACACCAGCATTTTTTTTAGGTTTATTGGTCCTAATGTGATAATTCCAGTGTTTCTTCAAAACGTTCTCACTACAATCGGAGCAAATTCATTATGAATACGTTTTGCTGGTGAAGCACAGCTTCTGCTGGGTTGTGGATGAAATAAATTTACATGTTTTTTCAGGTTATCGCGTCGGGTAAAGTTAATGTTGCATTCATTGCAATCGAATCCTTCTTTTTCAGTATGTTTGTTTAAAACATGACGTTTAAGGTTGCGATTTTTGGTGAAACGAACACCACACTCACTGCAAATGAATCCTTCCATTTTGAGAAAATTTAACTGAAGATGTTATTGTTGATGATGATTATTACGATAATAATATTAATGAAGTAGAAACACTTCAGTCCTTAAAATTTTGAGCGTTCTTTATAAAAACTTTAAGTTTTAGATTTACACTTTAATGTAATCTTTGTGAATGCTCTGGGTTTTAGTTTTGGAAACTAACGCGCTTTATCTCTCCAATTTTAATAATAGTAAATAATTTTTTATTAATAGTAAATAACTTTTTATTTACTATTTTTAATTATAAATATAATTATAATTTATTTTTTTTAATAATTTTAAACTGTACAAAATATATGAGTATTTCCTCAAAAGTTTTTTGGAGCTCACACGACTTAATGTCTTGGAGAAATCAAACGATTAATGAATTTCTGTAATAACTTGTTGCTCATTGTATACTCCGCTGTAGCGATTCACCTCTCTTAAATGTTCCACAACAACAATAGTATACAAAACGCGTCTCTGAAAATAAATTCTGGGAAATTGATGACTCATCCTAATATCTGTGAATTCCTTAACAAAAACACACACATACACACACACAGCAAACAATAAGTACTTTCAACGATCATAAATAGAAAAGAGATATTATGACTCAAACAGCAACAACATATCCCGCTCCATTATCAACTGAAAACACTCAATGCTCTGCCTCTCTCAAGGCAGCGCTGCGAGGTGAATGTGGTGTAATATTTGAAGTTTCACCAGAGAATATACAATTTTTCAATTTCTTTCTTCCCACAACTTTACCTTTCGTTTGAACAGACATCCCTCGAAAAACATGTGAATTAGTTCCGTGCTATTCGAAACCATGCAATTCGAAACTCGAGATTTATACAAATTTGTAAATCTGATTTCATAGATTAATTAAGAAAAATTTGGAAATAAGAACACTGAAGAATATATATATTATAATAGTATTATTCGTGGACTTCGTGCAACTAAAGTACCGAAGTATTAAACGAGGGATGCCTGTATTTCACATTCTTCGTTTCTAGCCTTTGACACTCCATTCGAGTGACCGGTTCTCGTGTTCGATCGCTTTGTACGCCTGCGTATGGCTGTGTGTAAAAAGATAACAAAAACATTTTTAAAATATTAAAAATGTATTTAAAAGATAACAAAAACATAAAAATATAAAAAAATTGTTATGTTTATTTAAAATATCTGAACTATTTTTTTACGTTATTATACCTGTTCTCATATTTATATATTCGTTTAAAAGAATTAACTTAACATAACAACTTGTTTTCATCTTATATAAAAGGCCGTGATGAAGACGATATATTTTTGCCTATCATTGGACACACATTGAGTCTGGTTGGAAGCTTGTAATTTGCAAGAGAAAGCTACAAAATTAAAATAATTGTAGATTTGCGAAAAGCATTTCGATCGAGATTTTTATAGGTCACAAAAAACTCTTACAAAATGCATTTCCGAAATATTTATTAACGGATTTCGATGAAAATGTCGATATTGATATTGATTTCACAGAAAACGAGCTGGTGAACCAAAATTGTGATAACTTCCATAAATATTGCAAAGTAACAACTTATTACCAAAAACATAACATTGAGTTACAGAGGAAAATTAAACATAATGACTTAATTTACAAAAAGAAAATTGATGCTCTTCATTTTCACACTACTATATATTCGATGCTTTTACTAATTGACGACTTATTTCAGGACCCCAAAATTGAATTTTTTATGTCGGGGACGTTTAACCAAGATTTTTTGGAAAACTTTCTTTCTGTTATGCGATCAACATTTCAAAATAATATTAATCCATCTGTAAGAGATATTCAGTGCGTTTCGGCAAGAATATTATCTATCCATGAAATTTGTAACGCACAACAGTGAAAATAAAGGCTGCGAAAAAGACGATGACTTAATGCTGGAATAGAATTTTGAACCCGAATTTCCAGTCTCATTCAAAATGAAGAAACCATAGCATGTACCGCTCTATCCCCGTTAGCAGCCAGCCGCTAGCCTTCAATCTCCTTTCTCACTCTTACACACACACAGCGCCCCCCTAGGTGGATACTCCACCGAAATACACGGGTGGATGCATTTGAGTTAGAAACCCCACATTCCTACTACTGACGTATTAGACCGATTAGGCAGAGCTAAATATTTCTCCACTTTGGATATGACAAGTTCATTCCATCAAATTAGCATATACTCCAAATCAAAACCATTAACTGCATTTTCGACAACCGATGGACATTTCCATTTTAAAAGATTACCAGTTGGTCTTAAAATTTCCTCTAATAGTTTCCAAAGAATGCTCACTATCGGTCTGACTGGTCTTGAATCGGAAGCATTTTTGTATGTAGATGATATTATAGTATTTGGTTGCACTTTACGACATCATAACGAAAATTTAATGAATATTTTCAAAAGGGTACGAAAATATAATTTAAAATTAAATGTTTCAAAATGCTGTTTCCTTCGACCGGAAGTAGTATATTTGGGACATTTAATTACAGCAGAAGGTATTAGAACGGATCCTTCGAAATACAAAGTAATTCAAGAGTATCCGGTACCAAAAAATGCTGATGAAATAAAAAGATTTGTAGCTTTTTGTAATTACTACCGTAGATTCATAGAAAATTTCGCTTCAATCGCTAAATGTCTTAATGCTTTAAACAAAAAGAATCAACCTTTCATTTGGTCTGACGAATGTCAAAAATCTTTCGAAATTTTGAAAAATAAATTAATAAATCCCCCAATATTACAATATCCAAGATTCGACAAACCGTTCATACTTACAAAAGACGCCTCAGATTTTGCTCTAGGAGCAGTTCTTTCACAAGGTGAATTTAACTATGTCACAAGCACTTCCTGCTGAGTTTGCATTTTTTATTGCAATTGCCTGGTGACCGATATATGCTAGCACACGCCAGCGCAAGTAGTTAAAAGAGACTAGTGAAAAACAACAAAAACATTAAATGCTCAATGAATAAAAAGTAACGCCCAATATTTAAGAAAATAATTATAATTGGCCAAGAGCAAATTTTCTGCAAGCTAGACTTTGAGTGAAAATTGAGTGGAAATTAATTTTGAAGTAGATCACAATTTACATATGGAACTTAGAGTAAGATAGAATGATAATAATATATGTTTGAATGTATTCCACTATGTTTAGATCTAAGATCAAGAATAGGGTCGGCGCGAATATATAAACCCGTGCGGTCCGAAATAAACTTCAGATCATAATCGCTAAACTAAACGGACTTCTAATCTCAACTGCCTTGTACAAAGGCACGCAACAATATTCTGAGTGCTATAACTCTTCGGGAGGAAGCACCTTGTCTGTCCCAAGGCGTTTACGCCGGACATTTGTTGAGGTCGACCCTTAAACTTACTGGGTGGCTAGGCTATATTCATTCCAGACCATCCAAACTTTACATCATATTCAGAGTCGATTTACAACAAAACGACTGCAGGGGAGCTTTTCAGTTTTACACATTTTCGTGCTCTATTGAATATTTTTCGATGAAAATGGCGCAAAACTTTTGTCATATTTAGAGTCGATTTAAAAAAATAAACATCAAAAGGGAAGTTCTTAATTTTTACATATTTTCTTGATCTATATCTTTCGACGACCATGTGTTTCATCAACGCACGCGGAGTTCATCCTTACCAGTGGCCATATCATCCACCTAGACTGGCCTCGCAAAATTTGTTCCTATACAGAGTCAATTTATAAAAAACTACTACAGGGGAGTTCTTAATTATTACATATTTTCTTGCTCTATTAAATCTTCCGATGACCATGTGTTTCATCAACGCACGCGGAGGTCTTCCTGACCAGTGGCCACATCATCCACCCAGGCTTTCACGCAAAACTTTTTTTCATATTCAAAGTCGATTTTAAAAAAATTACTACATGGGAGTTCTTCACTTTTACATATTTTCTTGCTCTATTAAATCTTTCGACAACCATATGTTTCATCTACGCAGGCGGAGGACTATCCTACCAGTGGCCACTTCATACACCCAGGCTGTCACGCAAAACCTTTTTTTTATATTCAGAGTCGATTTAGAAAAATTTCTACATGGGAGTTCTTAATTTTTACATATTTTCTTGCTCTATTAAATCTTACAATGACTATGTGTTCCATCAATGCACGCGGAGGTCTTTCTGACCAGCGGCCCCTTTATCCACCCAGGCTGCCACGTAAAACTTTTGTCATATTCAGAGTCGATTTTAAATAAAACGACTGCAGGGGAGCTTTTCAGTTTTACACATTTTCGTGCTCTATTGAATATTATTCGATGAAAATGGCGCAAAACTTATGTCATATTTAGAGTTGATTTAAAAAAATAAACAACAAAAGGGAAGTTCTTAATTTTTACATATTTTCTTGCTCTATTGAATATCTTTCGACGACCATGTGTTTCATATACTCGCGCGGAGTTCTTCCTGACCAGTGGCCACATCATCCACCCAGACTGGCCTCGCAAAACTTTTTTCATATTCAGAGTCGTTTTTAAAAAAACTACTACAGGGGAGTTCTTAATTTTTACATATTTTCTTGCTCTATTAAATCTTTCGATGACTATGTGTTTCATCAACGCACGCGGAGGTCTTCCTGACAAGTGGTCACTTCATCCACCCAGTCTGTTACGCAAAACTTTTTTCATATTCAGAGTCGATTTAAAAAACACTACTACATGGGATTTCTTAATTTTTACATATTTTCTTGCTCTATTAAATCTTTCCACAACCATATGTTTCATCTACGCAGGCGGAGGACTTTCCTTTTATCTTTACTTTACTTTACTTAAAAGTCTTATACTTTACTTTTATCGCACGAACTTGTATACGGTCCAGAAGCTGAAGATATGTTTTCGAAGCTCCAGACCATTATGCGAGTTGTACTCCATTTTCGGACGGATATAAGTGGTGTAGATACAACGAAGGTCGGTTGGAGTGAAGTATTTCTTGCACCGCTTTAAAAAGCCTAAGCACTTGGCTGCTTCTTTCGACACGTCAAAAATGTGATCGTTCCAACGAAGATCGCATTGTATTTACATGCCCAGAACATCAAGAGCCTCCGACTCATTAATATCCACACCAGCCATATTTAACATTGGGAAGTTGTCGCCCGCCAGACGCTTGTGGGTCAACAAACAGCATTGGGTCTTCCGCGCATTAAAATCGACCCGATTCGCTTGACCCCACTCCTGGATTTTGTTGAGGTCAGATTGGAGTGTGTCATTCATAATACTGCGTTTTCTATTAATGTGCAGAATAGAGGGACGCCTGGAGAATGAATATGAATGACAAATGCTGCTGTCATCAGAAAACGAGTAGACGGTGTTTGATGTCAATGACAGAAGGTCATTGATAAAAATGAGAAAAAGTGTTGGAGATAGGACCGAACCCTGCGGAACTCCAGCATTAATGGAGTGCTATTCGGAAGCAAAGCCGTCTATCACAACACGAATAGAACGGCCGCCGAGGAAACTCGATATCCATCGAGTGAATGTATTACCGACACCATAAGCAGCCAGTTTAGACACAAGTGCTTTATGCCACACTCGGTCAAATGCCTTGGAGATATCCAAAGCAACAACCTTGCTCTCACCGAATTGGTGAACACAACTGTTCCACCGCTCGGTGAGGAACGCCATCAAATCGCCTGTGGAGCGGTGAGCACGGAAACCGTACTGGCGATCGCTGACCAATTGGTTGCCCTCTAGATACCTCATCAAGTTAAAATTTACAACGCTCTCCATAACTTTGGAGAGCATTGAACAGATTGGTATGGACCTGTAATTAGAAGGATTCATAGCCTCACCTTTTTTGGGAACTGGCTGCACATTGGCAATCTTCCAGGAATTAGGAAAAACTCCTGAGGTAAACGATAAATTAAAGAGATTGCGCAATGGGCCAGTGTTGAGGCACACTTTCTCAACACCTGGGCTGAAAAGCCATTCGGTCCCGGGGATTTATTGATGTTAAGGTTTACAAGCACTCTTTTAACATCCCGCGTTCGAAAGTGCATCTCAGGCATAATATGAGACACACCATCGATCACGGGTAGTGGTTGGCTACTCTCAGGAAGAGAGCAGTTTTCAGCAAACATTTTGGCTAATAAGTTTGCCTTATCAACCGAGTGAGCGAAGATCTGATCATCCTTGAGGAGAGTTGGAATGGACGATCGCGTCTGATTCTTCACCCTCCCCACGAACGACCAAAAGTTCTTACTACACTTATGGTATTGAAGAACTCTACGTCTAAGGCGCTGTTCGTAAAGAGCTTTTTCGCGCTTTAGAGTGGCATTGCACCTATTTCTGGCCTGATTGCGCAGCAGTTTAGTATCATCAGTTTTGTTTAAATGCCAATTCCTAAATTCTTCCTCTTTGGACCTGACTGCTTGTCTGCAAGTCGCATTAAACCAGGAATGATCTTTTGGTTTAATGGAAATTCTTTTATTGGGTATGAAAGAGCTCATAGCAAATAAAATTATATTTTCTACTAATTTTGCTGCAGCATTTATGTTTCTATCCCTGAAACACAATTGCCAATTGAAACGGCTGAAAAAGGAGTTCAGCGCATCCCAATTAGCCTTCTCATAAAGCCACACTTTCCGCTTCGGAGCTGTCTGGTGAGCGGATTGAAGACTAGAATATGGGAAGGTAGCAGAAATTGTAGCATGGTCCGAATTACCAAGAGGTGCAAGAACATTCACATCATACTTACTGTGATGTGGAGTTAGAAAAAGGTCCAGAATATTATGGTTTTGCCCATCAAATAACTCAACATACAAACCCTCGGGTGTCGTGTGACTCGAATGACGTAGCCAATTGGAATTACAAACATTGAAATCACCAGCAACAACAATTTCACTGTTCGGATACGATTCCAAAATTTGAGAAATCGAATCAGAGAGACTGTCCAGTTTATCAAAAGTTGGCAGCATCCCTAGACCCGGGCTTCTATAAATGAAGCAGAAGTGCAGGATGTGCGACTGGATTGATGTTGCTGACACTGGTACGCAACATCACTGCGAATATATAAGGCGAGGCCTCTGTGTGATGAAAATAATGGCCGTAAGTGGTACCATAGAGGTTATAAGATATAGAGTTCGCATCCAGTGTAAAATTTTGTGTCAATTTTTTGTCTGCTTAGGACGTACTAATACGTCCTAGTAACTAAACATTGTTTATCAACATGGATTGCTAAGAATAAAAAAGCATCCAAACATGAAATATTTGTTCCCAACATGTTTCGATGGCAGTGATATGAATGTGTGCAGTTGCTCACAAACTGATGTTCGCATGTTTTTGTTGTTGGATGTTTTGCAAGGCAGCTAGAATTTATTTTGGCTCCTTTTTAGCTTAAGCAACGTCGTCACTTTTGTACAATATATTGAGATCTGAATCGACATTGATGAATGGGAGTTGTAGGGTAAAATAAACGATATGCAAAAACAAAAATTTCATGTTAAGCTTCTTTTCTGTTCTCTGCAACATGCTGCATCCTTTTTTGATATACATGTTTATAAGAATTCAAAATAAAAGTGGCGCAAAAATATGTACTGGATGCGAACTCTATATCTTATAACCTCTATGGTGGTACCCAGGCAAGTGAAAATCCAGTGGATCTGCACCCTCAGACACCTGGGTCTCACCCAGTGCCATTTTATGCGGTTGGTGTGTACAAACATACGCATAGACCGCGAAGAAATTCGCCCTCAAGCCACGCACATTTGTGGAGTCTATACGAAATTTTGTCACCGCCACCCACTGTAAAGAGGTATAAAGTCAGCTGCACAAGCGGTCAAGCTTACACCGCACGCAAACCAAAACGCGACAAGACAAGTGTTATGCCTTTATCTTGCCAAGCTTCAGCCCACGGTGCACTCACTGCCGCCTGCACACCTAACGGGACCAGGAAGAAGGAGGAGGAGAAGAAAGAAACTAAATGCTGAGCTTATTTATGCCCAAGGAGGGCATAAATAAGCCCTTCGCTTGGTTCTCTGCATTCCGTTTAATTGTCTATTTTTGACATTTGGTTATGTTATTTGGTGTTATTGTTTTAGCGAATTTATTAATGTCTATTGTTAAGTTTTAATGCACTGTAATCCAAAATCAATGTTTCTGCACTGATATTTTATGTTTGTGTCAGAGTTGTCCCATTAGCAGAGCTCGTGTGCAGACGTATGCACACCCGACGCACGAGGGTCAACAGAGGCACGAGAAGAAAACAGAGAAGCAGTCTGTCTCCACCTGGCGAGCGAGTTAGTTATATACTTTTTTTTCCTTGTTAAAATTTACATAAAAATTAATCGGTAATATCTTGACAATAATCAGAAGTGGGATGAATCTAACGGACTGCACAATTGTGGAGCTAAGATCGAAACTCCAGGAGTTAAAATTGAAAACAAGCGGTAACAAAGCGGAGTTAGTGGCGAGACTCTATGAATGCGGAGTAAACGAGCTTGATAGTGCGACGGGAGGATCATGCCAAAAAGCAGAAGCTACAAGGAAAGAACCAGTGGCTGAATCGACGAGTATCACAGACGGAGAGCCGGGAGTGAGACAACTCAGGGAAGATGTGTGCGAGCTCCGACGTATGATGGAGTCACTATCTAAGCAGCTTAGTGAAACACTTACTTCGAATGGTAACAAAAAAACAATAACGTCTGATGATAAAACTATAATTTCAGCTACACAATTGAAGACTCCGCAACAAGACCTGTTTTTACCGTTACCGAGTACCGTTTCCCTTACGCAGACCGAACCGTTACTTTTTAACAGACAAACGACTGTACATCAGAACACCGGGGGTACGCTGTCGATTTTCGCAGACCGTCCGCCGCTGTTAGCTACTTCGACATCATCGACAAGATTACAGCCTCAAGTTCTACAACAACAAATGCTTATGCAGACGAATTCTGCTCAACAACACATTTACTCGAATTTGCAGCCGAACACGTCAGTTGCTCGACATCATGTTCATCCGAATTGGCAACCGAACACGTCGGTTGAAATGCAACATGTTTATCCGAATTTGCAGCCGAACACGTCGGTTGAAATGCAACATGTTTGCCCGAATTTGCAGCCGAACACGTCGGTTGAAATACAACATGTTCATCCGTATTTGCAACCGAATACGGTGGTTGAAATGCAACATGTATGTCCGAATTCGGTGTCACATCAGACCGCTGAATTGCAATTTTGCCAGAATTATGGTTGCAATTTTGCCAGAATTTAACCCATCCGACGAAAAATCATTAAATTCGAAACAATTTATTAAACGAATTGAGACTCTAAGGATTGCATATAGGTGGGATGACCGATCTCTTATATTTGCGGTTCAACAAAAAATGAAAGAAGCCGCGAAATATTGGGTGGACACTTTACAAGAAGTATACGAAACGTGGAGGCCTTTTGCCGAAAAATTTTTAAGGGATTTCCCTTGCCACGATAACGTCGCCGCGGCACATATACGTATGGCTAACACACAGCGCCAGCCTAACGAACCACCACTCGATTTTTATTATAAAATGCTTTCCATAGGTCTAAAAGCAGAAGTTCCAGAAAGTGCTATAGCCAGACACATTATAAACGGTATCAACGACCCGGATTTGAAAAAGAAAATTTGAAATGAATATCAATCTTGCAACGCGCTATTAACAGACATTATCAACTATTGCAGTTATAATAACATAAGAACACCAATGTTCTCATATACTAAATCGAAGGGGAATACGACAGTTGCAAACAACGATAGACATGCACAACACACCACTAGGAAACCAATCGAGAAACAAGACGGTATAATTATTAAATGCTACAATTGTTTTAAAATTGGCCATTTCTCAGCGAACTGCCCAGAACCTCAAAGAAAAGAACGATGTAATACCTGCCAACGAACAACCCATCAGACGCACCATTGCCCACAGAGACAAAATGTGATAGATATGAGAGCCGAAGCTGTAGTTAATAGAATAGCAGAAGGTTGGTCAGTCACTCCTACAGCAGACATCATAACGAAAAAGGTCAGAGTAAATGACATGGAAACAATGGCAGTTATTGACCCAGGTAGCAATCGAACATTAATTCGCGAATCGTTCGCATCCGAAATAGGCAAGCCGGAACTGTGCTCAGTTATTTTAAAGGGTTTTGCTGGTGGTCAGTACATCAGTACTAGAAAATTACCGTCTAATCTTACAATTGACAATAACGTTCTCAAAACAAACTTTCTGCTCGTTGAAAATGATTATATTTCCGAAAATATTCTGTTGGGAAAAGATACTTTGTGTCGTGATGAAAATCGCTTCGTGATTGAAGGAAATCATTGCTGGATGGAGAAAAAAGGAAACATTAATGTTGGCGACACATTAAACCAGAAGGACAAGCTTCAACTGAAATCCATAATCGAGGAACACCGTGATAGTTTTTCGGTAAGTGTCAGAGACCTGGGAAGTTGTAGTGACGTGAAAATGGAAATACAATTAAAATCGAACGTTCCTGTGAATGTGAAACCTTATCGTATCGCTTTTAATAAACGACCAATCGTTAACAAAATAATTTCCGAACTGATCGAGAATAATATAATACGCGTCTCAGAATCACCATACGCCTCTCCCATAGACCTCGTAGACAAGAAGAATGGAGAGCATCGACTATGTGTCGATTATAGACTACTGAACAAAATTACTCTGAAGACACCGTTCCCTATGCCGATTATAGAAGAGCAATTCGCGCAACTTTCCGGGAATTCATTTTATTCAATACTTGACCTACGTATGGGATATCACCAGATTGAAATAGAGGAAAATTCGAAGAAATATACAGCATTTGTAACAACCGATGGACATTACGAATATAATCGCATGCCTTTTGGCCTTGTCAATGCGTCATCAATTTTTCAGGCCCTTATGAACAAAATCGTATCGAGAATGGGTTCCGGAGAGGCACTCGCCTATCTGGACGATATTATTTTGCCCAGTAAAACAATTCCTGAAGGATTAGCACGTTTAGAAAAATTTCTGAAAATTTTAGCAGAAAGCGGCTTAACACTTAGACTTGATAAGTGTACTTTTCTAGTGACAGAAATATCTTTTCTTAGTCATATCATCAACAAAGATGGAATCTCACCAGGCAAAGAGAAGATAAGCGCAATAGTCAACTTTAAACAGACCACTAATATTACAGAGGTTCGAAGATTTCTCGGACTTACTGGGTTTTTTCATAAATTCGTGCAAGATTACGCTTCAATCACGAAACCGATCACACAGCTTTTGCGAAATTCGAAGGACAATGATTTTGTGTGGGGAGACTTACAGAAACAAGCGTTTATTAAGATCATTACAATGTTAAGTGGTCAGCCGGTTTTGGGGCTTTATGATTATTCGGCAAATCATGAAGTGCATACGGATGCCAGCAGCATTGGACTCGCGGGAATCAGTCCGCTGACGGAAAAGCATGGCAGCCAATATTCTATTATAGCCGTCATTGTACCGAAACTGAAAGCAAGTACCATAGCTATGAACTAGAAGTTCTAGCTGTAGTCGAAACCTTGGAACGGTTCCGTGTATACTTACTAGGTAAACACTTTCGATTGGTTACCGACTGTTCCGCCGTTGCTAAGGTGAAAGAAAAGAAAGAACTTATCCCAAGAATTTCTCGTTGGTTCTTAAAGATCTTAGAATATGATTGCGAGATTGTTCATCGAAATTGTAACCGTATAGCGCATGTCGATGCCCTCAGTCGATCACCGGAACAACCATCAAAAGAAGTTGAGCCAGCAGGACATATTTTAAAAATCGCAGCAGAAATTGACGATTGGTTACTAACTATGCAGTTACAGGATGAGACTTTGTTACATGTTTTTGCCGTGTTAACTGGGCAACGAAAAGCTGACAATTGTAAGCAGCTAAAAACTGAATTCGTGATACAAAATCACCGCATATTCCGAAAAGGTATCGATGGTCTAAAATTTATCGTACCAAAGGCCGTCCGATGGCGAATTGTGCAGCAGTGTCATGACAAGATGGGTCATTTTGGGTTGGAAAAAACTATACTACGAATACGAAAACTTTTCTGGTTTCCGAAAATGCGAAAATATGTTAAACAGTACTTATCCGCTTGCATACAATGTTGCTACAATAAATCACGAGGTGGAAAACCAGAAGGCCGACTACATTATGAAGAACCGGACCCCATTCCGTTCCGCACAATCCACCTTGACTATTTGGGTCCATTTATACGAAGTAAAAGATGGAACTCCTATATCCTAGCCGTAAATGATGTTTTCAGTAAATTCTCAATTGTTAAAGCCGTTCGAAATACAAAGACAACATCTGTAATTATTACCCTTAATGAAATAACCAGTTATTTCGGTCTACCCAACGCATTATTACCGACAGAGGCACCGCATTCACATCAAAGGATATCGGAAAATTTTGTGATCAAAACAACATAACGCATACCAAAACAGCTGTGCGTACTCCAAGAGCCAACGGTCAAGTAGAGCGGATAAATCAGAACATACTTACATATTTACGTACCTCTGACGAAGACTCGAAAGACTGGGACCGGACACTGCGAGACCTACAGTGGACACTGAACTCGCAAAAGAACGCAACCTCTGGGTTTAGCCCAAATGAATTGGTTTTCGACTTCACACTGACTGACGTGATACAAAACTACCTATTCGCTGCAGTTCACGATGACGTAGACGATTCTAAGCTCCACAATGTGGATATCCATTCTAAGCGGCAGCAGGCGGTTTACAATATTATGAACGAAAGGGCAAAATGGAAGAAAAGGTTCGACGACCGAGATGCTCTGCCGACCGAATACCGGGAAGGTGAACTTATTGTTCTGTAATACGAAGCTCCGTCAACATCGCAGTCTCGGAAGCTGGAACCGAAATATCGTGGTCCTTACATTATAAAGAAGATAATCCAAGATGAAGCCTTGGTGCAAAGGTCCACCCGAATTAGACGGAGTCAGCGACTTCGATTCGGATGAAGAAGAACAACAGATCGAGGACGATCCTACGTCAGGAAAGGCCGAGCTGTCAGAGTTGTTCCATTAGCAGAGCTCGTGTGCAGACGTATGCACACCCGACGCACGAGGGTCAACAGAGGCACGAGAAGAAAACAGAGAAGCAGTCTATCTCCACCTGGCGAGCGAGTTAGTTATATACTTTTTTTTTCCTTGTTCAAATTTATATAAAAATAAATCGGTAATATCTTGACATTTGTTTGAAAATATTTCTTAAAGTTGTTTGTTTGTTTCCGCGAGCACACTAATCACCGCACTGCGGTGGGTAGCTGCATCCACACTCGTCCGTGGTCACGACACTACATCTTAATTTTTACATATTTTCTTGCGCTATTAAATCTTACAATGACTATGATTAATGCACGCGGAGGTCTTTCTGACCAGCGGCCCCTTCATCCACACGGGCTGCCACGTAAAACTTTTGTCATACTCACAGTCGATTTTAAACAAAACGACTGCAGGTGAGCTTTTCAGTTTTACACATTTTCGTGCTCTATTGAATATTTTTTGACGAAAATGTCGCAAAACTTTTGTCATATTTAGAGTCGATTTAAACAAATAAACATCACAAGGGAAGTTCTTAATTTTTACATATTTTCTTGCTCTATTGAATCTCTTTCGACGACCATGCGTTTCATATACTCGCGCAGAGTTCTTCCTTACCAGATGCCACATCATCCACCCAGACTGGCTTCGCAAAACTTTTTTCATATTCTGAGTCGATTTTAAAAAAGTATTACAGGTCAGTTCTTCA
The DNA here is from genome assembly GCA_922984085.1 of Sicus ferrugineus. Lineage (NCBI taxonomy): Eukaryota > Metazoa > Arthropoda > Insecta > Diptera > Conopidae > Sicus > Sicus ferrugineus. The sequence goes on from OV277349.1 coordinate 29,538,166, forward strand.
TTTTTACATATCTTCTTGTTCTATTGAATATCTTCCGATGACAATGTGTCTCATCAACACACGCGGAGTTCTTCCTTACCAGTGGCCTCATCATCCACCTAGACTGGCTTCGCAAATTTTTTTCTTATACAGAGTCAATTTATAAAAAACTACTACAGGGGAGTTCTTACTTATTACATATTTTCTTGCTCTATTATATCTTCCGATGACCATGTGTTTCATCAACGCACGCGAAGGTCTTCCTGACCAGTGGCCACATCATCCACCCAGATTGGCCTCGCAAAACTTTTTTCATATTCAGAATCGATTTTAAAAAAGTACTACAGGGCAGTTATTCATTTTTACATATTTTCTTGCTCTATTAAATCTTACAATGACTATGATCAATGCACGCAGAGGTCTTTCTGACCAGCGTCCCCTTCATCCACCCAGGCTGCCACGTAAATCTTTTGTCATATTCAGAGTCGATTTTAAACAAAACGACTGCAATTGAGCTTTTCAGTTTTATACATTTTCGTGCTCTATTGAATATTTTGCGATGAAAATGTCGCAAAACTTTTGTCATATATAGAGTCGATTTAAAAAAATAAACATCAAAAGGGAAGTTCTTAATTTTTACATATTTTCTTGCTCTATTGAATATCTTTCGACGACCATGTGTTTCATATACTCGTGCGGAGTTCTTCCTGACCAGTTGCCACATCATCCACCCAGACTGGCTTCGCAAAACTTTTTTCATATTCAGAGTCGATTTTAAAAAAGTACTACAGGGCAGTTCTTCATTTTTACATATTTTCTTGCTCTATTGAATATCTTCCGATGACAATGTGTTTCATTAACACAGGAGGTCTTCCTGACCAGTGGCCACATCATCCACCCAGGCTTTCACGCAAAACTTTTTTTCATATTCAGAATCGATTTAAAAAAAATTACTACATGGGAGTTCTTCACTTTTACATATTTTCTTGCTCTATTAAATCTTTCCACAACCATATGTTTCATCTACGCAGGCGGAGGACTTTCCTACCAGAGGCCACGTCATACACCCAGGCTGTCACGCGAAACCTTTTTTTATATTCTGAGTCGATTTAAAAAAAATTACCAAAAAAAAAATTTTTGTTTTCATGACAGATAGAACCAAACTCAGGGGATGCCCCCTATCCATGCAAAGCATTCGTTGGTTTAGAAGGTAAAAGGTTAGTGGGAAAGGGAAAAGTGGGAGTATTATCGATTTACACCTCTTTTAAAAGCTTCGACGTTATAAGGGGATGGGAAAACATGCGCAGGGAGACTATTCTACAACTTAACTGCGCGACCGAAAAACTAATTCTCGCGGTAGTGAATAGTGCGTTGGAACGGGATCGAGACGTAAAAGGGGTGCACCGCTCTGGAAAGCCGAGTAGATCTGTTGAATACCTGAACAATTACCATTAAAGTATCGGTAGAATAAGGTTACACACCCCACATCCCGACGACATCCCAAGGTTTCAATAGAGCTGGATACCCTACTGTCCCCTATAAGTTTTATCGCACGAACTTGTATACGGTCCAGAAGCTGAAGATATGTTTTCGAAGCTCCAGACCATTATGCGAGTTGTACTCCATTTTCGGACGGATATAAGTGGTGTAGATACAACGAAGGTCGGTTGGAGTGAAGTATTTCTTGCACCGCTTTAAAAAGCCTAAGCACTTGGCTGCTTCTTTCGACACATCAGAAATGTGATCGTTCCAACGAAGATCGCATTTTATTGACATGCCCAGAACATCAAGACGCTTGAGGGTCAACAAACAGCATTGGGTCTTCCGCGCATTAAAATCGACCCGATTCGCTTGACCCCACTCCTGGATTTTGTTGAGGTCAAAATGGAGGGTGTCATTCATAATACTGCGTTTTCTATTAATTTCCAGAATAGAGGGACTCCTGGAGAATGAATATGAATGACAAATGCTGCTGTCATCAGCAAACGAGTAGACGGGGTTTGATGTCAATGACAGAAGGTCATTGATAAAAATGAGAAAAAGTGTTGGAGATAGGACCGAACCCTGCGGAACTCCAGCATTAATGGAGTGCTCTTCGGAAGCAAAGCCGTCTATCACAACCCGAATAGAACGGCCGCTGAGGAAACTCGATATCCATCGAGTGAATATATTACCGACACCATAAGAAGGATTCATAGCCTCACCTTTTTTGGGAACTGGCTGCACATTGGCAGTCTTCCAGGAATTAGGAAAAACTCCTGAGATAAACGATAAATTAAAGAGATTGCGCAATGGGCCAGTGTTGAGGCACACTTTCTCAACACATGGGCTGAAAAGCCATTCGGTCCCGGGGATTTATTGATGTTGAGGTTTACAAGCACTCTTTTAACATCCCGCGTTCGAAAGTGCATCTCAGGCATATGAGACACACCATCTCAGCCATATGAGACACTATCGATCACGGGTAGTGGTTGGCTACTCTCAGGAAGAGAGCAGTTTTCAGCAAACATTTTGGCTAATACGTTTGCCTTATCAACCGAGTGAGCGAAGATCTGATCATCCTTGAGGAGAGTTGGAATGGACGATCGCGTCTGATTCTTCACCCTCCCCACGAACGACCAAAAGTTCTTACTACCCTTATGGTATTGAAGAACAACTCTACGTCTAAGGCGCTGTTCGTAAAGAGCTTTTTCGCGCTTTAGAGTGGCATTGCACCTATTTCTGGCCTGATTGCGCAGCAGTTTAGTATCAGCAGTTTTGTTTAAATGCCAATTCCTAAATGCTTCCTCTTTGGACCTGACTGCTTGTCTGCAAGTCGCATTAAACCAGGAATGATCTTTTGGTTTAATGGAAATTCTTTTATTGGGTATGAAAGACCTCATACCAAATAAAATTATATTTTCTACCAATTTTGCTGCAGCATTTATGTTTCTATGCCTGAAACACAATTGCCAATTGAAACGGCTTAAAAAGGAGTTCAGCGCATCCCAATTAGCCTTCTCATAAAGCCACACTTTCCGCTTCGGAGCTGTCTGGTGAGCGGATTGAAGACTAGAACATGGGAAGGTAACAGAAATTGTAGCGTGGACCGAATTACCAAGAGGTGCAAGAACATTCACATCATACTTACTGTGATGTGAAGTTAGAAAAAGGTCCAGAATATTTTGGTTTTGCCCATCAACGCAGGGAAAGTGCATTGGTTCCTTCACTAATTGAGTCAAATTATTAGACTCAGCGAATAACTCAACATACAAACTCTCGGGTGTCGTGTGACTCGAATGACGTAGCTAATTGGAATTATGAACATTGAAATCACCAGCAACAACAATTTCACTGTTGGATACGATTCCAAAATTTGAGAAATCGAATCAGAGAGACTGTCCAGTTTATCAAAAGTTGGCAGCCTCCCTAGACCCGGGCTTCTATAAATGAAGCAGAAGTGCAGGATGTGCGACTAGATTTTGAACTTAACCCACATGGAGCTAAATTCGGCATCCGTCGTGCAAAGGTGTTGCTGACACTGGTACGCAACATCACTGCGAATATATGAGGCGAGGCCTCTATGTGATGAAAATAATGGCAGTAAGTAGTACCCAGGCAAGTGAAAATCCAGTGGATCTGCACCCTCAGACACCTGGGTCTCACCCAGTGCCATTTTATGCGGTTGGTGTGTACAAACATACGCATAAACCGCGAAGAAATTCGCCCTCAAGCCACGCACATTTGTGGAGTCTATACGAAATTTTGTCACCGCCACCCACTGTAAAGAGGTATAAAGTCAGCTGCACAAGCGGTCAAGCCTACACCGCACGCAAAGCAAAACGCGACAAGACAAGTGTTATGCCTTTATCTTGCCACGCTTCAGCCCACGGTGCACTCACTGCCGCCTGCACACCTAACGGGACCAAGAAGAAGGAGGAGGAGAAGAAAGAAACGAAATGCTGAGCTTTACTGCGGAGGGCATAAAAAAGCCCTTCGCTTGGTTCTCTGCATTCCGTTTAATTGTCTATTTGTGATATTTGGTTATGTTATTTGGTGTTATTGTTTTAGCGAATTTATTAATGTCTATTGTTAAGTTTTAATGCACTGTAATCCAAATCAATGTTTCTGCACTGAGATTTTATGTTTGTTTGAAAATATTTCTTAAATTTGTTTGTTTGTTTCCGCGAGCACACTAAACACTGCACTGCGGTGGGTAGCTGCATCCACCCTCGTCCGTGGTCACAACACTACTTCTTAATTTTTACATATTTTCTTGCTCTATTAAATATTACAATGACTATGATCAATGCACGCGGAGTTCTTCCTGACCAGTGGCCACTTCAACCACCCAGGCTTTCACCCAAAACCTTTTTTTATATTCAGAGTCGATTTAAAAAAAACTACTACATGGGAGTTCTTCATTTTTACATATTTTCTTGCTCTATTAAATCTTACAATGACTATGTCATTTCATCAATGCACGCGTAGGTCTTTCTGACTAGCGGCCCCTTCATCCACACAGGCTGCCACGTAAAACTTTTGTCATATTCAGAGTCGATTTACAACAAAACGACTGCAGGGGAGCTTTTCAGTTTTAAAAATTTTCGCGCTCTATTGAATATTATTCTATGAAAATGGCGCAAAACTTATGTCATATTTAGAGTTGATTTAAAAAAATAAACAACAAAAGGGATGTTCTTAATTTTTACATATTTTCTTGCCCTTTTGAATATCTTTCGACGACCATGTGTTTCATATACTCGCGCGGAGTTCTTCCTGACCAGTGGCCACATCATCCACCCAGACTGGCCTCGCAAAACTTTTTGCATATTCAGAGTCGTTTTTAAAAAACTACTACAGGGGAGTTCTTAATTTTTACATATTTTCTTGCTCTATTAAATCTTCCGATGACCATGTGTTTCATCAACGCACGGAGGTCAGGTAGACACCTGACCAGAGGCCACATCATCCACCCAGGCTGTCACCCAAAATTTTTTTCATATTTAGAGTCGAATTAAAAAAATAAGCGGCTACAGGGCAGTTCTTTATTTTTACATATTTTCTTGCTCAATTGAATATCTTCCGATGACAATGTGTTTCATCAACGCACGCGGAGTTCATCCTTATCAGTGGCCACATCATCCACCTAGACTGCCCTCGCAAAATTTGTTCCTATACAGAGTCAATTTATAAAAAACTACTACATGGGAGTTCTTAATTATTACATATTTTCTTGCTCTATTAAATCTTCCGATGACCATGTGTTTCATTAACACACGCGGAGGTCTTCCTGACCAGTGGCCACATCATCCACCCAGGCTTTCACGCAAAACTTTTTTTCATATTCAGAGTAGATTTTAAAAAAATTTCTACATGGAAGTTCTTCACTTTTACATATTTTCTTGCTCTATTAAATCTTTCGGCAACCATATGTTTCATCTACGCAGGCGGAGGACTTTCCTACCGGTGGCCACTTCATACACCCAGGCTGTCACGCAAAACCAGTGTGTCATTCATAATACTGCGTTTTCTATTAATCTCCAGAATAGAGGGACGCCTGGAGAATGAATATGAATGACAAATGCTGCTGTCATCAGCAAACGAGTAGACGGGGTTTGATGTCAATGACAGAAGGTCATTGATAAAAATGAGAAAAAGTGTTGGAGATAGGACCGAACCCTGCGGAACTCCAGCATTAATGGAGTGCTCTTCGGAAGCAAAGCCGTCTATTACAACACGAATAGAACGGCCGGTGAGGAAACTCGATATCCATCGAGTGAATGTATTACCGACACCATAAGCAGCCAGTTTAGACACAAGTGCTTTATGCCACACTCCGTCAAATGCCTTGGAGATATCCAAAGCAACAACCTTGCTCTCACCGAATTGGTGAACACAACTGTTCCACCGCTCGGTGAGGAACGCCATCAAATCGGCTGTGGAGCGGTGAGCACGGAAACCGTGCTGGCGATCGCTGACCAATTGGTTGCCCTCTAGATACCTCATCAAGTTAAAATTTACAACGCTCTCCATAACTTTGGAGAGCATTGAACAGATTGGTATGGGCCGGTAATTAGCAGGATTCGTAGCCTCACCTTTTTTGGGAATTGGCTGCCCATTGGCAATCTTCCAGGAATTATGAAAAACTCCTGAGGTAAACGATAAATTAAAGAGATTGCGCAATGGGCGAGCCAGTGTTGAGGCGCACTTTCTCAACACGTGGGCTGAAATGCCATCCGGTCCCGAGGATTTATTGATGTTGAGGTTTACAAGCACTCTTTTAACAGCCCGCGTTCGAAAGTGCTCGTAGGCATAATATGAGACACACCATCGATCACGGGTAGTGGTTGGCTACTCTCAGGAAGAAAGCAGTTTTCAGCAAACATTTTGGCTAATAAGTTTGCCTTATCAACTGAGTGAGTGAAGATCTGATCATCCTTGAGGAGAGTTGGAATAGACGATCGCGTCTGATTCTTCACCCTCCCCACGAACGACCAAAAGTTCTTACTACCCTTATGGTATTGAAGAACTCTACGTCTAAGGCGCTGCTCGTAGAGAGCTTTTTCGCGCTTTAGAGTGGCATTGCACCTATTTCTGGCCTGATTGCGCAGCAGTTTAGTATCAACAGTTTTGTTTAAATGCCAATTCCTAAATGCTTCCTCTTTGGACCTGACTGCTTGTAAGTCGCATTAAACCAGGAATGGTCTTTTGGTTAATTGGAAATTCTTTTATTGGGTATGAAAGACCTCATAGCAAATAAAATTATATTTTCTACTAATTTTGCTGCAGCATTTATGTTTCTATCCCTGAAACACAATTGCCAATTGAAACGGCACAAAAAGGAGTTCAGCGCATTCCAATTAGCCTTCTCATAAAGCCACACTTTCCGCTTCGGAGCTGTCTGGTGAGCGGATTGAAGACTAGAATATGGGAAGGTAGCAGAAATTGTAGCATGGTCCGAATTACCAAGAGGTGCAAGAACATTCACATCATACTTACTGTGATGTGGAGTTAGAAAAAGGTCCAGAATATTTTGGTTTTGCCCATCAAATAACTCAACATACAAACCCTCGGGTGTCGTGTGACTCGAATGACGTAGCCAATTGGAATTACGAACATTGAAATCACCAGCAACAACAATTTCACTGTTCGGATACGATTCCAAAATTTGAGAAATCGAATCAGAGAGACTGTCCAGTTTATCAAAAGTTGGTAGCATCCCTAGACCCGGGCTTCTATAAATGAAGCAGAAGTGCAGGATGTGCGACTGGATTGATGTTGCTGACACTGGTACGCAACATCACTGCGAATATATAAGGCGAGGCCTCTGTGTGATGAAAATAATGGCAGTAAGTGGTACCATAGAGGTTATAAGATATAGAGTTCGCATCCAGTGTAAAATTTTGTGTCAATTTTTTGTCTGCTTAGGACGTACTAATACGTCCTAGTATCTAAACATTGTTTATCAACATGGATTGCTAAGAATAAAAAAGCATCCAAACATGAAATATTTGTTCCCAACATGTTTCGATGGCAGTGATGAGCATATGTGAATATGAATGTGTGCAGTTGGTCACAAACTGATGTTCGCATGTTTTTGTTGTTGGGTGTTTTGCAAGGCAGCTAGAATTTATTTTGGCTCCTTTTTAGCTTAAGCAACGTCGTCACTTTTGTACAATATATTGAGATCTGAATCGACATTGATGAATGGGAGTTGTAGGGTAAAATAAACGATATGCAAAAACAAAAATTTCATGTTAAGCTTCTTTTCTGTTCTCTGCAATATGCTGCATCCTTTTTTGATATACATGTTTATAAGAATTCAAAATAAAAGTGGCGCAAAAATATGTACTGGATGCGAACTCTATATCTTATAACCTCTATGGTGGTACCCAGGCAAGTGAAAATCCAGTGGATCTGCACCCTCAGACACCTGGGTCTCACCCAGTGCCATTTTATGCGGTTGGTGTGTACAAACATACGCATAGACCGCGAAGAAATTCGCCCTCAAGCCACGCACATTTGTGGAGTCTATACGAAATTTTGTCACCGCCACCCACTGTAAAGAGGTATAAAGTCAGCTGCACAAGCGGTCAAGCCTACACCGCACGCAAAGCAAAACGCGACAAGACAAGTGTTATGCCTTTATCTTGCCACGCTTCAGCCCACGGTGCACTCACTGCCGCCTGCACACCTAACGGGACCAGGAAGAAGGAGGAGGAGAAGAAAGAAACGAAATGCTGAGCTTTACTGCGGAGGGCATAAATAAGCCCTTCGCTTGGTTCTCTGCATTCCGTTTAATTGTCTATTTGTGATATTTGGTTATGGTATTTGGTGTTATTGTTTTAGCGAATTTATTAATGTCTATTGTTAAGTTTTAATGCACTGTAATCCAAATCAATGTTTCTGCACTGAGATTTTATGTTTGTTTGAAAATATTTCTTAAATTTGTTTGTTTGTTTCCGCGAGCACACTAAACACTGCACTGCGGTGGGTAGCTGCATCCACCCTCGTCCGTGGTCACAACACTACTTCTTAATTTTTACATATTTTCTTGCTCTATAAATCTTACAATGACTATGATCAATGCACGCGGAGGTCTTTCTGACCAGCGGCCCCTTCATCAACACGGGCTGCCACGTAAAACTTTTGTCATACTCAGAGTCGATTTTAAACAAAACGACTGCGGGTGAGCTTTTCAGTTTTACACATTTTCGTGCTCTATTGAATATTTTTCGACGAAAATGTCGCAAAACTTTTGTCATATTTAGAGTCGATTTAAAAAATAAACATCAAAAGGGAAGTTCTTAATTTTTACATATTTTCTTGCTCTATTGAATATCTTTCGACGACCATGTGTTTCATATACTCGCGCGGAGTTCTTCCTTACCAGATGCCACATCATTCACCTAGACTGGCTTCCCAAACTTTTTTCATATTCTGAGTCGATTTTAAAAAAGTACTACAGGGCAGTTCTTCATTTCGACATATTTTCTTGCTCTATTGAATATCTTCCGATGACAATGTGTCTCATCAACACACGCGGAGATCTTTCTTACCAGTGGCCTCATGATCCACCTAGACTGGCCTCGCAAAATTTTTTCCTATACAAAGTCAATTTATAAAAAACTACTACAGGGGAGTTCTTACGTATTACATATTTTCTTGCTCTATTATATCTTCCGATGACCATGTGTTTCATCAACGCAAGCGGAGATCTTCCTGACCAGTAGCCACATCATCCACCCAGATTGGCCTCGCAAAACTTTTTTCATATTCAGAATCGATTTTAAAAAAGTACTACAGGGCAGTTCTTCATTTTTACATATTTTCTTGCTCTATTTAATATCTTCCGATGACAATGTGTCTCATAAACACACGCGGAGTTTTTCCTTACCAGTGGCCTCATCATCCACCTAGACTGGCCTCGCAAAATTTTTTCCTATACAAAGTCAATTTATAAAAAAAACTACTACAGGGGAGTTCTTACTTATTACATATTTTCTTGCTCTATTATATCTTCCGATGACCATGTGTTTCATCAACGCACGCGGAGTTCTTCCTGACCAGTGGCCACTTCAACCACCCAGGCTTTCACCCAAAACCTTTTTTTATATTCAGAGTCGATTTAAAAAAAGGTACTACATGGGAGTTCTTCATTTTTACATATTTTCTTGCTCTATTAAATCTTACAATGACTATGATCAATGCACGCGTAGGTCTTTCTGACTAGCGGCCCCTTCATCCACACAGGCTGCCACGTAAAACTTTTGTCATATTCAGAGTCGATTTACAACAAAACGACTGCAGGGGAGCTTTTTAGTTTTACAAATTTTCGCGCTCTATTGAATATTATTCTATGAAAATGGCGCAAAACTTTTGTCATATTTAGAGTTGATTTAAAAAAATAAACAACAAAAGGGATGTTCTTAATTTTTACATATTTTCTTGCTCTTTTGAATATCTTTCGACGACCATGTGTTTCATATACTCGCGCGGAGTTCTTCCTGACCAGTGGCCACATCATCCACCCAGACTGGCCTCGCAAAACTTTTTTCATATTCAGAGTCGTTTTTAAAAAACTACTACAGGGGAGTTCTTAATTTTTACATATTTTCTTGCTCTATTAAATCTTCCGATGACCATGTGTTTCATCAACGCACGGAGGTCAGGTAGACACCTGACCAGAGGCCACATCATCCACCCAGGCTGTTACCCAAAATTTTTTTCATATTTAGAGTCGAATTAAAAAAATAAGCGGCTACAGGGCAGTTCTTTATTTTTACATATTTTCTTGCTCAATTGAATATCTTCCGATGACAATGTGTTTCATCAACGCACGCGGAGTTCATCCTTATCAGTGGCCACATCATCCACCTAGACTGCCCTCGCAAAATTTGTTCCTATACAGAGTCAATTTATAAAAAACTACTACATGGGAGTTCTTAATTATTACATATTTTCTTGCTCTATTAAATCTATCGATGACCATGTGTTTCATTAACACACGCGGAGGTCTTCCTGACCAGTGGCCACATCATCCACCCAGGCTTTCACGCAAAACTTTTTTTCATATTCAGAGTAGATTTAAAAAAAATTTCTACATGGAAGTTCTTCACTTTTACATATTTTCTTGCTCTATTAAATCTTTCGGCAACCATATGTTTCATCTACGCAGGCGGAGGACTTTCCTACCGGTGGCCACTTCATACACCCAGGCTGTCACGCAAAACCAGTGTGTCATTCATAATACTGCGTTTTCTATTAATCTCCAGAATAGAGGGACGCCTGGAGAATGAATATGAATGACAAATGCTGCTGTCATCAGCAAACGAGTAGACGGGGTTTGATGTCAATGACAGAAGGTCATTGATAAAAATGAGAAAAAGTGTTGGAGATAGTACCGAACCCTGCGGAACTCCAGCATTAATGGAGTGCTCTTCGGAAGCAAAGCCGTCTATCACAACCCGAATAGAACGGCCGCTGAGGAAACTCGATATCCATCGAGTGAATGTATTACCGACACCATAAGCAGCCAGTTTAGACACAAGTGCTTTATGCCACACTCGGTCAAATGCCTTGGAGATATCCAAAGCAACAACCTTGCTCTCACCGAATTGGTGAACACAACTGTTCCACCGCTCGGTGAGGAATGCCATCAAATCGGCTGTGGAGCGGTGAGCACGGAAACCGTACTGGCGATCGCTGACCAATTGGTTGCCCTCTAGATACCTCATCAAGTTAAAATTTACAACGCTCTCCATAACTTTGGAGAGCATTGAACAGATTGGTATGGGCCGGTAATTAGCAGGATTCGTAGCCTCACCTTTTTTGGGAATTGGCTGCCCATTGGCAATCTTCCAGGAATTATGAAAAACTCCTGAGGTAAACGATAAATTAAAGAGATTGCGCAATGGGCGAGCCAGTGTTGAGGCGCACTTTCTCAACACGTGGGCTGAAATGCCATCCGGTCCCGAGGATTTATTGATGTTGAGGTTTACAAGCACTCTTTTAACAGCCCGCGTTCGAAAGTGCTCGCAGGCATAATATGAGACACACCATCGATCACGGGTAGTGGTTGGCTACTCTCAGGAAGAAAGCAGCTTTCAGCAAACATTTTGGCTAATAAGTTTGCCTTATCAACTGAGTGAGTGAAGATCTGATCATCCTTGAGGAGATTTGGAATAGACGATCGCGTCTGATTCTTCACCCTCCCCACGAACGACCAAAAGTTCTTACTACCCTTATGTTATTGAAGAACTCTACGTCTAAGGCGCTGCTCGCAGAGAGCTTTTTCGCGCTTTAGAGTGGCATTGCACCTATTTCTGGCCTGATTGCGCAGCAGTTTAGTATCAGCAGTTTTGTTTAAATGCCAATTCCTAAATGCTTCCTCTTTGGACCTGACTGCTTGTCTGCAAGTCGCATTAAACCAGGAATGATCTTTTGGTTTAATGGAAATTCTTTTATTGGGTATGAAAGACCTCATACCAAATAAAATTATATTTTCTACCAATTTTGCTGCAGCATTTATGTTTCTATGCCTGAAACACAATTGCCAATTGAAACGGCTTAAAAAGGAGTTCAGCGCATCCCAATTAGCCTTCTCATAAAGCCACACTTTCCGCTTCGGAGCTGTCTGGTGAGCGGATTGAAGACTAGAACATGGGAAGGTAACAGAAATTGTAGCGTGGACCGAATTACCAAGAGGTGCAAGAACATTCACATCATACTTACTGTGATGTGAAGTTAGAAAAAGGTCCAGAATATTTTGGTTTTGCCCATCAACGCAGGGAAAGTGCATTGGTTCTTTCACTAATTGAGTCAAATTATTAGACTCAGCAAATAACTCAACATACAAACTCTCGGGTGTCGTGTGACTCGAATGACGTAGCTAATTGGAATTATGAACATTGAAATCACCAGCAACAACAATTTCACTGTTGGATACGATTCCAAAATTTGAGAAATCGAATCAGAGAGACTGTCCAGTTTATCAAAAGTTGGCAGCCTCCCTAGACCCGGGCTTCTATAAATGAAGCAGAAGTGCAGGATGTGCGACTGGATTTTGAACTTAACCCACATGGAGCTAAATTCGGCATCCGTCGTGCAAAGGTGTTGCTGACACTGGTACGCAACATCACTGCGAATATATAAGGCGAGGCCTCTATGTGATGAAAATAATGGCAGTAAGTAGTACCCAGGCAAGTGAAAATCCAGTGGATCTGCACCCTCAGACACCTGGGTCTCACCCAGTGCCATTTTATGCGGTTGGTGTGTACAAACATACGCATAAACCGCGAAGAAATTCGCCCTCAAGCCACGCACATTTGTGGAGTCTATACGAAATTTTGTCACCGCCACCCACTGTAAAGAGGTTTAAAGTCAGCTGCACAAGCGGTCAAGCCTACACCGCACGCAAAGCAAAACGCGACAAGACAAGTGTTATGCCTTTATCTTGCCACGCTTCAGCCCACGGTGCACTCACTGCCGCCTGCACACCTAACGGGACCAAGAAGAAGGAGGAGGAGAAGAAAGAAACGAAATGCTGAGCTTTACTGCGGAGGGCATAAATAAGCCCTTCGCTTGGTTCTCTGCATTCCGTTTAATTGTCTATTTGTGATATTTGGTTATGTTATTTGGTGTTATTGTTTTAGCGAATTTATTAATGTCTATTGTTAAGTTTTAATGCACTGTAATCCAAATCAATGTTTCTGCACTGAGATTTTATGTTTGTTTGAAAATATTTCTTAAATTTGTTTGTTTGTTTCCGCGAGCACACTAAACACTGCACTGCGGTGGGTAGCTGCATCTACCCTCGTCCGTGGTCACAACACTACTTCTTAATTTTTACATATTTTCTTGCTCTATTAAATCTTACAATGACTATGATCAATGCACGCGGAGTTCTTCCTGACCAGTGGCCACTTCAACCACCCAGGCTTTCACCCAAAACCTTTTTTTATATTCAGAGTCGATTTAAAAAAAACTACTACATGGGAGTTCTTCATTTTTACATATTTTCTTGCTCTATTAAATCTTACAATGACTATGTCATTTCATCAATGCACGCGTAGGTCTTTCTGACTAGCGGCCCCTTCATCCACACAGGCTGCCACGTAAAACTTTTGTCATATTCAGAGTCGATTTACAACAAAACGACTGCAGGGGAGCTTTTCAGTTTTACAAATTTTCGCGCTCTATTGAATATTATTCTATGAAAATGGCGCAAAACTTATGTCATATTTAGAGTTGATTTAAAAAAATAAACAACAAAAGGGATGTTCTTAATTTTTACATATTTTCTTGCTCTTTTGAATATCTTTCGACGACCATGTGTTTCATATACTCGCGCGGAGTTCTTCCTGACCAGTGGCCACATCATCCACCCAGACTGGCCTCGCAAAACTTTTTTCATATTCAGAGTCGTTTTTAAAAAACTACTACAGGGGAGTTCTTAATTTTTACATATTTTCTTGCTCTATTAAATCTTCCGATGACCATGTGTTTCATCAACGCACGGAGGTCAGGTAGACACCTGACCAGAGGCCACATCATCCACCCAGGCTGTCACCCAAAATTTTTTTCATATTTAGAGTCGAATTAAAAAAATAAGCGGCTACAGGGCAGTTCTTTATTTTTACATATTTTCTTGCTCAATTGAATATCTTCCGATGACAATGTGTTTCATCAACGCACGCGGAGTTCATCCTTATCAGTGGCCACATCATCCACCTAGACTGCCCTCGCAAAATTTGTTCCTATACAGAGTCAATTTATAAAAAACTACTACATGGGAGTTCTTAATTATTACATATTTCCTTGCTCTATTAAATCTTCCGATGACCATGTGTTTCATTAACACACGCGGAGGTCTTCCAGTGGCCACATCATCCACCCAGGCTTTCACGCAAAACTTTTTTTCATATTCAGAGTAGATTTTAAAAAAATTTCTACATGGAAGTTCTTCACTTTTACATATTTTCTTGCTCTATTAAATCTTTCGGCAACCATATGTTTCATCTACGCAGGCGGAGGACTTTCCTACCGGTGGCCACTTCATACACCCAGGCTGTCACGCAAAACCAGTGTGTCATTCATAATACTGCGTTTTCTATTAATCTCCAGAATAGAGGGACGCCTGGAGAATGAATATGAATGACAAATGCTGCTGTCATCAGCAAACGAGTAGACGGGGTTTGATGTCAATGACAGAAGGTCATTGATAAAAATGAGAAAAAGTGTTGGAGATAGGACCGAACCCTGCGGAACTCCAGCATTAATGGAGTGCTCTTCGGAAGCAAAGCCGTCTATTACAACACGAATAGAACGGCCGGTGAGGAAACTCGATATCCATCGAGTGAATGTATTACCGACACCATAAGCAGCCAGTTTAGACACAAGTGCTTTATGCCACACTCGGTCAAATGCCTTGGAGATATCCAAAGCAACAACCTTGCTCTCACCGAATTGGTGAACACAACTGTTCCACCGCTCGGTGAGGAACGCCATCAAATCGGCTGTGGAGCGGTGAGCACGGAAACCGTGCTGGCGATCGCTGACCAATTGGTTGCCCTCTAGATACCTCATCAAGTTAAAATTTACAACGCTCTCCATAACTTTGGAGAGCATTGAACAGATTGGTATGGGCCGGTAATTAGCAGGATTCGTAGCCTCACCTTTTTTGGGAATTGGCTGCCCATTGGCAATCTTCCAGGAATTATGAAAAACTCCTGAGGTAAACGATAAATTAAAGAGATTGCGCAATGGGCGAGCCAGTGTTGAGGCGCACTTTCTCAACACGTGGGCTGAAATGCCATCCGGTCCCGAGGATTTATTGATGTTGAGGTTTACAAGCACTCTTTTAACAGCCCGCGTTCGAAAGTGCTCGTAGGCATAATATGAGACACACCATCGATCACGGGTAGTGGTTGGCTACTCTCAGGAAGAAAGCAGTTTTCAGCAAACATTTTGGCTAATAAGTTTGCCTTATCAACTGAGTGAGTGAAGATCTGATCATCCTTGAGGAGAGTTGGAATAGACGATCGCGTCTGATTCTTCACCCTCCCCACGAACGACCAAAAGTTCTTACTACCCTTATGGTATTGAAGAACTCTACGTCTAAGGCGCTGCTCGTAGAGAGCTTTTTCGCGCTTTAGAGTGGCATTGCACCTATTTCTGGCCTGATTGCGCAGCAGTTTAGTATCAGCAGTTTTGTTTAAATGCCAATTCCTAAATGCTTCCTCTTTGGACCTGACTGTTTGTCTGCAAGTCGCATTAAACCAGGAATGGTCTTTTGGTTTAATGGAAATTCTTTTATTGGGTATGAAAGACCTCATAGCAAATAAAATTATATTTTCTACTAATTTTGCTGCAGCATTTATGTTTCTATCCCTGAAACACAATTGCCAATTGAAACGGCACAAAAAGGAGTTCAGCGCATTCCAATTAGCCTTCTCATAAAGCCACACTTTCCGCTTCGGAGCTGTCTGGTGAGCGGATTGAAGACTAGAATATGGGAAGGTAGCAGAAATTGTAGCATGGTCCGAATTACCAAGAGGTGCAAGAACATTCACATCATACTTACTGTGATGTGGAGTTAGAAAAAGGTCCAGAATATTTTGGTTTTGCCCATCAAATAACTCAACATACAAACCCTCGGGTGTCGTGTGACTCGAATGACGTAGCCAATTGGAATTACGAACATTGAAATCACCAGCAACAACAATTTCACTGTTCGGATACGATTCCAAAATTTGAGAAATCGAATCAGAGAGACTGTCCAGTTTATCAAAAGTTGGTAGCATCCCTAGACCCGGGCTTCTATAAATGAAGCAGAAGTGCAGGATGTGCGACTGGATTGATGTTGCTGACACTGGTACGCAACATCACTGCGAATATATAAGGCGAGGCCTCTGTGTGATGAAAATAATGGCAGTAAGTGGTACCATAGAGGTTATAAGATATAGAGTTCGCATCCAGTGTAAAATTGTGTGTCAATTTTTTGTCTGCTTAGGACGTACTAATACGTCCTAGTATCTAAACATTGTTTATCAACATGGATTGCTAAGAATAAAAAAGCATCCAAACATGAAATATTTGTTCCCAACATGTTTCGATGGCAGTGATGAGCATATGTGAATATGAATGTGTGCAGTTGGTCACAAACTGATGTTCGCATGTTTTTGTTGTTGGGTGTTTTGCAAGGCAGCTAGAATTTATTTTGGCTCCTTTTTAGCTTAAGCAACGTCGTCACTTTTGTACAATATATTGAGATCTGAATCGACATTGATGAATGGGAGTTGTAGGGTAAAATAAACGATATGCAAAAACAAAAATTTCATGTTAAGCTTCTTTTCTGTTCTCTGCAATATGCTGCATCCTTTTTTGATATACATGTTTATAAGAATTCAAAATAAAAGTGGCGCAAAAATATGTACTGGATGCGAACTCTATATCTTATAACCTCTATGGTGGTACCCAGGCAAGTGAAAATCCAGTGGATCTGCACCCTCAGACACCTGGGTCTCACCCAGTGCCATTTTATGCGGTTGGTGTGTACAAACATACGCATAGACCGCGAAGAAATTCGCCCTCAAGCCACGCACATTTGTGGAGTCTATACGAAATTTTGTCACCGCCACCCACTGTAAAGAGGTATAAAGTCAGCTGCACAAGCGGTCAAGCCTACACCGCACGCAAAGCAAAACGCGACAAGACAAGTGTTATGCCTTTATCTTGCCACGCTTCAGCCCACGGTGCACTCACTGCCGCCTGCACACCTAACGGGACCAGGAAGAAGGAGGAGGAGAAGAAAGAAACGAAATGCTGAGCTTTACTGCGGAGGGCATAAATAAGTCCTTCGCTTGGTTCTCTGCATTCCGTTTAATTGTCTATTTGTGATATTTGGTTATGGTATTTGGTGTTATTGTTTTAGCGAATTTATTAATGTCTATTGTTAAGTTTTAATGCACTGTAATCCAAATCAATGTTTCTGCACTGAGATTTTATGTTTGTTTGAAAATATTTCTTAAATTTGTTTGTTTGTTTCCGCGAGCACACTAAACACTGCACTGCGGTGGGTAGCTGCATCCACCCTCGTCCGTGGTCACAACACTACTTCTTAATTTTTACATATTTTCTTGCTCTATAAATCTTACAATGACTATGATCAATGCACGCGGAGGTCTTTCTGACCAGCGGCCCCTTCATCAACACGGGCTGCCACGTAAAACTTTTGTCATACTCAGAGTCGATTTTAAACAAAACGACTGCAGGTGAGCTTTTCAGTTTTACACATTTTCGTGCTCTATTGAATATTTTTCGACGAAAATGTCGCAAAACTTTTGTCATATTTAGAGTCGATTTAAAAAATAAACATCAAAAGGGAAGTTCTTAATTTTTACATATTTTCTTGCTCTATTGAATATCTTTCGACGACCATGTGTTTCATATACTCGCGCGGAGTTCTTCCTTACCAGATGCCACATCATTCACCTAGACTGGCTTCCCAAACTTTTTTCATATTCTGAGTCGATTTTAAAAAAGTACTACAGGGCAGTTCTTCATTTCGACATATTTTCTTGCTCTATTGAATATCTTCCGATGACAATGTGTCTCATCAACACACGCGGAGATCTTTCTTACCAGTGGCCTCATGATCCACCTAGACTGGCCTCGCAAAATTTTTTCCTATACAAAGTCAATTTATAAAAAACTACTACAGGGGAGTTCTTACGTATTACATATTTTCTTGCTCTATTATATCTTCCGATGACCATGTGTTTCATCAACGCAAGCGGAGATCTTCCTGACCAGTAGCCACATCATCCACCCAGATTGGCCTGGCAAAACTTTTTTCATATTCAGAATCGATTTTAAAAAAGTACTACAGGGCAGTTCTTCATTTTTACATATTTTCTTGCTCTATTTAATATCTTCCGATGACAATGTGTCTCATAAACACACGCGGAGTTTTTCCTTACCAGTGGCCTCATCATCCACCTAGACTGGCCTCGCAAAATTTTTTCCTATACAAAGTCAATTTATAAAAAAAACTACTACAGGGGAGTTCTTACTTATTACATATTTTCTTGCTCTATTATATCTTCCGATGACCATGTGTTTCATCAACGCACGCGGAGTTCTTCCTGACCAGTGGCCACTTCAACCACCCAGGCTTTCACCCAAAACCTTTTTTTATATTCAGAGTCGATTTAAAAAAAGGTACTACATGGGAGTTCTTAATTATTACATATTTTCTTGCTCTATTAAATCTTCCGATGACCATGTGTTTCATTAACACACGCGGAGGTCTTCCTGACCAGTGGCCACATCATCCACCCAGGCTTTCACGCAAAACTTTTTTTCATATTCAGAGTAGATTTAAAAAAAAATTCTACATGGAAGTTCTTCACTTTTACATATTTTCTTGCTCTATTAAATCTTTCGGCAACCATATGTTTCATCTACGCAGGCGGAGGACTTTCCTACCGGTGGCCACTTCATACACCCAGGCTGTCACGCAAAACCAGTGTGTCATTCATAATACTGCGTTTTCTATTAATCTCCAGAATAGAGGGACGCCTGGAGAATGAATATGAATGACAAATGCTGCTGTCATCAGCAAACGAGTAGACGGGGTTTGATGTCAATGACAGAAGGTCATTGATAAAAATGAGAAAAAGTGTTGGAGATAGGACCGAACCCTGCGGAACTCCAGCATTAATGGAGTGCTCTTCGGAAGCAAAGCCGTCTATCACAACCCGAATAGAACGGCCGCTGAGGAAACTCGATATCCATCGAGTGAATGTATTACCGACACCATAAGCAGCCAGTTTAGACACAAGTGCTTTATGCCACACTCGGTCAAATGCCTTGGAGATATCCAAAGCAACAACCTTGCTCTCACCGAATTGGTGAACACAACTGTTCCACCGCTCGGTGAGGAATGCCATCAAATCGGCTGTGGAGCGGTGAGCACGGAAACCGTACTGGCGATCGCTGACCAATTGGTTGCCCTCTAGATACCTCATCAAGTTAAAATTTACAACGCTCTCCATAACTTTGGAGAGCATTGAACAGATTGGTATGGGCCGGTAATTAGCAGGATTCGTAGCCTCACCTTTTTTGGGAATTGGCTGCCCATTGGCAATCTTCCAGGAATTATGAAAAACTCTTGAGGTAAACGATAAATTAAAGAGATTGCGCAATGGGCGAGCCAGTGTTGAGGCGCACTTTCTCAACACGTGGGCTGAAATGCCATCCGGTCCCGAGGATTTATTGATGTTGAGGTTTACAAGCACTCTTTTAACAGCCCGCGTTCGAAAGTGCTCGCAGGCATAATATGAGACACACGATCGATCACGGGTAGTGGTTGGCTACTCTCAGGAAGAAAGCAGTTTTCAGCAAACATTTTGGCTAATAAGTTTGCCTTATCAACTGAGTGAGTGAAGATCTGATCATCCTTGAGAAGAGTTGGAATAGACGATCGCGTCTGATTCTTCACCCTCCCCACGAACGACCAAAAGTTCTTACTACCCTTATGGTATTGAAGAACTCTACGTCTAAGGCGCTGCTCGTAGAGAGCTTTTTCGCGCTTTAGAGTGGCATTGCACCTATTTCTGGCCTGATTGCGCAGCAGTTTAGTATCAGCAGTTTTGTTTAAATGCCAATTCCTAAATGCTTCCTCTTTGGACCTGACTGTTTGTCTGCAAGTCGCATTAAACCAGGAATGGTCTTTTGGTTTAATGGAAATTCTTTTATTGGGTATGAAAGACCTCATAGCAAATAAAATTATATTTTCTACTAATTTTGATGCAGCATTTATGTTTCTATCCCTGAAACACAATTGCCAATTTAAACGGTTGAAAAAGGAGTTCAGCGCATCCCAATTAGCCTTCTCATAAAGCCACACTTTCCGCTTCGGAGCTGTCTGGTGAGCGCATTGAAGACTAGAATATGGGAAGGTAGCAGAAATTGTAGCATGGTCCGAATTACCAAGAGGTGCAAGAACATTCACATCATACTTACTGTGATGTGGAGTTAGAAAAATGTATTACCGACACCATAAGCAGCCAGTTTAGACACAAGTGCTTTATGCCACACTCGGTCAAATGCCTTGGAGATATCCAAAGCAACAACCTTGCTCTCACCGAATTGGTGAACACAACTGTTCCACCGCTCGGTGAGGAATGCCATCAAATCGGCTGTGGAGCGGTGAGCACGGAAACCGTACTGGCGATCGCTGACCAATTGGTTGCCCTCTAGATACCTCATCAAGTTAAAATTTACAACGCTCTCCATAACTTTGGAGAGCATTGAACAGATTGGTATGGGCCGGTAATTAGCAGGATTCGTAGCCTCACCTTTTTTGGGAATTGGCTGCCCATTGGCAATCTTCCAGGAATTATGAAAAACTCCTGAGGTAAACGATAAATTAAAGAGATTGCGCAATGGGCGAGCCAGTGTTGAGGCGCACTTTCTCAACACGTGGGCTGAAATGCCATCCGGTCCCGAGGATTTATTGATGTTGAGGTTTACAAGCACTCTTTTAACAGCCCGCGTTCGAAAGTGCTCGCAGGCATAATATGAGACACACCATCGATCACGGGTAGTGGTTGGCTACTCTCAGGAAGAGAGCAGTTTTCAGCAAACATTTTGGCTAATAAGTTTGCCTTATCAACCGAGTGAGCGAAGATCTGATCATCCTTGAGGAGAGTTGGAATAGACGATCGCGTCTGATTCTTCACCCTCCCCACGAACGACCAAAAGTTCTTACTACCCTTATGGTATTGAAGAACTCTACGTCTAAGGCGCTGCTCGTAGAGAGCTTTTTCGCGCTTTAGAGTGGCATTGCACCTATTTCTGGCCTGATTGCGCAGCAGTTTAGTATCAGCAGTTTTGTTTAAATGCCAATTCCTAAATGCTTCCTCTTTGGACCTGACTGCTTGTCTGCAAGTCGCATTAAACCAGGAATGATCTTTTGGTTTAATGGAAATTCTTTTATTGGGTATGAAAGACCTCATACCAAATAAAATTATATTTTCTACCAATTTTGCTGCAGCATTTATGTTTCTATACCTGAAACACAATTGCCAATTGAAACGGCTTAAAAAGGAGTTCAGCGCATCCCAATTAGCCTTCTCATAAAGCCACACTTTCCGCTTCGGAGCTGTCTGGTGAGCGGATTGAAGACTAGAACATGGGAAGGTAACAGAAATTGTAGCGTGGACCGAATTACCAAGAGGTGCAAGAACATTCACATCATACTTACTGTGATGTGAAGTTAGAAAAAGGTCCAGAATATTTTGGTTTTGCCCATCAACGCAGGGAAAGTGCGTTGGTTCCTTCACTAATTGAGTCAAATTATTAGAATCAGCAAATAACTCAACATACAAACTCTCGGGTGTCGTGTGACTCGAATGACGTAGCTAATTGGAATTATGAACATTGAAATCACCAGCAACAACAATTTCACTGTTCGGATACGATTCCAAAATTTGAGAAATCGAATCAGAGAGACTGTCCAGTTTATCAAAAGTTGGCAGCCTCCCTAGACCCGGGCTTCTATAAATGAAGCAGAAGTGCAGGATGTGCGACTGGATTTTGAACTTAACCCACATGGAGCTAAATTCGGCATCCGTCGTGCAAAGGTGTTGCTGACACTGGTACGCAACATCACTGCGAATATATAAGGCGAGGCCTCTGTGTGATGAAAATAATGGCAGTAAGTGGTACCCAGGCAAGTGAAAATCCAGTGGATCTCACCCTCAGACACCTGGGTCTCACCCAGTGCCATTTTATGCGGTTGGTGTGTACAAACATACGCATAGACCGCGAAGAAATTCGCCCTCAAGCCACGCACATTTGTGGAGTCTATACGAAATTTTGTCACCGCCACCCACTGTAAAGAGGTATAAAGTCAGCTGCACAAGCGGTCAAGCCTACACCGCACGCAAAGCAAAACGCTTCAGCCCACGGTGCACTCACTGCCGCCTGCACACCTAACGGGACCAGGAAGAAGGAGGAGGAGAAGAAAGAAACGAAATGCTGTGCTTTACTGCGGAGGGCATAAATAAGCCCTTCGCTTGGTTCTCTGCATTCCGTTTAATTGTCTATTTGTGATATTTGGTTATGTTATTTGGTGTTATTGTTTTAGCGAATTTATTAATGTCTATTGTTAAGTTTTAATGCACTGTAATCCAAATCAATGTTTCTGCACTGAGATTTTATGTTTGTTTGAAAATATTTCTTAAATTTGTTTGTTTGTTTCCGCGAGCACACTAAACACTGCACTGCGGTGGGTAGCTGCATCCACCCTCGTCCGTGGTCACAACACTACTTCTTAATTTTTACATATTTTCTTGCTCTATTAAATCTTACAATGACTATGATCAATGCACGCGGAGGTCTTTCTGACCAGCGGCCCCTTCATCAACACGGGCTGCCACGTAAAACTTTTGTCATACTCAGAGTCGATTTTAAACAAAACGACTGCAGGTGAGCTTTTCAGTTTTACACATTTTCGTGCTCTATTGAATATTTTTCGACGAAAATGTCGCAAAACTTTTGTCATATTTAGAGTCGATTTAAAAAATAAACATCAAAAGGGAAGTTCTTAATTTTTACATATTTTCTTGCTCTATTGAATATCTTTCGACGACCATGTGTTTCATATACTCGCGCGGAGTTCTTCCTTACCAGATGCCACATCATTCACCTAGACTGGCTTCCCAAACTTTTTTCATATTCTGAGTCGATTTTAAAAAAGTACTACAGGGCAGTTCTTCATTTCGACATATTTTCTTGCTCTATTGAATATCTTCCGATGACAATGTGTCTCATCAACACACGCGGAGATCTTTCTTACCAGTGGCCTCATGATCCACCTAGACTGGCCTCGCAAAATTTTTTCCTATACAAAGTCAATTTATAAAAAACTACTACAGGGGAGTTCTTACGTATTACATATTTTCTTGCTCTATTATATCTTCCGATGACCATGTGTTTCATCAACGCAAGCGGAGATCTTCCTGACCAGTAGCCACATCATCCACCCAGATTGGCCTCGCAAAACTTTTTTCATATTCAGAATCGATTTTAAAAAAGTACTACAGGGCAGTTCTTCATTTTTACATATTTTCTTGCTCTATTTAATATCTTCCGATGACAATGTGTCTCATAAACACACGCGGAGTTTTTCCTTACCAGTGGCCTCATCATCCACCTAGACTGGCCTCGCAAAATTTTTTCCTATACAAAGTCAATTTATAAAAAAAACTACTACAGGGGAGTTCTTACTTATTACATATTTTCTTGCTCTATTATATCTTCCGATGACCATGTGTTTCATCAACGCACGCGGAGTTCTTCCTGACCAGTGGCCACTTCAACCACCCAGGCTTTCACCCAAAACCTTTTTTTATATTCAGAGTCGATTTAAAAAAAGGTACTACATGGGAGTTCTTCATTTTTACATATTTTCTTGCTCTATTAAATCTTACAATGACTATGATCAATGCACGCGTAGGTCTTTCTGACTAGCGGCCCCTTCATCCACACAGACTGCCACGTAAAACTTTTGTCATATTCAGAGTCGATTTACAACAAAACGACTGCAGGGGAGCTTTTTAGTTTTACAAATTTTCGCGCTCTATTGAATATTATTCTATGAAAATGGCGCAAAACTTTTGTCATATTTAGAGTTGATTTAAAAAAATAAACAACAAAAGGGATGTTCTTAATTTTTACATATTTTCTTGCTCTTTTGAATATCTTTCGACGACCATGTGTTTCATATACTCGCGCGGAGTTCTTCCTGACCAGTGGCCACATCATCCACCCAGACTGGCCTCGCAAAACTTTTTTCATATTCAGAGTCGTTTTTAAAAAACTACTACAGGGGAGTTCTTAATTTTTACATATTTTCTTGCTCTATTAAATCTTCCGATGACCATGTGTTTCATCAACGCACGGAGGTCAGGTAGACACCTGACCAGAGGCCATATCATCCACCCAGGCTGTTACCCAAAATTTTTTTCATATTTAGAGTCGAATTAAAAAAATAAGCGGCTACAGGGCAGTTCTTTATTTTTACATATTTTCTTGCTCAATTGAATATCTTCCGATGACAATGTGTTTCATCAACGCACGCGGAGTTCATCCTTATCAGTGGCCACATCATCCACCTAGACTGCCCTCGCAAAATTTGTTCCTATACAGAGTCAATTTATAAAAAACTACTACATGGGAGTTCTTAATTATTACATATTTTCTTGCTCTATTAAATCTTCCGATGACCATGTGTTTCATTAACACACGCGGAGGTCTTCCTGACCAGTGGCCACATCATCCACCCAGGCTTTCACGCAAAACTTTTTTTCATATTCAGAGTAGATTTAAAAAAAATTTCTACATGGAAGTTCTTCACTTTTACATATTTTCTTGCTCTATTAAATCTTTCGGCAACCATATGTTTCATCTACGCAGGCGGAGGACTTTCCTACCGGTGGCCACTTCATACACCCAGGCTGTCACGCAAAACCAGTGTGTCATTCATAATACTGCGTTTTCTATTAATCTCCAGAATAGAGGGACGCCTGGAGAATGAATATGAATGACAAATGCTGCTGTCATCAGCAAACGAGTAGACGGGGTTTGATGTCAATGACAGAAGGTCATTGATAAAAATGAGAAAAAGTGTTGGAGATAGGACCGAACCCTGCGGAACTCCAGCATTAATGGAGTGCTCTTCGGAAGCAAAGCCGTCTATCACAACCCGAATAGAACGGCCGCTGAGGAAACTCGATATCCATCGAGTGAATGTATTACCGACACCATAAGCAGCCAGTTTAGACACAAGTGCTTTATGCCACACTCGGTCAAATGCCTTGGAGATATCCAAAGCAACAACCTTGCTCTCACCGAATTGGTGAACACAACTGTTCTACCGCTCGGTGAGGAATGCCATCAAATCGGCTGTGGAGCGGTGAGCACGGAAACCGTACTGGCGATCGCTGACCAATTGGTTGCCCTCTAGATACCTCATCAAGTTAAAATTTACAACGCTCTCCATAACTTTGGAGAGCATTGAACAGATTGGTATGGGCCGGTAATTAGCAGGATTCGTAGCCTCACCTTTTTTGGGAATTGGCTGCCCATTGGCAATCTTCCAGGAATTATGAAAAACTCCTGAGGTAAACGATAAATGAAAGAGATTGCGCAATGGGCGAGCCAGTGTTGAGGCGCACATTCTCAACACGTGGGCTGAAATGCCATCCGGTCCCGAGGATTTATTGATGTTGAGGTTTACAAGCACTCTTTTAACAGCCCGCGTTCGAAAGTGCTCGCAGGCATAATATGAGACACACGATCGATCACGGGTAGTGGTTGGCTACTCTCAGGAAGAAAGCAGTTTTCAGCAAACATTTTGGCTAATAAGTTTGCCTTATCAACTGAGTGAGTGAAGATCTGATCATCCTTGAGGAGAGTTGGAATAGACGATCGCGTCTGATTCTTCACCCTCCCCACGAACGACCAAAAGTTCTTACTACCCTTATGGTATTGAAGAACTCTACGTCTAAGGCGCTGCTCGTAGAGAGCTTTTTCGCGCTTTAGAGTGGCATTGCACCTATTTCTGGCCTGATTGCGCAGCAGTTTAGTATCAGCAGTTTTGTTTAAATGCCAATTCCTAAATGCTTCCTCTTTGGACCTGACTGTTTGTCTGCAAGTCGCATTAAACCAGGAATGGTCTTTTGGTTTAATGGAAATTCTTTTATTGGGTATGAAAGACCTCATAGCAAATAAAATTATATTTTCTACTAATTTTGATGCAGCATTTATGTTTCTATCCCTGAAACACAATTGCCAATTGAAACGGTTGAAAAAGGAGTTCAGCGCATCCCAATTAGCCTTCTCATAAAGCCACACTTTCCGCTTCGGAGCTGTCTGGTGAGCGCATTGAAGACTAGAATATGGGAAGGTAGCAGAAATTGTAGCATGGTCCGAATTACCAAGAGGTGCAAGAACATTCACATCATACTTACTGTGATGTGGAGTTAGAAAAATGTATTACCGACACCATAAGCAGCCAGTTTAGACACAAGTGCTTTATGCCACACTCGGTCAAATGCCTTGGAGATATCCAAAGCAACAACCTTGCTCTCACCGAATTGGTGAACACAACTGTTCTACCGCTCGGTGAGGAATGCCATCAAATCGGCTGTGGAGCGGTGAGCACGGAAACCGTACTGGCGATCGCTGACCAATTGGTTGCCCTCTAGATACCTCATCAAGTTAAAATTTACAACGCTCTCCATAACTTTGGAGAGCATTGAACAGATTGGTATGGGCCGGTAATTAGCAGGATTCGTAGCCTCACCTTTTTTGGGAATTGGCTGCCCATTGGCAATCTTCCAGGAATTATGAAAAACTCCTGAGGTAAACGATAAATTAAAGAGATTGCGCAATGGGCGAGCCAGTGTTGAGGCGCACTTTCTCAACACGTGGGCTGAAATGCCATCCGGTCCCGAGGATTTATTGATGTTGAGGTTTACAAGCACTCTTTTAACAGCCCGCGTTCGAAAGTGCTCGCAGGCATAATATGAGACACACCATCGATCACGGGTAGTGGTTGGCTACTCTCAGGAAGAGAGCAGTTTTCAGCAAACATTTTGGCTAATAAGTTTGCCTTATCAACCGAGTGAGCGAAGATCTGATCATCCTTGAGGAGAGTTGGAATAGACGATCGCGTCTGATTCTTCACCCTCCCCACGAACGACCAAAAGTTCTTACTACCCTTATGGTATTGAAGAACTCTACGTCTAAGGCGCTGCTCGTAGAGAGCTTTTTCGCGCTTTAGAGTGGCATTGCACCTATTTCTGGCCTGATTGCGCAGCAGTTTAGTATCAGCAGTTTTGTTTAAATGCCAATTCCTAAATGCTTCCTCTTTGGACCTGACTGCTTGTCTGCAAGTCGCATTAAACCAGGAATGATCTTTTGGTTTAATGGAAATTCTTTTATTGGGTATGAAAGACCTCATACCAAATAAAATTATATTTTCTACCAATTTTGCTGCAGCATTTATGTTTCTATGCCTGAAACACAATTGCCAATTGAAACGGCTTAAAAAGGAGTTCAGCGCATCCCAATTAGCCTTCTCATAAAGCCACACTTTCCGCTTCGGAGCTGTCTGGTGAGCGGATTGAAGACTAGAACATGGGAAGGTAACAGAAATTGTAGCGTGGACCGAATTACCAAGAGGTGCAAGAACATTCACATCATACTTACTGTGATGTGAAGTTAGAAAAAGGTCCAGAATATTTTGGTTTTGCCCATCAACGCAGGGAAAGTGCGTTGGTTCCTTCACTAATTGAGTCAAATTATTAGAATCAGCAAATAACTCAACATACAAACTCTCGGGTGTCGTGTGACTCGAATGACGTAGCTAATTGGAATTATGAACATTGAAATCACCAGCAACAACAATTTCACTGTTCGAATACGATTCCAAAATTTGAGAAATCGAATCAGAGAGACTGTCCAGTTTATCAAAAGTTGGCAGCCTCCCTAGACCCGGGCTTCTATAAATGAAGCAGAAGTGCAGGATGTGCGACTGGATTTTGAACTTAACCCACATGGAGCTAAATTCGGCATCCGTCGTGCAAAGGTGTTGCTGACACTGGTACGCAACATCACTGCGAATATATAAGGCGAGGCCTCTGTGTGATGAAAATAATGGCAGTAAGTGGTACCCAGGCAAGTGAAAATCCAGTGGATCTGCACCCTCAGACACCTGGGTCTCACCCAGTGCCATTTTATGCGGTTGGTGTGTACAAACATACGCATAGACCGCGAAGAAATTCGCCCTCAAGCCACGCACATTTGTGGAGTCTATACGAAATTTTGTCACCGCCACCCACTGTAAAGAGGTATAAAGTCAGCTGCACAAGCGGTCAAGCCTACACCGCACGCAAAGCAAAACGCTTCAGCCCACGGTGCACTCACTGCCGCCTGCACACCTAACGGGACCAGGAAGAAGGAGGAGGAGAAGAAAGAAACGAAATGCTGAGCTTTACTGCGGAGGGCATAAATAAGCCCTTCGCTTGGTTCTCTGCATTCCGTTTAATTGTCTATTTGTGATATTTGGTTATGTTATTTGGTGTTATTGTTTTAGCGAATTTATTAATGTCTATTGTTAAGTTTTAATGCACTGTAATCCAAATCAATGTTTCTGCACTGAGATTTTATGTTTGTTTGAAAATATTTCTTAAATTTGTTTGTTTGTTTCCGCGAGCACACTAAACACTGCACTGCGGTGGGTAGCTGCATCCACCCTCGTCCGTGGTCACAACACTACTTCTTAATTTTTACATATTTTCTTGCTCTATTAAATCTTACAATGACTATGATCAATGCACGCGGAGGTCTTTCTGACCAGCGGCCCCTTCATCAACACGGGCTGCCACGTAAAACTTTTGTCATACTCAGAGTCGATTTTAAACAAAACGACTGCAGGTGAGCTTTTCAGTTTTACACATTTTCGTGCTCTATTGAATATTTTTCGACGAAAATGTCGCAAAATATTTTTTTTTGTCATATTTAGAGTCGATTTAAAAAATAAACATCAAAAGGGAAGTTCTTAATTTTTACATATTTTCTTGCTCTATTGAATATCTTTCGACGACCATATGTTTCATATACTCGCGCGGAGTTCTTCCTTACCAGATGCCACATCATCCACCTAGACTGGCTTCGCAAAACTTTTTTCATATTCTGAGTCGATTTTAAAAAAGTACTACAGGGCAGTTCTTCATTTCGACATATTTTCTTGCTCTATTTAATATCTTCCGATTTTCAACACACATCAACACACGATATATCAATATATTTATATTTATATTTATATTTATATTTATATTTATATTTATATTTATATTTATATTTATATTTATATTTATATTTATATTTATATTTATATTTATATTTATATTTATATTTATATTTATATTTATATTTATATTTATATTTATATTTATATTTATATTTATATTTATATTTATATTTATATTTATATTTATATTTATATTTATATTTATATTTATATTTATATTTATATTTATATTTATATTTATATTTATATTTATATTTATATTTATATTTATATTTATATTTATATTTATATTTATATTTATATTTATATTTATATTTATATTTATATTTATATTTATATTTATATTTATATTTATATTTATATTTATATTTATATTTATATTTATATTTATATTTATATTTATATTTATATTTATATTTATATTTATATTTATATTTATATTTATATTTATATTTATATTTATATTTATATTTATATTTATATTTATATTTATATTTATATTTATATTTATATTTATATTTATATTTATATTTATATTTATATTTATATTTATATTTATATTTATATTTATATTTATATTTATATTTATATTTATATTTATATTTATATTTATATTTATATTTATATTTATATTTATATTTATATTTATATTTATATTTATATTTATATTTATATTTATATTTATATTTATATTTATATTTATATTTATATTTATATTTATATTTATATTTATATTTATATTTATATTTATATTTATATTTATATTTATATTTATATTTATATTTATATTTATATTTATATTTATATTTATATTTATATTTATATTTATATTTATATTTATATTTATATTTATATTTATATTTATATTTATATTTATATTTATATTTATATTTATATTTATATTTATATTTATATTTATATTTATATTTATATTTATATTTATATTTATATTTATATTTATATTTATATTTATATTTATATTTATATTTATATTTATATTTATATTTATATTTATATTTATATTTATATTTATATTTATATTTATATTTATATTTATATTTATATTTATATTTATATTTATATTTATATTTATATTTATATTTATATTTATATTTATATTTATATTTATATTTATATTTATATTTATATTTATATTTATATTTATATTTATATTTATATTTATATTTATATTTATATTTATATTTATATTTATATTTATATTTATATTTATATTTATATTTATATTTATATTTATATTTATATTTATATTTATATTTATATTTATATTTATATTTATATTTATATTTATATTTATATTTATATTTATATTTATATTTATATTTATATTTATATTTATATTTATATTTATATTTATATTTATATTTATATTTATATTTATATTTATATTTATATTTATATTTATATTTATATTTATATTTATATTTATATTTATATTTATATTTATATTTATATTTATATTTATATTTATATTTATATTTATATTTATATTTATATTTATATTTATATTCATGTTTATATTTATATTTATATTTATATTTATATTTATATTTATATTTATATTTATATTTATGTTTATATTTATATTTATATTTATATTTATATTTATATTTATATTTATATTTATATTTATATTTATATTTATATTTATATTTATATTTATATTTATATTCATGTTTATATTTATATTTATATTTATATTTGTATTTATGTTTATGTTTATATTTATATTTATATTTATTTTATATTTATGTTTATATTTATGTTTATATTTATATTTATATTTATATCTTTATTTTTATGTATATTTATGTTTATGTTTATATTTATACTTATATTTATATTTATGTTTATATCTATATTTATACAAAACTTGTGATTGAAAAGTTGTGATTGAAAACAATGTTAGTCTCCAAAACCACTTGGAAAATTTTTGAACAAAAATCTCACTCTATTTCTAAAAAATTTCTACATACCTTTGCATATTTTCTTCGGAGTGTAAAGCCTTATGCTCACTCCAGTAGGATGCATACGTGCAAAATATACAGACTTATTTTCGGAAACCCAACTGATGAGCCTCTCTGGCAGGAGGCGAAAAGCTTATTGGGATGCCCACGGCCTACACGGCAATAAATTTAGCTTTATGTAGCTTTTTTGTTTTATTTGTTACATAGGCGTCTTCAATTAAAATGAAACACTTCAAGGGATTTTTTCCTTCCCTCGTAAAATTTCATGTAGCAGACAGGACTGGACAAATTTAATACGAACAAACTGAGACGAGGTGTAAACCAGTGCGGTCGGCCCGGAACCATATAAACCGTAGGCTTCCGGTGTCCCTCAGCAAGGTTTGCAAAATGGCCTCAAAACGGACGTGACAGTGACGACTATGGCCGTAGGGCTAGTTTAGTTTAAGTAGAGTAGGGAATTGTAGGCAGGTTAGATTAGGGCCATTTTTTAGAAGTTTTTAATGAAAACTTCATAACTCTGTGGGGTTCCTTTGAAAAGACTAGCAAAGTCATCGCTGGTCTTTCAAGTTACCACATAGAGATTGCTTGCTTGATTCTTGATCTTTCCATTACTTAAGATTTAATTTTAACTATTGGCTTAAGGTTTGAAATAGAATTATTTAATTTCTAACTTCAAACTTTAAGGCAAAATTATATAAATTAATTAAATTAATACAACAAAAAAGTAACGTAGATTCATAGATAGGAAAAACGAAAACTATACTTACATATTCTGTTGCTTTTTTGTTTTGTTTGTTACCTAGGCGTCCTCAATAAGAGCGAAAACGGCTTGTGATCCCTCCTTTTCCTTTGTGTCTTCACGATTAATTTATTTGAAATTGTTTTTAATTGTTATATAGAAGACAGGACTGGACAAAGATATACGAACCGAGACGAGGTGTAAACCAGTGCGGTCGGCCCGGAACCATATAAACCGTAGGCTTCCGGTGTCCCTCAGCAAGGTTTGCAAAATAGCCTCAAAACGGACGTGACAGTGACGACTATGGCCGTAGGGCTAGTTTAGTTTAAGTAGAGTAGGGAATTGTAGGCAGGTTAGATTAGGGCCATTTTTTAGAAGTTTTTAATGAAAACTTCATAACTCTGTGGGGTTCCTTTGAAGAGACTAGCAAAGTCATCGCTGGTCTTTCAAGTTACCACATAGAGATTGCTTGCTTGATTCTTGATCTTTCCATTACTTAAGATTTAATTTTAACTATTGGCTTAAAGTTTGAAATAGAATTATTTAATTTCTAACTTCAAACTTTAAGGCAAAATTATATAAATTAATTAAATTAATACAACAAAAAAGTAACGTAGATTCATAGATAGGAAAAACGAAAACTATACTTACATATTCTATGGCTTGCTGTTGAATTTTCTTAGTTAGGTAGGTGAGAAATTCCCCACGATTGGCAGCTCGGCCACTAGTTTAGGGACTTGGGGAACTTAAGTGGGGGTTGCCCCTACATACCCAGTCTCGGGGAGAAGAGATAGTTTATTCAATTTATTTAATGTAAGCAGGTTAGCCAGGACCCTGTCTGGTGGATGGTCAGAAAGGCTGCTTAATGTGAAAGTACCTCGCGTACCTGTCCTAATGACTATATCCACATTCATACGTATGTAATTGCCCATGGTATAGCCCATATATTTTAATATATTTT
This sequence comes from Sicus ferrugineus, assembly GCA_922984085.1. NCBI lineage: Eukaryota > Metazoa > Arthropoda > Insecta > Diptera > Conopidae > Sicus > Sicus ferrugineus. The sequence goes on from OV277349.1 coordinate 29,571,201, forward strand.
AATATATTTTAATATATTTTAATGCTTTCGAGGCTTGAACGTGGATAGTTAATTCCAATTTTCAAGTTTCTAGAGTATACTAATAGAAAAAACAAAAAACAAGTTACAATTTTTTGCATTATATGGGCACTCATGAAGCAATAACGTACGTCATACTGGTGTGCGGCGATGTGCTATTGTGTTATCGGCTGCGTTACTAAATACATTGCGTATTGCAGTGTCGGAGCCGGCGATGATGGCGTATCCCAAACATACAGGAGGTGCCCCTATTACCATGCTCCGGTCGTCACGAGTTATACCTCGTCAAACCTCCAGAGCATTAGCAATAAGTAGTTTCTAAGATATTGTAGAGTATTGGAAGCCTAGTTTTTAAGCGCATTCACATAGGTCTATATTTATGTCTATATTTATGTTTCTATTTATGTTTATATTTATATTTATATTTATGTTTATATTTATGTTTATATTTATGTTTCTATTTGTGTTTATATTTATATTTATATTTATATTTATGTTTATATTTATATTTATGTTTATATTTGTATTTATATTTATATTTATATTTATATTTATATTTATATTTATATTTATATTTATATTTATATTTATATTTATATTTATATTTATATTTATATTTATATTTATATTTATATTTATATTTATATTTATATTTATATTTATATTTATATTTATATTTATATTTATATTTATATTTATATTTATATTTATATTTATATTTATATTTATATTTATATTTATATTTATATTTATATTTATATTTATATTTATATTTATATTTATATTTATATTTATATTTATATTTATATTTATATTTATATTTATATTTATATTTATATTTATATTTATATTTATATTTATATTTATATTTATATTTATATTTATATTTATATTTATATTTATATTTATATTTATATTTATATTTATATTTATATTTATATTTATATTTATATTTATATTTATATTTATATTTATATTTATATTTATATTTATATTTATATTTATATTTATATTTATATTTATATTTATATTTATATTTATATTTATATTTATATTTATGTTTATGTTTTTATTTATATTTATGTTTATGTTTATATTTATATTTATATTTATGTTTATATTTATATTTGTATTTATGTTTATGTTTATATTTATATTTATATTTATTTTATATTTATGTTTATATCTATGTTTATATTTATATTTATATCTTTATTTTTATGTATATTTATGTTTATGTTTATATTTATACTTATATTTATATTTATGTTTATATCTATATTTATACAAAACTTGGGATTGAAAAGTTGTGTTTGAAAACAATGTTAGTCTCCAAAACCACTTGGAAAATTTTTGAACAAAAATCTCACTCTATTTCTAAAAAATTTCTACATACCTTTGCATATTTTCTTCGGAGTGTAAAGCCTTATGCTCACTCCAGTAGGATGCATACGTGCAAAATATACAGACTTATTTTCGGAAACCCAACTGATGAGCCTCTCTGGCAGGAGGCGAAAAGCTTATTGGGATGCCCACGGCCTGCACGGCAATGATTATAGCTAAACGTTGCTTTTTTGTTTTGTTTGTTACCTAGGCGTCTTCAATAAGAGCGAAAACGGCTTGTGATATCTCCTTTTCCTTTGTGTCTTCACCACTTAAAAATTTCAACGATTAAAAATTTCAACGATTAATTTATTTGAAATTGTTTTTAATTGTTATATAGAACACAGTCTTCGACTACCGCTCGTTGTGATCAGACGCGTTTTTCCCGCTCGTTAACATATTTCGAGTCTTACAAATCTTCCGCTTTTTGGTGACTTCTGCTGTGCTTTAATTATTTAATTAACTTAGTTTCATTTATCTTCATTCTAGTTTACTAAAGATATATTAACTAAAATCTCTTGGGATTGTAATCAAACTCATAAAAATGGCCCCTAGGCCACCGGATAAATCAGAAAACAGGTTTGCCTTGCTAGATGATCCATTAGAGTCTCCTTCAAAAAAAAAGAAAAAAACTTCGTATAGCACTGTTAATTTCCCAGCTCTCCCATCCACACCCTCTCCCCTGAACAATCCTAAATATGTTGTAATTTCATCAGAGGATAATAATTCCAGGCTCTCAAAATTGAGCCCCTTCGCTATTAAAAAAGGAATCGAATCAATCTCTACAGAAATTGACCACATATCTCAATTGCGTGACGGAAGCATTCTAATTTTAACGCGAAATAACCGAGTTGCTGATAGGTTTATAAAATCAAAGAATTTATCCAACCTATGTCCCATCTCTGCAAAACTCCATTCCAGTCTGAATTTTGTTAAAGGTGTTATTTACGCTCCATGTCTCTCTCACGTCCCCGATGAAGAAATAGTGGAAGAAATGAAAACACAGGGTAAAATTGTTCTTACTTTCGATTTATATCGTTTACCCGATATAGTGGACATTGCTTGGTATAAAGTCAGGGTTGAACCTTTTATTCCTGTTCCAATGAGGTGTAAAAATTGCCAACTTCTTGGACACACTCAGAAACGATGTAATAACAACCCAGTATGCTCAGATTGCAGCCTCCCCCCTCACAACCCAGACAGTTGCACTCGTTCCCTTTGTGCTAATTGTTCCGGTCAACACTCCTCAGCCGACAAAAACTGTCCAAAATTTATTCAAGCAAAAGAGATAATAAAAATAAAAACGCTAGAAAATTGCAGCATGGGACAAGCCCGACGCAAATACAATTCACTACACAATAATGCCAACACCGTCTCCTTTTCTTCAGTTACAAAAAATAATTCAGCCACTCTTCCACATTCCCCTTCGAATTTCACCAGCCCTACTCCTTCAATTAACTCTTCTAAAAACACTAACAACAAAGAAAAAACAAAAATTGATTATCATCTTCCTCTTTCTATCTCTCCTCAAGTAAATAATACCAACAACACTACTTTAAAATCCAACGATCTCTCTTCAAAAGAGCAAAGCACTTATACCTCTTCTCCATTAAAATCTACCAACAATATATATAATTCTAAACATCTCTCTTCCCCCAGTCATAATAACTCTCTCTCTCGCAACAACGTATCACAGTTATCAAAATCATCTTCTATTCCTGACATTACTCTATCTCTCATGAACGAAAATCGTTCGCTTTCCAATGCCGATGATACGCAACTTAATTAACCCTTTAAAACATTTCTCTTTTTTGTATATACATATCGTATACAAAAATTGAGACTTAATGTTTGACTTCCGTATCTTACAATGGAACATTAATGGCTTTATAAATAACATAAGTAATCTTCAACTTCTTATCAATGATTTAGATCCCACCTGTATATCAGTACAAGAAACTCACTGCCCTTATGAATTCACACCTATCCCACTGAAAAGCTACTCGTGCTATTTTCATAACAATATCCTCAACAAACAAGCTAAGCAGGGAGTCGGTCTTTTTATTAAAAGTAACATCCCGCATAAAGTTATAAACATTAATTCTCCCCTCCAAGTCGTAGCAGTCCAAATTTCATTAAATATAAAATTTACCATCGTATCAATTTACATTCCCCCATCCCAACTCTTTTCTTACCGTGATCTTACTAACATTTTCTCCTCAATCCATACCCCCGTAATAGTAACAGGAGACTTTAATGGCTGGAACACGCAATGGGGATCCGCCACCAACAATCATAGAGGCAACACTATTGAAAAAGCATTTATTCTATCTGATCTTTGCATCTTAAACGACGGTAGTCCGACTCATTTCTCCACTCATTGTACCTTCTCCAATATCGACATTTCCTGCTGCTCTCATTCCCTTCTTCCGGTTATTACATGGGAAATCTTGGATGACCTCCATGGTAGTGACCATTTCCCCATTATAATCAAGCTATCCTTCTCTTCTCCTCAACAACCACCCAAATACCTCCCTAAATTTTTACTTGACCGTGCCGATTGGGTTAATTATGCCA